>OX465595.1:300490769-301740769 GCA_950022295.1 Bromus sterilis
GACAAATCACTCCAAATGGAAGATACAACAACTAAAAATGTTCTAGAACCATCTTCCACAGTGGGAGCTGTAGAAGATGATCAGCACGGCATTCATAACGATCATGACATACATGATGATCATGATGAGAATGAAGAGGAACCTATTGTGCCACGTAGTTCAACAAGAATTCGTCAAGCTCCTGAGTTTTACGGACAAATTGTGAATGCAATCTTGGTTAATGAACCAGATGAACCTACGAACTACAAAGAGGCAAGGTGTAACACCCTCAGTTGCTGTAACAGTAATCATCATCACTGTTGACCATCACTGTTTATTAATCACTGTTATCCCCTGTCCTTAATCAAACTTTGCTTCTGCTCTTTTCAAACCATGCTGGTTGGTAATCAAAACCCTAATCCCAATGCATCTCCCTCATCAAGAAACTATACCCTAGTTGAAACTACTTTGAATGGAAATTAAAACAAAAGTGCTCAATTAAAGTTGTTCCAAAAATCATGAAACTATTTTTGTAAATTGCCTAAAATCATTATAATCATGTTGGACCAACTTTGGTAATTTTTGAAGTTACAGAAAATTCCAAACAATTCAAACAGTAGGTTAAAACCCTTACTTTGGGCATTTAATAATTAAAAGAAATATCTAATGATTTTATTTTGCTGCAAAAACTTTTGTGGCACCTTAGTAATATGTAACCCTAATTTACAAACACCAATAACCTTTTACAAAAATGCTAGGGTTAATAAATCAATTACAGAAGGAAATAGAACAAACAGGAAAACAAAACAAAATATAAAAGGCTTAAAGCTCGCCTGGGGCGAGGCCCACCCCAGCCCAGCCCACCTCACCCTTGTCTTCTTCCTCCCCCACCTGCTCCCACCTGCCCCGTACGGTGGCCGCCGTGGGCACGCCGCTGCCAGCCCGGACCCGCCTCCACCTGCTCCCTCCCGGCGTCGACGCGATAATGGCGACGCCCCCTCCCTCCTGGACACGCCCAACACCTTTCCCCCTCCCCCTGCAGCTCACCATCGACGGGGAAAAACCCACCCGACGCCGCCGTGGTCAGCCCGGTGAACCACCGTGGCCACTGACGCCCTCTCGCCTGTCCGAGCTGTCCGGAGTGTGCGCCCGTGTCGTCCTCGTCATCCCCCTGGAGCAATCGAACCCGTGCGCCCTCAATACGACGCAGTCGTCGTCGTCTTCATCCTCTGGCCGCGGAGGTCGTCGTCCGATTCCGGCGACGCCAAGACTTCACCGAGCCCGCTGCCTCCCTCAACACCTCCCCGGTGAGCTTCTCACCCGTCGCCAACCGCCCTTTGAAGCCCGTAGGGTCCCAACGCGAAAGCCCCCTTCTGCTAGTTCCGGCCACCGCGGTCTGTCGCCGCAGTCGTGCCCATAGGTCGCCCCAGCTCACGATTTTGGCGTGCACGAGTTGCTGCTGGACTGCACTTCCAATTTGACGCGTTAGACTGCTCGTTTGCCTCACGAATCGCGATACGCCATTGACGCCCGAGCTCGGTTCCGCCGCGGTTGACCTAGCCATCGCCTCGGTGCGTCCCCGCTTGTGAAACAAGTCCAGGTCGAAGCGCCGTTCTCCTGCGGTTCGAACGCGACCGGCGGCGTGCCCAATGGTGCCCTGTGGCGAGCTCCCCGTCGACCTCGCCGGCGGCGGGCTCCGGTGACCCTCCGGTGAGGCTGCCATACGGGCCCCCCTCGTCAGTGGTGTGATTAGCGTTAAGCTAATCCCCCGTGAGCCACTGACAGTGGGCCCAACCCCGGTTAATTATCTCTCTGGTTAATTAAAATGGAAATAACTTTCAGCCACTGACATGTGGGCCGTAGTCATTAGGATAATCACTGGATTAATAAAAAGGTTTAATTAGTGCTGGGTCAATGACACCTGGGCCCCCTTTGTCAGTTTATTATTTAAAAGATTTAATAAGAAATTCCAGTGGCTGACAGGTGGGTCTAGAGGCATTTACTGATTTAATTAAATGTTTTATAAATAACAGAGGCTGACATGTGGGTCCCACATGTCAGCACTGTTCTGGATAATGTTTTGGATAATGTTGAATAAATAATAAAAGAAATCCGGAAAATCATTTAAATTGATTTAAACTTGGAAATTCAATAACTTTTAAACCGTAACTCGGATTCAAAAACTTTATACATGAAAATTGATCAGAAAAATATAACGAATACAAATACGCTATCCGTATGTCTACCACACCCCTCTAACACAATGAACATCGAACATTCCCCCTCCGGGCCGACTGTCCGATAAATTGTCCGGTACTGTTAGAGTGCCCGGATGAATTTATTCCGAACACGAATGTTTCTCGGAATAGATCAACTAGCACGGATACACCCCCCTTATGTTGTTCCGATAACCACGACACCTCCGGCTTGATCCTTCCCCTCCGGACACCCTGTCCGGTAATCATCCGGAGCCGGTAGTTCATCCTCAGATGAATTTCTGTTCCGAGCAACGTGCATTGCACTGCGTTAGAATACCGTTAACATTTCATCTATCATGTCATGCATCTGTTTGTATATGCTTGCTGTGTATTACTGTTTCTTCCCCCCTTAATCTCCGGTAGACCCCGCTGCTGCCGTCGACTACACCGCTGCTGAGTACGACTACGTCGTCGACGACCCTACTACTACCGTCGAGCTTGCAGGCAAGCAGAGCCATTCTCTTCCCCAGATATCGCCTATCGTTCCGTACATTTCTTGCACTAGGCATTGTTACTGCTGCTGCTACGATTACAATCCTATTCAATTGCATAGCCTGATTTTGTCGCCCCTTGATGTGCCTTCCTGTATCCTATGCTGCCTATTATTATTATTATTATTATTATTATTATTATGCATTATTCAGCAGTGAGCCCTGCGCATTGTTAGCTAGGATTAGATAGAGGGCCGTGCTCACTCCGGGGAGTGAACGCGGATACAAATATTATAACTGCACAGGTACAGTACAATGCAGACACCGTCAAAGGCCCCTATCTGGGTTATGCCTAGTCACCTCAAGTGTGAGCTATCCAGGAGCAATCCTGGTACTCCACTCGAGGCTAACTTTGTCTTACCGCCATAGGGTCCTGAACGACGATTGTCCTTCAGGTAAGAAGTCGGGCGACCCAACGGTGCCCGCGAGAGGTATTGCGACGGGACGACAGGGAGGGTACGACCAGTGTACCGGTGTGCTTGGCCCCTGATCGTTGGCCGCGAGAGTTACCGACCCCCGAAAGTCGAGCTCCTCCAGGAGCACACGTGAGACAAGGTAAGGAGACGGTTCACCTTGTTGGTAACCGCAGTGACTTGGTGGGACGACAGGGCAGGCACCGATGTAATGGTGGTCCTGGCTGCTGTTGTTGTCCGCGGGTCGGTTAAGTCGAGGCAACGATAACGGTTGTCACGCAGGTTAATTAAAATGCTAAATGGTTCAGTGAATGTCTTGAGTTGGCTATATGCCATGTACGCACTACCTACCCGTGGGAACTACGAGTTATGGGCTCCTCCGCTTCTTAGTGTCGTCCGAGGACTCTTCAGACGTAAGCAGTACCGCGGGCTGATTGCCGGGAAGTGCGCTGTCTTCTTGGCTCGAGCTGTGTTGTTTTTGTTACGGCTTCCCGGCCACCCACGCACCGTGCAGGAGTACGTCAGGGTTGGGGTCCAAGGCCCTGAGTACTTAGGATTTAGACCGGCGGATGGCCTCTCTGTTGAGTTTGAAAGATGGGCTATGAAGTGTCGGATAGCCTCGGTGGAGCGTTCCCTAACAAGGTTCCCGCCACCCTGGAGATCCGTGAGTGTAGCGTAACACAAGTGCACCCCTGCAGGGAAGATTAATCTATTCGAATAGCCGTGTCCACGGTAACAGGACACTTTATGCTGAAGCTGGATCTTACCACTAGAAACTATTATTATTAAAATGTATGGTTCCGGGTTTTCTTCCTCGCGGGGATGTCGAGGAGGTGAACTCGGAGGCATTGTTAATTATTACAACTTATTATTATACAATGCTGCAGCAACTTCTGCTGCATTGTTACTTTATGCTTTATATAAACTGTTGGCTGATTCTTACCTCATGCTGCAAGACATCGTCGGAAGATGCTAGTCTTCGTTAGTTCTAGCTTCTTACCCTTGCTCTGGATTTCTGTCTTTCAGTCCACTATATACAACCTCTTCTTTCCGTTGATACAATGCATAATGCTTAGTAGCGGACGTAAGACTCGCGGGTATACTAGATACTCACCTGCTTTATTTCCTTTACTGTTTTGCCTGATCGGCCGCTGCAGCCGACGTTGGAGCCCAGGAGCAGGAGTACCCCGGAGGCGCCTACTACGACGTCGAGTTCCCCGTTGACCAGGAGTAGTCCGGTGGATCCCAGGCAGGAGGCCTCGCCTTTTCGATCTATATCTCTGATGTGATTTGTGCTAGCCTCCTTAAGGCAAAACTTGACTAACTATGTCTGTACTCAGATATTATGGCTTGTATGACTTATGTATTTGGGTCCGCGTGACCCCCTCTATTGTAACCTATTTGTTTATCCTTTTGTGTTTAGTGTTGTGCTGTGATATTATCACCGTGGCACCCTAATCTCAGTCGTGTACCCTGTGTGTATGATTACTGTACAAGGTCTGATTTTGGGGCGTTACACAATGGAAGGACCCGAGTCCGAGAAATGGCTAGAAGCCATGAAATCCGAGATAGACTCCATGTATGCCAACAAAGTGTGGACTTTGGTGGATATTCCCGAGGACCGCAAGGCTGACGAGAATAAATGGATATTCAAGAAAAAGACTGACGCAGACGGAAACGACAAGTTCAAGGAGTTGACTGCGAGGAGACATTCTCTCCTGTAGCGATGATAAAGTCTATTCGGATTTTACTAGCGATAGCTGCCTATCATGATTACGAGATATGGCAGATGGACGTGAAAACGGCGTTCCTTAATGGCAACATTGAGGAAGAGTTGTATATGATGCAACCGAAGGTTTCATTGATCCTAAGAACGCTGGTAAGGTATGCAAGCTTTAACGGTCCATCTATGGGTTAAAGCAGGCATCTCGGAGTTGGAATCTTCGATTTGATGAGGTCATCAAAGCCTTTGGATTTGTCCAAAACGTCAAAGAGTCCTGCGTCTATAAGAAAATGAGTGGGAGCTCTGTGGCATTCCTTGTGTTATATATGGACGACATATTACTAATAGGGAATGATGTGAAATTCTTAGAGAATGTGAAGGAATACTTGAATGGACCATTTTCCTTGAAGGACCTAGGTGAAGCTGTGTACATATTAGGCATTAAAATCTATAGAGATAGATCAAATCGCCTATTGGCTTTGAGTCAACTAACTTACCTTGAGAAATTTTTGAAGAAGTTCAAAATGGATAACTCCAAGAGAGGTCTCTTGCCAGTTATAAAAGGAGTTAAGTTAAGTGTGACTCAATGTCCAGCAACAACACAAGAAAGGGAGGAGATGTGCTCAAAGCCCTATGCCTCGGCCATAGGTTCTATAATGTATGATATGCTATGTACTCGGCCGTATTTAGCTCTGGCGATTAGTTTGACTAATCGTTACCAGAGTAATCCAGGAATGACTCATTGGACTGCATGAAATACTTACGAAAGACAAAGGATCTCTTTCTAGTTTATGGAGGATGTGAGGAAGAGCTCGCCGTAAAAGGTTACGTCAATGCTAGCCTCGACTCTGACATAGATGACTCAAAATCCCAGATGGGATATGTGTTCATGTTGAATGGTGGAGCAATTAGCTGGAGGAGCGGGAAACAGCCAGTCGTCGCCCAATCTTCAATGGAGTCGGAGTATATTGCCGCTTGCGAAGCGTCAAATGAAGCGTACTGGCTGAAGAAGTTCGTGATCGAGCTTGGTGTCTTTCCCAGCTGCACTGACCCCGTTGGAATTTTCTGCGACAATACTGGCGCCATTGCTAATGCGAAGGAACCAAGAACTCACTCTACAACCAAGCACATTCTCCGACGGTTCCATGTGACAAGGGACTACGTCAAGGATGGTCATATTAAGATTCACAAGATACATACGGATCTGAACGCAGCAGACCCATCGACTAAAACTCTTCCACAAGGCAAGTTTGAAGAACACCGAAAGACTATAGGTGTTCGATACATGGCTGATGTAAACTAGTGTAATTTGTACTCTAGTGCAAGTGGGAGACTGTTGGATATGTGCCATAGAGGCAAATTAATAAAGATATTTGTCACATATCCGTTTTGTTCATAATGCGTTTTGTACTATGCTAGAACTGTATTACTCGGAAACACTAATACACGTGTAGTATATAAACACCCGTCCCTAGTTAACTCAGGTATACTAGCTCATTGGGCAATCGATGATCAAGGTTTCCTGATCATGAGGTATGAACCGCCTACTGACAATGAGTTCATATCATTGGGAGAATGATGTGATGGACACACACCCACCTAAAGCATTGCGATGTGATCAAGTCACATAGTTCAGCATTGCGATGACTTTGTAACATATGGCTTAGTCCTTAAGACCGGGATGATCACACGTAGTTACTGTTTACCAGGAGACTTTAACTTGCATCCACCGCCTGAATGAGATATTCTGCCTATAAAGGTGTATCTTTGGTCCTCCGAAGTAGACACGTTAATGAGTATGCAAATAGATCAGAACAGGATTTGTCAGTCCATGTGACGGACAGGTACTCTGGGCCCACTCGGTGATATTGCATCAACACCTTGCAAGGACGTGACTATGTCACAAGAGATGTAATAGGCACGGACGAGTAAACTTGTTTGTTGTGAACGAGGTGTGAACTTGGTATAATGGATACCGGTGATCAAACCTCGGACAAACAAAGTACCACAGGACAAAGGGATCAAGTCTTATCATTAAGGGTTTCCAAAAGCGATTGAAGTTCATTCGATGGAAGCGCAGGGACTATCAAGGATTGTAACCAGGTCCAATTGATTAGTCATTGGTCAATGAGAATGTCTCGATCATGTCTGTTGTTTCCTGGACCGTAGGGTGTCACACTTAAGGGGCAATCGATGCACTGGGACAGATTCGGGATCATCGGTGAAATAGGAGAAAGCACCAGAATAGTTCCGGGAGAGAACGGAAGTTGTTCGAATATTTTTAAAGGTTCAAAATAATGTTTAACTATATTTAATAATATTTTATTATTTAATTATCTGACTTAAATATTAAAATATATTTAAATTAATTAATTAAATGGGAAAAATGCAAATGGGCCCCTTAGGGCCCATTAGGGGAAGGAGGGAGCCTCCCCCCTTGGCCCATGGCGCCAAGGGAGGGCGCCACCCTCCATATGGCGCACCCCCTCCTCCCCCCTTTGGTTTAGTACCACATGGGAAGTTGGAGGAGGGTGGCACCCCCCTTGGCCTATATAAGGAGGGGTAGACCCCCCCTTTTTCCATCATCTCATTGAGTTCTCTCTCTCTCTTTCTCCCACCTTGACCGGACTCCCCTTGTTTGGAGTTTGTAATTGGTTGGGAGTTCTCCACCATAAGCAGACCGTCTCTCTACCGGAGTCGGGATCCGAATCCGTCTTCTTTCCGCTGCTCGCCTGGTTCGGAGCCCGGAGGGAACATCGGTTGCATCGTATGTGTGTAATCTCCTCGAGGCACTACACCTGTGGTGCTACTTCATCGCCGGAGGTTCACCGGGAGTCTCCATCGCCGGTGGTCTTCTACACGACAGGGAGGTCATAGTTCCGAGTCTACGCCAACCACGTTCGTATGAACGTTTCCCTCTTTTGGTCTTCAAAGGTATGAACTCCGATTCCCTCCGTCACATTACATCGCCATAGCATAGATCTTGGGTTCGGGTATCGTAGGTTGGAAAAATTTGTGTTTTCTGCCCCGTATCCCAACACAAGGAATCCTGAGGCTTCCATAACATCTCCTGCTGCCTTAGGACAGCAAGAAACTTCTGAACGCCACCTGATCGTCTTCACCCCACCGTCCAAGGACATTGTGCCTGGGTTTGGCACGCCCATCATCCCAACACCTCAGTTTCCACCTCCTCCCCTCATCACCGAACTTGAGGACATGGATGTCGATATTGAGGATACAGGAACTCCTCGTATCATGGATGAGGAATATGAGCTGGAGAACTCCCCCACTCACACCCTTTTTTCACTTGAGCCTCACTCCCCCACTGCCACCGAGGTGCTTCCTGATACCACTCAGCATTCTGAAGACTCAGTTGGTGCATCATCTCATTCAGCCTCTGATGCTGATGAACCGGAAGCCACTAGTGCTCCTCCCGCTGCTGATGATGACACTGATGATGCAGCCACTACCACTCCTGATACTGAGACTGCTCCCCTCGCAGCTAACACTTAGGCAGAGCACAACACAAATGATAAAACTGAAGCTGCAAAGGACTGCTCTGCGGAACGCCAAGTTACATCTCCCTCAGCCCCAGCTACCTCCCCGAAACCTGGCCCTGATACTACAGCTGAAGCCAATGCTCCTCCACCACCACCTCCATCCGCTTCAGCTTCTCCAACTCCTTAGGAGAAAGCTTCAACTATTTGTCTCTGTCCTAAGCAGAAGAAGCCTTTCTATCGCAAACTTGAGGCTGATGCTCGCCCCAGCTTCAATGTCGATGCCTTCTTCAACACCATGAGCTTCTTTTAAGACGGGATTCAGAATCCCTATCAATCTGCTCCACCAAGCAAGCTGCTGAGATTCTGTACTGCCACTCAGAAGAATTACTATGCTTCAGTCCTTTACACGACACAAAAGGTCTTTCCTCATAAACACATTCGTCATCCGGATATGGAGGACATACCTTGCTTCAACAACGTGCTGCAGGACTTGTTTCATGCCAAACTGCTTCAGTTCTGCTCAGAGTGTATACACTGGAATGAAGAGCTTGTGCTTCAATTCTATGCCACGTTATATGTCTTAGGCGATCCCAAAGACATCAACACTTGGGTGCTAGAATGGATGACTGAGCATCAACACTACACTGCCTCAGTGCCTGAGATCATTGAGATTCTTCAGCTGCCTCCCTCTGACGCTTCAGTTCCCAACACTTACGGTGCTACACTTCAAAGTGATGATCTGATGAACATGCTTATGACGCCTCAATCCCCTGAAGCTCCGCCCCGGACCAAGTTCCTCGTGTCTGAGCTTCAGTATCTTCCCAGCACCATGTACAGAATACTGGCCAAGTCTTTCTTCCCAATCAAGGGCTATGAATCCACCGCTGAAGAAGTTTTCGGCATCATGAAGAACATCCTGTATAACCTCTGCATGTCTGCGCCCATCAATGTCTCAGACTTCTTCTTCAGGACAATGGTTGATGCTGCCCAGAATCCTCATATTCTGAAGCCATACGCTCCGTGGATTATGAGGCTGATCTGTGCAAAGACAGGTATCAATTATAAGCCTGATCAGGCTAATCATCGCACATACTTGCCTCCAGTTGAAGTGCTTCAGCATACGATTGCCTCAAATGCCAAGGGCAAAGAACTATTCTATAAGGAAGTTCTACCTGAGGATTCTCTTGGTGGCAATATTCGCCAGCCTCAGTCTCGCACCACTCATGAGGAGCGCACACATGCCTGTACTGAGGAAACTACTCAAGCTCACATCATGACTGACCGCAAGCTCCTCATCAGTCTGCATCAGAAAGTCGATCGCAATCATTACTGGACAAAGCGTCAGATTGGCGACATCCTCAACTACATGGCGCAGATGCACACCGCCCAAAAGAAGGTTCATCAGTATGCTCATCATACATATCAAAGACTTGTTGCTCTTCTGACTGAAGTCATTGTGCTTGAAGACCTCGCCAAGCTCGGCCTCAAGCAGCCTCAAATCTCTAAGATTCGTCCTCCTCGTCAGTTCACTAAATGCAAGACACCACCTCTGGCGATGGACTCCTTCTCTTCAGAACATGAGCTCTCGCCTAAAGAAGTTGAAGACACTGCGGCTTGCCCTCACACTGCAACGACATGCCTTCGGCCTGATTCACCTCAGCCCTGAGGCATTACTATTGGGTCATTAGTCGCCGTCTCTCATTTTTGCTCATTTAATGACAAAGGGGAGAAATATGTTAGTCTTCAAGCGGGTCTTCATGGGGGTTCTTCAGTTACAACTCTCGTTCTTCAAACTATTTTTGTAATGAGTTGTATACTAATATTTTGTGTGTGGTTGTCTGATACTTTTGATCTACCTCATGATATTCCTCAAGTTTATTTTATACTCATGATATTCCTCAGCAACCACTTTACTCAGTGCTATGTTTATTTCTCAATCATTCTATATGATGCACTGTTTCAGATAATCCGGGATATAGGGGGAGCTCCTCATGTTTTTCAAAAAATTATCTACTAAGTCTTCAAAACATGCATATCCTCAGGGGGAGCATCTCTATATCCGGAAACAATGAATTGTTTTCTTCAAGTTTTTAATTCCTCAAAGTTACTTCTTTAATCCCGTTGAAGCTTTAACCTGATTGTCATCAAATCACCAAAAAGGGGGAGATTGTAAGTGCATCTAGTGCCCCCTTTAAGGTTTTGGAGTATTTGATGACAAAACGGTTAAGGGACTGATGTGTTTGTGAGTATACAAAGGAGAACAGTCCTTGAAGAAGAGGTTAACCACCATTGTCGACCACCCAAAATGTTGAGGAACATTGAAGTAATCGGTGTGTTTCCTGAAGACTAAGGAGGCGCAAAATCCTGAGGAAACAGGATCCTGAAGCATTCTACTGAAGCTGAAGAAGCTGTTCACGATCCTGCGGCACCTCACACTGAAGTCGAAGTTGAAGCGTAGTCTACGATAAGACTTTAGTACTTCTTGAGTCATAGGAAAACACCGCACCGTTGGAGGGGTTGAGGAAATGAGTTCTGTATTTCTGAGGAAGTGCTCAAATAGAAATCCTGAAGAAAACCCAAAGAGATCTCCTGCAGTAGATGTTCAGTTCCTCGGGTGTCTGAGACGTTGTTCTTCAAAACACTGAGGAATTTGTCTTTGTTTGAGGAGTCAGGAAACTGCCAGTGCAGTTCGCCTGTAGAAAGAGAGAGTTCGTTTCGACCGTGCCACGTGTCGCGTGGTGAGTGCTGGTACCTGTCCAGCCAACGGTCCGAAGGGTGGGCATGAAAGTAATTTCGTGCATGGGCATTTATGTCCTTTCACCTGGGGTTGCTCCCCGGCTATAAATAGCCGCCCCCAGCCCCATTTGTGGGTTGACTGCTCCGAGAGAAAAACTGACACTTGTCATTTGAGAGCAACCCACCTCTGAGGAAACTGAAGAACCTAAGTGAGGAAACCACCAGCCTGAGTAGTTGAGCATTTCTGAGGAAGTAAGTTCAAGTGATCCGAAGATTTTTACTCTTGAAAATTGTGATCTTCCAGCCGGTGTAGAGGTCATCATTCTGAGGAAGTCAAGATGCAATTGTGACCTCCCTGAGTGAACGGAGTCTGTGAAGGTTTCGGGAGTCTACCTTGAAGAATCACCTGAGTAATTGGACGGAGTCTGAGGACTTTAGTTCAAGGAGAATAAGGTGAAGACTATGTCTGCTGAGTTCAATCTCAGCCTCTCCAACCAGATGTAGAGTTGTCACAACAACTTGAACTGGTCGATCAAATACGTGTCTTCAGTGCCTGGTGCTATTTCTTCAAACTTCACTCTTAAGTTTATGCACTGATGACTTGTCCTGATGCCTTCCCTTCTGAGTTTCCTCAGCCCTGATACCTCATACATTGCATCTATTGCACTTTAGTTCTCATGTTTGGAGTTTTTTATCTTGCAATATGATGCTTTACTGTCATGCCTTCATTCCGTGATGTTTTTGTAACCCCTTGTTAGTTTCGTTTCCTCAATTTCGAATTGCCTCAGTCCTGAGGAAATTGAAATTCCTGAGGAAATTTGAAAATCTCCCATTCACCCCCTCTGGTCGATATACTACACTTTCACTAATAGAACTAAATTGTTGAATATTGTCTTGATATTTTAATTAATTCATAGCATTCAGCTTGTGGAGCATGGTGTAACTTGATTTCGTTCATCGCAGGATGATGAAAGCCTACTGAATTTTTACATCTTCTTGATGGTATGGATTTCCACATGAGATTCGTCAGCTTTTGTATGCAGAACTACCTTGTCTACTCCTTTAAGTATACTTGAGACTATCGGGCGACGGCTCCTGGGCGTTGGTGAACTTTGTCGTGTCGCAGGTGAGGCCACAAAGTTATGATGTTTAGCAATAAGATGCCGACTTGACCAAGCATTGTTTGGTTATGGCATTTAGAACTGCAATTACCTTACTTGAATGTAATTTTCTCTTCCCAGGTTACATGTGTACATGCGCATGTTCAGGGTTGGATGAATGTCCTTCATAAAGCTAATTTTCTGAAGGTCAAACAGAGAAAGGAAAATAAGTATGTACGTCTTCAATGTGTTTCGATGCAGTTTTCAAAGTGTAGTGACTGTAAATTCTTCACAATATGGATGTGCCTATTCCTCAATTTCCCCTTAACTAAAAACCATACTTTGGTATATTTATGTCCTAATGTCATGTCCAGCATGCAGTAGTACACTTGTGATGCTTGATGATCCCAAGTATGTTGTACAGGAATTATTATGTAAATAATCTTGGAACATATTTTTATGTACGATAATATGAATGGATGGAAGGACATAAAGTATACATCAATCTCATTTTATTTTATCTTGTATTTTTTTGAAAGAGAATCTCGTGTTATTTTTGTTCCTTCATTCATGTAAGCATGAATTCTGTTTCAAATTGGCAAAGGTGGTTGCATGTGTAGGCACTTGCACTTTTCTTAACTATTGATCTATAGGTCCTTGAAGAGCCAGTTGGATGTGGATCAAAAGAAATAATTCATGTGAAGAAATAATTTTGGATATGAAAAAGTCTAATAAAACTTAGTTTCATCATTGTGTGTTTGTTTTGTTTTTCTTTCCTGTCGATTAGCTATGTAGGTGGCAGTGGAGGGGTATGTGTAGTTTACTTTTGCAACTGAATATCAGACGGGCTGGTATGTGTGGTCTTGTTCCGTTATCTCTCTGTGATAGTGGAACACGATCCCATTTTTTGGGATCGAACGAAAATAAACCTTGACAGTGTGATGATTAAATTTTTTAATTTAAAATATGAAAAATTCACAAGTTTTCTTGGGAAACGAAACAAACCTCGGAGGTAACTTGCATGATCGAATGGCAGTGATGAAGCCCCAGGTAGGTGGTAGCCAAAGACGTATATGAAGGAGATGCTCAATATTTGTGAGTAGACATGACTTACATGAACTTTCAATGTTATGACATTCATTGGATAACCGTTGTTCCTGAAGCTACAAGCCTAAAATGTGTAATTATGGCTATTTGTTGAGTTTTTTTTTCATAAAATATAGCTTAAATTGTTGGGAGCCTTTTTTTAAAGTTTAATAAGATCTATTATATTTGATGATTTGTCCATGTAATTTCCTAAATTTATCATTAAGTGATTTATCATAAACTCATTGTTTGTTGGTGGTTCATAGTCTTGGATATTCAAAGGCAAACAAACAAGATTTTACAAAGTGGTGAGTTTTTGTTTCTCAAGGCTTGTTGTTAACAATTAACAAAAAAAGGATTGTTGGAAACTAAAATAAAATTCAGTAATAATTTTGGCTGAATAAGGTGAGATGTATAATTGTTTTTAAAAACTGGTGAGATGTATAATTTATGTTAGATTTGTAGTAACGCAGGGGCAATCAGCTAGTCGGACATAAATGGATCAATGTCCGGTTTTTGTTCAATTTTTGTGTAGGAGCAGAGTCCTTACCCCGTAGACCTTTATATCTCCTATAAAAGTTGAGAAAAACGCAGTTTAAAAATTAGAATCGGCTGCGGCAAAACAGAGCGCTTAAACTGAACCCGTAAAATTTGAAAATGATGATTCGCGGGAGAAACGAAGAAAAGAATACACAATTGCTTAATCAATTACATAGCATATTTGGTCATCATCAATTTATACATAGCATTACATAATTCATCTCTCCGCGAAACCCTCAAAGTAGCCAAAATTGAGCTCATCAGAGCTCTTAGGGTGCAGCGGCGAGGCAGCGGCAGCGGTGGAGCTCACTCGTCTTCGTCGGAGCCAAGGTCGATGAAGATCTTGGATTGCTCCTCCAGCTCGCGGCGCCACACGACCTACTATGGCCTCAAACTCATGGGTGGCGACGAGACCCTGCTCGTATAGCACGCGTTGATGTAGTCATGCCGGCGGCGGCGCACCTCCGCCTGCGCATGGGTTTTCTAGTATAAGCAACAAGGTAATAAAAGCAATGAAAGTAAATGGTGCTGAGGTGCAGCAAGTGGCCAATCCTTTTGAACACAAAGGATAAGCCGAGAGATCAAACTTATAAGAGCTAAAACGTTCCTGAGGACACACGGGAGAGGTAGTCATGTGCTTTCGCCATATTCCTTCTAGTACTATGTTTTGTGTTGATAAGTGTTATGTGGGTGAACCTATGCTAGTGCACCTTCTAGACTAAGATAAGTACACTTTTATGATTAATCTTTTTGCAAGCATCCACATATATAAGAGAGAAATTAAGGCAAAGCCTAACCATAGCAATAAACTTTAGGATCCAACACTCCCTCGTGCAAAAGTGTACGAAATGGGCTTCAGGTTTCTGTCACTCCGGCAACCCACCATAAGCATACGATGCCCCCCTCCGGGAGGAGTTCTCCCCGCCGGAATCTGCCCGCCGATAAGGTCTTTTCTTCTCTGTAGGTTTCCGCCACGGAGCGGCGGCGGAAATCCGAAAACTCTTCTCTTTTTTTGGGATTTTTAGGTCACGAGGGTCATATAGGTCAAAGGGGGGCACCGGAGGTGGGGCCCACCCCCTAGGAGGCTACCTGGCGCGACCTAAGGAGGGGGCGCCACCAGGGCGCGTGAAGCCCTAGTGGCCCCCTCAGGCTGCCCTTTGACCTGTCTTCGTTATATCTTCAGAAAGTTACTCCCCGTGAATTTTAGGTCATTTGAAGATGTGCTGATATGGCCATTCTACGTGCACTTTTCCCCGTTGATTCCTGCGTCTGCTGTTTCAGCACCGGAAAGTTGTAAACTGTGTAAAACAAGCCAAAACACTATAAGAACATCATCATAATATGAAATATATCAATGAATAGAGGTAAATTATGATGTAAAATAGCGATGCATTTTGGACGTATCAACTCCCCCAAGCTTAGACCTCGCTTGTCCCCAGGCGAATACTGAGCTCGGTAAACCTGCCCACAAGTTTAGAAAGTGAAGTGTCGATAATAAGAATACGAACAAGAAGCATCATAATTTCTTCTACTAAACTCAAGCATCCTCAACAACAACCTCAACTCATATGGTCCTTATGAAAGAGTAATATCAATTACAATCAAAAGTAGGGCTAAAGAAACTCATTAAACCATGGCAAACATGTCCTTGGTCAAACAACAACTAATAACTTACTTTGGCTCTTTCCTTTATATTTTGATGAGATCATTTGAAGCATTTGAAAGAACATGTTATTAGTCAAGAAGTGAAAATGCTAACACAAAGGAAGATGTTTGATGTAGCAAGGCTCAACAAACAACTTGTTTATCTTAATGATAATGTCAACAAAGATGTAATATGACAATTCTCAATGAGACAATATAAATGCATGCATCTTTGTCAACATAAGGCGTCTGCTCTTTGTGGGATAGAAAGAAGTGGGTTTACCGACTCAACATAAAAGTAAAGGCTTAGTCCTTCGCAGAGGGAAGTAAGGAAAACTCATGTTGTAGAGATTTTAGTGGTTTTTAAATCAATAGGATTATAAAATAAGATTTTGGGAGGTGCATAATTCCTCAACGAATGCTAGTAGATAGCCCAATACTTCTCATGCTGGACAAGTTTCGAGGAACGACTCCCAAGGTGGGGACGATCACATCCCCTTAGTATCCTTTGTTTATCACTGCCAAAGTTTTCTGATTTCTCATGAACAAAGCATGAAGGAGGTTTTGTTTGTTGCTATTATCTTTTGTGAGATGGGAGCACTCATGCCAGTCTCTCCTCGTATTAGGGGTTTGCAGATTGGACATGCTATCCCAAGATAAAGCTTGTCCAGTATAAGAAGATCATGAATTATCTACTACTTCCTCATGAGCTAAAACAAAGGCACAAAACAAGGAGTATACTATTTTGAAGGTTTAGAGATAACACATGAATAATATACTTTAGGAGTGGAAGTGAAATACCACAAATAGGAAAGTTATGGTGGACTCTTTGGAAGGTTGAGGTTTCAAGGTATGGGTGCACAAGCAGTATTCCCGCTTAGTACAAGGTTTGTCTAGCAAAGGCTTTTTGAGAGAAGACAAATGATGTTGACTTGGATGCAAAACAATATAAAGTCTAGCATTAAGAATTGGCATGAAACATCAAGTTGTCTTCCTTGTCAGCATAACACTTCAAGCATAAGAACATAAAAGTGTTGGTTATGTCGCTACTAGAAAAACTCATGCTTGTTGTTATGACCAAAGCTATGTTTGCCAAGATTAAATAAAGTTTTCAAAGCCATACCGGGTATATAAGGTCAATACTCCCATAAGAATCATCATATAAGGTCGATTGCATGAAGAGAATACTAAGTGCAGCGAAGAAACCAATAGACTTCTCATTAATATTCCATCATAGACAACTGCACACTCACGGATACAAGACTCTCCACAAAGGAGTGATAGACCTCAATGCAAGCACCTCCATCATAAGATAACTTCCCTAGACACGATATGGCACTAAACTTGACCACAAAAGATAAAAGATAAAGATAAAGATACCGGGCACTTCCCCAAGCTTGACAAGCTAAGGGGATGCCATTACCCATGAAGATTTCACTATTCATCCTACTTGTTGCTCTTCAAGTCCGCGATTATGCGTCGAAGGGT
Organism: Bromus sterilis; assembly: GCA_950022295.1. NCBI lineage: Eukaryota > Viridiplantae > Streptophyta > Magnoliopsida > Poales > Poaceae > Bromus > Bromus sterilis. Next base: position 300,507,728 of record OX465595.1, read on the forward strand.
TTGGTTTTCAGCTTCCAATATGGCCACGTGTGCTTTAAGCACACGAAAGTCTTCACAGAATTGGTTAGTGATTCGGTGAGCTTTAGATATAGCAGATGACACATGTGGAGCTTCAAGTGGAGGGGCAGTTCCTGAAAGGTTCAGAAAAAGATCATATTGAGGGTTAATAAACCCCACGAAGACGGGGTTGTTGGAGCTTGATCCTCTTGTTGACATGTCTCCTTCTTGCTGGATGGTAACTGTAACAGCCCAGATTTCACAAAAATTAAAATTTTTGTTTTCGGTGTGAATTATTTAAATGTCTGATTTGTTTGCGGTGTTTGCATCCCCGATTTATCGATCGGCGATTATTTCCCCCCTCTTATCTCGTACCGGATGGATACCGACCCTTGCCACCCTGACACTCGACCTTTGCGACACCGGGTTTCACCCGATCACCGTCGCGAAAACACGCACAAGACCAGCCGTAGCCAACGGAACGAAAAACCCCGTTTAATAAGTAAACGAGATATTTTTATAGCGCACCGGAAAGTGTCCTCGGAACGGTTCCAGCGCGAGGTGAACGCCGCCGGCTCGACGCGCTGATCATGCAGTTCGAAGTTTTACCCGAATCGGAGGTCCTACGGACCCCCGACGGTCAGAAACGTAAACACCGCGCGCACGAGAGAAAAATCGGGGATGTTTTTGCAAACTGCCAGCCACCTCAGCTATATAAAGACCACCACTCTCCCACCCCTTTATAGGGTTCCCCCTAAGCCAAATTGCAGCCACCCCCTAAAAAAGTTGCCCCAAAATCCCCCCTAGCTCCTCCAAATCTGAAACCCTAGCGCTGGCCGACTCCGGAGCCGTCGGATCGCAGATCAGAGGGCTCCCGGAGTGCCACGTTTCCCTCCACCAATCCCTCTCTCTCCTCTCCACCCGCGTCCCATGGAGCGCCGCCGCCGCCTCCACTCCGGTCGCCAGAGGCCATGTCGCACACGCCGCGCCTTCTCCCCCTCGCCTCGCACCCTTCCTCCTCCCTCTCCTCCTCTGACAGCCTCCCTCTCCTTCCTTGCAGAATGCGCCGCCATGCGCCATGGCCGGCCCGGCCTTGAGCTCCCTCCCGCGCCACCGTTTGCCTCTGCCCCGGCCGGATCGCCGCCGCGCCCGTTCCCTGCCGCCCCCCCGTCGTCCCGGCCTCCCTGCCTCACCGCCCCCTCTCCGGATCGAGCCGGCGCCGCCCTGGCCGCTGCTCAACGGGAACGGGAGCGGCAGGCCGCCACCAACCTCCGCTAGGTGGGTCGGCCGCCACCCGAGGCCCACTCGGCCTGCCTCGGCCCAGGGCCTCCCTCCGCATGCGAGCGCGGTGCTGATATCCGCCGCCCACTAGCAGATCTAGGCCGGCCCATGGTGAGCCAGCAGTGCCCTCTTTTTTTTCTCTTTTTTCCCTAGCCCCTGCAAATTTCACTAAGTCTGGAAAAATTGTACTGCTGATGCTATTTTGCGACGTAGATTGCGAGTAAACCGTAGCCCGGATGACGTTGTGCCCAAAAGGAAAATTGTTTAGAATTGTGTGTAATTCATTTCATCTTTTGTAAGCATTTTGATTTGAGGCCATCTTGATGCTGTTAATCTCTGTTGAATTGGGCATCATGCTGTTAACTGCTATATTTTTCTGTTAGTGTGCTGCTGCTGTTATTTTATTGCAAGTTTGATTGATGATTGTGACACATCCATGAGGCCTATGCTATTAATTCTTTTTGCATACTGTTAAGAATCATGTATACTTCAATGCTATGCATTCACATGTCATATTTGCCTGCTGCATGATATTTGTTTCATCACCCAAAGTAGCTATCCTGCTGTTTTTGACAGCCACCTCTGTTTTTCACTAAGTCTGTAACTTTCCGATGCCATGTTGCACGCTTAATATATTTTGATCTGTTATGCCTATGACCTTGATTCTTGTTTGTACCTGATCATGATCATTTCTACTTCATGCCCATCGATTGGTATGTCATGTTGCTGCACTTTTGCATATGGCTTTACCCCATTTTATAGAGCATGATAATAACAGTTTCTGCCATGATTTCTTGATTTTCACTAAGCTCTAGACCAGTAATGTTTTATTGCATTTTTCTTGGCCGGTCTGGCCTCGAGCTCCCCCCCGCGCCACCGTTTGCCTCTGCCCCGGCTGGATCCGGCGGATCTGGACGCCGGTCCGCCGCCGCGCCCGTTCCCTGCCGCCCCCCGTCGTCCCGGCCTCACTGCCTCGCCGCCCCCTCGCCGGATCGAGTCGGCGCCGCCCTGGCCCCTGCTCAACGGGAATGGGAGCGGCAGGCCGCCACCAACCGCCGCTAGGTGGGCCGGCGGCCACCCGAGGCCCACTCAGCCCGCCTCGGCCCAAGGCCTCCCTCCGCCCGCGAGCGCGGTGCTGCTATCCGCCGCCCACTTGAAGATCTGGGCCGGCCCATGGTGAGCCATCAGTACCCTCTTTTTTTCTTCTCTTTTTTTTCCTAGCCCCTACGAATTTCACTAAGTCTGGAAAAATTGTACTGTTGATGCTATTTTGCGACGTAGATTGCGAGTAAACCGTAGCCCAGATGACGTTGCGCCCAAAAGGAATTTTTTTTAGAATTGTGTGTACTTCAGTTCATCTTTTGTGAGAATTTTGATTTGAGGTCATCTTGATGTTGTTAATCTCTGTTGAAGTGGGCATCAGGATGTTAACTGCTATATTTTTCTGTTAGTGTGCTGCTGCTGTTATTTTATTGCAAGTTTGATTGATGATTGTGACACATCCATGAGGCATATGCTATTAATTCTTTTTGCATCCTGTTAAGCATCATGTCTACTTCAATGCTATGCATTCACATGTCATATTTACCTGCTGCATGATATTTTTTTCATCACCCAAAGTAGCTATCCTGCTTTTTTTGACAGCCACCTCTGTTTTGCACTAAGTCTGTAACTTTCTGATGCCATGTTGCACGCTTAATATCTTTTGATCTGTTATGCCTATGACCTTGTTTCTTGTTTGTACCTGATCATCATCATGTCTACTTCATGCCCATCTATTGCTACGTCATGTTGCTGAACTTTTGCATATAGCTTTACCCCTGTTTATACAGCATGATAATAACAGTTTCTGCCATGATTTCTTGATTTTCTCTAAGTCCTAGACCAGTAATGTTTTATTGCATTTTGCTTGGGCTATAACTAATTGTTCATGATGCCTTTTTGCATGATTCCTTTTGTCATGCCTTCCCTGCCATGTCTACCTTAGTTGCATATCATTTGTGAGCATGTTTGCATTCATTATCCTGTTTATGCATTGCTCTAAAGTGTGCTTCCTGATGTTTGCAAATTGTGTTCCAAACTTGTTTTGCTTATATCTTTTTAACCGTAACTACATTTGGAGTGTTCTTTATATGTACCGTGATTAGTTTTTCGTGTACTTTGTGTTTATTCTATTGTTTGCTGTTGTTAACTAACCTAAAATATGGTTTAGGGAAGAACAATACCAAATGCTTTAATTGTTGTGGGGTACTTAGTGCATGCCATGTTTAGGTTGTGCCTCACTTAAATTGACTAGCATAGATAGTTTATCTTATGCTTCACCTCTTGCCATGTTTGTGTGCTATGCCATGCTTGATTGAGATGCCATGTTAATAACCTTTGCTCACCTTGTGTAGCTAAACAGCTTGAACCATCGTAAATGTGCGATATCGTCGTGTGTGACGAGTACTCCACTGAACCTGTTAGTAACCGCTCTCGACGATAGATGCGATGCCGTAATGCGTTGTCTCATGTTGTCTTCTTGTTGATGCTTGCTCGTGATAGCTTCATAGTAATAGATGCTTGCTCGTCGGTTGCCGTTTCCGGTGTTTCCTTCTTGTGTGCTTCCGCGGGTACCTCCCGGAGACGATGTGAGCTTGCGATCGACTACACCTTAGGTTTCGTCTTCTCATCAGGTAAGGGGGAGCATATATCATGCTTATAACTTTCAGCTCACTCGCGCCTAGGTGTAGGATAGAACGATTGCTTGATCCTACCACTTCATATTTCATGCCTCTCAAATAAACCCAAACAACCATGTCCCCCACATCCCTGCAAACCGTGTTCGGCTATGTTACCATTGCTCGCTGCTCAGCCACTGCTTAGTATGCATGCTAGGATGTTATAAACTGTTATTCTGTTACTCCTTTGGATTGGGCTATCACATTATTATATTATTGTGGATGATATGATTATTATAATGTTGACTATATTCGACGAAGGATGGAAGGTCTAGACTATCCCGCCCCGACGGTTTGTTCCATTCGAGTCACCTAGGATCCGAGTTCCGGGTATTGGTATTAAGACTGAGCGTGCCTAACCGCGTGTGGGATTTTATGGGGTCCCCTTTTCTTACCTATATAGCTTCAAACATTTCTAGTGGTGGCCCAAGCTGATTTACCATTTGAAAACCGTGTGTGTGTCTGTCGGGTCGCTCCTAGCAGATAATCTTAAAAATAACCCGGGCCAGCGGAGACATGGTTTCTCTGTTGGTCCACACTGGTGAGCTAGAGGGCTGCCCACATGTGAGGGGATCAGTTACCTCGACCTTGGCCAGACGGAAGAGTCCGATCCGAGAGCGTGCTCGGCTTTTGGATTGGGTGTCGACACCCCCCGGGGGCCACCCGGATTTGTTCGTTGTTAGCTAGAGGGACTTGTCGTTACGGATCTCTCGGAACTAAATCATAAAATGGTTGCCTATGATGGGTAGCAACTGAGAGAGATGGGCGTGCGTGCGGAACCTTGTAATGGGCAGTTGGTACACCCCTGCAGGGTTAAATCTTTTCGAGAAAACGTGTCCACAGTTATGGACGACTTGGAACCTACGTCTTGTTCATAGATAACATCAACTGAATCATAACTATAACTTGATTAACGTGTGTGTGCCTTGACTGCTTCTTCTTCTTCGGGATGCGAAGAGGAGGACACGGATAGGATAGGTGTTATGCTTGCGTAAGTAGTTGATGGCAAGACTTGTTGGAGGCGATTCCTCATCGAATGCTTGGTTCTCATCTTACTCTAAATTAGACCGTTAGCCACTCATATATTGCTAGTGCGTCTGCAACCTCACCACTACCCCCTTCTTACCCGTGAGAAGTTAGTTACAAGACCTTTGATATATTCTCATCCCTTTCTTTTCTTTTCCCCTTTTATGTTTTGCCTGATCGGCCGCTGCAGTTGATTACCACCTCGACTCTTCTTCTGGACGCCTTCGTGGAGACTCGACGACGACTAGTTAGGTGGATCCCGGCGGAGAGCCTGGACCCGTGTGGTTACGGGAATGGTGTGTTTTACCTTTGACGCTAGGCATTTGATTGTAGTCTGTACTCAGACATGTATCTTCCGCTGATGTATTGTATTTAAGGCAGTTGTATGCCGATTGTATGAGATGTTGTATCCATGTAGCTGTAATGTTGTGATATCATGTTGGAAATCCGGGGCATATGGCATTGTCATATGTCGCGGTGGGACCGATATGTGCTTCGTCCCAGGATCTTGGTGGAAACATCTAGATCTGGAACAGTACCACATATCGGGCCTTACAACTTGGTATCAGAGCCTTACCGACCGTAGGATCCCTTCTTTGGCCGAAGTCGAGTCTAGACAAAAACTATTTGGTAGTTACTAAGTTAGTTATCAGAGAGTAGGAATCTTTTTACTCCTTACCCTTGCTCTGGTCAGGACAAGTGTCGTAAGTGTTTTAATTATCGCCTTACCCCCTTCAAACCTCTAGGATATCGGGTGTGTGGAGTATCGGAACCATTACAATGGCTTGCTTGCAGCGTATTGTCTCGATTCCGATCTCAGGTTGGGAAATCCTGTAGTACCTTTAGTCTGTCCGACTCTGGTTTATATCTTGGTCATCCGTTGACTTCCGTTCTCTTGCCCAGTATCCTCATGATTTCAGTGAGAATGCTTCCCTTGATCGTTGCTTCCAACTATCGTTCTTCCTCTTGATCTCCCGATGGTTTTGTTTTCCGACGTTGCCGTCTCTCTGCGGAAATTTATCTCGACAGAAGTTCGACATTGACATGGAGCAGAGTCCATTGTTGGTGGTGTTGAAGATCGTCGTCTCTCTTTTTTCTTCCCCCTCTCCCTAGGATTCTCCAGGATCTCAGGACGAGATCCCTTGTTGGTGGTGTTGTATTGTAACAGCCCAGATTTCGCAAAAATTAAAATTTTGTTTTCGGTGTGAATTATTTGATTATCTGATTTCTTTGCGGTGTTTGCATCCCCGATTTATCGATCGGCGATTTCCCCCCCTCTTATCTCGTACCGGACGGAGACCGACCCTTGCCACCCTTACACTCGACCTTTGCGACACCGGGTTTCACCCGATCACCGTCGCGAAAACCCGCACAAGACCAGCCGTGGCCAACGGAACGAAAAACCCCGTTTAATAATTAAACGAGATATTTTTATAGCGCACCGGAAAGTGTTCTCGGAACAGTTCCAGCGCGAGGTGAACGCCGCCGGCTCGACGCGCTGATCGCGGAGTTCGAAGTTTTACCCGAATCAGAGGTTCTGCGGACCCCCCGGCGGTCAGAAACGTAAACACCGAGCGCGCGAGAGGAAAACCGGGGATGTTTTTGCAAACTGCCAGCCACCTGGGCTATATAAAGACCACCACTCTCCCACCCCTTTCTAGGGTTTCCCCTAAGACAATTTGCAGCCACCCCCTCTAAATTTGCCCCAAAATCCCCCCTAGCTCCTCCAAATCTAAAACCCTAGCCCTGGCCGCCTCTGGAGCCGTCGGATCACAGATCAGAGGGCTCCCGGAGTGCCACGTGTCCCTCCACAAACCTCCACCCATTCCTCTCTCTCCTCTCCACCCGCGTCCCATGGGGCGCTGCCGCCGCCTCCACTCCGGTAGCCGGAGGCCGCGTCGCCCCCGCCTGGCCTTCTCCCCCTCGCCTCGCACCCTTCCTCCTCCCTCACCTCCTCTGACCGCCTCCCTCTCCTTCCTTGCAGGACGCGCCGCCATGCGCCATGGCCGGTCTGGCCTCGAGCTCCCCCCCGCGCCACCGTTTGCCTCTGCCCCGGCTGGATCCAGCGGATCTGGACGCCGGTCCGCCGCCGCGCCCGTTCCCTGCCGCCCCCCGTCGTCCCGGCCTCACTGCCTCGCCGCCCCCTCGCCGGATCGAGTCGGCGCCGCCCTGGCCCCTGCTCAACGGGAATGGGAGCGGCAGGCCGCCACCAACCGCCGCTAGGTGGGCCGGCGGCCACCCGAGGCCCACTCAGCCCGCCTCGGCCCAAGGCCTCCCTCCGCCCGCGAGCGCGGTGCTGCTATCCGCCGCCCACTTGAAGATCTGGGCCGGCCCATGGTGAGCCATCAGTACCCTCTTTTTTTCTTCTCTTTTTTTTCCTAGCCCCTACGAATTTCACTAAGTCTGGAAAAATTGTACTGTTGATGCTATTTTGCGACGTAGATTGCGAGTAAACCGTAGCCCAGATGACGTTGCGCCCAAAAGGAATTTTTTTTAGAATTGTGTGTACTTCAGTTCATCTTTTGTGAGCATTTTGATTTGAGGTCATCTTGATGTTGTTAATCTCTGTTGAAGTGGGCATCAGGATGTTAACTGCTATATTTTTCTGTTAGTGTGCTGCTGCTGTTATTTTATTGCAAGTTTGATTGATGATTGTGACACATCCATGAGGCATATGCTATTAATTCTTTTTGCATCCTGTTAAGCATCATGTCTACTTCAATGCTATGCATTCACATGTCATATTTACCTGCTGCATGATATTTTTTTCATCACCCAAAGTAGCTATCCTGCTTTTTTTGACAGCCACCTCTGTTTTGCACTAAGTCTGTAACTTTCTGATGCCATGTTGCACGCTTAATATCTTTTGATCTGTTATGCCTATGACCTTGTTTCTTGTTTGTACCTGATCATCATCATGTCTACTTCATGCCCATCTATTGCTACGTCATGTTGCTGAACTTTTGCATATAGCTTTACCCCTGTTTATACAGCATGATAATAACAGTTTCTGCCATGATTTCTTGATTTTCTCTAAGTCCTAGACCAGTAATGTTTTATTGCATTTTGCTTGGGCTATAACTAATTGTTCATGATGCCTTTTTGCATGATTCCTTTTGTCATGCCTTCCCTGCCATGTCTACCTTAGTTGCATATCATTTGTGAGCATGTTTGCATTCATTATCCTGTTTATGCATTGCTCTAAAGTGTGCTTCCTGATGTTTGCAAATTGTGTTCCAAACTTGTTTTGCTTATATCTTTTTAACCGTAACTACATTTGGAGTGTTCTTTATATGTACCGTGATTAGTTTTTCGTGTACTTTGTGTTTATTCTATTGTTTGCTGTTGTTAACTAACCTAAAATATGGTTTAGGGAAGAACAATACCAAATGCTTTAATTGTTGTGGGGTACTTAGTGCATGCCATGTTTAGGTTGTGCCTCACTTAAATTGACTAGCATAGATAGTTTATCTTATGCTTCACCTCTTGCCATGTTTGTGTGCTATGCCATGCTTGATTGAGATGCCATGTTAATAACCTTTGCTCACCTTGTGTAGCTAAACAGCTTGAACCATCGTAAATGTGCGATATCGTCGTGTGTGACGAGTACTCCACTGAACCTGTTAGTAACCGCTCTCGACGATAGATGCGATGCCGTAATGCGTTGTCTCATGTTGTCTTCTTGTTGATGCTTGCTCGTGATAGCTTCATAGTAATAGATGCTTGCTCGTCGGTTGCCGTTTCCGGTGTTTCCTTCTTGTGTGCTTCCGCGGGTACCTCCCGGAGACGATGTGAGCTTGCGATCGACTACACCTTAGGTTTCGTCTTCTCATCAGGTAAGGGGGAGCATATATCATGCTTATAACTTTCAGCTCACTCGCGCCTAGGTGTAGGATAGAACGATTGCTTGATCCTACCACTTCATATTTCATGCCTCTCAAATAAACCCAAACAACCATGTCCCCCACATCCCTGCAAACCGTGTTCGGCTATGTTACCATTGCTCGCTGCTCAGCCACTGCTTAGTATGCATGCTAGGATGTTATAAACTGTTATTCTGTTACTCCTTTGGATTGGGCTATCACATTATTATATTATTGTGGATGATATGATTATTATAATGTTGACTATATTCGACGAAGGATGGAAGGTCTAGACTATCCCGCCCCGACGGTTTGTTCCATTCGAGTCACCTAGGATCCGAGTTCCGGGTATTGGTATTAAGACTGAGCGTGCCTAACCGCGTGTGGGATTTTATGGGGTCCCCTTTTCTTACCTATATAGCTTCAAACATTTCTAGTGGTGGCCCAAGCTGATTTACCATTTGAAAACCGTGTGTGTGTCTGTCGGGTCGCTCCTAGCAGATAATCTTAAAAATAACCCGGGCCAGCGGAGACATGGTTTCTCTGTTGGTCCACACTGGTGAGCTAGAGGGCTGCCCACATGTGAGGGGATCAGTTACCTCGACCTTGGCCAGACGGAAGAGTCCGATCCGAGAGCGTGCTCGGCTTTTGGATTGGGTGTCGACACCCCCCGGGGGCCACCCGGATTTGTTCGTTGTTAGCTAGAGGGACTTGTCGTTACGGATCTCTCGGAACTAAATCATAAAATGGTTGCCTATGATGGGTAGCAACTGAGAGAGATGGGCGTGCGTGCGGAACCTTGTAATGGGCAGTTGGTACACCCCTGCAGGGTTAAATCTTTTCGAGAAAACGTGTCCACAGTTATGGACGACTTGGAACCTACGTCTTGTTCATAGATAACATCAACTGAATCATAACTATAACTTGATTAACGTGTGTGTGCCTTGACTGCTTCTTCTTCTTCGGGATGCGAAGAGGAGGACACGGATAGGATAGGTGTTATGCTTGCGTAAGTAGTTGATGGCAAGACTTGTTGGAGGCGATTCCTCATCGAATGCTTGGTTCTCATCTTACTCTAAATTAGACCGTTAGCCACTCATATATTGCTAGTGCGTCTGCAACCTCACCACTACCCCCTTCTTACCCGTGAGAAGTTAGTTACAAGACCTTTGATATATTCTCATCCCTTTCTTTTCTTTTCCCCTTTTATGTTTTGCCTGATCGGCCGCTGCAGTTGATTACCACCTCGACTCTTCTTCTGGACGCCTTCGTGGAGACTCGACGACGACTAGTTAGGTGGATCCCGGCGGAGAGCCTGGACCCGTGTGGTTACGGGAATGGTGTGTTTTACCTTTGACGCTAGGCATTTGATTGTAGTCTGTACTCAGACATGTATCTTCCGCTGATGTATTGTATTTAAGGCAGTTGTATGCCGATTGTATGAGATGTTGTATCCATGTAGCTGTAATGTTGTGATATCATGTTGGAAATCCGGGGCATATGGCATTGTCATATGTCGCGGTGGGACCGATATGTGCTTCGTCCCAGGATCTTGGTGGAAACATCTAGATCTGGAACAGTACCACATATCGGGCCTTACAACTTGGTATCAGAGCCTTACCGACCGTAGGATCCCTTCTTTGGCCGAAGTCGAGTCTAGACAAAAACTATTTGGTAGTTACTAAGTTAGTTATCAGAGAGTAGGAATCTTTTTACTCCTTACCCTTGCTCTGGTCAGGACAAGTGTCGTAAGTGTTTTAATTATCGCCTTACCCCCTTCAAACCTCTAGGATATCGGGTGTGTGGAGTATCGGAACCATTACAATGGCTTGCTTGCAGCGTATTGTCTCGATTCCGATCTCAGGTTGGGAAATCCTGTAGTACCTTTAGTCTGTCCGACTCTGGTTTATATCTTGGTCATCCGTTGACTTCCGTTCTCTTGCCCAGTATCCTCATGATTTCAGTGAGAATGCTTCCCTTGATCGTTGCTTCCAACTATCGTTCTTCCTCTTGATCTCCCGATGGTTTTGTTTTCCGACGTTGCCGTCTCTCTGCGGAAATTTATCTCGACAGAAGTTCGACATTGACATGGAGCAGAGTCCATTGTTGGTGGTGTTGAAGATCGTCGTCTCTCTTTTTTCTTCCCCCTCTCCCTAGGATTCTCCAGGATCTCAGGACGAGATCCCTTGTTGGTGGTGTTGTATTGTAACAGCCCAGATTTCGCAAAAATTAAAATTTTGTTTTCGGTGTGAATTATTTGATTATCTGATTTCTTTGCGGTGTTTGCATCCCCGATTTATCGATCGGCGATTTCCCCCCCTCTTATCTCGTACCGGACGGAGACCGACCCTTGCCACCCTTACACTCGACCTTTGCGACACCGGGTTTCACCCGATCACCGTCGCGAAAACCCGCACAAGACCAGCCGTGGCCAACGGAACGAAAAACCCCGTTTAATAATTAAACGAGATATTTTTATAGCGCACCGGAAAGTGTTCTCGGAACAGTTCCAGCGCGAGGTGAACGCCGCCGGCTCGACGCGCTGATCGCGGAGTTCGAAGTTTTACCCGAATCAGAGGTTCTGCGGACCCCCCGGCGGTCAGAAACGTAAACACCGAGCGCGCGAGAGGAAAACCGGGGATGTTTTTGCAAACTGCCAGCCACCTGGGCTATATAAAGACCACCACTCTCCCACCCCTTTCTAGGGTTTCCCCTAAGACAATTTGCAGCCACCCCCTCTAAATTTGCCCCAAAATCCCCCCTAGCTCCTCCAAATCTAAAACCCTAGCCCTGGCCGCCTCTGGAGCCGTCGGATCACAGATCAGAGGGCTCCCGGAGTGCCACGTGTCCCTCCACAAACCTCCACCCATTCCTCTCTCTCCTCTCCACCCGCGTCCCATGGGGCGCTGCCGCCGCCTCCACTCCGGTAGCCGGAGGCCGCGTCGCCCCCGCCTGGCCTTCTCCCCCTCGCCTCGCACCCTTCCTCCTCCCTCACCTCCTCTGACCGCCTCCCTCTCCTTCCTTGCAGGACGCGCCGCCATGCGCCATGGCCGGTCTGGCCTCGAGCTCCCCCCCGCGCCACCGTTTGCCTCTGCCCCGGCTGGATCCAGCGGATCTGGACGCCGGTCCGCCGCCGCGCCCGTTCCCTGCCGCCCCCCGTCGTCCCGGCCTCACTGCCTCGCCGCCCCCTCGCCGGATCGAGCCGGCGCCGCCCTGGCCCCTGCTCAACGGGAATGGGAGCGGCAGGCCGCCACCAACCGCCGCTAGGTGGGCCGGCGGCCACCCGAGGCCCACTCGGCCCAAGGCCTCCCTCCGCCCGCGAGCGCGGTGCTGCTATCCGCCGCCCACTTGAAGATCTGGGCCGGCCCATGGTGAGCCATCAGTGCCCTCTTTTTTTCTTCTCTTTTTTTGCCTAGCCCCTACGAATTTCACTAAGTCTGGAAAAATTGTACTGTTGATGCTATTTTGCGACGTAGATTGCGAGTAAACCGTAGCCCAGATGACGTTGCGCCCAAAAGGAATTTTTTTTAGAATTGTGTGTACTTCAGTTCATCTTTTGTGAGCATTTTGATTTGAGGTCATCTTGATGTTGTTAATCTCTATTGAAGTGGGCATCAGGATGTTAACTGCTATATTTTTCTGTTAGTGTGCTGCTGCTGTTATTTTAGTGCAAGTTTGATTGATGATTGTGACACATCCATGAGGCCTATGCTATTAATTCTTTTTGCATCCTGTTAAGCATCATGTCTACTTCAATGCTATGCATTCACATGTCATATTTGCCTGCTGCATGATATTTTTTTCATCACCCAAAGTAGCTATCCTGCTTTTTTTGACAGCCACCTCTGTTTTGCACTAAGTCTGTAACTTTCCGATGCCATGTTGCACGCTTAATATCTTTTGATCTGTTATGCCTATGACCTTGTTTCTTGTTTGTACCTGATCATCATCATGTCTACTTCATGCCCATATATTGCTACGTCATGTTGCTGAACTTTTGCATATAGCTTTACCCCTGTTTATACAGCATGATAATAACAGTTTCTGCCATGATTTCTTGATTTTCTCTAAGTCCTAGACCAGTAATGTTTTATTGCATTTTGCTTGGGCTATAACTAATTGTTCATGATGCCTTTTTGCATGATTCCTTTTGCCATGGCTTCCCTGCCATGTCTAATTTAGTTGCATATCATTTCTGAGCATGTTTGCATTCATTATCCTGTTTATGCATTGCTCTAAAGTGTGCTTCCTGATGTTGGCAGATTGTGTTCCAAACTTGTTTTGCTTATATCATTTTAACCGTAACTCCGTTTGGGGTGTTCTTTATATGTAACTTGATTAGTTTTTGATGTACTTTGTGTGTATGCTATTGTTTGCTGTTGTTAACCAACCTAAAATATGGTTTAGGGCAGAACTGTACCAAATGCTTTAATTGTCGTGGGGTACTTAGTGCATGCCATGTTTAGGTTGTGCCTCACTTAAATTGACTAGCGTAGATAGTTTATCTTATGCTTCACCTCTTGCCATGTTTGTGTGCTATGCCATGCTTGAGTGAGATGCCATGTTAATAACCTTTGCTCACCTTGTGTAGCTAAACAGCTTGAACCATCGTAAATGTGCGATATCGTCGTGTGTGACGAGTACTCCACTGAACCTGTTAGTAACCGCTCTCGACGATAGATGCGATGCTGTAATGCGTTGTCTCGTGTTGTCTTCTTGTTGATGCTTGCTCGTGATAGCTTCATAGTAATAGATGCTTGCTCGTCGGTTGCCGTTTCCGGTGTTTCCTTCTTGTGTGCTTCCGCGGGTACCTCTCGGAGACGATGTGAGCTTGCGATCGACTACACCTTAGGTTTCGTCTTCTCATCAGGTAAGGGGGAGCATATATCATGCTTATAACTTTCAGCTCACTCGCGCCTAGGTGTAGGATAGAATGATTGCTTGATCCTACCACTTCATATTTCATGCCTCTCAAATAAACCCAAACAACCATGTCCCCCACATCCCTGCAAACCGTGTTCGGCTATGTTACCATTGCTCGCTGCTCAGCCACTGCTTAGTATGCATGCTAGGATGTTATAAACTGTTATTCTGTTACTCCTTTGGATTGGGCTATCACATTATTATATTATTGTGGATGATATGATTATTATAATGTTGACTATATTCGACGAAGGATGGAAGGTCTAGACTATCCCGCCCCGACGGTTTGTTCCATTCGAGTCACCTAGGATCCGAGTTCCGGGTATTGGTATTAAGACTGAGCGTGCCTAACCGCGTGTGGGATTTTATGGGGTCCCCTTTTCTTACCTATATAGCTTCAAACATTTCTAGTGGTGGCCCAAGCTGATTTACCATTTGAAAACCGTGTGTGTCTGTCGGGTCGCTCCTAGCAGATAATCTTAAAAATAACCCGGGCCAGCGGAGACATGGTTTCTCTGTTGGTCCACACTGGTGAGCTAGAGGGCTGCCCACATGTGAGGGGATCAGTTACCTCGACCTTGGCCAGACGGTAGAGTCCGATCCCAAAGCGTGGCCGACTTTTGGATTGGGTGTCAACTCCCCTGGGGCCACCCGGGTTTGTTCGTTGTTAGCTAGCGGGACTTGTCGTTTCAGATCTCTCGGAACTAAATCATAAAATGGTTGCCTATGATGGGTAGAAACTGAGAGAGAAGGGCGTGCGTGCGGAGCCTTGTAATGGACAGTTGGTACACCCCTGCAGGGTTAAATTTTTTCGAGAAGCCGTGTCCACGGTTATGGACGACTTGGAACCTACGTCTTGTTCATAGATAACATGAACTGTATCATAACTATAACTTGATCAACGTGTGTGTTCCTTGACTGCTTCTTCTTCTTCGGGATGCGAAGAGGAGGACAAGGATAGTTTAGGTGTTGTGCTTGCGTAAGTAGTTGATAGCAAGACTTTTTGGAGGCGATTCCTCATCGAATGCTTGGTTCTCATCTTACTCTAAATTAGACCGTTAGCCACTCATATATTGCTAGTGTGTCTGCAACCTCACCACTACCCCCTTCTTACCCATGAGAAGTTAGTTACAAGACTTTTGATATATTCTCACCCCTTTCTTTTCTTTTCCCCTTTTATGTTTTGCCTGATCGGCCGCTGCAGTTGATTACCACCTCGACTCTTCTTCTGGACGCCTTCGTGGAGACTCGACGACGACTAGTTAGGTGGATCCCGGAGGAGAGCCTGGACCCGTGTGGTTACGGGAATGGTGTGTTTTACCTTTGCTGCTAGGCATTTGATTGTAGTCTGTACTCAGACATGTATCTTCCGCTGATGTATTGTATTTACGGCAGTTGTATGCCGATTGTATGAGATGTTGTATCCATGTAGCTGTAATGTTGTGATATCATGTTGGAAATCCGGGGCATATGGCATTGTCATATGTCGCGGTGGGACCGATATGTGCTTCGTCCCCAGATCTGGGTGGAAACATCTAGATCTGGAACAGTACCGCATATCGGGCCTTACAACTTGGTATCAGAGCCTTTCCAACCGTAGGACCCCTTCTCTGGGCGAAGTCGAGTCTAGATAAAAACTATTTGGTAGTTACTAAGTTAGTTATCGGAGAGTAGGAATCTTTTTACTCCTTACCCTTGCTCTGGTCAGGACAAGTGTCGTAAGTGCTTTAATTCTCGCCTTACACCCTTCAAACCTCTAGGATCTCGGGTGTGTGGAGTATCGGAACCGTTACAATGCCTTGCTTGCAGCGTATTGTCTCGATTCCGATCTAAGGTTGGGAAATCCTGTAGTACCTTTAGTCTGTCCGACTCTGGTTTATATCTTGGTCATCCGTTGACTTCCGTTCTCTTGCCAGTATCCTCACAATTTCAGTGAGAATGTTTCCCTTGATCGTCGCTTCCAACTATCGTTCTTCCTCTTGATCTCCCGATGGTTTCGTTTTCCGACGTTGCCGTCTCTCTGCGGAAATTTATCTCGACAGAAGTTCGACGTCGACATGGAGCAGAGTCCCTTGTTGGCGGTGTTGAAGATCGACGTCTCTCTTTTTTCTCCCCCCTCTCCCACGGATCGTCCAGGATCTCGGGACGAGATCCCTTGTTGGTGGTGTTGTATTGTAACAGCCCATATTTCACAAAAATTAAATTTTTTGTTTGCGGCGTGAATTATTTGATTGTCTGATTTGTTTGCGGTGTTTGCATCCCCGATTTATCGAACGGCGAATATTCCCCCCCTCTTATCTCATACCGGACGGAGACCGACCCTTAACACCCTGACACTCGACCTTTGTGACACCGGGTTTCACCCGATCACCGTCGCGAAAACCCGCACAAGACCAGCCGTAGGCAACGGAACGAAAAACCCCGTTTAATAAGTAAACGAGATATTTTTATAGTGCGCCGGAAAGTGTTCTCAGAACGGTTCCAGCACGAGGTGAACGCCGCCGGCTCGACGCGCTGATCGCGCAGTTCAAAGTTTTACCCGAATCGGAGGTCCTGCGTACCCCCGGCGGTCATAAACGTAAACACCGCACGCGCGAGAGAAAAACCGGGGATGTTTTTGCAAACTGCCAGCCACCTGGGCTATATAAAGACCACCACCCTCCCACCCCTTTCTAGGGTTTCCCCTAAGCAAAAATTGCAGCCACCCCCTCAAAATTTTCCCCAAAATCCCCCCTAGCTCCTCCAAATCCGAAACCCTAGCCCTGGCCGCCTCCGGAGCCGCTGGATCGCAGATCGGAGGGCTCCCGGAGTGCCACATGTCCCTCCACCAACCTACACCCATCCCTCTCTCTCCTCTCCACCCGCGTCCCATGGAGCGCCGCCGCCGCCTCCACTCCGGTCGCCGGAGGCCGCGTCGTCGCCGCCGCGCCTTCTCCCCCTCGCCTCACACCCTTCCTCCTCCCTCTCCTCCTCTGACCGCCACCCTCTCCTTCCTTGCAGGACGCGCCGCCATGCGCTATGTCGGCCCGGCCTCGAGCCCCCCCCGCGCCACCGTTTGTCTCTGCCCCGGCCGGATCCGGCGGATCTGGACGCCGGTCCGCCGCCGCACCCTTTCCCTGCCGCCCCCCGTCGTCCTGGCCTCCCTGCCTCGCCGTCCCCTCGCCGGATCGAGCCGACGCCGCCCTGGGCGCTGCTCAACGGGAATGGGAGCGGCAGGCCGCCACCAACCGCCGCTAGGTGGATCGGCCGCCACCCGAGGCCCACTCAGCCCGTCTCGGCCCAGGGCCTCCCTCCGCCCGCGAGCGCGGTGCTGCTATCCGCCGCCCACTTGCAGATCTGGGGCGGCCCATGGTGAGCCAGTAGTGCCCTCTTTTTTTTTTCTCTTTTTTCCCTAGCCCCTACGAATTTCACTAAGTCTGGAAAAATTGTACTGCATATGCTATTTTGCGACGTAGATTGCGAGTAAACCGTAGCCCGGATGACGTTGCACCCAGAAGGAAAATTGTTTAGAATTGTGTGTACTTCAGTTCATCTTTTGTGAGCATTTTGATTTGAGGCCATCTTGATGTTGTTAATCTCTGTTGAAGTGGGCATCAGGCTGTTAACTGCTATATTTTTCTGTTAGTGTGCTACTGCTGTTATTGTATTGCAAGTTTGATTGATGATTGTGACACATGCATGAGGCCTATGCTATTAATTCTTTTTGCATACTGTTAAGCATCATGTCTACTTCAATGCTATGCATTCAAATGTCATATTTTCCTGCTGTATGATATTTGTTTCATCACCCAAAGTAGCTATCCTGCTGTTTTTGACAACCACCTCTGTTTTTCACTAAGTCTGTAACTTTCCGAGGCCATGTTGCACGCTTAATGTCTTTTGATCTGTTATGCGTATGACCTTGATTCTTGTTTGTACCTGATCATGATCATGTCTACTTGATGCCCATCTATTGGTATGTCATGTTGCTGCCCTTTTGCATATAGCTTTACCCCATTTTATACAACATGATAATAGCAGTTTCTGCCATGATTTCTTGATTTTCACTAAGCTCTAGACCAATAATGTTTTATTGCATTTTTCTTGGGCTATAACTAATTGTTCATGATGCCTTTTTGCATGATTCCTTTTGTCATGCCTTCCCTGCCATGTCTACCTTAGTTGCATATCATTTGTGAGCATGTTTGCATTCATTATCCTGTTTATGCATTGCTCTAAAGTGTGCTTCCTGATGTTGGCAGATTGTGTTCAAAACTTGTTTTGCTTATATCTTTTTAACCGTAACTCTGTTTGGAGTGTTCTTTATATGAAACTTGATTAGTTTTTCGTGTACTTTGTGTTTATGCTATTGTTTGCTGTTGTTAACAAACATAAAGTATGGTTTAGGGCATTACAGTACCAAATGCTTTAATTGTCGTGGGGTACTTAGTGCATGCCATGTTTAGGTTGTGCCTCACTTAAATTGACTAGCGTAGATAGTTTATCTTATGCTTCACCTCTTGCCATGTTTGTGTGCTATGCCATGCTTGAGTGAGATGCCATGTTAATAACCTTTTCTCACCTTGTGTAGCTAAACAACTTGAACCATCGTAAACGTGCGATATCGTCGTGTGTGAAGAGTACTCCACTGAACCTCTTAGTAGCCGCTCTCGACGATAGATGCGATGCCATAATGCGTTGTCTCGTGTTGTATTTTTGTTGATGCTTGCTCGTGATTGCTTCGTAGTAATAGATGCTTGCTCGTTGGTTGCCTTTTCTAGTGTTACCTTCTTGTGTGCTTCTGCGGGTACCTCTCGGAGACGATGCGAGCTTGCGATCGACTACACCTTCGGTTTCGTCTTCTCATCAGGTAAGGGGGAGCATATATCATGCTTATAACTTTTAGCTCACTCGAGCCTAGGTGTAGGATAGAACGATTGCTTGATCCTACCACTTCATATTTCATGCCTCTCAAATAAACCCAAACAACCATGTCCCCCCACATCCCAGCAAACCGTGTTCGGCTATGTTACCATTGCTCGCTGCTCAGCCACTGCTTAGTATGCATGCTAGGATGTTATCAACTGTTATCATGTTACTCCTTCGAATTGGGCTATCACATTATTATATTATTGTGGATGATATGATTATTATAATGTTGACTATATTCAACAAAGGATGGAAGGTCTAGGCTATCCCGCCCCGACGCTTTGTTCAATTTGAGTCACCTAGGATCCGAGTTCCGGGTATTGGTTTTAAGACTGAGCGTGCCTAACTGCGTGTGGGATTTTTTGGGGTCCCCTTTTCTTACCTATCTAGCTTCAAATATTTCTAGTGGTGGCCCAAGCTTATTTACCATTTGAAAACCGTGTGTGTGTTTGTCGGGTCGCTCCTAGTAGATAATCTTAAAAATAACGCGGGCCAACGGATACATGGTTTCTCTGTTGGTCCACACTGGTGAGCTAGAGGGCTGCCCACATGTGAGGGGATCAGTTACCTCGACCTTGGCCAGATGAAAGAGTCCGATCCGAGAGCGTGGCCGGATTTTGGATTGGGTGTCGATTCCCTGGGGGCCACCCGGATTTGTTCGTTGTTAGCTAGAGGAACTTATCGTTTCTGATGTCTGGGAACTAAATCATAGAATGGTTGCCTATGATGGGTAGCAACTGAGAGAGATGGGCGTGTGTGCGGAGCTTTGTAATGGGTAGTTGGTACACCCTTGCAGGGTTAAATCTTTTCGAGAAGCCGTGTCCACGGTTATGGACGACTTGGAACCTACGTCTTGTTCATAGATAACATCAACCGAATCATAACTATAACTTGATTATCGTCTGTGTGCCTTGACTGCTTCTTGTTCGTCGGGATGCGAAGAGGAGGACAAGGATATGATAGGTGTTATGCGTGCGTAAGTAGTTGATAGCAAGACTTGTTGGAGGCGATTCCTCATCGAATGATTCCTCGAAAAGATTTAACCCTGCAGGGCTGTACCAATTGCCCATTACAAGGCTCCGCACGCATGCCCATCTCTCTCAGTTGCTACCCATCATAGGCAACCATTTTATGATTTAGTTCCGAGAGATCCGAAATGACAGGTCCCTCTATCTAACAACGAACAAATCCGGGTGGCCTCCGGGGAGTCGACATCCAATCCGAAAGCCGGCCGCGCTCTCAGATCGGCCTCTTCCGTCTCAACAGGGTTTGGGTTACCGGGACACCTCACGTGAGGTCCTGGGCCCTCGCCTGCCAAGGGTGGACCAACAGGGAAACCATGTCCCCGCTGGCCCAAGTTGTTTTAAAGAATATCTGCCAGGAGATACCCGACAGACACACACACGGTTTTCAAATGGTAAATCAGCTTGGGCCACCACTAGAAATGTTTGAAGCTAGGTAGGTAAGAAAAGGGGACCCCATAAAATCCCACACGCGGTTAGGCACGCTCAGTCTTAGAACGAATACCCGAAAATTGGATCCTAGGTGACTGGAATGAAACAAAGCGTCGGGGCGGGATAGCCTAGACCTCCCATCCTTCGTCGAGTATAGTCAACATTAAAATAATCATATCATCAACAACAATATAATAACGTGATAGCCCAAACCAAGGAATAACAGGATAACAGATGATAATATCCTAGCATGCATACTAAGAAGTGGCTGAGCAGCGAGCAATAGTAACATAGCCGAACAAGGTTTGCTGGGACGTGGAGGACATGGCTGTTTGGGTTATTTGAGAGGCATGAATATAAAATGGTAGGATCAAGCAATCGTTCTATCCTACACCAAGGATCGAGTGAGCTGAAAGTTATAAGCATGATATATGCTCCCCCTTACCTGATGAGAAGACGATCCGAAGGTGTAGTCGATCGCAAGCTCGCATCATCTCCGAGAGGTACCCGCGGAAGCACACAAGAAGGAAACACTGGAAAAGGCAATCGACGAGCAAGCATCTATTACTACGAAGCAATCACGAGCAAGCATCAACAAGGAGACAACACAAGACAACGCACCACGGTATCGCATCTATCGTCGAGAGCGGTTACTAACATGTTAAGTGGAGTACTCGTCACACACGACGATACTGCACATTTAGAATGGTTTAAGTTGTTTATCTACACAAGGTGAGCAAAGGTTATTAACATGGCATCTCACTCAAGCATGGCATAGCACACAAACATGGAAAGAGGTGAAGCATAAGGTAAACTATCTATTCTAGTCAATTTAAGTGAGGCACAACCTAAACATGGCATTCCACTAAGTGCCCCACGACAATTAAAACATTTGTTACTGTTCTGTCCTAAACCATATTTTAGGTTGGTTAACAACAACAAACAATAGCATAAACACAAAGTACATGAAATTTAATCAAGTTACATATAAAGAACACTCCAAACGGAGTTACGGTTAAAAAGATACAAGAAATACAAGTTATGCACACAATCTGCCAACATCAGGAAGCACACTTTAGAGCATTGCATAAACATGATAATGAATGCAAACATGCTCACAAATGATATGCAACTAAAGTAGACATGGCAGGGAAGGCATGGCAAAAGGAATCATGCAAAAAGGCATCATGGTTCACTAGTTATAAGCAACACAAAAAGCTACAAAACATTACTGGTCAAGGACTTAGTAAAATGAGGAAAACAGGGCCGAAACTGTTATTTTCATGCTGATAAACAAGGATAAAGCTATATGCAAAAGTGCAGCAACATGACATAGCAATATATGGTCATGAACTAGACATGATGGTCATCAGGTACAAACAAGAATCAAGGTCATAGGCATAACACATCAAAAGATATCAAGCGTGCAACATGCTATCGGAAAGTTACAGACTTAGTGAAAACATGGGTGGTTGTCAAAAACAGAGGGATAGCAACTTTGGAGCAGAATATAACTATGGCCAGGAATGTAAACATGACAATGCAATACATATAATAGAAGTAGACATGGCATAGATCAATATGACATATTGCAATGCTCAATAGGATGCACGGTTCAAAAGTTATAGGGCAGCAAAGTAGCAACTTTATATAAACAACAACACATATCATCAGGGTCACCACTTTGGAGCAAGAATAATATAGCTAAAACAGGCAAACATGACAAGTGAATGCATAGCATTGAAGTAGACATGATGCTTAACAGTATCCAAAAAAATATCAATGCAATAGGCCTCATGGATGTGTCACAATCATTAATCAAACTTGCAATAAAATAACAGCAGCAGCACTCTAACAAAAATTAATAGCAGTTAACAGTCTGATGCCCACTTCAACACAGAATAAAAACATCAAGATGTCCTCAAATCAAAATGCTCACAAAAGACGAACTGAAGTACACACAATTCTAAACAATTTTCCTTTTGGGCGCAACGTCATCCGGGCTACCGATCGCTCGCTAATCTCATCGAAAAATTGAATCAACAACAACTAACTCCAGACTTAGTAAAAATTCGCAGGTTCTGAGAAAAAAAAGAAACGAGCTCGGGCCTCTTCTCACCATGGGCTCGGCTGAAATCGGCCTGGCATGCTGGACTGGGCCGGATCTGGTGCGCTGGGCCTTGCAGCAGCTGGGCCGCTGGAGGGAGGCCGGCCCACACGCTCGGGCAGGCCGGCTGGGCTCGCCGGCCCAGCAAGCGACGGTGGCGGTTGGAGCGGCCGGCTCAAGCCGAGGAGGAGGCGGCCGGCGACGTCGTTCTCGCCGACGAGCAGGTGGCGGCGGCCCGCACGACGAGGGAGGTCGGAGTCGCCTGGAGGCACCGGATCCGGGCGCGGTGGTGCTGGGCCTCGCCGGATCCGGCGGGATCCGGTCACCGACGTTGATCCCGGGCGGCGGCTCGGCTCGGGCTTGACCGAAGCCATGGCGGCGGTGGCGGGAGGACCTGAAGAGGGGAGAGGGAAGAGGTGAGAGGGGGCAGAGAGAGGAGAGAAGGGCGGTCAAGTGAGGAGGCATCCTGGCCGGGGTGGCTGCCAACGGCGGTGCAGTCTCGGTGGGGCGGCCGAGCTTGACGGGGCGGCGCGGTGGCTTTCTCACGGGCATGGAGAGTGAGAAGGTGGAGGGAGGAGCGATCTGAACCGCTGGATGGTAAGATCCAACGGCTGAGATTGCATCTGGCTAGGGTTTCGGGATTTGAGGGTCTATTGGGCAGATCTGGCAAAGTTGAGGGGTGTGGCTGCAATTTTGGCTTAGAGAAAACCCTAGAAAGGGGTGGGAGAGTGGTGGTCTTTATATAGCCCAGGTGGATGGCAGTTTGCAAAAACATATCCAGTTTTTCTCTCGCGCGTGCGGTGTTTACGTTCCTGACCGCCGGGGGTCCGCAGGACCTCCGATTCGGTAAAACTTTGAACTGAGCGATCAGTGAGTCGATCCGGTGGCGTTCATCTCGTGCTGGAACCGTTCCGAGAAGACTTTCCGGCGCGCTATAAAAATATCCCGTTTAATTATTAAACGGGGGTTTTCATTCCGTTGGCTGCGGCTGGTCTTACGGGTTTTCGCGACGGTGATCGGGTGAAACCCGGTGTCGCAAAGGTCGAGTGTCAGGGTGGCAAGGGTCGGTCTCCGTCCGGTATGAGATAATAGGAGGGAAATAATCGCCGATCGATAAATCGGGGATGCAAACACCGCAAACAAAGCAGGCAATCAAAAAATTCACACCAAAAACAAATTTTTTAATTTTTGTCAAATCTGGGTTGTTACAACTAGGGTCCATGTCTGCTGTCTCCTCACGGGGTGCTCGTCTTGTTCTTGCTTTTTTGATTGCCGGAGCAGCAATAACATCGCTCATTACCTTGAGTGCCCGCGCAGTGTTGCGATCTGCATTTTCTTTTTCGCCACTTTGAGTGCGATGAAGATATGCTTGGGTGATGATTAGGGCTTCTGTTGGTGTGAGCTATTTTTCTTCTTCGTATTCATATTAGAGTCTGAAGTAGTCGTCCAGTTTGAGGGCGACTTTCTTATTATCCGTGCATCTTAGGTTATTGAATCTGGACTTGCGTCGAGAGGGAGAGCTGTGATCAGAGGAATCGCTCGAGTGATCGGGTGATGCCTTACAGGCAGTTCTCGAGGTGATCTCGGTTCTTATTTGTTTCTCCAATTTGAGCCGCCACAGTCTTGTTTTCTTGGTGACATCACTCTCCAGCTTGTTGTATGCTCTGAGCTTGTCGCGATTTGCGTCCTCTGGGAGGAGTTTACTGCGTTTTACTGCATCTTTTATTCTGGCGATTGCTTTTTTGGATAGGAAGATTTTTTCAGTGGGTTGAGCCTGTCTTGCAACTTCTGAGGCTTGGCGCCTGCTGCTTTCAGGTGGGTCATCTTTATGGTTGCTTTTCTCTTGTCTTCCGAATTCTTTTCTTGGTATGGTTCCTAGTTCGCCAAGGACGAATGTTAGCTGTCCAGTGTTGCCAGGATCAATGCTTCTGTTGTTTGTGTGTGCTTCTCTGTGACTTTCTGGGTCATCTTCTCTGTCCCTGTCATCTGAAGTTGGTGCACGGGTGTCTGCCATGAATACTTGGAATGGCGTGCCAGTCGCTAGCTTTGCCTTTTTTTTCCTTCTGCCTTTTCCACACGCGTGCCGGACTCGCATAGTCGCGGGTGGTGCAATGGATCGGGCTGAGGTGGGTTGCGTGAATGACTCGAAGAGTCATGGCGTGGGCGGGAGTTTCCTCTTTGGTTGACGCCGCCTTGGGTGCCGAAGTTGTTGCGGGTGCCCGAGCGTTATCTGTGAGGCGAAGGGTGCCCCAGTGGTTGATGTAGATCTTGTGCCTCCCGAAAGTCAGATCTGCGTCTATGCGGAGATCAGCGAAAGCTGACCGCGAGACAGGAAGATGCGCGATGTAACTGAGGGAATCGAACAGATCAGATTCTGCTCGAGTCGCAGAGGCGTCAAGGTGCTGATGTAGTCGACGGGCTGTCGATTACTGGTGGAGAGACCGCCGAGATTGTTGTTCCAACCCGCGTCTTCCCCACGGTCGGCGCCAATTGACGAGGATTGACCTCGGCAAATCCCATGGTTAGGAACCCTGGGTTTAGATTATAGAGAGAAGGTGTAGGTTGGCGATACTCGTCGGCTAATAGGAGATGGGGATTTACCCAGGTTCAAGGTCCTCGATCGGTGAAACCCCTACTTCCTGCTCTTTGTATTATGATGGAGGCGATTACAGTGGTGGTCGAGGCGAGTTCGCTCGGGACCGGGGGTGTTCCTATGAGATTGGATGCCCTAGACGTCCCCTCTCCCAACCTTTATATACTAGGCTGGGTCGCAAGGAGTCCATCTAGGTTTACAAAGACAGTTGCCTAATCTAGCTTTAGTCTTGGACGCCAAGTCGTAGCTTCCATAATCGTCGAGGACTCCTACGTCGGTGCCTCGAGTGGGCCAGTCGTGGGCTTGTCGAGGCTTTCAATAGGACTTCTGTCTTGATGCACACCAGGTACCCTCGTCCATAGGAGTTGTTGGGACACCCCCTCATAAAAAAACAACAACCGGTTTAGCATCGGGCTCAAGGTTGATAGTGTGTTGACAAATGGATGGACTAATTCCCTTGAGATCATCAAGGGTATATCCAATAGTGCCTCGGTGTCTACGAAGGGTTTCCAATAATTGCTCTTCTTCATATCCTGAAAGGTTAGAATTGATAATAACAAGATATACTTTCTTTTCATCTAAATAAGCATACTTGAGCGTATCGGGAAGAGGCTTGAGATCGAACACCGGGTCTTCTTTGGGAAGTCGTGATAAAATTTCTAAAGGTTCAACCGGAAGGTTGTGTTTCAGGATAGCAGGTTGTCTCAAGAAGGCTTCATCTAGTTCATTTCTATCCTGCATATGCATATCATTCTCGTGGTCCTCCATGTATTGCTGCAAAGGATCGTCAGGGAGAATAGAAATAGAGGCAATATATTCAATAATTTTATCATTACTATGCAAATCATTACCACGAGTTTGTTTGGAGAATTTAGAAAATTTAAATTCATATGGCTCACAATTGAATTCAACAGATACTTTCCCTTTCCTGCAATCTATAGTAGCTCCACAAGTCTTGATAAAAGGTATACCAAATATAATAGGACAAAAATTATCTTGCACCGGACCAAGTACTAAAAAGTCAGTAGGGTATTTTGCCTTTCCACATAGGACTTCAACATCTCTCACAATTCCAATAGGAGAGATAGTTTCTCTGTTTGCAAGATGAATAGTAACATCAACTTCTTCAAGTTCACAAGGTGAAAGCACACTCATAATCTCTTGATAGAGTGAATAAGGAATAACACTGACACTGGATCCCAAATCGCATAGCCATAATAATTGTGATCTCCTATTTTAACAGATACTACTGGAGTACCTGAAATTGGGCCTTTATTCTTGGCTGTGACAAGGTTAGTGGAAATAGCACAAAAAATTATTTTGGAATCTATAATATCACTAGTAACAAGATCTTTAACCAATGCAACTTGAGGATCGACCTTGATCTGGTCCTCAGGCTCTTCAGTTCTTCTCTCACTTTTATTTAATATGCCTGTCAGAAAAGAATGCTCCCTCATCCTTGAGGAAAAAGGGGGATTTTCATATTTAACTGTAGGCAAAATAGGGTCAGCAACATGAATATCAACAGGTAATTCCTTAAAGGGCTTATGATGCTGATCCTCTTTCATTTTAGAGGAATCAATATTAGAGGCAAAGTTTTTGCAAAAATCAATCAGAAGTTGGGAATCAAGACTAATCTTAGCATAAAAGGTATTGAAGTAATCAGTTTTCACATAGCTCTCAATGTAATCATTGCTCATAATTTGTAACAGGATCAATACCTTTATCAATCTCCCAATCTTCAGTGTTCTTCTGGATCCTTTCAATAAGATCTCAGCTTTCTTCAATGCTTCTGGTACGCAATACCCCACTAGAGGAGGCATCAAGCATCTCTCTATCCTTCCGAGAAAGTCTTGCACAAAAATGTAACAGCCCGAATTTTCACCCCAATTAAAATTTTTGTTTGCTATACTATTTTGTTGATTGTTAGAATTGTTTGCAGTGTTTTCTTCGCCAATTTATTAATTGGTGAATATTTCCCCCCTCTTTCCTGTATCGGATGCGTGACCGAACCTTTCCACCATGGCACACGACCTCTGCGACACCGGGTTTCACCCGAGAATCGTTGCAACTTCCGGCACAAGACCAACCATCTCGATCGAAACAAAAACATCATTTATTCAATAAACGGATTATTTTATTGGGCGCCGGAAAATGTTCTCGGAATCGTATCAAAGTGAGGTAGAAGTGACCGGCTCGCCGCGCTGAGCGCGTGGTTCAAGGTTTCGTCCGAATCGGAGGTTGTATGGACTCCTGGCTGTTAGAAACATAATCATCGGACACGAGAGAGCGAAACCAGGGGCGTTTGCATAAACCTGCCAGCCAGCCCAGCCTATAAATAGACCACCACTCTCTCCCACCCATTTTAGGGTTTCCCTAGCCTAGTTTTTGCAGCCACCCCCTCAGATCTGCCCCAAAATTTACCCCCTAGCCCCAAATCCCAAAACCTTAGCCCCTAGCCATCCAGAGCCGTCGGATCCTAAGATCCAAGGGCTCATATCGCCCCAGTTCATCCACAGCCACCCTCCCCACCGGATTGCCCCCCGCAGGGCTCTGGAAGCCCACTCGGGCCCACATCCGTGCCATCGCGCTCGAGCTCGCCCGAGCCGCACGCCGCGAGCCGCCGCCCGGCCGCACGCCGCGAGCCGCCGCCCGGCCGCACGCCGCGAGCCGCGCCTCCACCCCATGTGCACCGCTGCGCGCCACCTCCGGCCGGTGAACCGCCGAGCCGCTCCCCGTGCAGGTACCCTCCCCCGCGCCCTTCTCCTCCCTCTCCTCTCCTCCTGACTCCCTCTCTTCTCTGACCTCTCACTCTGTGTGTAGCCTTGCCACGGACACGCATGGAATCTTTTGAGAGGCGGGATCTCGTCGCGCCGCCGGCAAGATCCGGTCGGGATCCGGCGGTTCCCCACCTCCCGAGCCCATTCAGACCGTCCCCGGCTCCCAGCAACGCCGAGCTTCCTCGCTGGAGTGGCACTGTTGCCGGCATCCGCCGCGGTCGACACCTCGATCGGTAGAATCCCGATCTCGGGAAGCAGCCCAACTGCCAGCTGGGCCGGCGTGCCCAGCGGCCCAAGCCTCAGCGCCGTGGCCCACCTCCAGCGTCCGGCCCATGTGCACCCTCAGATGGTCAGCCTCCTCCGTCCTGGGCGTCGTCGGCTTATCCGACGCTCACCGTCTGCCAGGGCCTCAGCCCACTAGGCTGAACAACCCGCTTTTCTTTTTCTTTTGTTGTTGCGATAGTTGGGACGACCAATGTCCTAAGTAGCGCCCGTGAGAGTTTGTTAGCTATTCTGCGCCGCCCTCTGCTAGGCCCAGTAGGTGCAATTTTTGCCCGTTGGATTATCTATTTATTTTCTGTATTAAATAATTTGCAGATTGTGATGTGTTTTGGCGATGCCCGTATCTTTTTAACGGTAGCTCGGATTGTGACGCGTTCTACATGAAACTTTCTTAGATGCTCGTGTAGATTAATAAATTTTTGCTCTTTGCCATGTTTACACTTATCTAAATGTTGTTTACCTACTATGTACAATGCATGCCACCGTAAATGGTTTGTTTAATAACTTTTTAACAGTTGCTCCAATAAAAATGTTCTCTATATGTAACTTGACTAGAATTTCATGTAGATTATGATTGTCCTATTGTTTGCTGTTGTCTACAAATTTAGTATATGGGTTAGGGCAGAACAGTAGTAAAACTAATAATTATTGTGGGGTACTTAGTGATATGCCATGTTTAGGATTCTCAGTTAAATTGACTAGCATAGATAGTTTACTTTATGCTTCACCTCCTGCCATGCTTGTATGACATGCCATGCTGTTGTGAGATGCCATGTTAACAACCTCTGCTCATGTTGTGTAGATAAACAACTTGAACCGATGATAAATGTGCGGTATCGTCGTGTGTGACCGATACCTCACTTAACCTGTTAGTAACCGTTCTCAATGATAGATGCGATACCGGAGTGCGTAGCCTTGTGTTGCCTTCTTGTTGTTGCTTGCTTCGTAGTAATAGACGCATGTTCGTCGATTGCCTTTCCAGTGTTTCCTTCTTGTGTGGATGATATGATTATTATGATATTGACTATATTTGACGAAGGATGGAAGGTCTAGGCTATCCCGCCCCTATGCTTTGTTCCATTCGAGTCACTTGGGACCCGAGTACCTGGTATTGTGTCTCTTGACGAGCTCGCCTAACCGCGTGTGGGATACTATGGGGTCCACTTTTCTTACCTACCTAGCTTCAAACATTTCTAGTGATGGCCCAAACAGATTTACCATTTTAAACCCCGTGTGTGTGCTTGGTTGGATCCCCTTGCTGTTTTTAAACAACCCGGGCCAGCGGAGACAGAGTTTCTCTATTGGTTCACACTCATATAGATCGTTAACCACCTCATATATTGCTAGTGCGGCTGCAACCTCAACCACTACCCCCATCTTACCGTGAGAAGTTAGTTATCTGACTTGTTTATATAGCTCACCCCTTCTTCTCTCTTTTATGTACTCTATGCAAACGATCTTGGACTACGGAGGAGCCTGATGCCCTTCCTTTCCGTACACCTTCGTGGAGACTCGACGACGACTAGTTAGGAGGATGTCGGCGGAGATCCTGGACCCATGTGGTTATGGGGATCGATGATTTTCTCTTTGCCGCTAGGCATTTTATTGTAGTCTGTACTCAGACATATATCTTCCGCTGATGTAATGTATTAAGGCAGTTGTATGCCGATTGTATGAGATGTTGTATCCTTGTAGCTTTAATGTTGTGCTATCATGTTGAAATCCGAGACATATGGCTTCGTCATATGTCACGGTGGGTCCGATATGTGCTTCGTTGTAACACTCTCACTGTCAGTACAAAGTAATCACCTTTACTGTTGAACACTGTTGTTCCAAATTTTGCTTTGATCAACCTGGGTCAGATAAAATTTTCAAATTCCCCCTTGTGATGTTGTTAAAGCAATGTGATCATGGATCTGGATCATCAGGAATCAAAAAAGTCCAAGCCATTTGAATTGAAATTCAAACAAACCCTAAATTCCTTTTGATGGATATTAAAAAAAAGGTGACAATAAAATCTTTTTGAAAAATCTTGGAACCACTTTTATAAAATCCCAAATAATCATTGGACCATGCCAATGTGGTCATGAGTATTTATTGTGCTATGGAAAATTCCAAAAAAATAATAACAGTAGCAATTCGAGGCCAATTACTCATTTTATAATAAAATAAAATATCAAATGAGTTTAAAAAACTCTCAAACTTTTTGTGGCACTCTAGGTATATGCTCTACTAATTATGGAACAATAATTGTATTATACAAAAATGCCTAAGCCATTTAAATAATTACTAACAGAAAAGAATAAAAGAACCGGGGCAGATAAATACAAACACTAAACTACGCTCATGGGCGAGGCCACCCGAACTCAACGGCCCGGCCCAACCGCGACCTTCTCTTCTTTTCCCCCCACCTCCTCCGTCCTGTTCCTTCGGCCGAGCCGGCCATGGCGTGGCTGGACCAGCTCGACGCCGACGCACGGTCGCGACAGTGCAGCCCCGGGAGAAATATCTGCCCCCCCCGTGAATTGTGGATTGCGCCCCCCATTCTTCCCCTCGCTCCTCCGTGCTCCCCGTGTAAACCGTAGCGCCCGAGCTCCGCCCGTGGGCGCCGCCGCGCACCGGCGTGGCCACCGGCCGCCTCAGCCCGCGCCACCACGTCCGTTGGAAGCGTCGTTGCCGACTCCATCTTCGTGTCGGGGGAATCGGGCTCGGAGGCTGCGTGTGCGACGATTGACGCCGCCCGCCGCCACGGTCGCCGCCTCCCCACCTCGCGATTCGCCGTGCCTCGACCGCCCCCCGGCCGCCCAGACCGCTCCTCTGCCCTCCTCGTGAGCACCCCCGTCGATCCCCACCCCCTATTCCCCCTGCGCCCTGTGGCCGTCGCCGTTTGCGCCGTCTCGGAGCTCGGCCACCATGGCCAGGAGCTCAACTCGCGCGCCCCGAGCCCATGGTCGCTCCGCCCGTGGCTGCTCTGCACCCCGGCGCGCATCCTCTTGCGCCCCCGCTCGCACACGGCCACGCCCCCACCGCAGCCCCTTGCCGTTGTGCCTTGGCTCGCCGCCGGCAGTGCACGACCATGGGCAGCCCCACTAATCCACCTTCTAACTACCCCTTCTACTTAAAGGAGATTAGTAGATAACCCCCCCTTGTGAATGACAGGTGGACCCCCTTGCTATTTAATTAAATAAAATGAATCAGTTAAGGTATTAGTCTATGACATGTGGGCCCTCCTGTTTAACTAGTTAAATTAAAAGAAATGAATAAGTCTACTCAATGACAAGTGGCCCCCTATACCGTTTAAAATTAAAAATGATTTAATAGAACTGCCTATGAGATGTGGGTCCCTGCTATCAGGGTTGACTAGTCAAATTCACTATTCCTGATAAGGTTGATTTTTATAATAAAAGAAATTCCAGAGATTCCAAAAATCATTTAAATATTAGAAATTCAATATCTTTTAAACCGTAACTCAGATTGAAAAACTTTATACATGAAAATTGATCAGAAAAATATAACGAATACGGATACGCTATCCTTATGTCTACCCCACCCCCCTAACACACCGATCATCGACATTCCCCCTCCGGGCTGTCTGTCGATAATTCCCGGCGCCGGTAAAAACCTGCCGGATGAATTTATTCCGAACACGAAGGTTGTCCGGAACGGTTCAACTAACACGGATACACCCCACTTATCTTTGTCGGATGTCCAGGACAGCTCCGGCATGAACCCTTCCCCCTCTGGACACCCTGTCCGGTAATCACCTGGAGCTGGCAGTCATCCCTGGATGGATTTCCGCTCCGTGCAACGTGAATTGCACTGCGTTAGAGCACCGTTAACATTGCATACGTCGTGTCATTCATCTGTTTGTTTATTCTTGCTTTGTATTTACTATTTCTCCCCCCTTTATTCTCCGGTAGACCCCGCTGCTACCGCCGACTACACTGCTGCCGGGTACGACTACTTCGTCGACGACCCTACCCCTACCGTCGAGCTTCCAGGCAAGCAGAGCCATTCTCTTCCCCAGATATCGCCTACCTTTTCCGTACTTTCTTGCACTAGGCATTGTTACTGCTGCTGCTAAGATTTCAATCCTATTCAATTGCATAGCCTGTTTTTGTCGCCCTTAATGTACCTCCTTTATCCTATGCTGCCTATTATAATTATGCATTATTCAGCAGTGAGCCCTGCGCATTGTTAGCTAGGATTAGATAGCGGGCCGTGACCACTCAGGGGAGTGACGCGGATACAACTTATTACAACTGCACATGTACGGTACAATGCTGACACCGCCTAAGGCCCCCTAGCTCGGCTCTGCCGAGCCACCTTCAAGTGTGAGCTATCAAGGAGTAATCATTGTACTCCACTCGTTGATGACTCGGTATAGCCGCTGTAGGTACCTGAGCACGGTTGTCCTTAAGGTAAGAAGTCGGGCGACCCAACGGTGCCCGCAAGAGGTATTGCCTCGGGAACGACAGGGAGGGTACGACCGACGTTACCGACGTGCTTGGCCCCTGCTCGTATCTCGCGAGAGTTACCAAACCACGAAAAAGTCGAGCTCTACCAAGAGCACACGCGAGACAAGGTAAGGAGACGGTTCACCTTGTCGGTAACCGCGCGCTTTGACGGGACGACAGGGCAGGCCCCGACGTTACCGGTGGGCCTTGTTGCTGTTCGTTGTCCGTTGTGTTGTTAGTCAGACAGCGATAACGGTTGTCTGCGAGATAATATTAAAATGCTAAATGGTTCGGCGGATGACTTGAGAGACCCGTTGGTCTGTACGCACTACCTACACGTGGGATTACGGTGTGGGCCCTCCGCGTCGTAGTTCGTCCGAAAGCTCTTCAGACGTCAGCAGTACTGCGGCCTGATCGCCGGGAGGCCGTGTTGTCTTATTTGCTGCAGCAGGTGTGTTTGGATTTGCTTTTGCTTCATCGACCAGACTCGCACCGTGCAGGAGCGTGCAAGGGTGAGGGACCTAGACCCCTTGGCGCATAGGATATAGTCCGGCGGATGGCCTCTCTGCTGAGCCTAGGATGGGCTGCGTCGTGTCGGATAGCCTCGGTGGGGCGTTCCCTAACAAGGTTCACGCCACCCTGGAGATCCGAGCGTGCAGGCTGAACAGTAGTGCACCCCTGCAAGGAGTTTAATCTATTCGAATAGTCGTGTCCACGGTAACAGGACGCTTTATGCTGAAGCTGGATCTTACCACTACAAACTATTACTATTAAACTGTATGGTTCCAGGTTTTTTCCTCGCAGGGAAGTCGAGGAGGGGAACTCGGAGGCATCTATTATTATTAATCATTACAACTTATTATTATACAATGTTGCAACAACTTTTGCTTCATTGTTACTTTATGCTTTATATAAACTGTTGGCTGTTTCTCTTCTCATGTTGCAAGACACCGTCAGAAGATGCTAGTCTTCGATAGGCCTAGCTTCTTACCCTTACTCTGATTTCTATCCTGCAATCCACTATATACAGCCTCCCCTTTCCTTTGATAGAAATGCATAATGCTTAGTAGCGGACGTAAGAGTCGCGGGTATGCTAGATACTCACCTTTGCTTTATTTCCCCCTTTATGTTTTGCCTAATCGACCGCTGCAGTCGACGTTGGAGCCCAGGAGCAGGAGTACCCCGGAGGCGGATACTACTACGTCGAGACCCCCGTTGACCAGGACCAGGAGTAGTTTCGGAGGCTCCCAGGCAGGAGGCCTTGCCTTTTCGATCTGTATCTCTGATGTTATTTGTGCTAGCCTTCTTAAGGCAAAACTTGACTAACTATGTCTGTACTCAGATATTATGTCTTGTATAACTTATGTATTCGGGTCCGCGTGACCCCCCTTTATTGTAACATATTGGTTTATCCTTTTCTGTTTAGTGTTGTGCTGTGATATTCTCACCGTGGAACCCTAATCTCAGCCGTGTACCTTGCGTGGATGATTACTGTACACGGATTGATTTTGGGGGTGTCACAAGTTGGTATCAGAGCCGACTGCCTGTAGGAAGCCACCCAACCACTACCTGGTCGAAGTTTAGTCTGGACTTTGAAAAACTATTTTGCTAACTTAATGTTAGGATTACGGTCCCACATCGATGTCACTACGTGTGATATCTATGGTATTAGGATCCTTTTCTCCTTTCCTATGCTCTGGGAATATGCTCTCTTATCCTTTCTGGTAAGTTTAACAAACTCTGACATTAGGATCACGTTCTATTGATTCCACCCGGCGTTTTGGTGCTTCCCCATTGATTGAGTCGTGTCGCAGGAGTTCTACCCCAGGTCCCGGACCGCGGATCCCAATCTCATTCTGGGCAGGCCGCGCGTCCTCTGGCAATAACTCCTGTGGCCAACAGTTTTTTTGCGGCGTGATTGACATAGTGGAATCTATGTCCCGTCGTGTTATCCTTACCGCGGTCTGCGCGCCGCCTAGTGTGTCCTTTTTCCTTAATTTCTACGACGTTACTCTGCCCGATTTTCGATTGATTCTATGTGTGCATGTGTATGTCTTATATGATTACTCCTATATATCCGCGCCTCCTTTTGTTGTCGCTTTACCTATTACTCGTTTCCGGCATCTCGTTAAAATTCTCATCACTGAAATACCCCTGTTAAATTCTAGCAGGATGGCTGGTCGTGGTGGTCGTGGTCGTGGTGCCAACAATCCACCTCTGCCGCCGGACTACATGGCCGCGATGATGCAGCAGTTTCAGATGAACCAAGTGTTCATGCAAGGAGTCATAGATCAGCTCCATAACCAGAATCAGAACCAGAACCAGCACCAGAACCAACCGCCTGTGGTTACTCTGCGGGATTTCATGCGTCTCAATCCCCCTCTCTTCCACCAACCTGAACAACCGCTGGATGCCGATGATTGGCTCCGTGAAATCAACCGTCCGTTGGAGTTCGCTAATGTGAGCGCTGCTGATTACGTCAACTTCGCGTCCTATTTCCTGCGTGGCCCCGCTGCTCAGTGGTGGGACACTTACAAGGGCTCGCTAGCTGAAGGGACTGTCGTCACCTGGAATGACTTCAAGACTACCTTCCGTGCTCGTTATGTCCCCCAGGCGATTATGAACCGTATGAAGGCCGAGTTCCGCAACCTTGTTCAGGGCAACAAAACCGTCGAGGCATATCAGAGGTAATTCCTCCGCCTCTCCCGCTATGCTGCAAGTGATCTCCCCAATGATGCAAGTAGGCAAGAGAAGTTCCGTGATGGACTCAACCCAGATCTCCAGCTTGGACTGGCTTTGCACGTCTTCCCCGACTTCGCCACCATGGTGAACCAGACTATCACTCTCGAGACCGCTCAACTTAAGTTCGGTGGTTCGTTGAAGCGCCCCCTGATGCTGGCTCATCTTCGCGAACATCACAAAAGCAACGCGTTTGGCTTCCACACAGTCTTATGCGTCCAACTTCCCCTGCACCAAGGCCGTCGTATGTTGCACCCCGTCTGCCTCCGCCCCCGCCGAGACAGCCGAAGACCGAGACTGCACCCCTCCGTCCTCAAGATGACCCGTGTTTCAAGTGCCGTCAGCCAGACCATATTTCCAGAGACTGCCCTCAGCGACAGAATCAACTGGTAGTTCACCCTGCTGGCCGCGGAAATGGCCGTGGCAACAATGGGACCCTCAAGTATAATACTGGGTCCAATACTCATGCTCGTGGTCATGCTTACAACATTGATGTTGAAGCAGCTCAGGAACAGCCCGCTACTGTGATGGGTACACTCCTCGTTAACTCAATACCTGCTACTGTTTTATTTGATACAGGAGCATCACATTCATTTATGTCTGGAGCATTTTCATCTAAGCATGGCATATACCACGAAAAGATGCATACCCCCTTAATAGTCCGGACTCCCGGTACCCAGTGTCGTGTTGACATGGTTGCACCTAACATCACCGTCAAGATCGAAAGGATTGAGTTCCTTGTCTCCCCCCATATTCTGAAAACCTCCACCATCGACCTTATCCTTGGCATGGATTGGCTGAAAGCCCATGATGCCACACTTTATTGTGGCACCAAAGTCATCCAACTTTTTCATCCTTCTGGCGCGATTGTGAGTCATACTGCCATTGTGTCGATGAATGCCGAAGCTCGTATATATGCTTTGAATGCCT
Organism: Bromus sterilis; assembly: GCA_950022295.1. Taxonomy (NCBI): domain Eukaryota; kingdom Viridiplantae; phylum Streptophyta; class Magnoliopsida; order Poales; family Poaceae; genus Bromus; species Bromus sterilis. The sequence continues at coordinate 300,543,788 of OX465595.1, forward strand.
TGAATGTCGCACCTCTCGAAGGGATTGAGAAAGTCCCAATCGTTTGTGATTTTACCGACGTATTCCCAGAAGAACTGCCGGGGATACCCCCGATTAGGGAAGTTGAATTCGTCATCGACTTGAAGCCCGACACCGTCCCTATTGCCAAGCGCCCGTATAAGATGCCACCTCACCACCTCCTTGAATTGAAGAAGGAGATCGACACGGCCCTCGAGAAAGGCTTCATCCGTCCTAGTTCCTCTGCTTGGGGCGCACCTTCGCTCTCTGTCAAGAAGAGTGATGGCACGAATCGTTTGGTCCAAGATTACCGACCTATCAACCAAGCCACGATACAGAACAAGTACCCCCTCCCTCGGATCAATGATCTTTATGATCAACTTGCTGGATCCACGGTGTTCTCAAAACTCGAATTAAGTTTGGGTTACCATCAGATCCGGGTCCGTGATGAGGACATCCCGAAGACCGCATTCATTACTCGCTATGGTTCATACGAGTACACTGTCATGTCCTTTGGCTTGACGAATGCACCGACCACCTTCTCCATCTTGATGAACTATATATTCATGGAATACCTCGACAAGTTTGTCGTGGTTTATCTGGATGATATATTGATTTACTCCAAGACCGATGCAGAACATGCTGAACATCTTTGTCTTATACTGGAAAAGCTTCGAGAACACAAACTCTATGCTAAGTATTCTAAGTGTGAATTCTGGCTTCCTGAAGTTACCTACCTTGGTCATGTGATTTCCAAGGATGGCGTTGCCATCAACCCCGAACGTATCCAGGCTATACTTGACTGGACTCCGCCTAGTACCGTCAAGCAAGTCAGAAGTTTCCTCGGCCTTGCCAGCTATTGCCGCCATTTTGTTGAGAATTTCTCCAAGATTGCCAAGCCTCTGACTAATCTGCTTCACAAAGGCGTCAAGTTTGAGTGGACTGATAAATGTCAAGAAAGTTTTCAAGATCTGAAGGACAAGCTCACTTCTCCCCTAGTGCTTGCTCCGCCTGATACTCAGAAGGACTTCGTGATATATTGCGACACGTCTCGTCAAGGATTAGGTTGTGTCCTAATGCAAGAGCGCAAAGTGATTGCCTATGGCTCTCGTCAGTTGCGTGCTCACGAAGATAAGTATCCAACTCATGATCTCGAATTGGCAGCGGTAATTTATGCATTGAAGCTGTGGCGACATTACCTCGTCGGTAATCGGTGCGAGATCTACACCGATCACCAAAGCTTGAAGTACCTATTCACTCAACCAGACCTGAATCTCCGCCAGCAGAGATGGCTCGAGACAATAGCCGACTACAACATGGGAATTTCTTACACCCCTGGCAAAGCTAATGTGGTGGCCGATGCCTTAAGCCGCAAAGCCTATTGTAGTGAACTGGAAGTTCAAGTAGAGCAGCCACGTCTATATGATGAGCTCCGCAAGCTGAACATCGAAATTGTTCCGCAGAGATATGTGAACTCCCTGGTTATCGAACCAGACTTATACAACCGCATGAAGTTTGCACATGGATATGACTCTGACATTCAGAAGATTAAGAGGTATGTCGAGAGTGGAAAGCCCTCATCCTTCACTATTGCCGATGATGGTACGTTGTACTTCAAGGGTCGGCTAGTGGTCCCCATAAACAGGCCCAACCTGAACTACGCCCCGCGTGTCATGAAGGAAGCTCATGATACTCCCCTGTCCATTCACCCTGGTAGCACCAAGATGTACCAAGACATTCGTCAGCGGTACTGGTGGTCCAACATGAAACAAGACATTGCTTGTTATGTTGATGAGTGTGACGTTTGCCGTCGCGTGAAAGCCGAACATCAAAGACGTGCTGGTACTCTGAAACCACTCTCTATTCCTGAATGGAAATGGGACAAGATTGAAATGGACTTCGTCACCGGATTTCCCCGAACGCAGAAGGGTCATGATGCCATCTTTGTCGTCATCGACCGATTCTCCAAGGTTGCCCACTTTCTGCCAGTTAAGGAGACGATATCTGCTAGTCAGTTGGCAGACTTGTATGTTTCCAGAATCGTGTCGCTCCACGGTATTCCATTGGAGATCAGTTCCGACCGAGGCATCATTTTCACCTCTAACTTCTGGGATAGTTTCCAAGAAGCTATGGGCACTCACCTAAACTTCAGCACCGCTTATCACCTCCAATCGCAAGGACAAGTCGAATGAGTTAATCAAGTGCTTGAAGATATGCTTCGAGCTTGTGTCATCTCATTCGGTAAGAAATGGGAGGAATCTCTTCCATTTGCTGAATTCTCGTACAACAATAGCTATCAAGCTAGTCTAAAGATGGCCCCCTTTGAAGTTCTCTATGGGTGTAAGTGTCGAACCCCTCTGAATTGGTCAGAAACTGGAGAATGAACTCTCATTGGTTCGGACATCATACAACATGCTGAAGATCAGGTTCGCGTTATTCGTGAACACTTGAAAGCTGCTCAGTCCCGTCAGAAAAGCAACTATGACCGCAAGCACAAGGAAATGATCTATCAGCTCGGTGAACAAGCTTACCTTCGTGTCACTCCCATGAGAGGCACTCATCGTTTCGGAATCAAAGGCAAGTTAGCTCCTCGCTACATTGGACCGTTCCGTATCCTTTCTAGGAGCGGACTCGTGGCATACCGGTTGGAATTGCCGCAGAACCTCTCTCAAGTCCATGATGTTTTCCATGTGTCGCAACTTCGTCGCTGCTTCAAGGACACTATCCGCGAAGTGGAACATGATCTGATTGAGCTGCAGCAAGATTTGACTTATCAAGAACATCCGAGCCGCATTTCGATCAGTCTGAACGCAAGACCCGCAACAAGGCAATCAAGTTCCTCAAAGTTCAGTGGTCGAATCATTCTGAAGATGAAGCCACATGGGAACGCGAAGACCGTCTCCGCGATGAATACCCCGATCTTTTCACCTCTACCACTTAAATTCTCGGGACGAGAATCCTTGTAGTGGGGGAGATTTGTAACACTCTCACTGTCAGTGCACAGTAATCACCATTACTGTTGATCACTGTTGTTCCAAATTTTTCTTTGATCAACCTGGGTCAGATAAAATTTTCAAATTCCCCCTTGTGATGTAGTTAAAGCAATGTGATCATGGATCTGGATCATCAGGAATCAAAACAAGTCCAAGCCATTTGAATTGAAATTCAAACAAACCCTAAATGCCTTTTGATGGATATTAAAAAAAAAGGTGACAATAAAATCTTTTCCAAAAATCTTGGAACCACTTTTATAAAATCCCAAATAATCATTGGACCATGCCAATGTGGTCATGAGTATTTATTGTGCTATGGAAAATTCCAAAAAAATAATAACAGTAGCAGGCCAATTACTCATTTTATAATAAAATAAAATATCAAATGAGTTTAAAAAACTCTCAAACTTTTTGTGGCACTCTAGGTATATGCTCTACTAATTATGGAACAATAATTGTATTATAAAAAAATGCCTAAGCCATTTAAATAATTGCTAACAGAAAAGAATAAAAGAACTGGGGCAGATAAATACAAAGGCACTAAACTACGCTCATGGGCGAGGCCATCCGAACTCAACGGCCCGGCCCAACCGCGGCCTTCTCTTCTTTTTCCCCCACCTCCCCCGTCCTGTTCCTTCGGCCGAGCCGGCCATGGCGTGGCTGGACTAGCTCGAGCCGACGCACGGTCGCGACAGTGCAGCCCCGAGAGAAATATCTGCCCCCCCGTGAATTGTGGATCGCGCCCCCCCATTCTTCCCCTCGCTCCTCCTCCGTGCTCCCCTTGTAAACCGTAGCGCCCGAGCTCCGCCCGTGGGCGCCGCCGCGCACCGGCGTGGCCATCGGCCGCCTCAGCCCGCGCCACCACCTCCGTTGGAAGCGTCGTCGCCGACACCATCTTCGTGTGGGGGGAATCAGGCTCGGAGGCTGCGTGTGCGACGATTGACGCCGCCCGCCGCCACGGTCGCCGCCTCCCCACCTCGCGATTCGCCGTGCCTCGACCGCCCCCCGGCCGCCCAGACCACTCCTCTGCCCTCCTCGTGAGCACCCCCGTCGATCCCCACCCCCTATTCCCCCTGCGCCCTGTGGCTGTCGCCATTTGCGCCGTCTCGGAGCTCGACCACCATGGCCAGGAGCTCAGCTCGCGCGCCCCGAGCCCATGGTCGCTCCGCCCGTGGCTGCTCTGCACCCGGGCGCGCATCCGCTTGCCCCCTGCACGCACACGACCACGCCCCCACCGCAGCCCCTTGCCGTTGTGCCTCGGCTTGCCGCCGGCAGTGCACGGCCGTGGCCAGCCCCACTAATCCCCCTTCTAACTACCCATTCTCATTAAAGGAGATTAGTAGATACCCCCCCCCTTGTGAATGACAGGTGGACCCGCTTGCTATTTAATTAAATGAAATGAATCGGTTAAGGTATTAGTCTATGACATGTGGGCCCTACTATTTAACTAGTTAAATTAAAAGAAATGAATAAGTCTACTCAATGACAAGTGGCCCCCTGTACCGTTTAAAATAAAAAAAATGATTTAATAGCACTGCCTATGACATGTGGGTACCTGCTGTCAGGGTTGACCAGTCAAATTCACTATTCTGGATAATGTTGATATTTATAATAAAATAAATTCCAGGGATTCCAAAAATCATTTAAATATTAGAAATTCAATATCTTTTAAACCGTAACTTAGATCGAAAAACTTTATACATGAAAATTGTTCAGAAAAATATAACGAATACAAATACGCTATTCGTATGTCTACCCCAACCCCCTAACACCGATCATCGACATTCCCCCCTCCGGGCTGTCTGTCGATAATTCCAGGTGCCGGTAAAAACCTCCCGGATGAATTTATTCCGAACACGAAGGTTGTCCGGAACGGTTCAACTAACACGGATACACCCCCTTATCTTTGTCGGATGTCCACGGAACCTCCGGCATGAACCCTTCCCCCTCCGGACACCCTGTCCGGTATTCACCCGGAGCTGGCAGTTATCCCTGGATGGATTCCCGCTCTGTGCAACGTGCATTGCACTGCGTTAGAGCACCGTTAACATTGCATACGTCGTGTCATTCATCTGTTTGTTTATGCTTGCTTTGTATTTACTGTTTCTCCCCCCTTTATTCTCCGGTAGACCCTGCTGCTACCGCCGACTACACTGCTGCCGGGTACGACTACTTCGTCGACGAACCTACCCCTACCGTCGAGCTTCCAGGCAAGCAGAGCCATTCTCTTCCCCAGATATCGCCTACCTTTTCCATACTTTCTTGCACTAGGCATTGTTACTGCTGCTGCTACGATTTCAATCCTATTCATATGCATACCCTGTTTTTGTCGCCCTTAATGTACCTCCTTTATCCTATGCTGCCTATTATAATTATGCATTATTCAGCAGTGAGCCCTGCGCATTGTTAGCTAGGATTAGATAGCGGGACGTGACCACTCAGGGGAGTGATACGGATACAACTTATTACAACTGCACAGGTACGGTACAATGCAGACACAGCCTAAGGCCCCCTAGCTCGGCTCTGCTGAGCCACCTTCAAGTGTGAGCTATCAAGGAGTAATCCTTGTACTCCACTCGTTGATGAATCGGTATAGCCGCTCTAGGTACCTGGGCACGGTTGTCCTTAAGGTAAGAAGTCGGGCGACCCAACGGTGCCCGCGAGCGGTATTGCGTCGGGAACGACAGGGAGGGTACGACCGACGTTATTGGCGTGCTTGGCCCCTGCTCGTATCTCGCGAGAGTTACCAAACCACGAAAAAGTTGAGCTCTACCAAGAGCACACGCGAGACAAGGTAAGGAGACGGTTCACCTTGTCAGTAACCGCGCGCTTTGATGGGACGACAGGGCAGGCCCCGACGTTACCGGTGGGCCTTGTTGCTGTTCGTTGTTTGTTGTGTTGTTAGTCAGACAGCGATAACGATTGTCTGCGAGATAATATTAAAATGCTAAATGGTTCGGCGGATGACTTGAGAGACCCGTTGGTCTGTACGCACTACCTACACGTGGGATTACGGTGTGGGCCCTCCGCGTCGTAGTTCGTCCGAAAGCTCTTCAGACGTCAGCAGTACTGCGGCCTGATCGCCGGGAGGCCGTGTTGTCTTATTTGCTGCAGCAGGTGTGTTTGGATTTGCTTTTGCTTCATCGACCAGACTCGCACCGTGCAGGAGCGTGCAAGGGTGAGGGACCTAGACCCCTTGGCGCATAGGATATAGTCCGGCGGATGGCCTCTCTGCTGAGCCTAGGATGGGCTGCGTCGTGTCGGATAGCCTCGGTGGGGCGTTCCCTAACAAGGTTCACGCCACCCTGGAGATCCGAGCGTGCAGGCTGAACAGTAGTGCACCCCTGCAGGGAGTTTAATCTATTCGAATAGCCGTGTCCACGGTAACAGGACGCTTTATGCTGAAGCTGGATCTTACCACTACAAACTATTACTATTAAACTGTATGGTTCCGGGTTTTCTTCCTCGCAGGGAAGTCAAGGAGGGGAACTCGGAGGCATCTATTATTATTAATCATTACAACTTATTATTATACAATGTTGCAGCAACTTCTGCTTCATTGTTACTTTATGCTTTATATAAACTGTTGGTTGTTTCTCTTCTCATGCTGCAAGACACCGTCAGAAGATGATAGTCTTCGATAGGCCTAGCTTCTTACCCTTATTCTGATTTCTATCCTGTAGTCCACTATATACAGCATCCCCTTTCCTTTGATACAAATGCATAATGCTTATTAGCGGACGCAAGAATCGCAGGTATGCTAGATACTCACCTTTGCTTTATTTCCCCCTTTATGTTTTTCCTGATCGGCCGCTGCAGTCGACGTTGGAGCCCAGGAGCAGGAGTACCCCGGAGGAGGATACTACTACGTCGAGACCCCCGTTGACCAGGACCAGGAGTGGTTTCGGAGGCTCCCAGGCAGGAGGCCTTGCCTTTTCGATCTGTATCTCTGATGTTATTTGTGCTAGCCTTATTAAGGCAAAACTTGACTAACTATGCCTGTACTCAGATATTCTGGCTTGTATAACTTATGTATTCGGGTCCGCGTGACCACCCTTTCTTGTAACATATTGGTTTATGCATTTGTGTTTAGTGTTGTGCTGTGATATTCTCACCGTGTCAGCCGTGTACCCTGCGTGTATGATTACTGTACACGGATTGATTTTGGGGGCGTCACATTCGTCCTCTGGTTTGGACGGAAACGTCCAAATCTGAAACAGTACCGCATAGTCTTACAACTTGGTATCAGAGCCTTACCGACCGTAGGATCCCTTCTCTGGCTGAAGTCGAGTCTAGACAAAAACTATTTTGTGGTTACTAAGTTAGTTAACGGAGAGTAGGAACCTTTTTTACTTCTTACCTTTGCTCTTGTCAGGACAAGTGTCGTAAGTGCTTTAATTCTCGCCTTATCCCCTTGAAACTCTAGGATCTCGAGTGTGTGGAGTTTCAGAATAGTTACAATGCTTTGCTTGCAAAGTATTGTCTCGATTCCAATCTCAGGTTTGGGAAATCATGTAGTACCTTTAGGTTCTCCGACTCCAGTGTACATCATGGTCATTCCTTGCCCTACATCCTCTTGCCTACTGTCTTCACGATCTTGAGTGGGAACACTATCCTTTTGATCCGGTTCTCGCTATCGTTTTTCCTCTTGATCTCTCGATGGTTTTCATCCTCGATGTCGCCATCTCTCGGCAGAAAGTTTCTCGACGGACGATCGTCGTTCGACATGGACTAGAGTCCATTGTTGGTGGTGTTTAAGAACGTCGTATCTCTTCTCTCTCACCCTCTCACCGGATCACCCTGGATCTGAAGACGAGATCCCTTGTTGGTGTTGTTGTATTGTAACAACCCGGATTTTCACCCCAAATAAAAATTTCTTTGCTATATTATTCTGTTGATTGTTAGAATTGTTTACAGTTTTTGTTTCGCCAATTTATTAATTGGTGAATATTGTTCCCCCTCTTTCTCGTATCGGATGCGTGACCGAACCTTTCCACCATGGCACGACCTTTGCGACATCGGGTTTCACCCGAGCACCGTCACATCTTCCGGCACAAGACGAGCCATCGCCATAAGAACGAAAACCCCGTTTATTTAATAAACGGATTATTTTATTGGCGCCAGAAACTATTCTCAGAACGGTATCAAAGTGAGTTAAAAGTGACCGGCTCGCCGCGCTGAGCGCGTGGTTCAAGGTTTCGTCCGAATCGGAGGTCGTATGGACTCCCAACGGTCAGAAACGTAATCATCGGACACAAGAGAGAGATACCAAGGCCGTTTGCATAAACCTGCCAGCCAGGCCAGCCTATAAATAGACCACCACTCTCTCCCACCCATTTTAGGGTTTCCGTAGCCTAGTGTTTAAAGCCACCCCCTCAGATATGCCGCAAAATTTACCCCTAGCACCCAAATCCCAAAACTCTAGCCCCTAGCCATCCAAAGCCGTCGGATCTGAAGATCAAAGGGCTCATATCTCCCCAGTTCATCCACAACCACTCTCCCCACCGGATTGGGCCCCGTAGGGCCCTGGACGACTGCTCGGGCCCGGATCTGCGTCGCCGTGCCTGAGCTCGCCCGAGCCGCCACCTGGCCGCACGCCGCGAGCCGTCGCCCGGCCGCATGCCGCGAGCCGTGCCTCCACCCCGTGTGCACCGCCGTGCACCACCTCCGGCCGGTGAGCCACCGAGCCGCTCCTCGTGCAGGTCACCGCCCCCGCACCCTACTACTCCCTCTCCTCCTCTCTCCTCTCCTCCCGACTCCCTCTCTTCTCTAACCTCTCTCTCTGTGTAGCCTTGCCATGGCCGCGCATGGAAGCTTCTGAGATGCCGGCCCTCGTCACGCCGCCGGCCAGATCCGGCGGTTCCCCTCCTTCCGAGCCCGTTCAGCCCGTCCTCGACGCCCAACAATGCCAAGCCTCCTCGCCGGAGCGGCACTGTTGCCGGCGTCCGCCGCCGCGGTCGACACCTCGATCGGGAGGATCCCGATCTAGGGAAGCAACCCCAACCGCCAGTTGGGCCGGCGTGCCCAACGGCCCAAGCCTCAGCGCCGCGGCCCACTGATGACCCACAAGTCTAGGGGATCTATCGTAGCGTTTTCGATAAGTAAGAGTGTCGAACCCAATGAGGAACAGAAGGTATTGATAAGTGACTTTGGACAAGGAATAACTGCAAGCACTGAAAGATAACTTTTTAGTGGTTTTCGGTATAAGCTACGAGAAGGTAAAAACAGGCAAAGTAAAAGGTACTTAGGGGCAAAAACTAGCCCAATCCTTTTGAGCAAAGGATAATCCTAGCAACTAAACTTACAAAGAATAAAGCGTTCTTGAGGACACACGGGAGAGGTAGTCATGTGCTTTCGCCATATTCCATATCAGTACTATGTTTTGTGTTAATAAGTGTTGAGTGGCTGGATCTATGCTAGCAAACCTTCTAGACTAAGACAAGTGCACCTTTATGATTAAACACCATCAAGCATATGCAAATACAAGGTACAAATTAAGGCAAAAGCCTAACCACAACAATAAGATCAAGGATCCATTATTCCCTTGTGCAAAAGTGTGCAAAATGGGGTTCAGGTTTCTGTCACTCCGGCAACACAACGTAAGCATCCTTTATACACAATGTATTACCCTAGGTCCTTAACAAGGCGAAGTGTTATGTGTTCGACTCACAATACACCACTAGAAGAATAACAACACAACTTGAATATCAAACAACACATATTACTTCAACATCATGTGAATACTAACAACAAGACTTCTCCCATGTCCTCAAGAACTAAAGTAACTACTCACAAGGCATAAAAGAGATCATGATTAGTGGTGATAAATATATGATAAACAATCTGGACGTAATAATAATTCTCCAACAAAACTCAATAGCATTCACCACAAAGAGGTAATCAACACCGGTAGAGTAGAGAGGATGGATAGTATGAGTTACAACACAAGTTGGAATGATGGGATGAGATGGGATGAAGATGGAGATGGTGATGGTGTTGGGGATGATGTGGATGATGATCTCGATGATGCCCGTGATGATGGTGATGACGATGGCGATGATCTCCCCTTCCGGGAAGTATTCTCTCCGACGGAATCTGCCCACTAGAGATGCCTTTTCTTCTTTGTAGGTGTCCGCCATGGAGTGGCGGCGGAACTCGCGAAACTCCTCCTCTTTTAGGGGTTTTGGATGAAGAGGGGTATATAGGACAGAGGGGGTAGCCGGGGGTGGCCCTAGGAGTCCAGGCTTCCTCCCGGCGCACTCCTGGTGGGGGGCGCGCCAGGGGGGCGCATGGGCACCTGGTGTCCCCCCTCTGGCTCCTGTTTTGTGTGCCTCCGTCAATCTTCCTAAAAATGACCTCCGTCGATTTTCAACTCATTTGGAGGTCTTCTGATTCAGCAACTCTATGCCAACTTTTCTTTTGCTGAATCCTGTGTCTGCTGTTTCGGCACCGGAAAGTTTCAAACTGTGTAAAACATGCCAAAACAACATAAGAACAACATCATAATGTGAAATATATCAAAAAATAGGGGTGAATTACGATATAAAATAGTGATGCATTTTGGACGTATCAACTCCCCCAAGCTTAGACCTCGCTTGTCCCCAAGCGATTACTGAGCTCAGTAAACCTGTCCACAAGTTTAGAGAGTGAAGTGTCGATAAATAGAATACAGACAAGAAGCATCATGACTTCTTCACCAAACTCAAACATCCTCAACAGTAATCTCAACTCATCAGGTCCTTATGAAAAAGTAATATTAATTATAATCAAAAGTAGGGCTGAGGAAACTCATCAAATCATGGCAAACATATCCTTGGTCAGAGGACAACTAATAACTTTTATTCTTGCTCTTTCACTTTATAATGAAACACTTCGAATATTTTGAAAGAACATGTTATTAGTTAGGAAGTGAAAATTCTAACACAAAGGAAGATGTTTGCTTGGCCTAAGCTTTTGCAAACAACTTACTTATCAAATGATAATGTCAACAAGGATGTGATATGACCCATATTAATGCAGCATTATATGAATGAATCCTTGTCAACATCAAGTGTCTGTTCTCTTTAAGAAAACAAGGAAGTAGGAAGAACTGAGTCAACATAATAGTAAAAGACATGCCCCGTTATAGGAAGTAGGGAAAACTCATGTGCTATCCTTAAATCAAATAGAATAAAAACAAGTTTTGGGAAGTGTTGGAATTATGCCCTAGAGGCAATAATAAATTGCATTATTATAATTCCAGGTTCATTATTAATGTTTATATGTCTATGCTATAACTGCAATGGCTTATGCGGAGGTTTGCCAAGTAGCATGTTAACTGCCTTCGGAGGAAAACCCATATGCTGGTGTACAGTATAAACACAAAGTGTTCTTATTCTGCCTCTAGGACTAACCTGTGTGTTATGGATGACATGTTTTCCTGTTCATAGGGCATTGGAAATGCCGGTAACACATGGGAGCACATTGTTGCCAGAACAAGGGTGCTGAACCGACCCAATTGTATGATTTACTTTGAGATCACATCGTTTCCATGTTATAAGTAAAATCATCTAAAGTTAATATGCATGTGTCCTTCATGACCATAAGAATGTTTCGTAACTTCATACCGGAGGGTGGGTTTTGACACTGTCCCAACACCACCTGTAACAGGCTTGGCAATAACGGCTTTGATCACTCACACCTGAAAGTGTGTCAAGGGACTTAACGATTCGAGTTGGGAATTTGCTCCTCTAACGATGGAGAGATACTTCTTTGGGCCCTCTCGGTATTACAACATCCAACATCGTCTGGCTAGACACTGTGAATTGATCACAAGGGATACCGGTATACTAAAAGAGAAAAATGGAACAAAACAAGGAGGATGACTTGGTATAATGGTTAATGGTTAATCATGCGGATACCTAAAAGATCTCACCTCAGGTTTTGTATAGTATCGTGAAGCAAATAGGACTGGCATGTTAAGCTTGTGGTTCCCTCGAATTTATACTCGTGTAGGTATGGGAACAGTTATGGGTGTCCATGGCTCCGCTATCGGTTATTATTCCGCGGGAAAATAAGTTTCCGGTTCATGTCTGACGGGGATCAACCCCGGAAAATCCCATGGCCAGGGACCCTGGGTTAGTCATAGAGATGGCACAGGTTGGACGATACTCGTCGGCTAATAGGAGAAGCACTTCCTTCTCGATATTATTACGTGAGGGGGTGATTACAGTGGAGGCCAAGGCGAGTTCTCGCAAGGCTAGGATGAGTAGATGCGTATTGAGACGAGATAAACGTCTTCCCTCCCAGCCTTTATATACTAGGCTAGGTCTCGGGGAGTCCGTGCTAAGTTACATAGGTAGTTTCCTAATCCTAGTCCTGCCTTGTACGCCAAGTTGCACCTTCCATGTTAGTCGCGGACTCCTATGTCGGTGCTTGGTTGGGCCAATCGTGGGCTTCTCGCAGCTTCCCAACGGGCCTTCTGTCTTTATACGCACCAGGTAGCCTCACAAGTAGGAGTCGTGGGGTCACCCCCTCGTCAGTAGCCCCCGAGTGCCCGGGGGACTCGAAGACTCGCGCAGGGACTCAAATTCATCTGGGCCTTTATTGTTTGTAAGCGTGGTATCACCACGGGTCGCTGGCAGTTTTGAGCCATGACAATATCTGTTTCGAGGGATTGCTAAGCTGAAAGGGCCCAAGGAGTCGACTGGTCGAGCCTTGATGAATTGTGCTAGTGACAAATACCACAGTAGCCCAATCAAGCCCACGTCCCTCGACGTGAACTTGGAACACTGGTGTGAAGCAAAGTCATGCCACTGCAGGTCTTATAGGATCAATTGATGCCAGTCTAAGCACATAGCCTGAGCGCGTCCGCTCGACTCTTTCTATCATGCGAGCGCATGGAAAAGGTCGGGAGTGAAATCGCTCTGCGGCAAGTCGTGGCCCGGCCGTTCTGCGCAGCGGGGTCTTATCTACACGCTAAGCTTACGTGGCATCTGGGTATAGTGTGTCGTAGCCCAGGCATAGTTATTTATTGTAGAGGCACGGAGCCTAATTTAGCGATGCACCCACTTAGAATAAACAATCAAGTGAGCTGTTTTAGTCGTCACTCACGGAGTTTATAGCGAACTCAGGCGAGGAAAATAAGATAGCACCCACTCAGAATGTCGTCGAGTGTGCGAGTAAGTCATGTTTGCTGAATTGCTGAATCTTTTTCTGCGAGTAATTACGCGAATGCTTTATTGTCTTCGGGGTGAGGGAGCACCCGAACTCTGAGAGTATGTTTTTCTGCTGGTGCGAGTGATCACTCGAGCACATTTTTCCTTCGGGGTGAGGGAGCACCCGAACTCAAATAAAGGTACTCCCGATGGGAGTAAGGATTTTGTGGAGTCAGAAAATTTGGAAGTATAGCTGGCTTTTGAAATCTTTTGGTTTTTGGCCAACTGTTTTTATTTTAATCCGTCCTTCTTGAGATGTTGCGCTGTCATACTGTTGGATGACCTGTGATGATGTTTGATTTCTTGATTCGTCGCGTCTTCTGGACCGTCATAATGATGGTTTGGACGTCCTGCTGCCTGTTGCCCGTTGGGTTTCCAAGGCTTCATCTAGGGAACCGGCGAGACTTGACGCGTCCTGTAAATAATGCTGACCGTGTGAAAGCATCTTTGTCTTGGAATTCGTAATGCCCGGCCTGGCGGTCTTTGATGCAATGATGACGCCGCCTGGGCTTCTGTGTGTTTTTCCTCGTTTTCCCTTGGATTGAGCTATAAATGCTTCCTTTTGTTACCCGTCCTTGGCGTCCATTCTTCGCATCCTTCTCTTATTATTCTTCTTCTTCTTTTTTCTTCATATGGCACCCAAGCGTGGTAGAGGTGTGGCTGGGCGAAGTCGTGGCCGCCGTGGTCGTGGTGGCCGCACTCCTCGTTCTTCACGAGGTGGATGCCATGGTTCCACGTTGTTTCTTTCTTCCTCTTCCTCCATGAAGGAGGGTTTTTGGAGCTATGACTTTCTTTTGCGTGTTCTTGGCCGGGATGCTTCCCAGATTCCTCTTCCCTTTTCGTTTTCCTCCATTGCTTCTGAGCGTAACTTGAAGGTAATCTGGCTCCGTCTTCACGGGAGCTCTTGTTCTTCTTCTTTGGTGGAGCTAGAAGTTGATGCTTTGTGCTTGATCTTTCTTGGTTCTGGATGGAGGACGTTTTCTCGTCGGCTGAATCTACGCAGCGGGGACAGTCTTTGCTGTCGTTTTGACGGCGAACGTACTGTTATTATCCGTGCGTTTGATGCTAGTGGCAACCGTATGGATCCGTACTGTGAGGAGACGAGCAACAACGATTCTGAAGGCTCGAGTGGTGGTTCGCCTGCTTCTCCCGTGTCTTCGTCTTCGGCTGATCCCTCGGGTGATGGTGTTTGCTCTTCTAGTTCTAAGGAAGAACTGGACGTCAAGTCAATCGTCAAGCGGCAGCGGCAGTAGGCGAGGCAACTTGTAGAACTGGAGGACGGCGAGCTTCTTCTTCGGCTGGGCTGTTACTTTGTCTGTGATGATTCCCGCCAGGCTGTGGCACGAAAGTGCCAATTATCTCAGCATGAGCACACAAGTAGAAGTTTTGAATGTAGCCCAGCTTGTAGTTCTGCAAGTCCTTCTGTAATGGCAAACTATCGTTTCGATTTCTTTGTAATGAAACGCCTTCCACTCCTTTGTAATGAGAATTTGTCTTCGACTCCTTTGTAATGAGAGTGCCTTCGACTCCTTTGTAATGAGAGTGCCTTCGACTCCTTTGTAATGATAGTTTGTCTTCGACTCCTTTGTAATGAGAGTGCCTTCAACTCCTTTGTAATGATAGTGCCTTCGACTCCTTTGTAATGAGAGTTCCTTCTCGGGTGCGCGCCAGCGCTCCCGATGGGAATAGCCCCCGAGGCTGCATTTGATTTGCAGAATCGAACGCAGGCTTTATGAATTTTTGCTTCTCCGGTTTGTGGTTGTCTTTGAATTGTTTCAAGTCTAGATCGGGTGCACGTCAGCGCTCCCGATGGGAGTAGCCCCCGAGTCTTTAGGCGATCGCTTGTGATCGGGTGAAGACTAAAGAATCCTGCACTTTTGCAACTTTCTTTTGCCTGGGTTTTGTCTTTTGGCAAGTGTCGCGTCTTTGTTGAGGATGACTTATTTTTTTAGGGGAGTTTTATGGCTGAGCCCCCGGGTCTTAAGTAATAGTCGCGTTTGCGAGGATATCGTTTCTCGAGGGGAGTTTTAGGCTCGAGCCCCCGAGTGTTTTGTAAGTAAAAGTCGCGTTCGCGAAGATATCGTCTCTCGGGGGGAGTTCTAGGCTCGAGCCCCCGAGTGCTTGTAAGTAAAAGTCGCGTTCGCGAAGATAGCGTATCTCGAGGGGAGTTCTAGGCTCGAGCCCCCGAGTGCTTGTAAGTAAAATTCGCGTTCACGAAGATAGCATCTCTCGGGGGGAGTTATAGGTTCGAGCCCCCGAGTGCTTGTAAGTAAAAGCCGCGTTTGCGAAGATAGCGTCTCTCGGGGGGAGTTCTAGGCTCGAGCCCCCAAGTGATTGTAAGATGTTTTGGGCAACACTTCTTTATTCCTTTGAGTTTTTACATGAGTTGCCGATCAGTGCTGCTGCCGATGTTTTGATAATGCCTAGGATACTTATGGGTAGAACAAGCGTAGGTTCGCTATGTTCCATGGATTTCCCACGTCCTCATTGGTCTACGGATTCGCCAGTCTGTATGCTCCTCCTCCTATGACTTCCGTGATGATGAACGACCCTTCCCATTGTGGGGCAAGTTTGTGCACTTTTTCCTGTATTAGCCGTAGCACAAGGTCTCCTTTGTTGAACGATCTGGTCCGCAGGCGGCTGCTTTGATATGTACGCAGCTTGTCTTGGTACCCTTCAGATCTCGTGATGGCCGTGTCTCGGCTTCATCGTCTTTGTCATTCTGCAGTGCTTCTTCTGCCTCTTCTTCTTCGTACCCTGAGATTCTGGGTGCTCCGAATTTTAGGTCGTGAGGTAGCACTTCTTCTGCCCCGTATACCAAGAAGAAGGGCGTATATTGGGTTGAGCTGTTCGGGGTAGTGCGTAGGCTCTATAGAACTGCGGGGAGCTCTTCTATCCAGTTTCCTGCGGCTTGCTCGAGTGGTGCCAGGAGTCGCTTCTTTATTCCTCCGCATACTAAGCCGTTTGCTTTCTCTACTTGGCCATTGGACTGCGGGTGTGCGACTGAGGCGTAGTTGATTTTGATGCCCAACTCTTGGCAGAAGTTTTGCAATTCTGCTGCTTTGAAGTTTGTACCATTGTCCGTGATGATGTTGTGTGGTACTCCGAATCTGAAGATGATTGATTTGATGAAGTTGACTACCGTGAGGGCTGTTGAGCTGATTATTGGTACTGCTCAATCCATTTGGTGAATCTGTCGACTGCGACCAATAGATGGGTTCTTCCTCCTTTTGATGATTTCTTGAGCAGGCCTACCATGTCGAGTCCCCATGTGGCGAATGGCCATGATAGTGGTATGGTTTTCAGTTCTGATGCTGGGGCGTGCGGCTTACTAGCAAATTTTTGGCATGCGATGCAGTGCCATACAATATCCTTTGCATTTCTCATGGCGGTTGGCCAATAGAATCCTGCTCTAAAGGCTTTTTCCACGAGTGCTCGACTGCTGGCATGGTGCCCGCAGGTGCCTTCGTGGATCTCCAGTAGTAGGGCTTTGCCGTCTTCCTCGTCTATGCATTTTTGTAGGACCTGGGAAATGCTGCGCTTGTAGAGTTGTCTATCGATTACTGTGAATGCTTTGGATCGCCGACTGATGCGTTGGGCTTCTGCAACGTCTTGCGGTAGGGTGCCTTCGATTAGGAATCGAAGAAAAGGTCTTGCCCAGGCCGGGTCTTCGAGTGCTGCTGGTACTTCAGTTTTCGATTGCTTGGCTGTTTGTAGCGTCGGCTGCGCTCTTTGCCGCCACCTGTGCTGCCTCATTTGTGTCGTCTTCCTCTACGACTGCTTTGGGCTCCGCTGGCTTTGCTTTTATTGATCTCTGATTGATGCTTTCGAGGAAAACGCCTGGTGGTATTGGTCCTCGAGTCGACCCGATGTTCGCGAGTTTGTCGGCTTCTGTATTGTTTGCTCTGGGGATGTAGTTGAGTTCACAGCCGTCGAATCCTCCTTCTAGCGTGTTGTAGAGCTTCTGGTAAATTGCCATGTTGTCTGCGACTACATTACAATCTCTCATCGCCTGCTGGACGACGAGGTTGGAGTCGCCATAGATCGATAGGAGAGTGGCACCGCAAGTCTGTGCCATGCGCATGCCGTGAATTAGCGCCTCGTACTCTGCTTCGTTGTTGGAGGCGTTGCTGAAATTGATCTGGAGGATGTATTTGAGCTTCGTTCCTTTGGGGGAGACTAGGACGACGCCTGCTCCGGCTCCTTGCTGTCTTTTGGATCCGTCGAAGTACATCGTCCATTAATTGGATAGGTCTGAGGGACCTGGTGTTTGGACTTCTGCCCACTCGACCAGGAAATCTGGGAGTACTTGGGCTTTGATTGCTGTTGGGTGTTTGAACTGCAGGTCTCGTGGGCTGAGCTCCATGTTCCACTCGGCGACTCGACCGGCCGCTCCTGGATTGTTGAGGATGTCCGCCAGTGGTGCGCTACTCATGATTGTGATGGGGTGTTCGTCGAAGTAGTGCGATACTTTCCTGGAGGTCATGATGATGGCGAGCAGGAGCTTCTGGTAGTGTGGATACCGCTGCTGTGGCTTTGTGAGTAGCGTGCTGAGGTAGTAGATTGGTCTCTGGATGCTCTGGATCCTCTGGATTTTCCCTTCTTCTGCCCGTTCGACCACGAGTACTGTGCTCAGGAGACTACTGCGTGCTTCTATGTAGAGATACAACTTTTCCCTTTCTTTAGGCACCGCCAAGATTGGTGGGGTCGAGAGGGTCTTCTTTAAGTCCGCGAATGCGTTGCTTGCTTCCTCGGTCCATTCGAATTTTTCTCCCTTTCTCAACAGTTTGTAAAATGGCAAAGTTCTTTCGTCCAACTGATATGGTGAGGATCTCTCACTCCTCGTTGGTTACCCCAAGTGGAAGGTGAGATGTAGCGTAGCAGCAAATTTCCCTCGGTAAAGATACCAAGGTTATCGAACCAGTAGGACTCCAAGAGATACAAGAAGGTGTCACGGCGCTTGACGTGGACCTGCACACAGCAACAAATAACTTTGCTCCCAACGAGTACAGAGCAAAAACTGAAAGGTAAACAAACAAGACATAAAAGCAAAGATAAAAGATAGTGTGCAACTCCCCTATCTTGTAGACTGGAGTCCCCGACAACAGCGCCAGAAATTGGCATGATACGGTGAGGATCTCTCACTCCTCGTTGGTTACCCCAAGTGGAAGGTGAGATGTAGTGTAGCAGCAAATTTCCCTCGGTAAAGATACCAAGGTTATCGAACCAGTAGGACTCCAAGAGATACAAGAAGGTGTCACGGCGCTTGACGTGGACCTGCACACAGCAAAAAATAACTTTGCTCCCAACGAGTACAGAGGAGTTGTCAATTCCTCTGGTCTTACTGTTTACAAAGGATCAACGCAAGAGATAATAATGATAGTGATAGCAACTGAAAAGTAAACTAAGGATGTAAACAGTAATGTGAAGATGGACCGGGGTCCCGTGATTTTCACTAGTGATGTCTCTGTCCCAAAAGACGATAAAAGTGCTAGCGAGGTAAACAAATCACAGCTGGGAAATTGACAGGATTATGAAGGCACCACAATGCTAACTATGCTGCAAAAAAAGGAAGGGCTCAAAAGCAATGAGCAGTACGCCAAGGTAAGTAGACCGAAATCCAACTGCATCTACTACGAATCATCCACCTTGAGATATCTATCCATAACATCTCGCTGGTATTAAGTTGCGAATCCCACCCAAAGTGTAAATCCAAAGCAACAGACAACTGCATTAAAAGAACTTTGCGTAAAGTAAACAATCCTTGCATAAGCGGATACAAGCACCGTTGTTTTGTCCCTGGTGGCAACAACACATCCCCTAGTCTCATGTTTCTGTCACTCAAGCTAGACATCAAGGGGCTGAACCCACAATCAAGCATAACGTTCCCTCTTGGAGTTGCAACAAAATACTTGGCTAAAGTAAAATACGGCAACGGAGAATATGCAAGAATTTACTCAAGAACAAAATATAAAAGAGAAGAACCAAATATATTACTCATCACAATCTGAACATAGTGTCATAATCCATTAGATCCTAACAAACTCAGCATACCAACGACAGAAAATTACAAAGGTGCCTCGGTCATGTGAGGCAGCTCACGAGGTCTCGAAAGTGGAGGCACAAAGAGGGGAGAGGAACATGACATAGCTACTGGTCACGGACCCATGGTCCAAGGGAAACTACTCACGGTACATACGAGAGGCGTCCATGGCTATGGAGGGTCTCCCGGAGGGGGTAGCTTCTCCTGGCAGGGTGCCGGAGCAGCTTCTCCAGGCAGCCCCGATCTTGAAGTGGTGGCGGCGGTGGTACAGAGGCGAGATCGCGGAAAAGAGATCGATATTAGGGGTTTCCACCCCGAGGTCTAAATATAGGCGGAGGGGGGGGGTGTCGAGGGGACCCACCAGGCAGCCAGGAGGCCTCCTGGCGCGACCTAGGGTGGGGCCGCGCCAGGGGCCCTCCTGGCCTCCTGGTGGTGGCCCTCCTCCGCTCCTTTGGTGTTTCCGGGAGCTTCTATTGCGCTGATTTTTATATATTTTCCCGGAATTTTTGGAGCACTTTAATTGGCCGAAAAACCTGAAATACAAAAACAGCAGAAAACAGAAACTGGAAACTGGGTGCACTGAGTTAATAGGTTAGTCCAAATAGGTTCAAAAGTGTATGAAAGTTCAAGCAAAACATGGCAAAGTCACACAAAACATGCATGGAACAAGCAGAAATTATAGATACGTTTGGGACGTATCAACATCCCCAAGCTTAATTCCTGCTCGTCCTCGAGTAGGTAAATGATAACAAGCATAATTTCTGTGGTGACATGCCACACAACCATAAAAGGACTTTTAAGTAAAGCAATCAAAGCATGCAATTCAATTCAAGTCTTAACAAGCAAGAGTCTATATTAGCATTGACACAAGCAACAAAAGAACAAAAGGTGCAAGAGCTCTCGCTGTCCGTGACTCGAATGTCTCCAGATGGTGTTTGCGTGCAAGCAAGGGATAGGGAAATACGAGAGAAAAATAAGGTTGTTGAGAACAACTATCTACTCAAGTTTCACACTTGGTATCCTTTGGATTCTTATATGGACTCGTCCCCAGATCACTAGCCAGGTACAAGTCAAACTGATCCACTCCCTTTCGATATTTTGATCACTCATGCAATGGATGAGCGTGAGCAAGAAAGTTGACACCTAAAAGGAGAAACAGAAAGAAGGTGGAGGAGGAAGACAAAAAGGTGTGAAAGGCTCACATCAATGAGGACAATCATAGGCGAGAGAAGGCCATATGATAGATATGATGTGAGGAGTAGGGATTTACATACAACTGATGCACATGTGAGCTAAAAGCTCTCCAAGGGAACTAGTGGGGGTGCATCTAACTTGCTTGCTCAAGAAGACCTAGAGCTCGTTTGAGGAGGCTCATCATTGGAATATACAAGCCAAGTTCTATAGTGTGAAGGGTCCCCACATAGCTATATGCATGATGATGATCTCTATGGAGTACAAGGGATAGAAGATGAAGTACTAGTGTAGATCTCTCAGAAGGAATAGTAGTATGCCCCCTTCTCTCTTTTTTTCTTTCTCTTTTTCTCTTATTTTTTATTTTTTTTGTGGCCTCAATGGCTCTTTCTATTTAACTCTCATTTGTCCTCTTTGGGATCTTTTGATTTTGTCCTCTTTGGGATCTTTTCCTCACTTTAGGGGCAATACTCTATATTTTACAAGAATATAGGATATCTTTCACACTTTACAAAGGTACTCACATAAAGAAAGTGTAACTATCATGATGCAAATGTATGCTTCTGCCAGGATAGCAGGATATGCAATGATACTAGCGCGTCATGTAGGAATGATTAGGGCAAGGCCCAACTAGCATGCGGCTCATCGATCAAGCAAGTAGCATGTATGGCATGAAGATCAAGTCATGAGAAGGTGGATGTTGCATGGCAATGTATCTCGGAAAGGCTATGGAAATGCCTTGTAGGTAGGTATGGTGGCTGTTTTGAGGAAAGATATAAGGAGGCTTATGATGACAGAGCGTATCGTGCCAAGGGTTTGGATGTACCGGCGAAGGCGGACGCCAACTCTCGGAGTGAGAAGAAAGCAATGCACGGCACAGGAGAGGCTAGAAAAAGTATAGGTGGGTGGAAGTGTCAACTTTCGAATACTCACATTAGTCTGAAGAACTCATGCACTTATTATCGGTAACTCTCAATCTAATCAGGAGGTTCACAAAGAGACAGGTACCCCGAGGAGGAGTGTATGGGGGTTCGGTTATCCTTGCACATCCTCGACTCATGGTACGTGAATGTACTCTAATATTCGAACCCTCCAGAGGTTAGTGATCCATCTAGTAGCTAGAGTTCTCAACAGGGTTTTTTTTGGTTTTAGAAAAACACACGGATTGCCCAAAATACGACATCTATCGCTAATAGGCAAGATCTCTTGACACCATAAGTTCAAACATTACTCTAGTCAATACCTCAAAACTATTGCAAGTTACTACTACAAAGAGAATAGCAACTTTAACTACCTATTTTCAGTCAAGACACAGAACTCAGTGCAACAGGCAAACTCTCTAACAAGATAAAACATGCAACCTATAGAAAGTTCAACCTAAGACAAAAGAAAAGCTCTAGAAAAACTAAAGCACTACAACTAAACAGAACAACAGTTAAGAAAAGAAAAAGAACAGCTCACGGCTAAAAGAATAAGCATGAAAATCCTATGAGGAGTTCTAGTTCAAGCGGAGCATGAATATCTCCCACACAAAAGAGTAAGTTGGGGTCTAACTTGTTACTACAGCAAACAAAGCAAAAGAAAACTAAAAACAAAACCTAAGAGCGAGACGCTCCAAGAAAAGCACATAACGCATGAAGTGATAAAAATATAGTGCAACGAGAGACGAACTGATAATTGTTGATGAAGAAGGGGATGCACGGGGGCATCCCCAAGCTTAGACGCTTGAGTCTCCTTGAATATTTATTGGGGGTGCAAATGTGCATCCCCAAGCTTGAGTGTTTGACCCTCCTGAATCTTCTTTCATCATCCTCCATCGCGCACTTGAAAACTCCCTTCATACATAACTCAATGTAGGCTGATTAGAGAGGTTAGTACCCTAATAAAGTTTTTTCCTCTACTTCAAATAAATATTTCCAGGAAGACCTACTGTTTCCCAAGATTTCCAAAAGGTTTTTGCAAAGAAAAAACAAGCTTAAGGTTTGCAAAAGTGAAGAGAGACAAAACGTGGCAGAATCTGTGAAAAACAGAACAACAGAAAGAAACGAATTTTTTAGGGATACTTCTGCAACTCAAATAAAAAAACTCAGAACATACGGAAGTTTCGTAATTGTATAGAGCACGCTGTGTAAATAATTCAGCTCAAAAAGAAGAACTGGGATTTTTCTCTGATTTTTCTAGTCACGAGGATAGAATCTGTTTTCTGGACAGCATGTCACAACTTTTACTTCCCTTGCCGTATGAGGCTAAACTTGGCACAAAGCTTGAAAATTAAAGATACAATGATGTTTCTACAGTAGTAACAATCATCAAGACCACTAAGAACAGAACAAAAGCAAAAATAAAAACCTAAATTCTTTGCGGGCTGCCTCCCGAAAGCGCTTCTTTAGAGCCATTAGCTAGGCTTAAAGCAGAAGATCAAAGTTCTCCAAAATCATCGGAAGGTTCACCAAGGATTTCAAAAGGGTTTTTAATAAGCTCATCCTTGTTCTTCCGAGGGAAGAGGTACGTACCTTTTTTCTTACCATGCAAACGTATTTTTCCTTTACCTATATCAATGAAGCCTTTCATGGCTCGGAGGAAGTCCCTTCCGAGCACTATATTTCCTTTGTTGGCCTTCATGATGGCAAAGTCAATCTCTACACTCCTTTTAAGAAAAATGACCTGGACGTCTTTTAATCTTCCCTGGATCTCAGAAATATCACCATTAGAATGTTCATGGAAAGACGGAAATTTGTCCATGCTTGCAAGGTACAAAGAATCATAAATAAAGCTTGGCATTATAGAAACTGTAGATCCAATGTCACAAAAAGCAAGGAAGTTTTGATTAGAGATAACAACCCTAACAAAAGGCTCCCAGTCATTTTCTATTTCCAAAATATCATCTCTAGGGGGATTTAACTTCTCTACTTCTTTTAAGTCTAGAGTATCAAGTCTCTTCTCAATAGTAGCAATTCTGTCCACAACAGTGTTAAGACCATCATAAACAAAATAAGCAGATAAACCATGTATAATTTCAAGAGCTCTAGCTTCATCACACTCTAAAAAGTCTCCTTCAACTATAAGATCAAGAGAGTTCTTACACCACTTAAAAAGGCCAAAGTAAAAATTTCTAAGCGCAATTCTTATAGGTAACCAAGGCATATTTGCCTTATGTGCTTCAGAAATTCTGTCCCATGCCTTATTCATATTCTCCCCGTTCCTTTGATGGAAATCCAAGACTTCAGATTCCCTCATAGTACCAACTCCTAACATACTTAACCACACAACAAGGGTAACAGGTATTTTTGGTATTTTTGATTAAGGAAACAAAAGTAAAAACTGAAATGTAAACTAACAACACTAAAAAGCAAAGGTAAAAGATAGTGTGCAACTCCCCTATCTTGTAGACTGGAGTCCCCGGCAACGGCGCCAGAAAACTTGCTGATGGCAAGAGAGTGTTAATACTCTTCAAGCCCTCGTTGATTACCCCAAGTGCAGGGTGAGATATAGTGCAGCGGCAAGTTTTCCCTTGGCAGAGATACCAAGGTTCGTCTCCCGTAGGACTCCGAAGGATACAAGAAGGTGGTCAAGTTAATAATGGCGCCGAGGTTGCTAGCTTCACCTAGACCTGCACACAGATACAAAGAACTTTGCTCCCAACGAGTACAGAGGAGTTGTCAATTCCTCCGGCCTTGCTGTTTACAAAGGATCAACGCAAGAGATAATAATAGTGGCAACTGAAAGTAAACACTGAAAGTAATAAGGGTGTAAACAGTGATATGAAGATGGACCGGGGTCCCGTGATTTTCACTAGTGATGTCTCTCTCCCAAATGACGATACAAGTTCTAGCGAGGTAAACAAATTACAGTTGGGCAATTGACAGGATTATGAAGGCACCGCAATGCTAACTATGCTGCAAAGAAAGGAAGGGCTTAAAAGCAATGGGCAGTACGCCAAGGTAAGTAGACCGAAATCCATCTGCATCTACTACGAATCATCCACCTTGAGATATCTATCCAGAACATCTCGCTGGTATTAAGTTGCGAATCCCACCCAAAGTGTAAACTCACAGCAACAGACAACTGCATTAAAAGAACTATGCGTAAAGTAAACAATCCTTGCACCCACAGGTACAAGCACCGTTGTTTTATCCCTGGTGGGAACAACACATCCCCTAGTCTCATGTTTCTGTCACTCAAGCTAGACATCAAGGGGCTGAACCCACAATCGAGCATAACGCTCTCTCTTGGAGTTGCAAATAAAATACTTGGCCAAAGCAAATACCGCAACGGAGAACATGCAAGAATTTACTCAAGAACAAAATATAAAAGAGAAGAACCAAATATATTACTCATCACAATCTGAACTTAGTCTCATAATCCATCAGATCCCAACAAACTCAGCATAGCAACATCAGAAATTACATAGATGCCCCGATCATGTGAGGCAGCTCACGAGGACTCGAAAGTGGAAGAACAAAAGGGGGAGAGATAGATCACATAGCTACTGGTCACGGACCCATGGTCCAAGGGAAACTACTCACGGTACATATGGGAGGCGTCCATGGCTATGGACGGTCTCCCGGAGGGGGTAGCTTCTCCCGGCAGGGTGCCGGAGCAGCTTCTCCAGGAAGCCCCGATCTAGAAACGGCGGTGGCGGCGGAACAGAGGAGAGATCGCGAAAGAGGAGTCCGTCTTAGGGGTTTCCACCCCGAGGGGTAAATATAGGCGAAGGGGGGCGTCGAGGGGACCCACCAGGCAGCCAGGAGGCCTCCTGGCCTCCTGGTGGTGGCCCTCCTCCGCTCCTTTGGTTTTTCCGGAAGCTTCTGTTGCGCTGATTTTTTATATATATTCCCGGAATTTTTGGAGCACTTTTAATGGCCGGAAAACCTGAAATACAAAAACAGCAAAAAACAGAAACTGGCAACTGGGTGCACTGAGTTAATAGGTTAGTCCAAATAGGTTCAAAAGTGTATGAAAGTTCAAGCAAAACATGGCAAAGTCACACAAAACATGCATGGAACAAGAAGAAATTATAGATACGTTTGGGACGTATCACCCGCCCCATTCTGGCTCCATCGAGTTCCCCCCTGAGCTCCTATTCGCCCTGTTGACTCCCCGTGAGCATCCTCCCCCCAAATCCCCCACTCCTTCGCCGTTTTCGCCGTAGGTGCCCCCGACACCCGCTGTTCGCCATGGCCAGGAGCACGAGCTCCCGTGGTGCTCGCCGCCGTTGCTGCGTGCGGCCTAGCTTGGTCGCGGCCCTGTGTGCCTCTTGCCGCCCGTGCACGCCCGGCCGCCGCGCGCGTCACCCCCCTCCCACCGCGCCTTCCCCTCACCGGAGCATCTACGGCCGCCGTGGCCTAGCCGGGGCTAATCCCCCTCCTGACTAATCCCCCGGTTAAGCCTAAACCCCCCCCGCCCCCACAATGACTAGTGGGCCCTGCCCCTCTAATTAAAAACGGTTAGAGTAAACCCCCCTGTTAATAGCACTGTTAAAAGAAAACCCCCTGGACCTATGACAGATGGGCCCCAGTCCTTTAAACTTAATTAAAATGATTAATTAGCACTGTGTGACTGACACCTGGGCCCCACTGTCTTTTTATTAATAAAAATGATTTGCAATTGTTTAGTGTATGACATGTGGGTCCTTGGGTTAATTAAATTTGATAAAATGATTTATTAAAATGTGAGGCTGACCACTAGTCAGGTTTGACCAGTCAAACTACACTGTTCTGGATAATGTTAGGTTTTATAATAAAAGAAAATCCAGAAATTGATTTAAAATGATTTAAACTTTAAAATTCAATATTTTTAAACCGTAAGTCAGATTAAAAAATTTTATACATGAAAATTGATCAGAAAAATATAACGAATACGGATACGCTCTCCGTATACCAAGCACACCCCTCTAACACACCGAACATCGAACCGCCCCCCTCCGGACCGTTTATCCGATGATTTGTCCGGTACTGTCAAAGTATCCGGATGAATTTATTCTGAACACGAAAGTTGTTCGGATTGTTTCAACTAGCACGGTTACACCTTCCACACGTTTGTCGGATGTCCACGACACCTCTGGCATGAACCCTTCCCCCCTCCGGACACCCTGTCCGATAATCACCCAGAGCTGGCAGTTCATCCCCGGATGAATTCCCGCTCCGAGCGATACACCTTGCACTGCGTTAGATCCCCGTTGCTTTGTATCTTCTATGTCATACATTTGTATTGCTATTCTTGTTTTGTATTTATTGTTTCTCCCCCCTTTATTCTCTGGTAGACCCCGCTGCTAGCGCCGACTACACCGCTGCCGGGTACGAGTACTTCGTCGATGTCCCTACCCCTACCGTCGAGCTTCCAGGCAAGCAGAGCCATTCTCTTCCCCAGATATCGCCTACCTTTCCGTACTTTCTTGCACTAGGCATTGTTACTGCTGCTGCTACGTTACAATCCTATTCAATTGCATAGCCTGTTTTTGTCGCCCCTTGATGTACCTCCTTTATCCTATGCTGCCTATTATAATTATGCATTATTCAGAAGTGAGCCCTGCGCATTGTTAGCTAGGATTAGATAGCGGGCCGTGACCACTCAGGGGAGTGAACACGGATACAATATATACAACTGCACAGGTGCGGTACATGCAGACACCGTCTAAGGTCCCTAGCTAGGCTCTGCCGAGTCACCATCAAGTGCGAGCTATCAAGGAGTAATCCTTGTACTCCACTCGTTGCTGGGTCTGTATAGCCGCTCTAGGTACCCGAGCAACGGTTTTCCTTAAAGGTAAGAAAGTCGGGCGACCCAACGGTGTCCGCGAGCGGTATTGCGTCGGGAACGACAGGGAGGGTACGACCGACGTTACTGGCGTGCTTGGCCCCTGCTCGTATCTCGCGAGAGTTACCAAACCACGAAAGTCGAGCTCTACCAAGAGCACACGCGAGACAAGGTAAGGAGACGGTTTGCCTTGTTGGTAACCGCAGTGACTTGGTGGGATGACAGGGCAGGCACCGATGTACTGGTGGTCTTGATTGCTGTCGTTGACCGCGGGTCAGTTAAGTCGAGGCAATGATAATGGTTGTCACGCAGGTTAATTAAAATGCTAAATGGTTCGGTGGATGTCTTGAGTAGCCTTTTGGCTTGTAAGCACTACCTACACGTGGGATAAGGAGTGTGGGCTCCCCTGCATCGTAGTCTCATTCGAGGGTCTTCAGACGTCAGCAGTATCGCTGGCTGATTGCCAGGAAGTGGTATTGTCTTCTCTTGCTCGAGCGGTGTATTTGTATTTGCTTTGATTTTTCTTCACCGGACAGTCACGCACCGTGCAGGAGTACGTTCGGGTTTGGGTCCAAAGCCCGGCGTACATAGGATATAGTCCTGTGGATGACCTCTCTGTTGATTGCCGAAGGATGGGCTACTTTGTGTCGGATAGCTTCGGTGGGGTGTTCCCTAACAAGGTGTACGCCACCCTGGAGATCCGAGCATCGTAGAGTCATGACAGTGCACCCCTGCAGGGAAGATTAATATATTCGAATAGCCCTGTCCATGGTAACAGGACACTTTATGCTGAAGCTGGATCTTACCACTACAAACTACTACTATTAAACTGTATGGTTCCGGGTCTTCTTCCTCGCAGGGAGTCGAGGAAGGGAACTCGGAGGAATTATTATTAATAATCATTACAACTTACTATTATACAATGTTGCAGCAACTTCTGCTCCATTATTATTACATTCATGCTATTGAACTGTTGGCTGTTTCTCTTCTCATGCTGCAAGACACGTCAGAAGATGCTAGTCTTCGATAGGCCTAGCTTCTTACCCTTATTCTGATTTCTACCTTGCAGTCCACTATATATAGCCTCCCCTTTCCATTTGATACAATGCATAATGCTTAGTAGCGGACGTAAGACTCGCGGGTATGCTAGATACTCACCAGCTTTATTTGCACCCTTTTTGTTTTGCCTGATCGGCCGCTGCAGTCGACGTTGGAGCCTTGGAGTCCAGGAGAAGGAGATCCCCGATGCCGACCACCGCAACATGAAGATTCCCGATGCCTTCTAAGACGTCGAGTTCCTCTAGGACCAGGAGTAGTTTGGAGGTTCCTAGGAAGGAGGCCTCGCCATTTCGATCTATTGTTATTTTTGCTAGCCTTCTTAAGGAAACCTTGTATTCTTGTGTCTGTACTCAGATACTTTTGCTTCCGCTAACTTTGTGCTCTCGAGCTGTTGTATTCAAGCCCTCATGGCCCCTGGCTTGTATTAAACAGCTTGTATTATTTTATTTGTAGAGTTGTGTTGTGATATCTCACCGTGGCACCCTGATCTCGATCGTGTACCTTGCGTGTATGATTACTGTACACGGTCTGATTTTGGGGGCGTCACAAGTTGGTATCAGAGCCGACTGCCTGTAGGTAACCCCCTTCCAACTCCTTGGTCGAAGTCGAGTCTAGTCTTTGCAAAACTTCTTTACTAACATTGTCGTGTGGCTTATTGGCCCACGTCGCAAAATGGGTGGTATTAGGATCTTTTTCTCCGTACCTTTACTCTGGGACTCTGATCTCTCTTTTCTTTCGGGTTAAAGATTTTGCTAACTCTGACGTTAGGTTCTCGTGACTACTTCCTCCCGGAGAGCCCCTCATTACAGATGATCGCTTGCTTCACGAGAAGATTTCGAAGATTACTCTCCGATAAAATTCTCGAGACCATATGTGTCGATCATATTTACAATTCACTGCCACTGATAAGTCCGTATTTATAACCACATACACCTTCCGTTCATCCATTCAATCCCATTGCTCTTGTGTTCACAAGATGCATCGAAATACTTTCCGTTGTTTCGGGAATCCTTTGAGCCTACTGCCTTGCAGCTTCTTTTCACCCTGCGGATAATTCCTCACATTTATCGAGGATCCGTTCATTCTAAGTGGTTCCTGTGATTCCCAAAATACTTTGAAATACTATTCGATCTCGCGACAATCCTCAGCAGCCTACTGCTTTGGAGATTCTTCTTGTCTGTTCGCACTGTGATTAATCCTGTTTGTCTTATGGTCTTCGATGCCCTCCCTTGGCATTGCCATTCCAATCTGCTGAATTATCATGTGTGCTAGTGCACGCAATCATCAGTTGATCCCTATGAACTCATTCTTCTGGCCCATACGTCCTTCCAGACATGAGATGGATATCGGGAACTCAAACCTCAGTTGATTGTCTGTATAAGTCCGTTCAACTTATATACCCATGGTCAGAACATCTGCTTCTGATATCCCCTATTGGAAGTCATATTTCCTTTGTACTTAAGCATCGAATTATTCCGATGCCTCTATCTCCAATGCTTTGGCATTCTTTCTTCTTATGGTTGAGTACCGATACTCGCACCAGACTCTCTGTACGCCGCCTGCCCCTTTTGGTGGATTACTACCTGCCGCCCCCTTGTGTCCAAAATCATTGACGGATTTTCCCCTGATATCAAATGCCCTTGGCAAATGGTATCGTCTTCTACATGTCGTCAGCCTTTCGCTTTCAAACTTGTATCTCTTGTTCTAGTTGTTTGTCGTATAGATTCGTAAAATGTCCCGATAGGTTGTATCTATGCTACAGTCATCTGTGTGAACCCAAGAACTGCTACGGGTCACACTCTACTGGTGTTACGCCAGATATATTTCCAACACGATAACTTCATCGAAATCGAGAAGTAGATGGAAGGTTCTTCATTTAAGAAGTGGGAGTCGACCTTGAACTTGTGTTCATGCCCATGGATACAATGTAGAACTTATCATGAAAGCTTCTCGTTAAGATAATTATCTCCTTGGTACGAATTTGCGGGCTGCCTCCCGAAAGCGCTTCTTTAGAGCCATTAGCTAGGCTTAAAGCAGAAGATCAAGTTGTATCTATTGAACCATCATCACGATCATCAAAAATCTCTTCAATAGTACAACTAGTCTTAATAGGTTTCTCAAACAAAGGACGAATGAAAATGCTTCTTGGAATAAAACCAAAAGGAGGGAAGTCAATTGGAGTTTCATTAAAGTTAAAGATAGGTGTCTCCTCCAAAGTTTTCACCGTTTCAACTCTCTTGGCAATGGGTGTGTTTGCTTTAGCTCGAGGAACCTTGGGGACGTAAACAAACTTAGGTTCCTTCTTTGCCGGAGTTTCATCCTTTTTGGTTTTGATTGAGGAAAAGGTAGTTCCTAGAGTTTCAATAACTTACTCAATCTTTTCTATCCTAGAAGACTTCTCATCAAGGGATTTGATAGTCTCCAAAGTTTTGATAATTTTCTGCATGGAGTTATCTAATCTGTTCAAATTCACTTGAATCTTATGATCCAACTCATTCACCCTATCGATACTTGGCATCTCTAGCTCTATTTTTTCAAGTGTTCTCATAATGTGAGCTAAAGTAATGTCCTCCTTAATACTAATAACTGGGAGACTTCCAACAAGATTTTCAATAACATTAAGGGCTTCCCAAACTGGGGCCTCTATGAAGTTCCCATTGATAGCAGTGTCTAAAAGAAACCTATTCCGAGAAGTGATCCCAATATAAAAATTTATCAGCAAGATAGTAGTGGATTGCTTCTTGGTGGCTCTTTTTTGAGAATCATTAATTATATACCAAGAACCTTTCAAACTTTCACCACCTCTTTGAGTAAAGGTAAGTACTTCTGCCTCAACAAAGGCAAAAGGACCAGCCATAGTGGTAACTACTGACAAGGTAACATGTATTTTTGGTATTTTTGATAAGGGGCACAAAAGTATGTAACATCCCAATTTTTGTAAAAATTTGGATGTTAATAGAATCATTTGTGCATACCATTTTTGCCCATTTGCATATTGGATCTTTTGGATTTTCTTTCCAATTTATTTTAACCCAATAAAAAAATCAAGAGAGAAGATAACATGACTTCTTCAACATAAAATAGGTTAAGAAAATATTGGAGCATTTATTTTATTTTAATAAAGCATTTCGGGAATTTAATAAATCCTAAAATTCCTTTTGGAATTTATTAAATTGTCCAAAATGACTTTATAAATAAATATTCGCATTTTATAAAATTTGCATTTGAGCTAGGAATATTTATCCTAGACTTTATAAAAATTTCGTTGAGGTTTTATTAGAGTTTGATTAAACTTATTTTTTTGAAATAGATTTTCTGTAATATTTTATTTTGACAAGGAAAAATTTACAATATTTTTCTTATATATTTATAAGATTTTTAAAAATTTATTACGTATTTTTTTTAGAGAAAATTAAAAAAAAAAAATTCGGCCGCCAGGCCAGCCAGCTGGCCGGCCCAGCAGCCTGGCCACCCGCCCGTCTTCTCCCGTGCGTACGTGCCTGTGCGCACGCAGCGCAACAGCGCAGTAGCGCCGGCGCTGACCGCGCCGCCGGCCACGCCAGCCAGCAGGCCGCGCCCTTCCTTCCCCGCGTACCCCGCATCTTCCTTCTCCGCACCGACACCATTAAAGCCTCCATTAATCCTCCATTAAAAAGTTCGCCAGAATTTTCGCACTCGCCGGATTTCGTCACCGGGAGAACGCATCTGGACACCCCCTCCCCCTATATAAATCACCCCTGCGTGCCCCTCCTCCCACTCATCCAAAGCCCCCAAAAATATTGCCCAAAGCCGCACCGTAGCTCGCGAATTTGCTTGCCGAAGTTCGCCGGTCGAGCTCCGCCTCGGCGTCGATCACGTCGCCGGTAAGCCGTCTTGAGACCCCAAACTCTGGAAACTGGTTTCCCTCGTCGTCACGCACCTCATGGACAAACTTTTGCCTCTTCTCATGCACCACAACAGCGTTCCGGAGCTCGCGCGTCCACCAGAGTTCGCCGGAGTTCACCGCCGCCCCGCCACGTCGTAGCCACGCCAGAGACCGCCGCCACCACCCCGCGCTTCCCCACGCCGAGCCGCTCCTCCCCGACACCTCCCTCGCCGCCAACCCCCGCCGGAGCCGCCGCCCCACCAAGAAGACGCAGACGGCCACGTACAGTACGTATACGTTTCTTCCTGTGTAGAAGAAGATGAAAAAAAACGTTTTTGATTTATTTATTTTAGAGCATTCACTAGATTAGAATTTTAACCCCTATTCTTGTTTTAGCTATATGTTTTACTCGTTTATTAGTTTTAGACGAAACCAAATCCCACGTTTAATTCTTTTTCATCCCTCTATCGCGTGGAAACCTATTTTCAAAATTTTGGAATTTTAAAATATGAGTTTGAACATATTTTAATTCAAACTTCGTTTGGCCATAATTTTATAACCGTAACTCGGTTTTGACCGATTCTTTTTGCAAATCAAAACACTAATTTTTCTATATCACTTAGGACTTTCATCAACAAGTTTTACACAAAATTGTTCTGTTTTACAAAAAACAAACTTTATTTATTCTTTATTTTCCAAGTTTGTCGAAGCATTGTTTTCGTTTAATTTTTGTATTATGTTTTGATTGGATGCACTTGTTTGTTTGCGTTAGATTGCCCCGAGTGCGAAGCAGAATATTTCCAGTCCTTAGAGTTTGACCAGCAGAAACCAGGCAAGTCTATCTTTGATCATTTTTCCACTTTACCTATGTTTTATTGCATGTAGTACCCCTTTCTTAGAATGCATAAGTAGAAGTTACTTTCACGCAAACCCAGTAGTTCAATTTGTGGTAGGTTTAACTTGTCACCATCGTGTAGGAAATTGTAGTGCTATGCTATTGTAGACGCGGATTGGGGAGTGAATTCACGATGAGATGAGTGACTTTGTAGTAAATCAGGACCAAGTTAAACTCAATGAACTACCTGGGTGGAACGGTTGGAGGCACCCTGGAGGAACCAGTGGAGATGCCTAAGTGACCTGGAGATGGCCAGGGATCACTGCGGAAAGCCACCCAGGCTTAAAGAGATCTTATCATATTGTCATTTTCTAGAAGCTTACGTGTGCAGCCACACGCCATTATGGGCTCTGGCTTGGTCACTTAGTAGTAGTGACTCTTGCTAGGTGGTGCTACGAACGTAGTGTTGGTAGGTGGGATGGGCACCGCCAGAGTAAGGGAAACTCTACTAAAAGACCATGTCTCGACCTACCTGTTCCCATACAACGTGTAGTGTGGCAAATACCAATGGAGGTGGTCGAGTCTTGTGGGGAAAAGTGCACAAACCTCTGCAGAGCGTATAAATCTAATCGATTAGCCGAGTCCCCGGTATTGGACAATTTGAGCATCTAGTTATGTAATTTTGAGAAATCTCATCATCTTTAATTAATCATTTTGGGCATAATTACCATGGGTTGTCTTGTGCTTATTATTTTGTTGAGATTAATTTTAGGAACACTTATTCTATAGGGAAAATTTTAGCTTTATGCAAATTGAAACGTAGAAGCTCCACTAGCCAAATGCATGTACTGTAGGACTTCATTTTCTTCTCCTTGGTATGACTTGCCGTACATTCAAAGTACTGACCCTATTTGGGATGTACGATTGTTGCAGATTACTCTGACGGTGATTAAGGTGCGAATAGGTTATTGTCCTATACTCAACGTTTTGCCGTGGAGTCGGATGGACCACTACTACTACTATTGCTTCCGCAGTTTTTGATGGCCTTAAGCCATACTAATGTAATAAATTTTCTTTATTTTGAACTCTCCGATGTAATAAAATACATGTGATTTATTCTGTTATTCATCGAGTACTGTGTGTGTCAGCAAGTTGATCCAGGGACTGGCACAGATCACAGAGACTTGGTCCCATTCGGGATCGGGTCGTTACAAGATGGTATCAGAGCACATGCTGACTGTAGGACGTGACCTTAGAAATGGAAAAGCCATAGGACAAAATTTTATTTTGCAAACCTTCTACTTTTCGTTGTTCTCGTATCCTTGTCTATTCAAATCTAACTTCTCTCTTTTAAAAATATAGATGTCGACTGCCATGACCCGGTACATCCAGCCCGATGAGACCATGGCTTTTGGGCGACGCCTGACGAAGATCACCAAGTACCTGAACATCGGCCTGCCCAGTTTTACTGGAACCCTCAGGACCTCGACGCCAGAAGATAGATGCTGGAGGATCAACGTCCACATTCCAAGACGCACCTTCGGGAAGAACATCAAGCCTATTGACTTCTTCTTGGAGGCACCAACTTGGAGTTTGGGCCAGAGCATCGCAGCACACACCTCCCTTGGGCGGATCCGCGAGGAATACAAAGAGGACCTCAAGGGAACCACCTTCATGGCATGTGGACGTCGGGATCACCATGGAGAGATTGTGCGCACCGTTGAGGACGACACTATATCATCCTATATCCAAGACCTGGAGGAGCACATCCGCAACTTGGAGAAGGTGATGCACCGTGGCATGAAGACCTCCAGGAAGCTGGCCATCCGCCAAGAGGAGCTAGAGGAGGAACTCAAGGAAACTCGTGAAGGGTACGAGGGTGAAATCGACACGCTACTGAAGAAGCATGAAGAAGTGAAGCTCCTGCTAGAAGAAGCCAAAGAGAAGCTTGACCATGGAGAAAACATCCAGGACGAAAACTCTGATGGAGATTTCGTCAGCCAGGATAAGGATCATGAGGGGTCACAGGACGTTGAGATGAGCGAGTCTTCAACCGACTCGAATTAGTTACAGACCACCATCATAGATGATTATCCTTAGCTACCCGAGTAGAGTTTCGATCTATCGATTTTTTGTTGTTGTTACCATGTCGACTTTGTGACATGGATTATCTTAGGTTGCTTGTTTGAAACTTGATTTGAGTGAATTGAATTGAAACTTTGCTATCATTTTTGCATATGGGTAGTGTTTTCCCCTTAGGCCCTTTTCTCCCTCTATATCTCATCTATTCTAACCCAACATATGCCACCAAGAAGGGACCCTTCCGGAAGTGGATCAGGGAGTGGAATCCCCGGCCTAGAGCAGATGCTTCAGACCCAAAACCAGTTGATGCAGCTTCTGATGCAGAACATGAACACCAAAAACAACAACGCACCACCACCTCCACCACCACCGCCTCCGGTGGATAGTCTCACCCGTTTCCTGATATTGAACCCACCATTGTTCTCAAGCAGCCCAGAGCCGATTGTTGCTGATGATTGGCTTTGTAATATGAGAAGGAAGCTGGCAACCGCTGGATGCACTGATGGGGAGAAAGTGAGGTTCGCCTCGCACCAGCTGGATGGACCTGCAGCCGCATGGTGGGATAACTATACCACCACATACCCCATGGCTAATGTGACTTGGGATCAGTTCCAGCAGGCCTTCCGCACGGCTCATGTTTCAGCTGGAGCTATGAGTCTCAAGAAGAGGGAATTCCGCAACTTACGCCAAGGAGGTCGTTCAATGGCAGAATATGTGGAGGAGTTCAATAAGCTGTCCCGTTATGCTCCAGGAGATGTAGCCTCGGATGCCGCTAAACAAGATAAGTTTCTGGAGGGACTAAATGATGAGCTTGGCGTTCAACTGATGGTGGCAACTTTTGCTAATTATCAAGAGATGGTGGACAAGGCTATCATTCTTGAAGGCAAGCATCAGATAATGGAGAATCGCAAGAGGAAGTACGGTCAGGGAAAGTTTCACTCTGGAGCTCAGCAGAAGCCCCGTCCCGCACCATTCTCGGGATATGGTGGATCAGGACACAACAAGTTTGGAGGACACAACCATCATAACCATGGAGGCCATTCTCAGCATGGGAACCATGGAAACAATCATGGTGGCCCTAGGAATGGAAATGGAGGAAATGGAAATGGAGGAAATGGGAATCAACACCGTCCCAACAATACTGCACCAGTGAGGAAGGATCTGAGTCAGATCACCTGCTTCAAGTGCAACAATAAAGGACACTATTCAACAGATTGTCATGAGAACAAGAATGGGAATGGCTGGAAATTCTGGAAACAAGAAGCCAAATCCTTTCGCCAAGGGACAAGTGAACCATGTCAATGTGGAGGAAGTCTATGAACAGCCAGATGCAGTGTTTGGTAAGTTTCTCCTAAACTCTCATCCGGTATTAGTTCTTTTTGATACTGGTGCATCACATTCATTCATATCAAGGGTAGTAGTGGATAAGTATGGATTTCCTACCAAGACCCTTAGTATGCCCATTATGGTGAGTTCCCCGGGAGCCGAGATGGCGGCAGGTTTAGGTTGTCCCCAGTTGAACCTCGCCATTGGCAGGCATGTTTTCCCCACAGACCTGATCATCCTGAAGTCACAAGGATTAGATGTCATTCTAGGCATGGATTGGATGTCGAAGTATGAAGACAACATTGACTGTGTTAGAAGATCGATTTCTCTCACCACTCCAGAGGGAAAGAGGATCAACTCTGTGTCCAAGCATAAGCCTAGAAAGGTCCAAGTATACTCACTTAAGGGGGTTAGCCTGGAGGAAGTGCCGATAGTCAAGGAGTACCCTGATGTATTCCCGGAGGAATTGCCCGGAATGCCACCGGATCGAGACATTGAGTTCTTGATTGAGTTGTTGCCAGACACCGGACCAATATCCAAGAGACCGTATAGAATGCCCGCAAACGACCTGGAAGAAATTAAGAAACAGATTGAGGAGTTGTTGGAGAAAGGGTATATACGTTCGAGTTCATCACCTTGGGGAGCCCCAGTGCTCTTAGTGGCGAAGAAAGCCGGAACCCTAAGAATGGTGGTGGATTATCGCTCATTGAATGAGGTGACTATCAAGAACAAGTATCCACTACCAATGATCAATGATTTGTTTGATCAACTGGAAGGAGCTAGTGTTTTCTCCAAGATCGATCTTCGATCTGGATACCACAAGTTGAAGATTCGAGAACAAGATATACCCAAGACCGCTTTCACCACCAGATATGGACTTTATGAGTATACAGTCATGCCATTTGGTTTGACCAATGCCCCTGCATATTTCATGAGTATGATGAACAAGATATTCATGGAGTTTTTGGACAAGTTCGTTGTGGTATTCATAGATGATATCTTGATCTACTCCAAGAATGAAGAGGAGCATGAAGAACATCTGCGCTTAGTTTTGGAGAAGCTCAGAGGACATCAACTCTATGCTAAGTTCAGTAAATGTGAGTTTTGGTTGAAGGAGGTGGGATTTCTTGGACACGTTGTGTCAGGTGAAGGCATAGCAGTGGACCCTTCCAAGGTTGAAGCAGTCACGGAATGGATTGCACCCACATCAGTTACTGAAATCCGTAGTTTCCTTGGACTTGCGGGATATTACCGGAGATTCATTGAGAGTTTCTCCAAGATCGCCAAGCCCATGACAGAGTTGTTGAAGAAGGAAACCAAGTTCGTGTGGACAGAAGAATGTGAGGCTAGTTTTCAAGAATTGAAGAAAAGGTTGGTTACAGCCCCAGTGCTGATTTTGCCTAATATACACAAGGATTTTCAAGTGTATTGTGATGCCTCTCGTCAAGGACTTGGAGGTGTCCTTATGCAAGACGGAAAGGTCGTAGCTTACACCTCACGTCAGCTTCGACCCCATGAAGTGAACTATGCCACACATGATTTGGAGTTGGCAGCCGTAGTGCATGCACTCAAGACCTGGAGACATTTCCTTGTTGGGAATAGTTGTGATGTGTACACTGATCATAAGAGTTTGAAATATATCTTCACACAGAAGGAGTTGAACCTTAGGCAGAGGAGGTGGTTAGAGCTCATTAAAGATTATGATATGAGATTGCACTATCATCCAGGAAAGGCCAATGTGGTGGCTGATGCTTTGAGCCGGAAGAGTTATGTCAATACTCTCACAGCAGGAGGTTTATCTCAAGAATTATGCGATGACCTCAGAGATCTCCGATTGGAGATTGTTCTTCAAGGATTTATCTCTACTCTGGAGACTCAATCCACATTGTTGGAAAAGATCCGCGAGGCTCAGAAGATGGACAAAGGCATGGGCAAAGGAAAGGCCAAGGGATTTCGTGAGGATGAACATGGAACCTTATGGTTTGAACAACGTATTTATGTGCCCAATAACCCGGAGATCAGAAAGCTGATCCTTCAGGAAGCTCATGATTCGCCTTACTCCATACACCCAGGCAACACCAAGATGTATTTGGACTTGAAGGAAAAATTCTGGTGGACCGGTATGAAGAAGGATATTGCGGAATATGTAGCGGTGTGTGATGTATGTCAGAGAGTGAAGGCAGAACATCAGAAGCCGGCCGGGTTACTTCAGCCTTTGCCGATACCCGATTGGAAATGGGACAAACTTGGCATGGATTTCATCACTGGATTACCCCGGACTCAATCAGGATATGATTCTATCTGGGTAGTGGTGGATCGTTTGACTAAGGTAGCTCACTTCATCCCCGTGAAAACCACCTATACGAGTGCAAAGCTGGCAAAGATATATATCTCGAGAATCGTATGTCTGCATGGAGTCCCGAAGAAGATTGTGTCAGATAGAGGCACTCAGTTCACCTCAAAATTCTGGCACCAGTTGCATGAAACCTTGGGAACCAAACTGGAATTCAGCACGACTTTTCACCCGCAGACAGATGGGCAGACAGAGAGAGTTAATCAAATTCTGGAAGACATGTTGAGAGCTTGTGC
The DNA here is from genome assembly GCA_950022295.1 of Bromus sterilis. Lineage (NCBI taxonomy): Eukaryota > Viridiplantae > Streptophyta > Magnoliopsida > Poales > Poaceae > Bromus > Bromus sterilis. The sequence continues at coordinate 300,582,717 of OX465595.1, forward strand.
ACTAGATTATGGATCCAGTTGGGATGATAATTTACCTTATGCAGAGTTCTCATACAACAACAGTTACCAAACTAGTTTGAAGATGGCCCTGTTTGAAGCCCTCTATGGAAGAAGGTGTAGAACACCGTTAATGTGGGATGAAGTTGGAGATCGTCAATTGTTTGGACCAGACTTGATTAAGGATTCCGAAGAGAAGGTCAAATTGATCCGTGATAGATTGAAGATAGCTCAGTCCAGGCAGAAGAGTTACTCTGATTTAAAACGCAAGGAGGTAATATACGAAGTGGGAGATCGAGAATATCTTCGTGTATCCCCACTTCGAGGAATCAAGAGATTTGGAGTCAAAGGTAAACTGGCACCGCGGTTTGTGGGGCCATACAAAATTGTGGAACGCAAAGGAGAGGTTGCATACAAGTTGGAATTGCAAGAAGCACTTTCTGGAGTTCACGATGTGTTTCACGTATCTCAGCTAAAGAAGTGTCATGCAGAGGTGGAGGATATCCCGTTGAGAGACACGGTACCCTTGGAAGCAATTCAACTGGGGAGTGAGTTGACCTACGAAGAGAAGCCGGTTAAAATTCTTGACACCAAGGACAAAGTCACTCGTACCAAGGTTATCAAGTTCTGCAAGGTTCAGTGGAGTCACCACACTGAGGAAGAAGCCACTTGGGAGCGAGAAGAAGAACTCAAGCAGGACCACCCACACCTTTTTGCTGGCCAACCTGAATCTCGAGGGCGAGATTCATCTTAAGGGGGGTAGGTTTGTAACATCCCAATTTTAGTAAAAATTTGGATTTTAATAGAATCATTTGTGCATACCATTTTTCCCCATTTGCATATTGGATCTTTTGGATTTTCTTTCCAATTTATTTTAACCCAATAAAAAAATCAAGAGAGAAGATAACATGACTTCTTCAACATAAAAAGGGTTAAGAAAATATTGGAGCATTTATTTTATTTTAATAAAGCATTTCGGGAATTTAATAAATCCTAAAACTCCTTTTGGAATTTATTAAATTGTCCAAAATGACTTTATAAATAAATTTTCGCATTTTATAAAATTTGCATTTGAGCTAGGAATATTTATCCTAGACTTTATAAAAATTTCGTTGAGGTTTTATTAGAGTTTTATTAAACTTATTTTTTTGAAATAGATTTTCTGTAATATTTTATTTTGACAAGGAAAAATTTACAATATTTTTCTTATATATTTATAAATTTTTAAAAATTTATTACGTATTTTTTAGAGAATTTTTTTTTAATTTTTTTTTCGGCCGCCAGGCCAGCCAGCTGGCCGTCCCAGCAGCCAGGCCACCCGCCCGTCTTCTCCCGTGCGTACGTGCCTATGCGCACGCAGCGCAACAGCGCAGTAGCGCCGGCGCTGACCGCGCCGCCGGCCACGCCAGCCAGCAGGCCGCGCCCTTCCTTCCTTCCTTCCCCGCGTACCTCGCACCTTCCTTCTCCGCCCCGACACCATTAAAGCCTGCATTAATCCGCCATTAAAAAGTTCGCCGGAATTTTCGCACCCGCCGGATTTCGTCGCCGGGAGCACGCATCTGGACACCCCCACCCCCTATATAAATCACCCCTGCGTGCCCTCCTCCCACTCGTCCAAAGCCCCCAAAAATCTTACCCAAAGCCGCACCGTAGCTCGCGAATTTGCTCGCCGAAGTTCGCCGGTCGAGCTCCGCCTCGGCGTCGATCACGTCGCCGGTAAGCCGTCTTGAGACCCCAAACTTTGGAAACCGGTTGCCCTCGTCGTCACGCACCTCATGGAAAAACTTTTGCCTCTTCTCATGCACCACAGCAGCGTTCCGGAGCTCGCGCGTCCACCGGAGTTCGCCGGAGTTCACCGCCGCCCCGCCACATCGTAGCCACGCCGGAGACCGCCGCCACCACCCCGCGCTTCCCCACGCCGAGCCGCCCCTCCCCGACACCTCCCTCGCCGCCAAGCCCCGCCGGAGCCGCCGCCCCACGAAGAAGGCGCCGACGGCCACGTACAGTAGGTATACGTTTCTTCCTGTGTAGAAGAAGATGAAAAAAAAACGTTTTATTTATTTATTTTAGAGCATTCACTAGATTAGAATTTTAACCCCTATTCTTTTTTAGCTATATATTTTACTCGTTTATTAGTTTTAGACGAAACCAAATCCCACATTTAATTTTTTTCATCCCTCTATCGCGTGGAAACCTATTTTCAAAATTTTGGAATTTTAAAATATGAGTTTGAACATATTTTAATTCAAACTTCGTTTGGCCATAATTTTATAACCATAACTCGGTTTTGACCGATTCTTTTTGCAAATCAAAACCCTAATTTTTCTATATCACTTAGGACTTTCATCAACAAGTTTTACACAAAATTGTTCTGTTTTACAAAAAACAAACTTTATTTATTCTTTATTTTCCAAGTTTGTCGAAGCATTGTTTTCGTTTAATTTTTGTATTATGTTTTGATTGGATGCACTTGTTTGTTTGCATTAGATTGCCCCGAGTGCGAAGCAGAATATTTCCAGTCCTTAGAGTTTGACCAGCAGCAACCAGGCAAGTCTACCTTTGATCATTTTTCCACTTTACCTATGTTTTATTGCATGTAGTACCCCTTTCTTAGAATGCATAAGTAGAAGTTACTTTCACGCAAACCCAGTAGTTCAATTTGTGGTAGGTTTAACTTGTCACCATCGTGTAGGAAATTGTAGTGCTATGCTATTGTAGACGTGGATTGGGGAGTGAATTCACGATGAGATGAGTGACTTTATAGTAAATCAGGACCAAGTTAAACTCAATGAACTACCTGGGTGGAACGGTTGGAGGCATCCTGGAGGAACCAGTGGAGATGCCTAAGTGACCTGGAGATGGCCAAGGATCACTGCGGAAAGCCACCCAGGCTTAAAGAGATCTTATCATATTGTCATTTTCTAGAAGCTTACGTGTGCAGCCACAAGCCATTATGGGCTCTGGCTTGGTCACTTAGTAGTAGCGACTCTTGCTAGGTGGTGCTACGAACGTAGTGTTGGTAGGTGGGATGGGCACCGCCAGAGTAAGGGAAACTCTACTAAAAGACCATGTCTCGACCTTCCTGTTTCCATACAACGTGTAGTGTGGCAAATACCAATGGAGGTGGTCGAGTCTTGTGGGGAAAAGTGCACAAACCTCTGCAGAGCGTATAAATCTAATCGATTAGCCGAGTCCCCGATATTGGACAATTTGAGCATCTAGTTATGGTAATTTTGAGAAATCTCATCATCTTTAATTAATCATTTTGGGCATAATTACCATGGGTTGTCTTGTGCTTATTATTTTGTTGAGATTAATTTTAGGAACACTTATTCTATAGGGAAAAATTTAGCCTTATGAAAATTGTAACGTAGAAGCTCCACTAGCCAAATGCATGTACTGTAGGACTTCATTTTCTTCTCCTTGGTATGACTTGCCGTACATTCAAAGTACTGACCCTATTTGGGCTGGACGATTGTTGCAGATTACTCTAACGGTGATTAAGGTGCGAATAGGTTATTGTCCTATACTCAACGTTTTGTCGTGGAGTCGGATGGACCGCTACTACTACTATTGCTTCCGCAGTTTTTGATGGCCTTAAGCCATACTAATGTAATAAATTTTCTTTATTTTGAACTCTCCGATGTAATAAAATACATGTGATTTATTCTGTTATTCATCGAGTACTGTGTGTGTCAGCAAGTTGATCCAGGGACTGGCACAGATCACAGAGACTTGGTCCCATTCGGGATCGGGTCGTTACAAAGTAAAAACTGAAAGGTAAATAAACAAGACTAAAAAGCAAAGATAAAAGATAGTGTGCAACTCCCCTATCTTGTAGACTGGAGTCCCCGACAACAGCGCCAGAAATTGGCATGATACGGTGAGGATCTCTCACTCCTCGTTGGTTACCCCAAGTGGAAGGTGAGATTTAGTGTAGCAGCAAATTTCCCTCGGTAAAGATACCAAGGTTATCGAACCAGTAGGACTCCAAGAGATACAAGAAGGTGTCACGGCGCTTGACGTGGACCTGCACACAGCAACAAATAACTTCGCTCCCAACGAGTACAGAGGAGTTGTCAATTCTTCCGCCCTTGCTGTTTACAAAGGATCACCACAAGAGATAATAATGATAGTGATAGCAACTGAAAAGTAAACTAAGGATGTAAACATTAATGTGAAGATGGAACGGGGTCCCGTGATTTTCACTAGTGATGTCTCTCTCCCAAAAGACGATAAAAGTGCTAGCGAGGTAAAAAAATCACAGCTGGGCAATTGACAGGATTATGAAGGCACCGCAATGCTAACTATGCTAACAATCTGAACGTAGTGTCGTAATCCATCAGATCCTAACAAACTCAGCATAGCAACGGCAGAAAATTACAAAGGTGCCTCGATCATGTGAGGCAGCTCACGAGGTCTCGAAAGTGGAGGCACAAAGAGGGGAGAGGAACATCACATAGCTACTGGTCACGTGCCCATGGTCCAAGGGGAACTACTCAAGGTACATACGGGAGGTGTCCATGGCTATGGATGGTCTCCCGGAGGGGGTAGCTTCTCCCGGCAGGGTGCCGGAGTAGCTTCTCCAGGCAGCCCCGATCTTGAAGCGGCGGCGGCAGCCGTACAGAGGCGAGATCACGGAAAAGAGATCGATATTAGGGGTTTGCAACCCGAGGGCTAAATATAGGCGGAGGGGGGTGTCGAGTGGACCCACCAGGCAGCCAGGAGGCCTCCTGGCGCGGCCTAGTGTAGGGCCGCGCCAGGGACCCTCCTGGTCTCCTGGTGGTGGCCCCCTCCGCTGCCTTAGTTATTCCGGAAGCTTCCGGGTCGCTTTTTTTATCTGATTTTTCCGAATTTTTTGGAGCACTTTTAATGGCCGGAAAACCTGAAATAGAAAAATAGCAGAAAACAACAACTGGCAGCTGGGTGCACTGGGTTAATAGATTAGTCCAAATATGCTCAAAAGTGTATGAAAGTTCAAGCAAAACATGGCAAAGTCACACAAAACATGCATGGAGCAAGCAGAAATTATAGATACGTTTGGGACGTATCACCAACCTGCTGATGAAGCGGCTCAGTGCTGCGAGCTTTCCTGTGAGCTGCTGTATTACTCTGATGTTCGTTGGCCTTTGCATCTTGGCGATTGCTTGGACCATATCCGGGTTTGCTTTGATTCCTCGGGCAAAGACCATGTATCCGAGGAGTTTTCCAGCTGGGACGCCAAACACGCATTATTTGGGATTGATCTTAATCCTGTACTTGTTGAGGGCCGCGAATGTCTCGCGGAGGTCGTCGAGTAGCGTGTTTGCGCTGTAGGTTTTGATGACGATGTCATCCACGTAGACTTGAACGTTCCTGCCGATCTGGTCTCTCAAGCATGCTTGCATCATCCGCTGGTACGTGGCTCGTGCGTTTTTGGCCAAAAGGCATTGTTTGGTAGCAGAATACTCCATATGGGGTGATGAATGAGGTGTGCTTTTCGTCTTCTTCCTTCATCCTGATCTGATTGTATCCTGAGTATGCGTCGAGGAGGGAGAGGAGGTCGCATCCTGCTGTGGAGTCGATTATTTGGTCGATTCTTGGCAGGGGGAAGTGGTCTTTTGGGCAGTGCTTGTTGATGGGCCCGTAGTCGACGCACATCCTCAGTACCTCGGTGTCCTTTCTAGGGACGAGGACTGGGTTTTCTATCCATGTTACTTTCTTTGTCTCTCTGATGAACTGTGCGTCGAGTAGTCGATTGACTTCTTCTCCGATTGCTCTGCGTTTGGGCTCTGAAAACCGTCGCAGTGTCTGTTTTACTGGCTTCGTGTTCGGCTTGATGTGAAGTGCGTGTTCCAAGAATTCTCGTGGTATCTCGGGCATGTCGGCTGGGCACCAGGAGAAAACTTTCCACTCTTCGCGAAGGAAAGTTATGAGGGCGGTTGCTTGCTCTTCTGGAAGGTGGGCATATACGCAGACTGTCTTCTCTGGGTCAGTCGGGTGTACTTGGTGTGTGATCGTGTCGCTGTCGACGCTGAAGTCGCGACCGAATTCCTTTGTCTCGCTTCTGTTTGCTAGTGGAAATATGCTTTTGTCCGTCACCATGGCTATTTCTTTGGGCTGTTGTTGGGCTCTGAATGTGTCGGAGACTTTGTGGAAGTCGCGGTCGCACTGGTCCGATTTGACGAAGCTTCCCTTGACCCTGATGATTCCTGCAGGTCCTGGCATCTTGAGCTTGAGATATGTATAGTGTGGAACCGCCATGAACTGTGCGAACGCCGGTCGCCCGAGTATGGCAAGATACTGCGACTGCCAGTCGAGTACTACGGACTCGAGTGTCTGTTTTGCGAAGTTTCGCTTGCTGCCGAAGATCACGTCAAGCTGTATTGCTCCGATGGAGGTTGCTGCTTCGCCCGGGACTACACCGTTAATTGTGGTTCCTGACTTCTTCCACATTGATCGTGGGATGAACATCTTGCGTAGAGTGCCGGCGAAGATTATGTTTAGACTGCTGCCTCCGTCCATGAAGATTCTATCCATGTCGTATCCTCCGATCTGCGCTTCGAGGACCAGGGGTGCATGCCCAGGCCTCGGAACTGCGGGCGGATGGTCGCTTTGTGATAAGGTGATGCTGGTCTCGGCGCCGCTTAGTTGGTAGATTTCATTTGTATTTAGGTCTTCGGCTGCTTCGGCCTGCAAGGTGTAGTCATCTTGCTTTGCTTTCGAGGGTCTTCCTTCTTAGATCATGCAGATTCGTCCCTGGGACGCGGGGTATTGCTCCTCTATACTTGGTGCAGGTGACTGCATGCTTCTTCGAGTGCGTTTGGTTTCACATTGCTTCTCCTCCTTGAGGCTGTTGGAGAGTTCGGCGAATAGGCGGCAGTCTCCCAGTGTGTGGCTTGCTCTAAGGTGTCCTCGACTGTCTTCAAAATAATTAATCGCGCAAGGTCCTTCCAGTTGCTCTTTGGCTGTGAGTTTGCTGGAGCCGGCGTGCCTTCTTCTCCTTGAGACTTGGAAGATCTGCGAGGGGTCTTCTCCTCGGCTGTGGAATCTTGGGTCGAGTTCTATCCCGTCGCTGAACGATTGATTGCGGATGAAGTTGGCGAATTCGTCTGGCCTTCGATCTGGGTCGTAGTAGTCTCCGGATTGGGTCTTGGAGTCGCTGTCTTGGCGCGTGGTGGGAGTCCGGGCTGCGGCGGGTCGTCGAATGATGGGCGAGCCTTCGGCCACACGCCGTGACTCCTCGAGTGGGATCCTCGAGTAGCCTCCTTGTGCTTGTCTTCCGGGTCGTCGGTTTCTTTTTCGTCGATGATGGATCTGGCAGTCGTCGAGGTGCTGGGCTTGATTCTACTGCAAGCTGGGTGGTCCTGACGGGGTGACGAAGACGCTTGCGGTGAACTTGAATCTCTCCAGCGGATTGGATCTGGCTCGAGTCCTTGGGTCTCGATCTGTTGAAGTCGGGACCGCTGAGAGCGTGATTCCAACCTGTGTAGTTCCCACATATGGCGCCAATTGACGGGGATCAACCCCGGCAAATCCCATGGCCAGGGACCCTGGGTTAGTCATAGAGATGGCACAGGTTGGACGATACTCGTCGGATAAAAGGAGAAGCACTTCCTGCTCGATATTATTCCGTGAGGGGGTGATTATAGTGGAGGCCAAGGCGAGTTCTCGCAAGGATAGGATGAGTAGATGCGTATTGAGATGAGATAGACGTCTCCCCTCCCAGCCTTTATATACTAGGCTAGGTCTCGGGGAGTCCGTGTTAAGTTACATAGGTAGTTTCCTAATCCTGGTCCTGCCTTGTACGCCAAGTTGCACCTTCCATGTTAGTCGCGGATTGTCGGGACCCGGGGTTAGCGTATGTAATTCTAGTCACGATGCAATCACATGGAGAGCCGAGAACCGTACCCACTTGTCTAAGCAGACAAGGCCAAGCACAGAACGTTCTCGGTAAGCATCGAACGTGAGGGGCATCCCATTCAGGCCAGATGATCATCTGAGATGGGCCCTCATCGTCCGCTCACAAGTCTAGATGCTTATGGGTGGTGAATTCCATACTCATAGACAAGTCGCCTCAACCATGTGATCGATTGAATCCTAACTCTTACATAGACTTAATCCAGCCCGATCACTTAGTCGGGGTCTAGGGCGGGCTCGATCATACAACAAAGTGTGCACGTGACAAAGTCACGAGCAATCGCATCGCGATGCCCCAAGCTGCGCACATCTAAGGGCCACTTGGTGTATAAAAGACCGCCAGCCAGATCACAACTAAGGTCTGGAAAACCCAAACTAAGACATGCATGTTATAAACATACACTCAGCACACATGCCTAGTATGAATAGCAGGTATCATCACATAACTCTACAAAGTACTTCTTTATTTACTTACACATAGAGTATACAAAGATCACATGTCTGTGATCAACATTACATCATACAACGGAAGCGAATTAGGTCTGAGTACAGACAAGTTTAACAAATGGCTTAGAGAAGCCTTGTAAACAAACATGCCCTTCCATGAGGGACCAGACAGCTGTCTGGGACTATGCTAACTTAGTCAACGTCGAGCTTCACGAAGGTGACTCCAACGAGGTCCGGTTTCTCATCTAAAACATAGAATAAGCAAACGTGAGTACAAAGTCGTGCTCAGCAAGACTTACATCAGAACTACACTACTGATGCTCAAGTATCAAGGTAAAGGGAGGTGGGGTTTCATCATGCAGAAGTGCCAGCTTTTGCTTGGCTAGTCGTGTTCTACGATTACCAGACTTGAGGTAAGAAGCGTACACGAGTCCACTACATCTCCAACCAATAACACCACTATGGCTCCTTCCTCGACTTCCCCACGAGAAAACACGCCATAGCACTCACACTTATCTTGGTGTATTTTAGAAGTATCCAGTTCAAGTTTTCTAATAATCAGGTACAGGTTCCAAGTAGTCCTTAACCGCGGACGCGGCTATTCGAATAGTTTTGTTAACCTTGCAAGGGTGTAAGCTACACACACATGACCATCGGTTACCGCCAGGTCTCGCCACCGTGCAAGAGGTGACAGCGAGGATGTTCACCACGACACTTCGCTCACAACCGGTCTATTCCAGGAGTCGAATATCTAAGTTGCCTCCGCTCGAGAGCCCGTCCGGATCAACGAAACGGACTCAAACAATGTAAGTGACCGAGACGCCACCTCTGGCAGATGGTTTTCCTGCCTCACAGGTGCACCCACATATCTATATGATGCAACCATTCCTTCATTCTTTTTCTATGCAGATGTCAAATGGAAAGACCGAACTAATGTGACTCCTGGACGTCGACACGGATCAAGGTACTAGGCCGAGAGGGGTCAGTGAGCCCAATGTGTGGTTGTACTCTTTGTCTTGGATTACCATACAAGAACTCGGTGCTTAAGGCGGTGTTCAACGAGACAACCCAATGTGTACTCCTACACAGCCTCTCATCGTTCACCTTGTATTAGGGTGGATTCACCGACACAGTTTCACTTTCATCAACACCATGTTCACTATCATCCCGACTCACATCAAAAGCAACCTCATTGTACCACTAAGCATGCAATAAGCATTAACAGTTGCAGGGGCCGCATGATATCAATCAACTCCTATGTCAGCTAGGATTGTGGTTTTCTTACTACTGTGACAAGATGATAGGTCATGCATCGGATATGGGTTCAACTATGCGGAAGAATCGACACAAGGTGATCTCCTAAACATGCATAAGCGAGACTGAGAGGGAATTGGGATTTTATAGACATGATCAATGGGGTTTTCTTGCCTTGCTGACGAGGTTCACACACGGTGTCTTCAACGAAGGGGGTGGCCTCCGGTTCCAGTTGCACGTCTATCGAGCAAACAAAGCAATCAAGGGATAAATATAATTGCGATGCTCAAGCACACGATAAGTTGTGAAAACATGAGGTACATGGTACTTATGTGTTTACAATTCCATTTAATTTAAGTGTATTGCAAAAGAATTGCAAATTCAAACTCCAAATTCAAATTTGAAAAGGATCCATATGCATGTTTGCTGCTGTTCACCCATTTTAAAATGGTCAAACATAGAAACAAGTTTCATATTCTTAATCCTTGCATTTTTCTGATAATTTTTCATATATTATTTGTTTAATTTGGAGTTGATTTGAATTTTCTATGATTTTTCAAAGTTTAAATGAATTTCTGGAATTTTTGGATTATTTTAAATCTCTGGAAAAGATTTACTGCATCATGCTGACATCAGCATAACGTGGGGGGGTCTGACTGGTGGGGCCAGGGTGTCGGCCTCAGTGGGTTAATTCCCTGTTAGCTTAATTAACATATGGGTTTAGGGGGTCTAGGGCCGACTTGTCATGGAGGTTTAGGGGGGGATTAGGAAGGTCATTAGCCCTAATGGCTAGGGCTCGCCGCCGGTGACTGGAGGCTCGCCGGAGCACCTCGGGATTTCGTTCCCGTGCATCAAATCGGGCGCCACGACCTCCAAACGGTAGCCAGCAGAAGCGCGCGTTGAATGGTGCCACTCGTGTGTCAAGGGACGGCCGGAGAGCGCGTCAACGACGACTGGGCGCGGCGGCTGCCCACGGACTTCGACGAAACCGGCGATGCCGTGCGCGAGACGAAGCCTGGATGTGCTGGGGGGAAAGAGAAGCTCACCAGGAGCGGGATGCGCAGCTCGGAGGGGCCGGAGAGGGGCTAGACGGAGGGGAATGGCTCGCCGGAGTTTGCTGCGGCCGCCGGTGATGTTTGAAGCTCGCGTCGCCTAGGGAGCTCTCCTTCTCGGATTGATGGCGGGGATCGACCGAGCCGTCGTCGGCGGCGCTTATGGACAGCACGGGGCGGCGGGAAGAAGCCGGTGGCCACGGTGGCGCGCGTCGGCGTACTCCGGACGCTTCGGTTGGCGAGCGAAACGGCAAAGGAAGAGGGGGAGGATGACCAGGAGCTAGGGGGAAGGGAAGGGGGCTCTGTGGGCATTGTCCTTGGTGCGGGATAAGCACGGCAGGGAGCCGTGGGCGGCCTGGCGACGCCGGCATGGGCGCCACGCAGCGCCCTGCCTGCCTGGCTCGGGGAGGAAGACGAAGGTGCCCCTGGGCTGGGCCACCTCCCCGAGTTGGGCCGGTTTGGCCTGCTGGCTGGGCCTCTTTCCTTCTTCTTTTTTTTCCATTTAAATCTTTTCTGTTTTATTTTTCTTTTATTTGTTTTGCCCTGGTAAAAATACCAAAGCATTTTATAAAAATGCCCAACTAATTTTATAAATACTAGGTGACCAGTAGCTAGTCACTTTTAGGATTTCGGCATTTTTGAAATTCAATACATTTTGAATTTCAATTCAAATAGGGTCAATTTTAATTTCCATAGCACCTTTTGAATTTTTGAATATTCCATGGGCATGGGAATGAACCCAAACCACTTTTAAAATGATCACCATCATTTATAAGAATTTTCCAAATATTCAAATGATTTTTGGAAAAAGATTTTTATCTGGCCATTTGAATTAAATTCTTTAGGGCTTTTCTTTTCCCCATTTTTGAATTTTCTTTTGAATTTTTGCATGATGTAAAGGGCATAAGCAACCCTAGCACTTACCCTAGTTGGGGTTTTGACAACTCGCCCCCACTCAAAGGAATCTCGTCCCGAGATTCTGAAGTCGTCGGGAGGAAGGTGGGGTACTCGGCACAGAGGCGGTCTTCTCTTTCCCATGTTGCTTCTTTCTCGGAGTGATGTGACCATTGCACTTTGAGGAACTTGATCGTCTGACGACGCGTGACACGCTCTGCGGAATCAAGAATACGAACAGGGTACTCTCGATAAGAAAGGTCATCTTGGAGATCAAGCGTTTCATGGTCGAGTTCGCGGATGGGGTCCTTGAAGCAACACCTGAGTTGTGACACATGGAATATATCATGTACTCGGGAAAGGTGCGGAGGTAGTTCAAGTTGGTAGGCAACTTGTCCACATTTAGCGAGAATGCGGAAAGGTCCGATGTAACGTGGGGCCAACTTGCCTTTGATACCTAATCGTTGGGTTCCCTTTAGAGGAGTAACCCGAAGGTAAGCCTTCTCATCCAGATTGTAGCTTTCTTGCCTATGATGACGATCATAGTAGCTTTTCTGACGAGACTGAGCGGCTTGCAATCGATCACGAACAATGCGAACTTGCTCTTCTGCTTCCTTGATCATATCCGGTCCAAAGAATTGTCTTTCACCGGTTTCTGACCAGTTCAAGGGTGTTCGACATCGTCGTCCATAGAGGAGTTCAAAAGGAGCCATGTTCAGACTAAATTGGAAACTGTTGTTATAAGCAAATTCGGCAAATGGAAGAGATTTCTCCCAATTCTTTCCGAATGAGATAACACAAGCTTTGAGCATGTCTTCCAAGATTTGATTAACCCTTTCAACTTGACCGCTAGACTGAGGGTGGAAAGCTGTACTAAAGGATAGATGAGTTCCCATAGCATTCTGAAAGCTTCCCTAGAATCTAGAGGTGAAAAGGCTACCACGATCTGAATTGATTACCAAAGGAACACCATGAAGAGACACAATTCTAGAGACATACAAGTCCGCCAACTGACTAGCAGTTATAGACTCGCGAACGGGAAGGAAGTGAGCAACTTTGGACAGCCTATCTATGACGACGACGATGGCATCATTTCCTTTCTGGGTTTTTGGAAAGCCGGTGATGAAGTCCATACCGACTTTGTCCCATTTCCACTCTGGAATAGGCAAAGGTTGAAGTGTGCTAGCAGGTCTTTGGTGTTCTGTCTTAATGCGACGACAAACATCAAATTCAGCAACAAATCGAGCAATGTCTCTCTTCATCCTGGTCCACAAAAATCTCTGGCGTAGATCTCGGTACATTTTTGTGCTACCGGGATGAATTGAGAGGGGTGTATCATGGGCTTCCTTGAGGATTAGTTGCCTTAGATCCTTATTCTTAGGTACTACCAAACGATTTTCAAAGAATACCGTTCCTTTTCTATTGGTGGAGAAACATTTAGCAACTCCGCTAGCAATGTTCTCCTTGATCCGGCGTACACCTCGTGCACGTCTTTGGGCAACTATGATTTCATCCTCAAGGGTTGGTTTCGCTACCAAGTTGAAAATAGATCCACGAGGAACAATCTCGAGATTGAGCTTTCGAAATTCCTCATGAAGAAGTGGTTGATACTGTTGTAACATGAGGTTGTTACAATACGACTTACGACTTAGTGCATCAGCCATGACATTGGCTTTGCCTGGGGTGTAAGAAATTCCTAAGTCATAATCTTTTATCAACTCTATCCAGCGTCTTTGCCTGAGTTTAAGATCTGGCTGGGTGAATATGTATTTGAGGCTTTGGTGGTTGGAATAAATCTCACAACGATTACCAAAGAGGTGATGTCGCCAAGTCTTCAGGGCATGAACTACGGCAGCGAGTTCAAGATCATGGGTAGGATAGTTCTCTTCATGTGGCCGCAACTGGCGTGAAGCATAAGCTACCACATGTCTATCTTGCATAAGTATGCATCCTAACCCTTGCCGTGAAGCATCACAATAGATCTCGAAATCCCTTTTGGTGTCTGGAGGTGCAAGTACGGGTGCAGAAGTCAATCTTCTTTTTAGCTCTTGAAAGCATTCCTCGCACTTGGGGGTCCATTGGAATTTCTTATCTTTCTTGAGGAGTTCAGTTAGAGGCTTTGCAACTTTAGAAAAGTTATCGACGAAGCGGCGGCAATAGCTGGCTAGGCCAAGAAAACTCCTAACTTGCTTAACCGATTCAGGTGGAGTCCAGTCAAGGACGGCCTGAACTCTCTCGGGATTGACAGCAATGCCTTTTGCAGAAATCACGTGGCCTAAATAGGTCACTTCTGGTAGCCAAAATTCACACTTGGAGAATTTAGCATACATGCGATGCTCTCTAAGCTTCATCAATACCAACCTAAGATGTTCTGCGTGCTCTTCTTCGTTCTTCGAGTAGATGAGAATGTCATCAAGATAAACTACAACAAATTTATCTAGGTACTCCATGAATATCGAATTCATCAAGCGCGAGAATGTGGCGGGGGCATTGGTTAAACCAAAGGACATGACGGTGTACTCGTAAAGACCATAAGGGTAGTAAAAGCCGTTTTGGGAATGTCCTCATTTCGGATTTTGATTTGATGATAACCTAATCTCAAATCCATCTTGGAGAAGACATAGGATCCTGCAAGTTGATCATAAAGATCATTGATCCTGGGCAGTGGGTACTTGTTCTTTACAGTCGCTAGATTTAGCGGGCGATAGTCTACACACATGCTTTCTGTTCCATCTTTCTTCGTTACGAACAGAACGGGGCAACCCCATGGCGATGAGCTAGGGTGGATGAAGCCTTTTGCCAACGAAGCGTCAAGTTGGGTTTTTAGCTCAGCTAGCTCATGTGGGGCCATTCTATATAGACGTCTGGAAATTGGGGCTGTGCCTGGTATAAGATCCACTATGAATTCTACACATCTGTCGGGTGGCATGCCCGACAGTTCTTCAGGAAAGACATCCGGGAAGTCGCGAACCACCGGAATATCTTCAAGGTCTGGAAGGGGAAGCACATTCAAAGTATGCATCTGGATTCTAGAGCTGGGTGATGTGTAGTCAATGATCTGGCCTGAAGGATGGGTGAGTTTGACTGATTTGGCTTTACAATCAAGGAAAGCATTCTGCCTTGATAACCAATCCATTCCTAGGATGACATCAATGTCCGAAGACTTGAGGGCTATAAGAGAGGCAAGGAATACTAAACCCTCAATTGCAATTTGATTGCCATGGCTTACTCTATTAGTTTTCCACTTTGAACCAGGAGTTTGAATGATCATTGGGGAAAACATTTCTTCAAAAGGGAATTCATGACGAAGTGCATAACTCTCCGACATGAATGAATGAGAAGCTCCTGGATCGAAAAGAACGGAGGCGGGGACATGATTGACTGGGAGTGTGCCAAGAATGACGTCAGAAGCATCAGTGGCTTCCTCAACGGAGATTTGGTTCACACAAACACTACTAGTGGATGAAGGCTTTGCTAGAAAGGCTTTGGTGGTTGATTTCTTTGGAGGCATGGGTCGAGAATGACGTGGTGCCATCAAGACCTGAGGGTATTGACGATAGTAATGGCCTGGAAGACCACACTTAAAGCATACCCTGTCTGAATTGCTAGGAGTGAGATTACTTGGCTGCACACCATCATTCCGGGGTGGAATAATGTGTTGGGGTGGATGGCATATATTGGAGGTTGGTCTCTGCAGAAAGTTTCGAGGTATGGCTCTGGTTGGAATCCAAATTCGGCATTTCTGAGGGGCTGAACTTGAAGAAGGAGCAAGCTCAAGAGCATGCTTGCGAGACTCCTCGAAAATTTCATTGCCATGCTCAGCTCTGAAGGATCTGTTGACTAAATCCTCTAAGGTGGCAAATTCGATGAGGTTGAGATCATGACGAAGGATGGGGATAAGTCCCTTACGGAACCTTGCCTGCTTTCTGGCATCGGTGGTGATCTCATCTTGGGCATACCGAGCAAGACGGCTGAATTCTCTCACATACTCTTGAATGGAAATCTCTCCTTGAGTCAGGTTGCAGAACTCTTCCTTCTTGCGCTCCGTCAACTCATCCAGAAGGTGGTACCCTCGAAAGGCAACACAGAACTCTTGCCAAGTCACTAGGTGACCATCAGGCTGCATCGCAACATAGTTCTCCCACCATTCAGCTGCAACACCTTCCAGAAAGTATGCCGCGAATATAACTCGATCATCGGGAGCAACATGTCCAATATCAAGCTTACGCTCGATGGAACGGAGCCAATCATCAGCTTCAAGGGGCTCAGAAGAACATCGGAATACCGGTGGCTTGAGGAGGATGAAGTCCTGAATGCTCACAACCACATTACGCTGACAAGCGTTATTCTGCTCGATGAGCTCCAGAAGGCGTGTTTGATCACGTCGATTCTTCTCAGCTTCCATCATGATTTGCGCCGCAGAAGGCGGTGGTAGAGGTTCATCATCATTTCGATTCCGAACATGGTCTCGATTCCGACGAACAGCACTACGAGTTCCACCTGACATCCTGTGTGATAAAAATCAACAATCAGAACAGGTTCTAAGATGGAATCAAAGATAAGAGGACATGATTAGGAGGAAAAGATCATAATGCAAAGGCAAAGATTCATAGAATCACGGGATAACTCGGGCAGCATAACGGCTACACCGGGATGGAAAATGAAACAACCTCGAAGAAATTGGACAGAACTTCTTCAAGGAACTCAATAGAACGATGAGTCTGGACGACCACAACTGTCCTACGGCTACAAGGAAGCACTCAACGAGATGTTCTAGTAAGACATAGATGAGCCTAGTCCTATCATCCCGTAGAAAAGATGAGGATGACCCAGAACTCAGATTGATGAGGGTAAGGAGAAAAAGAAGCCTTACGTTGTTCCCTTTATACCCAAGTAACTATATAACTATAGAATGCTAGACTCGACTTTGACCAAGGGTTGAATAATCCTACAAACAGTCCTGCTCTGATACCAAGTCTGTCGGGACCCGGGGTTAGCGTATGTAATTCCAGTCACGATGCAATCACATGGAGAGCCGAGAACCGTACCCACTTGTCTAAGCAGACAAGGCCAAGCACAGAACGTTCTCGGTAAGCATCGAACGCGAGGGGCATCCCATTCAGGCCGGATGATCATCTGAGATGGGTCCTCATAGTCCGCTCACAAGTCTAGATGCTTATGGGTGGTGAATCCCATACTCATAGAAAAGTCGCCTCAACCATGTTATCGATTGAATCCTAACTCTTACATAGACTTACTCCAGCCCGATCACTTAGTCGGGGTCTAGGGCGGGCTCGATCATACAACAAAGTGTGCACGTGAAAGAGTCACGAGCAATCGCATCGCGATGCCCCAAGCTGCGCACATCTAAGGGCCACTTGGTGTATAAAAGACCGCCAGCCAGATCACAACTAAGGTCTCGAAAACCCATACTAAGACATGCATGTTATAAACATACACGCAACACACATGCCTAGTATGAACAGCAGGTATCATCACATAACTCTACAAAGTACTTCTTTATTTACTTACACATAGAGTATACAAAGATCACATGTCTGTGATCAACATTACATCATACAACGGAAGCAAATTAGGTCTGAGTACAGACAAGTTTAACAAATGGCTTAGAGAAGCCTTGTAAACAAACATGCCCTTCCACGAGGGACCAGACTGCTGTCTGGGACTATCCTAACTTAGTCAACGTCGAGCTTCACGAAGGTGACTCCAACGAGGTCCGGTTTCTCATCTAAAACATAGAATAAGCAAACGTGAGTACAAAGTCGTACTCAGCAAGACTTACATCAGAACTACACTACTGATGCTCAAGTATCAAGGTAAAGGGAGGTGGGGTTTCATCATGCAGAAGTGCCAGCTTTTGCTTGGCTAGTCCTGTCCTACGATTACCAGACTTGAGGTAAGAAGCGTACACGAGTCCACTACATCTCCAACCAATAACACCACTATGGTTCCTTCCTCGACTTCCCCACGAGAAAACACGCCATAGCACTCACACTTATCTTGGTGTATTTTAGAAGTATCCAGTTCAAGTTTTCTAATAATCAGGTACAGGTTCCAAGTAGTCCTTAACCGCGGACGTGGCTATTCGAATAGTTTTGTTAACCTTGCAAGGGTGTAAGCTACACACACATGACCATCGGTTACCTCCAGGTCTCGCCACCGTGCAAGAGGTGACAGCGAGGATGTTCACCACGACACTTCGCTCACAACCGGTCTATTCCAGGAGTCGACTATCTGAGTTGCCTCCGCTCGAGAGCCCGTCCGGATCAACGAAACGGACTCAAACAATGTAAGTGACCGAGACGCCACCTCTGGCAGATGGTTTTCCTGCCTCACAGGTGCACCCACATATCTATATGATGCAACCATTCCTTCATTCTTTTTCTATGCAGATGTCAAATGGAAAGACCGAACTAATGTGACTCCTGGACGTCGACACGGATCAAGGTACTAGGCCGAGAGGGGTCAGTGAGCCCAATGTGTGGTTGTACTCTTTGTCTTGGATTACCATACAAGAACTCGGTGCTTAAGGCGGTGTTCAACGAGACAACCCAATGTGTACTCCTACACAGCCTCTCATCGTTCACCTTGTATTAGGGTGGATTCACCGACACAGTTTCACTTTCATCAACACCATGTTCACTATCATCCCGACTCACATCAAAAGCAACCTCATTGTACCACTAAGCATGCAATAAGCATTAACAGTTGCAGGGGCCGCATGATATCAATCAACTCCTATGTCAGCTAGGATTGTGGTTTTCTTACTACTGTGACAAGATGATAGGTCATGCATCGGATATGGGTTCAACTATGCGGAAGAATCGACACAAGGTGATCTCCTAAACATGCATAAGCGAGACTGAGAGGGAATTGGGATTTTATAGACATGATCAATGGGGTTTTCTTGCCTTGCTGACGAGGTTCACACACGGTGTCTTCAACGAAGGGGGTGGCCTCCGGTTCCAGTTGCACGTCTATCGAGCAAACAAAGCAATCAAGGGATAAATATAATTGCGATGCTCAAGCACACGATAAGTTGTGAAAACATGAGGTACATGGTACTTATGTGTTTACAATTCCATTTAATTGAAGTGTATTGCAAAAGAATTGCAAATTCAAACTCCAAATTCAAATTTGAAAAGGATCCATATGCATGTTTGCTGCTGTTCACCCATTTTAAAATGGTCAAACATAGAAACAAGTTTCATATTCTTAATCCTTGCATTTTTCTGATAATTTTTCATATATTATTTGTTTAATTTGGAGTTGATTTGAATTTTCTATGATTTTTCAAAGTTTAAATGAATTTCTGGATTATTTTAAATATCTGGAAAAGATTTACTGCATCATGCTGACATCAGCATGACGTGGGGGGGGGGTCTGACTGGTGGGGCCAGGGTGTCGGCCTCAGTGGGTTAATTCCCTGTTAGCTTAATTAACAGATGGGTTTAGGGGGTCTAGGGCCCACTTGTCATGGAGGTTTAGGGGGGGATTAGGAAGGTCATTAGCCCTAATGGCTAGGGCTCTCCGCCGGCGACTGGAGGCTCGCCGGAGAACCTCGGGATTTCGTTCCTGTGCATCAAATCGGGCGCCATGACCTCCAAACGGTAGCCAGCGGAAGCGCGCGTTGAGTGGTGCCACTCGTGTGTCAAGGGACGGCCGGAGAGCGCGTCAACGACGACTGGGCGCGGCGGCTCCCCACGGACTTCGACGAAACCGGCGATGCCGTGCACGAGACGAAGCCTGGATGTGCTGGGGGGAAAGAGAAGCTCACCAGGAGCGGGATGCGCAGCTCGGAGGGGCCGGAGAGGGGCTTGACGGAGGGGAATGGCTCGCCGGAATTTGCTGAGGCCGCCGGTGATGTTTGAAGCTCGCGTCGCCTAGGGAGCTCTCCTTCTCGAATTGATGGCGGGGATCGACCGAGCCGTCGTCGGCGGTGCTTATGGACAGCACGGGGCGGCGGGAAGAAGCCGGTGGCCACGGTGGCGCGCGTCGGCGTACTCCGGGTGCTTCGGTTGGCGAGCAGAACGGCGAAGGAAGAGGGGGAGGATGACCAGGAGCTAGGGGGAAGGGAAGGGGGCTCTATGGGCATTGTCCTTGGTGCGGGATAAGCACGGAAGGGAGCCGTGGGCGGCCTGGCGATGCCGGCAAGGGCGCCACGCAGCGCCCTGCCTGCCTGGCTCGGGGAGGAAGACGAAGGTGCCCCTGGGCTGGGCCACCTCCCCGAGTTGGGCCGGTTTGGCCTGCTGGCTGGGCCTCTTTCCTTCTTCTTTTTTTTCCATTTAAATCTTTTCTGTTTTATTTTTCTTTTATTTGTTTTGCCCTGGTAAAAATACTAAAGCATTTTATAAAAATGCCCAACTAATTTTATAAATACTAGGTGACCAGTAGCTAGTCACTTTTAGGATTTGGGCATTTTTGAAATTCAATACATTTTGAATTTCAATTCAAATAGGTTCAATTTTAATTTCCATAGCACCTTTTGAATTTTTGAATATTCCATGGGCATGGGAATGAACCCAAACCACTTTTAATATGATCACCATCATTTACAGGAATTTTCCAAATATTCAAATGATTTTTGGAAAAAGATTTTAACTGGCCATTTGAATTAAATTCTTTAGGGCTTTTCTTTTCCCCATTTTTGAATTTTCTTTTGAATTTTTGCATGATGCAAAGGGCACAAGAAACCCTAGCACTTACCCTAGTTTGGGTTCTGACACGGAATCCTACGTTGGTGCTTGGTTGGGCCAATCGTGGGCTTCTCGCAGCTTCCCAACGGGACTTCTGTCTTCATACGCACCAGGTAGCCTCACACGTAGGAGTCGTGGGGTCACCCCCTCGTCAATGTCCGTATTCTACCGAACCTATGGGGTCACACACTTAAGGGTGGAAGATTTGTTGAGTAGTAGAGTGATAGGAGCACGAGTATAACACACCGGAAAAGTTTCGGAGTGATTGAGATTTAATTGGAGAGAAAACCGGAATCGTGTCGGGGCACCGGTAAAGTACCGGGAAAAGTTTTGAGAAAACCGGGTAAAACCGGAGGGCCGGAAAAGTTCTGGGATGGTCTAAATATGTTTAATATTTATTTATTGTGAATTCCCAAATTGTTTTAGAATTAGTAAAATAGATTTAATATCAATGGCCCCCCTCTCACTTGGAAGGCCCAAGCGGGGAGGGAGCACTTGGACCAAGGAGGCCCAAAAGGGGATGGCGCCTAGGAGGAAGCTTCCTCCTAGGGGAGGAAGCCTCCTCCACCTTGTGGCCGGCCCTAGGGAGGGAAAACCCGAGATGGGGGCGCACTAGGGGCTGCCCCCTCCCCAAGAAGGTGCCCCTCCCTCCCCACTATAAAAAGAGGTGGAGGGGCAGCCCCAACATGACACATAATTGTTCCGTAAGGCTGCCCCTCTCTCTTCTCTCTTAGATCTAATCTCCACCATACCTCGAAGTGCTGCTCCTCCCTCCTCTCTACTCCGGAGGCGCCGAGCTCTAGACGGTGGAGCCCTGCCGGATCTTCCACACCGTACGTGTGGATCAACCGTAGAGAGATCGTGCGTTCGATCTTTGTTCGAGGGACTTCTGCATCTTCTTCCGTGGAGTAGATCTGTTCGTGGGGAGTCACACGGATCAGATCTGTTCGAGGGATTGCACCGCGTCAATCTTCCTCCACTCTCCATCAACTTCTTCCGCTGCGAGAGAACTACCGTTTGAATGGTTGTTAAGGTAACACGATCGATCTTCTCATCTGCATCTTCCTAGATCCGTTCTTGGGTTTCGTTTTTGTAGTGCCAATTTTTTTTTGTTTTCTACTCCGAATCCCAACAGAGGTATCATGAGCTAGTCTAGTGCTAGATGCAGGTTCGATCTAGAGTTCATAAGTGATGAACGGGCATTGCACAAAATTTTCATTGTGCGCGGTTTTTTGATAATAGATCTAAACTGAATCTTCTAGTTGCTTCCCCTACAATTGCAAAAGTTGATCCGTCCTGCATTGCTTGATTTTGTTACAAACATCTTGCCCCTTGGGGTCCTTCTATGTTGCTCCTGAGTATGCTGGTCGCGCGAAGATGATTTGGGTCTTGCTTTTGGTGTGGAGAAATTGTGTAACAAAAGGGGCGTGTTAGAGTGTTGATCTAGCACGGGGATCACGCGTATTGACGATTGTTTAGTATGGGTCATGAGACTAAATTGTAGTCTCATGGTTCATACGCCCCGAGTGTTAATCTATCAACTTGAAGATTGTGCTTTATGTGGTTACGCAGCTAGCAAAACGTTTTTCCTTGCAAACCCTAGTAGCCACGTAAAAGATGCAAAGAACGAGTAGAAGAACGTCTAACTTATTTTTGCAGGAACATGTGATGTGGTATAGTATTCGTCATGATAAAAGTTGTATGATATGATTATACTTTGTACATGTTAAATTTGCATGACTTGCATGTCATGGTACGGCATGATGGCTGGAGCCATATGATTGTCATTTATTCGGCCTGCGTGCCAAACTTCATGTAATTTTCTTTTAGTAGAATAGATGCTAGCAATAGTTGTCGTATCTACATGAAGATGATGATCACACGTCATGGTGCTTGATGACATGTCGTGCGTGGAGGTGTTTCTCTCCGCCAAAAGAAGATGAAAAAAGAAAAGCATGGTGGTTGGAGCTTCTTGAAGAAAAGGGCTATACCATATCACACACATTAAATTTCCTATGATGTTAATCCTTTTCATTGCCTGTTTTGATTGCGCACTAGTCGTAATTTTAATAGGATGATCTCTCTTAAAATATCAAGAAGTTCGTGCTCTCCCAACCGTGCAACCGTCTGTAATAAACGCCACCTGCGGTGCGTCGTGTCACACGAGTACCAACGGAAAGGTAACAAAGAGGCGGGTGGATTGAGTTGTCTCCACAACAATAGCGCTTGGTTGTCTTGACGTTCTAGCTTATCCGATCTGAGCTCGGAGCACAAGTGTCGAAAGACTAATACAAGAGTCACAAACTGGTTGTGATTGGTTTTGTTAGACCGACCTGTGGTGGATCTCCTCCATGGCTGAGTGTTACACCGGTGGCAGGTGTATTGATCCGGATCTTGATTACCCTAAGATCAATTTTGAGAGATATTGGTTTTAGTGGGAGCATTAGGTTAAAATTTTTAAGACTAATGCAATTAATTTTGAACCATGTCTAAATCAATCTGTTTATATCGTTGTAGAGAGATGGCCCGCAACAACAATGCTTTTAGCTTAGGACTGATGCTTGAAAAAGAAATGCTTGCTGCAAATAGAGGCGAATATGCGGACTGGTTCCGCAATTTGGGTTTGTCCTCAAAGTTGCTTAAAAGGACTATGTTCTCATAGCATCTCTTCCAGCAACTCCCATAGAGGATGCATAGTAGGATGATAAGAACGTCTATGTCACTAAAGTGGATGACCACACCGCAGTACAATGCTTGATGCTAACATGCATGGATACTGAGATTCAGAAAAGTTTTGAGAAACTTCACCATTTTTTACATGGTGACAAAACTGAATGCTCTGTATCTGAAGCAAGCTAGGACTGAACATTACGAGATAATGAATCAGTCGTGGGAATGCAAGATGGCAGAAGGTGGCTCATTAAGTGAGCACGTGATCAAACTTGTTGGTTACGCACAGAGGCTAAGTGCTCTTGGATTTGTGATCCCTATGACACTCGGCACTGATGTTCTCCTTCCGTCACGCCCCCTGTCTTACAATGGTTTTATCATGAATAATAAAATGAATGGGCTTGACAAGACCATAGACGAATTGTTCGCTATGCTTAAGACTGCGGAAGCATCTATACAAAAGGATCCAAACCATATGATGGTGGTAATCAGGGACACTGGAAGAGGAACTGTAAGAAGTATCTGGGAGATATGAAGAATGGTCTAATCACCGTATGTATAAATAAGTTATACGAAGTTAATAGACAATTTCATTATTTCACCTTCATAGGTATATTTGATACCATATCGATTGCACTTGTTTTGCAACTCGATACAGCGAATTATCAGAATTCGAAGGAGAAGAGTGAATGAAGTGCAAGTCCGCGTCGGAAGTGGTGCCCAAGTCACCCAAGGCCGTCGGCGTTCGTCTATCAAGATTTATCTTAGAGTTAATAAATGTTATTTGATTCAGAGGTTGTGTAAAACACTAATATTGTATTGTGTTGTCTACACGGTGGATGTGTTATCCATGTTTTGAATAATGGTTGTTCGAAAATTATTACTCTCCGAATCTAACCCTACGTGGTGAATTATTTAAGTTGAAATCTTGATGTTATGTCTATTTTCTTGATTGCTAAATAAATTAAGTTATGTGATGATAATGCCATTATTGTAATAGCATAAATGACTTAGTCGTATTAGAACAAAGCACATACAGAAGCTTCATATCGATGAAGTCATTCAATCTCTTGACTTTGAGTCATTTGACACATGCAATGTTTTTCTAATAGACAAAATCATTTGTTCAAGTGTTTAGTAAACTATGGGTAATAGCACATAACGATGTGTGGAGAACCAATAAACAGTACTTTACATAAAACTTTGTGATAATGACTTGTATAGATATACCGATATTTAGACAAGACATAATATCTGCAATTTTGAATAAGTTCAAAACTGTTTCAACACAAAGAGAATAATCATCACACATAGATCAAATATTTGACGATCTGATCGTAAAATAAATGAGTTAAAGAATTTAGCAAACATCATCGAGTGTATGAAGTCAGTTCATACACTAGAGTCACCTGAAACCCCGTATAGCTACGGAGTATCTTGACGCATAACCAAGCCCTATATGACATATTGGAATTAAAATTGTTTTCTACCATGAATTCCAGCAAGACATGGTGAGGCCGGTGATGAACTTAAACCATACTCCCATTTACTATACTGCTTAACGCTTTTGAGAAACCACTTACGAACTAAATAGAGCGTCGTCATATGTTTGTTGAAACAATACCCTATAAGAATACGGCATGGATAAGAACTCCAATTGTTGTTTCATAATTTCGGAGATGTATTTAGAATAAGAAACATCATGTTATGAACAACACTTCCACTACTATACCCGGGAAAAATGTTTATCACAGGACATGGGATTTTTCTTGAGAAAATTGCTCTCTTGAAACAATTAAGTGGTAGTATTAATAGCTTGATAATGATTACATTGAATCATTTGGTTCTACAGAATGAAACTCAGAAACTCGTTCTAGATATAAACTCTATGACCAAACCAGAAATTCCTACATTTGATGAAAAGGAATGATGAAACTCTGAAATGTGTTCAAGAGATGAAATGATCAAGTCTTATGATGTATCACACAGCTTTGTAAATTCACGTTGGACAAAGGTGGTTCTATAGTGTGATAAACCTGTGAACTACAAGAAACGATGACGAGCACTAACTCCACTGTATTGATTAAAAACCATAAAAACTATATGAAAGTCATCCATCTAAATCAAGTTGAGAACTTGGTAAAACCCTCCTAAGAATACCTGATCATTAGAGTGGATTTGACTTTCATAGATATGAACATAGACGATAGCTTAATCGTTGATATTTCTCAACTTATCGTAAAATAAGTTTTTCGATAGAGTTCAAAAGGTTGACTACAATATGTGTAGTGATGCAAATGTTCATATGCAAAATTACTGATAATCGCGACATACTTCTGAAGTATGACATATGGATTTTTCTTCTGAGATTAAACAAAGGGTGTATGCATGATACAACCTGAAAGGATTTAATGATCTATACGATATTAGTAAAAGTGAGAATGCTTCAAAGATCAGTCCATAGTTGAAGCAAATATCACAGAGCTGGAGTAATAGTTTTTTTGATGAAGTTATAAAAGTTATTATTTCATAAATAATCATATAAGATATGGAATTAAGTGGGAGCACGATTCTAATCATATATGTGAATAACATATGAGTGATTGAGAATAAATATTTTAGCAAAATAAAGCACTAAGGTATTGGATATCCTGAAAGTGCAACAAGCACCAAAGTAATATAAATAGTAGATTAGTTCTCTTGAAGTACCTCAGATGAAGAAAGGTTCTATGAGGAAAACTAAAGTGTTCATTACAAATAGATGAAAGAAAGTTTCATAATGATTTGTAATATTTTTCCTTTTTCGGTCTATAGCTAAGTAGCAAAATAGGATGTTGAAAAAATGTTTTTCAAGCTAAGGCACATAGCGGGATTTCTACAATGTAGACGTGAAACATGGCAACTCTAGTAGTTGCATAGGAGGGTATTTGGATCAGGAACATCATCATAGTGATTGGCATAGTTCCGAACGCTTGATCTACAGAAACCATTGTTTGATATGAGCATCATGATCAAAGCAAAGTAAGCTAAGATCTCACTGTAGTCCAAACATGTTTAACGATAG
The DNA here is from genome assembly GCA_950022295.1 of Bromus sterilis. Lineage (NCBI taxonomy): Eukaryota > Viridiplantae > Streptophyta > Magnoliopsida > Poales > Poaceae > Bromus > Bromus sterilis. Next base: position 300,608,711 of record OX465595.1, read on the forward strand.
TGCCCTATCTTTAAATACTTCATAAAGGATGAAGGGGTACATTAAGATAAGCAGGATTGAGACAAGCCTAAAAGAGTTAAGCTCAGTGACGAAGTCTATACCACAAGCGAGCATGAAGAGCAAAATGCCATTAGTCTGAGTAAACCATGCAACTAGATTATTGTCTCTAGTGCAAGTGGGAGACTGTTGGAATTATGCCCTAGCGGCAATAATAAATTGTATTATTATAATTCCAGGTTCATTATTAATGTTTATATGTCTATGCTATAACTGCAATGGCCTATGCGGAGGTTTGCCAAGTAGCATGTTAACTGCCTTTGGAGGAAAACCCATATGCTGGTGTAGAGTATAAACACAAAGTGTTCTTAGTCTGCCTCTAGGACTAACCCGTGTGTTATGGATGACATGTTTTCCTGCTCATAGGGCATTGGAAATGCCGGTAACACATGGGAGCACATTGTTGCCAGAAAAAGGGTGCTGAACCGACCCAATTGTATGATTTACTTTGAGATCACACCGTTTCCATGTTATAAGTAAAATAATCTAAAGTTAATATGCATGTGTCCTTCATGACCATAAGAATGTTTCGTAACTTCATACCGGAGGGTGGGTTTTGACACTGTCCTAACACCAACCCGTAACAGGCGTGGCCATAACGACTTTGATCACTCACACCTGAAAGTGTGTCAAGGGACTTAACGATACGAGTTGGGAATTTGCTCCCCTAACGATGGAGAGATACTTCTTTGGGCCCTCTCGGTATTACGGCATCCAACATCGTCTGGACAGACACTGTGAATTGATCACAAGGGATACCGGTATACTAAACGAGAAAAATGGAACAAAATAAGGAGGATGACTTGGTATAATGGTTAATGGTTAATGATGCGGATACCTAAAAGATCTCACCTCAGGTTTTGTATAGTATCGTGAAAAAAATAGGACTGGCATGTTAAGCTTGTGGTTCACTCGAATTTATATTCGTGTAGGTACGGGAACCGTTATGGGTGTCCATGGCTCCGCTATCGGTTATTGTTCCGCGGGAAAATAAGTTTCCGGTTCATGTCCGTATTCTACCGAACCTATGGGGTCACACACTTAAGGGTGGAAGATTTGTTGAGTAGTAGAGTGATAGGAGCACGAGTATAACACACCGGAAAAGTTTCAGAGTGATTGAGATTTAATCGGAGAGAAAACCGGAATCGTTTCGGGGCACCGGTAAAGTACCAGGATTTTTTTTGAGAAAACCGGGTAAAACCGGAGGGCCGGAAAAGTTCCGGGATGGTCTAAATATGTTTAATATTTATTTATTGTGAATTCCCAAATTGTTTTGGAATTAATAAAATAGATTCAATATCAATGGGCCCCCTCTCACTTGGAAGGCCCGAGTGGGGAGGGAGCACTTGGACCAAGGAGGCCCAAAAGGGGATGGCGCCTAGGAGGAAGCTTCCTTCTAGGGGAGGAATCTTCCTCCCCCTTGTGGCCGGCCCTAGGGAGGGAAAACCCTAGATGGGGGCGCACTAGGGGCTGCCCCCCTCCCCAAGAAGGTGCCCCTCCCTCCCCACTATAAATAGAGGTGGAGGGGCAGCCCCAACATGACACATAGTTGTTCCGTAAGGCTTCCCCTCTCTCTTCTCCTTAGATCTAATCTCCACCATACCTCTAAGTGCTGCTCCTCCCTCCTCTCTACTCCGGAGGTGCCGAGCGTTGGACGGGGGAGCCCTTCCGGATCTTCCACACCGTACGTGTGGATCAACCGTAGAGAGATCGTGCGTTCGATCTTTGTTCGAGGGACTTCTGCATCTTCTTCCGTGGAGTAGATCTGTTCGTGGGGAGTCACACGTATCAGATCTGTTCGAGGGATTGCACCGCGTCAATCTTTCTCAACTCTCCATCAACTTCTTCCGCTGCGAGAGAACTACCGTTTGAACGGTTGTTAAGGTGACAAGATCGATCTTCTCATCTGCATCTTCCTAGATCCGTTCTTGGGTTTGGTTTTCGTAGTGCCAATTTTTTTTGTTTTCTACTCCGAATCCCAACAGGAAGTGCATGGTTTTTCAACGAATGCTAATAGATAGCTCAATTACTTCTCAAGTTGGACAAGTTTCGAGGAACGGCTCCCAAGCGGGGACAATCACATCCCTTAATATCCTTTGTTTATCACTTCCAATGTTTCTGATTTGTCATAGACCAAGCGTGAAGGAGGGTTTGTTTGTTGTATTATCTTACAAGCTGGGCGCACTTAGGCCAGTTCCTCCTTGTATTAGGGGTTTGCACATTAGACATGCAATCCCGGGGTAAAACTTGTCGAACTTAAGAAGATCATGAATTACCTACTACTTCCTCATGAGCTAACCCAGAGGCACAAAATAGAAGATTTTGAACATTTAAAAATAGCACATGAATTCTATACTTTTAGGATTGGTAGGGAAATACCACGAATAGGAAGGTATGGTGGACTCATATGGAAGATATTGGTTTCAGGGTATGGACGTACAAGCAGAAATCTGCTTAGTACAGAGTTTGGCTAGCAAAGGCATTGAGAGAACAGACAATTGATGATGACTTGGATGCAAAGCATATAAAGCATAAACATTAACATAAGCATAACACATCAAATTGTCTTCCTTGTCAACATAACACTTCAAGCATAATAACATAAAGGTTTTGGCTATGTCTCTACTTGAGAAAATCATGCTTGTTGTTATCACCAAAGCTATGTTTGCCAAGATTTAGATAAAGTTTTCAAAGCCATACCTGATTTAAAGTCAATACTCCCATAAGAATCATCATATAAGGTCGATTGTGTGGAGAGAATACCGAGTGCAGCGAAGGAACCAATAGACTTCTCAATTAAATTCCATCATAGACGACTCCACACTCACGGATACAAGACTCTCCACAAAGGAGTGATAGGCCTCAATGCAAACACCTATTTCATAAGATAACTTCCCTAGACATGATACGACTCTACTTGACTCTAAAAGACAAAGATAAAGATAAAGATACCGGGCACTCCCCCAAGCTTGGAACAACCTAAGGGGATGCCATTACCCAAGGTGATTTCAGTCCTCATTCTTGTTCCTGTTGAACACATAGTCCTTGGTGAAGCGCTTCCATGGAATGGGTTCTCCTGTCTCATAAGACATGTCGATCTCCGGGATCCTGCTTTTAGCACCCAAAACCATGCGCAGAAAATTTAGTTCATACTAACAGTTCTAGTTTTGGAGATCATAAATATGCCCTTGGAGCTCAATCAATTTTTCTTCAGTTTGGTCACGCTTGACCACATCTCCTTCATCTCCTTCTTGTAGTGTGATTTCAGATTGTTGCTGATATCGAAGTTGGCTTCAACACCTGGCCTTCTTGTACTTGAAGAATTCTTGCTCCACTTCTTCTAGCCTGGCCTCGATGCTCCCCTCCTTGACAAGTCCCTTTAGATCTTCTTGGTGGAGGACACCATACTCCACCCGAATAGTTTGACGGTGCTTCTTCACCTTAGTGAGGTAAGGGTAGATGATGTTGATGACGAACTTATCCTTGGGGGAACTTGGGGAAGCCATGGCACCTAGGTCTAGCTGAAAGATTTCCTGGCAGAAATAGATTAAAAAGATAACACACGAAATCATGACATACAGTGTCGGGACGATCCGGGAAAATATATAGCAAAAATTTCTTCACCAAAAGGAATATAACAAGACAAAGTGGGGTCGGAGACGGACTCCGGGGTACCCAGGCGGGCATTGCGAACATAAAAAAGGTTCCATATTATGAGTTTTTGCAAAATTTGGAAAATTCAAAGCCAAAGTGGAGCCGGAGAGGAGTTTGAGGGGGCCCAGGCCCCTCCCGGCGCGGCCAGGGGGTAGGCCACGCCAGGGGGGGGGGGCGCCTGGGCCCCCTGGAGCTCCTGGGCTCCTGGAGCTCCTCTTCGGCTCCACTTAGGCTTCGAGTTTTCCTAATTTTGTAAAACTCATAATATGAAACCTTTTTTTTTATGTTCGCAATGTTTCCTTACCGTAATACATATCTTTTCTTATTCTACTTCTGCTGGTTTCTGAAACAGGGCTGCAACATGTTCTTCATGAGTTGTTGTATGTATCAAATTCACATAAACATTGACAGGGTCTCCTGCAATGTAATGCTTAAGTCTTTGCCCATTTACAACTTGAGGTTTGGTGCCTTCAAAATTGTTAATCTTAATTGCACCTGAGCGGTAGAATTCTTTGATATGAAATGACCCTTCCCATCTGGAAAGTAGTTTACCTGGAGAAAACCTGAAACGAGATCTAAACAACAAAACTTTATCACCGACATTAAATTCACGTTTCAGAATCCTTCTATCATGCCACTTCTTTACATTTTCCTTGAACATTTTAGCACTCTCGTAAGCTTCACTTCTCCAGTCATCTAGAGAAGTCAAGTTCATGAGACGCTTTTCACCAGCTAAATTTGGGTCAGCATTAAGCTCTCTAACAACCCCGAAAGCTTTGTGTTCTAACTCTAATGGAAAATGGCAAGCCTTTCCATAGACCATCTTATAGGGAGAGATGCCCATGGGGTTTTTGTAAGGAGTTCTATACGCCCACAAAGCATCTCCTAACTTCCTTGTCCAGTCCTTTCTAGAATTGTTAACTGTCTTTTGCAAGATCAACTTGATCTCTCTATTGGTGAGCTTAACTTGCCCACTAGTTTGAGGATGGTACGGTGAAGCAATTCTATGATTGAAATCGTACTTGGCTAAAGCTTTCCTAAAAGATCCATGTGTGAAGTGTAATCCTCCATCAGTCATGAGGTATCTTGGTACACCAAACCTAGGAAAAATTACATCCTTGAGCATTTTCAAAGATGTCCTGTGATAGTACTTTCAGTGGGGATTGCTTCAAACCACTTGGTAACATAATCAACAACTACTAAAATGTGAGTGTACTTGTGTGAAGGAGGAAAAGGACCCATAAAATCAAAACCCCAACAATCAAAAGGCTCAATCACCAGAGAGTAATTCTTAGTCATCTCATTTCTCCTACTAATGTTACCAACTCTCTGACACTTATCACAAGATAAAACATTTTTTTAGAATCCTTAAAGAGAGTAGTCCAATAAAAACCTGATTGGAGAACCATATGTGCGGTCCTCTCACCGGCATGATGTCCTCCATAGGGACTATCGTGACATTGTCTGAGATTGTCCTTCTGCTCGTGTTCCGGTATGCATCTTCTCACGATCCCGTATGGACCTTCTTTAAAAAGATGTGGGTCATCCCAAAAGTAATGCCTCAAATCATGGAAGAACTTCTTCCTTTCCTGAAATGTTAAACCTGTAGGCAAAAACTTTGCAACAATAAAATTAGCATAATCAACAAACCAAGGATCGGAGAGAAATTGTACTTTTACAAGAGCTAGTTGTTCATCTGGAAAGCTGTCATTGACTAGAATGGGATCATGCGGTATATCTTCCATCCTTGAAAGATTATCCGCCACTGGATTGTCTGCTCCTTTCCTATCGACAATCTGAAAATCAAATTCTTGAAGAAGGAGTACCCATCTGATGAGCCTTGGTTTGGCATCCTTCTTCTCCGTAAGATACTTAAGGGCAGCGTGGTCAGTATGAATAATAACTTTAGAATCAACAATATACTGCCTAAACTTATCACAATCAAACACTACTGCTAAGAATTCCTTCTCAGTAGTAGCATAATTCTTTTGAGCACTATCAAGGGTTTTTCTAGCATAATGTATAACATTGAACTTCTTATCAACCCTTTGTCCTAAAACAACTCCAACAACAAAATCACTAGCATCACACATAATTTCAAAGGGCAAATTACAATCAGGTGGTTGTACTATGGGAGCGGTTATTAAAGCTTTCTTAAGAACTTAGAAGGCTTCCTTACAATCTTATTCAAATAAAAAAGGAACATATCCTTCTGGATAAGATTAGTGAGGGGTCTCAAAGTCTTAGAAAGGTCTTTAATAAATCCTCTATAGAAACCTTCATGACCGAGAAAACTACGAATATCTTTGATGTCCCTTGGATAGGGCATCCTTTCCATAGCTTCAATCTTCGCCTTGTCCACTTCAATTCCCCTCTCGGAAATCTTGTGACCAAGAACGATCCCTTCGTTAACCATGAAGTGGCACTTTTCCCAATTTAGCACTAAATTTGTTTCCTCGCATCTCTGCAAAAAATTATTAAGATTGTGGAGACAGTGGTCAAAGGAAGTTCCATAGACCGAGAAATCGTCCATGAAGACTTCCACAATCTCCTCACAGAAGCCATGAATGATAGCAGGCATACATCTCTGAAAAGTAGCAGGGGCATTACATAAACCAAAAGGCATACACCTATAAGCCTAAGTACGGTAAGGACATGTGAAAGTGGTCTTCTCTTGATCGGAAGAATTGACATGAATTTGAGAGAAGCCAGAATACCCGTCTAGATAGCAAAAGTGAGTGTTTTTGGAAAACCTCTCAAGCATTTGATCGATGAAAGGCAATGTGTAGTGGACCTTCCTGGTGGCTTTGTTGAATTTCCTGTAATCAATACACATTCTATATCCAATACCAATCCTTTGAGGTATTAGTTCATTTTTATCATTAGGAACAACAGTCATACTTCCTTTCTTAAAAACTCAATGAACTGGACTTACCCAATTACTACCAGCTATAGGATAGATGATACTTGCGGTTAGAAGCTTGAGAACTTTAGTCCTAACTATGTCCTTCATCCTTGGGTTCACCCGTCGTTGATGATCAGCAACCGACTTAGCATCGGGCTCGAGATTGATAGTATGTTGGAAAATTGACGGACTAATCCCCTTAAGGTCATCAAGGGTATAGCCAATAGCACCACGGTGTTTACGAAGTGTCTCCAATAATCGCTCTTCTTCAAATCCTGAAAGGTTAGCATTGATAATAATAAGATATATTTTATTTTCATCTAAATAAGCGTACTTGAGAGTATCGGGAAGTGGTTTGAGATCAAACATCGGGTCTTCTATTGGTTGTGCGAGGATTCCTAAAGGTTCAACCAGAAAGTTGTGCTTCAGGATAGAAGATTTACTTAAGAATATGTCATCTAACTCATTTCTTTCCTGCATATGCATATCATTCTCGTGATCCTCCATATATTGCTGCAAAGGATCGTTAGGAGGGATAGCAATATAAGCAATATCTTCAATAATTTTTTCATTACTGGACAAATCAGTACCACGAGGCTGCTTAGAGAACTTAGAAAAGTTAAATTCATATGGCTCACCATTGAATTCAACAGAAACTTTACCTTTCTTGCAATCTATTATGGCTCCACAAGTTCTGAGGAAAGGCCTACCAAAGATAATAGGGCAAAAACTATCTTGCACTGAACCAAGTACTAGAAATTCGGTAGGATACTTTACCTTTCCACATAGAACTTCAACATCTCTCACAATTACAATGGGAGAGATAGTTTCTCTGTTTGCTAGTTAAACAGGGACATCAATCTCTTCAAGTTCACAGGGTGAAATCTCACCCATGATCTCCTGATAGAGTGAATAAGGAATATCGTTAGCACTTGATCCCAAATCACATAGTCCATAATAATTATGATCTCCTATTTTAACAGATACAACTAGTGTACCTGAAATTGGGCCTTTATTCTTGGCTGTAACAATTTTAGCGGAAACAACACAAAAATTTATATTGGAATCTAAGACATCATTAGTAACTAGGTATTTAACCAAAGCAACTTGAGGGTCGACCTTGATATGGTCCTCAGGCTCATCAGTTATTCTCTCACTTTTATTTATTATGCCTGTCACAAAAGATTGCTCCCTTATCCTTGCAGGAAATATTTTTTTTCATATATAACTGCAGGCAAATAGGGTCAACAACATTAATAGCAACAGGTAATTCCTTGAAGGGTTTATGGTACTGATCCTTCTTCTTGTTAGAAGAGTCAACATGAGAGGCAAAGTCCTTACTAAAATCAAGCATTAGATGGGAATCAAGACCAATCTTAGAGCAAAAGGTATTAAAGTAATCAGTTTTCACATAGCTCTCAATATAATCATGCTCACAAGTTATAACGGGTTCAATACCTTTATCAATTTAATAGTCTTCAGTGTTTCTTTTGAATCCTTTTAATGAGATCACACCTCTCTTCAATGCTTCTCGTTTGAAATACCCCACTAGAGGAGGCATCCAACATCTCCTTATCTTGACAAGAAAGCTTGGCATAAATATATTTAAGTATAATTTCCTTGGGGAGCTCATGATTAGGACATTTGAGCATTAGGGACATCAATCTCCCCCAAGCTTGAGTGATGCTTTCTCCGTCACGATACCAAAAGTTATAGTTATAGTTATTGTCTCGATGAATTTCATGAAGAGGATAAAACTTTGTATAAAAGAGAGACATAAGCTCTTGCCAATCAAGCAAATGTGAGTTATCGAGAAGCTTATACCAATCTGAAGCTTTATCTATAAGTGATACGGAGAATAATTTCCTCATGACAAATTCCATTGACACACCTGCAAGCTTAAATAATGAACATAATTGTGACAAATATAGCAAGTGTTCACCTGGATGTCTGTCTCCTTTATAACGATTAGCCAAGATGTAACGACCCGATTCATTAAGAATCCAAGTCTCTGTGCATTCTGTGCTAGTCCCTGGATCAATAGCTAGCACACACAGTACATGATGTAATATCAAGAATAAACCACATGTCATAAATATTACATCGAAGATCCAGTATTACAATAAAGCATACCTGCATAGCTCAAGGATAGCTTACAAATATAATACAGCGGAAAAACAATAAAAGCTTCGTGGCGTCCATCAACTCCACCGGCAAGTTGAGTATAGACATCATAACCCTACATTGCATCACTTACTTGTCGTATAACATCCTGCAACACCGAAGGTTACAGTCCCACAACGGGTCAGTACATTTGATTTGTACGGCAAGTCACACGAAAAAAATATATAACAGACCTACATCTACATGAAGGATAAGTCAAAGGAAAGCTTATGGTTTTATTTTGCAGAAAGCTGATTTTTCCTTAATCTACCTAAATCAAATTTTAATTTGTCTTACTACTTAAGATTGAACTGGCAACACTAGTCCCAATCCACACCCTTTATTAAATCTTGCCCACTCAAGTTTATTATGGTGATTCATCTGTCAAGATCCTCCAGTAACAGTAATGTCTAGTAGCTCAAGGATGTCCATAACCGGGGACACGGCTAATCATGATTAGTTTTTACCATGCAGAGGTTAGTACACTTTTCCCGCTGGACTCAACCCGAAGATTGAGACGAAGTCTTTCAGAAGAGGTCACCTACACCCAACGGCAAGCCGGTACACCTATCACATCTACATCTGCTAGCTTTGCACGGGAGAGGATTCCTACAACGTACTCAACTAAGCCAGAGCCCATATGGCCAACGGCTGTACATGGAAGGTCCTAGTCACAAAGTATGTCTGATCTTTTTGAGCCTGGACGGCGCCCACTTACGTTCAGAGGGTAGATACCACGACGTACTTTCGACCACCAAAACCAACCATTAGGGGTACAACCTGGTCTCGCCTGAGATAAGGCATGAGCCCTCAGGAAGCACTCCCTGCCCGTCCAGAGTTGTATTCTAATTAAAGGTTGCTAGTCAAGTCATTAAATCCTCACATAGCTCCATGTAATCTCAAACCAATCCACGTCTACAAGCATAGCAAATATATAGCAAGAACGTAATAGGTTGTCTAAGCAAACAGGATAAGATCATATGGCTACCCTACAACGTTTGCAGCAATAATAATATAAAACTTCCTACAAATGCATAGGGTGATATTTGATACATGCATAAGTAAAAATATAGGTTGTGAAATTGTCAAAGTATGACTTGCCTTCTTCCTGTTCCTGACGGTCACAATCCTCACAAAATGATGCGGTGCACTCCGGACAATCTATACGAACAAACAAAGCACCACTCAACACATATTCAATACAATTAGGAACAACAGTAGTAAACGTCAATATAACAGTATCAAAACTTACTTAACAGAAGCTAAACTTAAAGTGCTCGTCGGTAGAAAATCAACGCAAAAAGAATCAACACAAACGGGCACACCGTTTAAAAGATACGGCCACCGGAAGTTCAAATTTAAATCTGTTTGAAAATTAAATCTGATAACTGAAAACTTTTGAAAACTTAGGTCTACTGGATAGGATTTTTCGTAAAGGTCGCAGCACAACTGGAATTAACTAAAACGGATCTACGATTAAAAAGATATTGCGACTACCGTACCGGGGTCTTTTCTGCCAAAAAGACTAATCCGCGAATAAAGTTTTTACGAAAAACGCGATCGGGTCCCCGGTGGTTTGACAAGATCTGGAAACGTTTTTTTCTTTCTAATTATTATTTTACAGGGCGTGGCCGGCGGCTTCTCACATTGGAGCTCCGGCGAAGTCGTCCTCCGGCGAGGGGCCGACGGCGGCGGGGCGGCGAACGGCCGAGGCGGCGGCGCGGGGTAGGCGGCGCACAGCGCGACATCGTGGGCGGCGAGTCCTGGAGGCGGCGGCCTAGGGCACATCGATAGCCGGCGCGTGGAGGCGCGGCTCCGACGATGGCCGACGGGAGCGGCCGACAGCGAGACACGGCGGCGGCGGCGGCCCGTTCCAGCGGGGGAGAGGCGGCTGCGCGTGGAGGTAGCGGTCGGCAGGCGATGACCGACGTCGGCCTGGGCAGGGCGGCGCGACAGTTGCCGGCGGCGCTCCGGCGGCTGCCGAGGTCGGCGGCGGCGGCCCGATGGGCGAGGTCTACGAGCGGGTCCCGCTAGTGTTTTGGAAAAAAGAAAATAAAAAGATTTTTTCTGAAAAACTTATATAGCCAGAGAAAAGAAAAAAAAACAATTCAGATCCGAATCGGGCTCAAATTTCGCTCGTGGGCGGAAAAGGCTACTAGGCCGGCTGGGCCACAGTTCTTTGTTTTTCTTTAAATTCGAAGCTTCAATTTTTTTTACGAAAATAAATACACATCAGAAAAATATGTAATAAATTTCTAAATTCATCAAATAATCTAAAGAAAATTACGCAATGAACATATTTTCCAAAAAGATAAATAAAAATAAAGATATTTGTTTCAAACAATGAATTCCCTTAGGCCAAAAATGAATATTTGGAAAGTCATTTTATTCCCTCTCATTTTAATATTCGTTTAAACTCCAAAAGTTTTAAATCCTACTTAAAGTCAATCATATCAAGCAAACAATCATTATTATAATTTATTTATTAACATTCCAAAATTTGGAAAAGTTTGTGATGTTAAAGACTACCACCCTTAAAATGAATCTCGTCCTCGAGATTCGAAAAGGCTAGAAAGAAAAAGGTTAGGGTTTGGGTCTTCATGACAGTCCACCGATCCTCCGATGAGCTAGGGTGCTACCACCCTTAAAATGAATGGGACGTGGTCTTGATGAGTCTTGCTCCATCGGTGACATCCTTCATAGAGATTTCACCCACTCCCTTGAGGTCTTGAATCCTTAGCAAAAGTGGAGTCTTCCGTATACTGAACCTTCATGGCTGACAGGTCAGGCGCCAATACTAAGCAACTATCGATTCCCTCATGGTGGTCATCAAGGATACTTTTACAGGATACCTACAGAAATGGTCTTGGTCGATACTCACTATATGAACTACTATTATTAACGATAGTCTTCTACATGGGTCAAACATCGTACCATTCTATGGTTCGGGTTTAACATCGTCGTCTCTCACCTATAGGTAAGTCACTTAAGATTTACTATCCCGCATAGCAAGAGCGAATAATAAGGGTAGTCGTCATGGGGGCCAATCCATTTCGCACCCAAATCATTACCTTGTATATGGTTTAGCTAATCTCGTAATCTAACACTCGGTCCTCCTTACAAGCATTGCGGCAAGTTCCTTTTGTTCATGAACTGGGTTCAGATAAATCCATTGGTTCTGTAAGCCAAACAAAACATCTATCGTTTCTTCACAACACTCAGGTTTGCGCAAACTACTATAAAACGTGTACCGGTGAACTACAAATTCCTCCTGGGTTCTTCCTTCAGCAAGATTGTGCTTGCTTTTTGTCAGATCCTTGCACATTGGGTTACATTTGAACTCGGCATTAAGTTGCATCTATCTTTATTCCAGTCTTGACGTTAGCAGCCATTGTAGTAGCTTCTTCAGTGTAGGATGAGGATGAGGGGAAATAGAATGTAGAGAGAGATATAAATAACCATACAAACATCACACTAGTTTTGAAAATATAAGTTTTGATGTGTAGCTGTCGGTGAAACCAAGAAATGACAGCTCACAAAAATGATCTAACGATGGAAATATTGAATCTTCGAGGTCTTCAAATCTTCAATGTCGTTAGCTTCAGCTTTGCATTGTCGAAGCAATCTTCGCACCATCACCTCACTTGTCAAGTTATTCTTCTTGTGGTTGTGTCTTCTTCAGTCTTGAAGCATACTAAATAGATGGGGTCTAATGAAACGTAACTTATTCTACTCACGTAGAAGAAACGCAAAGAACCACACACAATATCAATAAAAGACATATCAAGGTCAAAGGGCACAAGACAAAACTTAACAAAACAAATCATGACATAACACATCCAGTTAAACCACAGCAAATACTGCATCTATACACACCTCCAACTAACATTAAAAGGTACCACCGTACACTTAGTGCAGACCTACGAATATTCTATTCTCCAATTGCCAAACATAAGCCTCATTATGGCAACATATTCTTCTTTCTCTTCAGTCCTGGACACATGTTGCTGTAGTGTCCCATGTTCCTGCACCGATAACACTCAATTTGGCTAAGGTCCTTCTTTTTCTTCTTCACGGGTGGTTCCCTGAATTCCTGGATAATTTTCTCCATTCCTTCCTCTTGATGCTGAGATACTTGTTGTGTCATGATGAAAAATTCACACTGAGCGGGGTAATGATTATTTCCTTCACACACGAAACATGTAACTTGTGCAGTGGGACATTCTTCACCCCTGTGCATTTCCTCACAATAGGGACATCCATCTTGGTGTCCTTCATAGGAGTGTCCTAATTCCCCGCAAATTTTGCAGGCACGAGGCCTCTTACGGGTTACCGTCCTTTGCATTGGGGTGACGAGGCGAGATCCCAACAAAATATTTGTAAATTCCTTCCAACTAATCTTCTTTCTTGATTCGTTAATCGCCTGATGCATTGTCCACCAAGTAGCAGCCTCATCTACAAAGTACTTGACAACATAGTGGACCATGTCCTCACTTCCAACCTTGTTATTATCCATGTGCTCCTCCATATTATGAATGCATTGCTCCACCTTCAGTCTTGTCATCGCCTCGGAGAAGGTGAGTCCTACTTCAGACTCCATCTATTGAGCCCAAACGACAAGGGTTAGGGGCAACTAGGATACAGACAGGAAAACAAACCTAAAGGTAGCACCAAGCATAAGCACACAAACAAGAATAAGGCAAAACACCTACACGCAAATACCATCACATAACAATCAATCAATAAAGTCACAAAATTCAAACCACACAACCAACAACTAGAGTAAGGTCATATGTGCAAGACATACGATCTCATCATACTACGCGCGAATCGTTTATCTAACTTCACATAAAAGTGGTGGTCTGGATCTAAGCTTCATCCTTCTCAGCTAGGCTGATCTTAAAAATTCGGATACTCCATCTCTGGTAGTGGTAACCTCAATTGATCCACTAGGTTGATGATGTACTTCTCAAAAATCACATCTTCATGGGCATAAGCAACCCAGAGGGGTATTTACATATAAAACAAGACAAGGAGTTTAGAAAATGAATAATAGATGAGATATACTAGTGGGGAGAGTAAGTAATCAAAGAGTGATAAAATAATTTTGTTCCTATGGATTTTCCTATCCATTTTCTAGGGTCACGACCTACAGTCAACATGGGCTCTGATACCATCTGTAACGACCCGATTCACTAAGAATCCAAGTCTCTGTGCATTCTGTGCTAGGCCCTAGATCAATAGCTAGCACACACAGTACATGATGTAATATCAAGAATAAACCACATGTCATAAATATTACATCGAAGATCTAGTATTACAATAAATCATACCTGCATAGCTCAAGGCTAGCTTACAAATAGAATACATCGGAAAGACAATAAAAGTTTCGTGGCGTCCATCAACTCCACCGGCAAGTTGAGTATAGACATCGTAACCCTACATCGCATCACTTACTCGTCGTATAACATCCTGCAACACCGAAGGTTACAGCCCGACAACGGGTCAGTACATCTGATTTGTATGGCAAGTCACACGAAAAAAAAATATAACATACCTACATCTACATGAAGGATAAGTCAAAGGAAAGCTTATGGTTTTATTTTGTAGGAAGCTGATTTTTCCTTAATCTACCTAAATCAAATTTTAATTTGTCTTACTACTTAAGATTGAACTGGCAACACTAGTCCCAATCCACACCCTTTATTAAATCTTGCCCACTCAAGTTTATTATGGTGATTCATCTGTCAAGATCCTCCAGTAACAGTAATGTCTAGTAGCTCAAGGATGTCCATAACCGGGGACACGGCTAATCATGATTAGTTTTTACTCTGCAGAGGTTAGTACACTTTTCCCGCTGGACTCAACCCGAAGATTGAGACGAAGTCTTTCAGAAGAGGTCACCTACACCCAACGGCAAGCCAGTACACCAATCGCATCTACATCTGCTAGCTTTGCACGGGAGAGGCTTCCTACAACGTACTCAACTAAGCCAGAGCCCATATGGCCAGCGGCTGTACATGGAAGCTCCTAGTCACCAAGTATGTCTGATCTTTTTGAGCCTGGATGGCGCCCAGTTACGTTCAGAGAGTAGATACCATGACGTACTTTCGACCACCAAAACCAACAATTAGGGGTACGACCTGGTCTCGCCTTAGATAAGGCATGAGCCCTCAAGAAGCACTCCCTGCCCGTCCAGAGGTGTATTCTAATTAAAGGTTGCTAGTCAAGTCATTAAATCCTCACATAGGTCCATGTAATCTCAAACCAATCCACGTCTACAAGCATAGCAAATATATAGCTAGCACGTGCTAGGTTGTCTAAGAAAACAGGATAAGATCATATGGCTACCCTACTAGGTTTGCAGCAATAATAATATAAAACTTCCTACACATGCATAGGGTGATATTTTCTACATGCATAAGTAAAAATATAGGTTGTGAAATGGTAAAAGTATGACTTGCCTTCTTCCTGTTCCTGACGGTCACAATCCTCACAAAACGATGCGGTGCACTCCGGACAATCTATACGAACAAACAAAGCACCACTCAACACATATTCAATACAATTATGAACAACAGTAGTAAACGCCAAAATAGTAGTATCAAAACTTTCTTAACAGAAGCTAAACTTAAAGTGCTCGTCGGTAGAAAATCAACGCAAAAAGAATCAACACAAACGGGCACACCGTTTAAAAGATACGGCCACCGGAAGTTCAAATTTAAATCTGTTGGAAAATCAAATATGAAAACTGAAAACTTTTGAAAACTTAGGTATACTGGATAGGATTTTTCGTAACGGTCGCAGCGCAACTGGAATTAACTAAAATTGTGCTACGATTAAAAAGATATTGCGATTACCGTTCCGGGGTCTTTTCTACCAAAAGGACTAATCCGCGAATAAACTTTTTACGAAAAACGCGATAGGGTCCTCGGCGGTTTGACCGCGGTTTGACCAGATCTGAAACGTTTTTTCTTTTCTTTCTAATCGTTTTTTTACACGGTGTGGCCGGCGGCTTCTCATCTTCGAGCTCCGGCGAAGTCGTCCTCCGGCGAGGGGCCGACGGCGCGGAGTAGGCGGCGCACTGCGCGGCGTCGCGGGCGGCGCGTACTGGATGCGGCGGGCAAGGGCACGTTGGTAGCCGCCGCGTGGAGGCACGGCTCCGGCGATGGCCGGCGGGAGCGGCTGACAGCGAGAAGTGGCGGCGGCGAGGCGGCTGCGTGCGGCGGCTGCGCGTGGAGGCAGCGGCCGGCAGGCGATGGCCGACGTCAGCCAGCGCGGCGACGGCGGCTCAACGGGCGGGGTCCACGAGCGGGTCCCGCTAGGGTTTTGGAAAATAGAAAATAAAAAGATTTTTTCAGAAAAACTTATATAGCCAGAGAAAAAAAACAATTCAGATCCGAATCGGGCTCAAATTTCGCTCGTGGGCGGAAAAGGCTACTTGGTCGGCTGGGCTACAGTTCTTTTTTTCTTTTTCTTTAAATTCGAAACTTCAAGCAATTTTACGAAAATAAATACACATCTGAAAAATATGAAATAAATTTCTAAATTCATCAAATAATCCAAAGAAAATTATGCAATGAACATATTTTCCAAAAAGATAAATAAAAATAAAGATATTTTTAACTGACTTTATTTTGTTATTAAATATTTCAAAAATCAACAAAAATCTGTAATAATTATTTAAATAATTCTCACTCCATTTTTTCTGAAGAAGTCATTTTATCTTCTCTCAAGTTATTATTATTTTTGAATGGATAATTATTTAAATAACTCGAATTAAAATAAATAAAAATATATTTAAAACATTTTCAACTTTATTTTATATTGAAGGAGTCATATTACCTTCTCTCATTTTAATTTTTTCGTTGGATTTGTTTTAAACAAGAAATTCCCTTAGGCAAAAACTGAATATTTGGAATGTCATTTTATTTCCTCTCATTTTAATGGTCATTTAAACTCCAAATTTTTTAAATACTACTGAAAATCAATCATATAGAGGAAACAATAATTATTATAATTTATTTATTAACATTCCAAAATTTGGAAAATTGTGGGATGTTACACAAGACATAATCGATAATACCAGTTGGTATTTTATAAGGCACAATTTCATCAGGGGTGGGAGTAACCACCACAGTAGTGAGGCGTTTCCCCACAAGAAACAAACCGAGAGTAGAGTTGTCCATAAGGACAGAAAGTAGCAACAACAAAACAAAAACAACAAGCAAAATATAAAGCTTTCCTTACCAGCTTCATTTACCAATAATGCTACACTCCCCGACAATGGCGCCAGAATACATTTCTTGATGACCCACAAGTCTAGGGGATCTATGGTAGCGTTTTCGATAAGTAAGAGTGTCGAACCCAACGAGGAGTTGAAGGTATTGATAAGTTACTTTGGACAAGGAATAACTGCAATCACTAAAGATAACTTTTTAGGGGTTTTCGGTATAAGCAACGAGAAGGTAAAACATGCAAAGTAAAAGGTACCGAGGAGCAACAAGTGACCCAATCCTTTTGAGCAAAGAATAATCCTAGCAACTGAACTTATAAAGACTAAAAAGTTCTTGTCAGAACCCTAATTTAGGTTTGTGTTTTTCCTAGCTAGCATTTTTGCATCATGCAAT
This sequence comes from Bromus sterilis, assembly GCA_950022295.1. Taxonomy (NCBI): domain Eukaryota; kingdom Viridiplantae; phylum Streptophyta; class Magnoliopsida; order Poales; family Poaceae; genus Bromus; species Bromus sterilis. Next base: position 300,626,120 of record OX465595.1, read on the forward strand.
TTTTTTGCAAAAGAAAAAGAATTGGGGAAGATAAAAGCCTCAAAATAATTTTAATAAAAGGCCAGACAAAAATATTTTTCCAAAAATTCTTTGAACTTTTTTGAAAAGTCTCATAAATGGGCATGATCACTTTTCATGTGAAGTGGGTCCCACTCCATGCTCATTGATTTTTCTAAAAGTCCAAAATCCCTTGGAAATTAAATAATTATTGTATTTCCATTGGAATTATTTAAATAATTTCAATAATTCTAAAACTTTGTGAGTGGACTTATATATGTTCTCTAAGCTCACATAAATTTTTTCAGAATTTTATAAAATGTTTTGATAGAAAAATCAAAACAAAACAAATAACAGAAAACAAATAAAAAGAAAAAGAAAAGAAAAGGGCAGAGCCCACTCACCTAGCCCATCCTGGCCTGGCCGGCCCAGCCCACCAGGGGCAGGGTCGTCTTCTTCCCCTGTCCAGGCAGGCACGCAACTCGGTGGCGCGCATGCAGCCGACAGCGCCACCTCCTGCTTCGCCGTGGCACAGCCCCCTGGCTCCATCTCCTCGCCACTCGACGTCTGGAAGCGCCCCGTTCCTTTCCCCCTCACCCTGGAGTTCATCTCTCTCCCTCGACGGAAACTCGCGCACCCGTAGCCCTAACCGGAGCACGGCCGTGCGCCACCGTGCTCCCCGCATCGCGCGATCATGTCCAATGGACTCGCCGTGCCCGTCTTCGTCGATCTGCGCGTGGAATCGATCTTTGGAGCACAGGCGCCGCCGCCCTCGTCCTCGCCTCGCCGTCGGCCACCGCGGATTCCGGCGACGAATTCGCCGCCGGCTGCCCTTCCCCGGACTCCTCGAGCTCGCCTTTGCATTCAGGGTGAGCCTCTTCGTCGATCTCCTGCTCCCCGCACTCCTCCCCGTAGCCTCTTCGTCGTCCCCATCCAGTTTAGTGGCCTGCCGCCGCGGGCTTCGACGCCGGCGTGGCCCGAGGCCTCCTCGAGGTCCCCCGCGTGCTCCACGCCATGCGCGTGAGCACGGGGCACACGCCCATGCCATCCAATCCCCTCCCCGTGCCCTGGAACGTGATTCCTGCGAAGCTCCGGCGAGCACAGTGTTGCCGGCGACGACCTAGCCATTAGGGCCCCCTATCCCGCGTGCTAATCATCCCCCACGCCACTGACAGATGGGCCCCAGGCCAACTAATTAACCCAAATTAAATTAACAGAAACAATTAACCCCTGATCCTATGACAGCCGGGCCCCACTAGTCAGTTGACCATTCAACCCCCCTGTGTCATCATGATGTAAGCATGGCGCAATAAATCCCTTTTCCAGTACAAAAACAATTCTGGAAATTCTAGAAAATATTCAAAACATTGAAATGAAAAGATTTATATATGAAAACTGATCAGAATAAAATTCTCTATCCAAAGATGCAACTTTCATCTATGTTTGAAATGTTTAACATGATGGATCAGTAGCATTTTGATATTTGGTACATTTGGTTTAATTCAAATAAAATGCAAATGCTATTCTAACTTGAACCATTGCAATGCAATACATATCACATGAAGATAAGAAGCACAACAAACCCATGTTCATCATAAAATCATGCCATATTGTTTGTGTATTGTAATTTATCGAATGTGCATTACTTTCAGTGCTTCAGTGTTTGCATCTTCTCGATAGAGTTGATCTCAGAGACGAGTTCAACCTAACGTCAGAAGAGTGTTACATCGTGATCGTCCGCAAGACAAGCACCCCCTCTTTGATCATGTCGATAAAATCCCAGTTCTCTCTCATTATCACTTATGCATATTTAGGATGTCACCATGATACGTTCTACCGCTAGTTGAACCTATTCCTTTGCATGACCTATCATTTTGTCATAGTAGTAAGCAAACCACAATCCTAGCGGATGTAGGAGTTGGTTGATATCATGTGGCCCCTGCAACTGTTACAGCTTATTGCATGCTTAGAGTTTACGATGAGGCTACTTTGATGTGAGTCGGGATGGTAGTGATCATGTGAATGATGGCGGTAACGTGTTGGTGAATTTTACCTAAACAAGGTGAACGATGAGAGGATGTGTAGGAGTACACAGTGGGTTGTCTCGTTGAACACTACCTTAAGACTGAGTTCTTGTGTTGTTATCCAAGACTAAGAGTACGACCACATATTGGGTTCACTGACCTCTCTCGGCCTAGTACCTCACCCCGGACCAAGTCCAGGAGTCGCAAGTAGTTCGAAATTTAAACGATCTCAAGCAGGTACATCAAGGTAAGTGGTGGACGTAGGTTGTAGGCACGTTGAATCAAGTGATCATGATCGAGTTGAGCTTGATGGCGGTCACACAACGTTTGAGTCCGCATCGAAAAAATCGGCTGGATTCCGATCGTGGTCCCAACTCAAATAGGCGACTCCCTAGGACTAGAGATGGTGCTGTGAGTGAAGTGTCGTGGAAACATCCTCGCCGGTACTCGTTTGAAGGGTCCACTCCCAGGCGGTAACTCATGCGTGCGTGTGTGTAGCAGTACGCCCCTGCAGGGTTATTGAACTATTCGAATAGTCGTGTCCGCGATTATGGACTACTTGGAGACCTTCACTTGATCATAGACAACTTCAATGGTTACTCTAAAAATTGACAAGATAAGTGTGAGTGCTATGGCGTGCTTCCTCGTGGGGAAGTCGGGAAGTATCCATAGTGGTGTATTGGTTGAAGACTTGGTACTTGGACTCGTGTACACTCCTTACCTCTTTCTGGTATTCGTAGTACAGGACTAGCCAAGTCAAAGCTGGCACTTCTGCATTGAAATCCCACCTCTCCTTTGCCTTGATACTTGAGCATGATTAGTATAGTTCCTATGTAAGTCTTACTGAGTACGTCTTTGTACTCACGTTTGCTTATTTTATGTTTTAGAGACGAGACCCTGATGGTGGCCTCTACCTCGAGCTCGACGTGGACCAAGTCGTATAGTTCCAGACATCAACCTGTTCCCTTTGGAGGGTCGTTGTATTTTCTTTCAGGCTTCTTAAGCCATTTGTTAAACTTGTCTTTACTAAGACATACTTTGCTTCCGTTGATGTTTGATGTAATGTTGGATCACAGCCATGTGATCTCTGCTTGTAATACAACTACTATGTCTGCTCTGTTTAGCAGAAGTTATAAAGACTATGAGTTTGTAGAGTTCATGTTGTGATTACCTGCGGTTTACACTGGACATGTATGCTGCGTGTATGATTATAACGTGCATGTCTTAGTGTGGGGTTTGATAGCTTAGTTGAGTTCTTGCCGACGGTCTTTTATACACCAAGTGGCCCTTAGATGTGCGTAACTTGGGGCATCGCGATGCGATTGTCGTGACTCTGTCACGTGGCACATTTTGTTGTATGATTGAGCCCACCCGAGACCCCGACTAGGAGATCGGGCTGGAGTCTGTTTATATAAGTGTTATAATTCAATCGAGAATATGGTTGAGGCGACCTGTCTATGAGTTTGGGATTTCACCACCCATAATCATTTAGACTTGTGAGCGGACGATGAGGACCCATCTCAGTGGATCATCCGGCCTGGATGGGATGCCCCTCACATTTGATGCTTTCCGAGAGTGTTCTGTGCTTGGCCTTGTCTGCTTAGAAAAGTGGGTACGGCTCTCGGCTCTCCATATGATTGTGTTGTAAAACGAATTACTTACGCAAACCCCGGGTCCCGACAGACTTGGTATCAGAGCAGGACTGTCTGTAGGATTATCAAACCCTTGGCCAATGTCGAGTCTAGCATTCTATAGTTATATAGTTACATTGGGTATAAGGGAACAACGTAAAACTTCTTTTTCTCCTTACCCTCATCGATCTGAGTTAGTCACCCTCATCTTGTTCTACGGGAAGATAGGACTAGGATCATCTATGTCTTTACTAGGACATCTCGTTGTTTGCTTCCTTGTATCCGTAGGAAAGTTGTGTTCGGTTGTCTAGAGTCGTTGTGCTTCATGTTTTGAACTTCTTATGTAAGTGCTATTGAAATGTTGTGCGGATCTCCATTTCTCCTGCAATTACAGCAGTTATGCTGTCTGAGTCATTCCAGGTTTCTTCGTAATCTGATGCAATTGCAAAATCCTTCTCTCCATTTCGGTTGTCCTTTTAGAAGAACTTCTAGGGGTATGCCTGACAGTTTCATAGAGTTTGTTGTAGGTTTTCTTCTAGAAACCTATATTGATGCATTTGCAGTTCTTCCTCCCATTAGATGTCTTCTAGCTAGAATAACCACACTGACCATCGTGTTGGGGTACTTTGCTACTCTAACATACCTGTTGTAGCCCTAGTAAGCCATGGTCGTCCTCTAGGAAAACCATCTAGTAACCCAACCCATTAAAGTTGTAGCCCTAGTAAGCCATGGTCGTCCTCTAGGAAAACCATCTAGTAACCCAATCCCTTAAATCATACCACCTGACAGATCTGTAGAGTTTGTGGTAGATCTTATCCCAGGAACTGCCCCAATATCCAGACGCCCATATAGAATGGCCCCACGTGAGTTAGCTGAGCTCAAAATCCAACTTGAAGCTTCGTTGGAAAAAGGCTTCATCCGCCCTAGCTCATCGCCATGGGGTTTCCCTGTTCTGTTCGTAACGAAGAAAGATGGAACAGAAAGGATGTGCGTAGACTACCGCCCGCTAAACCTAGCCAAGATAAAGAACAAGTACCCACTTCCCAGGATCAATGATCTTTATGATCAACTTGCTGGATCCTCAGTCTTCTCCAAGATGGATTTGAGATTAGGCTATCATCAAATCAAAATCAGAAACGAGGACATTCCCAAAACAGCTTTCACTACTCGTTATGGTCTTTACGAGTTCACCATCATGTCCTTCGGTTTAACCAATGCCCCAGCCACTTTCCCGCGCTTGATGAATTCGGTCTTCATGGAGTATTTGGACAAGTTTGTCGTAGTTTACCTCGATGACATCCTGATATACTCGAAGAACGAACAAGAACATGCTGAGCATCTTAGGCTGGTATTGATGAAACTTCTAGAGCATCGCCTATATGCCAAATTCTAAAAGTGTGAATTCTGGCTACCAAAAGTGACCTACTTAGGCCACATGATTTCTGCCAAAGGCATTGCTGTCAATCCCGAGAGAATTCAGGCCGTCCTTGAGTGGACTCCACCTGAATCGGTTAAGCAAGTTAGGAGTTTTCTTGGCTTAGCAAGCTATTGTCGCCGCTTCGTTGAGAACTTCTCCAAAGTTGCAAAGCCTCTAACTGAACTCCTCAAGAAAGATAAGAAGTTCGAATGGACCCCCAAGTGCGAGGAAAGCTTTCAAGAGCTAAAAAGAAGATTGACTTCTGCACCTGTACTTGCGCCTCCAAACACCAAAAAGGATTTCGAGATCTATTGTGATGCTTCACGGCAAGGGTTAGGAGGCATAATTATGCAAGATAGACATGTGGTAGCTTATGCTTCACGCCAGTTGCGTCCACATGAAGAGAACTATCCTACCCATGATCTTGAACTCGTTGCCGTAGTTCATGCCTTGAAAACTTGGCGACATTACCTCCTTGGTAATCGTTGTGAGATATATTCTGACCACCAAAGCCTCAAATACATATTCACCCAGCCAGATCTTAATCTCAGGCAAAGACGCTGGATTGAGTTGATAAAAGATTATGACTTAGGAATTTCTTATACCCCAGGCAAAGCCAATGTCATGGCTGATTCACTAAGTCGTAAGTCGTATTGTAACAACCTCATGTTACAACAGTGTCAACCACTTATTCATGAGGAATTTCGCAAGCTCAATCTTGAGATTGTTCCTCATGGCTATCTTTCTACCTTGGTAGTGAAATGAACTCTTGAGGATCAAATCAAAGCTGCACAGAAACGTGCTCGAGGTATCCAATACATCAAAGGAAACATTGCTAGTCGTAAGGCTAAATGTTTTACCCTAGACAATGAAGGTATTGTATACGTCGATAACAGGATAGTAGTACCGAAGAATAAGAACCTTAAACAGCTGATCCTTAAAGAAGCACATGAATCTCACCTCTCGATTCATCCCGGTAGTACTAAAATGTATCAAGATCTACGCTAGAGATTTTGGTGGACTAGGATGAAGCGAGAAATTGCTCAGTTCATTGCTGAATGTGATGTTTGTCGTCGCGTTAAGGCAGAACTGTTGGGGTTCCCAGCAGAAAACACAAATTTTTCTAACTAGCGTTCCCATAACCCAAGATCTAGCTAGCCGTATTACCGTAACGGAAAGAGTGCGGAAATAACATACCTCGGGGTGTAGTCCGTTGCGCGGGAAACGTTCCCGCAAACGTGGTTGATGTAGCCGATCAAGTTTCACAGCCCCCTGGCTATGTTGAGCACCCGGATGGGTGTAGTGCCACACATGTAGCACCTCGTAGTACTCGCACATGTACGAGACACGATGACGACCTCCGTTCTGCGATCCAGCGAAGGTGGCGGAAGCAGACCTCCGGACGGAGCTTCGGCACCACGATGGCCTCCGATTCTAGCAGAGAAGCCTCAATTCCACTATAGGCTCACACTAGGGAGCCCACCGTGAAAGAGACAAGGGAGGGGAGAAGACCGGAGAAAACCGTTCTCAATTCGGAGTAATATTTAATTTCTCACGAATTTCTGTGTCTCAAATATGTGCACCCTGCCCATCTATATATAGGTAGAGGGGAGGGAGTCAACCCCTCTCCCCTAGCAATGTGGGACTAAAGTCCCTTTGCTAAGGGGGTGGCCGGCCAAGGGGGGGGGTTTGGAAAGCCAGTGATGAAGTCCATACTGACTTTATCCGATTTCCACTCGGTGATAGGCAAAGGTCAAAGAGTACCAGCGGGTCTTTGATATTCTTGTTGGATATATGCTCTAGAGGCAAATAATATATGATTATTCCAATATATCTAAGCAAGTTCATAACCAGTTTCATACCGTGCTAGAACTGTGTCAGTGAAACAATGATACAGGTGTGGTATAGAAACCCCCAGATTTCCTAGTTAGCCTCTACCTCGATAACTAGTTCATGGTCAACATGATGGTCTTGGTTTCGGGATTATGGACAATTAAGTCTCTTGACTATGAGGTCACCTCACTGGTTAAGTGACGTGATGAACATTACCCAAAATAATCATTACATCATGATCAAATCTTGTGAAGGTTCAGTGTTGTAATTACAGAACGTGGTAGACCGTTCCTTTGACCGTGAGTACGCGCATAATTGCTATGTTCCCGGATGCTTTGACCTACATCCCACTACCTGACTGAAATATGCGGGTCATAACGGTTGTATCTTGGGTATTCCGTGGAGATATGTTGAAATATAATGGATAGATACTCAGGGCCCACTCGGTGAGATAATCATGGACTTTATTCAGATTCTGTGTTTTACTCCTAAAGCACATCGGAATCTGTTCTTCTTCCAAGAACTTTTGAGTCATTCTGTTGTTGGATTCACAATGCATGTTATATGGTAGAATCATATGTCAAGAACATATAAGATCACATGTCCAGTACATGGTGCATCTCTATTCTTCCATCAAGACATTGCTTGTGATATTTGGATTTCATCCATTATATAATTTCTAGCCACAAGAACCTGTTTCTTCTCTAAGAAGATTATTCCAACCTTCACTTCGTTTCATTATCCGTATCTTAATCTACTCATATAGATTTCAACGTGTAATGTGTTGGTATTTCACATAAAAGGAGATTCTTGCAATCTTGTATTTTATTTCCCTTATGCTCTATATATATCATAATGCACATATGTATATAAGACGATTCTCTATATACACAATCAATGCATATCCATATATATACATATGAGATCATTCTTCACACATATCAATTCATATATGTTTGAGACAATGATCATGCTCCCACTCAAATATATCCATCATATACTCATATATTTGTGGTTCAGCTTTCATCAAGTCATTTTATTGTTTACTATGTCTCACATAATGACAATGCTTCCAAAGTTCCCACTCAGAAAATTCCCTCTGCATTCCAAGTTTCCGGTAAGTCTTCAAAGCTCCCACTCAGTTTCATGAAACTGCAGGACCACTCAATATTTTGGTCATCACAAAATCACTTGATCAAATCAAGGTTGAGGGTTCCTGCCTTGAGGTACTATATTCCATCCTTTTAACGAAATAACCTTCGTCATGCCCATTGAAATTCTCTTTCAAATCCCAAATTTGACTGAGATGCAATTTCAGGCTATGGTCCATCGTAGTGTAAATGAAATATTTTATTGATTAAAGCATTCCTACGTTTCGGTAGTCAATCACCATTGAACTTTGGTCATAACCAAATAATGCCTTATGCCCATTACATTATTCTCAATAACTTCCAGTTTGTCGAGAATATGAAATAACCGATTTATTTCACAGGACGTGAGCCATCCTATATGTAACTCAATATTATTTCATTTCTCCTCGTGTTCTAGGCTACCATCATTCCTTTGTGTCTCAAGCAATGTTATTCTTTATTGTTTTATTAAGAAGACTCATGATTATTGTTCTGTACAGAACGTATTCATGACAAACTTCTAAATTCAACAATGGCTTCAATTCATATACCAAGATCAATCATCTATGGCATATCCTTCCTTATACAGTGTCATTACAGCGGAACATGCTTCCGTTGCAATACTCTGATATTCTGAAGGCAAGGTCCAATACCTCGGTCAAAGTTTCCATTCTCTCCCATTGGATCCGTGTCGAGAGAATTCTTCTCGCATTACCAATCAAGCAACACACGTTTTGCTATTCGGACAGAATATGTAATTTCAATTGCTTGTAGTTTTATTACAAAGAAATTCTTTCTTTTAAGAAACCTTATAACACCATCAGTTATGGAGCTATCATGTCTCGTTAGATTCAGGATGGTTTCCTATTCATGAAGTGGGTGTTTTAACTTAATGAATTAAACAACCTTATTCGACAATAACTATAGTGCTAGGGGAAAGAACGTTTAGACCATACTACGGTTTAGTATGACTACGAATGGTTTAAGTAGTCTAGCACTTTCAACTTCCATCGTAGTTTGTGGTACAACTTCCACAAGTATCCCATTATGTCAATATCAATACTTATCACTTCGGATCGTAGTGTAGTGATATGTATCCTTGTATTCTCACTTCTCACTGTGATTCCTGAATCTTAGTTTTATGATCTCAATTGAATACAACTTTCAATTAATCATATGAAGTCTTTAATGATAACTCACGTGCCCATTCAGTACATCGTTTATGTATAATGATTGGCACAAGTTCTACTTGCTAGAACCTTGTCATGGTTATATTTATTGCAGAGGTTCATAGATCGTGTATCTAATCCATCTCATGCAATCAAGTTATGACTTTCATTCGATAATGAACTCACAAGTTAATAGATCATACATTTAATGAATTCATCAGTTATGAAGTCACCTCATGCAATCCAATCTTTGACTTGTTATAATCAAGACAACTTTATCATTAAACATTGAATATTTCTTGACAATAGTAGCAGTATTATAAATGCTTTCTATCATATCATAAATCAAGACGTAATCAAAGTATAAGCACACTTTTATTCATAAAGATGGAACAACTGTCTTGTCTCATTACATGAATAACTTCGTCTCGCGAGATGCAAGACACACAACTAAGTGTTCATACTATAATGATTACATAAGATTTATCTAATACTCTAAGTATCTCCAATGATAGATGTCTCGACGGAATCCATGCTGGCCATCAACTGACTTGATATCCATCAATCCTCGATTTCACCTCTTCCCGTCCATGCAATGGCAGGTCCTGTTTTCATAAAACAGAATAAGTATCAGATACTCATTTACTGCAAATGTTGTATAAGGGAGTAAACATTTATAAAGTATATCTAGTATATACCTTCTCCATCCACGACTTCTGCATCCTCGATAGGAGCAATGTCCGCGGCCAAGAGATCAGTCATGAAGTTCTGGAGACTCATATTAGCTCCTCTTCCGACATAGCTATGAACATAATCACCATAACTCGGAGGGAGTGAGTGCAATAACGTGTTTATTGCAAACTCTTCTGTGGTACTTTCGTTCATTGTCCAATATTCATAGTCCTCCACCAGGGTCAGATACATCTCATGCATCCTGTCCAAGTGCTCACCAAGGCTTGTGCGTTCTTCCATCTTTGTAGATAGAAACTTGCTTTCTAACTCAAAGCTGGCAACTCTGAACTCACGTACGAACATTTTCTTTAGCGTGTCCATCATGTCATATGAGCCAGTGTCCTGAAACTGTATGCCCAAAACCTTTGACATGCTAAAGATCATGACATTCCTGACTACGGAGCATTTCTGTCGGCGAGCATAGTGATCAAGTATCCCTTGATCGCCAACATGATCGTCCGGATTTTCTTCCACATGCACTTCTATTTTAAACAAGATGTTTGCTCTCTTGAGCGACGTCCTAAGGCGTAAGTACCAGTCAGCAAAGTTTGACCCATTTTCTCTAAGTCTTTCACCTTCCATGAAGAAAGATAGTTCACGTTGCTCTAGTGCATTCATTTTCTACAAATATAATTGCAAGGAACACAATTAAGACTAGTTCACAACAATGAGTTCATATAATCATATTATAAATGAGCTCGCACTAAAACAATTCATCCTTAGGAAGTTTTAGTGATTACATGATCCAGATTCACTGCCCGACCTCGAATATCACACGGCCGACGGGTCAGTTTCAAAGGTAGACAACAACTTGTGCGATCACATTATCATATATGTACTGTGACTCATGCTCGATCTTTAGATCTCTAGTATTCCGAGGCCATATCTGCATATGTTAGGCTCGCCAAATTAACCTCCATGTTATATGCTGCTCAACAAGGCCATATCTGCATATGCCAGGCTTGCCGAACCCAACCTCATGCGAACTCCATTGAATATGTAGGAAAACTCCGGTATGTACGGAGCATCAAGCCATATGGGAGAACCTTCCAGGCGGTGCACACTTCGGTAGAATACTTTTGTTTGGCTTTGTTAAGGGATCATCTTATCACATGCTACCATCGTGTATCCTATACTAGCAAATTTTAAGATGTCTGAGCTATGGCAACACTAAGTCTACAGTGTCTCCATTTTAGTTTGTTTTATGATGACGATTACTACTTACTAGTAACACATAGCAAAGCTATCGCAACATCACAAACAAACGAATGATATCCCCCACTTAGCAATACAAGGTTTAGACGGTCTAGTTGTATATTGCAAGTTTTACGTGGCTGCTAGGGCTTTCATAGTTAAACAGGTTTTAACCTACGAGTCAACCACAACGTCAACCATACGATTGTCTCTATTACACCCCGCACGGGGCCCTTCGTTGCAAATGCCACATTCGCTAAAGTAGAGAGACAGACACCCCCAACCACTTTATATGGTACAAGCCGTATGTCAAGCGTGGAACCAGTCTCGCGTAAGCGTGCGCGTAAGGTCGGTCGGGGGCTGCTTCATCAAACAATGCCGCAGATGTGAACAAGTACACGTGGGAGGGTAACAATCATACAATCAACGCCCACATCCCCGATGTGTTCGATCCGTACAATAATACTAAGCATAGACCTAGCTCATGATACCACTGTTAGGGTTCGCAGCAGAAAACACAAATTTTTCTAACTAGCGTTCCCATAACCCAAGATCTAGCTAGCCGTATTACCGTAACGGAAAAGAGTGCGGAAATAACATACCTCGGGGTGTAGTCTGTTGTGCGGGAAACGTTCCCGCAAACGTGGTTGATGTAGCCGATCAAGTTTCATAGCCCCCTGGCTGTGTTGAGCACCCGGATGGGTGTAGTGCCACATGTGTAGCACCTCATAGTACTCACACATGTACGAGACTCGATGACGACCTCCGTTCTCCGATCCAGCGAAGGTGGCGGAAGCAGACCTCCGGACGGAGCTTCGGCAGCACGACGGCCTCCGATTCTAGCAGAGAAGCCTCAATTCCACAATAGGCTCACACTAGGTTGCCCACCGTGAAAGAGACAAGGGAGGGGAGAAGACCGGAGAAAACCGATCTCAATTCGGAGTAATATTTAATTTCTCACAAATTTCTGTGTCTCAAATATGTGCACCCTGCCCATCTATATATAGGCAGAGGGGAGGGAGTCAACCCCTCTCCCTTAGCAATGTGGGACTAAAGTCCCTTTTCTAAGAGGGTGGCCGGCCAAGGGGGGGGGGATGGGGCGCACCCCTCATGGGCCCTAGGGCCCATGGCGCCTCCCCCCTCTTTCCTTTTTCTTTTTTCCCTTTTATTTCCCCTAATGGGCCTCTTTCATGAATAAGGCCCATAGCACTTTTTAATTATAAATAAAATGTTTGTAATTATTAATTCAATTAATTAATAACTAAAACATATTATTCCTTCTCCCGGTGCTCCGGAACACCTTCCGGCTCACTCCGAAACTCCTTCGAGTCAACACGGAACTTTTCCGGTGCTGCTTCCTTTATTCTCCGGTAACTCCGATAGTTCCGAAAAGGTCTCCGATTTCATCGAGCCCTTAAGTGTGTTACCCTACGGTCCGAGAACACTCCAGTCATGAACGAGATGAGGCTACGGTCAATGATCATCAGCAGGACCTGGATGCCCATAATGACCCCTGTGCATTCCGAATATCAAACACCGATTGGACCATACGCCGTATAGCATTCCCTTTGTCAGCGATACTGGATTGTTCCGAGATTCGATCAATGACATCCTATGTCTGGTTCAACCTCGTTCCGAACTAATCCTCATTCACTCGTTCCCGTGATATTCATCCCCGTGACCTAGTCACACGCTGCAGCTTTATGGATGGAATCTCACCGAGTGGGCCCTGAGTATCTATCCATTATATGGATTGACAAATCCCGCTCTTGTAAAAATACTCCTCAACATATCTCCACGGAATACCCAAGATAAAACCGTTATGACCCGCATATTTCAGTCAGGTGGTGGGATGTAGGTCAAAGCATCCGGGAAGATAGCAATTATGCACGTACGAACGGTCAAAGGAACGGTCTACCACGTTCTGTAATTAAAACACTGAACCTTCACAAGATTTGATCATGCTGTAATGCTTATTTTGGGTAATGTTCATCACGTCACTTAACTAGTGAGGTGACCTCATAGTCAAGAGACTGAATTGTCCATGATCGCGAAACCACGACCATCATGTTGACCATGAACTAGTTATCGAGGTAGAGGCTAACTAGGAACTCTGGGGGTTTCTATACCACACCTGTATCATTGTTTCACTGACACAGTTCTAGCACGGTATGAAACTGGTTATGAACTTGCTTAGATATATTGGAATAATCATATATTATTTGCCTCTAGAGCATATATCCAACAAGAATATCAAAGACCCGCTGGTACTCTTAGACCTTTTCCTATCCCCGAGTGGAAATGGGATAAAGTATGTATGGACTTCATCACTGGCTTTCCAAAAACCCAGAAAGGAAATGATGCCATCTTCGTTGTCATTGATCGACTTTCAAAAGTTGCTCACTTCCTTCCTGTTCACGAGTCTATAACTGCTAGCCAGTTAGCGGACTTGTATGTCTCCCGAATCGTGTCACTTGACGGTGTTCCTTTGGAAAGCAATTCAGACCGTGGTAGTCTTTTCACTTCTCGATTTTGGGAAAGTTTTCAGAATGTTGTGGGAACCCACCTCTCCTTTAGCACCGCTTATCACCCGCAGTCTAGTGGTCAAGTAGAAAGGGTCAATCAAATTCTTGAAGACATGCTCATAGCTTGTGTTATCTCTTTCGGAAAGAAATGGGAGAATTCTCTTCCTTTTGCCGAATTTGCGCATAACAATAGCTTCCAGTCTAGTTTGGGCATGGCTCCTTTTGAATTTCTCTATGGACGGAAATGTCGAACACCCCTAAACTGGTCAGAAACCAGTGAAAGACAATTCCCAGGACCGGATATGATTCAGGATGCAGAAGAGCAGGTTCGCATTGTTCGTGAGAGATTGAAAACAGCCCAGTCTCGTCAGAAAAGATATTATGATCGTCATCATAGGGAAGAAAGCTATAACCTGATGAGAAGGCTTACCTTCGGGTTAGTCCTCTAAAAGGTACCCATCGCTTCGGTATCAAAGGCAAGTTGGCTCCACGTTACATTGGTCCCTTTCGCATTCTCCCTAAACGTGGAGAAGTTGCCTACCAATTGGAACTACCCCCTCACCTCTCCCAGGTTCATGATGACTTCCACGTCTCTCAACTCAGGCATTGCTTCAAGGACCCCATCCGCGAAGTAGACCACAAAACAGTTGATCTCCAAGATAACCTTTCATGTCGAGAGTACCCTATTCGTATTCTTGATGAAGCCGAGCATAGCACCAGACGTCAGAAGATCAGATTCCTCAAAGTGCAGTGGTCGCATCATTCAGAGAAAGAAGCCACCTGGGAACGAGAATATCGTCTACGAGCTGAGTACCCCATCCTCTTCCCGACGACTTCTGAATCTCGGTACGAGATTCTTTTGAGTGGGGGCGAGTTGTCAGAACCCTAATTTAGGTTTGTGTTTTTCCTAGCTAGCATTTTTGCATCATGAAATTTTTTTGCAAAAGAAAAAGAATTGGGGAAGATAAAAGCCTCAATTTTTTTTAATAAAAGGCCAGACAAAAATCTTTTTCCAAAAATGCTTTTAACTTTTCGAAAAGTCTCATAAATGGGCATGATCACTTTTCATGTGAAGTGGGTCCCACTCCATGCTCATTGATTTTTCTAAAAGTCCAAAATGCCCTTGGAAATTAAATAATTTTTGTATTTTCCATTGGAATTATTTAAATATAATTTCAATAATTCTAAATCTTTGTGAGTGGACTTATATATGTCCTCTAAGCTCACATAAAAGTTTTCAGAATTTTATAAATTTTTTTGATAGAAAAGTCAAAACAAAACAAATAACAGAAAAAAATAAAAAGAAAAAGAAAAGAAAAGGGCATAGCCCACTCACCTAGCCTAGCCTGGCCTGGCCGGCCCAGCCCACTAGGGGCAGGGTCGTCTTCTTCCCCTGTCCAGGCAGGCACGCAGCTCGTTGGCGCGCATGCAACCGACGGCGCCACCTCTTGCTTCGCCGTGGCACAGCCCCCTGGCTCCATCTCCTCGCCATTCGACGTCTGGAAGCGCCCCGTTCCTTTCGCCCCTCACCCTGGAGCTCATCTCTCTCTCCCTCGACGGAAACTCGCGCACCCGTAGCCCTAGACGGAGCACGGCCGTGTGCCACCGTGGCCACCGTGCCCCCCTCACCGCGCAATCGTGTCCAGTGGACTCGCCGTGCCCGTCTTCATCGATATGCGCGTGGAATCGATCCCCGGAGCACAGGCGACGCCGCCCTCGTCCTCGCCTTGCCGCCGGCCACCGCGGATTTCGGCGACGAATTCGCCACTGGCAGCCCTTCCTCAGACTCCTCGAGCTCGCCTTTGCGTTCAGGGTGAGCCTCTTCGTCGATCTTCTGCTCCCCGCACTCCTCCCTGTAGCCTCTTCGTCGACCCCGTCCAGTTCAGTGGCCAGCCGCCGCGGGCTTCGACGCCGGCGTGGCCCGAGGCCTCCTCGAGGTCCCCCGCGTGCTCCACGCGATGCGCGTGAGCACGGGGCACACGCCCATGCCATCCAATCCCCTCCCCGTGCCCTGGAACGTGATTCCGGCGAAGCTCCGGCGAGCACAGTGTCGCCGGCGACGACCTAGACATTAGGCCCCCTAACCCGCGTGCTAATCAGCCCCCACGCCACTGACAGATGGGCCCCAGGCCAACTAATTAACCCAGATTAAGTTAACAGAAACAATTAACCCCTGAGCCTGTGACAGCCGGGCCCCACTGGCCAGTTGACCAGTCAACCCCCCTGCGTCAGCATGATGTAAGCATGGCGCAATAAATCCCTTTTCCAGTACAAAAACAATTCCAGAAATTCCAGAAAATATTCAAAACTTTGAAATTGAATATCTTTTAAACAATTCCAGAAATTCCAGAAAATATTCAAAACTTTAAAATTCTCTATCCAAATATGCAACTTTCATCCATGTTTGAAATGTTTACCATGATGGATCAGTAGAATTTTTCTATTTGGTACATTTGGTTTAATTCAAATAAAATGCAAGTTCTATTCTAACTTGAACCATTGCAGTGCAATACATATCACATGAACATAAGTAGCACAACAAACCCATGTTCATCATAAAATCATGCCATATTGTTTGTGCATTGTAATTTATCGAATGTGCATTACTTTCAGTGCTTCAGTGTTTGCATCTTCTCGGTAGAGTTGATCTCGGAGACGAGTTCAACCTCACGTCAGAAGAGTGTTACATCGTGATCGTCAGCAAGGCAAGCACCCCCTCTTTGATCATGTCGATAAAATCCCAGTTCCCTCTCATTCTCGCTTATGCATGTTTAGGATGTCACCATGATACGTTCTACCGCTAGTTGAACCTATTCCTTTGCATGACCTATCATTTTGTCACAGTAGTAAACAAACCACAATCCTAGCAGATGTAGGAGTTGGTTGATATCATGTGGCCCCTGCAACTGTTACAGCTTATTGCATGCTTAGAGTTTACAATGAGGCTACTTTGATGTGAGTCGGGATGGTAGTGATCATGTGAATGATGGCGGTAACGTGTTGGTGAATTTGATCTAAACAAGGTGAACGATGAGAGGCTGTGTAGGAGTACACAGTGGGTTGTCTCATTGAACACTGCCTTAAGCCCGAGTTCTTGTGTTGCTATCCAACACTAAGAGTACGACCACACATTGGTCTCACTGACCCCTCTCGACCTAGTACCTCACCCCGGACCAAGTCCAGGAGTCGCAAGTAGTTCGAACTTAAAACGATCTCAAGAAGGTACATCAAGGTAAGTGGTGGACGTAGGTTGTGGGGACGTTGAATCAAGTGATCCTGATCGAGTTGAGGTTGATGGCGGTCACACAACGTTTGAGCCTGCATCGGAAAAATCGGCCGGATTCCGATCGTGGTCCCAACTCAAATAGGCAACTCCCTAGGACTATAGTGGTGCTATGAGTGAAGTGTCGTGGCAACATCCTCGCCGGTACTCGTTTGAAGGGTCCACTCCCAGGCGGTAACTGATGCGTGCGTGTGTGTAGCAGTACACCCCTGCAGGGTTAATGAATTATTTGAATAGCCGTGTCCACGGTTATGGACTACTTGGAGACCTTTACTTGACCATAGACAACTTCAATGGTTACTCTCAAAATTTCCAAGATAAGTGTGAGTGCTATGGCGTGCTTCCTCGTGGGGAAGTCGGGGAAGTATCCATAGTGGTGTATTGGTTGGAGACTTGGTACTTGGACTCTTGTTTGATGTGCACTTCCATTGATGTTTGATGTAATATTGGATCACATCCATGTGATCTCTGCTTGCAATACAACTACTATGTCTGCTCTGTTTAGCAGAAGTTATAAAGACTATGAGTTTGTAGAGTTCATGTTGTGATTACCTGCTGTTTACACTGGACATGTATGTTGCGTGTATGATTATAATGTGCATGTCTTAGTGTGGGGTTTGATAGCTTAGTTGAGTTCTTGCCGGCGGTCTTTTATACACCAAGTGGCCCTTAGATGTGCGCAGCTTGGGGCATCGCGATGCGATTTCTCGTGACTCTGTCACGTGGCACACTTTGTTGTATGATTGAGCCCGCCCGAGACCCCGACTAGGAGATCGGCCTGGAGTCTGTTTAATTGTTATAATTAAATAGAGAATATGGTTGAGGCGACTTGTCTATGAGTATGGGATTTCACCACCCATAATAATTTAGACTTGTGAGATGACGATGAGGACCCATCTCAGTGGATCATCCGGCCTGGATGGGATGCCCCTCACATTTGATGCTTTCCGAGAGTGTTCTGTGCTTGGCCTTGTCTGCTTAGACAAGTGGGTACGGCTCTCGGCTCTCCATATGATTGTGTTGTAACAGGAATTACATACGCAAACCCTGGGTCCCGACAGTTCTTGAGGACACACGAGAGAGGTAGTCATGTGCTTTCGCCATATTCCGTATCGGTACTATGTTTTGTGTTGATAAGTGTTGAGTGGGTGTATCTATGCTAGCACACCTTCTAGACTAAGACAAGTGCACCTTTATGATTAAACACCATCAAGCATATGCAAATACAAGGTACAAATTAAGGCAAAAGCCTAACCACAACAATAAGATCAAGGATCCATTATTCCCTTGTGCAAAAGTATGCAAACTGGGGTTCAGGTTTCTGTCACTCCGGCAACACAACGTAAGCATCCTTTATACACAATGTATTACCCTAGGTCCTTAACAAGGCGAAGTGTTATGTGTTCGACTCACAATACACCACTAGAAGAATAACAACACAACTTGAATATCAAACAACACATATTACTTCAACATCATGTGAATACTAACAACAAGACTTCTCCCATGTCCTCAAGAACTAAAGTAACTACTCACAAGGCATAAAAGAGATCATGATTAGTGGTGATAAATATATGATAAACAATCTGGACATAACAATAATTCTCCAACAAAACTCAATAGCATTCACCACAAAGAGGTAATCAACACCAGTAGAGTAGAGAGGATGGATAGTACAAGTTACAACACAAGTTGGAATGATGGGATGAGATGGGATGAAGATGGAGATGGTGATGGTGTTGGGGATGATGTGGATGATGATCTCGATGATGCCCGTGATGATGGTGATGAAGATGGCGATGATTTCCCCTTCCGGGAAGTGATCTACCCAGCGGAATCTGCCCGTCGGAGATGCCTTTTCTTCTCTATAGGTTTCCGCCACGGAGCGGCTCGGAACTCGTGAAACTCCTCCTCTTTTAGAGTTTTGGATGATGAGGAGTATATAGGACAGAGTGGGGAGCCGGGGGTGGTCCAAGGAGTCCAAGCGGCCTCCCGGCGCGCCCCTGGTGGGGGCCGCGCCAGGGGGGCGCCTGGGCACCTGGTGGCTGCTAGACGGCTTCTCGCCCTTCGTTGGTTACCCCAAGTGGAAGGTTGAGATGTAGTGCAGCAGCAGTTTTCCCTCGGTGAAGATACCAAGGTTTGTCTCCAGTAGGACTCCAGAGATGATAAGTAGGTGTCAGCGGCGCAACTGACGCGGACCTGCACACAGACACAGATAGCTTTGTTCCCAACGAAGTTCAGAGAGGTTGTCAATCTCTCCGGTCTTGTTGTTTACAAAGGATAAAACGCAAGGGATAATGATAGCAAGTAAAAGCAGTAAAGTAAATAAAGCTTGGAAACAGTAATGAGGATATGGACCGGGATACGTGATGTTCACTAGTGATGTCTCTCTCCCAAAAGACGATAAAACTGCTATGTGAGGTAAACAAATTACAGAAGGGCAATTGACAGGATTAAGAACGCACCGCAATGCTAACTATGCTACAAAAGAAAGGAAGAGGCTCAAAAGCACGGGCAGTTCGCCAAGATAAGTAGGCCGAAATCCATCTGCATCTACTACTAATCATCCACCTTGAGATATCTATCCAGAACATCTCTCTGGTATTAAGTTGCGAGCCCCACCCAAAGTATAAACCCAAAGCAACAGACAATTGCTTTAAAAGAACTCTGCATAAAGTAAACAATCCTTGTAACCGCGGTTACAAGCACCGTTGTTTTCCCCCTTGTGGCAACAGCACATCCCCTAGACTCATGTTTCTGTCACTCAAGCGTGTCATCGGGGGGCATGAACCCACAATCTAGCACAACGTTCCCTCTTGGAGTCACTACCTACTACTTGGCCAAAGCAATAAACAGCAAGGGAGAACATGCAAGAATTACTTAGGAACAAAAATATAAGAGATAAAAACCAAATATATTACTCTATCACAATCTGAACATAATCTCATAATCCATCAGATCCCTCCAAACTCAGCATAGCAACAACAGAAATATTACAAAGGTGCCTCGATCATGTAGGGCAGCTCACAAGGTCTAAACAATGTAGATCAAAGAGGGGAGGAGAACATCACATAGCTACTGATCACAGACCCATGGTCCAAGGAAAACTACTCATGAGACATCCGGGGAGCATCCATGGTGGAGAGGAGACTCCCGGAGGTCAATCCTCCCTCCGGCAGGGTGCCGGGAAGAGGTCTCCTGGTGCTCCCGATCTTCGGAAGCGCGGCGGCAGCGGAACAGAGGCGAGTTTGCGGAATAGGGTTCTTTTTCTGGAGTTTCCACGTGACTGAGAATAAATAGGCGAAGGGGGGCAGCCAGAGGTGGACCAGGGGCCCCAGGCGCCCCCCCTGGCGCGGCTAGGGGTGGGGCCGCGCCGGGTGGCCGCCTGGGACCCCCTGGCTCCCCTCTGGCCCCTCCCGGACTTTTCTCGAAGCTTCCTGTACGCTGATTTTTTATGTATATGGGGGAAAACTGAAATAGAAAAACAGCAAAAAACAGGAACTGGCACTGGGGTGCACTGAGTTAATAGGTTAGTCCAAATATGATCAAAAGTGTATGAAAGTGTATCTAGATCATAGTAATATCACACAAAACATGCATGGAGCAAGCAGAAATTATAGATACGTTTTGGACGTATCAGTGGCCCCCTCTGGCTCCTGTTTTGGGTGCCTCCGCCAATCTTCCTCAGAATGACCTCCGATTTTCAGCACATTTGGAGGTTTTATGATTAAGCAACTCTATGTCCACTTTTCTCCGCTGAATCATGCGTCTCCTGTTTCGGCACCAGAAAGTTGCAAACTGTGTAAAACATTCCAAAACAACATAAGAACAACATCATAATGTGAAATATATCAATGACTAGGGGTAAATTACGATATAAAATAGTGATGCATTTTGGACATATCACCCACCTCCAGCTTCTAGCTCACGCGCACCCTCGGCCTGTCAGCCTCCGCCCTGGGTGTCATCAGCTTATCCGACGCTCACCGTCGGCCTGGGCCTCAGCCCACTAAGGTGAGCAGCCCACTTTTCTTTTTATTTTGCTGCTGCGATAGTTGGGCGGGCCAATGTCCTAAGTAGCGCCCATGAGCGTTTGTTAGCTATTCTGCGTCGCCCTCTGCTAGGACCAGTAGCTTCAGTTTTGGCCCGTTGGATTACCTATTCATTTTTTGTATTAAATAATTGGCAGATTGTGATGCCTTTGGGCGATGCCCGTATCTTTTTAACGGTAGCTCGGATTATGATGCGTTCTACTTGAAACTTTCATAGATGTTCATGTAGATTAATAAAATTTTGCTCTTTGCCATGTTTGCACTTGTCTACATGTTGTTTACTTGCTATTTACAATGCATGGCACCGTAAATGGTTTATTTAATAACTTTTTAACTATTGGTCCAATAAAAATGTTCTTTATATGTAACTTGACTAGATTTCATGTATATTATGATTGTGCTATTGTTTGCTGTTGTTAACCAACTTAAAATATGGTTTAGGGAAGAACTGTAGTAAAACTAATAATTATCATGGGGTACTTAGTGATATGCCATGGTTAAGATTTTGCCTCACTTAAATTGACTAGCATAGATAGTTTACTTTATGCTTCACCTCTTTCCATGCTTGTGTTAGATGCCATGTTAAGAACCTCTACTCATGTTGTGTAGATAAACAACTTGAACCGATGATAAATGTGCGGTATCGTCGTGTGTGATCGATACCTCACTTAACCTGTTAATAACCGTTCTAGACGATAGATACGATACCGTAGTGCGTTACCTCGTGTTTCCTTCTTCTTGTTGCTTGCTCGTGATTGCTTCGTAGTAATCAATGCATGTTCGTCGATTGCATTTCCAGTGTTTCCTTCTTGTGTGCTCCCGCGGGTACTATCGGAGACGTTGCGATCGACTATACCTTCGGCTTCGTCTTCTCATCAGGTAAGGGGGAGCATATATCATGCTTATAACTTTCAGCTCACTTGCCTAGGTATATGATATAACAATTGCTTGATACTACCACCTCACATTTATGCCTCCATATTAAAAGCCAAACAACCATGTCCCCCACATCCCAGCAAACCTTTGTTTGGCCATGTACCTTGCTTTTCTTAACCACTTCTTAGTATGCATGCTTAGGATGCTACAACTATTTCCCTTGTTATTCCTTGGATTGGGCTATCACACTATTATATTGTCGTGGATGATTTGATTATTATGATATTGACTATATTCGACGAAGGATGGAGGGTCTAGGCTATCCCTCCCTGATGCTTTGTTCCATTCAAGTGACCTAGGACCCGAGTTCCGGGTATTTAAGCTCTTGACGAGCGTGCCTAACCGCGTGTGGGATAATATGGAGTCCCCTTTTCTTACCTACCTAGATTCAAACTAGAAGAATAACACCACAACTTAAATATCAAACAACACATATTACTTCAACATCATATGACTACTAACAACTAGACTTCTCCCATGTCCTCAAGAACTAAAGGAACTACTCACAAGACATAAAAGAGATCATGATCAGAGGTGATAAATATATGAATAAAAATCTGGTCATAACAATAATTCTCCAACAAAACTCAATAGTATTCACCACAAAGAGTAATCAACACCGGTAGAGTAGAGGGAATAGGTAGTACAAGTTACAACTTGGATTGAAATGATGAGATGAGATGGGGTGAATATGGAGATGGTGATGATGGTGATGATGATGTTGATGATGATCTCGATGATGCCCGTGACGACGGTGATGACAATGAGGACGATCTCCCCCTCCGGGAGGAGTTCTGCCCGATGCAATCTGCCCACCGGAAAGGTCTTTTCTTCTCTGTAGATTTCCGCCACGGAGCGGTGGCGGAACTCCGAAAACTCTTCTCGTTTTTGGGTTTTTAGGTCACGATGAAGATATAGGCCAAAGGGGGGCTCCTGGAGTGGGCTCCACCTCCTAGGCGGCCACCTGGCGCGGTCTGAGGGGGGGGGCACCAGGGCGAGGTGCCCTTCAGCTGGTCTTCGTCAATTCTTCAGAAAACTACACCCCGTAAATTGCAGGTCATTTGGAGATGTGCTGATATGGCCACTTGATGTGCACTTTTCCCCGCTGATTCCTGCGTCTGCTGTTTTGGCACCGGAAATTTGAAAACTGTGTAAAACAAGCCAAAACACTATAAGAACACCATCATAATATGAAATATATCAATGAATAGAGGTAAATTATGATATAAAATAGTATTGCATTTTTGACGTATCATGGAGTAATCCCCTTGAGGTCGTCAAGGGTATATCCAATAGCGCCTCGGTGTTTATGAAGGGTTTCCAATAATCTATCTTCTTCATATACTATAAGGTCAGCATTGGTAATAACATGATATACTTTCTTTTCATCTAAATAAGCATAGTTGAGTGCATCGGGAAGAGGTTTTAGATCGAACACCAGGTTTTCTTTTGGTTGTGAAAGGATTCCTAAAGGTTCAATCGAAAGTTTGTGCTTATCAGGATAGTAGGTTGTCTCAAGAATATATCATCTAGTTTGTTTCTTTCCTGCATATGAATTTCGTTCTCGTGGTCCTCCATGTATTGCTGCAAGGGATCGTTAGGAGGAATAGCAATAGAGGAAATATCTTCAATAATCTTATCATTACTAGGCAAGTCAGTTCCACGAGTTTGCTTCGAAAATTTAGAAAAGTTAAATTCATATGGCTCACCATTGAATTCAACGTATACTTTTCCTTTCCTGCAATCTATAATATCTCCACAAGTCTTGAGAAAAGGTCAACCAAATATAATAGGACAAAAATTATCTTGCACTGAACCAAGTACTAGAAAGTCGGTAGGATATTTTACCTTTCCACATAAGACTTCAACATTTCTCACAATTCCAATGGGAGAGATAGTTTCTCTGATTGCAAGATGGATTATAACATCAATTTCTTCAAGTTCACAAGGTGAAATCTCACTCATTCTCTCTTGATAGAGTGAATAAGGAATAGCACTAGCACTGGATCCCAAATCGCATAGCCCATAATAATTATGATCTCCTATTTTAACAGATACCACTTGAGTACCTGAAATTGGGCCTTTATTGTTGGTTGTGACAAGGTTAGTAGAAACAACACAAAAATTTATAATGGAATCTCCAATATCATTGGTAACAAGATCTTTTACCAATGCAACTTGAGGATCGACCTTAATCACGTCCACATGCTCATCAGTCTTTCTCTCACTTTTATTTAATATACTTGTCACAAAAGAATGCTCCCTCATCCTTGCGGGAAAAAGGGAGCTTTTCATATATAACTGCAGGAAAAATAGGGCCAGCAACATGAATATCAACAGGTAATTCCTTAAAGGGCTTATGATCCAGATCCTCCTTCTTTTTAGAGGAATCAATATGAGAGGCAAAGTCTTTGCAAAGATCATTTAGCAGTTTGGAATCAAGACCAATCTTAGCACAAAAGGTATTGAAGTAATCAGTTTTCACATAGCTCTCAATGTAATCATGCTCATAATTTATAACGGGTTCAATACCTACAATCTCCCAATCTTCAGTGTTCTTCTGGATCCTTTCAATAAGTCCCCACCTTTCCTCAACGCTTCTATTTGGAAATACCCCACTAGAGGAGGCATCAAGCATCTCTTTATCTTGACGAGAAAGCCTTGCATAAAAATTCGTAAGAATAATTTCCTTGGGGAGAGCATGATTGGGGAATTTGAGCATTAGGGACTTCAATCTCCCCCAAGCTTGGGCGATGCTTTCTCCGTCATGTGACAAAAAATTATAAATATAGTTCCTGTCTCGATGTATTTCAAGAGGATACAACTTTGCATAAAAGAGAGGCATAAGCTCTTGCCAATTTAGTAAATGAGAGTTATCGAGAAGACTATACCAATCCAAAGCCTTATCTTTCAATGATAAATAGAATAGTTTTCTCATACCAAAGTCCATCGATATACCTGCAAGCTTAAATAAGGAGCATAGTTGTGAAAGATATAGCAAATGTTCGCATGGATGTCTATCTCCTGCATATCGAATAGCCAAGCCATAATCAACAATACCAGTTGGTATTTTGAAAGGTACAATTTCAGTAGGTGGGGGAGCCTTCTCCACCACAGTAGTGGTGGGGAGGTTTCCCACATGCAAAGATCCAAGAGCAGAGTTCTCCATAGGGATAAAAAGTAGCAACGGCAAAATAAAAACAGCACAAGCAGTGTAAAGGTTTCCTTACCAATTTCACTTACCAATAGCGCTACACTCCCCGGCAACGGCGCCCAAAAATACTTTTGGGATGACCCACAAGTGTAGGGGATCTATCGTAGCCTTTCGATAAGTAAGAGTGTAAAACCCAACGAGGAGCAGAAGGTACTAACAATTGATATTGAGAAAGGAATAACTGCAAGCACTCAAAGGTAATTTTATGGGTTTTCTGGTATAAGCAACAAGGAAATAAAAGAAATGAAAGTAAATGGGTTTTATGGTATAAGAAGCAAGTGGACCAATCCTTTTGAACACAAAGGATAAGCTGAGAGATCAAACTTATAAGAGCTAAAACATTCCTGAGGACACACGGGAGAGGTAGTCATGTGCTTTCGCCATATTTCGTCTAGTACTATGTTTTGTGTTGATAAGTGTTATGTGGGTGGACCTATGCTAGTGCACCTTCTAGACTAAGATAAGTACACTCTTATGATTAAACCTCTTGCAAGCATCCACAAATACAAGAGAGAAATTAAGGCAAAGCCTAACCATAGCAATAAAGTTTAGGATCCAACACTCCCTCGTGCAAAAGTGTGCGAACTGGGGTTCAGGTTTCTGTCACTCCTACAGCCCACCATAAGCATAATTTATACACAATGTATTCCCCTAGGTCCTTACAAAGGGGAAGTGTTATGTAGTCGACATTCACATAACACCACTAGAAGAATAACCCCACAACTTTAATATCAAACAACACATATTACTTCAACATCATATGACTACTAACAACTAGACTTCTCCCATGTCCTCAAGAACTAAAGGAACTACCCACAATACATAAAGGAGATCATGATCAGAGGTGATAATTATATGATAAACAATCTGGTCATAACAATAATTCTCCAACAAAACTTTAATAGCATTCACCACAAAAGAGTAATCAACACCGATAAAGTAGAGGGGATGAATAGTGCAACTTACAACTCAGATTGCACTGCAGAGATGAGATGGGATGAAGATGGAGATGGTGCTGATGATGGGGATGATGGTGATGATGATCTCGATGATTCCTGTGACGATGAGGACGATCCCCCCTCCGGGAGGAGTTCTCCCCGACGGAATCTGCCCGCCGGAAAGGTCTTTTCTTCTCTGTAGGTTTCCTCCACGGAGTGGCAGCGGAACTTCGGAAACTTTTTTTTTGGATTTTTAGTTCACGATGGTCATATAGGCCAAAGGGGGGCAACGGAGGTGGGTCTTGCCCCCAGGCGGCCACCTGGCGTGGCCTAAGGGGGGGGGGAGCACACCACCAGGGCGTCTGGAGCCCTGGTGGCCCCCCTCCGGCTGCCCTTTGGCCTGTCTTTGTTATATCTTTAGAAAGTTACTCCCCGTGAATTTCAGGTCATTTGGAGATGTGCTGACATGGCCACTATACGTGCACTTTTCCCCGCTGATTCTTCCGTCTGCTGTTTCGGCACCAGAAAGTTGTAAACTGTGTAAAACAAGCCAAAAACTATAAGAACATCATCATAATATGAAATATATCAATGAATAGAGGAAAATTATGATGTAAAATAGTGATGCATTTTGGACGTATCAGTAAGTCCTCCGGCCGGTAACGCGCCCGTGGTGGGGGCCCTCCTTGTCCTTTTCTAGTGGATCGAGTTTGACGAAGCGCCCGCGGAGCAGCCGCTCTTCTTCCTCCTCCGGCGGCTCGAGCTTCACCGCACGGAAGGAGCGCCCCACGCCGGAGGAGCTGCCGGCAGAGGAGTTGTCGTCGCCGAAGAAGCGCAACCCCGCCGGAGGAGGAGCCGACCGTACTGAAGGAGCACCACGCCTCGGAGGAGCCGCTCGCGCCGGAGCAGGGACGGCGGCGGCGAGAGGCGCGGTTCGTCCACCGGTCGGTGCTCCGCTTGCGCCGCGTCGCAGGCCACACGACGCTTGGGCATCGTCATAGTCGCCGCCGCCGGATGCTCCGCGGCCGGAGGACCATATCAGGGCTCGGCGACGGAGGATCTGGCGATGTCGGCATGGAAATGTGTGGACGCAACAACCGGCGGCGAGAAATCCGCGTGGGGATTGCGCGAGTGGCGACGGTGAGAGGATAAGGGTTCGACCTGAATCCGCGGCGAGAAACCGAATAAATAGAGGTCTGCGGGTTCGATTTGCGGGGAATTGTAAAAAAAATTAAGGGTCCGCGGCCGATAAGGGTTTGATACGTCCCAAAGGTATCTATAATTTCTTCTTGCTCCATGCTTCTTTAGGTGATATTGCTATATGTTTTGATGCACTTTCATATCATTTACAACATATTTTGACTAACCTACTGATTCAGTGTCTAGTGCCAGTTTTTGTCTCTTATTGTCCGCGCATTGCAGAAAAAGGTCAAAAATAAAAGTGCTCGGAAAATTCCAGAAAAATATCCATGAAGGAAGACTCCAGAAGACCGAAGGGGCCCCCGAGAGGGGCGACCCCCTAGCCGTGCATCTTGCTGGCGCGGCCAGGGGGATGGCTGCCTAGGCCAGGGGAGCACCCCCCAGGATCCGCTTTGGCATATATTTTGCCCTCATTACAGAAACCCTCGAGGAGTTCCCCGTTACGTGATTTCGTCCATTGTTTCGCTGCTGAAGCTATTCCGATCTCGGGATCGCCAGAACAACCTGTCCCGACACACTACTGGAGGGAGGATTGACCTCCGGAGACCTCTCCATCACCATGATCGCCTCTGGGATGTACCGTGAGTAGTCCCCCTCGGACCATGGATCCATGATGAGTGGCTAGATGATGTCTTCTCTCTAATATTGGGCTTCAATGTTTAGCCCTTGTGGGCTGCCTATCATGATCAAGGCAGCTATGTATTAGTTCATGATTTTCTATGTTGTGTTTCCTGGGATTCAATGGATTATGAGATTATGTTCAGTTTGTGATGAGTGATATATTTGGTTTACCTTTATATTTTAGTTCTTGAGTGTTCTTGCATGTTCTCCGTTGTTGTTTGTTTCTTTGTCCAAGTAGTAGATTGCAAATCAAAGAGGGAGCGGTAAGCTTGATTGTGGGTTCATGCCCCCCGATGTCCAGCTTGAGTGATAGAAACATAAGATTAGGGGATGTGCTGTTGCCACCAGGGAGAAAACAACGGTGCTTGTAACTGGGGTTGCAAGGATAGCTTACATTACGCATAGAGTGCTAAGGCAATTGTTTGTTACTTTGAGCCTACACTTTGGTTGGGGTTCGAAACTTAATTCCAGAGAGATGTTCTGGATAGATATCTCAAGGTGGATGATTAGAGAGTAGATGCCAATGAATAAACCGTCTACTTTTTTTGATGTAATGCCCATATGATTGAGCATCTTTACTTTCTAGTAGCATAATTAGCATTGCGGTGCTTTAATAATTCTGTCAATTGCCTAGCTGTAATTTGTTCACCGAGCATAGTTGTTTATCGTCTTTTGGAAGAGAGACATCGCTAGTGAAGGTCATGGGACCCCTGTCCATATTTCCATCATAGTTACACCGTTCACTTTTATTGCTTTTATTTCCTTTCAGTTGCACCCACTATTATTTCTTCTTTGTGTTTGATCTTTTGTAAACATCAAGGTCGAAGAGATTGACAACCTCTCTAAACTCGTTGGGAGCAAAGTTATTTGCGTCCGTGTGCAGGGCCATGTCAAGTAAGCAACCTCAAGGTTGTAAAACAGCACCATTGTTTTCTTTTCCACCTTCTTGTCGAGTGTGTTCACCGAGGGAAATTTACCACTATCTGCATCATAATGTTCCACTTGGGGTAACCAATGAGGAGGTGTTATCTGCACCCATCAAGCTACATTTCTGGCGTCGTTTCCGGGGATTCCAGACTTCAAGATAGGGGAGTTGCACACTACCTTTTATCTTCGCTTTTTAGTCTTATTAGTTTAATTTTTAGCTTTTTCTTTTGAGTCTTTTACCAAAAACACCAAAAATATTAGTTACTTTGCTCCTGCTCGATGCTGTTACTCTGGGTTCCACTCAAAACACCAAGTTGTGCGACTTCACTAGTTAGAACAACAATGACTTTATTTGCACTCCTATTGTTGCACCCTCCACTTTGGCGACTTCCTATGAAATTAAACCTATTTTGTTGAACCTTATTATGAAAGAACAGTTGTCCGGTGCTGTAGATGATGTTGCTTTCAATTTGAATAACTTTGTTGAGCTTTGTGATATGAAAAAGTATAAGGAAGTAGATGGTGATATTGTTAAACTTAAACTTTTTCCCTTTTCTTTGAGAGGAAGAGTTAAGGAGTGGCTTCAATCCTTACCTAGGAATATCATAGATTATTGGGATAAATGTAAGGATGCTTTTATTATAAAGTACCGCCCACCTGCTAGGATTATTCAGTTAAGGAGCAACATTATGAACTTTAGAAAACTTGATAATGAACATGTTGCTCAAGCTTGGGAATGTATGAAATCTCTTGTTAATAATTGCCCTACTCATGGATTAACTACTTGGATTGTTATCCAAACTTTTAATACAAGATTGAAATTTACCTCGCGGAATCTATAAGACTCGGCAGCGAGAGGAACCTTTATGTCAAACACACTTGGTGTTGCCACGAATCTATTAGATGATATGATGACAAACTACTCTCAATGGCATACCGAGAGATCTCCAATAGGTAGAAAGGTAAACTCTGTTTAGGAGATCTCCTCTTTAAATGATAAGGTTGACTTGACCATGTCTTTACTTAATAAGCAAGCTCCTATTAATCCTTATGATGTTCCTTTAAATTCTTTGGTTACTCAAGAGAACGAGCAAATAGATTTTAATTTTATTTCTAGGAACAACTTCAACAATAATGCTTATAGGAGTAATTTTGGTAGGAACAATCCTAGACCGTTCCCCTAAAACAACTCTTATGGGAATAACAACACCTATCCAATCCACCATTCTCTTGTCTAAAAGTTGAAATTTCAATCTCAGGAGAAGCCTTCAAAACAGAAAAGAAAGACATACTGATTACTACTTGAAGCAAGCTAAGAACAAGGTAACTATTTTTTGGTGTTTTTGGTAAAAGACTCAAAAGAAAAAACTGAAAAGTAAACTAACAAGAAAAAAAAGCAAAGATAAAAGGTAGTGTGCAACTCCCCTATCTTGAAGACCGGAATCATCGGCAACAGTGCCAGAAATTTAGCTTGATGGGTGTAGATAACACCTCCTCATTGGTTACCCCAAGTGGAAGGTTATGATGTAGATAGCGGCAAATTCCCTCGGTGAAGATACCAAGGTTTATGTCTCCACTAGGATTCCAACCGCAACAAGAAGGTGGTGAAACGAGTAACGCGCCGTCTGAAAGATATTACTCGCTTAACCTGGGCCTGCATACAGACACAAATAACTTTGCTCCCAACGAGTCAGAGAGGTTGTCAATCTCTTCGACCTTGTTGTTTACAAAGGATCAAACACAAAGGGGAAATAATAGTGGATGCAACTGAAAGGAAATACAAGCAGTAAATAGGAACGGTGTAAACTACGATGGAAATATGGACCAGGGTCCCATGACTTTCACTAGCGATGTCTCTCCCAAAAGACGATAACAACTATGCTGGGTGAACAAATTACAACTAGGCAATTGACATAATTATAAACGCATTGAAATGCTAATTTTTCTACTAGAAAGTAAAGGGGCTCAATCTTATGGGCATTACACCAAAACAAGTAGACCATTGATCCATCATCATCTACTCACTAATCATCCACCTTGAGATATCTATCCAGAACATCTCACTGGTATTAAGTCGGGAACCCCAACCAAATTGTAGGCTCAAAGCAACGGAAAATGGCCTTAACACTCTATGCGTAATGTAAGCAATCCTTGCAACTACAGTTACGAGAACCACAGTTTTCTCCCCTGGTGGCAATAACACATACCCTAGTCTCATGTTTCTATCAGTGAAGCTAGACATCGGGGGGAATGAACCCACAATCAAGCATAACACTCCTTCTTGGAGTTGCAATCTACTACTTGGCCAAAGAAACAAACACAATGGATAACATGCAATAATACTCAAGAAAAATAATATGAAGGTAAATCAAATATATTACTCATCAGAAACTAAACATAATCTCATAATCCATCGGATCCCAGCAAACATAGTATAGCAAAACAGGAACTAGTACAAAGGTGACTTGATCATGATAGGCGGCTCACCAGGTTTAAACATTGAAGCACAAGATTGGAGAGAAGATATCACATAGCTACTCGTCATGGACCCAAGGTCCAAGGGGTACTACTCACGACACATCCCGGAGGCGATCATGGTGATGGAGAGGCCTCCGGAGGTCAATCCTTCCTCCAGCAGGGTGCCGGGACAACTTCTCATAGCGATACCGAGATCGGAATCGCTTCGGCGGCGCAATAGTGGACGAAATCGCGTAATGGGGGGATCGTCAAGCGTTTCTGTCTCGTGATGTAAATATAGGCCAATGGGGGACCTGAGGGGTGGCCCCTGGCCCAGGCGGCCAAAGGGCGCGGCCACCCCCAAGCCGCGCCGGGAAGGCACCTGGACAGGGGGTGGCCCCCCTCGGGGCCTCCTTTGGTCTTCTGGAATCTTATATTGTGGATATATTTTTGGTAAATTTTCTGGAATTTTCTGAGCACTTTTATTTTCGACCTTTTCCTGCAATGCACGGACAATAATAGACATAAACTAGCACTAGGCACTGAATTAGTAGGTTAGTACAAAATATGTTGTAAATGATATGAAAGTGCATCAAAACATATAGCAATATCACAAAAATAAGCATGGAGCAAGCAGAAATTACAGATATGTTTGGGACGTATCACCAACGAGGAGGTGTTATCTGCACCCTCAGGGTTCTATTCTGTCCGTTTTTGGCTCGCGGAACCGTAAATCGCTCACGTTTATAAAGGTCCGCGGGGGATAAGGGCTCTTCTAGAGATGCTCTAAAGGTATGAGGCTACTTCTAATGCAAAGGTGTTAAGTGTATTAAATGAGTTAAGAAACTATACTTGACAATGCATTGGTGCTTAGTTTGTTATTACTAAGAGCAAGTACAATAGAGCTGAGTTAGTGGCCTATAAAGAATAAAATAGTAAATTTGTTCTTAGTAGGATGAAAGACAAGAAGTGAGAGAAGGTAAGCGAGCTTTTCGTGAAGAGTCAGCTCTAGCACGTGCACCTAGGCACTTTGTAAGGATGAAAGGTGGGTCATGTATTATAAAAATACTATACTTTTGTACTCCCTCCGTTCCAAAATAACTGTCTCAACTTTGTACTAGCTCTAGTATAAAGTTGTACTTAGGCCAAGACAGTTATTTTGGACTGGAGGGAGCAGTTAACTATTGTAAATGTTGGCTATAAGATGAACTATAGATGACATGTCAAAGCCTTATAGCCAGTAGCGGGCTATATTATTAACCATGCTCTAAGGGCACTCCCAATGCAAGGTTCTTAGCACATAATCATAGGTATTTTTCTTATGTGGCATAACACTTTATAAAGAAAGAGAGGGATGTTGTATCTTAGCCAAGATACAACCCTTGCATGTGACCATATGCAAAAAGCATTGCTAGGCCAATCACATGTATGCATGAGGTTAAAATCATTAAATAAGAGACAATCATTAAGGCTATGCGTAATGGGTAGTATTATAAGTTAGTATCATGCATATGATACTAGTGTATGATACTACCTCTGTAATGCATAGTATCATATAGTAATACCATAGATGACTCTATTTATTATCATGCAAGACACATACTAGTACTCCCTCCGATCCAAATTAATTGACACACACTTAGTACAACTTTGTACTAGAGTTGTACTAAGTGTGCGTCAATTAATATGGATCGGAGGGAGTAGTAAATTTGATATGATATGGTATCATAATATGATACTACATCCTTTTTTTCCTTATTAAATTGCATGACACCTTATCAAAATTGCCTAGTGGCATGTATGATACTATATGTGATACACCCATTACGATCAACCTATGAAATAATGAATTGTGGTAGTAATATCTTAAATTTTTATTGCACCTATGATAAGGTGCTAAGAAACAATGTATTGTGAGAACCCTAAGGTTTCTTAATTTAATTGTTTATCAACTAAAGTCTTTCATGCATAGGTTAGTTTCCTTCATTTTTAATGTTTTGCGTAGGTTCTCGTGACTAGCACCGTTTCCTCATGGGGTCACTGATGACACTAGATAGTGCTCCTCATTGTCTACCCCAAGTGGAAGGTTGAGATGTAGACAACAACAAATTTCCCCCGGTGTCGATACCGAGGTTATCGACCAGTAGGAATCCAAGAGATACAAGTAGGTGGTCAAACGAGCAAGTCGTCGTTTGAGATAAGTTACTCACTTGATCTGGACTTGCACACAAAAGAAAATAACTTTTCTCCCAACGAGTACAGAGAGGTTGTCAATCTCTTCGGTCTTGTTGTTTACAGAGGATCAAAACAGAAGCGGGAATAGTAGTGGTGATTTCAACAAAAAGGAAATAAAAGAAGTAAAGATTAACGGCGTAAACTATGGTGGAAATATGCGCCGGGGTCCCGTGATCTTCACTAGTGATGTCTCTCTCCCAAAATAGGATAAACAACTATGCTGGGTGAACAAATTACATCTGGGAAATTGAAAGAATTATAAACGCACCGCAATGCTAATTATGCTACACGAAAGCTAGAGGCTAAATCGTATGGGCAGTACACTGAAACGATCATACCGTTTATTCATCAGCATCTACTCACTAATCATCCACCTTAAGATACCTATCCAGAACATCTCGCTGGTATTAAGTTGCGAACCCCAACCAAACTGTAGGATCAAAGCAACAGACAACTACATTAACACACTTCCCCTAGTCTCATGTTTATGTCACTCAAGCTAGACATCGGGGGGCATGAACCCACAATCAAGTAAAACACTCCCTCTTGGAGTCACGATCTACTACTTTGCATAAAAACCAATGGAGAACATGCAAGAATACTCAAGAACTCAAACATAAAAGGTAAACCAAATGTATTACTGATATGTCCCAAACGTATCTATAATTTCTGCTTGTTCCATGCTTATATGAGTGACTTTGCTACATGTTTTGCTACACTTTCATAAATTTTTCAACATATTTGGAATAACCTACTAACTCAGTGCCCCAATGCCTGTTTCTGTCTGCTTGTCCGGGCATTGCAGGTATTTCCCAATATTTAAAGTGCTCGAAAAATCCAGAAATATATATATATATATATATATATATAATCAGCATTCCAGAAGCATCCAGAAGACCGAAGGGGAACCGAAGGGGGGGTGGCCCCCTCCCAGGCGGCCAGCTGGCGTGGGTCAGGGGTAGCCCGCCAGGGACTCGCCTGGTGGGGCCAGGCCTCCCCCGGCGCCCTCCTTCCGCCTATATTTACCCCTCGACCTAAAAACACCCGGGAGGTCATCTGTTACCCTACTAATTCTCCGCTGCCGCGATCCCGAGATCGGGATCTCCATCGCCAGAAGACCCTGTCCTGGCACCCTTACGGAGGGAGGATTGATCTCCGGGAGCTTCTCCACAACCAAGCTCTTCCCAGATGTGCCGTGAGTAGTCCGCCTCGGACCATGGGTCCATGGCCAGGAGCTATGTGATGTTTTCCCTCCAATCTTGTGCCTCAATTCTTAGCTCTTGTGAGGTGTTGTACATGATCAAGGTATCTTTGTATTAGTTCTGCTGTTGTTATGCTGTGTTCGCTGTGATCCGATGGATTATGAGATTATGTTCAGATTGTGATGAGTAATATATTTGATTTACCTTTTATGTTTTAGTTCTTGATCGAGTATTCTTGCATGGTCTCCGTTGCTTTTTATTGCTTTGGCCCAGTAGTAGATAGTGACTCCAAGAGGGAGTGTTATGCTTGATTGTGGGTTCATGCCCCCCGATGTCTAGTCTGAGTGACAGAAACATGAGACTAGGGGATGTGTTGTTGCCATCAGGGAGAAAACAACAGTGCTTGTAACTGCGGTTGCAAGGATTGTTTACCTTACGAATAGTTTGTTAATGCAGTTGTCTGTTGCTTTGAGTTTACACTTTGGGTGGGGCTCGCAACTTAAAACCAGCGAGATTTTCTGGATAGATATCTCAAGGTGGATGACTAGTGAGTAGATACTGATGAATAAATAGTCTACTTTTCTTGGCATACTACCTATACGATTGAGCATCTAGCTTTCCTGTAGCATAATTAGCATTGCGGTGTGTATATAATTCTTTCAATTGCCCACCTGTAATTTGTTCACCAACATTTTTATATTTCGTCTTTTGGGAAAGAGACTTCACGAGTGAACATTATGGTCCATATTTCCATCATAGTTTACACCGCTACAATTTACTGCTTTTATTTGCCGCTTGTGTTTTGATCCTTTGTAAACGACAAGGCCGGAGAGATTGAAAACCTCTCTGTACTCGTTGGGATCCAAGTTATTCGTTGTTGTGTGCAGGTCTATATCAACCTTATCTCCATCCGACAAACTTTTGGCGCCGTTGACACTTACTTGTATCTCTTGGAGTCCGCCGGAGACAAACCTCAGTATTTTGGTTGAGGGAAACTTGCTGCTGACCGCTTCTCAACTTTCCACTTGGTGACGGGGACCGGCCTCGGCAAATCCTATGGTTAGGTACCCTAGGTTTCGTGTAGAAGGAAATAGAGCGATGTGGCCTGCGCGTTAGTAGGATTCGGAGGTGACAAGTGACACATGGGGCACGATTTACCCAGCTTCAGGCCCCCAGAGAGAGAACCCTACATGCTGCTTGTCTGATCTTGTATTGATGATGATGTACAGAGGTGCCGTCAGGGCTTTGGTGGAGAGAGATCTATCTAGTCCTATGCGTGGGGTTTTGGTGATGGGTTGTGATCTGTCTAGAGAGGTGCCCCTACCTCGCTTTATATAGATAGCCAGGTAGGGTTTACAAGAGTCCTAGTTGAGTACTAGTAGGAGTCCTTGTCTTGCGCCTCAAGTCTTCGGCTTCACGTCTTATTCCATTATGTCGGTGTCCACGAGTGGGCCCCTGGTGGGCCTCCAACCATGACACGCACTAGGTACCCTCTCTTAGAGGAGTCGTGGGGTCACCCCCTCGTCAGTAGCCCCCGAGTGTCTGGGGGACTCGAAGAGTCGCGCAGGGACTCGAATCTGCAGTAGCCGCCGTAGTGCATGTCGGTCATTTGCTGATGAACGGTCGAAGATGTCGTGAGTATGCTCCCGATGGGAGTATTTGGATGAAGCATCAAAATTGCAGTCCGATTCGTCTTCTTGTTTCATCGTCGGGTGGACAGAAGTTGCCCAGTTGAGAGGTCGTCGAGTGGTCGTCGGGTGCACGTCAGCGCTCCCGATGGGAGTAGCCCCCGAGGCTATGTGCGACTCGTAGATTCGCGCATAGGCTCAAGTTGTTTTTAATCTAACCCCGTCGTTCTTGTCAGTTGCGTGAGTAGTGCTCGTCGGGTGCGCGTCACTGCTCCCGATGGGAGTAGCCCCCGAGGCTATGTTCGACTGCTTGCAGTCGAGCATAGACTCAAGACTTCTTCGTCGTCGAGTAATTGTTATCCGAGGAAGTGCTCGACTCGGGTCTTGCGTCTTAGGCGTGAGTTGTTGTAGGGATCAGTCGTGGACGAGGAGGTTGACGTCGCCACGTCATGAGGGCGCCCAGCCCCCGAGCACCTGCCGAGAAGGAGAAAAAGGTGTAACTATATTAAGGTGTACTTGTGAGATATACAAAACAATTGTAAGGTACGTGATTTGTAGACATTGCACTTTTGTCGAGTGGAAAATTTAGCAGCATACACGGTTTAAGCGTGTCTTTTTGTGAGTAGGAACTCCGGTAGCATACCCTTTCTGGGTAAAAGGGACGCGATGCTAGACTTGTTGAACCCGGAGACAAGAGCGGCCTTTTGGTACCCAGCCTCACTACTTTGACGAATGCAAATAAACATCATAAGAATGTAAAGAAAACTTAGCTGTAGAATCGACACGGCGGAGGATGTCGAAGATGACAGTCGAGTAGTCGACGATGAGAAGTCGACGAGGCGAGAACGGAGTCGATGTAACGGCGATTGCGATGTTCAGCCCCCGAGTCCGCTAGCCCCCGAGTGTTGAGGTGGCGGAGTTGCATAGTGAAGTCATCGTGATGAAGTTTTTCGGCGAGCGATGAGAGAACTCGATGTGGAAATTCCTGCGCGACGGAGCTCGGTACGGGAGAGCCCATACAAAGGAGCTCGGCGCAGGATGATTCATGTGCTTGGAGTCGACGGTGCGGCGAGTGATCGAGAAGGACTCGATGCGTCGGGCAGGATCCTTTGATTGCTCGTTGGGTGATATCGTTGTAGCGGCGCGAGTCGATGTAGAAACCTTGGCGAGTCATCCATGGCATGTCGAGTTGGAGTAGAAGCCTTGCGGGTCAAGATTGAACCCGAATTCGAGATTGGAAATTCGCGATCATGCGTAGATCCAAAAACGCGTTGCAGTGCGAGAGCTGCTGACAGAGATCTAACCGTTGGAATTTTCTGAATTTTTTTGTGCTGATGAGGGATTGAAGACCCGCATGCTTTCATCTTCATGTTGATGTCTGAGCTAATGTCAGGAATTTATTTGCTGGAGTCGCGCGGAGTTTCCGTCAGATTCTGAGAGTGCTTTAGTGCCGTGGTAGCCGACGGAGATCCAGCCGTTGGAATTTGCTGAAATTTTCACAGATGTTCGAAAATTGGATATAGCATCTTTCCACCGAAGGGATCGTTGAGATGAGCTCTGAGTCACCGTCGCGAGTTCCCGGAATACAGACTTTTTTTGTCTTGTAGGCTGCGCGTGAGCGCTTTTGTTGATGTCGATCTTCGAGGGATGCGCTCGAAAATTTTCTTGTTTTCTCCGTGAGCTTGATGTAGATCTTGATGTAGTTGTTGAAGAAGCCGAGATTGCGATGAACCCAACTTGAATAGATCCTTCCGAAGTCGACGGATCGTCGATTGTCGATGTAGGTTTGAGCCGCCGATCCGTGATTCCAACGCGCATGTCTTTCCCAGAGAAGGTGCCAATTGACGGGGATCAACCCCAGGACATCCCATGGTCAGGGACCCTGGGTTAGTCATGAGAGGCACAGGTTGGACGATAGCTCATCGGCAAACTGGAGGACACGTTCCTACTCGAGATTAATGATGAGGGAGATGCGATTACAGTGGATGCCAAGGCTGGAGCGCTCAAGGCTAGGGTTACAGATGATATTCGATGATCTTGGACGGCGGACAAGCGACAAATGGGGCACGATTTACCCAGCTTCAGGGACCCAGAGGGAGAACCCTACATGCTGCTTGTCTGATCTTGTATTGATGATGATGTACAGAGGTGCCGTGAGGGATTTTGTGGAGAGAGATCTGTCTAGTCCTATGCGTGGGGGTTTTGGTGATGGGTTGTGATCTGTCTAGAGAGGTGCCCCTACCTCGCTTTATATAGATACCCAGGTAGGGTTTACAAGAGTCCTAGTCGAGTACAAGTAGGAGTCCTTGTCTTGCGCCTCAAGTCTTCGGCTTCACGTCTTATTCCATTATGTCGGTGTCCACGAGTGGGCCCCTGGTGGGCCGCCAACCATGACACGCACCAGGTACCCTCTCGTAGAGGAGTCGTGGGGTCACCCCCTCGTCACTTGGGCTAACCAACGAGGAACACTACTTTAGTTCCATCAATTACTCATCACAATCTGAACATAATCTCATAATCCATCGGATCATAGAAAACACAAGATAGCAACACAGAAACTAATACTTAGGCAGTTCACAAGGGCTAAGAATTCAGGCACAAGATTGGAGAGAAAGCATCACATAGTTATTGATCATGGACCCATGCTCCAAGGGGGGCTACTCACAGCACATCCGGAAAGCGCTCATGGTGGTGGAGAAGCTCCCAGAGATCAATCCTCCCTCCGGTAGTGTGCGGGGACAGGGTCTTCTAGCGATCCCGATCTCGGGATAGCGGCGGCGGCGGAACAATGGTGAAAATTGCGTAACGGAGGGCCTCCTGAGGGTTTTTAGGACGAGAGGTATATATAGGCGCAAGGGGGCACCAAGGGCCTCCACCTGACCAGGCGGCCAGGTGACGCGGCCCCACCCCTGGCCGCACCAGGCACCCGCCTGGTGAGGGGGGTGATGACCCTCAATTGTAGGGGATCGATTGTAGCGTTTTCGATAAATAAGATTGTCGAACCCAACGAGGAGCAGAAGGTATTGGTAAGTGACTTTGGTAAAGAAATAACTGCAGGCACTGAAAGATAACTTTTTAGGGGTTTTCGGTATAAGCAACAAGAAGGTAAAAACAAGAAAAGTAAAAGGTACTGAGGAGTAACAAGTGTCCCAATCCTTTTGAGCAAAGGATAAGCCTAGCAACTGAACTTATAAAGGCTAAAGCGGTCTTGAGGACACACGGGAGAGATAGTCACGTGCTTTGGACATACTCCGTATCGATACTATGTGCTGTGTTGATAAGTGTTGAGTGGGTGGATCTATGCTAGTACACCTTCTAGACTAAGATAAGTGCACTCTTATGATTAAACATCTTAATAGCTTCTTCAAATACAAGATAGTAATTAAGGGAAAAGCCTAACCACAACAGTAATATCAGGGACCCATTATTCCCTTGTGCAAAAGCATGCAAACTGGGGTTCAGGTTTCTGTCGCACCGGCAACCCACCTTAAGCATTCTTTATACACAATGCATTCCCCTAGGTCCATAATAAGGCGAAGTGTTGAGTGTTCGACTCACACAACACCCATAGGAAAATAACAACACAACTTAAATATCAAACAACACATATTACTTCAACATCATATGACTACTAGCAACTAGACTTATCCCATGTCCTCAAGAACTAAAGTAAATACTCACAAGACATAAAAGAGATCTTGATTAGTGGGGATAAATAGATGATAAACAATCTGGACATAATAATATTTCTCCAACAAAACTCAATAGCATTCACCACAAAGTAGTAATCAACACCGATAGAGTAGTAGGGTTAGATAGTACGGGTTACAACACGAGTTGAAATTGTGAGATGAGATAGGATGGTGGTGGAGATGGTGTTGATGTTGGGGATGATGTTGATGATGATCTCGATGATGCCCGTGAAGTTGGTGACGACGATGGCGATGATCTCCCCTTCCGGGAGGTGTTCTCCCCGGCGGAATCTCCCCGCCGGAGATGTCTTTTCTTCTCTGTAGGTTTTCCCCATGGTACGGCGGCAGAACTCGTGAAGCTCCTCCTCATTTAGGGTTTTCGGACGACGATGGATAAATAGACCAAAGGGGGGGAGCCTGGGGTAGCCCTAGGGGTCCAGGCGGCCACCCGGTGCGGCCAGGTATGGGGCCGCGCCAGGGGGCGTCTCGGCACCTGGTGGCTGATACAGTGAGGAAGATAGTTCTCTCACTTCTCTTTGGTTACCCCAAGTGCAAGGTGAGATGTAGCGTAGCAGCAAATTTCCCCTATGTAGAGGATAGGGTTTGTCTCCCGTAGGACTTGCAGAAATACAAGAAGGTGGTAAAGTGAACAATGGCGCCGAGGTTGCTAACTTCACCTGGACCTGCACACACAACAAATAGATTTGCTCCCAACAAGTACAGAGGAGTTGTCAATTCCTCCGGCCTTGCTATTTACAAAGGATCAACGCAAGAGATAATAATAGTGGCAATGGAAAGTAAGAACTGAAAGTAAATTGAGGGTGTAAACAATGGTGGAAATATGGACCGGAGTCCCACGACGTTCACTAGTGAAGTATCTCTCCCAAAAGACGATAAAAGTGCTAGCGAGGTAAACAAATCACAGCTGGTAAATTGACATGATTATAAATGCACCGCAATGTTAACTATGCTACAAAAGAAAGGAAGAGGCTCAAAAGCAATGGGAGGTAGGCCAGAGTAAGTAGACCGAAATCCATCTGCATCTACGACGAATCATCCACCTTGAGATATCTATCCAGAACATCTCGCTGGTATTAAGTTGCGAATACCACCCAAAGTGTAAACTCAAAGCAACAGACAACTGAATTAAAAGAACTATGCGTAAACTAAACAATCTTGCACCCGCAAGTACAAGCACCGTTGTTTTATCCCTGGTGGCAACAACACATCCGCTAGTCTCATGTTTTTGTGACTCAAGCTAGACATCAACGGGCTAAACCCACAATCAAGCATAACGCTCCCTCTTGGAGTTCCAACAAATCACTTGGCCAAAGCAAAATACGGCAATGGAGAACATGCAAGAATTAACTAAAGAACATAAATATAAAAGAGAACCAAATATATTACTCATCAAAATCTGAACATAGTCTCATAATCCATCAGATCCCAGATAACTCAGCATAGCAACATAGAAAATTACAAAGGTGCCTCGATCATGTGAGGCAGCTCACGAGGTTTCGAAAGTGGAAGCACAAAGAGGGGAGGAGGACATCACATAGCTACTAGCCATGGACCAATGGTCCAAGGGGAACTACTCACAAGACATCCGGGAGGCGTCCATGGTGATGGATGGTCTCCCGGAGGGGATTCCTCCTTCTGGCAGGGTGCCGGGGCAGCTTCTCCTGGCAGCCCCGATCTTGAAACGGCGGCGGCGGCCGTACAGAGAGAAGAACGGGAATAGAAGATCGATATTAGGGGTTTTCTCCGCGGGGGATAAATATAGCCCGAAGGGGGCAGAGAGAGGGGCCACAGGGCAGACAGGAGGCCACCTGGCGCGCCCTAGGGTGGGGCCGCGCTAGGGACCCTCTTGGGGGCCTGGTGGGTCCACTCCCTTCCATCCTTGGTTCTTCGGGAAGCTTCGGCGATGCTGATTTTTTTATATAATTTTTCCGGGATTTATTTGGCACTTTTAATGTTGGAAAACCTGAAATACAAAAACAACAGAAAACAGGAACTGGCAACTGGGTGCACTGAGTTAATAGGTTAGTACAAATATGATAAAAAGTGTATGAAAGTTCAAGTAAAACATGGAAAGGTCACACAAATCATGCATGGAGCAAGCCGAAATTATAGATACGTTTGGGACGTATGAACATCCCCAAGCTTAATTCCTGCTCGTCCTCGTGTAGAGAAATGATAACAAGCATAATTTCTGTGGCGACATGCCACACAACCATATAAGGACTTTTAAGTAAAGCAATCAAAGCATGCATTCAATTAAAGTCTTAACAAGCAAGAGTCTATATTAGCATTGACACAAGAAATAAAAGAACAAAGGGTGCCATAGCTCTCGCTATCCATGACTCGAATGTCTCTAGATGGTGTTTGCGTGCAAGAAGGGGGATATGGGAATACGAGATAAAAATAAGTTGTTGAGAACTACTATCTACTAAAGTTTCACACTTAGTCTCCTTTGGATTCTTATCTTGACTCGTCCCTAGACCACTAGTCAGGTACAAGTCAAACTGATCCACTCCCTTTCGATATTTTGAGCACTCATGCAATGGATAAGCGTGAGCAAGAAAGTTGACACCTAAAAGGCGAAACAGAAAGAAGGTGGAGGAGGAAGACAAAAAAGGTGTGAAAGACTCACATCAATGAGGACAATCATAGGCGAGAGAAGGCCATATGATAGATATGATGTGAGGAGTAGGGATTTCCATGCAACGGATGCACATGTGAGCCTAGGTAAGCTCTCCAATAAAACTAGTGGGGGTGCATCCAACTTGCTTGCTCATGAAGACCTAGAGCTCATTTGAGGAGGCTCATCTTTGGAATATGCTAGCCAAGTTCTGTAGTGTAAGGGTCCCCACATAGTTATGCATGAATGATAATCTCTATGGAGTACAAGGGATAGAGGATGAAGTACTAGTTTGGATCTCTCAAAAGGAATAGTAGTGTGCCCCCTTCTCTTTTTTTTTCTCTTTTTTCTATTTTTTTGTATTTTTTGGTGGCCTCAATGGCTCTTTCTATTTCTCTCATTTGTCCTCTTTGGGATCTTCTGATTTTGTCCTCTTTGGGATCTTTTCCTCACTTTAGGGGCAACACTCTATATTTTACAAGAATATAGGAGATCTTTCACACTTTACAAGGTACTCACATAAAGAAGATGTAGCTATCAGGATGTATGCAATGTATGCCACTCCCAGTGTAGTAGGAACATGTATGACATGAAGATCAAGTCATGAAGAGGTGGATGTTACATGGCAATGTATCTCGGAAAGGCTATGGAAATGCCTTGATAGGTAGGTATGGTGGATTTTTTTAGGAAGGATATAAGGAGGTTTATGATGACAGAGCGTATCATGCCAAGGGTTTGGATGTACCGGCGAATGTGGACGCCAACTCTCGGAGTGAGAAGAAAGCAATGCACGACACATAAGAGGCTAAAAAAATATGGGAGGTGGAAGTGTCAACTTTCGAGTACTCACATTAGTCCGAAGAACTCATGCACTTATCATCGGTAACTCTCAGTCTAATCAGGAGGTTCACAAAGAGACAAGTACCCCGAGGAGGAGTGCATGGGGGTTTGGTTATCCTTGCGCATCCTCGACTCATGGTATGTGAGTGTACTCTAATATTCGAACCCTCCAGAGGTTAGTAATCCATCTAGTAGCTAGAGTTCTCAACAGGGGTTTTGCTTTTCGAAAATCACATGGATTGCCCAAAATACGGCATCTATCACTAATAGGCTAGAGCTCTTGACACCGAAAGTTCAAACATTACTCTAGTCAATACCTCAAAACTATTGCAAGTTACTACTACCTAGTTTCTAGTCAAGACACAAAACTCAGTGCAACAGGCAAACTCTCTAAAGAAGATAAATCATGCAACCTATAGAAACTTCAAGCTATGAAAAAAGAAAAGCTCCAGAAGAAAACTAAAGCACTACAACTAAACAGGGCAGAAGCTAAGAAAAGAAAAAGGAAAACTCACAGCTAAGGAAATAAGCAAGCAAATCCTATGAGGAGTTCTAGTTCAAACGGAGCGTGTTTCTATCCCACACAAAAGAAAACTGGGGTATAACTTGTTACTACGGCAAACATCGAATTTTTTAGGGATACTCTGCAACTCAAATAAAAAAAATCATAACATACGAAAGTTCCGTGATTGTATAGAGCACGCTGTGTAAAAATTCAGATCAAAAAGATGAACTGGTAATTTTCTATGATTTTTCCCTTCACGAGGATAGAATCTGTTTTCTGGACAACATGTCACAACTTTCACTTCCCTTGTCATATGAGGCTATAATTGGGACAAAGCTTGAAACATAAAGATACAATGATGTTGCTATAGTAGTAAAAATAATCAAGACCTCTAAAAACAGAAGTAAAAACTTCTTCGGTTGCCTCCCAACAAGCGCTTTCTTTTACGCCTTTAAGCTAGGCATAAAGATTATAGAAGATGCTCACATAAGAATAAGAATTTGGAGCAAAAGAGAGCATCAAGAAGAAAATATGAGACACATTTAAGCCTAACCCACTTCCTATGCATAGGCATCTTATAAGAAAATAAATCAAAGAAGCAAAAATAAACCAGCATAGGAAGGTGGAACAAGAACATCTTCAAAACTTTCAACATTAGGAGAGGAGTTTTAGTAATATGGAAGTTTCTACAACCAAACTTCCCTGTCTCAAAATAATTTTCAGTAGTATCATGAACTACATCAAGAATATAACTATCACATAAATCATGTTGTTCATGACCTATAAGCACACGTGTAT
This sequence comes from Bromus sterilis, assembly GCA_950022295.1. Taxonomy (NCBI): domain Eukaryota; kingdom Viridiplantae; phylum Streptophyta; class Magnoliopsida; order Poales; family Poaceae; genus Bromus; species Bromus sterilis. The sequence continues at coordinate 300,670,941 of OX465595.1, forward strand.
AGTTTTCAACACGGTCTTTAGGATTATAAGATAAATCCAACCCATCACATTGATCCTTGATAAGAGCACAATTCTCCGGAATATGAGTTGGAGATTTCAAAAGGATAATAGGACAATCAAGTGTGGGTGCAATAGAAAAAATTTCATGCTTAACATGAGAAACTATAGCAAGTTCAGCTTCGTAAGAATCATCCATATTGGCATCTTGGCCAAAAGTATAGAAGGCATCACCTTCATCAAAAAGGGACATTTGAAAAGAATCCGTAGGATCATAACACTCATATACGGTAAGATTCAAATAGTTACTCTCAGTAGAAGCTAGACATGGATGGCTCCATTCTTCCTCCTTTTGTTCGTCACTCTCCTCCTCTTTTTCATCCAAGGGGCTTTCAGTTTCAGCAATTTCTTCTTTCATAGAGTCCTGCAAAACATTAGTCTCATCCTTTGGGGGCGAGATTCTCTCAGGATGAACAGTAATATAATAATTTGCATCGTAATTTTTGAAACAATAGTTAAGTATAGCAAGACTCTCAGATTGGTAAGGGGCATCATCAATATTTTTAATAAGAGAAGTAATTTCATAGGCACCCTTATAAGCAACAAATTCTTCTATTTCCTCTGCATCATAAAAATCACAGTTTCTCTTAGCATAAGAAGAGAAGGTTTCATCATCATTGTACTCACATTGTAAAGCAAGGTGTTTGTGCCTCATAAAGCAACAAGATTCATCCCTGCAAAAAGATATATTATATATTGAGCACAAGTTTCTAGCATACTTATACAATTGATGTATTTGTTTCCATAAGTGTATCCCCTTTTGAGTCAAGCGGTGTTCCTTGTACAACTTTTGTTGATCCTCGGTGAATCCTCCATGCCAATAAGATCTGGTTTCAAAGAAGTCAGACATTGATTGGCAAGTAAGGAACTAGACATAATGTATATATTTTGGATTTTTGATAAAGGACACAAAAGTAAAAACTGAAAGGTAAACTAACAAGACTAAAAAGCAAGGATAAAAGATAGTGTGCAACTCCCCTATCTTGTAGACTGGAGTCCCCGGCAACGGCGCCAGAAATTAGCTTGATACGGTGAGAAGATAGTTCTCTCACTTCTCGTTGGTTACCCCAAGTGGAAGGTAGCAACAAATTTCCCCTATGTAGAGAATAGGGTTTGTCTCCCGTAGGACTCGCAGAAATACAAGAAGGTGGTAAAGTGAACAATGGCGCCGAGGTTGCTAACTTCACCTGGACTTTCACACACAGCAAATAACTTTGCTCCCAACGAGTACAGAGGAGTTGTCAATTCCTCCGGCCTTTCTGTTTACAAAGGATCAACGCAAGAGATAATAATAGTGGCAATGGAAAGTAAGAACTGAAAGTAAATTGAGGGTGTAAACAATGGTGGAAATATGGACCGGAGTCGAATGACGTTCACTAGTGATGTCTCTCTCCCAAAAGACGATAAAAGTGCTAGCGAGGTACACAAATCACAACTGGGCAATTGACAGGATTATAAACACACCGCAATGCTAACTATGCTACAAAAGAAAGGAAGAGGCCCAAAAGCAATGGGCAGTACGCCAAAGTAAGTAGACTGAAATCCATCTGCATCTACTACGAATCATCCACCTTGAGATATCTATCCAGAACATCTCGCTGGTATTAAGTTGTGAATCCCACCCAAAGTGTAAACACAAAGAAACAGACAACTGAATTAAAAGAACTATGCGTAAAGTAAACGATCCTTGCACCCGCAAGTACAAGCACCATTGTTTTATCCCTAGTGGCAACAACACATCCCCTAGTCTCATGTTTCTGTCACTCAAGCTAGACATCAAGGGGATGAACCCACAATCAAGCATAACGCTCCCTCTTGGAGTTGCAACAAATCACTTGGCCAAAGAAAAATACGGCAACGAAGAACATGCAAGAATTAACTAAAGAACATAAATATAAAAGAGAACCAAATATATTACTCATCACAATCTGAACATAGTCTCATAATCCATCAGATCCCAGCAAACTCATCATAGCAACATAGAAACTTACAAAGGTGCCTCGATCATGTGAGGCATCTCACGAGGTCTCGAAAGTGGAAGCACAAAGAGGGGAGGAGAACATCACATAGCTACTAGTCATGGAACCATGGTCCAAGGGGAACTACTCACAAGACATCCGGGTGGCGTCCATGCTGATGGATGGTCTCCCGGAGGGGATTCCTCCTTCCGGCAGGGTGCAAGGGCAGCTTCTCCCGGCAGCCCCGATCTTGAAACGGCGGCGGCGGCGGTACAGAGAGGATAACAGGAATAACAGATCGATATTAGGTGTTTTCTCCGCGGGGGCTAAATATAGGCTGAAGAGGGCACCGAGAGGGGCCACAGGGCAGCCAGGAGGCCTCCTGGCGCGCCCTAGGGTGGGGCCGCGCCAGGGACCCTCCTGGGGCCCTGGTGGGTCCACTCCCTTCCATCCTTGGTTCTTCGGGAAGCTTCCGCGATGCTGTTTTTTATATAATTTTTCCGGGATTTATTTTCCAATTTTAATGGCCGGAAAACCTGAAATACAAAAACAGCAGAAAACAGGAACTAGCAACTGGGTGCACTGAGTTAATAGGTTAGTCCAAATATGATAAAAAGTGTATGAAAGTTCAATTAAAACATGGCAAAGTCACACAAATCATGCATGGAGAAAGAAGAAATTATAGATACGTTTGGGATGTATCAGTGGCCCCCCTTTGGTTCCCGTTTTGCGTGTCCTCGCCATTCTTCTGAAAAACAGCTTCCGTTGATTTTCAGGTAATTTTGAGGGCTTTTGATTCAGCAACTCAGCGTCCACTTTTTACCGCTGAATCCTGCGTCTGCTGCTTCGACATCGGAAAGGTGCAAACTGTGTAAAACAATCCAAAACAACATAAGAATAGCATCATCACATGAAATATATCAATGAATAGGGATGAATTACTATATATAATAGTGATGCCTTTTGCACGTATCAGGGGTATCCTTCGGGCTTCTGGAGTATTCGTGTATGATGATTTTTATACGATTTTTCCAGATTTTTCCAAGCACTTTAATGATTGGCATTTTCCTTCAATGCACGGACAACAGCAGACATAAACTGGCATTGTGGCACTGAGTTAGTAGGTTAGTCCAAATATGTTGAAAAAGGTATGAAAGTGTAGCAAAACAAATAGCAAAGTCACCCATATAAGCAGGGAACAAGCATAAATTATAGATACGTTTGGGACGTATCAGCATCCCCAAGCTTAATTCCGGCTCGTCCTCGAGCAGGTAAATGATAACGAATATAATTTTTGTGGTGACATGCTACCAACAAATAAATGAACTTTAAAGTACAACAAGTAAGGTATGCAATTCAAGTCAAGACAATAACAAGCAAGAGTTTATATCTAGTATTCAAACTAGCAAAGTAAGAACATAAAGGTGCAAGAGCTCTCGCTGTCCGTGACTCAAATGTCTTCAAATGGTGTTTGTGTGCACGAAGTGGGAGATGGGTTTAGAGCATAGAAATACTGGATAGTTAATTGAGAACTCAATCTACTAAAACTTCACTCTTGGTCTCCTTCGGAATCTTATTATGACTCGTCCCCAGACCACTAGTCAGGCACAAGTCAAACTGATCCTCTCCCTTTCGACTTTCAGCACTCATGCAATGAATGAGCGCGAGCAAGATAGTTGGCACTTAGGATGGAAAATAGAATAATGATGGGGAAGGAAGAAAAAAAAGTGTGAAAGGATCACATCAATGAGGACAATCATAGACGAGAGAAAGACAAATGATAGATATGATGTGAGGAGTAGGGTATGCCATGCAATAGATGCACATGTGAGCTATGGAAAGCTCTCCAATGGAACTAGTGGGGGTGCATCCAACTCGCTTGCTCAAGAAGACCTAGAGCTCATTTGAGGAAGCTCATCATTGGAATATACAAGCCAAGTTCTATAGTGCAAGGATCCCCACATAGTTATGCATGAATGATATGGAACTCTCTATGTAGTACAAATGTTACTTTAGAGTACGAGTGTGGATCTTTCAAAAGGAATAGTAGTGTTGCCCCTTATTTTTTTTTGTTTTTCTATATTTTTTGTGGCCTTATTGGCTCTTTCTATTGATCTCTCATTTGTCCTCTTTGGGATCTTTTAATTTGTCCTCTTTTGGGGATTTTTAATTTGTGTACTCTTTGGGATCTTTTCCTCACTTTAAAGGCAACACTTTATATTTTACAAGGATATAGAAGGTCACACACTTTACAAAAGTAGTCAACATAAATAAAACTGAAAACTATCATGATATGTGTAACGACCCGATTCGATAAGAATCCAAGTCTCTGTGCATTCGGTGCTAGTCCCTGGATCAATAGCTAGCACACACAATACATGATGTAATATCAAGAAATAAACCACATGTCATAAATATTACCTCAAAGATCCAGTGTTACAATAAAGCATACCTGCATAGCACAAGGCTAGCTTACAAATAAAATACAGCGGAAAACAATAAAGAGCTTCGTGGCGTCCATCAACTCCACCGGCAAGTTGATTATAGACATCGTAACCCTACATCGCATCACTTACTCGTCGTATAAAAATCCTGCAACACCGAAGGTTAAAGCCCGACAACGGGTCAGTACATCTGATTTGTACGGCAAGTCACACGAAAAAGTATAACAGACCTACATCTACATGCAAGGTAAGTCAAAGGAAGGCTTATGGTTTTATTTTGTAGAAAGCTGATTTTTCCTTAGTCTACCTAAATCAAATTTTAGTTTAACTTATTACTTAAGATTGAACTGGGCACACCAGTTCCAATCCACACCCTTTATTAAATCTTGCCCACTCAAGTTTATTATGGTGATTCATCTGTCAAGATCCTCCAGTAAAAGTAATGTCTAGCAGCTCAAGGATGTCAATAACCGGGGACACGGCTAATCATGATTAGTTTTTACTCTGCAGAGGTTAATACACTTTCCCCGCTGGACTCAACCCGAAGATTGAGACGAAGTCTTTCAGAAGAGGTCACCTACACCCAACGGCAAGCCAGTACCACCTATCACATCTACATCTGCTAGCTTTGCACGGGAGAGGCTTCCTACATTTTACTCAACTAAGAAAGAGCCCATATGGCCAGCGGCTGTACATGGAAGCTCCTAGTCACCAAGTATGTCTGATCTTTTTGAGCCTGGGCGGCGCCCACTTACGTTCAGAGGGTAGATACCATGACGTACTGTCGACCACCAAAACCAACCATTAAGGGTACAACCTGGTCTCGCCTTAGATAAGGCACGAGCCCCCTCGAAGCACCCCCTGCCCGTCCAGAGGTGAGTTATATTTAAGGTTGCTAGTAAAAACATTAAATCCTCACACAACTCAATGTATTCTCAAGCCAATCCCCGTCTACAAGCATAGAAATATATAATCAAATACGAACTAGGGCGACAAAGAATACAGGATCAGATCATATGGCTATCCTACCAGGTTTGCAGCAATAATAATATAAAACTTCCTAAACATGCATAGGGTTATATTTGTTACATGCATAAGTAAAAATATAGGTTATGAAATGGTCAAAGTGCAACTTGCCTTATACATTCGATGAAGTTCTTCGCTCTCACGGTCCAGTCAACTCTACTCGTCACACTCCGAGCAAATCTATCGCAAACGAAGGAACTCAAATAAGCAATCACATCACAAGGCAAACAAAAGATCAACAAACAAACACAAAGGGTTTTAGCAACAAAATAAAAAGCTTTAAAGTGCAGAGGTGTAGATGTGCTCGAAGGTGATCGGTGGAAGTGAACTCGAGAGAATCAACAGATAAATATTCATCGGTAAGGAATTGTGATCATGGACATTATGAATTCAAGGTGAATATCATGCCCACATGACAAGTGTGTGAATCTTACCGATAACATGTCTCAAATGATCCGATATGCAAAATAAATCACGTGAAACGGAATACTACAACGCAGGTCATAGCAAGTGAAAAATTGTATTGAATTTGAATTTAAACAGATCAAGAAACATTTGAATTTTTGTGTACACATGATATATAAAGAAAGTACATGGAACGAGTGATTCAACGCAAAAAGAATCACTCGATTTGGATCAACGGTTTAAAAGATACGACCTCCGAGATTTGAATTTGAATTTGAAATAAATTCAAATTCAAAAGTGTGCAAAGGTTTGAAAAGTTGATTCCATGATAAAGTACAGAAAAACACGAGCGCGTAGGAAAAAGTTTCACCTCAATCCGACGCACGGTGAAGGAGATATTGTGAGTATGGCGTCGAGGTCTTTTCTTCAAAAAGGACCTATTCACAATTATAATATCTTCGCAAAAACTATCGGGTCCTTGGTCCGGATCTGGCCGGAGTTGACCTGCTCCGGCGAGCTCGACTTGCTCCGGAGAGGTGTGGCACGGGGTGGTGGACGAGGGCAGCGGCGTGCGGAGAGGAGGCGGCGCTACCGCGGGTGGTGGAGGCTCGGGCGACGCGGTCGGCGGCGGGCGGGGCACGGCCGGTGCGACTCGTCGGGTCTCCGGGGGGGGAGGTCGTGGGGCGGCTCGCGACGGCGTCCATCGGCGCGGAGCGCGCTGGTGAGCGGGGCCGGGGTGGCGGCGGCGCTGGAGGCGCGGCTTGGCCGCGAGGGGAGGCGGCGCGGTCGAGCGGCGAGGCCGGCACGGCGGTGGCGGGTCCCGCGGGCAGGAAAAATTAGGGTTTTCAAAAATAAAAGCAACAAGGAAAAATTCGAAAATTATTTATAGCCCGTCCAGAAAAAGAAAAGAAAACATTCCAAACCGGCTAGAACTCGGTTCTCTACCGGGACGGCCCGACTGGCGCTAAAATACGGTCGTGGGCGAGACGTAGGTTTGGACTGGCTGCGTACAATTTTCTTTTTCTTTAAATTCGAAACTTCAAACAACATTAAAAAAAATACTAATCGGAAAAATATGAAATAAATTTCTAAACTCATCAAATAATACAAAGAAATTTATTTAATGAATACATTTTCCAAAAAGGAAAATAAAAATAAAAACATTCTCTAAATACTTTATTCAAATATAAAATACTTTTCATAAATCAAATGAAATCCAATGAATTATTAAAATATTTTTATTTGGTCAAAAGCATTGACAAACCATTTCTAAATAATAAAATATAAATTTTAAAATTGTCACGCCAATAAATAATTTGGTAAAATAAAAATATCCCATTGGAATATATTTTTTCAACTCTTTTAAAATATTTAATAAATCATTTTAATGAAATAAAAAACTCTCTTAGCATTATAAAATCTCTAAAATAATTTTAGAGTTATTTATAAAACTCATAATAAATTTTAAAAACATTAAAGTAATATTCTAAATATTTCCCAACTTTATTAAAAAGTGGATAAGTCATTTTATATCCTCTCAAATGAATTTCGTTGATTTGAAAAATGTTTTGAATATTCAGAAGAATTCCAATAATGATTTAAAACATTTTCCAACCTTGTAATATGTTGAAGGAGTCATATTACCTTCTCTCATTTTGTTTTGTTGGTTTTGTTTTAATTAATAAATTCCAAAAACACCAATTATGAATATTAGGGAAAGTCCTTTTATTCCCTCTTTTTTTAATATTCAATAAACTCCAAAAAGTTTGAAATCCCAGAGAAAATCAAACACATCAAGCAACTAATCATTATCTATTTAATTTTATTAACATTCCAAAATTCGGGGAATTTTGAGATGTTACACACTACCACCCTTAAAAGGAATCTCGTCCTCGAGATTCGAGACGGCTAGAAAGAAAGGCTAGGGTTCGGGTCTTCACGGCAATCCTTTGATCCTCCGAAGGTCTAGGGTACTACCACCCTTAAAAGGATAGAGACATGGTCTTCAAAAGCGTGATCCTTTAGTGAGCTCCTCACACATAATCTTCATACTCCGTTGGGGCATTGAGTCCTTCACCCAGACTTCCTATATTCCCTGGGGCATTGAATTCATCATCATAAGTGTGGGCTTCCAGTATCTTAATCCATCGATGACATTCTTAGTAAGGATTTCACCTTCGGTCTTCGAGGTTTCAAGAATTCCTCCTTTGAGGTTTCCATTCCTTAGCAAGGGAGTGGTATTCCCAATCCACTGATCTTCAAGGATGATACTCCTTCGACTACATCCTCCGAATAATTCATATACTCCGTTGTTGTCTTGAATACCGTATCCCCAAAAGGTGAGTCCTCCAAGTACTGAGACTTCATAACGGAAGGTCAGGCGCCAATACTAACCAAATATCGATACTCTCTTGGTGGTCATCAAGAATACTTCTACGGGATATCTGCAACAAAAGGTCTAGTCTATACTCACTGTGTAACACAAACGGTAATCTCCTACAGGGGTCACACATCATACCATTCTATGGCTCAGCTTTAACATCGTCGCCTCTGTACTATAGGTAAGTCACTCAAGATTTACTATCCCGCATAGCAAGAGCGAATAATAAGGGTAGTCGGCATGGTGATCAATCCATTCCGCAATTAAATCATTACCTTGTATACAGTTTAGCGAATCTCGTAGTCTAACACTCGTTCATCCTCACAGTCATTGCAGAAAGTTCCTCCTGATCATGAACAGGGTTCAGATAAATCCATTGGTTCTGCAAGCCAAACAAAACATCTATCGTTCCTTTACAACTCTCAAGTTTACGAGGGATACTGTAAAACGTACACTTGTGAACTCCAACTTCCTCCGGGGTCTTCCTTCAGCAAGATTGTGCTTGCTTGTTGTAAGATCCTAGCACACGGGGTTAACTTTGGACTCATCATCGGTTGCATCCATCTTTATTCCAGACTTGACATTAGCAGCCATTGTAGTAGCTTCTTCAGTTTAGGAATGAGGATGAGGAGGAATAGAATGTACACAGCGAGGTAGAGATAGATAGAGAGAGCTACCCATACAAACATCACCCAAGTTTTGAAAATAGTTTTGATGTGTAGCTGTCAGTAAAACACAAGAGATGACGGCTCATGGAAACGATCTAATGGTAGAAACGTTGATCTTCCAGGTCTTCAAATCTTCAGGTCTTCAATGACGGTAGCTTCAGTTTTGCATTCTCGAATCCATGTTCGTATCATCGAGTCACTTGTCAAGTTATTCCTCTGGTGGTTGTGTCTTCTTCAGTCTTGAAGCATACTAAATAGATGGGGGTCTAATGAAGCGTAAACTTATTCTACTCACGTAGAAGAAACGCAAGGTACAACCCACAACATCAATCAAAGACATATCCGGGCCACAGGGCACAAGACAGAACTTAACAAAACAAATCATGACATAAAACATCCAGTTAATCAACAGTAAAACATGCATCGATCCACATCTCCAACTAACATTAAAAGGCACCACCGTACACTTAGTGCACACCACGAATATTCTATTCTCCAATTGAAAAACATAAGCTTCAATATGTCGACGTATTTGCCCCCGTGTTCACATCTTCTTCTTTCTCTTCAATTCTGGACACAAGTTGGCGTAGTGTCCCTTGTTCCTGCACCGGTAACACTCAACTTGGCTAAGGTCCTTCTTTTTCTTCTTCACGGGTGCTTCCCTGAATTCTTGGATAATTTTCTCCATTCCTTCCTTTTGATGCTGAGATACTTGTTGTGTCATGATGAAAAATTGACACTGAGCGGGGTAATGATTATTTCCTTCACACACGAAACATGTGAATTGAGCAGTAGGACATTCTTCACCCAAGTGAATTTCCTCACAATAGGGACATCCATCTTGGTGTCCTTCATAGGAGTGTCCTACTTCCCCGCAAATTTTGCAGGCACGCGGCCTCTTACGGTTTACCATCCTTTGCATCGGGGTGACGAGGCGAGATCCCAACAAAATATTGGTAAATTCCTTCCAAGTAATATTCTTTCTTGATTCGTTAATCGCCTGGTGCATTGTCCACCAAGTAGAAGCCTCTTCTACAAAGTACTTGACAGCATAGTGGACCATGACATCACTTCCAACCTTGTTATTCTCCATGTGCTCCTCCATATTATGAATCCATTGCTCAACCTTCAGTCTAGTCATCGCCCCAGAAACGGTGAGTCCTACTTCATACTCCATCTATTGAGCCCAAACGACAAGGGTTAGGGAAACTAGGATACAGACAAGAAAACAATCTAAAGATAGCACCAAGCATAAGCACACAAACAAGAATAAGGCAAAACACCTACACGCAAACAACAACACTTAACAACAATCACTCAAGTCGCAAAAATCAAACCACACAAACAATTCCTAGAGTAAGGTCATATGTGCAAGACATATGATCTCATCATACTATGCGCAATTCGTTTATCTAACTTCATATAAAAGTGGTGGTCTGATTCTAAGCTTCATCCTCCTCAGCTAGGCTGACCTTAAAAATCCGGACATTACATCCCTGGTAGTGATAACCTTAATTGTTCCACAAGATTGATGAGTTACTTCTCAAAAATCATATCTTCAGGGGAATAATCAAATCGAAGGGGTATTTATAATAAAACAAGACAATGAGTTTAGAACATTGAATAATAGATGAGAAATACTAATGGAGAGAGTAAGAAATCAGAGAGTGATAAAATAATTTTGTTCCTATGGCTTTTTCTATCCATTTTCTAGGGTCACGACCTACAGTCAACATGGGCTCTGATACCATATATAACGACCCGATTCGATAAGAATCCAAGTCTCTGTGCATTCTGTTCTAGTCCCTGGATCAATAGCTAGCACACACACTACATGATGTAATATCAAGAAATAAACCACATGTCATAAATATTACCTCAAAGATCCAGTGTTACAATAAAGTATACCTGCATAGCACAAGGCTAGCTTACAAATAAAATACAGCGGAAAACAATAAAGAGCTTCGTGGCGTCCATCAACTCCACAGGCAAGTTGAGTATAAACATCGTAACCCTACATCGCATCACTTACTCTTCGTATAAAAATCCTGCAACACTGAAGGTTACAGCCCGACAACGGGTCAGTACATCTGATTTGTACGGCAAGTCACACGAAAAAGTATAACACACCTACATAGACATGCAAGGTAAGTCAAAGGAAGGCTTATGGTTTTATTTTGCAGAAAGCTAATTTTTCCTTAGTCTACCTAAATCAAATTTTAGTTTAACTTTCTACTTAAGATTGAACTGGGCACACCAGTTCCAATCCACACCCTTTATTAAATCTTGCCCACTCAAGTTTATTATGGTGATTCATCTGTCAAGATCCTCCAGTAACAATAATGTCTAACAGCTCAAGGATGTCCATAACCGGGGACACGGCTAATCATGATTAGTTTTTACTCTGCAGAGGTTAGTACACTTTCCCCGCTAGACTCAACCCGAAGATTGAGACGAAGTCTTTCATAAGAGGTCACCTACACCCAACGGCAAGCCGGTACCACCTATCACATCTACATCTGCTAGCTTTGCACGGGAGAGGCTTCCTACATCATACTCAACTAAGCCAGAGCCCATATGGCCAGCGGCTGTACATGGAATCTCCTAGTCACTATGTCTGATCTTTTTGAGCCTGGACGGCGCCCACTTACGTTCACAGGGTAGATACCATGACGTACTGTCGACCACCAGAACCAACCATTAGGGGTACAACCTGGTCTCTCCTTAGATAAGGCACGAGCCCCCAGGAAGCACTCCCTGCCCGTCCAGAGGTGAATTATATTTTAGGTTGCTAGTCAGAACATTAAATCCTCACACAACTCAATGTATTCTCAAGCCAATCCCCATCTACAAGCATAGCAATATATAATCAAATACGAACTAGGGCGACAAAGAATACATGATCAGATCATATGGCTATCCTACCAGGTTTGCAGCAATAATAATATAAAACTTCCTAAACATGCAAAGAGTGATATTTGCTACATGCATAAGTAAAAATATAGGTTATGAAATGGTCAAAGTGCAACTTGCCTTATACATTCGATGAAGTTCTTCGTCTGACGGTCCAGTCAACTCTACTCGTCACACTCCGAGCAAATCTATCGCAAACGAAGGAACTCAAATAAGAAATCAGATCACAAGGCAAAAAAAAGATCAACAAACAAACACAAAGGGTTTTAGCAACAAAACAAAAATCTTTTAAGTGCAGAGGTGTAGATGTGTTCGAAGGTGATCGGTGGAAGTGAACTCGAGAGAGTCAACAGATAAAGATTCATCGGTAAGGAATTGTGATCATGGACATTATGAATTCAAGGTGAATATCATGCCCACATGACAAGTGTGTGAACCTTACCGATAACATGTCTCAAATGATCCGATATCCAAAAAGAATCACGTGAAACGAAATACTACAACGCAGGTCATAGCAAGTGCAAAATTGAATTGAATTTGAATTTAAACAGATCAAGAAACATTTGAATTTTTGTGTACATATGATATAGACAGAAAGTACATGGAACGAGCGATCCAACGCAAAAAGAATCACTCGATTTGGATCAACGGTTTAAAAGATACGACCTTCGGGATTTGAATTTGAATTTGAAATAAATTCAAATTCTAAAGTGTGCAAAGGTTTGAAAAGTTGATTCCATGATAAATTACAGAAAAACACGAGCGCGTAGGAAAAAGTTTCACCTCAATCCGACGCACGGTGATGGAGATATTGCGAGTACGACGCCGGGGTCTTTTCTCCAAAAACGACCTATTCGCAATTATAATATCTTCGCAAAAAGCAATCGGGTCCTTGGTCTGGATCTGGCCGGAGTTGACCTGCTCCGGCAAGCTCGACTTGCTCCGGCGAGGTGTGGCATGGGGTGGCGGACGAGGACGGCGGCGCTACCGCGGGTGGTGGCGGCTCGGGCGGCGCGGTCGGCGGCGGGGTGGCACAGGCGGCGGGCGGCGGCAGGGCGGGGCGCGGCCGGTGCGGCTCGTCGGGGCTCCGGCGGCGGAGGCCGTGGGGCGGCTCGCGACGGCGGCCACCGGCGCAGAGCGAGGAGGCGAGCGGGGCCGGGGTGGCGGCGGCGCTGGAGGCGCTAGAGGCGGCGCGGCGGAGGCGCACTCCGGCGGCGGCCGCGGGTCCCGCGGGCAGGAAAAATTGGGGTTTTCAAAAATAAAAGAAAAAAGGAAAAATTCGAAAATCATTTATAGCCCGTCCAGAAAAAGAAAAAAAAACATTCCAAACCGGCTAGAACTCGGTTTTCTACCGGGCCGGCCCGACTGGCGCTAAAATACGCTCGTGGGCGAGACATAGACTTGGACTGGCTGCGTACAGTTTTCGTTTTCTTTAAATTGGAAACTTCAAATAACATTACAAAAATAAATATTCATCGGAAAAATATGAAATAAATTTCTAAATTAATCAAATAATACAAAGAAATTTATTTAATGAATACATTTTCCAAAAAGGAAAATAAAAATAAAAACATTCTCTAAATACTTTATTCAAATATAAAATACTTTTCATAAATCAAATGAAATCCAATAAATTATTAAAATATTTTTATTTGGTCAAAAGCATTGACAAACCATTTCTAAATAATAAAATATAAATTTTAAAATTTTCACGCCAATAAATAATTTGGTAAAATAAAAATATCCCATTGGAATATATATTTTCAACTCTTTTAAAATATTTAATAAATCATTTTAATGAAATAAAAACTCTCTTATCATTATAAAATCCCTAAAATAATTTTAGAGTTATTTATAATACTCATAATAAATTTATAAACTTTAAAGTAATATTCTAAATATTTCCCAACTTTATTAAAAGGGGGTAAGTCATTTTATATCCTCTCAAATGAATTTCCTTGAGTTGAAAAATGTTTTGAATATTCAGAAGAATTCCAATAATGATTTAAAACATTTTCCAACCTTTTAATATGTTGAAGGAGTCATATTACCTTCTCGCATTTTGTTTTGTTGGTTTTGTTTTAATTAATAAATTCCAAAAACACCAATTATGAATATTAGGGAAAGTCCTTTTATTCCCTCTTTCTTTTAATATTCAATAAACTCCAAAAAGTTTTAAATCCCAGAGAAAATGAAACACATCAAGCAACCAATCATTATCTATTTAATTTTATTAACATTCCAAAATTCGGGGAATTTTGGGATGTTACAATATGCAAATGTATGCCTCTGCCAGTGTAGCAGGAGATGCAATGATACTAGCGCGTCATGTAGGAATTATTAGGGAAATGCCCAACTAGCATGCGACTCCTCGATCAAGTGAAATCATGTATGCCATTAAGATCAAGTCATGAGATGATGGATGTTGCATGTCAATGTATCTCGGAAAGGCTATGGAATGCCTTGATAGGTAGGTATGGTGGCTGTTTTGAGGAAGGATATAATGAGGTTTATGATGACAGAGCGTATCATGCCAAGGGTTTGGTTTCCCGGTGAAGTTTGCACCAACTCTCAAGGTGAGAAAGGGCAATGCACTATACCGAAGACGCTAGCAAAATATGGATGGTGGAAGTGCCAACAATCAAATAAAGGAACTCATTCACTTATTATCGGTAAGTCTCTATCTAATCAGGAGTTTCACGAAGAGACAAGTACCCCATGGAGGAGTGTATGGGGGTTTGGTCATCCTTTCACATCCTCGACTCATGGTACGTGAGGGTACTCTATATTTTACAACCCCTCCAGAGGTTAGCGATCCATCTAGTATATAGAGTTCTTAACTATTTTTTTGTAGTTTTCTAAAATAAGCACGGATTTCCCAAAATACGACACCTATCACTAATAGGCTTGAGCTCTTGACACACAGAAGTTCAAACATTACTCAAATTAATACCTCAAAACTACTGCAAGTTACTACTAAACTTAAATGGCAAACTCAATTACCTACTCAAGTCAAGACACAAAACACAGTGCAACAGGCCAACTCTCTAAACAAGATAAGCATGAAAACTCAAGAGAGTTCCAAAAACAACAACCTAAATAAAAGCTCTTAAGAGGATAAGCATGAAAAACAAGAGCTAAACATGATAACTAAAGAGGCCACAAAAAATACAAAAAATAGAAAAAAGAGAAAAAATAAATAAGAAAAGAGAGAGAAGGGGGCAACACTACTATTCCTTTTTAAAGATCCACACTCGTACTCCATTGCTATACTTGTACTCCATAGAGATTATCATTCATGCATAACTATGTGGGGACCCTTACACTATAGAACTTGGCTTGCATATTCCAAAAATGAGCCTCCTCAAATGAGCTCTAGGTCTTCATGAGAAAGCAAGTTGGATGCACCCCCACTAGTTTCATTGGAGATATTACCTAGGCTCATATGTGCATCAGTTGCATGGCAATCCCTACTCCTCACATCATATTTATCATTTGGCTTTCTCTTGCCTATGATTTTCCTCATTGATGTGAGCCTTTCACACATTTTTGTCTTCCTTCCCCATCATTTCTCTCTTTGCCATCCTAAGTGCCAACATATCTTGCTCGCGGTCATCCATTGCATGAGTGCTCAAAGTCGAAAGGGAGAGGATCAGTTTGACTTGTACTTGACTAGCGGTCTGGGGATGAGTCAAAATAAGATTCCGAAGGAGACCAAGTGTGAAACTTTAGTAGATTGAGTTCTTGTGACGGCCCCAAAATCAAGCCGTGTACAGTAATCATACACGCAGGGTACACGACCCAAATCAGGGTGCCACGGTGAGAATATCACAACACAACACTAGAGACAAATAAGACAAATCTAATATTACAAACCAGGGTTGACGAGGATTCGAATACATAAGTTATAAAAACCATAATATCTGAGTATAGACATAGTTAGTCAAGTTTTGTCTTAAGAAGGCTAGCACAAATAACATCAGAGATATAGATAAAAAAGGCAAGGCTCCTTCTTGGGAACCTCCAAACTATTCCTGGTCAACGGGGAACTCGACGTCGTAGTAGGCGCCTCCGGGGTACTCTTGCTCCTGGGCGCCAACGTCTGGTTGAAGCAATCCGGGTATATAAAACAAAGGGGGGGGGGAAATAAAGCAAGGGTGAGTATCTAGCATACCGCCGAGTCTTTCGTCCGGCTACTAAGCATTTATGCATTTGTATCAATGGAAAGGGGAGGCTATATAGTGGAATGAATTGCAGAAAACCAGAATAAGGGTGAAAAATTGGGCCTATCGAATACTAGCATCTTCCGACGATTCTAGAAGCATGGGAAAAGAATAGCCAATAGTAATATATAAAGCACAAAGTAACAATGCAGCAGAAGTTGCTGCAGCATTGTATAATAGTAAGTTGTAATAATTATTAATGCCTCTGAGATCACTTCCTCGACTTCCCTGCGAGGAAGAAAACCAGGAACCAACATTTTAGTAATGTAGTAGTTTGTAGTAGTAGGATCTGGCTTCAGCATAAAGCGTCTTGTTACCGTGGACACGGCTATTCGAATAGATTAATCTTCTCTGCAGGGGTGCACTACTGTTACACTACAATGCACGGATCTCCAGGGTGGCGTACACCTTGCTAGGGAATGCGCCATCGAGGCTATCCGACACAAAGTAGCCCATCCGTCAAACTCAACAGAGAGGCCACTGGCCGCTCTAAATCGTAAGTACGCAAGGCTTTGGACCCCAACCCTGACGTACTCCTGCACGGTGCGTGACTGGCCGGTGAAGCAAAAGAAAATACACACCACTTCCCGGCAATCAGACCACGGCACTGCTGACGTCTGAAGAGTTCTCGAAGAAGACTATGATGCAGGGGAGACCATAACTCCTTGCCCCACGTGTAGGCATCACGTATTAGCATCAAGCCACTCAAGTCATCCACCGAACCCTTAGTCATTTTATTATCTCGCGAATAACCATTATCGTTGCCCGACTAGTTAACACAACAGACAACGAACATCAGCCATGACCACCAGTACATCGGCGCCTTCCCTATCGTCCCGTCAAAGCACGCGGTTAACAACAAGGTGAACCGAGTCCTTACCTTATCTCGCGTGTGCTCCTGGAGGAGCTTCAATTTCGTGGTTTGGTAACTCTCGCGGACAACGATCAGGGTGCAAGCCCACCAGTACATCAGTATTCCCTCCCTGTCGTCCCGTTGCAAAACCACTCGCGGGCACCGTTGGGTCACTTGACTTCTTACCTTTAAGAAGAACCGTGGTTCGGGACCCTAGGGAGGCACTACAGAGTCAGCAACGAGAGGAGTACAAGGATTACTCCTCAATAGCTCACACTTGAGTTGGCTCAGCAGGTCCATGGTAGGGGCCTTTGGCGGTGTCTGCACTGTACTGTACCTATTGCAGTTATGATAAATTATATCCGCGTTCACTCCCCAGAGTGATTATGGACCGCTATCTAAACCTACTTGACTAACATGGCGCAGGGCTAACTGCTGAATATTGCATAAATAATAATAGGCAGCATAGGATAAAGGAAGGTACATCAAGGGGCGACAATGACATGCTATGCAATGAATAAGAATTAATGTAATAGCAGCAACAACAATGCCTAGTGCAAGAAATGTATGAAAAAGATAGGTTATATCTTGGGAAGGAGAATGACTCTGCTTGCCTGGAAGCTCGACAGTAGGGGTACGCTCGTCGACGACTTAGTCATAATTAGAAGTGGTGTAGTCGGCGGTAGTAGCGGGGTCTACCGGAGAAGAAGGGGGAAGAAACAATAAATATAAAGCAAACAATATGCAACACAGATGCATGGCATGACAGATGCTACGTTAACAGTGTTCTATCGCAATACAAAGTGTTATGCTCGGAACGGGAATTCATCCGGGGATGAACTTCCAGCTCCGGGTGATTATTGACAGACGGCCCGGAGGGGTGAATGTCTCGTGTTCGTTGTGTTAGAGGGGGTGGTTGGTATACGGGTAGCGTATTCATAATCGTTGTATTTTTCTGAACAAGTTTCTTGTATAAATTATTTTAATTCGACTTACGGTTTAAAAGATATTAATTTTCTAAGTTTAAATCAATTTAAAAGAATTTCAATATTTCTTTTATTTATTAAATAAGAATTATCCAAAACAGTATGATTTGACCAGTCAACTGACATGTGGGTCCCACATGTCAGCCTCTAGTTATTTAAACAATTCATTTTATACTCTAAATAGGGCACTGGCCCCACATGTCATACACTGAGTATTTTATTAATTCATTTAACTTAATTTCTTACAGGTGGGACCCTGGTGTCAGTGAGACATAATTTTAAACTAATGCAGTTTAGTTAATTAAGTTTTGGGCCCATGTTGTCAGTGAGTCAAGGGGTTATTTCACTGTTGAACTTAACATGGGGGTTAGCCACTAATTAAACCGGGGCGGGGCCACCAGTCAGTGGGCTAACCCCACTGACTGTCAAGTGCGTGCAGGCTGGCGACGAGGCCGAACTTCGACGAGCTCGTCGGTGTGCTCACCACAGTGCACGAGAGGAGGTGCGCCTGGGTCCATTCGAACGAGCGCATTGGCTCGTGTCGAATGGTGGTGGAGATGGACCAGGGGCCCACCGGAATAGATGCTGACGACGAGCCGTGGCGGCTGCCAGAGTACGGCAGTGACGAGGACGACGCCACAGTGCACAGTTCTGGGCGTTATCACGTACGTTTTGTTGCTGGGCGAGTGGGGAGCAAGCTGACACACACGGAGTGCCAAACGCGTGCGCTAATCCAAGGTGGCGAGTGCAACATCGGCGGTGAGCTTCTGCTCCCATGGCGGTTACGACTACGGCTATGGTGAGGGGGAAGGCCAGGGAAAGGTTGGGGACGGCACAGGAGCTCACCGCGAACACATTGAGTTTGGTAGCGGGCTTGGGGGAGGCTCGACGGCAGCGTGGTTCAATTGCGACGAGCGGCAGCACAGAAGGGGGAAGTTGACCGTGCCTCCAGCTTGATTCCTTCCTTTCAGCGACGCAATCGACGACAGCGAACACGCATGACAGGACGGCGGAGTGGGTGGAGCTCTCTGGCCGCGCGAGCTCATGAGGTTGCTGCCATGGCGGCTCGGGTGACGACGGGGACGAAGCTAGAATGGGGGAAATGAACTAGGGTTCGATCCAGACGGGCTAGGGCGAGTACTTAACCATCCGTGGGTACTGTTGCAGGACGTTGTCGCCCTGTGAGTGGCTGGGAGGCGTCGAACAGTTCTGCCATGGCACCCCGATGAATAGCGCAAGGAAGAAAAGAGGGGGCAAGTGAGTTTGGGTCGGGCCTGGGAGTAGTAGCACTGAGCGAGATTGAAACATTTTTCCATTTCCTTAAATGCCAACGTTGTATTCTTTCTGTTTTATTTTTGTTTGCTATCAAATGATTTTTTTCCAAGGTTCCACTTGTTCCCACATTTGTGTTGCAATTAAGAGAGATGCCCCAAAAAGTTTGGGCAATAATAAAAATCATCTAGCATTTGTTTTTGAACTGCAACTCATTAAAGGATACTTTTGGCTGCTATTTATATTTGTTTGAATTATTCCATAGCTTAGAAACTCCATACTCTTGTGGTAGGGTGCCTTCGATTAGGAATCGAAGAAAAGGTCTTGCCCAGGCCGGGTCTTCGAGTGCTGCTGGTGCTTCAACTTCGATTGCTTGGCTGTTTGTAGCGTCAGCTGCGCTCGTTGCCGCCACCTGTGATGGCTCATTTGTGTCGTCTTCTTCTACGACTACTTTGGGCTCCACTGCCTTTGCTTTTATTGATCTCTGATTGATGCTTTCGAGGAAGACGCCTGGTGGTATTGATCCTCAAGTCGATCCGATGTTCGCAAGTTCGTCGGCTTCTGTATTGTTTGCTCTGGGGATGTAGTTGAGTTCACAGCCGTCAAATCCTCCTTCTAGCATGTTGTAGAGCTTCTGGCAAGCTGCCATGTTGTCTGCGACTGCGTTACAGTGTCTCATCGCCTGCTGGACGACGAGGTTGGAGTCGCCATAGATCGATAGGCGAGTGGCACCGCAAGTTTTTGCCATGCGCATGCCGTGAATTAGCGCCTCGTACTCTGCTTCGTTGTTGGAGGCGTTGCGGAGGTTTATCTGGAGGATGTATTTGATCTTCGTTCCTTTGGGGGAGACTAGGACGACGCCTGCTCCGGTGTAACAGCCCAGATTTCACAAAAAATAAAATTTTTGTTTTCAGTGTGAATTGTTTGATTGTCTGATTTGTTTGCGGTGTTTGCATCTCCGATCTATCGATTGGCGATTATTTTCCCCCTCTTATCTCGTACCGGACGGAGACCGACCCTTGCCACCCTGACACTCGACCTTTGTGACACCGGGTTTCACCCGATCACCGTCGCGAAAACCGCACGAGACCAGCCGCGGCCAAAGGAACGAAAACCCCTTTTAATAACTAAACGAGATATTTTTATAGCGTGCCGGAAAGTGTTCTCGGAACGGTTCCAGCGCTAGGTGAACGCCACCGGCTCGACGCGCTGATCACGTAGTTCGAAGTTTTACCCGAACCATAGGTCCTGCGGACCCCCGGCGGTCAGAAACGTAAGCACCGCGCGCGCGAGAGAAAAACCGGGGATGTTTTTGCGAACTGCCAGCCACCTGGGCTATGTAAAGACCACCACACTCCCACCCCTTTCTAGGGTTTCCCTAGTCCAAAATTACAGCCAACCCCTCAAACATAGCCCCAATTTTCGCATTTTATCCCCATTTTGTGCAAACCCTAGCCTCCCTGTGATCTGGACCGTCGGATCGGCCGATCCAAAGGCCCAGATCGCCCCCCAACTTCCCACTTACCTCTCTCCCTTCTCCCTCTCTACCGCGCGCCCGTGGAGCCCAAGGGCGCCGCCGCCTGAGCAGCCGCCGCCGGCGACCACGGCAAGCCGCCGCTGCCGCCTCCAGCCAGCCGCCAGCTACCGGCGAGCCGCGCCCTAGCTGGGCACCACCTCCCCGCGGCCATCTCTCCCTCCCTCTCTTCCCTCTCCTCTTCCTCTTCCCTCTCCTCATCCCGGCCTCCATTTCCCGCAGGTTCGCCGCGCCGTGGAGGACACGATGATTCCATGGACGGCCTCAAGGCCGAGCTCTGCCCGCCGCCTCCAGGGGCCCTCCGGTCAGATCCGGCGACCGGATCCGTCGCCCCCGCCTCCTTCCGTGACCACCAAGCCTGCGCGCCGCCTGCCGCCGGCCGGCAAGCCTTCCGTCGCGCCGCCTGGCTCGCTCGGGACGACGAGCGTGGCCGCTCGCTCCTGTGCTCGCCTGAGTGGGCCGGCCCACCTCGCCAGGCCGCGCGGCCCAGCAGCCAGCCTGCCTTGCCAGTAGGCCTCCAGCCCGAACCACCAGCCAGGCCAGGTGGGCCGAAAACCGTCCCATGGTGAGATTCGGCCCGAACACTTTTTTCTTCTTCTGAGAACTGTAAATTTTGGCTAAGTCCTTATATTTTGCTGCTGATTCAATTTTGCGACGTAATTTGCGAAAGAACCGTAGCTCAGATCGCGTTGCGCCCAAAAGGAAAATTGTTAGAATTTTTTGTACTTCAATTCATATTTTGTGAGCATTTTGATTTGAGGCCATCTTGATGTTAATAATCACTTTTGAAGTGGGCATCAGACCAATTACTGCTACTAATTGCTGTTATGTGCTGCTGTTGTTATTTTATTGCAACTTTGATTGATGACTGTGACACATCCATGAGTCCTATTGCATTGATTCTTTTTGCATACTGTTAAGCATCATGTCTACTTTCATTATATGTATTGCATTGTCATGATATGCTTGCTGGTCATATAGTTATTGAGATCCAAAGTTGCTATGCCGCTGTTTTTGACAGCCACCTCTGTTTTTCACTAAGTCTGTAACGTTTCGATGCCATGTTGTTTGCTTAATATCTTTTGATCTGTGATGCCTATGACCTTGATTCTTTTTTGTACCTGATCCTCATCATGTCTACTTCATGCCCGTGTATTTCTTGCTGCACTTTTTCATATAGTTATACCCCTGTTTATACAGCATAAAACTAACCGTTTCTGCCATGTTTCTCTAATTTTCACTAAGTCCTTGACCAGTAATGTTTTATAGCTTTTTGTGTTGCTTATAACTAGTGAACCATGATGCCTTTTTGCATGATTATTTTTGCCATGCCTTCCCTGCCATGTCTACTTTAGTTGCATATCATTTGTGAGCATGTTTGCATTCATTACCCTGTTTATGCATTGCTTTAAAGTGTGCTTCCCGATGTTGGCAGATTGTGTTCCAAACTTGTTTTGCTTGTATCTTTTTAACCGTAACTCCGTTTGGAGTGTTCTTTATATGTAACTTGATTAGTTTTTCGTGTACTTTGTGTTTATGCTATTTTTTTCTGCTGTTAACCAACCTAAAATATGGTTTAGGGCATAAGAGTATCAAATCTTTTAATTGTCGTGGGGTACTTAGTGATGTGCCATGTTTAGGTTGTGCCTCTCTTAAATTGACTAGCATAGATAGTTTCCTTTATGCTTCACATCTTATCATGTTTGTGTGCTATGCCATGCTTGAGTGAGATTCCATGTTAACAACCTTTGTTGATCACATGTAGCTAAGCAACTCGAGCCTTTCCAAATGTGCGGTATCGTCGTGTGTGACGAGTACTCTACTTAACCTGTTAGTAACCGCTCTCGACGGCAGGTGCAATGTCTCGTGTTGCCTTCTTGTTGATGCTTGCTCGTGTTTGCTTCGTAGTAATAGATGCTTGATCGTTGATTGATTTCCATTGTTTACCGTCTTGTGTGCTTCCGCGGGTACCTCTCGGAGACGATGCGAGCTTGCGATCAACTACACTTTCGGAATCCGACTTATCAACAGGTTAAGGACTATACATTACTTATGATCCATTCTATTTCAACCAGAGGTTTTCATGCTAGTCTAGGACAGGTTCGATGTTTGATCCTACCACATGTTTACAGCCTCTTTCAAACCGATACAGCCATGTCCCCTCGCAGCAAACCATGTACTGCTATGTTAATATTGCTCGTTGCTCAGCCCCTACTTAGTATGCATGCTTAGGATGCTATGAATGTTACCCCCTGTTATTCCTTGGTTTGGGATATCACATTATTATATTTTTGTTGATTATATGATTATTATAATGTTGACTATACTCGACGAAGGATGGAAGGTCTAGGCTATCCCGCCCCGACGCTTTGTTCCATTCGAGTCACCTAGGACCCGAGTTCCGGGTATTGGTTCTAAGACTGAGCGTGCCTAACCGCGTGTGGGATTTTATGGGGTCCCCTCTTCTTACCTACCTAGCTCCAAAGATTTCCAGAGGTGGACCAAGCTGATTTACCATTTGAAACCGTGTGTGTGCTTGGTTGGGCCCCCAGCAGTTTTAAAACAACTCGGGCCAGCGGAGACATAGTTCCTCTGTTGGTCCACACTGGTGAGCTAGGGAAGTCCCCTGCTATTTAGGTGAGACTAAACCCAACCTTAGCCTACAGAAGAGTCCGATCCGAGGGCGTGGCCGGCTCTTGAATTGGGCGTCAACTCCCCGGGGGGCACCCGGATTTGTGCGTTGTTAGTTAAAGGGACTTGTCGTTTCGGATCTCTTGGAACTAAATCATAAAATGTTTGCCTATGATGGGTAGCAACTGAGAGTGATGGGCGTGCGTGCGGAGCCTTGTAATGGGAAGTTGGTACACCCCTGCAGGGTTAAATCTTTTCGAGAAGCCGTGTCCACGATTATGGAGAACTTGGAACCTACGTCCTGTTCATAGATAATATCAACTGAATCATAACTATAACTTGATCAACGTGTGTGTGCCTTGACTGCTTCTTCTTCGTCGGGATGCGAAGAGGACAAGGATAGGATAGGTGTTAAGATTGCGTAAGTAGCTGATAGCAAGACTTGTTGGAGGCGATTCCTCATCGAATGCTTGGCTTCTTATCTTACTCTCTAGATCGTTAGCCACTTCATAAATGCTAGTGCGGCAGCAACCTCACCACTTACCCCATCCTTACCGTAAACTAATAGTTGTCCTAGAATTACGAGTGATGAAGTCCTTGCTGGGTCAGTTGACCACTACAGTTGGATGATGAGTACTTCTATACTCATGATACTACCCACAAACTCTTTTCAGGGTTCTTGATCGATAACAGGTATGGTGATCGACGTTTCACGTGGAGACTTGACGACGACTAGTTAGGCGGATCCCGGCGGAGGGCCTGGACCCGTGTGATTATGGGGATCGATGCTTTTCTCTTTGCCAGTAGGAATTTGATTGCAGTCTGTACTCAGACATGTATCTTCCGCTGTTGTATTGTATTAAGGCAGTTGTATGCCGATTGTATGAGATGTTGTATCCTTGTATCTGTAATATTGTGATATCATGTTGGAAATCCGGGGCATACGGCTTTGTCATATGTCGCGGTGGGACCGATATGTGTTTCATCCCCGGATCTAGGTGGAAACACCTAGATCTGGAACAGTACCGCATATCGGGCCTTACATCCGGCTCCTTGCTGTCTTTTGGATCCGTCGAAGTACATCGTCCATGAGTTGGACAAGTCTGGGGGCCCTGGTGTTTGGACTTCTGCCCACTCGACCAGGAAGTCTGATGGTACTTGGGCTTTGATTGCTGTTGGGTGTTTAAACTGTAGGTATCGCGGGCTAAGCTCCATGTTCCACTCGGCGACTCGACCAGTCGCACCGGGATTGTTGAGGATGTCCGCGAGTGGTGCACTGCTCACGATTGTGATGGAGTGTTCGTCGAAGTAGTGCGATACTTTCTTGGAGGTCATGATGATGACGAGCAGGAGCTTCTGATAATGTGGGTACCGCTGCTGTGGCTTCGTGAGTAGCGTGCTCAGGTAATAAATTGGTCTTTGGATGCTCTGGATTTTTCCTTCTTCTGCACGCTCGACGACAAGCACTGTGCTCACGACGCTGCTGCGTGCTGCTATGTAGAGATACAAATTTTCCCCTTCTTTAGGAACCTCCAAGATTGGTGGGGTAGAGAGGGTCTTCTTCAAGTCTACGAATGCATTGCTGGCTTCCTCGGTCCACTCAAATTTTTCTCCTTTTCTCAGCAGTTTGTAGAAAGGTAGTGTCCTTTCGCCTAGCCTGCTGATGAAGCGTCTCAATGCTGCGAGCTTTCCTGTGAGCTGTTGTATTCCTCTGATGTTGGTAGGCCTTTGTATTTTGGCGATTGCTTGAACCTTTTCCGGGTTGCTTCGATTCCTCGGGCAAAGACCATGTACCCGAGTAATTTTCCGGCTGGGACGCTGAACACACATTTTTTGGGGTTCAACTTGATCCTGTACTTGTTGAGGTCGTCGAGTAGTGTGTTTGCGCTGTAGGTTTCGATGACAATGTCGTCTACATAGACCTGGACGTTCCTTCCGATCTGGTCTCTCAGACATGCTTGCATCATCCGCTGGTACGTGGCTCCGGCATTTTTTAGTCCGAAGGGCATAGTTTGGTAACAGAATACTCCGTAGGGGGTGATGAACGAGGTGTGCTCTTCATCTCCTTCCTTCATCCTGATCTGATTGTATCCTGAGTATTCGTCGAGGAAAGATAGGAGGTCGCATCCTGCTTTGGAGTCGATTATTTGATCGATTCTTGGCAGGGGGAAGTGGTCTTTTGGGCAATGCTTGTTGATAGGCCCATAGTCGACGCACATCCTCAGTACCTCGGTGTCCTTTTTAGGGAGTAGGACTGGGTTTGCTATGCATGTTGCTTTCTTTGTCTCTTTGATGAACTATGCGTCGAGTAGTCGATTGACTTCTTCTCCGATTGCTCTGCGTTTGGGCTCTGAAAACCGTCGCAACGCCTGTTTTACTGGCTTTGTGTTTGGCTTGATGTGGAGCGCGTGTTCTGCGAATTCTCATGGTATCCCTGGCTTGTCGGCTGGGCACCAGGCGAAAAAATTCCATTCTTCATGAAGGAAGGTTATGAGGGCGGTTGCTTGCTGTTCTGGAAGGTGAGCATATACGTAGACTGTCTTCTCTGGGTCTATTGGGTGTACTTGGTGTGTGATCGTGTCGCTGTCGACGCTGAAGTTGCGACCAAATTCCTTTGTCTCTCTTCTGTTTGCTAGTGGAAATATGCTTTTGTCCGTCACCATGGCTTATTCTTTGAGCTGTTGTTGGGCTCCGAATGTGTCGGAGACTTTGTGGAAGTCGCGGTCGCACTGGTCTAATTTGTTGAAGCTTCCCTTGAATGTGATGATTCCTGCAGGTCCTGGCATCTTGAGCTTGAGATATGCATAGTGTGGAACCGCCATGAACTGTGCGAACGCTGGTCGCCCGAGTATGGCGTGGTACTGCGACTGCCAGTCGAGTACTTCGAACTCGAGTGCCTGCTTTGCGAAGTTGCGCTTGCTGCCGAAGATCACATCAAGATGTATTGCTCCGATAGAGTTGGCTGCTTCGCCCGGGTTTACGCCGTATATTGTGGTTCCTGACTTCTTCCAAACTGATCGTGGGATGAACATCTTGCGTAGAGTGCTGGAGAAGATTATGTTTAAACTGCTGCCTCCGTCCATGAAGATTTTGTCCATGTCGTATCCCCCGATCTGAGCTTCGAGGACCAGGGTGCATGCCCAGGCCTCGGGACTGCGGGCGGATGGTCGCTTTGCGAGAAGATGATGCTGGTCTCGGCGCCGCTTAGTTGGTAGGTTTCAGTTGTCTTTTGGTCTTTGGCTATTTCGGCCTGCAAGGTTTAGGCATCTTGCTTTCCTTTCGATGGTCTTCTTTCTTGGATCATGCAGATTCGTCCCTGGGACGCGGGGTACTGCTCCTCTGCACTCGGTGCAGGTGACGGCATGCTTCTTCGAGTGCGTTTGGCTTCACGCTGCTTCTCCTCCTTGAGGCTGTTGGAGAGTTCGGCAAATAGGCGGCAGTCTCCCAGTGTGTGGCTTTCTCTGAGGTGTCCTTCACTGTCTTCAAAAAAATGGATCGCGCAAGGTCCTTCCAATTGCTCTTTAGCTGTGAGTTTGCTGGAGCCGGCGGGCCTTCTTCTCCTTGAGACTTGGAAGATTTGCGAGCGGACTTCTGCTCGGCTGTGAACTCTTGGGTCGAGCTCTATCCTGTCGCTGAGTGATTGATTTTGGATGAATTTGGAGAATTCGTCTGGCCTTCGATCTGGGTCGTAGTAATCTCCAGTCTGGGTCTCGGAGTCGCTGTCTTGGCGTGTGGTGGGAGTCCGGGTGGCGGCGGGTCGTTGACTGATGGGCAAGCCTTCGGCCACGCGCCGCGACTCCTCGAGTGGGATTCTCGAGTAGCCTCCTTGTGATTGTCTTCTGGGTCGACGAGTTCTTTTCCGTCGGTGATGGATATGACAGTCGTCGAGGTGCTGGACTTGGTTCTGGTGCAGGCTGGGTGATCCTGATTGGGTGACGGAGACGCTTGCGGTGAACTTGAATCTCTCGAGCAGATGGGATCTAGCTCTGGTCCTCGAGCCTTGATCTGTTGAGGTCGGGACCGCCGAGATCGTGATTCCAACCTGTGTAGTTCCCACAGACGGCGCCAATTGACGGGGATCAACCCGGGCAAATCCCATAGTCAGGGACCCTGTGTTAGTCATAGAGATAGGCACAGGTTGGACAATACTCGTCGGCTAACAGGAGAAGCACTTCCTGCTCGAAATTATTGCTTGAGGGGGTGATTACAATGGAGGCCAAGGCGAGTTCTCGCAAGGCTAGACGAGTAGAAGTGTATTGAGTTGATTTGGACGTCTCCCCTCCCAGCCTTTATATACAAGGCTAGGTCTCGGAGATTCCGTGCTAGGTTACATAGGTAGTTTCCTAATTTTAGTCCTGCCTCGTACGCCAAGTTGCACCTTCCATGTTAGTCGCAAACTCCTACGCCGGTGCTTCGTTGGGCCAACCGCGGGCCTGTCGTAGCTTTCCAACGGCCCTTCTGTTTTCACACGCACCTGGTAGTCTCACATGTAGGAGTCGTGGGGTCACCCCCTCGTCACCCTTTCTCTCTTTTTATTTCTTTTTCTCTTTTTTATTTTTTTTTATTTTTTGGTGGCCTCAATTGGTCTTTCTATTTAACTCTCATTTGTCCTCTTTGGGATCTTTTATTTTGTCCACTTTGGGATCTTTTCCTCACTTAAGGGCAACACTATAATTTACAAGAGGGTATAGAAGATCTTTCACACTTTACAAGGTACTCAAATCATAAAGAAGATGTAGCTATCATGATGTATGCAATGTATGCCGATGCTAGTGTAGGAGGAACATGTATGACATGAAGATCAAGTCATGAAGAGGTGGATGTTGAATGGCAATATATCTCGGAAAGGCTATGGAAATACCTTGATAGGTACGTATGGTGGCTGTTTTGAGTAAAGATATAAGGAGTTTTGTGATGACAGAGCCTATCATGCCAAGGGTTTGGATGTACCGGCGAAGGTGGACGCCAACTCTCAGAGTGAGTAGGAGGCAATGCACAACACAGGAGAGGCTAGCAAATATGAGGAGGTGGAAGTGTCAACTTTCAATACTTACATTAGTCCGAAGAACTCATGCACTTATTATCGGTAACTCTCAATCTAATGAGGAGGTTCATAAAGAGACAAATACCCCGCGGAGGAGTGTATGGTGGTTTGGTTATCCTTGCGCATCCTCGACTCATGGTACGTGAGTGTACTCTAATATTCGACCCCCTCAGAAGAGTAGTGATCCATCTAGTAGCTAGAGTTCTCAACTAGTTTTGTAGGTTTCAAAAATAAACACGGATTGCCCAAAATACGACACCTATCACTAATAGGCTAGAGCTCCTGACACCAAAATTCAAACATTACTCACATCAATACCTCAAAACTATTGCAAGTTGCTACTAAAATTAAATAGCAACCTCAATTACCTACTTCTCAAAACAAGACATAACTCAGTGCAAGAACCAACTCTCTTAACAAGATAAACATGAAAACTAAAGAGAGGTCCAGCAAAAAACTAAACAAAAGCCAAGACTCTTGCTAAAAACAAACTAAGACTAAAACTAAACATGGCAGTAGCTACGAAAAGATAAAGACCACACAACAGAAAAAAGATAGGCATGAAGAATCCTATGATGTGTTCTAGATTTTGAAACTGGAGCGTGTTTCTCTCCCACAAAAAGTAAGACGGGATCTAACTTGCTATGAACAACAAGAAAAGCTAAAGAAAACAAAAAATAAAACCTAAGAGCGAGACGCTCCAAGCATAGCACATAACGCATGAAGGGATAAAAATATAGTGAGACGAAGGACGAACTGATGATTGTTGATGGAGAAGGGGATGCTCGGGGGCATCCCCAAGCTTAGACGCTTGAGTCTCCTTAAATATTTATTGGGATGCATGGGGGAATCCCCAAGCTTGAGCGCTTGACACTCCTGAATCTTCTTTCATCATCTTCCATCGCACACTTGAAAACTCCCTTCATACACAACTCATCATAAGCTGATTAGGGAGGTTATTACCCTTAATAACTAATTTTCCCCCAGTGGATATACCCAAGATTTCCAAATGGTTTTTGCAAAGAAAAAGCAAGCTTAAAGTTTGCAAAAGTTAGGAGAGACAAAACGTGGCAGAATCTGTGAAAAACAGAACAACAGGTAGTAAAGAATTTTTTAGGGGTACTTCTGCAACTCAAATAAAAAAACTCAGAACATACGAAAGTTCCGTGATTGTATAGATCACGCTGTGTAAACAATTCAGCTCAAAAAGATGAACTAGTGATTTTATTTGATTTTTCCCGTCACAAGGACATAATCTATTTTCTGGACAGCATGTCACAACTTTCACTTCCCTGGTCATATGAGACTATTCTTTGCACAAATCTTGAAAAATAAAGATACAATGGTGTTGCTACAGTAGTAACAATCACCAAGACCACTAAAAACAGAAGTAAAAACATCTTGGGTTGCCTCCCAACAAGCGCTTTCTTTTACGCCTTTAAGCTAGGCATAAGGCAAAAGAAGAATCAAGTTTTGTCAAGAGAAAGAGAATAGCTAGCCCGTGTGACAGACTCAAAAGGTAACTTGATTTTCTTTTTAGGGAAGTGTTACATCCACTTTTTGAGAGGGAATTTAAATTCTATATTCCCCTCTTTCATGTCAATGATTGCACCAACGGTGCAAAGAAAAGGAAGTCCCAAAATAATTGGACATAAAGGTTCACACTCTATATCCATAGTGATAAAATCAACGGGAACATAGTTGTCATTGACAATGATAATAACATCGTCGATCTTCCTCAAAGGTTTCTTTATGGAAGATTCGACAAGGCGAACACCAAAAGAAAATGAATCAAAAGGTTTCAATTCAAACATATAATACATTCTTTTGGGCATGACGGAGGTACTAGCTCCAACATCACATAAAGCATAGCAAGAGAAGTTATTTAATTTAATTTTTATCATTGGGTCCCAACTATTATCTAGCTTCCTAGGTATTGAGGCTTCTATCCTAAGCGTCTCCTCCCTAGATTTGATAAGAGCATTTGTGATATGCTCCTTGAAGGCAAGATTAAGTGTGCTCGTGTGGTGGTCTCTAGACATTTTTTGTAATAAGCTGATAACTTCTGAGAGGGTTCAACTATCAAAATAAATATCACTACTATCAAAGGTGGTAGTAGTGTCATTTAAGCTCACTTGTTTGAAACCCTCTATGTTCATGTGAGTTTCTTCTTCTACGGTTGAGGTATTAGCATCACCATTAATAGGTCCTATGGGACTAGGAGTGCATTGGGTGCTAATAGTTTCAGTGTCCTCAACAATTTGGATAGTGGCAACAGTGTGGTGTGTAGGAAGGCTCTTAATTCTATCCTCTTCCTCTTTTTCTCTAGCCCATCTTTCTTTAAGTTTAGCCATCATCCTAATATTTTCATTGATTTGTAATTGGATATCATTAATAGGAGTGGCCTTACTCTCCTCAAGGGGAGAGGTTCTAATTTTTAACATCTCAACATCAAGGGCTAAGCTATCTACCTTCAAAAAAAGATTATATAGTTTAGCTAGCTTTTCTTCCACATTCTTGTTGAAGGCTTTTTGGGTAGTGATAAAGTCTCTAAGCATATTTTCTAGTTCAGAAGTGGGGTTCTTGTTGCTAGGGTAGGTGTTGTTGTTCCCATAAGTGGATGGAAATGGTCTAGGATTACTAGAAAAGTTGCCCCTATAAGCATTATTATTAAAGTTGTTTCTAGCAATGAAGTTCACATCTACTTGTTCCTAATCAACCAAAGAATTTAAAGGAACATCATGAGGATCACTAGAGGGTTGCTTGGTAAGTAGAGACATAATTAAATCAACTTTATCATTGAGAGAGTTAATTTCCTCGACAGAATTTACCTTCCTACCTGTTGGAGCGCGTTCGGTGTGCCATTGGGAATAGTTGATCATCATCTCATCATGGAGTTTTGTGGCAGCACCAAGGGTAGTTGACATAAAGGTTCCTCCCGCGGCCGAATCTGACACGTTCCGCGAGGTAAAGTTCAAGGCTGCATAAAAGGTCTCGATAACCATCCAGGTAGTCAAGCCATGTGTAGGGCATTTCTTAACAAGAGATTTCATACGCTCCCAAGCTTGGACAACGTGTTCATTATCCAATTGCCTAAAATTCATAATGTTACTCCTCAATTGGATAATTTTAGCAGGTGGGTAGTACTTCCCAATAAAAGCATCTTTGCACTTATCCCAAGAATCTATGATATTCCTAGGCAAAGATTGAAACCAGATTTTAGCTCCGTCCCTCAAAGAGAAAGGAAAACGCTTGAGCTTAACAACATCACCTTCTACTTCTTTATACTTTTGCCTATCACATCACTCAACAAAATTATTCAAGTGTAAAGAAGCATCATCTCCAGCACCCGAGAATTGATATCTCATAACAAGGTTTAGAAAAGCAGGTTTAATTTCATAAGAGGTAGCTGAAGTGGCAGGTGTGGCAATAGGAGTGCAGATAACGTCGTTCTTGCTGTGACTAGTGAAGTCACACAACTTTGTGTTTTCAGAGGAACCCATAGTAGCAGCAGGTGAGGCAGATTTTTTTTGTAATTTTTGATATAAGACACAAATATAAAAACATAAAGGAAAACTAACAAGACTAAAAAGTAAAGGTAAAAGGTAGTGGGAAACTCCCCTATCTTACCACTCGGAGTCCCCGGAAACGGCGCTAGAAATTCGCTTGATACGCGAGAGAGGATTGCTTCTCGCCCTTCGTTGGTTAGCCCAAGTGGAAGGTAAGATGCAGCGTAGAAGCTATTTTCCCTCGGTGAAGATACCGAGGTTGAGTATTGACCAGTAGGACTCCGGCGATAACAAGTAGGTGTCAGCGGCGCACCTGACACGGACCTGCACACGACACAATTAACTTTTCTCCCAACGAAGTTCAGAGAGGTTGTCAATCTCTCCGGTCTTGTTGTTTACAAAGGATCAAAGACACAGGATAATGATAATGATAGTAAGAAGAAATAAAATAAAAGAGCGTGTAAACAACGATGAGAATATGGACCGGGGTCCCGTGATGTTCAATTGTGATTTGTCTCTCCCAAAAGACGATAAGACTGCTACGCGAGGTAAACAAGTTACAGACGGGAATTGACAGGATTATAAACGCACCACAATGCTAACCTTGCTACAAAAGAAAGGAAGAGGCTCAAAAGCATGGGCAGTACGCCAAA
The DNA here is from genome assembly GCA_950022295.1 of Bromus sterilis. Lineage (NCBI taxonomy): Eukaryota > Viridiplantae > Streptophyta > Magnoliopsida > Poales > Poaceae > Bromus > Bromus sterilis. The sequence continues at coordinate 300,703,497 of OX465595.1, forward strand.
ATAAGTAGACCGAAATCCGTCTGCATCTACTACTAATCATCCACCTTGAGATATCTATCCAGAACATCTCGCTACAGAACTTTGCGTATTAAGTTGCGAGCCCCACCCAAAGTGTAAACCCAAAGCAACAGACAACTACATTAAAAGAACTTTGCGTAAAGTAAACAATCCTTGTAACCGCGGTTACAAGCACCGTTGTTTTCCCCCTTGTGGCCACAACACATCCCCTAGACTCATGTTTCTGTCACTCAAGCGTTTCATCAGGGGGCATGTACCCACAATCGAGCATAATGTTCCCTCTTGGAGTGACTACCTACCACTTGGCCAAAGCAATAAATAGCAACGGAGAACATGAAAGAATTACTTCGGAAAAAAAATACAAAAGATAAGAACCAATTATATTACTCTATCACAATCTGAACATAATCTCATAATCCATCAGATCCCATGAAACTCAACATAGCAAAAGTAGGAAGAATTACATATGTGCCTCGATCATGTAGGGCAGCTCACGAGGTCTAAACCATGAAGAACAAAGAGGGGAGGATAACATCACATAGCTACTGATCATGGACCCATGGTCCAAGGTAGACTACTCACGGCACATCCGGGAAGCGTCCGTGGTGGAGGAGAAGCTCCCGGAGGTCGATCCTTCCTTCGACAGGGTGCCGGGAAGGGTCCTGACGGTGCTCCCGATCTTGGAAGCGCGGCGGCGGCGGAACAGAGGCGAGATTGAAAAATAGTGTTTTGTCTTCGGAGTTTCCCCGTGACGGAGAATAAATAGGCGAAGGGGGGCAACAAGGGGGGCCACTAGGGGTCCAGGCGCCCCCCTGGTGGTGGCCCTATGGCCCCACTTGGGTGCTTCTGGAAGACTCCGTTACCCTGATTTATTATCCGATTTTCCCGAATTTTTGGAGAATTTTTAATATGGGGGAAACCTGGAATAGAAAACAGCAGAAAACAGGAACTAGCACTGGGGTGCACTGAGTTAGTAGGTTAGTCCAAATATGATCAAAAGTGTATGAAAGTTTATCTAGATCATAGCAATATCACACAAAACATGCATGGAGCGAGTAGAAATCATCGATACGTTTGAGACGTATCAGCAGTTCAAGCACTTCATGGTCCACTGCTCGGATAGGATCCTTGAAGCAGCGATGGAGTTGCGACACGTGAAAGAAATCATGAACCTGGGAGAGGTTTGACGGCAACTCCAATCGGTAAGCCACCGGTCCACTTCTGGAGAGGATACAGAACGGGCCAATGTAGTGAGGAGCCAACTTGCCTTTGATCCCGAGACGATGAGTGCCCCTCATGGGAGTGACACGAAGTTAAGCTTGTTCGCCGTCTTGATAGACCATTTCTTTGTGCTTGCGGTCATAGTTGCTCTTCTGGCGGGACTGAGCAGCCTTCAAGTGTTCAAGGATAACACGAACCTGATCTTCAACATGCTGTATAATGTCCGGACCAATGAGGGTTCGTTCCCTAGTTTTTGAACAGTTTAGAGGGGTTCGACACTTACGTCCATAAAGAACTTCAAAGGGTGCCATGTGAAGACTATCTTGATAGGTATTGTTGTACGAGAATTCAGCAAACGGAAGGGATTCCTCCCATTTCTTACCGAATGAGATGACACAAGCCCGAAGCTTGTCTTCAAGAACTTGATTGACTCGTTCAACCTATCCTTGCGACTGGGGGTGATAAGCAGTGCTAAACTTTAGGTGAGTGCCCATAACTTCTTAGAAACTATCCCAAAATCTTGAGGTGAAAATGCTGCCACAGTCTGAACTGATCTCCAATGGAATACCGTGGAGGGACACAATTCTGGAAACATACAAGTCTGCGAACTGACTAGCAGAGATTATCTCCTTGACTGGCAGAAAATGGGCAACCTTGGAGAATCGGTCGACGCTAACAAAGATGGCATCATGACCCTTCTGTGATCAGGGAAAACCAGTGACGAAGTCCATCTAAATCTTGTCCCACTTCCATTCAGGAATAGAAAGTGGCTGCAGCGTTCCAACTAGTCTTTGATGTTCTACTTTGACGCGACGACAAATTTCACACTCGTCAACATATGGAGCGATTTCTTGCTTCATGTTAGACCACCAGTACCCCTAATGAAGGTCTTGGTACATCTTGGTACTACCAAGGTGAATTGACAAAGGGGTATCGTGATCTTCTTTCATGACGCGCGGGGTCAAGTTTAGATTGGGCTTACTTCTAGGGACCACTAAACGTTTCTTGAAGTACAACGTACCATCATCAGCAACAGTGAGGAATGAGGGCTTTCCTCTAGCGATATACCTCTTAATCTTCTCGACGTCAGATTCACATGTTTGTATCCACTTGATGGTGCTGTCGAGGTCCGGTTCAACAACCAGGTTATTCACATATCCCTGAGGAACAATCTCGAGGTTCATCTTGCGGAGCTCTTCATACACAAGGGGCAACTGTATGTGAACTTCAAGTTCACTACAGTAGGCTTTGTGGCTCAGGGCATTAGCCATCACATTAGATTTGCCAGGAGTATAATGAATATCCATGTTGAAATCGACTATTGTCTCAAGCCATCTTTGTTGGCGGAGATTCAGGTCTGGCTTAGTAAATACGTACTTTACACTTTGGTGGTCGGTGTAGATCTCACAACGATTTCCGACGAGGTAATGTCGCCACAACTTCAATGCATAAATTACTACTGCCAATTCGAGATCATGTGTTGGATAGTTATCTTCACGAGAACGCAACTGACGAGAGCTATAAGCAATCACGTGACGCTCTTACATTAGGACACAACCTAATCCTTGACGATACGCATCGCAGTATATCACGAAGTCCTTCCGAGTATCAGGGGGAGAAAGCACTGGGGGAGAAGTGAGCTTGTCCTTGAGAGCTTGAAAACTTTCCTGACATTTTCCTGTCCACTCAAACTTGACACCTTTGTGAAGCAGATTAGTCAGAGGTTTGGCAATCTTTGAGAAGTTCTCGATGAAACGGCGGCAATAGCTAGCGAGTCCGAAGAAACTTCTGACTTGCTCGATAGTCTTGGGAGGAGTCCAGTTAAGAATAACCTGAATACGTTCGGGGTTGACGGAAATGCCATCCTTGGAAATCACATGACCAAGGTAGGTTAGTTCGGGAAGCCAGAACTCACACTTAGAATACTTAGCATAGAGTTTGTGTTCTTGAAGATTTTTAAGTATAAGACGAAGGTGTTCAGCATGTTCTTCATCATTCTTGGAGTATACCAAGATATCATCCAGATAAACCACAACGAACTTGTCAAGATATTCCGTGAAAATATAGTTCATCAATCGGGAGAAAGTGTCTGGATCATTGGTTAGGCCAAAGGACATGACGGTGTACTTGTATGAACCATAGCGAGTAATGAAGGCGGTCTTTGGAATGTCCTCTTCACGGACCCGGATCTGATGGTAACCCAACCTCAAGTTGAGTTTTGAGAACACCGTAGATCCAGCAAGTTGATCCTATAGATCGTTGAGCCGAGGAAGCGGATACTTCTTCTGTATGGTTGCCTGGTTGACAGGTCGATAATCTTGGACCAAACGGTTCGTGCCATCGCTTTTCTTGACAAAGAGCGAAGGTGCTCCCCAGGCAGAGGAACTGGGGCGAACGAATCCTTTCTGAAGTGCCTTGTCGATTTCCTCCTTAAGTTCAAGGATTTCATCTGGCGGCATCTTTTAAGGATGCTTGGCAATAGGAATAGTGCCTTGCTTCAAGTCGATGAAGAATTCCACCTCTCTGATCGGGGGTATTCCCGGCAACTCTTCTGGGAAGACGTCGAAAAAATCGTGAATGATTGGAACGTTCTCAATCCCGTCAAGAGGTGAGACATTCAAAGCATTCAACACCTAGATCTGCGCTTCAGCATCTCGGGTAATTAGGGTGGTGTGGTTAACAATCTCGCCGGAGGGGTGAAAAAGATGGACAAACTTGGTGCCACAATACAGTGCGGCATTGTGAGCTTTCAACCAATGCATGCCGAGAATAAGATCGATGGTGGAGTTTTTCAGAATGTGTGGACAAACAATGAATTCTATTACCTCGATATCGACGGTGAGGTCAGGTGCTACCATGTCAAGTCCCTCGGGATTCCTGATGGCTAAGGGGGTATGCATATTTTGGTGGGGTATGCCATGATTAAATGAAAATGCTCCAGACATGAATGAATGTGATGCTCCTGAATCAAATAAAACAGTAGAGGGTATGGAATTAACGAGGAGGGTACCCATCACGGTAGCATGTTGATTCTAAGCTTCTTCAACATCATTGTTGTAAGCATGACCACGAGCAGAAGCAGCAGACCCAGTATTATAGTTGGGGGTCCTGTTGTTGCCACGACCATTTCCGCGGCCAGCAGGGTGAACTACTAGTTGATTCCGTTTCTCGGGGCATTCTCTGTAAAAAAATTCCAGGTTGGCGGCATGTGAAGCATAATCCATCCTGAGGACGAAGGGGTGCAACATTGGGAGGTGGTGGTAGAGCTCTTGGCATCGGCGATGGCGGAGGCAGACGGGGTGCAACATAAGAAGGCCTTGGAGAAGGGGAAGGTGACTGGGTCACACTGTTAGGGAGCCAGATGTGACGCTTCTGTGTTGCACTCGAAGATGAGCCAACGTCAATTTAGTGTTTCTGCGAGTCCTTGTGCTCCATATGGTCAGTCTTGACGGTGATTGTAAGGCTTGATATGCGGTACTGTTCCAGATCTAGATGTTTCCATCCGGATCCGAGGACGAAGCACATATCGGTCCCACCATGACATATGACAATGCCATATGCCCTGGATTTCCAACATGATATCACAACATTATAGCTACAAGGATACAATATCTCATACAATCGGCATACAACTGCCTTAATACAATACATCAGCGGAAGATACATGTCTCAGTACAGACTACAATCAAATGCCTAGTGGAAAAGGTGAAACACACCATTCCCGTAACCACACGGGTCCAGGCTCTCCGCCGGGATCCACCTAACTAGTCGTCATCGAGTCTCCACGAAGGCGTCCAGAAGAAGAATCGTCGAGCTCCTCTGAAGTCCAAGATCGTTTGTATAACGTGCGTAAAAGAGAGAAGAAAGGGGTGAGCTATATCAACAAGTCTTGTAAGTAACTTGTCACGGTAAGATGGGGGTAGTGGTAAGGTTGCAGCCGCACTAGCAATATATGAGTGGCTAACGTTCTAGTTAGTGTAAGATGAGAACCAAGCAGTCGATGAGGAATCGCCTCCAACAAGTCTGCTATCAGCTACTTACGCAATCATAACACCTATCCTATCCTATCCTATCCTTGTCCCCCCCTTCGCATCCCGACGAAGAAAAAACAGTCAAGGCACACACACGTTGATCAAGTTATTAAGATTATCTCAGTTGTTGTTGTCTATGACAAGAAGTAGGTCTCAAGTCGTCCATAACCGTGGACACGGATTCTCGAAAAGATTTAACCCTGCATGGGTGTACAAACTGCCCATTACAAGGCTCCGCACGCACGCCCATCTCTCTCAATTGCTACCCATCACAGGCAACCATTTTATGATTTAGTTCCGAGAGATCCTAAATGACAAGTCCCTCTAACTAACAACGCACAAATCCGGGTGGCCCCAGGGGAGTCGACACCCAATCCAAGAGTTGTCCGCACTCTCGGATCGAACTCTTCCGGCTGACGCAGGTCGGATTACGGGGTCACCCCACATGGGGTCGGGTTCTAGCTGATCGTGTGGACCAACAACGAAACCATGTCTCCACTGGCCCAAGTTGTTTTAAAGGATATCTTCTAGGAGCGAGCCGACAGACATATATGCATGGTTTACAAATGGTAAATCGGTTTGGGCCACCTCTAGAAATGTTTGAAGCCTGGTAAGTAAGAAAAGGGGACCCCATAGTATCCCACACGCAGTTAGGCACGTTCAGTCTTTGAACCAATACACGGAACTCGGATCCTAGGTGATTCGAATGGAACAAAGCGTCGGAGCGGGATAGCCTAGACCTTCAATCCTTCGTCGAATATAGTCAACATTATAATAATCATATCATTCAAAACAATATAATAATTTGATAACCCAATACAAGGAGTAACAGGATAACAGTTGATAGCATCCTAAGCATGCATACTAAGCAGTGGTTAACCGAGCAAGGTACATGGCCAAACAATGGTTTCCTAGGATGTGGGGAACATTGCTGTTTGGGTTTAAATATGGAGGCTTAAATGTAAGGTGGTAGGATAAAGAAATCATTCTATCCTATACCTAGGCACAAGTGAGCTAAAAGTTATAAGCATGATGTATGCTCCCCCTTACCTGATGAGAAGAAGAAACCGAAGGTGTAGTCGATCGCAAGCTCGCATCGTCTCCGAGAGTTACCACGGAAGCAAACAAGAAGAAAACACTAGAAAAGGCAATCATAGAGCAATCATCTATTACTACGAAGCAATCATGAGCAAGCATCAAGAAGAAAGAAACACGAGACACGCGCTAGGGTATCACATCTATCGTCGAGAGTGGTTACTAATAGGTTAACTGGAGTACTCGTCAAACACGACGGTACCGCACATTTAGAATGGTTCAAGTTGGTTAGCTACACAACATGAGACAAGGTTGTTAACATGGCATCTCACCCAAGCATGGCATGTCACACAAGCATGGCTAGAGGTGAAGCATAAATAAACTATCTAATCTAGTCACTTTAAGTGGGGGGTAAACCTATAGATGACAACTATTACGGACCCCACGATAATTATTGCATTTTGTACTGTTCTTCCCTAAACATAATTTTATTATTTTTATTAGCAAGCAAGAGCAACATATTCACATCCTACATGAAATTCTAGTCAAGTTACATGTAAAGAACATTTTTATCTAAGCAACGGTTAAAAAGTTACGACATATTACATTAAAGTGGCATGACGTGTAAATAGAAGGTAACAACATGTAGACAAGCTCAAACATAGCAAAGGGCAACATTTTATTAATCTACGTGCAAAATGGAGCAACTTTCAGGTAAAGAGTGTCTCGATCTGAGCTACCGATGAAAAGATATAGCACTCGCAAAATATAAGAATATTCTGCCATATTAATAACCCAGAAAAAAAGTCTAACGGGCCGAATCTGACTCCACCAGGCCTAACAGAGAGAGATAGATAATAAATAGCGCTCAGGGCGCTACATAGCTACTGGGCCGACCCAACAGCAGCACAAAAAACAAAAAAAGGAAAAAGGAGGGGCGCCTCACCACAGCTGGCCTTGGCCCAGGAGCAGAGATGGGCGCAGGATAGCGCCTAGCGCTCGGGGTGAGGAGGCGGTGCGGCCAGGAGGGCGCTCGGCGGCGCTCGGCTGGGCCTCTGAGGGAGTGGTTGGGCCAGGGACGGGCGATGCTGGGCCATGGGGCGCAGACGAGGCCGGCCCAGGTGGCGAGCGAGCGGGACGCTCGTCGTCCTCGTCCTCCCGAAAAGCGAATGATGGTGTAAGGGTCGGGGCGGAGCATGCGTGGGAGATCGGGGACGGGCCCGTGGTGGCCGGATCCGGTCTGGATGACGTTCCAGAGGCGGCACAGAGCTTCGAGCTCGGCGGCTCCATCCATGGCATGGCTACGAGCTCGATTTCCTGCGGGAGAAAGAGAGAGGGGGAGGAGATGAGAGAGAGAAAGAGGGAAGGAGGAGGGGCGAGGTGCTTGGCACAGGCTCACCGGGGTGGCGGACGACTGCATGCTCGCCAGGGTGGTGCGGCACGGCGGCGACCGGCTTCCATGGTGGCAGCACGACGTCCAGTTCGGGCCAGGGCGGGCCGCGGTGAAGAGGGGAGGCCCTGCGGGGCCCGTGCTGGCTGAGGTGGGAGGAGGAGCTGGCTGGGCGATGTGGAGGCCTCCTGGCCCTCCGATCTTGGATCTGATGGCTAGAATTGGCTAGGACCTAGGGTTTTGGCTGGTGGGGGCACAATTTGGCAGATCTGGAAATTGTGAGGGGGGTGGCTGCAAATTTTACAAGGGGGAAACCCTAGAAGGGATAGGGAGAGTGGTGACCTATTTATAGCTGGCCTGGCTGGTGGGTTTACGCAAACACCCTCGGGTTTGTCTCTCGCGTCCGGTACTCCACGTTTCTGACCACCGGGAGTCCATACGACCTCCGATTCGGATGAAATCTTGAACCACACGCTCAGCGCGGCGAGCCCGCCAGTCCTACCTCACTTTGATGACGTTCCGAGAACATTTTCCGGTGCCCAATTAAATAATCCGTTTATTAAATAAACGGGGTTTTTCGTTCCGATGGCGATGGCTAGTCCTGTGTTGGGAGTTGCGACGATGCTCGGGTGAAACCCGGTTTCACAAAGGTCGTGTGCCATGGTGGTCAGGGTCCGGACACGCATCCGATACGAGAAAGAGGAGGGGAGATATTCACCGATAAATAAATCGACTAAGCAAACACTACACACAACACATGCAATCAACAATGTAACACAACAAACAATTTTTTTAATTTGGGTGAAAATCCCGGGCTGTTACAGTGATAGCCTTGTTCACCATGGTGGCGAAGTTGGCAAAATCATGAACGAAAAGATCGAGCCTAAGGTCTGCATTGATTCCACGGTGGAACTTCTGCTGTTTACGGGCATCAGTGGTGATTTCTTCTTCCGCATAGCGAGAGAGGTTGAGGAACTCGTGCTGATAGGCTTCAACAATCATGTTTCCCTGAGTGAAGTTGCGTAATTCTTCCCTCTTGCGATGCATTCTTCCCTGAGGAATGTAGCGGGCGCGGAAGGCCGACTGAACTTCATCCCAGGTGATGAATTCTCCAACTGGCAGTGAACGCTTGTGGGTGCTTCACCACTGAGAAGTGGAACCTTTCAGGTGGTAGGACGCAAAGTTCACAAAGTCGGCTGGATCAACATTAGCAGACTCCAACTCATGAGTGATGTCACGAAGCCAGTCATCAACATCCAATGGCTGAAAAGAGTTGCGGAACATAGTGGGGTTGAGGCGGGTGAAGTCGTGTAGAGTCACTGCAGCATGTTGATGGTGGTGCCCATGTTGGTTCTGCTGTGGGAACTGATCCATGATAGTCTCCATGAACTAACGGTTCCGCTCGAACTGCTGCATCATTGCGGCCATGTAATCTGGCGGAGGAGGTGGATCGTTGGCACCACGACCACGACCACCACGACCATTTATCCTACTAGAATTTAACAGGGGTATTTCAGCGATGACAATTTAGCGAGATACTAGAACAAGCATGAAGTAATGCGACAATGAGGAAGCAGTGGAGCGGATATATAGGGGCAGTTACTTAAGACATACAAATCCACACACAGAGTCAGTAAAAATCGGACAACATAATGTCGTAGAAATCAAGGAAAAAGGACACGGTAGGCGACGCGTAGACCGCGATAGGAATACACAACGCGACATAGGAAAGACTATGTCAATCACGTTGCAAGAAAACTGTTGGCTAGAGGAATGAAGCTAGTGAACGTGTGGGCTGCCCTGAATGAGAAAGGGGATCTAGTGGTCCGGGATACTGGTCCAGAATTTCTGCGACACGACTCGATAGAGGGTTTAGAAGCAGAACGTTGGGTGGAAAACAATCTCGATGAAAGTTTCATCAGCGCTCAACTTGTTAATTATGTCGACTACAACGTTGGTACCCAATAATTAGCAACGGGTTATCACGGGCAAGATGGTACACCGAGTATAGCAATGGCAAGGAATGTTGTGGATAATCCAGCTCTCCGGGTAGATGCGACCAGGAGATCCTAATGTCAGAGTTAGAAAAATTTCCCAAAAGGATAAGAGAGTAGAATCCCAGAGTAAAGGTACGAAGAAAAGGATCCTAATACCACCTAGTTTGTGATGTGGGCCCGTAAGCCACAACATCAGTGTTAGTAAAATAGTTTTGCAAATACTAGACTCAACTTCGACCAAGGAGTGGGAAAGGGGTTTCTTACAGGCAGTCGGCTCTGATACAAACTTGTGACGCCCCCAAAATCAAGCCGTGTACAGTAATCATACATGCAGGGTACATGACCGAAATCAGGGTGCCACGGTGAGAATATCACAACAAAACACTAGACACAAATAAGACAAATCTGATATTACAAACCAGGGGCCACGAGGATCCGAATACATAAGTTATACAAACCATAATATCTGAGTACAAACATAGTTAGTCAAGTTTTGCCTTACGAAGGCTAGCACAAATAACATCAGAGATACAGATCGAAAAGGCAAGGCCTCCTTCCTGGGAACCTATGAACTACTCCTGGTTAACGGGGAACTTGACGTTGTAGTAGGAACCTTCGGGGTACTCCTTCTCCATGGCGCCAGCGTCTGGTTGCAAAAATCCGGGTATATAAAACAAAGAGGGGAAATAAAGCAAGGGTGAATATCTAGCATACCCGTGAGTCTTACGTTCGGCTACTAAGCATTTATGCATTTGTATCAATGGAAAGCGGAAGCTATATAGTGGACTAAATTGCAGAAAACAAGAATAAGAGTGAGAAGCTAGGCCTATTGAAGACTAGCATCTTCTGACGATTATGGAAGAATGGGAAGAGAATAGCCAAAAGTTATATATAAAGCATAAAGTAAGAATGCAACAAAAGTTGCTGCAGCATTGTATAATAGTAAGTTGTAATAATTATCGATGCCTCCGAGAACACTTCCTCGACTTCCCGGCGAGGAAAAAAACCCGGAACCAACAATTTAGTAATGTAGTAGTTTGTAGTAGTAGTAGGATCTGGCTTGAGCATAAAGCGTCCTGTTACCGTGGACACGGCTATTCGAATAGATTAGCCCTAATCCACCCCCTGGTGTCACTCACGAGTGGGCCCAGAGCCTTTAACCCCCCCGGTTAGTTTAAACTAATCGGGTTAATTAACCCATCCACTGACAGGCCGACCCCACACGTCAGACCCCCCCCCCCTGGCGTCACCCTTGCGCAAGCCTGACGCAGTAATCCGAATAAATGATTTATATAAATCCAGAAATTCCAGAAAAAGGCTGAAACTTTGGAAATTCATAGAAAATTCATATCAACTCCAAATTTAACAAATAATATATGAAAAATGATCAGGAGAAAATAAGCTATCCAAATATCGAACTTTCAACCATGTTTGAGTTGAATTTAAATTGGTACCAGTAGCATTTTCTATTTGATTTAAATGGCATTAATTCAAATTCTTTTCAAATGCTTTTGCATTTTGAACCATATCAACATACTACATTTCAAACACACATCAGAGGCATATCATACACTTTTCAAAATGGTTCAACTTGATCAAACAATGTCATATGCAACTTGACTAAATTGAATTCAAATTGGAGTTTGAATTTGCAATTCAATTTGCAATATACTCCATTTAAATGGAATTTCTTCACATATCAAAGCATATACATCAAGTTTCAACCTTCAACCATGTGATTGTGCATTGTATTTACTTTTCTACCTTGTTTGTTGTTTGTCGAGTAGAGGTGCAACCGGAACAGGAGGCTGCCCCCTTCGTTGAAGACCCCGAACCCGAACCTCGTCAGCAAGGCAAGCAAACCCCCATTGATCATGTCGATAAAATCCCACTTCCCTCTCATGTCTCGCTTGTATAGGATGATTACCATGCTACGTTTCTACCGCATAGATGAACCCATTCCTTTTCATGACCTATCATTTGTGACAGTAGTAGGCAAACCACAATCCTAGGAACTGTAGGAGTTGATTGACATCATGTGGCCCCTGCAATTTTTACTGCTTATTTCATGCTTAGAGTGATACCATGTTGATACTGTTATGTGAGTCGGGATGGTAGTGATCATGATGATGTTGGTGGAAAGGCGTTGGTGAATCTACCCTAATACAAGGTGAACGATGAGAGCCTGTGTAGGAGTAAACGGTGGGTTGTCTTGTTGAACACCGCCCTAAGTCCGAGTTCTTGTGTGGTGATCCAAGATGAAGAGTACAACCACACATTGGGCTCACTGACCCCTCTCAACTTACTAACTCATCCCTTTCGATGTCCAGATGTCGCAATAGTTCGGAGTTCTGGTAGGTCTGTGGCCTGGCTGCTAAGTGAGAGAACGGCTCACCCGAGACCGGCTTATGCACCACGCACACATCACTTGGGTCCACTTTGGTAAACCGGCCGGGTTCACGATAGTGGTAACAGTTGTGGTGAGCATCCTCGCCAACACTTCTTGAACGGTATCGAGTACAAAGGCGGTAACCGATGATCATGTGTGTGTAGTGGTACACCCCTGCAGGGTTAACAAAACTATTTGAATAGCCGCGTCCACGGTTATGGACTGCTTGGAAAGCTTAGCTCGATTATTAGACAACTTGAACTGGATACTTCTAAAACACACCAAGATAAGTGTGAGTGCTATGGCGTGCTTTCTCGTGGGGAAGTCGAGGAAGGCACCATAGTGGTGTAATTGGTTGGAGAATGTAGTGGACTCATGTACGCTTCTTACCTTAAAGTCTGGTACTCGTAGTTCAGGACTAGCCAAGTCAAAGCTGACACTTCTGCAAGTGAAACCCCACCTCCCTTTACCTTGATACATGTGCATGAGTAGTATAGCTCCTATGTAAGTCGTGCTGAGTACGACTTTGTACTCACGTTTTCTTAATCCATGATTTAGATGAACCCACTGACCCCGAAGGTGGCTTCTTCATCGAGCTGGACGACTGAAGATCAAGCTAGTCTAGTCCCAGTCAGACGACTGGTTCCCTCGTGGAGGGCTTGTGTTTAAATAAGGCTTCTTAAGCCATTTGTTAAACTTGTCTGTACTCAGACATACTTTGCTTCCGCTTTTGTTGTAATGTTGGATCACATACTTGTGATCTCTATGTGCACTCTGTAAGAGTTATCAATAAAATGTATAATTTGTAGAGAATTGCAATGATACCTACTGTTCATACAAGGCATGTGTGCTGCGTGTATGTTTATAACATGCATGTCTTTGTATGGGTTTTCGAGACCTTAGTTGTGATCTGGCTGGCGGTCTTTCATACACCAAGTGGCCCTTAGATCTGCGCAGCTTGGGGCATCGCGATGCGATTGCTCGAGATTCCGTCTCGTGCTCACTTTGTGGTATGATCGAGCCCGCCCTAGACCCCGACTAACTGATCGGGCTGGAGTAAGTCTATGTAAAAGTTATGAGATAGTCGATAGTATGGTTGAGGCGACTTGTCTGTGAATATGGGAGTTCATCCCCCATATCATTAGACTTGTGTGCGGACTATGAGGACCCATCTCAGTTGATCATCCGGCCTGGATGGGATTCCCCTCACGTACGATGCTTTCCGAGAACGTTTTGTGCTTGGCCTTGTTTGCTTAGACAAGTGGGTACGGTTCTCGGCTCTCCATATGACTATGTCGTAGCGGGACTTGCATACGCTAACCCCTGGTCCCGACAGACTTGGTATTAGAGCAGGACTAACTGTAGGACTAGCAGCCTTGGCCGAAGTCGAGTCTAGCTTTCTATAGTTATATAGTTACTCTGGGTATATAAGGGAACAACGTAAGGCTTCTTTTTTCTCGTTACCCCCTTCGTTCTGAGTTGTGAGTCACTCTCATCTTATTCTACGGGAAGATAGGACTAGGCTCTCCTCTGTCTGATAAGAACATCTCGTTGTTTGCTTCCTTGTAGCCGTAGGAAAGTTGTGAGCGGTTGGTTAGAGTGGTTATGCTTCCTGATTTCTTACATCGTATGTAAGTGATGTGTCCATGATGTAATAAATTGTCTTTTTCTTGCAATTACAGCCGTTATGCTGTCCGAGTCATTCCAGGTTTATCTCATAATCTGATGCATTTGAAAACTCCTTCTTTCTGTTTCAGATGGCAGATCTTCCCCCTCGGCAGATTGTTCGTTTGACCAGGTGCCTCGGTGTGCGTGGCCATCCCGCCACGATGATCGAGATGATGTCCTATGTGGGATATCGATGGTACCCTGAGTACACAGTTGAGGAGCAGTTCCTTGACTTCAACCAGACCCAGTTCCACTGCATCGTCAGGATCTACCCGCACCACAATGGAGTCACTCAGCCTATCCACTTTGGACATGGCATTGGCATGACTGAGAACATGGCTGTGCAGGATGCTGCATATTCATGCATTACCCTGCTGAGAGAGGAGCACAGTATGCTGAGAGAGACCTCGTTCCGCTATATCCCTGTTGCACTTCCAGGAGAAGAGGGATATTACACCGGACTCTACTCAGATCACTCTGCAGAAGATCCAGTACTTCAGATGACTGCTAGGTTTGCTAGTGATCGAGATCGTGATGCACACGCTCTCCGTTTTGAGCTTCACGCCACCCGTGTTCGTCTGTATCGAGCACTGACACTCTTCGCACCCTTCGTGAGCGTTGGATCAGTCGAGTATGATGCTATCTATCCTGTGAGGACTCAGATGCCTTCTCGAGTTGCTTGGTCCGAGATTGGAGGCATTTTTCCACCCCGTGGTCCTTTGCTTCCACCCTACGCTGGACCTAGGGCCCATCCATGCCCAAATGGATATCAGGGTCCACGGGCCTCCGTGTTTTCCGATGGTCACCTTCAGCTACCGGGATACGCAGGTAAATTTTACGAGGACTACTATGGAGAGGAGATGAGTGAGACCGCTTGTGGTCTTACTTAGTGAGGATGTAATAGTATCTTAGTATATTGTACGCAAGGTGTCTAAGTTCCAGAGGCTTAGATAAATAATGTATAGGAAGTCAGAGTGCCTCTGAAGGATGTATCATCTTCATCACGTTTGTATTAGCTTGGTGCTTGTACTAAAACGATGTATGGTTTGTATGACAGCTTGTGAATATATGGCTTGAATGCTTTTATCACCATGTTGTCAAGATGATTACTTCCTTTGCTCTGTAATCCTTCCAGTACTTCAATACCTTGATTAGATTCTTCCAATCAACTTTGTTTGACTTTGGTTTTCACCTTCAGGATGTCTCAAGGAACCCGTGGCCAGCTTGGTCGTAACCAGGGTCGTGGGAATGAACAGGAGGAAGGCAACCTTCCACCCCCACCCACGATGGCTCAGGTTCTTATGGAGGTTGAGAGGAACCGCCGAGACTCTCACCATTTGCTGGAGGTCATTGCCCGCAACACCACTCAGCAGCGCAACGAGTTGGTGTCTTTGAACGACTTCATCCGGCTTCATCCCCCGGTTTTCAGTTACTCCACCGAGCCCCTTGACGCCGATGACTGGCTTCGCAGCATCGAGAGGAAGCTCCAAGAAGGCCATGTTGCAGATGGCGACAAGGTCAGCTATGCCACCTATCACCTTGAAGGTGCAGCTAGCTCTTGGTGGGAGAACTTCCTGAACATGCGTCCCGTTGGACCGCCCGCATCTTGGGATAAATTCTGCACTTCCTTCCGTGAGCACCACATTCCCAAGGGTCATATGGACCGCAAGCGTGAGGAGTTCTGCAACGTCACCCAAGGCAGGAGGACCGTTGACGAGTTTAGTCGTGAGTTCAACCGACTAGCTCGCTATGCTACTGAAGAGGTCTCCACCGACGCAAAGAATCAAGAGAGGTTCCGTCGTGGACTCAATTCTGGACTCCGTCGTGAGCTCAACCTACATGACTTTGCCACCTTCCAGGTCCTTGTCAACAAGGCCATCAAGGCAGAGGACATGAACACCCCCAATGACTTCCGCAAACACTCTAGGTCGATGGTTCATCCAGTTCCGGCTCTCAGAAGTGCAAGATTTGGATCCCCAACAGTATGTTCCGCCAGAACTACCCACCGAGGCCATCCTATGTGGCGCCTCGTCCACCAGCTCAGTTCCACCCAGCTCCACCAAACAACCCAGCTCCACGCACTGTCTTTGGAGCCTGCTACAAGTGTGTTCAGGCAGGACACTATCCCCAGAACCAGCTCCAGAATCAGAGTGCTCCACCCCGTGCCGGAGGCAACAACAATGGTCGTGGCAAGCCCCCCTAGAAGTTCTACACCACCAAACCCGCTCCTCTCGCCACTCGTGGACGTGTGAACCAGATTGCCGCCGAAGAGACTGACGACACCACTGACGTCATTCTTGGTACGCTCCCAGTCAATTATGTTCCTACTTCTGTTATTTTCAACTCAAGAGCATCTCATTCATTCATGTCGGAAAGTTATGCACTTCGTCATGAGTTATCCTTTGTTTAATTGTCCACCCCCATGATTATTCAAACTCCAGGGTCAAGATGGAAAACTAATAGAGTAAGCCACGGTAATCAAATTGGAATTGAGGGTTTAGTATTCCTTGCTTCCCTCATAGCCCTCAAATCTTCAGACATTGATGTCATCCTTGGCATGGATTGGCTATCAAGACAGAATGCCTACCTAGATTGCAAAGGCAAATCAGTGAAACTCACCCACCCTTCAGGAAAGACCGTCAACTATACCTCACCCAGAACAAGAACCCAAGTGCATTCTTTGAATGTACTTCCCCTTCCCGACCTTGTAGATGTTCCGGTGGTTCGTGACTTCCCGGATGTCTTTCCTGAAGAGCTGCCGGGAATGTCACCCGACAGATGTGTAGAGTTTATAGTGGATCTTGTGCCAGGAACCACACCAATTTCTAGACGTCCCTACAAAATGGCCCCACGTGAGTTAGCTGAGCTTAAAACCCAACTGGAAGCTTTGTTGGAAAAAGGATTCATCCGCCCTAGCTCATCGCCATGGGGTTGCCCCGTTCTGTTTGTAACGAAGAAAGATGGAACAGAAAGGATGTGCATGGACTATCGTCCGCTAAATTTAGCGACGATAAAGAACAAGTACCCATTGCCCAGGATCAATGATCTTTATGATCAACTTGTAGGATCCTCTGTCTTCTCCAAGATGGATTTGAGATTAGGTTATCATCAGATCAAAATCCGAAACAAGGACATTCCCAAAACGGCTTTTACTACTCGTTATGGTCTTTACGAGTACACCGTCATGTCCTTTGGTTTAACCAATGCCCCCGCCACTTTCTCACGCATGATGAATTCGATCTTCATGGAGTACTTAGATAAATTTGTTGTGGTTTATCTCGATGAAATTCTCATCTACTCGAAGAACGAAGAAGAACATGCCGAACACCTAAGGCTAGTATTGATGGAACTTAGAGAGCATCGCCTGTATGCTAAATTCTCCAAGTTTGAATTTTGGCTACCAGAAGTGACCTACCTTGGCCACGTGATTTCTGCAAAAGGCATTGCTGTGAATCCCGAGAGAGTTCAGGCCGTCCTTGACTGGACTCCACCTGAATCGGTTAAGAAAGTTAGGAGCTTTCTTGGCCTAGTCAGCTATTGCCGTCGCATCGTCGAGAACTTTTCTAAAGTTGCAAAGCCTCTAACTGAACTCCTCAAGAAAGATAAGAAATTCCTATGGACTCCCAAGTGCGAGGAAAGCTTTCAAGAGCTAAAAAGAAGATTGACTTCTGCACCCGTACTTGCACCTCCAGACCCCAAAAAGTATTTCGAGATCTATTGTGACGCATCACGGCAAGGGTTAGGATGCATACTTCTGCAAGATCGACATGTGGTAGCTTATGCTTCACGCCAGTTGCGGCCACATGAAGAGAACTATCCTACCCATGACCTTGAACTCGCTGCCGTAGTTCATGCCCTAACAACTTGGCGACATTACCTCCTTGGTAATTGTTGTGAGATCTATTCCGACCACCAAAGCCTCAAATACATTTTCACCCAGCCAGATCTTAATCTCAGGCAAAGACGCTGGATTGAGATGATAAAAGATTATGACTTAGGAATTTCTTACACCCCAGGCAAAGCCAATGTCATGGCTGATGCACTAAGTCATAAGTCGTATGGTAACAACCTTATGTTACAACAGTATCAACCACTTCTTCATGAGGAATTTCGCAAGCTCAATCTTGAGATTGTTCCTCGTGGCTATCTTTCTACCTTGGTGGCGAAACCAACTCTTGAGGATCAAATCATAGTTGCCCAAAGGCGTGCACGAGGTGTTCGCCGGATCAAGGAGAACATTGCTAGCGGAGTTGCTAAATGTTTCTCCACAGATAGCAAGGGAACGGTATTCTTTGGAAATCGTTTGGCAGTACCTAAGAATAGGGAACTAAGGCAACTCATCCTCAAAGAAGCCCATGACACACCCCTCTCGATTCATCCTGGTAGCACAAAAATGTACCGAGTTCTACGCCAGAGATTTTGGTGGACCAGGATGAAGAGAGACATTGCTCAATTTGTTGCCGAATGTGATGTTTGTCGTCGCATTAAGGCAGAACATCAAAGACCTGCTGGTACACTTCAACCTTTGGCTATTCCAGAGTGGAAATGGGACAAAGTCGGTATGGACTTCATCACCGGCTTTCCAAAAACCCAGAAAGGAAACGATGCCATCTTCGTTGTCATAGATAGGCTTTCCAAAGTTGCTCACTTCCTTCCAGTTCGCGAGTCTATAGCTGCTAGCTAGTTAGCGGACTTGTACGTCTCTAGAATTGTATCCCTTCATGGTGTTCCTTTTGAAATCAATTCTGATCGTGGTAGCCTTTTTACCTCTAGATTTTGGGGAAGCTTTCGGAATGCTATGGGAACTCATCTCTCCTTTAGTACAGCTTTCCATCCTCAGTCTAGCGGTCAAGTCGAAAGGGTTAACCAAATTCTTGAAGACATGCTCAGAGCTTGTGTTATCTCATTCGGAAAGAATTGGGAGAAGTCTCTTCCATTTGCCGAATTTTCTTATAACAATAGTTTTCAATCTAGTCTGAACATGGCTCCTTTTGAACTCCTATATGGACGACGATGTCGAACACCCCTTAACTTGTCAGAAACCGGTGAAAGATAATTCTTTGGACCGGACATGATCAAGGAAGCAGAAGAGAAAGTTCGCATTGTTCGTGACCAATTGAAAGCAGCCCAGTCTCATCAGAAAAGCTACTATGATCATCATCATAGGCAAGAGAGCTACAATCTGGATGAGAAGGCTTACCTTCGGGTTACTCCTCTGAAGGGAACCCAACATTTCGGTATCAAAGGCAAGTTGGCCCCACGTTACATCGGACCTTTCCGCATTCTTGCCAAACGTGCAGAAGTTGCCTACCAACTTTAACTACCCCTGAACCTTTCCCGAGTACATGATGTATTCCATGTGTCCCTACTCAGGCGTTGCTTCAAGGACCCTATCCGCGAAGTCGACCATGAAATGCTTGATCACCAAGATGACCTTTCTTATCGAGAATACCCCGTTCGTATTCTTGATTCCGCAGAGCGTGTCACTCGCCGTCATAAGATTAGGTTTCTGAAAGTGGAATGGTCACACCACTCTGAGAGAGAAGCTACGTGGGAAAGAGAAGACCGTCTCAGTGCCGAGTACCCCACCTTCCTCCCGCAGACTTCTGAATCTCGGGACGAGATTCTGTTGAGTGGGGGCGAGTTGTCAGAACCCTCTGTTAGGTAATGTGCTAGGGTTAGCCAGTACTATTGCAGCATGTCAAAATTTCAAAAGAATTCCTTGAAATCAAAATTCAAAAGCAAATGGGAGAAGGAACCCCCCCAGATGAATTAATTAAAAAAGCCAGATAAAAATCTTCTCCAAAAATTCATGTTAGATTTTTGAAAAATCTTATAAATGAGTGTGATCACATTTCAAGTGATGTGGGACCCACCCCATGCTCATAGATTTTTCAAATATTCAAACAGTGCCTTGGATTTAATCAAAAACCCCTATTTGAGTTAAGATTCAAATTATTTGAATTTTAAAAATATTGAAACTTTATAAGTGGCTAGTCTATATTATTATGAAGCCATACAAAAATTTTCAGCATTTAATAAAATGCCTAGCTAATTATTTTAGCCCAGCAAAACAAATAGCAGAAAGAAAAACAGAGAGGAAAATAGAAAAGGGAAAGGAGCCCACTTACCTGGGCCACCCCGGCCCAACTTACCGTTTCGGCAGCCCGGCCCGCGAACTCGCCTGTTGTCTTCCTACCCGCGCGCCAAAGCAGCTCGCTGGAGCGGCCGAGCACGCCGTGGACGCCACCTCGACGCCCAGGGGCTTCCAGGCCGCCCCAGGACTCCGAAGAGTGCGCAGGAGACGTCCGCATCGCCCCCTCTCACTTTCCCCCATCGCCGCCTCCTCTCAAGCTCTCTGTGCGTTTCCCCCCTTCTTCCCCGAGAGCAGCCGCCGCTCATCGTCGTGAGAAGCCGCGGCCAACGTCGACAAGAAGGCCAGCAACCGTGTCCCCCGTGCGCAGCGTCGTCGTCTTCGTCGATCTGCAGAAGAAGGCGAGCCCGGAGCCCTCCTAGTCACCGGAATCGAGCTCGAGCCGCCGCTGACCCGCAAGAACTCTCCGTCGAATTCGTCATCACCACGCTGCCGTTTGCCTCACCGCCTGCTCTGCCGAGTTCCTGGTGAGCGCGGGATCAAAAACCCTACCTTTTTCCCCTCGATTGCTTCCTCTAGCCGTGGCCTCCATGAAGGCGGAAGCTCCTCGCCGCCGGGAATCATGGCGATGACAACCTGCTACGCAGTCGAGCTCGCCGTGTTGTCCATCGCGTTCCCCGTGCTCCACTGCTTCAAACCAGCCTAGCCCCGCCTCAATTCGCGCCTTGTAGCGAATTCCCGATCACAGCCGTAGCTCCGTCGCCGCGAAACTCGACGCCGGCGAGCGTACAGGGCACCCCAGCACTTGGAGTTGGTCTCTTTCGACGCGCAACGGCAAGGGCTTCAAGTTGGAGGTCACAGCGCTTCGATTGGTGCCCGGAATCAACCTCCCCGTGCAGCACCGCCGCGGTTCTGGTCGCCGGCGTTTAGCCGCCGGTGGGTTAGCCCTAATCCCCCCTAATGACCCCCTGGGTCACTGACCAGTGGGCCAAGTGGCTTAATTAAGCCACTAGATTAAATTAACCAGCCGGGTTAATTAGCCAGTGTCACTGACACCCCTGGCCCACATGTCAGCCCCCCCCCCCACACGCCAGCATGACGTCAGTCTGGCGCAATAAATAGATTAAATGAATTTCCAGAGTAATTTGAATTAAAGAAATTCCAGAAATTCCATAAAATACCCCAAACTTTGGAAATTCATAGAAAATTCATATTAACTCCAATTTGGACAAATAATATATGAAAAATGATCAAGAGAAAATAAGTTATCCAAAAATGCAACTTTCAACTATGTTGGAGTTGATTTTAAAATGGGACCAGTAGCATATGTCATTTGGTTTATTTGAAATTAATTCAAATTCAACTCAAATGATTTTGCAACTTGGACCATGGAATTATGCTATATTTTCAACCACACATCAGAGGCATATCATACACATTTGAAGATGATTCAAATTGATCAAACCATGTCACATATAACTTGACTAAGTTTGAATTCAAATTGGAGTTTGAATTTGCAATTCAATTTGCAATATACTCCATTTAAATGGAATTTCTTCACACATCAAAGCATTTACATCAAGTTCCAACCTTCCATCATGTGATTGTGCATTGTATTTAATTTGCTACTTTGCTTGTTGTTTGTCGAGTAGAGGTGGAACCGGAGCAGGAGGCTGCCTCCTTCGCTGAAGACCCAGAACCCGAACCTCGTCAGCAAGGCAAGCAAAACCCCATTGATCATGTCGATAAAATCCCACTTCCCTCTCATGTCTCTCTTATGCATTGTTTAGGATGATCACCATGATTCGTTTCTACCGCATAGATGAACCCATTCCTTTGCATGAGCTATCATTTTGTCACAGTAGTAAGAAAACCACAATCCTAGCAAATGTAGGAGTTGGTTGATATCATGCGGCCCCTGCAAATGTTATCGCTTATTGCATGCTTAGTATGATACCATGATGATACTGTGATGTGAGTCGGGATGATAGTGATCATGTTGATGATGGTAGAAAAGTGTTGGTGAATCGATGCTAATACAAGGTGAACGATGAGAGGCTGTGTAGGAGTACACGGTGGGTTGTCTCGTTGAACACCGCCCTAAGTCCGAGTTCTTGTGTGGTGATCCAAGATGAAGAGTACAACCACACATTGGGCTCACTGACCCCTCTCAACTTACTAACTCATCCCTTTCGATGTCCAGATGTCGCAATAGTTCGGAGTTCTGGTAGGCTTGTGGCCTGGATGCTGAGTGAGAGAACGGCTCATCCGAGAGCGGCTTATGCACCACGCACACATCACTTTGGTCCACTTCGGTAAACCGGCCGGGTTCACGATAGTGGTAACCAACCCAAGTAGGCGGCTTTCTCGGACTAGATCGGCTATGAGGTAACAGTTGTGGTGAGCATCGTCGCTGGCACCCCTTGAATGGTGTCGAGATCAAAGGCGGTAAATGATGATCATGTGTGTGTAGCGGTACACCCCTGCAGGGTTAACAAAACTATTCGAATAGCCGCGTCCGCGGTTATGGACTGCTTGGAAAGCTTAGCTTGATTATTAGATAACTTGAACTGGATACTTCTAAAATACACCAAGATAAGTGTGAGTGCTATGGCGTGCTTTCTCGTGGGGAAGTCGAGGAAGGCACCATAGTGGTGTAATTGGTTGGAGAAAGTAGTGGACTCGTGTACGCTTCTTACCTCAAGTCTGGTACTCGTAGTTCAGGACTAGCCAAGTCAAAGTTGGCATTTCTGCAAGTGAAACCCCACCTCCCTTCACCTTGATACATGTGCCTAAGTAGTATAGCTCCTATGTAAGTCTTGCTGAGTACGACTTTGTACTCACGTTTGCTTAATCTATGTTTTAGATGATGCCACTGACCCCGAAGGTGGATTTTTCATCGAGCTGGACGACTGAAGATCAACTAGTCTAGTCCCAGTCAGACGACTGGTATCCTCGTGGAGGGCTTGTGTTTAAATAAGGCTTCTTAAGCCATTTGTTAAACTTGTCTATACTCAGACATAATTTGCTTCCGCTTATGTTTTAATGTTGGATCACATGTTTGTGATCTCTCTGTGCACTCTATAAGAGTTATCAATAAAATATGTACACTTTGTAGAGAATTGCAATGGTACTTGCTGTTCATACAAGGCATGTGTGTTGCGTGTATGTTTATAACATGCATGTCTTTGTATGGGTTTTCGAGACCTTAGTTGTGTTCTGGCTGGCGGTCTTTCATACACCAAGTGGCCCTTAGATGTGCGCAGCTTGGGGCATCGCGATGCGATTGCTCGAGACTCCGTCTCGTGCACACTTTGTCGTATGATCGAGCCCGCCCTAGACCCCGACTAAGTGATCGGGCTGGAGTAAGTCTATGTAAGAGTTATGAGATAGTCGTTAGTATGGTTGAGGCGACTTGTCTTTGAATATGGGAGTTCACCACCCATATCATTAGACTTGTGTGCGTACGATGAGGACCCATCTCAGTTGATCATCCGGCCTGGATGGGATACCCCTCACGTACGATGCTTTCCGAGAACGTTCTGTTCTTGGCCTTGTCTGCTTAGACAAGTGGGTACGGTTCTCGGCTCTCCATATGACTATGTCTTAGCTGTACTTGCAAACGCTAACCCCGGGTCCCGACAATTCTTCTAAAACACACCAAGATAAGTGTGAGTGCTATGGCGTGCTTTCTCGTGGGGAAGTCGAGGAAGGCACCATAGTGGTGTAATTGGTTGGAGAATGTAGTGGACTCATGTACGCTTCTTACCTCAAAGTCTGGTACTCGTAGTTCAGGACTAGCCAAGTCAAAGCTGGCACTTCTGCAAGTGAAACCCCACCTCCCTTTACCTTGATAGATGTGCATGAGTAGTATAGCTCTATGTAAGTCTTGCTGAGTACGACTTTGTACTCACGTTTGCTTAATCTATGTTTTAGATGAACCCACTGACCCCGAAGGTGGATTCTTCATCGAGCTGGACGACTGAAGATCAAGCTAGTCTAGTCCCAGTCAGATGACTGGTTCCCTCGTGGAGGGCTTGTGTTTAAATAAGGCTTCTTAATTCATTTCTTAAACTTGTCTGTACTAAGACATACTTTGCTTCCGCTTGTTGTTGTAATGTTGGATCACATACTTGTGATCTCTGTGTGCACTCTGTAAGAGTTATCAATAAAATGTATAATTTGTAGAGAATTGCAATGATACATGCTGTTCATACAAGGCATGTGTGCTGCGTGTATGTTTATAACATGCATGTCTTTGTATGGGTTTTCGAGACCTTAGTTGTGATCTGGCTGGCGGTCGTTCATACACCAAGTGTCCCTTAGATGTGCGCAGCTTGGGGCATCGCGATGCGATTGCTCGAGATTCCGTCTCGTGAACACTTTGTGGTATGATCGAGCCCGCCCTAGACCCCGACTAAGTGATCGGGCTGGAGTAAGTCTATGTAAGAGTTATGAGATATTCGATAGTATGGTTGAGGCGACTTGTATGTGAATATGGGAGTACATCACCCATATCATTAGACTTGTGTGCGAAAGATGAGGACCCATCTCAGTTGATCATCCGGCCTGGATGGGATGCCCCTAACGTACGATGCTTTCCGAGAACGTTCTTTGCTTGGTCTTGTCTGCTTAGACAAGTGGGTACGATTCTCGGCTTTCCATATGACTATGTCGTAGCGGGACTTGCATACGCTAACCCCGGGTCCCGACAAACTTGGTATCAGAGCAGGACTGACTGTAGGACTAGCAGCCTTGGCCGAAGTCGAGTCTAGCTTTCTATAGTTATATAGTTACTCTGGGTATATAAGGGAACAACGTAAGGCTTCTTTTTTCTCCTTACCCCCTTCGTTCTGAGTTGTGAGTCACCCTCATCTTATTCTACGGGAAGATAGGACTAGGCTCTCCTCTGTCTGATTAGAACATCTTGTTGTTTGTTTCCTTGTAGCCGTAGGAAAGTTGTTATCGGTTGGTTAGAGTGGTTATGCTTCCTGATTTCTTACATCGTATGTAAGTGCTATTTCCATGTTGTAAGAAATTGTCTTTTTCTTGCAATTACAGCCGTTATGCTGTCCGAGTCATTCCCGGTTTATCTCATAATCTGATGCATTTGCAAACTCCTTCTTTCTGTGTCAGATGGCAGATCTTCCCCCTCGGCAGATTGTTCGTTTGACCAGGTGCCTCGGTGTGCGTGGCCATCCCGCCACGATGATCGAGATGATGTCCTATGTGGGATATCTATGGTACCCTGAGTACACAGTTGAGGAGCAGTTCCTTGAGTTCAACCAGACCCAGTTCCACTGCATCGTCAGGATCTACCCGCACCACAATGGAGTCACTCAGCCTATCCACTTTGGACATGGCATTGGCATGACTGAGAACATGGCTGTGCAGGATGCTGCATATTCATGCATTACCCTGCTGAGAGAGGAGCACACTATGCTGAGAGAGACCTCGTTCCGCTATATCCCTGCTGCACTTCCAGGAGAAGAGGGATATTACACCGGACTCTACTCAGATCACTCTGCAGAAGATCCAGTACTTCAGATGACTGCTAGGTTTGCTAGTGATCGAGATTGTGATGCACGCGCTCTCCGTTTTGAGCTTCACGCCACCCGTGTTCGTCTGTATCGAGCAATGACACTCTTGGCACCCTTCGTGAGCGTTGGATCAGTTGAGTATGATGCTATCTACCCTGTGAGGACTCAGATGCCTTCTCGAGTTGCTTGGTCCGAGATTGGAGGCATTTTTCCACCCCGTGGTCCTTTGCTTCCACCCTACGCTGGACCTAGGCCCCATCCTTGCCCAAATGGATATCAGGGTCCACAGGCCTCCGTGTTTTCCGATGGTCACCTTCAGCTACCGGGATACGCGATTAAATTTTACGAGGACTACTATGGAGATGGAGATGAGTGAGACCGCTTGTGGTCTTACTTAGTGAGGATGTAATAGTATCTTAGTATATTGTACGCAAGGTGTCTAAGTTCCAGAGGCTTAGATAAATAATGTATAGGAAGTCAGAGTGCCTCTGAAGGATGTATCATCTTCATCACGTTTGTATTAGCTTGGTGCTTGTACTAAAATGATGTATGGTTTGTATGACAGCTTGTGAATATATGGCTTGTATGCTTTTATCACCATGTTGTCAAGATGATTACTTCCTTTGCTCTGTAATCCTTCCAGTACTTCAATACCTTGATTAGATTCTTCCAATCAACTCTGTTTGACTTTGGTTTTCACCTTCAGGATGTCTCAAGGAACCCGTGGCCAGCTTGGTCGTAACCAGGGTCGTGGGAATGAACAGGAGGAAGGCAACCTTCCACCCCCACCCACGATGGCTCAGGTTCTGATGGAGGTTGAGAGGAACCGCCGAGACTCTTACCATTTTCTGGAGGTCATTGGCCGCAACACCACTCAGCAGCGCAACGAGTTGGTGTCTTTGAACGACATCATCCGGCTTCATCCCCCGGTTTTCAGTTACTCCACCGAGCCCCTTGACGCCGATGACTGGCTTCGCAGCATCGAGAGGAAGCTCCAAGAAGGCCATGTTGCAGATGGCGACAAGGTCAGCTATGCCACCTATCACCTTGAAGGTGCATCTAGCTCTTGGTGGGAGAACTTCTTGAACATGCGTCCCGTTGGACCGCCCGCATCTTGGGATGAATTCTGCACTTCCTTCCGTGAGCACCACATTCCCAAGGGTCTTATGGACCGCAAGCGTGAGGAGTTCTGCAACGTCACCCAAGGCAGGAGGACCGTTGACGAGTTTAGTCGTGAGTTCAAACGACTGGCTCGCTATGCTACTGAAGAGGTCTCCACCGACGCAAAGAAGCAAGAGAGGTTCCGTCGTGGACTCAATTCTGGACTCCGTCGTGAGCTCAACCTACATGACTTTGCCACCTTCCAGGTCCTTGTCAACAAGGCCATCAAGGCAGAGGACATGAACACCCCCAATGACTTCCGCAAACACCCTAGGGACGATGGTTCATCCAGTTCCGGCTCTCAGAAGCGCAAGATCTGGATCCCCAACAGTATGTTCCGCCAGAACAACCCACCGAGGCCATCCTATGTGGCGCCTCGTCCACCAGCTCAGTTCCACCCAGCTCCACGCACTGTCTTTGGAGCCTATTACAAGTGTGTTCAGGCAGGCCACTACTCTCGTGAGTGTCCCCAGAACCAGCTCCAGAATCAGAATGCTCCACCCCGTGCCGGAGGCAACAACAATGGTCGTGGCAAGCCCCCCCAGAAGTTCTACACCACCAAACCCGCTCCTCCCGCCACTCGTGGTCGTGTGAACCAGATTGCCGCCGAAGAGACTGACGACACCACTGACGTCATTCTTGGTACGCTCCCAGTCAATTATGTTCCTACTTCTGTTCTTTTCAACCCAGGAGCATCTCATTCATTCATGTCGGAAAGTTATGCACTTCGTCATGAGTTATCCTTTGTTGAATTGTCCACCCCCATGATTATTCAAACTCCAGGGTCAAGATGGCAAACTAATAGAGTAAGCCACGGTAATCAAATTGGAATTGAGGGTTTAGTATTCCTTGCTTCCCTCATATCCCTCAAATCTACAGACATTGATGTCATCCTTGGCATGGATTGGCTATCAAGACAGAATGCCTACCTAGATTGCAAAGGCAAATCAGTGAATACTAAACCCACCCTTCAGGCAAGACCGTCAACTATACCTCACCCAGAACAAGAACCCAAGTGCATTCTTTGAATGTACTTCCCCTTCCCGACCTTGAAGATGTTCCGGTGGTTCGTGACTTCCCGGATGTCTTTCCTGAAGAGCTGCCGGAAATGCCACCCGACACATGTGTAGAGTTTATAGTGGATCTTGTGCCAGGAACCACACCAATTTCTAGACGTCCCTACAAAATGGCCCCACGTGAGTTAGCTGAGCTTAAAACCCAACTGGAAGCTTTGTTGGAAAAAGGCTTCATCCGCCCTAGCTCATCGCCATGGGGTTGCCCCGTTCTGTTCGTAACGAAGAAAGATGGAACATAAAGGATGTGCGTGGACTATCGCCCGCTAAATTTAGCGACGATAAAGAACAAGTACCCATTGCCCAGGATCAATGATCTTTATGATCAACTTGTAGGATCCTCTGTCTTCTCCAAGATGGATTTGAGATTAGGTTATCATCAGATCAAAATCCGAAACGAGGACATTCCAAAAACGGCTTTTACTACTCGTTATGGTCTTTACGAGTACACCGTCATGTCCTTTGGTTTAACCAATGCCCCGCCACTTTCTCACGCATGATGAATTCGATCTTCATGGAGTACTTAGATAAATTTGTTGTGGTTTATCTCGATGACATTCTCATCAACTCGAAGAACGAAGAAGAACATGCCGAACACCTAAGGCTAGTATTGATGAAACTTAGAGAGCATCGCCTGTATGCTAAATTCTCCAAGTGTGAATTTTGGCTACCAGAAGTGACCTACCTAGGGCACGTGATTTCTGCAAAAGGCATTGCTGTGAATCCCGAGAGAGTTCAGGCCGTCCTTGACTGGACTCCACCTGAATCGGTTAAGCAAGTTAGGAGCTTTCTTGGCCTAGTCATCTATTGCCGTCGCTTCGTCGAGAACTTTTCTAAAGTTGCAAAGCCTCTAACTGAACTCCTCAAGAAAGATAAGAAATTCCTATGGACTCCCAAGTGCGAGGAAAGCTTTCAAGAGCTAAAAAGAAGATTGACTTCTGCACCCGTACTTGCACCTCCAGACCCCAAAAAGTATTTCGAGATCTATTGTGACGCATCACGGCAAGGGTTAGGATGCATACTTCTGCAAGATCGACATGTGGTAGCTTATGCTTCACGCCAGTTGCGGCCACATGAAGAGAACTATCCTACCCATGACCTTGAACTCGCTGCCGTAGTTCATGCCCTAACAACTTGGCGACATTACCTCCTTGTTAATCGTTGTGAGATCTATTCCGACCACCAAAGCCTCAAATACATTTTCACCCAGCCAGATCTTAATCTCAGGCAAAGACGCTGGATTGAGTTGATAAAAGATTATGACTTAGGAATTTCTTACACCCCAGGCAAAGCCAACGTCATGGCTGATGCACTAAGTCATAAGTCGTATTGTAACAACCTTATGTTACAACAGTATCAACCACTTCTTCATGAGGAATTTCGCAAGCTCAATCTTGAGATTGTTCCTTGTGGCTATCTTTCTACCTTGGTGGCGAAACCAACTCTTGAGGATCAAATCATATATGCCCAAAGTCGTGCACGAGGTGTTCGCCGGATCAAGGAGAACATTGCTAGCGGAGTTGCTAAATGTTTCTCCACAGATAGCAAGGGAACGATTTTCTTTGGAAATCGTTTGGTAGTACCTGAGAATAGGGAACTAAGGAAACTCATCCTGAAAGAAGCCCATGACACACCCCTCTCGATTCATCCCGGTAGCACAAAAATGTACCGAGATCTATGCCAGAGATTTTTGTGGACCAGGATGAAGAGAGACATTGCTCAATTTGTTGCCGAATGTGATGTTTGTCGTCGCATTAAGGCAGAACATCAAAGACCTGGTGGTACACTTCAACCTTTGCCTATTCCAGAGTGGAAATGGGACAAAGTCGGTATGGACTTCATCACCGGCTTTCCAAAAACCCAGAAAGGAAACGATGCCACCTTCGTTGTCATAGATAGGCTTTCCAAAGTTGCTCACTTCCTTCCAGTTCGCGAGTCTATAGCTGCTAGCCAGTTAGCGGACTTGTACGTCTCTAGAATTGTATCCCTTCACGGTGTTCCTTTGGCTTTTCACCTCTAGATTTTTGGGAAGCTTTCAGAATACTATGGGAACTCATCTCTCCTTTAGTACAGCTTTCCATCCTCAGTCTAGCGGTCAAGTCGAAAGGGTTAACCAAGTTCTTGAAGACATGCTCAGAGCTTGTGTTATCTCATTCGGAACGAATTGGGAGAAGTCTCTTCCATTCGCCGAATTTGCTGATAAAAATAGTTTTCAATCTAGTCTGAACATGGCTCCTTTTGAACTCCTTTATGGACGACGATGTCGAACACTTTTAAACTGGTCAGAAACCGGTGAAAGACAATTCTTTGGACCGGATATGATCAAGGAAGCAGAAGAGCAAGTTCGCATTGTTCGTGATCAATTCAAAGCAGTCCAGTTTCGTCAGAAAAGCTACTATGATCGTCATCATAGGAAAGAGAGCTACAATCTGGATGAGAAGGCTTACCTTCGGGTTACTCCTCTGAAGGGAACCCAACGTTTCGGTATCAAAGGCAAGTTGGCCCCATGTTACATCGGACCTTTCCGCATTCTTGCTAAACGTGGAGAAGTTGCCTACCAACTTGAGCTACCCCCGCACCTTTCCCGAGTACATGATGTATTCCATGTGTCCCAACTCAGGCGTTGCTTCAAGGACCCCATCCGCGAAGTCGACCATGAAACGCTTGATCTCCAAGATGACCTTTCTTATCGAGAATACCTCGTTGGTATTCTTGATTCCGCAGAGCGTGTCACTCGTCGTCAGAAAATTAGGTTTCTGAAAGTGCAATGGTCACACCACTCTGAGAAAGAAGCTACGTGGGAAAGAGAAGACCGTCTCAGTGCCGAGTACCCCACCTTCCTCCCGCAGACTTCTGAATCCCGGGACGAGATTCTATTGAGTGGCGGCGAGTTGTCAGAACCCTCTGTTAGGTAATGTGCTAGGGTTAGCAAGTCTCTTGCATCATGTTAAAAATTTCAAAAGAAATCTTTGAAATCAAATTCAAAAGAAAAATGGGAGAAGGAACCCCCCAGATGAATTTATTCAAAAGGCCAGATAAAAATCTTCTCCAAAAATTCATGTTAGATTTTTGAAAAGTCTTATAAATGAGTGTGATCACATATCAAGTGATGTGGGACCCACCCCATGCTCATGGATTTTTCAAATATTCAAACAGTTCCTTGGAATTAATCAAAAACCCCTATTTGAGTTAAGATTCAAATTATTTGAATTTTAAAAATGTTCAAACTTTACAAGTGGCTAGCCTAGTATATTGTGATGCCACATAAAAAGTTTCAGCATTTTATAAAATGGTTTGATATTTTTATCAGATCCAAAACAAAAATACAGAAAAACAAAGGAAAGATTAAACAGAATAAGAAAAGAGAAGACTTACCTCTCGCCAGGGGCGAGGCCCACTCACCTCAGCCGGCCCAACCCACCTGGAGGGGGCACATGCGTCTTCTTCCCCTCCAGGCAGGCAAGCACCTCGCCGGCGAGCGCCGTGGGCACGACAGGCAGCTGCCTGCCTGCCCAGGGCTTATCTCCTCGTCTGGAGACGTCCTGGAGGCGCCCAGCTTCTTTCCCCTCCCTCCAGAGCCACCTCCCCCTCCTCCCTCGCCGTGTTCGTCGTCGACAGAAGAACTCGCCGGAGCACCGAAACGCCCCCGCGTGGCCATCGACGCCGAGGAGCCCATCCAAGATGTCCAGCGTGATCGCCGTCCTCAACTTCGTCGACTAGCAGAAGGAGGCGCATCAATTCGGACCAGACGAGACGCCAGCTTCACCGAGAACTCGCCGGAACCGCGAGCTCGCCGTCGTCGATTCACCGCCGTTGAAGCCTCCCCCAGCTTTCTGTTGTTTCCGTTTGATTCGCGGTGAGCTTCTGAGCGTTTCCCCCAAGCTCCCATCACCCCGCAACCCCTCTAGCCGGTTTCACCATGGAAGCCGAGGAAGGTCGCCGCCATGGACGACGATGAGGTCACCCCTGTGCCCCATCATCTCGTCCAGCGCGCGCGTTTGACTCCCAGTGGCTCTAGCTTTCAAACGCGACCGTCCCAGCTTCAAGACCTGGCCTCCATCCCCACTCCCGACCTCGCCGGTTCTCTGCCGCCGCCTTTGCTCGTCGCCGACGTCATTCCGGTGAGCCCCCTGTGCTGCTCGTCTGTCCCAGATGAAGCGTGCGTGCCTGGGCTCCCGTTTGGTGGTCGCGGCATGCCAAATAGTGGCCGGAGTCTCCCTCCCCGTGAGCGCCGCCGTGCGCTGGAGTCGCCGGCCTCTAGCCGCCGGTAGCCCGCCGACGTGGCAGGGGTGATTAGCCCTAATTCACCCCCTGGTGTCACTAACGAGTGGGCCTAGAGCCCTTAACCCCCCCGGTTAGTTTAAACTAACCGGGTTAATTAACCCAGCCACTGACAGGCCCACCCCACACGTCAGACACCTCCCTGACGTCACCCTTGCGCAAGCCTGACGCAGTAATCCGAATAAATGATTTATATAAATCCAGAAATTCCAGAAAAAGGCTGAAACTTTGGAAATTCATAGAAAATTCATATCAACTCCAAATTTAACAAATAATATATGAAAAATGAGCAGGAGAAAATAAGCTATCCAAATATCCAACTTTCAACCATGTTTAAGTTGAATTTAAATTGGAATCAGTAGCATTTGCTATTTGATTTAAATGGAATTAATTCAAATTCTTTTCAAATGCGTTTGCATTTTGAAGCATATCAACATACTACATTTCAAACACACATCAGAGGCATATCATACACTTTTCAAAATGGTTCAACTTGATTAAACAATGTCATATGCAACTTGACTAAATTGAATTCAAATTGGAGTTTGAATTTGCAATTCAATTTGCAATATACTCCATTTAAATGGAATTGCTTCACATATCAAAGCATATACATCAAGTTTCAACCTTCAACCATGTGATTGTGCATTGTATTTACTTTGATACCTTGTTTGTTGTTTGTCGAGTAGAGGTGGAACCGGAACAGGAGGCTGCCCCCTTCGTTGAAGACCCCGAACCCGAACCTCGTTAGCAAGGCAAGCAAACCCCCATTGATCATGTCGATAAAATCCCACTTCCCTCTCATGTCTCGCTTATGCATTGTATAGGATGATTACCATGCTACGTTTCTACCGCATAGATGAACCCATTCCTTTGCATGACCTATCATTTGTCAAAGTAGTAGGCAAACCACAATCCTAGCAACTGTAGGAGTTGATTGATATCATGTGGCCCCTGGAATTGTTACTGCTTATTGCATGCTTAGAGTGATACCATGTTGATACTGTTATGTGAGTCGGGATGGTAGTGATCATGATGATGTTGGTGGAAAGGCGTTGGTGAATCTACCCTAATACAAGGTGAACGATGAGAGGTTGTGTAGGAGTACACGGTGGGTTGTCTCGTTGAACACCGCCCTAAGTCCGAGTTCTTGTGTGGTGATCCAAGATGAAGAGTACAACCACACATTGGGCTCACTGACCCCTCTCAACTTACTAACTCATCACTTTCGATTTCCAGATGTCGCAATAGTTCGGAGTTCTGGTAGGTCTGTGGCCTGGCTGCTAAGTGAGAGAACGGCTCACCCGAAACCGGCTTATGCACCACGCACACATCACTTGGGTCCACTTCAGTAAACCGGCCGGGTTCACGATAGTGGTAGCCAACCCAGGTAGGCGCCTTTCTTGGACTAGATAGGCTATGAGGTAACAGTTGTGGTGAGCATCATCGCCGACAATTCTTGAACGGTGTCGAGTACAAAGGCGGTAACCGATGATCATGTGTGTGTAGCGGTACACCCCTGCAGGGTTAAAAAAACTATTCGAATAGCCGCGTCCGCGGTTATGGACTTCTTGGAAAGCTTAGCTTGATTATTAGACAACTTGAAGTGGATAATTCTAAAACACACCAAGATAAGTGTGAGTGCTATGGCGTGCTTTCCCGTGGTGAAGTCGAGGAAGGCACCATAGTGGTGTAATTGGTTGGAGAATGTAGTGGACTCGTGTACGCATCTTACCTCAAAGTCTGGTACTCGTAGTTCAGGACTAGCCAAGTCAAAGCTGGCACTTCTGCAAGTGAAACCCCACCTCCCTTTACCTTGACACATGTGCATGAGTAGTATGGCTCCTATGTAAGTCTTGCTGAGTACGACTTTGTACTCACGTTTGCTTAATATATGTTTTAGATGAACCCACTGACCCCGAAGGTGGATTTTTCATCGAGCTGGACGACTGAAGATCAAGCTAGTCTAGTCCCAGTCAGAGGACTGGTTCCCTCGTGGAGGGCTTGTGTTTAAATAAGGCTTCTTAAGCCATTTGTTAAACTTGTCTGTACTCAGACATACTTTGCTTCCGCTTGTTGTTGTAATGTTGGATCACATACTTGTGATCTCTGTGTGCACTCTGTAAGAGTTACCAATAAAATGTATAATTTGTAGAGAATTGCAATGATACATGTTGTTCATACAAGGCATGTGTGTTGCGTGTATGTTTATAACATGCATGTCTTTGTATGGGTTTTCGAGACCTTAGTTGTGATCTGGCTGGCGGTCGTGCATACACCAAGTGGCCCTTAGATATGCGCAGCTTGGGCATCGCGATGCGATTGCTCGAGATTTCGTCTCGTGCACACTTTGTGGTATGATCGAGCTCGCCCTAGACCCCGACTAAGTCTATGTAAGAGTTATGAGATAGTCGATAGTATGGTTGAGGCGACTTGTCTGTGAATATGGGAGTTCATCACCCATATCATTAGACTTGTGTGCGGACGATGAGGACCCATCTCAGTTGATCATCCGGCCTGGATGGGATGCCCCTCACGTACGATGCTTTCCGAGAACGTTCTGTGCTTGGCCTTGTCTTCTTAGACAAGTGGGTACGGTTCTCGGCTCTCCATATGACTATGTCGTAGCGGGACTTGCATACGCTAACCCCGGGTCCCGACAGCTTTTTAGTCTTGTTAGTTTACCTTTCTGTTTTTTCTTTAGTGTACTTTATAAAAAATCACAATTCTTTTTGCTTGTCTTGCTTATTTCTACTATTATGGGTACAACTGAAAACACCAAGTTGTGTGACTTCACTAGTCACAACAACAATGAATTTATCTGCACTCCTATTGCTACACCTGCCACCTCAACATCTTCTTATGAAATTAAACCTGCTTTCCTTACTCTTGTTATGAAAGAACAATTCTCTGGTGTTGGAGATGATGCTGCCTTACACTTGAATAATTTTGTTGAGCTTTGTGATATGCAGAAGTATAAACAAGTAGAAGGTGATATTGTTAAGCTTAAGCTTTTTCCATTCTCGTTGAGAGCAGGAGCTAAATTTTTGTTTCAATCCTTGCCTAGGAATATCATAGATT
The DNA here is from genome assembly GCA_950022295.1 of Bromus sterilis. Lineage (NCBI taxonomy): Eukaryota > Viridiplantae > Streptophyta > Magnoliopsida > Poales > Poaceae > Bromus > Bromus sterilis. The sequence continues at coordinate 300,738,476 of OX465595.1, forward strand.
CTTGGGATAAGTGCAAGGATTCTTTTATTGGGAATTACTACACACCTGTTAAGATTATCCAATTGAGGAGTTATATTATGAATTTTAAGCAATTGGATAATGAACAGCTTGCCCAATCGTGGGAACATATGAAATATCTTGTTAAGAAGTGCCCTGTGGATGGTTTGACTACTTGGATGGTTGCTGGCGAGTTGACAGGACCAAACTTTTGTAGAGCTTCGATCCCCGGTGACGACGCAAGAAATTAGCTTGATGGCATTGAAGTAGCGCTCCTCGTTGGCTACCCCAAGTGGAAGGTTGAGATGTAGCTAGTAGAAAATTTCCCTCGGTGAATATACAAAGATTTTCGAACCAGTAGGACTCCAACTGATGCATCTAAGTGTCAACGGCGCCAGATATTAAGTTGCCTGAAGCCGATAAGTCGACGTGGACCTGCACACAAATACAGTTGTCAGAACCCTAATTTAGGTTTGTGCTTTTCGAAGTTAGCATTTTTGTATCTTGAAAAAAATTGCAAAAATAAAAGGAATTGGGGAAAAGAAAAGCCCCAAAGCATTTAATAAAAGGCCAGAAATAAATATTTTTCCAAAATTCTTTTGGATATGTTGAAAAATCTTAAAAATGAGTGTGATCATTTTAAAAGTGATTTGGGATTAATCCCATGCTCATAGATTTTTCAAAAATCCAAATAGTGGCTTGGAAATTAAATCAAATGCGTATTTGAATTGAGATTCAAATAATTTGAATTTCAAAAATTCCCAAAACTTGGGGTTGACTAATACTAAGTCACCTAGGTTTTATAAAATTAGTTGGGAATTTTTATAAAATGCCCTAGTATTTTTATTTCAAAGGCAAAACAAAATAACAGAAACAATAAAAAGAAAACAAAAGGCAGAGCCTTACCTTGCGCCCAGGGCGAGGCCCACTTACCTTTTAGCCTTGGCCCAGCCCACCAGACGCGTTGTCGTCTTCCTCCACCGCGGCAAGCAGCTCGGTGGCGATCTTGCCGCCGTGCACGCCACCGAGGCCACCTAGGCCCTTCCCCTGCCTTTTCCTTGTGCCACCGCGACGCCTGGAAGACCCCAGGCCACTCCTCTCTCTCCCCGGTCACTCTCTCTGCCTCTCCCGCTCAATCTCACTGCGACCCGAAACCCTAGCGGAGCACGGCCGTGCGCCACCGTGGCGACCGAGCTCCTCGAGACACACCACCGTGTCCATCATCCTCACCGTTGACGGATACGTCGATCCCCGCGTCCAATTTGAGCAACGGAGCAATAACGGCGACGCAAGCTCAAGGACTTCACCGCCGGCTGCAGAATTTCTGACGAGCAATTGCTCTCTGCCAGCTCCTCCTCCGGCCTCGCTGCGGCCTCCATCGCACTCCGGTGAGCTCCACGACCTTTTTCCCCCTAGCCTAGCTTCGTCCCGACCCCTCGACGCTGTTCTCGCCTTTGACAGTGGTCCGGCCGCCGCGCCTGTCTTCGTTGCCGTGGCCCCGAGCGCCTCCTTGAACCCCCAGTAGCCGCAGCCGACGCGCGACGTCGCGGGCATCATGCCCGTGCCCTCCGTTCTCCTTCCCGTGGCCCCTAGCCGATTCCGTCGAGGGCACCGCCGTGGCTAGGCCACCGGCGTCTAGCCGCCGGTCGGTTAGGCCCTAACCCACGAGCTAAACCTCCCCCCACGTCACTGACCGGTGGACCCTCCCCCCCCCTCTAATTAGCCAGGGGTTAATTAAACCGGGTTTTAACCCCTGGGTCACTAACAGCCAGGACCCACTGGTCAGCCCCCCCCTTGCGTCATGCTGACGTCGTAATGACGCAGTAAATCTTAAATGAATTTATTAAATCAGAAAATTCCAGAAAATGGCCTAAACTTTGAAATAGAATAACTTTTAAACTATAACTCCAAATTCAAAGTGTAATATATGAAAAATGATCAGGAGAAAATTCTCTATCCAAATAACCAACCTTCAGCCATGTTTGAAATGTTTACAATAAGGTATCAGTAGCATTTTTCTATTTGGATCTTTTGTATTAAATCAAATAAATTACTATGATCATTCTAACTTGAACCAATTCAATGCAATAGACATCACCTACACTTCAGAAGCATTTCACACGAATGACCAATTGGTTTACAATGAACAAACTTTAGCAAATGCAACTTGGACTAATTGAATACATTTGGAGTTTGAATTTGAATTCACTTTTCAAATCAACTTCAATTAACATGTTGCAAATTAAACCTAAGTCACATCAGCACATTGCCATGCTTTGTATTACATATTGATTGTGCATTGTACTATCTTGATTGTGCTTTACTTCTAGTGCTTCGGTGATTGCTTCTTCTTGGTAGAGTTGATCTCGGAGACGAGTTCAACCTCACGTCAGAAGACTAGTACATCGTGATCGTCAGCAAGGCAAGCACCCCCTCTTTGATCATGTCGATAAAATCCAAGTTCCCTCTCATTCTCGCAAATGCATGTTTAGGATGTCACCATGATACGTTCTACCGCTAGTTGAACCTATTCCTTTGCATGACCTATCATTTTTTCACAGTAGTAAGAAAACCACAATCCTCGAAGATGTAGGAGTTTGTTGTTATCTTGTGGCCCCTGCAACTGTTACAGCTTATTGCATGCTTAGATTGTTACCTGAGGCTACTTTGTTGTGAGTCGGGATGGTAGTGATCATGTGAATGATGGTGGTAACGTGTTGGTGAATTGACCTAAACAAGGTGAACGATGAGAGGCTGTGTAGGAGTACACAGTGGGTTGTCTCGTTGAACACTGCCTTAAGCCCGAGTTCTTGTGTTGTTATCCAAGACTAAGAGTACGACAGCACATTGGGCTCACTGACCCCTCTCGGCCTAGTACCTCACCCCGGACCTATCCAGGAGTCGCAAGTAGTTCGCCCTTTAACGATCTCAAGCAGGTGGAACCAAGGTAAGTGGTTGGCGTAGGTTGTGGGCATGTTGAATCAAGTGATCATGATCGAGTTGAGCTTAATGGAGGTCACACAACGTTTGAGTCCGCATCGGAAAAATCGGCCGGATTCCGATTGTGGTCCCAACTCAAATAGGCGACTCCCTAGGACAAGAGATGGTGCCGTGAGTGAAGTGTCGTGGCAGCATCCTCGCCGGTACTCACTTGAAGGGTCCATCCCCAGGTGGCAACTGATGAGGCGTGTGTGTAGCAGTACACCCCTGCAGGGTTAATGAACTATTCGAATAGCCGTGTCCGCGGTTATGGACTACTTGGAGACCTTTACTTGATCATAGACAACTTGAATGGTTACTCTTAAAACTTACCAAGAAAAGTGTGAGTGCTATGGCGTGCTTCCTCGTGGGGAAGTCGGGGAAGTAACCATAGTGGTGTATTGGTTGGAGACTTTTACTTGGACTCGTGTACGCTCCTTACCTCATTCTGGTATTCGTAGTATAGGACTAGCCAAGTCAAAGCTGGCACTTCTGCAAGTGAAACCCCACCTCCCTTTGCCTTGATACATGTTCATGAGTAGTATAGTTCCTATGTAAGTCTTGCTGAGTACGACTTTGTACTCATGTTTTCTTATTCTATGTTTTAGAGACGAGACCACTGACCCTGATGGTGGCCTCTACCTCGAGCTCGACGTGGACCAGGTCGTATAGTTCCAGACAGCAGCCTGTGCCCTTTGGAGGGTCGTTGTATTTTCTTTCAGGCTTCTTAAGCCATTTGTTAAACTTGTCTTAATAAGACATAATTTGCTTCCGTTGATGTTTGATGTAATGTTGGATCACAGACATGTGATCTCTGCTTGTAATACAACTACTATATCTGCTCTGCTTAGCAGAAGTTATAAAGACTATGAGTTTGTAGAGTTCATGTTGTGATTACCTGCTGTTTACACTGGACATGTATGTTGCGTGTATGATTATAACATGCATGTCTTAGTGTGGGGTTTGATAGCTTAGTTGTGTTCTTGTCGGCGGTCTTTTATACACCAAGTGGCCCTTAGATGTGCGCAGCTTGGGGCATCGCGATGCAATTGCTCGTGACTCTGTCACGTGGCACACTTTGTTGTATGATTGAGCCCGCCCGAGATCCCGACTAAGTGATCGGGCTAGAGTAAGTCTATGTAAGGGTTATGATTCAATCGATAACATAGTTGATGCGACTTGTCTATGAGTATGGGATTCACCACCCATAAGCATTTAGACTTGTGAGAGGACGATGAGGACCCATCTTAGTTGATCATCCGGCCTGGATGGGATGCCCCTCACGTTCGATGCTTACCGAGAGTGATCTGTGCTTGGCCTTGTCTTCTTAGACAAGTGGGTACGGCTCTCGGCTCTCCATGTGATTGTATTATGACCGGAATTACATACGCTAACCCCGGGTCCCAACAACAAATAACTTAGCTCCTAACGAGTACAGAGGGGTTGTCAATCCCTCCGGCCTTGTCGTTTAAAAAGGGTCAAATGCAAGGGATAAAAGTAATGATAACTGCGACTAGAAAGTAAAACAAGAAGTAAATTGAGGGTGTAAGTAGTGGTGGAAATATGGACCGGGGTCCCTTGAAGTTCGCTAGTGATGTCTCTCTCCAAAAAGACGATAAACAGATATGCGAGGTGAAAAAATTACAACTGGGCAACAGACAGGATCGAAAACGCACCGCAATGCTAACTAAGCTACAAAAGAAAGGCAGAAGCTCAAAAGCATGGGTAGTACGCCAAGAGAAGTAGACTGAAATCCATCTGCATCTACTCAATAATCATCCACCTTGAGATATATATCCAAAACATCTCGCTGCTTTTAAGTTGCGAGCCCCACCCAAAGTGTAAACCCAAAGCAACAGACAACTGCATTAAAAGAACTTTGCGTAAAGTAAACAATCCTTGCACCCGCAAGTACAAGCACCGTTGTTTTCCCCTGGTGGAAACAACACATCCCCTAGACTCATGTTTCAGTCACTCAAGCTAGTCATCGGGGGGCATGAAATAAACAATCATGCATAACGCTCCCTCTTGGAGTCACTACCTACTACTTGGCCAAAGAAATAAACAACAACGGAGAACATGCAAGAATTACTCAAGAACATAAATATAAAGGAGAAGAACCAAATATATTACTCATCACAATCTAAACATAATCTCATAATCCATCAGATCCCAGCAAACTCAACATATCAACAGCAGGAAAATTACATCTGTGCCTTGATCATGTAGGGCAGCTCACAAGTCTAAACATTGAAGAACAAAGGTGGAGAGAAGAAATCACATAGCTACCGATCATGGACCCATGTTCCAAGGTGGACTACTCACGGCTCATCCGGGAAGCATCCATGGAGGTGGAGAAGCTCCCGGAGGTCAATCCTCCCTGCGGCAGGGTGCCGAGAAAGGTTCTCCTAGCAGCCCCGATCTTGGAAGCGCGGCGGCGACGGAATAGAGGCGAGATTGCGAAAAATGGTTCTGTCCTTGGGGGTTTCGAGACAAGAGGTAAATATAGGCGAAGGGGGGCAGCCATGGGTGGACCAAGGAGTCCAGGCGTCCCCTCGGCGCGGCCTAGGGTGGGGCCGTGCCCCTGGCCGCCTGGGCGCCAGGTGGGGCCCCTGGCCTCCCTTCGGGCATCTGGAAGCTTCCGTATCGCTGATTTTTTTATTTATGTTCCCGAATTTTTTTGGGCATTTTAAGTAATGGGAAAACCTGAAATACAAAAACAGCAGAAAACATAAACTGACATTGGGGTGCACTGAGTTAATAGGTTAATCCAAATATGATCAAAAGTGTATGAAAGTGTATCAATAGCCTAGCAATATCACCCAAAACATGCATGGAGCAAGCAGAAATTATAGATACGTTTGGGACGTATCAACATCCCCAATCTTAATTCATGCTCATCCTCGAGTAAGTAAATGATAACACACATAATTTCTGTGGTGACATGCTACCAACCATAAAAGAACTTTTAAGTAAGGCAAGCATGGCATGTAACTCAATTCAAGTCATAACAAGCAAGAGTCTATATTATCATTAAAACAAGCAACATAAGACCATAAAGGTGCAAGAGCTGTCCGTGACTCTAATGTCTCCAAATGGTGTTTGTGTGCAAGAAGTGGGAGATGGTTTTAGAGCAAAAAGATACTATTTACTTTAGTTGAGAACTATATCTACTAAAGTTTCACACTTGGTCTCCTTTCGAATCTTATCTTGACTCGTGCAATGGATGAGCGTAAGCAAGAAAGTTGACACTTAGGATGGAAAAGAGAGAAATGATGGAGGAGGAAGACAAAAAGGTGTAAGCACAATCATAGGAGAGAGAAAGCCAAATGATAGATATGATGTGAGGAGTAGGGATTCCCATGCAACGGATGCACATGTGAGCTATGGAAAGCTCTCCAATGTAACTAGTGGGGATGCATTCAACTTGCTTGCTCATGAAGACCTAGAGCTCATTTGAGGAGGCTCATCATTGGAATATACAAGCCAAGTTCTATAGTGTAAAGGTCCCCACATAGCTATATGCATGTATGATGATCTCTATGGGGTACAAGATATAATAGGGAGTACGAGTGTAGATCTCTCAAAAGGAATAGTAGTGTGCCCCCTTCTCTCTTTCTATTTTCTTTTTTCTCTTTTTTCTATTTTTTGTATTTTTTGTGGCCTCAATGGATCTTTCTATTTATCTCTCATTTGTCCTCTTTGGGATCTTTTAATTTGTCCTCTTTGGAATATTTTCCTCACTTTAGGGGCAACACTCTATATGTTAAAATAAGTATATAAGATCTTTCACACTTTACAAAAGTTCTCAGCATAAAGAAGATGAAGCTATCATGATGTATGCAAATGTATGCCTCTACTAGTGTAGCAGGATATGCAATGATACTAGCGCGTCATGTAGCAATTATTAGGGCAAGACCCAACTAGCATGTGGCTCATCGATCAAGCAAAAGCATGTATGACATGAAGATCAAGTCATGAGAAGGTGGATGTTTCATGGCAATGTATCTCGGAAAGGCTATGGAAATGCCTTGATAGGTAGGTATGGTGGCTGTTTGAGGAAGGATATAAGGAGGTTTATGATGACAGAGCGTATCATGCCAAGGGCTTGGATGCATCGGCGAAGTATGCGCCAACTCTCCAGGTGTGAAAAGGGTAATGCACGGTACCGAAGAGGCTAGAAAAATATGGGTGGTGGAAGTGTCAACTTTCGAATACTTACATTAGTCCGAAGAACTCATGCTTTTATTATCGGTAACTCTCAATCTAATCAGGAGGTTTACAAAGAGACAGGTACCCCGAGAAGGATTGTATGGGGGTTTGGTTATCCTTGCGCATCCTCGACTCATGGTACGTGAGTGTACTCTAATATTCGATCCCTCCAAAGATTAGTGATCCATCTAGTAGCTAGAGTTCTCAACTAGTTTTTTTTGCAGTTTTTCGTAAATAAACACGGATTTCCAAAAATACGACATCTATCATTAATAGGCTAAAGCTCTTGACACCAAAAGTTTAAACATTACTCAAAATAATATCTCAAAACTATTGCAAGTTACTACTACAATTGAATAGCAGCCTCAATTACCTACTTTAAGTCAAGACACAACTCAGTGCAACAGTCCCACTCTAAAAAAGATAAACATGAAGACTCAAGATAGTTCCAGCAACAAACTAAACAAAATCTCTTAAAAATAAATAAACATGAAAACTAAGAGCTAAGCATGACAGCAGCTACGAAAAGATAAAGAATACACACAAAAAGAAAGATAATCATGAAAATCATATGATGTGTTCTAGGTCCAAGCGGAGCGTGTTTCTCTCCCACACAAAGAAAGTTGGGTTCTAACTTGTTATGAAGAGCAAACAAAGCTAAAGAAAACTAAAAATTAAAGAGCAAGACGCTCCAAGCATAGCACATAACGCATGAAGAGATAAAAATATAGTGGAACGAACGATAAACTGATAATTGTTGATGGGAAGGGAATGCACGGGGGCATCCCCAAGCTTAGATGCTTGAGTCTCCTTGGATATTTCTTGGGGGTCCATGGGGGCATCCCCAAGATTGAGCGTTTGACACTCGCGGATCTTCTTTCATCATCTTCCCTCGCACACTTGAATACTCCCTTCATACATAGCTCATCATAAGCTGATTAGAGTGGTTAGTACCCATAATAAAATAATTTTACTCTACTTGAAATTAAGATATTCTTGAAGATCTACTGTTTCTCAAGATTCCCAAAATGTTTTCGCAACGAAAATACGAGCGCAAGATTTGAAAAACTGGGAAAACGCAAAACAGGGCAAAATCTGTGAAAAACAGACCGGCAGGTAGTAAATAAATTTTTTGGGGTACTTCTGCAACTCAAATCAAAAAACTCAGAATAGACACACGAAAGCTAATTGTATAGAGAATGCTGTCAAAAAAATTCAGATCAAAAAGATGATCTGGTGATTTTAGCCGAAGTTTTCCGTCAAGGGACAAAATCTGTTTTCTCGACAACACGTCACAATTTTTGAACTTTCTTGCAATCAGAGGCTAAACTTGGCACAAAGCTTGAAAATAAAGATACAATGATGTTGCTATAGTAGTAACAATCATCAAGACCACTAAAAACCGAAGGAAAAACAAATTGGGTTGCCTCCCAACAAGCTCTTTCTTTTACGCCTTTGAGCTAGGCATGAAGCAAAAAAGAGGAATCAAAAGTCATAATAATTGTCAGAGTTATAAAACCCTTCAAATGGTTCCTCAACAAGTTCATCCTTGTTTCTTTTAGGAAAGGGGTACGTACCTTTTGCATTCCCACATAAGCGTATGTGTCCCTTACCTATATCAATGAAGCCCTTCACGTCTCGGAGGAAATCCCTTCCAGCACTATGTTTCCTTGGCTTGGCTCCATGATGAAGAAATCAACCATTGCAATCCCTGTAAGGAATGTAACTTGTACGTCTTTTACCTTTCCCTGGATCTCAGAAATATCTCCGTTAGCGTGTTCATGATAAGATGACAAATTTTCCATGTTTAATTTTAAAGAATCATAAACTACTTTTGGCATTGTAGAAACAATGGATCCAATATCACAAAAAGCAATGAAATCTTGGTTAGAGATGCTAATTCTAACAAAAGGCTCCCAGTCACCATCTATCTCCAAAATATATTTCTTATTGGGATTGGGTTTGTCTACTTTCCTCAAATCTAGAGCATCCATTCTCCTTTCAATAGTAGCAATTCTATCTATAACAGTATCAAAACTATGATCATATAAAAAATAACTAGATAGACCATGTATAACATCAAGAGCTCTAGCTTCATCACACTAAGAATTCTCCTTCATCTATAATATCAAGAGAGTCTTTACACCATTTAAAAAGACCATGGTAAAAATTTCTAAGCAATATTTTTTTAGGTATCCAAGGCATAATTCTCCTTTGTGCATCAAAATTTTTGTCCCATGCCTTCTTCATATTCTCTCCATCCCTTTGATGGAAATCTAGAACTTCCGATTCCCTCAAGGCACCAAGTCCTAACATACTTGACTAAAAAGGAAGGACTACAAAAAGAAAGGTAATTTTTTTGTGATTTTTGATAAAGGACACAAAGATAAAAACTGAAAGGTAAACTAAAAAGACTAAAAAGCAAAGATAAAAGATAGTGTGCAACTCCCCCATCTTGAAGAGTGGAGTCCCTCGCAACGACGCCATAAATTAATTGATGGTGAGTTGACGGGACCAAACTTTTGTAGAGCTTCGATCCCGGCAACGGCGCCAGAAATAATCTTGATGGCACTAAAGTACTGCTCCTCATTGGTTACACCAAGTGGAAGGTTGAGATGTAGGTAGTAGAAAATTTCCCTCGGTGAAGATACCAAGGTTGTCGAACCAGTAGGACTCCGACTGCTGCAAGTAGGTGTCAACGGCGCCAGATATTAAGTTGCCCGAAGGAGATAAGTTGACGTGGACCTGCACACAGATAAAATAAATTTGCTCTCAATGAGTACAGAGGGGTTGTCAATCTCTCTGGCCTTGTCGTTTAGAAAGAGTCAAACGCAAGAGATAAAAGTAATGATAACTGCGACTAGAAAGTATAACATGAAGTAAATTGAGGGTGTAAACAGTGGTGGAAATATGGACCGGGGTCCCATGAAGTTCACTAGTGATGTCTCTCTCCCAAAAGATGATAAACAGCTATGCGAGGTGAACAAATTACAGTTGGGAAATTGATAGGATTAAAAATGCACCACAATGCTAACTATGCGACAAAAGAAAGGAAGAGGCTCAAAAGCATGGGCAGTACACCAAGACAAGTAGACCTAAATCCATCTGCATCTACTCACTAATCATCCACCTTGAGATATCTATCCAGAACATCTTGCTGGTATTAAGTTCTGAGCCCCACCCAAAGTGTAAACCCAAAGAAACAGACAACTGCATTAAAAGAATTTTGCGTAAAGTAAACAATCCTTGCACCCGCAAGTACAAGCACCGTTGTTTCCCCCTGGTGGAAAAAAAACGTCCCCTAGAGTCATGTTTCTGTCAGTCAAGCTAGTTATTGGGGGGCATGAACCCATAATCATGCATAACGCTCCCTCTTGGAGTCCCTACCTACTACTTGGCCAAAGCGATAAACATCAACAGAGAACATGCAAGAATTACTCAAGAACATAAATATAAAAGGACAAGAACAAAATATATTACTCATCACAATCGGAACATAATCTCATAATCCATCAGATCCGAGCAAACTCAACATAGCAACAGCAGGAAAATTACATATGTGCCTTGATCATGTAGGGCAGCTCACAAGGTCTAATCATTGAAGAACAAAGGTGGAGAGAAGACATCACATATCTACTGATCATGGACGCATGGTCCAAGGTGGACTACTCACGGCTCATCCGGGAAGCGTCCATGGTGGTGGATAAGCTCCTAGAGGTCAATCCTCCCTTCGACAGGGTGTCGGGACAGGGTCTCCTGGCAGCCCCGATCTTGGAAGCGCGGCAATGGAACAGAGGGGAGATCGAGAAAAAGGGTTCTGTCCTCGAGGGTTTCGGGACGACAGGTATATATGGGCCAAAGGGGGCCAGGGGGTGGCCCCGGGTGTCTAGGAGGCCACCCGGTGCGGCCACCAGGCAGGCCGCGCCACTAGGACTCCTGGACCCCTGGTGGCCCCCCTCTGGTCCTACTTCGGGGCTTTGGAAGGTTCTCTCTCACTGATTTTTTATATATTTTTCGCGGAATTTTTTGGGCACTTTAAGTAATGGGAAAACTTGAAATACAAAACCAGCAGAAAACAGAAACTGGCACTGGGGTGCACTGAGTTAATAGGTTAGTCCAAATATGATCAAAAGTGTATGAAAGTGCATCAAAAGCATAGCAATATCACCCAAAACATGCATGGAGCAAGTGGAAATTATAGATACGTTTGGGACGTATCAATGGCTATCCATAATTTTTATTCAGGCTTGAACTTTACCTCGCGGAACCTGTTAGATTCGACTGTGGGAGGAACCTTTATCCCTTGCGTTTGATCCTTTGTAAACAGCAAGGCAGGAGAGATTGACAACCTCTCTATACTCGTTGGGAGAAAATTTATTTGTATCTGTGTGCAGGTCCACGTCAACTCTCGTTTCATCTAGTAATTTCTGGTGCCGTTGACACCCACATGTCGATCCTTGGAGTCCTCCTGGATTTGATAAACCTTACTGTCCTCGTGCAAGGGAAATTAGCCGCTACCTACATCTCTACCTTCCACTTGGGGTAACCAACGAGGAGAACTACTTCAGTGCCATCAAGCTAGTTTCTGGCGCCGTTGCCGGGGACTCCACTCTTCAAGATAGGGGAGTTGCACACTATCTTTTATCTTTGCTTTTTAGTCTTGTTAGTTTACCTTTCAATTTTTTTCTATTGTGTCCTTTATCAAAGAAAAAATTGTTTGTCTGTCTTATTGGAGCTATTATTGGTACCACTGAAAACACCAAGTTGTGTGATTTCACTAGTCAGAACAACAATGATTTTATCTGCACTGCTATTGCTACACCTGCCACTTCAGCATCTTCTTATGAAATTAAACCTACTTTGCTTACTCTTGTTATGAAAGAACAATTCTCTAGTGCTGGAGATGATGTTGCTTTACACTTGAATAATTTTCTTGAGCTTTGTGATATGCAAAAGTATAAAGAAGTCGAAGGTGATATTGTTAATCTTAAGCTTTTTCCTTTCTCCTTGAGAGGAGGAGCTAAAATTTTGTTTCAATCCTTTCAGGAATAACATATATTCTTGGGATAAGTGCAAGGTTGCTTTTATTGGGAAGTACTACCCATCTGCTAACATTAGCCAATTGAGGAGTAATATTATGAATTTTAAGCAATTGGATAATGAACAGGTTGGCCAAGCTTGGGAACGTATGAAATCTCTTGTGAAGAATTTCCCTACGCATGGTTTGACTACTTGGATGGTTAAACAAACTTTTTATGCAGGTTGAACTTTACCTCGCGGAACCTGTTAGATTCGGCCGTGGGAGGAACCTTTATGTCAATAACACTTGGTGCTGCCACAAAACTACTAGATGAGATGATGACTAACTATTCCCAATGGCACATCGAAAGAGCTCCAAAAGGTAGGAAGGTAAACTATGTCGAGGAGATCTCCTCCCTAAATTAAATGGTTGACCTGATCATGTCTTTACTTACTAATCAAGCTCCTATTGATCCTCATGACGTTCCTTTAAATTCCTTGGTCGCTCAAGAACAAGTAGATGTGAACTTTATCTCTAGAAACAAGTTCAACAACAATGCCTATAGGAGTAACTTTTGTAGCAATCCTTGACCGTTCCCATCCAACAGCTATAGGAAAAACAATGGCAACTCCTATGGCCAAACCTATAGGGAAAGAGACCTACCCAGTTATGAGAAACTGGTAGAGATAGAAAAGGCTACTAAGAATTATATGCACACACAGTTTGAACAAAATACGTTTTTTTCCAAAAAATTAGATGAGCATTCGTCTATCCTTCGAAACATTAGAAAATAACTTGAGAGCCTGAACAGTGATATTTACAATCTCCAAACCAAATTTACGGTTACTGAAACTTATGTTTCAAACATGTCTCACACTCAAGAAACTTTGATAAACCAGATGTCAGCCAAGCCTGCAGTTACACCACAGGAAGAACATAGAATTAAGAGCCTTCCTACACACCATACCATTGCTACTATCCAAGTTGTTGAGGATATCCAAACTCTTAGCACCCAACACACCCCTAGTCCCATTCGACCTATTAATGGTGATACAATTACCTCAACTATAGAAGAAGAAACTCCTATGAACATAGAGGCTTTGAAACAATTAAGACTAAATGACATCACTACCACCTTACTTGATAGTAGTGACCTTGATTTCGATAGTTGTACCCTTTCTGAAGTTATTAGTTTAGTACACAAAATTTCTAGAGACCCCCACACTAGCACACTAAACCTTGCCTTCACAGGGCATATCACCAATTCTCTCATTAAAACTAGGGAGGAGAAGCTTAGGTTAGTATCCTCCATACCTAGAAAGCTAGAAGATGGTTGGGATCCTATGATCAAAATTAAATTGAATAACTTCTATTCCTATGTTGTATGTGATGTTGGAGCTAGTACCTCCGTTATGCCCAAAAGAATGTATGATATGTTTGAATTCAAACCTTTTGATCCTTGTTCTTTTGGTGTTTGTCTTGTTGATTCTTCCATAAAGAAACCTTTTGGGAAGATTGACGATGTTCTTCTTATTGTCAATGATAATTATGTTCCCGTTGATTTTACTATTATGGAGATTGAGTGTGAACCCTCATGTCCAATTATTTTGGGACGTCCTTTTCTTCGCACCGTTGGTGCTGTCATTGGTATGAAAGAGGGGAATATAAAATTCCAGTTCACTCTCAAGAAGGGCATGTAACACTTCCTTAGAAAGAAGATTAAGTTATCTTTTGAGTCCATTACACGGGCTAGCTATTCTCTTACACTTGATAAAACTTGATCCTTTTGCTTCATGCCTAGCTCAAAGGCGTAAAAGAAAGCACTTGTTGGGGGGAAACCCAAGATGTTTTTCCTTCTGTTTTTAGTGGTCTTGAAGATTGTTACTACTGTAGCAACATGATTGTATCTTTATTTTCAAGCTTTGTGCCAAGTTTAGCCTCTGATTGCAAGAAAGTTCAAAAGTTGTGAAACAGATTCTTTCCCCTTCACGGAAAACTTCGGCTAAAATCACCAGATCATCTTTTTGATCTGATTTTTTTATAGCATGCTCTATACAATTAGCGTTCATGCATATGTTCTGATTTTTTTGATTTCAGTTGCAGAAGTAACCCAAAAGAATTATTTACTACCTTCTGGTCAGCTTTTCACATATTCTGACACTTTTTGCCTTTTCTTTGTTTTGCAAACCTTAATCTTGATTTTTGTTTGCAAAAACTTTTTGGAAATCTTGAGAAATGGTAGCTAACCACTCTAATCAGCTTATGATGAGTTATGTATGAAGGGAGTTTTCAATTGTGCGAAGGAAGATGATGAAAGAAGATCTAGGAGTATCAAACGCTCAAGCTTGGGGATTCCCCCATGCACCCCCAAGAAATATCCAAGGATACTCAAACATCTAAACTTGGGAATGCCCTCGTGCATCCCCTTCTCCATCAACAATTATCAGTTCGTCCTTCGTTCCACTATATTTTTATCACTTCATGCGTGAAGTGCTATGCTTGGAGCGTCTTTCCCTTTACTTTTAAGTTTTCTTTAGCTTTGTTTGCTTTTCATAACAAGTTAGAATCCATCTTTCTTTGTGTGGGAGAGAAACACGCTCCACTTTAACCTAGAACACATCATAGGATTTTTATGCTTATCTTTGTTGTGTGTGTTCTTTATCTTTTCGTAGCTACTGTCATGCTTAGCTCTTAGTTTTCATGCTTATATTTTTATTAGCTTTTGTTTAGTTTATTTCTGGAACTCTGTTGAGTCTTCATGTTTATCTTGTTTAGAGAGTTGGCTTGTTGCACTGAGTTGTGTATCTTGACTTGAAGTAGGTAATTGAGGTTGCTATTCAATTGTAGTAGTAATTTGCAATAATTTTGAGGTATTGTCTTGAGTAATGTTTTAACTTTTGGTGTCAAGAGATTTATCCTATTAGTGATAGATGTCGTATTTTGGGAAATCCATGTTTATTTTCAAAAAACTACAAAAAACTAGTTGATAACTTTAGCTACTATATGGATCACTAATCTTTGGAGGGATCGGATATTAGAGTACAGTCACGTACCATGAGTCGAGGATGTGCAAGGATAACCAAACCCCCATACACTCCTCCTCAGGGTACTTGCCTCTTTGTGAACCTCATGATTAGATTGATAGTTACTGATAGTAAGTGCATGAGTTCTTCAGACTAATGTAAGTATTCGAAAGTTGACACTTCCACCACCCATATTTTTCTAGCCTCTTCGGTACAGTGCATTGCCCTTTTCTCACCTCGAGAGTTGGCGCGTACTTCGCCGGTGCATCCAAACCATTGGCATGATACGCTCTGTCATCATAAACCTCCTTATATCCTTTCTCAAAACATCCACCTTACCTACCTATCAAGGCATTTCCATAGCCTTTCCGAGATACATTGCCATGCAACATCCATCTTTTCATGACTTCATCTTCATGTCATACATGCTTTTTCTTGATCGATGTATCGCATGCTTGTTGGGCCTTGCCCTAATAATTGATACAGGCCACGCTAGTATCATTGCATATCCTGCTACACTGGCAGAGGTCTACATTTGCATACATCATGATAGCTTCATCCTCCTTATGCTAAGTACTTTCGTAAAGTGTGAAAGATCTTCTATACTCCTTGTAATATATAGAGTGTTGCCCCTAAAGTGAGCAAAAGATCCCAAAGAGGACAAATTAAAAGAACCCAAAGAGGACAAATGAGAGATAAATAGAAAGATCCATTGATGCCACAAAAAATACAAAAAAATATAAAAAAGAGAAGAAGAAAATAAAAAGAGAGAAGGGGGCACACTACTATTACTTTTGAGAGATCCACACTCGTACTCCCTCTTATATCTTGTACTCCATAGAGATCATCAATGCATATAGTTATGATGGGACATTTACACTATAGAACTTGGCTTGTATATTCCAATGATGAGCCTCCTCAAATGAGCTCTAGGTCTTAATGAGCAACCAAGATGGATGCACCCCCACTAGTTACTTTGGAGAGCTTTCCATACCTCACATGTGCATCCGTTGCATGGCAATCCCTAGTCCTCACATCATATATATCATTTGTCTTTCTCTCGCCTATGATTGTCCTCATTGACGTGAGCCTTTCACACCTTTTTGTCTTCCTCCTCCATCATTTCCCTCTTTTCCATCCTAAGTGTCAACTTTCTTGCTTACTCTCATCCATTGCATGAGTGCTAAAAAGTCGAAAGGGAGTGGATCAGTTTGACTTTTACCTGGCTAGTGGTCTCGGGACGAGTCAAGATAAGATTCCAAAGGAGACCAAGTGTGAAACTTTAGTAGATTGAGTTGTCAACTAAAATAAATAGTATGTTTTTTGCTCTAAACCCATCTCCCACTTCTTGCACGAAAACACTATTTGGAGAAATTTGAGTCACGGACAGCGAGAGCTCTTGCACCTTTATGTTCTTATGTTGCTTGTTTTAATGCTAATATAGACTCTTGATTGTTATGTCTTGAAATGAATTACAGGCCTTGGTTTCCTTACTTAAAAGTTCTTTTATGGTTGGTAGCATGTCACCACAGAAATTATGCTTGTTATCAGTTACATACTCGAGGCCGAGCCGGGAGGGGGGGGCTGGACTCCTTGGTCCACCCCTGGCTGCCCCCTTCGCCTATATTTACCTCTTGTCCCGAAAACCCCGAGGACAGAACCCTTTTTCGCGATCCCCCTCTATTCCACCGACGTCGTGCTTCCAAGATCGGGGCTTCCAGGAACCTTGTCCCGGCACCCTTCCGGAGGGAGGATTGACCTTCGGGAGCTTCTCCACATCCATTCCCGGATGAGCCGTGAGTAGTCCACCTTGGACCATGGGTCCATGATCAGTAGCTATGTGATGTCTTCCTCCACCTTTGTTCTTCAATGTTTAGATCTTGTGAGCTACCCTACATGATCAAGGAACATATGTAATTTTCCTGCTATTACTATGTCGTGTTTGCTGGGATCCGATGAATTATGAGATTATGTTCAGATTGTGATGAGTAATATATTTGGTTCTTCTCCTTTTATATTTATGTTCTTGAGTAATTCTTGCATGTTCTCCGTTGCTTTTTATTGCTCTGGCCAAGTAGTAGGTAGTGACTCCAAGAGGGAGCGTTATGCATGATTGTGGGTTCATGCCCCCCGATGACTAGCTTGAGTGACAGAAACATGAATCTAGGGTATGTGATGTTGCCACCAGGGGGAAAACAACAGTGATTTTACTTGCGGGTGCAAGGATTGTTTACTTTACGCAAAGTTCTTTTAATGAAGTTGTCTATTGCTTTGGGTTTACACTTTGGGTGGGGCTCGCAACTTAATACCAGCGAGATGTTCTGGATAGATATATCAAGGTGGATGATTGTAGATGAAGATGGATATCGGTCTACTTGTCTTGGCGTACTGCCCATGCTTTTGATCCTCTTCCTTTCTTTTGTAGCATTGTTAGCATTGTGGTGCGTTTTTAGTCCTGTCAATTTCCTAGCTGTTATTTTTTCACCTCGCATAGCTGTTTATCGTCTTTTGAGAGAGAGACATCACTAGTGAATTTCATGGGACCCCGGTCCATATTTCCACCACTGTTTACACCCACAATTTACTTCCTGTTTTACTTTCTAGTCGCAGTTACTATTACTTTTATCTCTTGCGTTTGATCCTTTGTAAACAACAAGGCCGAAGAGATTGACAACCTCTCTGTACTCAATGGGAGCAAAGTTATTTGTATCTGTGTGCAGGTCCACGTCAACTCTCGCGTCATCAAGTAATTTCTGGCGCCGTTGACACCCACTTGTCGATCCTTGGAGTCCTCCTGGATTCAATAAACCTTACTGTCCTTGTGTAAGGGAAATTGGCCGCTACCTACATCTCTACCTTCCACTTGGGGTAACCGACGAGGAGCACTACTTCAGTTCCATCAAACTTACTAGGGAATGCCCCATCGAGGCTATCCGACAAAAAGTAGCCCATCCTTCAAACTCAACAGAGAGGCCATCCGGCGGTCTAAATCCTAAGTACGCAGGGCTTTGGACCCCAACCCTGACGTACTCCTGCACGGTGCATGACTGGCCGGTGAAGCAAAATCAAATCCCACCGCTTGAGCGAAAAAGACACACCACTTCCTGACAATCAGCCCTCGGCACTTCTGACGTGTAAAGAGTTCCCGAACGAGACTATGATGCAGGGGAGCCCATAACTCCTTGCCCCACGTGTAGGCAGCGCGTATTAGCATAAAGCCACTCAAGTCATCGACCAAACCCTTCGTCATTTTATTATCTCACGGACAACCGTTATTGTTGCCCGACTAGTTAACACAACGTACAACGAACAACACCCAGGACCAAACCCTTAGTCATTTTATTACCAACAAGGTGAACCGACTCCTTACCTTATCTCGCGTGTGCTCCTGGAGGAGCTCGACTTTCGTGGTTTGGTAACTCTCGCGGACAACAATCAGGGTGCATGCCCACCAGTACATCGGTATTCCCTCCCTGTCGTCCCATCGCAATACCACTCGCGGGCACCGTTGGGTCACCCGACTTCTTACCTTTAAGGACAACCGTGGTTCGGGACCCTAGGGCAGCACTACAGAGTTAGCAACGAGCGGAGTACAAGGATTACTCCTCGATAGCTCATACTTGAGGTGGCTCGGTAGGGCCGTGGTAGGGGCCTTTGGCGGTGTCTGCACTGAACCATACCTGTTGCATTTATGATAAATTATATCCGCGTTCACTCCCCAGAGTGATTACGAACCGCTATCTAAACCTAGTTGACTAACATGGCGCAGGGATAACTTCTTAATATTTCATAAGTAATAATAGGCAGCATAGGATAAATGAAGGTACATCAAGGGGCGACAATGATAGGCTATGCAATGAATATGATTTAACATAATAGCAGCAGCAGTAATGCATAGTGTAAGAAATGTACAGAAAAGATAGGCGAAATATGGGGAAGGAGAATGGCTCTGCTTGCCTGGAAGCTCGGCAGTAGGGGTACGGTCGTCGACAATGTAGTCGTACTCAGCAGTGGTGTAGTTGGCGGCACCAGAAGGGTCTACCGGAGAAGAAGGGGGAAGAAACAATAAATATAAAGCAAATAATATGCAACAAAGATGCACGGCATGACAGATGCAACGTTAACGGTGTGCTATCGCAATACAAAGTGTTATGCTCAGAGCGGGAATTCATCCGGAGATGAACTGCCAGCTCTGGGTGATTATCGACAAACGGCCCGGAGGGGGAATGTCTCGTGTTCATTGTGTTACAGGGGGTGGTTGGTATACGGCTAGCGTATTCCGTTGTATTTTTCTGAACAAGTTTCATGTATAAATTATTTTAATCCGACTTACGGTTTAAAAGATATTAATTTTCTAAGTTTAAATCAATTTAAAAGAATGTTTGGATTTCTTTTATTTATTAAATAAGCATTATCCAATACAATAGGGTTTGACCAGTCAACTTCCTTATGGGTCCCACATGTCATCCTTTGGTTATTTAAACAATTCATTTTATACTCTAAATAGGGCACGGGCCCCACATGTCATACTCTGAGTATGTTATTAATTCATTTAACTTAATTTCTTACAAGTGGCACCCTGGTGTCAGTGAGACATAATTTTAGACTAATGCAGTTTAGTTAAATAAGTTGTGGGCCCATGTTGTTAGTGAGTCAAGGGGTTATTTCTCTGTTAAACTTAACAGGGAGGTTAGCCACTATTTAAACCGAGGCGGGCCACCAGTCAGTGGGCTAACCCCATCGTCTGTCACGCGCATGCACGCCAGCGGCGAGGCCGAACTCCGACGAGGTGGTCGGTGTGCTTACCGCAGTGCATGGGAGGAGGTGCGCCTGGCTCCATTCGAACAAGCGCATTGGCTCGCGTCGAATGGTGGTGGAGATGGACCAGGGGCCCGCCGGAATAGAGGTCGGCGGTGAGCCGTGGTGGCGGCCAGAGTATGGCAGCGACGAGGAAGATGCCACGGTGCATGGTTCCATGCGTTATCATGTGCGTTCGTTTGTTGGGAGAGTGGGGAGCAAGATGACGCGCATAGAGTGACAAATGCGTGCGCTAATCCACGATGGCGAGTGCAACGTCTGCGTCGAGCTTCTGCTCCCATGGCGGCTACGGCTACGGCGAGTGGGAAGGCTAGGGAGAGGTTTGGGACGATGCTGGAGCTCACAGCGAACACGTCGAGGTTGGCAACGGGCTTGGGGCGGCTCAACGGCGGCGTGGTTCAACTGCGACGAGCGGCGACGCAGAAGAGGGAAGTTGACCGTGCGTTGCATGTGGGAAACTCCAGTTCGATTCCTTCCTTGCAACAACACAATCGACGACGGCGAACACGCATGACAGGACGGCGAAGTGGGTGGAGCTCTCTGGCCGCACGAGCTCATGAGGCTGCTCCCATGGCGGCTCGGGTGACGATGGGGACGAAGCTGGAATGGGGGAAATGAACTAGGGTTCGATCCTGATGGGCTTAGGAGAGTACTTAACCATCCGCGGGCACTGTCGCAGGACGTTGTTGCCCTGTGAGTGGCTGGGAGGCGTCGAACAGTTTTGCCACGGCTCCCCGATGAACAACACGAGGGGGAAGAAAAGAGGGGGCAAGTGAGTTTGGGCCGGGCCTGGGAGCAGTAGCACTGAGCGAGATTTAAGCATTTTTCCATTTCCTTAAATGCCATCTGTGTATTCCTTCTGTTTTATTTTTGTTTGCTATCAAATGATATTTGTCCAAGGTTCCACTTGTTCCCAAATTTGTGTTGCACTTAAGAGAGATGCCACAAAAAGTTTGGGCAATAATAAAAATCATCTAGCATTTGTTGTTGAACTACAACTCATTAAAGGAGACTTTTGGCTGCTATTTATACTTGTTTGAATTATTCCATAGCTTAATAAATTCCCAATATTGGTTTATCTGTCAGAACCCTCTGTTAGGTATGTGCTAGGGTTAGCTAGTGCCTTTGCATCATGTCAAAATTTCAAAAATAAATCTTGGAAATCAAATTCAAAATCAAAATGGGAGAAGGAACACCCCCCAGATGAATTAATTCAAAAGGCCAGATAAAAATCTTCTCCAAAAATTCATGTTAGATTTTTCAAAAGTCTTATAAATGAGTGTGATTACATATCAAGTGATGTGGGACCCATCCCATGCTCATAGATTTTTCAAATATTCAAACAGTGCCTTGGAATTAAAGAAATACCCCTATTTGATTTAAAATTCAAATCTTTTGAATTTTAAAAATGTTGAAAGTTTATGAGTGGCTAGTCTATATTATTATGAGGCCACATAAAAGTTTTCAGCATTTAATAAAATGTTTAGCTATTTATTTTAGCTAAATAGAACAAATGACAGAAGGAAAAACAGAAAACAGAAAAGGAAAAGAAGGCTTACCTCAATTGGGCCCAACTCACCGAGGCAGCCCGGCCCAGGGACTAGAGCGTCTTCTTCCTCGCGCCAGGCAGGCTGCTGCCACCGTGGCGAGCATGCCGTCGCCGCTGGACACCTCCTGCTTCCCTCCCCGCCCACGTAATCGCGTCCAGAAGCGTCCTGGAGCCGCCCCAGTTCATTCCCCCCCCCTCCACGAGCTCCCTCCTCTCCTCTCTCGCCCGATTCGTTGCCGCCCGAGGAACACGCCGGAGCGCCGTCGAGCACACGCGTGGCCAGTGAAGCCGAGAAGCCCCAAGTAGGTGTCCAAGCGCTTCGTGGTCGTCGTCTTCACCGACTTGTAGAAGGAATCGAGCCCGGAGCCCGCGTAGACGCCGAATTCTTCCTAGAGTTCCCGCCGGCCGCCGTGAAGGACTTCGTCGTTTCCGCCGCCGTTGAACCACCCCAGCCCTCGCCACCACCTCTACTGAGTTCAGGGTGAGCTTTCAAGCGAAACCCCTCTGTCTCCCCCCTGGTTTGCTCACTCTAGCCGGATCCGCCATGGTTGCCGAAGCATGTCGCCGCCATGGATGAGCTCGAGGTCGCCCCTGTGCCCCTTCGTCTCAGCCAGAGCGTGCGTTTGGCTCCTGAGCATGCCAGCGTTCGAACGCACGCGAGATCAGCCCGAACCGTGCGCTACAACGTCGACTACGACCTCGCCGTGGTTCTGCTTCCGCCGGAGTCGTCGCCGTCGTCGCTCCCGACCTCCCCGCGACCCCATGTTGCCTCCAGAAGACGCGGACGACCTCCAGGAGCAAGCCGGTGCCCTCCGTTTGCCCTCCCGTGGCCCCTAGCTCACTCCGGCGAGTCGCCGTCGTGGCTCCAGTCGCCGGCGTCAAGCCGCCGGTGGGTTAGCCACTAATCACCTAATTAGTGACCCCCTGGGTCACTGACCAATGGGCCAAGTGGCTTAATTAAGCCACTGGATTAATTTAACCCACGGGTTAAGTGAACCCAGCCACTGACAGGGTGGCCCCACATGTCAGCCCCCCCTGACGTCAGCATTGCTCAATAAATCATTTAAATGAATTTCCAGAGATTAATTGATTTAAAGAAATTCCAGAAAATCCAGAAAATACCCCAAACTTTGGAAATTCATAGAAAATTCATATTAACTCCAAATTGGACAAATAATATATGAAAAATGATCAGGAGAAAATTATCTTTCCAAATATGCAACTTTCAACTCTGTTTGAGTTGAATTTAAAATGTGATCAGTAGCCTTTGCTATTTGATTTAAATGGAATTAAATCAAATTCAAATCAAATATTTTTGCAACTTGAACCATGGCAGCATGCTACATTTCAATCACACATCAGAGGCATATCATACACCTTTGAAGATAATTTAAAATGATCAAACTATATCACATACAACTTGGTTAATGTTGAATTCAAACGTGGAGTTTGAATTTGCAATTCAATTGCAATATACTCCATTTAAATGGAATGATCAACACATCAGTACCATGAACATCACCCTTTCAATATTATTCATGTGATTGTGCATTGTACATTCTGTTGATCCTATGATTGTCATGTTGCTGATAGACGTGGAGCCGGAAGCCGAGGCCACCCCCTACGTTGAAGACCCCGAACCCGAACCTCGTCAGAAAGGGAAGCAAACCCCCATTGATCATGTCGATAAAATCCCACTTCCCTCTCATGTCTCGCTTATGCATTGTTTAGGATGATCACCATGCTTCGTTTCTACCGCATAGATAAACCCATTCCTTTGCATGACCTATCATTTTGTCACAGTAGTAAGCAAACCACAATCCTAGCAAATGTAGGAGTTGTTTGATATCATGTGGCCCCTGCAATGTTACTGCTTATTGCATGCTTAGTATGATACCATTTGGTTTCTGTGATGTGAGTCGGGATGGGAATGATCATGTTGTTGATGGTAGAAAAGTGTTGGTGAATCGACCCTAATACAAGGTGAACGATGAGAGGCTGTGTAGGAGTACACAGTGGGTTGTCTCGTTGAACACCGCCCTAGTAAGAGTTCTTGTGTGGTGATCCAAGATCAAGAGTACAACCACACATTGGGCTCACTGACCCCTCTCAACTTACTAACTCATCCCTTTCGATGTCCACATGTCGCAATAGTTCGGAGTTCTGGTAGGTCTGTGGCCTGGATGCTAAGTGAGAGAATGGCTCATCCGAGACCGGCTTATGCACCACGCACACATCACTTGGGTCCACTTCGGTAAACCGGCCGGGTTCACGATTGTGGTAACCAACCCAAGTAGGCGGATTTCTCGGACTAGATCGGCTATGAGGTAACAGTTGTGGTGAGCATCCTCGCTGGCACCCCTTGAATGGTGTCGAGATCAAAGGCGGTAAATGATGATCATGTGTGTGTAGAGGTACACCCTTGCAAGGTTAACAAAACTATTCGAATAGCCGCGTCCGCGGTTATGGACTGCTTGGAAAGCTTAGCTTGATTATTAGATAACTTGAACCGGATACTTCTAAAACACACCAAGATAAGTGTGAGTGCTATTGCATGCTTCTTCGTGGGGAAGTCGAGGAAGGCACCATAGTAGTGTATTGGTTGGAGAAAGTAGTGGACTCGTGTACGCTTCTTACCTCAAGTCTGGTACTCGTAGTTCAGGACTAGCCAAATCAAAGCTGGCATTTCTGCAAGTGAACCCCACCTTCCTTTACCTTGATACATGTGCATGAGTAGTATAGCTCCTATGTAAGTCTTGCTGAGTACGACTTTGT
Organism: Bromus sterilis; assembly: GCA_950022295.1. Classification (NCBI taxonomy): domain Eukaryota; kingdom Viridiplantae; phylum Streptophyta; class Magnoliopsida; order Poales; family Poaceae; genus Bromus; species Bromus sterilis. The sequence continues at coordinate 300,762,849 of OX465595.1, forward strand.
ACTCACGTTTGCTTAATCTATGTTTTAGATGACACCACCGACCCCGAAGGTGGCTTCTTCATCGAGATGGACGACTGAAGTTAAACTAGTCTAGTCCCAGTCAGACGACTGGTTCCCTCATGGAGGGCTTTGTGTTTAAATAAGGCTTCTTAAGAAACTTGTTAAACTTGTCTGTACTCAGACATAATTTGCTTCCGTTTTGTGTTGTAATGTTGGATCACATGTATGTGATCTCTGTGTGCACTCTATAAGAGTTATAAATAAATGTACACTTTGTAGAGAATTGCAATGGTACCTACTGTTCATACAAGGCATGTGTGCTGCGTGTATGTTTATAACATGCATGTCTTTGTATGGGTTTTCGAGACCTTAGTTGTGTTCCGGCTGGCGGTCTTTCATACAGCAAGTGGTCCTTAGATGTGCGCAGCTTGGGGCATCGCGATGCGATTGTTCGAGACTCTGTCTCGTGCACACTTTGTGGTATGATCGAGCCCGCCCTAGACCCCGACTAAGTGATCGGGCTGGAGTAAGTCTATGTAAGAGTTATGAGATAGTCGATAGTATGGTTGAGGCGACTTGTCTTTGAATATGGGAGTTCACCACCCATATCATTAGACTTGTGTGCGGACGATGAGGACCCATCTCAGTTGATCATCCGGCCTGGATGGGATACCCCTCAGGTACGATGCTTTCCGAGAACGTTCTGTGCTTGGCCTTGTCCGCTTAGACAAGTGGGTACGGTTCTCGGCTCTCCATATGACTATGCCTTAACTGGACTTCCATACGCTAACCCCGGGTCCCGACATTATCATGGTCCACTGACTTTTGGGGATTGAATAAAATTGGTTGCACAATTTTTGGACAAAGTTTTATTTGTCACTTTGTTATTAATATCAATCAAAGGGGATTTTGAAATTATCAAATGCAAAGATGATCAAAGTGAGAGTAGAAATAGTAATTGTCATTAACAAAAGTGATTACTTTTACATGACGCTGAGGGTGTTACAATTCTCAATTAAACTATAGATATATATATATATTTATTCACTAATCTCATATCCCATTGCTTGCACACAAATACCATGTGGAGACATTCGAGTCACGGACAGCGAGAGCTCTTGCACCTTTATGTTTATACTTTGCTATAATTAATACTAAGACTCTTGCTTGTTATTATCTTGACTTGAATTGCACATCTTACTTGATTTACTTTGAAGTTATTATATGTGTGTTAGAATGTCACCACTGAAATTATGTGTGTTATCATTTACCTACTCCAGGACGAGCATGAATTAATCTTGGGGATGTTGATACGTTCCAAACGTATCTATAATTTCTTCTTGTTCCATGCACTTTTATGTGACATTGTTACATGTTTTGCTACACTTTCATATAATTTTACACATATTTGGAATAACCTACTAACTCAGCGCACCCAGTGCCAGTTTCTGTTTGCGGATGTCTTTAGTTGCAGTGATTTTCCCCAATTTAAAATGCTCCAAAAATTCCAGAAAAAATAGAATAAAAATCAGCGGCATAGAAGCTTCCGGAACCACCAAAGAAGTGTCGGAGGGGGGCCCAGGTCCCACCCAGGAGGCCAGGTGGTGCAGACCCCTCCCTGGCCGCGCCACCAGAGCGCCTCGGAGGTGGGCCCACCCCTTGTGCGCCCCTTCGGTCTATTTTTACCCCTCGTCCAGGAAACCCTCGAGGAGAAACCCGCATCATGAAATACCTCTCTGTTCCGCCGTTGTTGCGCTTCCAAGATCGGGAGCACCAAAACACTAATTACCTGCACCCTGCCGGAGGGAGGATTGACCTCCAGGAGCTTATCCACCACCATGGACGGTTCCCGGATGTGCCGTGAGTAGTCCCCCTTGGACCATGGGTCCATGAAAAGTAGCTATGTGATGTCTTCTCTCCAATCTTGTTCTTCAATGTTTAGTCCTTGTGAGCTACCCTACATGATCAAGGAACCTTGGTAATTTTCCTACTGTTGCTATGTTGTGTTTGCTGGGATCCGATGGATTATGAGATTATGTTCAGATTGTGATGAGTTATATATTTGATTTACCTTTTATATTTTGTCCTGGAATAAATCTTGCATGTTCTCAGTTGCCTTTTATTGCTTTGGCCATGTAGTAGATAGTAACTCCAAGAGGGAGCGTTATGAATGATTGTGGGTTCATTCCCCCCGATGTCTAGCTTGAGTGACAGAAACATGAGACTAGGGGATGTGCTGTTGCCACCAGGGATAAAACTATGGTGCTTGTAACCGCGGTTGCTAGGATTGTTTACCTAAAGCATATATTGTTAATGCAATTGTCTGTTTCTTTGAGTTTACACTTTGGGTGGGGCTCGCAACTTAATACCAGCGAGATGTTCTGGATAGATATCTCAAGGTGGTTTATTAGTGAGTAGATACATATGGATTTCGGTCTACTTGTCTTGGCGTACTGCCCATACTTTTGAGCCTCTTACTTTCAAGTAGCATAATTAGCATTGCAGTGCGTTTATAATTCTGTCAATTGCCGAGCTGTAATCTGTTGACCCAGCTTAGCTGTTTACCGTCTTTTGGGAGAGAGACATCACTAGTGAACATCATGGGCCCCGGTCCATATTTCCACCATTATTTACACATCCACTTTATTTACTGCTTTTACTTTTCATTGCAATTATCACTATCGTTATCGCCTTTTGTTTAATCCTTTGTAAACAACAAGGCCGGAGGGATTGACAACCCATTTTTACTCGGTGGGAGAAAAGCTATTTGTTGTGTGTGCAGGTCCAGGTAAAGCAAGAGATTTTCAACGGCGCATCACTTGCCGAACCACGTACTTGTCGACCTTGGAGTCCTACTGGACTGACTCAAACATTGGTATTTTTGCCAAGGGAAATTACTGCTACGCTACATCTCAACCTTCCACTTGGGGTAGCCAACAAGGAGAACTACTTCAGTGCCATCAACGAACACGTCACGTCCACCCTCGACACCGGGGGTGATGCACCACAACTCACGTCGAAGGAGATCCGTTTGGTAGCTTGATACGCAAGACAACCGGCGGACGCTTTTGAACACCCAAAACCACACACGCCCGGGAGGGAACTCATCTGGACGCACGACGGCAATGGGCTTCCCTAGGTCGACCTTATCTCCCCTAGAGCTCTCGTGGATCGTTGCCCTGCAAGATCAAGAACAAATGAAGAACGAGGGAGAAGATACGTGGAAAAGTAGATGAAATTAGGGTTTAGATGTGTTTGCGATTGTGTGTTGTTTCAATCGGCCGTCACCTCATCTATTTCTGAGGGGGTTGGACTTTCCGTGCAAGAACGGGACTCAAATTTACGTTCAACTCGTCAAATTCCAAGCCAAACTCGGACTCACTGCATGGGGAGGTCGAATGTCCAGACTGTATCCCAGACGGTCTAGACTGTATGGTCGGATGGTCTGAATTGGAAGTCAGACGGTCCGAGCATTGGCTAAAATTCTTCTGTAACTAGGTTCATTAAGACTGACGATACGAATTCGAAGTCGGATGGTCCGTCGTGAGCCTGGACTGTCCGACGTGGGCCAAAAATCCTTTTGTAAATGGAGGTCTTATTCCGGACGGTCCGACTTTGATCTCGGACGGTCCGACCAGGTTTTTCAGTGTTGTACTGTTTTGGCTGTAACTTCTTCATAAGAACTCTTATTTGAATGTTTCAAATATCAAAATCGACCAGTTCGACGAGCCAAAGCTGCTTCATTTAGAACATTTTCCCATTTGAGGATGTCTTGAAGGACTTATTGGCATAATAGTACTTTCAATGCCAGGATCTTATTGCTTCAGACATAGTTTTGGCCATCGAGATGGAATCGATGGAGAGGGCTCTCACTACAAAGATGTTCATATCGATGATACCAAAACTTTTCATGTTGAACACTTTTTCATTTGAGGCCATCTTTTATACGAATATTATCGTGCTAAAAACTGGTGTCAACGCATGTTCCCTGTTTTTCGGCAAAACTTGCGTGCCGAAAAATAATTTGCACCACATAGGTTCTCAGGACGATGTCAAAACTCCATCGGCCATGCATATAATTAGGGCGATAAACATAGATCGGCCATGTTTTGTTCTTAGGGCGATAATCACATATCGACCATTGCCTATTCATGCTTCTTGCCACACACTTGGGTGGTACATCTTCAAATACTTGCCATTGCGAGCTTGAGGCAGCAACGTTACTTGTATAGATTCCACCAAATACGAGTTTCCGAGAACTATTGTTGTAATTTCGAAAGGACCTTCCCAACTTGGCGATCACTTCCCAAATTTTCTATCCTTTGAACAAATTGGTAGAATCACCTTCCACACAAGTTCTCCACTGAAAATTCTTCAACTTAACATTTTTGTTGTAAGCTCTAGCCACCCTCAATTTATCTTTTTCTACGGATTTCAACGCAGCCAAACGCTTATCGATGACCACATCAATATTATCCATCATAAAATTAAAAAGGTCCAAAGCCGATAAATAATTTTGTTTGGCTATCCTCAAGGCACTCAAATTCACCTGTAACGGAAAAACAACTTCTTGACGACATACGATCTCATATGGAGTTACCTTGGTAGGACCATGCCTTGTGTAACAGCCCGGATATTCCACCCAAATTAAAAATTTTGTTTTTTGCATTACTTTCTTGATTGCTAGAAATGTTTGTAGTATTTGCTTCACCGATTTATTTATTGGTGATTATATTACTCCCTCTTCTAGTACCGGCGTGCGTTACCGACCCTTTTCCACCATGGCACACGACCTTTTGCGACAACGGGTTTCACCCGAGCACCGTCGCAACTTCCGACACAAGTCTAGCCATCACCATCGGAACGAAAACCATGTTTATTTAACAAACGGATTATTTTATTGGGTGCCTAAAAATGTTTCCGGAAAGGTATCAAAGTGAGGTTGAAGTGACCGGCTCGCCGCGCTGAGGGCGTGGCCCGATGTTTCGCCCGAATCGGAGGTCGTATGGGCTCCCGGCGGTCAGAAACGTAAACATCGGACGCGAGAGAGAGAAACCAGGGGCGTTTGTGTAAATCTGCCAGCCAGTCAACCAATAAATAGACCACCACTCTCTCCCACCCATTTTAGGGTTCCTGTAGTCCACTTTTGCAGCCACCCCCTCTAAACTGCCCCAAAATTCTGCCCACATCCCTCTCCACCCGAAACCCTAGCCAGATCTACTCTCAGCCGTCGGACCCGTCAATCCGACGGACTAGAAGCGTCCATGTCACCTCCCTCCAGCCTCGAGAACGAATCCGGGCACCGCAGGGCCCGGGATCCGCCACCGCGGCTCGCTCGGCCCGCAACCGCGCCTCCTCCTCCGCGACGCCGCCCGCCGAGCCGCTTGTGAGCCGCCCCTGCCGCGCTTGCATCTCCCTCTCCTCTTCTCCCTGTTGGGGTTCGGGGCATAAAAAAAATAAATTTTCATAACCTATGATACCAATCCCAAGACCTATGCTATGCTGATGCAAGTAACAGCTGGAAATAGGTCACATACCAGTATGTAGTCCGTTAATCGGGAAACGTTCCCGCGTGAACGTGGTTGATGTAGTCGTAACGACAATCCGCGATGCAACACGGATCCACAATACCTCCATTAGCCACCCGGTCCTCGTAGACCGATGACGGGATTGCGTCGCCGTAGGAACGTTGTCGGTGAAGATGCCGCGATACGGTCACGACGATGCGGGATTACACACATACGGTGTACCCGACGTCCCTCTGGGTTCCAAACCAGAATAGAAGCGGAAAGAAGAGGGATTCAGATCCCAATTCTAGCAGCATGACGGCGTGCGTATGGTGGAGAAATCCCCAACCAAGTGTAAACTCCAAACTAGGGGTGTCCACTCAAGGAAGGATAAAGGAGGAAAAAAAGAGAATAGAGAAACTTGTCTCAAAATCAAAGTTATGAAGAAAAGAGCACCCCTACCCCTCCTTATATAGGCCAAGGAGGGGGGCACACCTCCCTCAGTTTCCCATGTGGTACTAAACCAAAAGGAAGGGGGCAAATGCGCCCTAGGGGGGCATGGGCCCCTCCCTTGGCGCCATGGGCCAAGGGGGGAGGCTCCCTCCTCCCCTAATGGGCCTCTTTAGGCCCATATGCCTTTTCTTCGATTTTGACTATATTTTAATATTTAATTATATTTTAATATTTAATTCTGTTAATTAAATAATAAAAAATATTTAAACGTTATTAAATAATATTTTGATGCTTTCAAAATACCTAGAACAATTTCCGGAACAATTCTGGTATTCTCTCTTATTTTTCCGATGATCCCGAATCAATCCTTATTGCGTCGAATACCCTTAAGTGTGACACCCTATGGTTCGGGAAACAACAGACATGATCAAGACACTCTCTTGATCAATGACTAATCAATTGGACCTGGTTACAATCCTTGATAGCCCCCGCATTTCCATCGAATGAAACTTCATTGTTGTTGGATCCGTTAATGTTGTGCCTTGTCACACCTTGGTTTTTGGCCCCTTTGATTTGCAAACCCTTTTGCTGATTTTTGGAATTTGAATTTCATTTGGCTGATGTTTTGCAACTCTTTTGGCCTTGATCACTTGGACCTAAACTTTTCTCTAGGCCAAGTGACCTTAAAACCCCTCTCCCTCATGTCCTAGATCAAGCCTTGATCATCCATTCCCTTGCCACATTTTTATTCCTTTTTATTAAAGGAATAAGCCTTTTTCCCCCATGTTTTTGAAGCAACCATCTTCTCTGTTTATCCAAATGCTTTGAAACTTTTTGTGCTGAACTCTAGGATCATGCCTCATGATTCTATGGAAAAAGATCAACAAGTTCAGTACAATATTTCCCCTCTAGAAATTCTTTTTCCATTCTGGACAGAGAAGCACTTTGTGAAGGAAGTACCCTGTACACTGGTCCATTGGCTCTAGAATTTTTATCATCTAAGCACCTTCCTACACCATGCTTGCACACAAAAATTTAGCTCAAAACTCCCAGCCATTTCTCCTCCAGGTATTCCCAAAGTTTCCTGCAAAAACACCTTGTTGAAGCTGGCATCCGCATGAAGCCTCCCCTAGATCACCCACTACCCCAAGTGCACTTCTGGACGTTGCCTACGTGCCAGGGACACGTTTGGAGAGCCGTGGCTGCACCTAGTGCACGCGTGCACAGGGTGAGCACGCGCTCTGCCAGCTAAAGGCGTTCTCTGGCCGTGGCCGAGACGTCGTCATCATCTATCGTGAACTTCGGGGCCTTGCCGAGGGGCATCTTCTTCTTGATTCCCTCAATACTATCGTGTCCCTTCTGTGCCTCCTTGATCTGATCAAATAGAGTCGGAGTCAGCTCGAGGTGAGCCAGAAAACCGGTGTAGCAAGTTCCAAACCCAGCTTCTCGAATTCCTCGTGCAGAGCTGGCGGCGTCTCTCTGATCATTGCATTAAGTGTGCAGGGCTTGCGGCTGAGGGCATCTTCTACCACATTGGCCTTGCCAGGATGGTAGTGAATCTCGAGATCGTAGTCTTTGATCAACTCGATCCATCTCCTCTGCCTCATGTTCAACTCCTTCTGCGAGAAAATGTACTTCAGGCTCTTATGGTCTGTGTAGATGTCACAACGGTGGCCCATCAGGTAATGTCTCCATCTCTTAAGAGCAAGCACAACAGCGGCTAGCTCCATGTCATGCGTGGGGTAGTTCAACTCGTGCGGCTTCAACTGTCGTGACAGGTACTCAATCACCTTTCCCACTTGCATAAGAACACAACCCAAACCAATCTTCGATGCATCACAGTACACATCAAAGCTCTTGGTCAGGTCTGGCATCGTCAACACTGGGGAGGATACCAATCACCTCTTCAACTCCTTCAAACTGGCTTCACATTTTTCCGTCCACACAAACTTCTGGTCCTTCTTTAGCAGCTGGGTCATGGGTCGGGCGATGCTGGAGAAGCCTTCGACGAACATGCGGTAGTATCCCGCTAGTCCGAGGAATCCTCTAACTTCAGTCTGAGTGGTCGGAGCTGTCCAGTCTAAGACGGAATTAATCTTGGCGGCGTCGACGGATATTCCTCCTTCTGACAGTACATGTCCCAAAAATCCGACTTCCTTGAGCCAGAACTCGGACTTGCTGAAATTGGCGTACAACTGGTGCTCACGCAAAGTATAGAGGACTAAGCGCAAATGATCGGTGTGCTCTTCTTCGGTCTTGGAATAAATCAGGATGTCGTCAATGAACACCACCACAAACTTGTCGAGATACTTCATGAAGATCTTGTTGATGAGATTCATGAAATAGGCCGAGGCATTGGTAAGTCCGAAAGACATGACATTGTACTTGAACAAACCATAGCGGGTCGTGAAAGATGTCTTGGGGATGTCCGACTCGCGGACCTTCAACTGGTGATATCCGGTCCTTAGATCGATCTTGGAGAAGACTCGGGCTCCGTTCAACTGGTCAAACAGATCCTCGATCTTGGGGAGCGGATACTTGTTCTTGATGGTCACTTCGTTCAGCTTACGGTAGTCCACACACATGCGTATGGTGTCATCTCTCTTGTCCACAAAGAGAACTGGCGAACCCCAGGGTGAAGCACTGGGTCGAATCGGTCCCTTCTGGAGCATGTCATTCAGATGTTTCTTCAACTCAACCAGCTCTTCGGCATTCATCCGGTAGGGTCTCTGTGCAATAGGGGTTGTGCCAGGCACTAACTCGATGATAAACTCGATATCCCGATCAGGCGGCATACCAGGTAGCTCCTCCGGAAAGACATCCGGGAATTCACACACAACCTTCACCTCCTCAAGTGGTGGCACCGAGACACTCTGATGACAGAAGGCTCGGGAAGTCTCTTCCTTGTCGGTGTACTCTATCTGAACTCCATCAGCACTCGTAAGGTTGACTGTCCTCTCAGTGCAATCTATCCGGCCTCGGTATCTGGACAACCAATTCATGCCAAGTACCACATCTATACCTTCTGTCCCTAACACGATCAGGTCAGCTGGGAACTCGACTACATGAATCGCTATGGGAACTCCGGAACAAGCTAAACTGGCTCGGGTTTTGGATCCGGGTATTTGGATTACCATGGGCCTACTCATTTCACTAGGTGACAACTTACTTCTATCCACAAATGTCTTCGTAACAAACGAGTGGGATGCACCAGAATCAAACAATACTTGAGCAGGTACTGAATTAACTGGAAACATACCCAAGATAACGTCTGCTGCCTCCAGGGCTTCCTTGGCTTGCACATGGTTCAGACGTCCCTTGGCGGCGTTGGGCGCACCACGCTGGGCATTGTTGCGGCCGGGGTTCCCTCTGGCTGTTGCTGGAGCATTGGGGTGTGGGGCAGCATTTGCCTTATTGGGGCAGGTAATGGCATAGTGACCCTTCTGGCCACACTTGAAGCAGATATCTTCTGATGCAGGGTCGCGGGGAACTCCGCCTGCTGGGTGCGGAACTCCACCAGGGCGAGCAGGAGCACTGGGGCGTGGCACTGGGTAAGGGCTCCTCTGAGGCTGGGGTGCTGTCCTTGGCGGCGGGGTCGAACGCAGTCGGGGGTTGCTAGATCCACCCTGCTGCATCATGCGGCGCTTGCGGTTCTCAAAGGCCATCTTGAGCTTGCCCTCCATCATGATAGCACCATCGGCAAGAGACTCAAGATCGGGGAACTGCATGGCCACCAGGACAACCTGTAACTCATCGTGCAGTCCTTCCAGGAAACGGTCCTTTCGCTTCTCCTCGGTGTCTACCTCCTCCGGGGCATACCTCGACAGCTGAGTGAAGCGGTCAGCATATCCAACCACAGTCATGCCCCCTTGCTTGAGGTGGCGGAACTCGTCCTTCATCCTCATGATCAGTGCAGTCGGGATGTGCGCCTTCTTGAACTTCTCGGAGAACTCAGCCTAGGTAAGTACTTGCCCCTCAGGAAGACGGGCACGCACTCCTTCCCACCAGCTCCTTGCGGTGCCGGTGAGGTAGTGGGTGGCATACAGGACCTTCTCGTTGTTGACAACAGCGGCGACAGCGAGATTGTTCTCCATGGTGCGGAGCCAATCCTCAGCATCCAAAGGCTCCTTCGTCTGCGAGAACACGGGCGGGTTGGTGTTCCGGAAATCTCGGAGCCAAGACCTGGGATCCTCATTCCCACCAGCTCCTCCACCTCCTTGGTTGGCATTGGTGGCGGCGTGGACTAGCTGCTGGAGTGCAGCCATGTTCGCCTGGCGCTCGTCACGAGCGGCCTAGCGCTCCTCCATCAACAGTCGCAGAAGCTGCGCCATATTCGGGTCGGGTGGTGACGTGGGCGCGTCACCGGATCCACTTGTGTTGGCGCGGGAGCTTCTCGGCATCCTGAGGTTGTTGCGCAAGATAAGAGGGAATTTAGTCTACAAGGGGGTAAGTCCCTAACAATCTAGTTATCACACACAAGCAAGACTTATAAAATAGGTAATAATCATGCAACTAGCAATCACCACATGGTAGCATAACGATATCATAAGTCTCATACATAATCAAGTCTTACAGGTAACCAACCACACATGCAACGTCTAACGCAAATCTCCAAAAGGGCATCCAACAACGAACGGCGCCTAGAGCTCATCCTCGTCGCGATCATCGATGAAGTCCTCATCATCAGTGTTCGGAGACTCCTCGTACTCCTCATCCATCCAGTCCTCATCATCACTGATATGGGCGTTCTCCTCCTTCTGGATGTCCTCACCATCATCCAGAGCATCAATATCATCCTCCAAATCGTCGCACTTGCGCTTCAGGCTCCTGGTCCTCTTCCTCAGCATCTTTTTACTCTCCTCCAGACTGGCGACCTTGTCCTGCAGCTCCTTGATAATCTTGTCCCGAGTCTCCAGCTCGATGGGGGCGATGGGGGCGGGACCCTCGGTCTGGAGGTTGTAATCATGCTTGACCCGGACGTCATCCAGCTGAGCCTGAGTCACAGCCAGGTGTCTCTCTAGATCGAACAAGTGGTCCCTCAAGACCGGGTGAAGCACACCAGGAGTGGGATCTCCCTCATCATCGCGCATCCCGTAGTGACGGAACCGCGTGGTACCCAGCTCGTACTGGTGAAACCTCACAAGGCGAGCAATCGCCTCCTGGCAAGCTCGGGCCAGACCCTCCTCCCAGGTACGAGCATGCACCGTGAAGCTGATAGGATCTGCCCGTGGGGCCACCTCCGAACCTCGGAGCTCACACCACACAATCAGGCGGAGCTCGGTATCCTCCCCACTGGTGATCTTGAAAGCCCTGAACTCCGTAGCTGGGCGGTGAACGAGCGCAAGCAGATCCATCAGATCCTGAGCAAAGGGCGTCTTCCCAGCCTGAGTCAGCTGGAGGTGGTGCACAGGAACTCCAGCCATCTACAAGTTTTAAGAGTTTAAGTTAGATGACAAGTGTGCAAAATTTTAACATAATGAAACATTTAATAATGGTTTACTATAGAGGGGATAAGACAGGTAAGCATTCCATACTATGCATTTGACCATCTCTTTAGTTTAGAAAATAGTTTTCGATTTCCCCCCATCCTATCTACCGACCATCCTAACTAGGCTGCTATGGTCTGAACAGAGGCTCTGATACCAAGTCTGTGGGCACCCCGGACCATAGGTCCGAAGCGACCAGTTGTGTATACAGTCATGCTCCCATGATCAGTTCGCATGACACACAACTCGACATGGATATCATAGTCTCAATGTTCATACAATACCGAATACAAGTGATACAACAATAAAGTCTTACATGGCCTCATCGGGCTCAAATAGCAGCGGAAAAGAAAAAGCATCAAAGGTAGGGGCGTCACAATGTCACAACCCCAAGTTAGGTAAGTGCTAGGGTTTTATTGTGCCTTTGCATCATGCAAAATTTCAAAAGAAAATTCAAAAATGGGGAAAAGAAAAGCCCTGAGAAATTAAATCAAATTGCCAGATAAAAATCTTTTTCCAAAAATCATTTGAGTATTTGGAAAATTCCTATAAATGAAGCTGATCATTTTAAAAGTGGTTTGGGTATTTTTCCCATGCCCATGGAATATTCAAAATTCAAAAGGTGCCCTGGAAATTAAATTTGACCCCTATTTGAATTGGAATTCAAATGTTTTGAATTTCAAAAATGCCCAAACTATAAAAGTGGCTTGCTACTGGTCACTTGGGTTTTTAAAATTATATTGGGCATTTTACTAAAATAACTAGCTATTTTATTTAGCTAGGTCAACCAATTACAGAAAAGAAAAATAAAAACAGAAAGAGAGAAGCCTTACCTTGCGCCCTGGGTGAGGCCCACCTTCCCTCTGCCTCGGCCCAGCCCACCCGGGGTGCTTGTCTTCTTCCTCCCCCGCGCCTCCAAGCAGGTCGCTGGAGGGCAGGGGGCACGCGTCGACAGCCACCGTCGAGGAGAGCCTTCTAGGCCTCTCCTTTGCACGCAGCGCACGCCACGCACCCGTAGAAACCCCCCGCACGCTTTCCCCTCGCCCTCGGCTCCCCTTTCTCCTTCCCCGGCGAGTTCCGCACCGTGGCCGGAGCACGGCGGTGCTCCACCGCGGCGACTGGAGTCCTCAAGCCCCGCCACCTTGTCCTTCGTCCTCCCCGGCAACGACTTCTTCGAGCCAGAGCTTCAATTCGAGGCGAGGGCCAACAAGGACGACGACTGCACCAAGATCTCGCCGCCCGTCGCCATCGTTTCCCGCGAGGAATTCCTCCCCGGCCCCTCTTCGTTGTTCTCGCCGTTGACAGCAACCGGCCGCCGCCCTCGTCGTCGTCACCGTGCTCCCGAGCACCCCCGTGTCCCCCTTATGGAACCAGAAGACGCGCGCCTTCGCGCAGCAACCGCCGGTGCCCTCCGTTCCTCTCCCCGTGCCCTCTAGCGGCCTCCTCGTCAACGCCGTGCCACGGCCGCCGCGCCCCCTCGTCGCGGGCGTGGCCCGAGGCCTCCCCGAGGTCCCCGGCGTGCTCCACGCGACGCACGCGAGTGAGAGGCACCCCCTGGTGCCCTCATCCGCCCCTCCCGTGCCCGGAACGTAATCCCGGCGACGCGCCGCCGTCGCAGAGCCACCGGCGTCAAGCCGGCGCAATTAGCAACCCCCCTTAAGCTATTTCCCCCCCTGGGCCACTGACAGTGGGCCCAAGTTAACTAATTAACCTGGGGTTAGATTAACAGAACGGGTTAAATAACCCCCCCACTGACAGCCTGACCCCACCAGTCAGACCCCCCCCCACGTCAGCATGACCTCATGCTGACGCAATAAACCCCTTTTCCTTTTTAAAGAAATTACAGAGAAGGCAGAAAATTGTTTAAACTTTATAAAATCATAACTAATTCATATTAACTCCAAATTGGACAAATAATATGTCTAAAATTATCAGAAAAATACAAGGATTATGAATATTCAATTTGTTTTCAAGTTTGACCATTTTAAAATGGGTGAACAGTAGAAAACATGCATATGGATCCTTTTCAAATTCAAATTTGGAGTGATTTTGCAAATGACTTTGCAACACATTTATTTTCAGATGGATTCATCCACACATCAGAGACATTACTTCAACTATACCACATCACTTCATGATCAACATTTTCAAATGAACTTTCATGCATTCAAATGCATTTGAAATTCATCGATAAATCAAATGGAGTTTGAATTTGCATTTCAAATTCAATATACTCCTTTTAAATAGAATGCTCAACACATCAGTACCATGAACATCACCATTACAATCTTATTCATGTGATTGTGCATTGTACATTATGTTGATCCTATGATTGTCATGTTGCTGATAGAAGTGGAGCCGGAACCCGAGATCACCCCTTTCGTTGAAGACCCCGTGACTGAACCTCGTCAGCAAGGCAAGCAAACCCCCATTGATCATGTCGCTAAAATCCCACTTCCCTCTCATGTCTCGCTTATGCATTGTTTAGGATGATCACGATGATAACGTTTCTACCGCATAGTTGAACCCATATCCATTGCATGACCTATCATCTTTTCAAAGTAGTAAGCAAACCACAATCCTAGCAGATGTAGGAGTTAGTTGATATCATGTGGCCCCTGCAACTGTTACTGCTTATTGCATGCTTAGTGATACAACGAGGTTGCTTTTGATGTGAGTCGGGATGATGGTAAACATGGTGTTTATGAAAGTGAAATGTGTTGGTGAATCTACCCTAATACAAGGTGAACGATGAGAGGTTGTGTAGGAGTACACAGTGGGTTGTCTCGTTGAACACCGCCTTAAGTCCCAGTTCTTGTGTGGTGATCCAAGAAGAAGAGTACAACAACACATTGGGCTCACTGACCCCTCTCATCCTAGTACCTCACCCCGTTCGAACCCCAAGAGTCGCAGTAGTTCGGAGTTCTGGTAGGGCTGTGGCACGGTCTGCGAAGTGGATGAACGGCTTTTCAAGACCGGCTTGGGACCCTGCACACATCGTTCGAGGCTGTACTGGAACCTCGGCCGGACTTCCATACGGATCCCTTTCAGATAGGCGACTCTCTGAACTAGAACGGAGCTGTGGGCGAAGTGTTGTGGTGGCATCCTCGCTGTCACCTCTTGAACGGTGACACGCAAAAGGCGGTAACTGATGACACGTGTGTGTAGCGGTACACCCCTGCAGGGTTAACAAAACTATTCGAATAGCCGCGTCCGCGGTTAAGGACTGCTTGGAAAGCTTAGCTTGATTATTAGACAACTTGAACTGGATACTTCTAAAACATACCAAGATAAGCGTGAGTGCTATGGGGTGCTTCTCGTGGGCAAGTCGAGGAAGTAACCATTGTGGTGTAATTGGTTGAAGAGATGTAGTGGACTCGTGTACGCTTCTTACCTCAAGTCTGGTAGTCGTAGTTCAGGACTAGCCAAGTCAAAGCTGGCACTTCTGCAAGTGAAACCCCACCATCCCTTTACCTTGATACATGTGCATGAGTAGTATAGTTCCTATGTAAGTCTTGCTGAGTACGATTTTGTACTCACGTTTTCTTAATCTATGTTTTAGATGAACCCACCGACCCCGATGGTGACTTCTAACCGAAGCTCGAAGAATGAAGACTCAGACCAAGACCAAGCTAGTGTAGTCCCAGTCAGACGACTGGTTCCCTCGTGGAGGGATTTTTTTTAGATAAGGCTTCTCTAAGCCATTTGTTAAACTTGTCTGTACTCAGACCTACTTTGCTTCCGCTTGTCTGTTGTAATGTTGGATCACATGGTTGTGATCTCTGTGTGCACTCTGTAAGAGTTATTAATAAAGATGTATAAATTTTAGAGAATTGCAATGATACCTGTTGTTCATACTAGACATGTGTGTTGCGTGTATGTTTATAACATGCATGTCTTTGTATGGGTTTTTGAGACCTTAGTTGTGATCTGGTTGGCGGTCTTTTATACACCAAGTGGCCCTTAGATGTGCGCAGCTTGGGGCATCGCGATGCGATTGCTCGAGACTCCGTATCGTGCACACTTTGATGTATGATCGAGCCCGCCCTAGACCCCGACTAAGTGATCGGGCTGGAGTAAGTCTATGTAAGGGTTATAATACAATCGATAGTATGGTTGAGGCGACTTGTCTATGAGTATGGGAGTTCACCACCCATATCATTTAAACTTGTGTGCGGACGATGAGGACCCATTTCAGTTGATCATCCGGCCTGGATGGGATGCCCCTCACGTTCGATGCTTTCCGAGAACGTTCTCTGCTTGGCCTTGTCTGCTTAGACAAGTGGGTACGGTTCTCGGCTCTCCATATGATTGTGTTGTAGCGAGGCTTGCATACGCTAACCCCGGGTCCCGACAGACTTGGTATTAGAGCAGGACTGACTGTAGGAATATCAGCCTTGGCCGAAGTCGAGTCTAGCTTGCTATACTTATATAGTTACTCTGGGTATATAAGGGAACAATGTAAGGCTTCTTTTTTTCTCCTTACCCTCATCGTTCTGAGTTCTGGGTCACCCTCATCTTATTCTACGGGAAGATAGGACTAGGCTCACCTCTGTCTGATTAGAATATCTCGTTGTTTGCTTCCTTGTAGCCGTAGGAAAGTTGTGTCCGGTTTCCTAGCATTGTTGTAATGCTGATTTCTTACATCGTATTATGTAAGTGTTGTATCTACATTGAAAGAAAATTGTTATCTTGTAATTACAGCCGTTATGCTGTCCGAGTCATTCCAGGTTTCTTGAAAATCTAATGCATTTGAAAAATTCTTCCCTCCTTTTCGGTTTTCATTTTAGAAGAACTTCTAGGTGGCATTCCCGACAGTTCCATAGAGTTTGATGTAGGTTTTCTTCTAGAAACCTATAGTGTTTCATTTGCAGCTCTTTCTCCCACTTTAGATGTCTTCTAGCCAGAAGAACCACACTACCCCTCGTGTTGGGGTACCTTGCTACTCTGACATATCTGTTGTAGCCCTAGTAAGCCATGGTCATCCTCAGGAAAACCATCCAGTAACCAAAATCCTTAAACCATGCCACCCGACAGATGTGTAGAGTTTATAGTGGATCTTGTACCAGGAACCGCACCAATTTCTAGACGCCCATACAAAATGGCCCCACGTGAGTTAGCCGAGCTTAAAACCCAACTGGAAGCTTTGTTGGAAAAAGGCTTCATCCGCCCTAGCTCATCGCCATGGGGTTGCCCCGTTCTGTTCGTAACGAAGAAAGATGGAACAGAAAGGATGTGCGTAGACTATCGCCCGCTAAATTTAGCGACGATAAAGAACAAGTACCCATTGCCCAGGATCAATGATCTTTATGATCAACTTGCAGGATCCTCTGTCTTCTCCAAGATGGATTTGAGATTAGGTTATCATCAAATCAAAATCCGAAACGAGGACATCCCAAAAATGGCTTTCACTACTCGTTATGGTCTTTACGAGTACACCGTCATGTCCTTTGGTTTAACCAATGCCCCCGCCACTTTCTCACGCATGATGTATTCGATCTTCATGGAGTACTTAGATAAAAAATTTGTGGTTAATCTCGATGACATTCTCATCTACTCGAAGAACGAAGAAGAACATGCCGAACACCTAAGGCTGGTATTGATGAAACTTAGAGAGCATCGCCTGTATGCTAAATTCTCCAAGTGTGAATTTTGGCTACCAGAAGTGACCTACTTAGGCCACGTGATTTCTGCAAAAGGCATTGTTGTGAATCCCGAGAGAGTTCAGGCCGTCCTTGACTGGACTCCACCTGAATCGGTTAAGCAAGTTAGGAGTTTTCTTGGCCTAGCCAGCTATTGCCGCCGCTTCGTCGAGAACTTTTCTAAAGTTGCAAAGCCTCTAACTGAACTCCTCAAGAAAGAGAAGAAATTCGAATGGACTCCCAAGTGCGAGGAAAGCTTTCAAGAGCTAAAAAGAAGATTGACTTCTGCACCCGTACTTGCGCCTCCAGACACCAAAAAGGATTTCGAGATCTATTGTGATGCCTCACGGCAAGGGTTAGGATGCATACTTCTGCAAGATCGACATGTGGTAGCTTATGCTTCACGCCAGTTGCGGCCACATGAAGAGAATTATCCTACCCATGACCTTGAACTCGCTGCCGTAGTTCATGCCCTAACAACTTGGCGACATTACCTCCTTGGTAATCGTTGTGAGATCTATTCCGACCACCAAAGCCTCAAATACATTTTCACCCAGCCAGATCTTAATCTCAGGCTAAGACGCTGGATTGATTTGATAAAAGATTATGACTTAGGAATTTCTTACACCCCAGGCAAATCAATGTCATGGCTGATGCACTAAGTCGTAAGTCGTATTGTAACAACCTCATGTTACAACAGTATCAACCACTTCTTCATGAGGAATTTCGAAAACTCAATCTCGAGATTGTTCCTCATGGCTATCTTTCTACCTTGGTGGCGAAACCAACCCTTGAGGATAAAATCATAGCCGCCCAGAAACGTGATAATGGTATTTGAGAGATCAAGAAGAACATTGCTAGCGGAGTTGCTAAATGTTTCTCCATAAATGATCAAGATGTTGTTTTCTTTGGAACTCGATTGGTTGTACCACGAAAACACAATCTTAGGAGGCTAATCCTCAAAGAAGCCCATGACACACCCCTCTCGATTCATCCCGGTAGCACAAAAATGTACCGAGATCTACGCCAGAGATTTTTGTGGACTAGGATGAAGAGAGACATTGCTCGATTTGTTGCCGAATGTGATGTTTGTCGTCGCATTAAGGCAGAACATGAAAGACCTGCTGGTACACTTCAACCTTTGCCTATTCCCGAGTGGAAATGGGACAAAGTCGGTATGGACTTCATCACCGGCTTTCCAAAAACCCAGAAAGGAAATGATGCCATCTTCGTGGTCATTGACCGACTTTCCAAAGGTGCTCACTTCCTTCCAGTTCGCGAGTCTATAACTGCTAGCCAGTTAGCGGACTTGTATGTCTCTAGAATTGTATCCCTTCACGGTGTTTCTTTGGAAATCAATTCTGATCGTGGTAGCCTTTTCACCTCTAGATTCTGGGGAAGCTTTCAGAATGCTATGGGAACTCATCTCTCCTTTAGTACAGCTTTTCATCCTCAGTCTAGCGGTCAAGTCGAAAGGGTTAATCAAATCTTGGAAGACATGCTCAGAGCTTGTGTTATCTCATTCGGAAAGAATTGGGAGAAGTCCCTTCCATTTGCCGAATTTGCATATAAAAATAGTTTTCAATCTAGTCTGAACATGGCTGCTTTTGAACTCCTCTATGGACGATGATGTCGAACACCCCTTAACTGGTCAGAAACCGGTGAAAGACAATTCTTTGGACCGGATATGATCAAGGAAGCAGAAGAGCAAGTTCGCATTGTTCGTGATCAATTGAAAGCCGCACAGTCTCGTCAGAAAAGCTACTATGATCGTCATCATAGGAAAGAAAGCTACAATCTGGATGAGAAGGCTTACCTCCGGGTTACTCCTCTGAAGGGAACCCAACGATTCGGTATCAAAGGCAAGTTGGCCCCATGTTACATCGGACCTTTCCGCATTCTTGCTAAACGTGGAGAAGTTTCCTACCAACTTGAACTACCTCCGCACCTTTCCCGAGTACATGATGTATTCCATGTGTCACAACTCAGGCGTTGCTTCAAGGACCCCATCCGCGAAGTCGACCATGAAACGCTTGATCTACAAGATGACCTTTCTTATCGAGAATACCCTATTCGTGTTCTTGATTCAGCAGAGCGTGTCACTCACCGAAAGAAGATCAAGTTTCTGAAAGAGCAATGGTCACACCACTCTGAGAGAGAAGCCACGTGGGAAAGAGAAGACCGTGTCAGTGCCGAGTACCCCTCCTTCTTCTCGCAGACTTCTGAATCTCGGGACGAGATTCTTTTGAGTGGGGGCGAGTTGTCACAACCCCAAGTTAGGTAAGTGCTAGGGTTTTATTGTGCCTTTGCATCATGCAAAATTTCAACAGAAAATTCAAAAATGGGGAAAAGAAAAGCCTGAGAAATTAAATCAAATGGCTAGATAAAAATCTTTTTCCAAAAATCATTTGAGTAGTTGGAAAATTCCTATAAATGATGCTGATCATTTTAAAAGTGGTTTGGGTATTTTCCCATGCCCATGGAATATTCAAAAATTCAAAAGTTGCCCTGGAAATTAAATTTGACCCCTATTTGAATTGGAATTCAAATGTTTTGAATTTCAAAAATTCCCAAACTATAAAAGTGGCTTGCTACTGGTCACTTGGGTTTTTAAAATTATATTGGGCATTTTACTAAAATACCTAGCTATTTTATTTAGCTAGGTCAACCAATTACAGAAAAGAAAAATAAAAACAGAAAGAGAGAAGCCTTACCTTGTGCCCTGGGCGAGGCCCACCTTCCCTCTGCCTCGGCCCAGCCCACCCGGGGTGCTTGTCTTCTTCCTCCCCCGCGCCTCCAAGCAGGTCGCTGGAGGGCAGGGGGCACGCGTCGACGGCCACCGTCGCGGAGAGCCTTCTAGGCCTCTCCTTTGCACGCAGCGCACGCCACGCACCCGCAGAAACCCCCCGCACGCTTTCCCCTCGCCCTCGGCTCCCCTTTCTCCTTCCCCGGCGAGTTCCGCAACGTGGCCGAAGCCCTGGCCGGAACACGGCGGTGCTCCACCGCGGCGACTGGAGTCCTCAAGCCTCGCCACCTTGTCCTTCGTCCTCCCCGGAAATGACTTCTTCGAGACAGAGCTTCAATTCGAGGCGAGGGCCAACAAGGACGACGACTGCACCAAGATCTCGCCGCCGGTCGCCATCGTTTCCCGCGAGGAATTGCTCACCGCCGAGCCCTCCCCAGCCATGCCGTGCCCCTCGTTGAGATCCCGGTGAGCTCACGTCCATTTTCCCCCTAGTAGCGCTCCTCCCCGTCCCCTCTTCGTTGTTCTCGCCGTTGACAGCAACCGGCCGCCGCCCTCTTCGTCGTCACCGTGCTCTCGAGCACCCTCGTGTCCCCCTTGTGGCACCAGAAGACGCGCGCCTTCGCGCAGCAACCGCCGGTGCCCTCCGGTCCTCTCCCCGTGCCCTCTAGCGGCCTCCTCGTCAACGTCGTGCCACGGCCGCCGCGCCCCCTCGTCGCCGGCGCGGCCCGAGGCCTCCCCGAGGTCCCCGGCGTGCTCCACGCGACGCAAGCGAGTGAGAGGCACCCCCTGGTGCCCTCATCCGCCCCTCCCGTGCCCGGAACGCAATCCCGGCAACGCGCCGCCGTCGCAGAGCCACCGGCGTCAAGCCGGCGCAATTAGCAACCCCCCTTAAGCTATTTCCCCCCCTGGGCCACTGACAGTGGGCCCAGGTTAACTAATTAACCTGGGGTTAGATTAACAGAACGGGTTAATTAACCCCCCCACTGACAGCCTGACCCCACCAGTCAGACCCCCCCCACGTCAACATGACCTCATTCTGACGCAATAAACCCCTTTTCCTTTTCAAAGAAATTACAGAAAAGGCAGAAAATTGTTTAAACTTTATAAAATCATAACTAATTCATATTAACTCCAATTTGGACAAATAATATGTCTAAAATTATCAGAAAAATACAAGGATTATGAATATGCAATTTTTTTTCATGTTTGACCATTTTAAAATGGGTGAACAGTAGCAAACATGCATATGGATCCTTTTCAAATTCAAATTTGGAGTGATTTTGCAAATGACTTTGCAACACATTTATTTTCAGATGGATTCATCCACACATCAGAGACATTACTTCAACTATACCACATCACTTCATGATAAACATTTTCAAATGAACTTTCATGCATTCAAATGCATTTGAAATTCATCGATAAATCAAATGGAGTTTGAATTTGCATTTCAAATGCAATATACTCCTTTTAAATAGAATGCTCAACACATCAGTACCATGAACATCACCATTACAATCTTATTCATGTGATTGTGCATTGTACATTATGTTGATCCTATGATTGTCATGTTGCTGATAGAAGTGGAGCCGGAACCCGAGATCACCCCCTTCGTTGAAGACCCCGTGACTGAACCTCGTCAGCAAGGCAAGCAAACCCCCATTGATCATGTCGATAAAATCCCACTTCCCTCTCATGTCTCGCTTATGCATTGTTTAGGATGATCACGATGATAACGTTTCTACCGCATAGTTGAACCCATATCCGTTGCATGACCTATCATCTTGTCACAGTAGTAAGCAAACCACAATCCTAGCAGATGTAGGAGTTGGTTGATATCATGTGGACCCTGCAACTGTTACTTCTTATTGCATGCGTAGTGATACAACGAGGTTGCTTTTGATGTGAGTCGGGATGATGGTAAACATCGTGTTGATGAAAGTGAAATGTGTTGGTGAATCTACCCTAATACAAGGTGAACGATGAGAGGCTGTGTAGGAGTACACGGTGGGTTGTCTCGTTGAACACCGCCTTAAGTCCCAGTTCTGGTGTGGTGATCCAAGAAGAAGAGTACAACCACACATTGGGCTCACTGACCCCTCTCATCCTAGTACCTCACCCCGTTCGAACCCCAAGAGTCGCAGTAGTTCGAAGTTCTGGTAGAGCTGTGGCACGGTCTGCGAAGTGGATGAACGGCTTTTCAAGACCGGCTTTGGACCCTGCACACATCGTTTGAGGCTGTACTAGAACCTCGGCCGGACTTCCATACGGATCCCCCTCAGATAGGCGACTCTCTTGACTAGAACGGAGCTGTGGGCGAAGTGTTATGGTGGCATCCTCGCTGTCACCTCTTGAACGGTGACACGCAAAAGGCGGTAACTGATGACACGTGTGTGTAGCGGTACACCCCTGCTGGGTTAACAAAACTATTCGAATAGCCGCGTCCGCGGTTAAGGACTGCTTGGAAAGCTTAGCTTGATTATTAGACAACTTGAACTGGATACTTCTAAAACACACCAAGATAAGCGTGAGTGCTATGGGGTGCTTCTCGTGGGGAAGTCGAGGAAGTAACCATAGAGGTGTAATTGGTTGAAGAGATGTAGTGGACTCGTGTACGCTTCTTACCTCTAGTCTGGTACTCGTAGTTCAAGACTAGCCAAGTCAAAGCTGGCACTTCTGCAAGTGAAACCCCACCATCCCTTTACCTTGATACATGTGCATGAGTAGTATAGTTCCTATGTAAGTCTTGCTGAGTACGATTTTGTACTCACGTTTGCTTAATCTATGTTTCAGATGAACCCACCGACCCCGATGGTGACTTCTAACTGAAGCTCGAAGAATGAAGACTCAGACCAAGACCAAGCTAGTGTAGTCCCAGTCAGACGACTGGTTCCCTCGTGGATGGCTTGTTTTTTGATAAGGCTTCTCTAAGCCATTTGTTAAATTTGTCTGTACTCCGACCTACTTTTCTTCCGCTTGTCTGTTGTAATGTTGGATCACATGCTTGTGATCTCTGTGTGCACTCTGTAAGAGTTATTAATAAAGATGTATACATTTTAGAGAATTGCAATGATACCTGTTGTTCATACTAGACATGTGTGCTGCGTGTATGTTATAACATGCATGTCTTTGTATGGGTTTTCGAGACCTTAGTTGTGATCTGGCTGGCGGTCTTTTATACACCAAGTGGCCCTTAGATGTGCGCAGCTTGGGGCATCGCGATGCGATTGCTCGAGACTCCGTATCGTGCACACTTTGATGTATGATCGAGCCCGCCCTAGACCCCGACTAAGTGATCGGGCTGGAGTAAGTCTATGTAAGGGTTATAATACAATCGATAGTATGGTTGAGGCGACTTGTCTATGAGTATGGGAGTTCACCACCCATATCATTTAAACTTGTGTGCGGACGATGAGGACCCATTTCAGTTGATCATCCGGCCTGGATGGGATGCCCCTCACGTTCGATGCTTTCCGAGAACGTTCTGTGCTTGGCCTTGTCTGCTTAGACAAGTGGGTACGGTTCTCGTCTCTCCATATGATTGTGTTGTAGCGAGGCTTGCATACGCTAACCCCGGGTCCAGACACACAATCCAAAGGGTAGATCAGAGCATAACACGTCCTAGTAGTCGCCGGTAGCATCGTCGTCATATACCTGCTCCTCCAAGCCTGGCCGATGGAATAACAAGGGACAAAGCCGTGAGTACATACAAAGTACTCGCAAACCACCTAAAGAAAGAAAAAAAGTTTTGCATACGAAAATAATAGGATGGCTATATGGTGGAGTTTTTCATAGGGATTTTCTATCTACTCAAAATCATTATTAAGTTGGCAAAGTTTTAAACTTGGCAGATTTTATTTCCCACAATGTATTTGGATAATTCAAGTCCAATCTTCTTCCAACAATATCAACATCATCGTCGCGAACCATAAACTTGGTACCGGGCTTTCTCATCTATTCCCCACAAAGTGTGGCCTCACTAGCTGTCCATGACCGTGGACTCCGGCTACTCGAATAGATTTACACTCTGCGGAGGTTGTACACTTGACCCACCACATTCGATACATCCACCTTGTGTCCCCACGTATCGTCATACTTCAGTATGAGGGTCTCGGATAATCGACCATAGTTTTCCCCTTGTCTGCCCTAGTATAGGTGAATCCACCCCTTGCGTACTGCGTGGACTTTCCGTGTGACAAATCATGCTCCTCTTGGACCCAAGCCTGCACCGTAGTCGAAGAGCACCAAGGTTCCTTCCGACACTAAGCCTAGCGAATTTCACCAATCGACTTCGAGGGCTATCGGATTCGTGGATTCACGCATCCATGTGTAGTAATAGTACCCCCGTACTAAGACAAACAAGCTTCCAACTATCCCTATCCCATACCAGAGTATAGTGGTTGTACTGTAATGCTAGATTTTGGCGGCACATATAGAGAGTCCCTCCAGAATTTGTTCATGTCCGACGATGTTCCACAAACCCGGCTATACCACCTTCTTAGGTGTATGCCATACTATATAGGATGAAGTATGACTTTCCAAGTTGTTATGTAATGCTAAATACTAGAGCTAAGTGATGGTCTTGACAGAATACCGGGATCATCGGGGTTCTACTTAGTTTTTCCCAAATAGGTAGGCTATGGGGTGGTGTGGAGTTTTTCTAATATAACTAATACAATCCCAAACAATATGAATATATAATACTAGCATGATACAATATAAGTGATACAAGAAAGGTAAAAAAATGGTAATGCGGGGTTTTGAGTTTGACGGTGGCTTGCCTTCCTCGGCGATGTACCCTAGATCGGCTTCTTCGACGACAAGGGAGGAATCTTCACCTGCAGCGTAAGGCGTATCGTCTACACGTTGCGAAAAGAAATTCACCATTACAACGGGGCAATAGCAATGCACACACCACTCAATTTTTCAAACAAAAACACAAGCAACAAAGGACAAAACAATTTCAAGATTTTCTATTTACTAAGATTTAAATTTTATACCACTTCAACAAGGTTAAAATTTATAACAAGGCAAAAAGATAAATTTTTGTGGATTTTTTAACATCAATATTAAATAAACCAACTTTAAATAAAAGAAATGTTTTTAATCCATTTTAATCACTAACAGCTTTTAAATTTATTTTATTTTTATTAACTAACTTCATAACAAAAGTGCTACTGACCAGAGACAATTTTTAATAATAAGCTAATAATTTAATACTACTACCATAAATTCTATTGAAATTAAACTAGCAAAAGAAATAGCAATAAAGGGGTGACAAATTTATCTAAGCTAAATAATATTCTACACATACAGAAAAATCAAGAATATTCACAGGAGTATATAAAAATCAACATTACATTTTTAGGGTTAACAGTGATTTGATTCAAACTATTCTTAGCTGCTAAAAGCACAATTAACTAGTTTAAACTAAAGAAATTAATTTGGTACTGCATAAAAGTTATTCTAAACATACAGAAAAATAAAACACAATTTTCTAAGCCACGCAAAATTTATTTCATAATTTTCTGAGCTACGGTTATTTGTCTAAAATTATTTAAGCTCTCCAGATTTAAAACAAAAGGGTACGGCTCGCCCTGGCCGTTGGATCAAGTGTGATCCGACGGCCAGGGGGCCGTCTTCAAGCTCGCGCCCAGACCGAGCACAGGGGAGCTCCCATGGCGGCAAGGGCCGAGCAGGGCCGCGCCGGAGGGCATGCGGGGGCCGGCGGCCGGTGGCAGGGGGCGGCGGAGGTAGGGGGCGGCCTGGGGGTTCCATTCTTGCGCAAAAGTAGGGCATGCAACGCAGGAAACGGTGGCGCTCATGGCGGACAGTAGGTGTCGGGGGAGGCTCACCGGGGGCGTTTCCGGCGACAGCGGGCGGCGTGGAGGTGCGGCGAGCGTAGAGGAGCTCACTGGGGTCTCATTTTTGGCGACTGCGGGGGCCGGGGACATCGAGGATGACCACGGGTCAGGGTAGACGAACGGCGGCGGCTGCGGCTTCTTCGGCGCTCCTCGCCGGCGACTCCTTGCCGGCGTGGCTCCGTCGTGGGGCGGAGGTGGAGAGGCGCGCCGGCCTCTCCCTCCTCCTCCTTCCTTCTTTCTTCCTTCTCCTGCTTCCTCTTCTGGTTCTTTTCTTTCTTCTGTTCGGGACGGGTGTGACCCGTGTGGGGTGGTGCTCGTGAGTGGAGTGAGTTGAGGAGGGGCGCTGGGGGTGGGGTTTTATAGCTGCCGGAGGGTAGTGCTCGGGCGGGAAGAGGAGCGGGCGAGCGCGCGTGCTTCACCCCGGCGATCCGTGGCATCGACCTTGGTTGGGCGAGAAGGCAGCGCGGCGCTGACGTCTCTCCATGGACGTCATCTGCGGGTCCCTCGGCTGACGTCGGGGGGGGGGAGGGTTGTGAGGCTGGTGCGCGGGTCCAAGGGGAGAGAGGTTACCAGAGAGAAGAAAGGGATACGTGAGAGAGAGGAAAGATGGGCTTCGGCCCTAGTAGTGTAGGTATATTTTTTTTTATAAACCAACAAACCGAGCTTTGCAAAAGCTTCTCTTTTGGTTTGGTTTAAATATGAAACGAAATCTTAAATTTTAAACCTCCAAAATAATTTAAAAAGCTCGAAGAGTATTATTCTAATTTATTTAGAATTTTTGAGATATTTTTAATTGGGTTAAAAAATATATTACTATTATAGTAATAGTGATAAATTAATTAGCAGTTTTGAAATATTTTTATTAAATACTTTCTGCTATAGAGGTATTTTTCATTATTTAAATGGTGAATTTATGTGCAAGAAAAACTTTATTTGGTGAAAATATTAGTGATGCTAATATGCTATGGTGGTGATATGTTGGTAGATCAATCTGTGTGGTATGTGCTAATTATTTTCATTGGTTGATTCTTTTTTAGCATGACTAGGGAAAACAAGTATGGCATTAGCACAAGGCAAGCATGGCATAGCAACAAAGCATAAAGCAAGCATGGCAGGGCAATTTTATTTGCATCACATCACAACTTTAGAAAGTTTTTGTTACCCCTAGTTTTTGCTACGCTAATAACAGGGTAATAAAAGTTGGGATGGGACAACCCCCGTGTCTGTAGCGCTAGCAGCTCACCCGCGCGCCACCTGTACTCTTCCAAAGCCGCACCGCTCGCCGGAGGCCTCACCGTCGCCGCCATTGTTCGACGGAGAACACGTGTGACGACCACTGTGGACCGCACGCCTCCGCGTTGCCAGTGGACGCGTCCGCATGTCTCCAGCTTCATCGCACGCCCGCACGCCATCTGTCCACGGCAAAGCCGCGCTGCCCACCGCCTAGCTCGTCATCACAGAGCCTCCGAAGAGGCCATCGCTGCCACGTCCCATCGCCCCCTCGATGCAGAGCCTCGGGAGCCATCCGCATGCGTGCCAGCTCACCTTCAGAACCTCCTAGACCCGCCGGGAACAGCTCGAGCTCATCCACACCAAGCACTGCTCCGATTTCTTCTTCCCGGCGGCACCCTCGTCGGAATCTCATCTCCCCCTATAAAAACCCGCACCCTCTCCGCTCCTGAGAATCGAAAACAACCCCACCCCACTCCAATTGATCACGAAGCCCAGAAAACCCCGCCGGGGAGGCCCCAGGCAGTGGACCTCACCGGAGCACCGCCGCGATATCGTCACCGTGGCCAACGGTCTCTGGTGCTCCCCCAGCCTCGCCGTTGCTTCCCCTAGCTCCCTCTTTCTCTGGTGGTTGTAACGCTGTGCTCGCCGGTGGAATCCATGCAGGAATCCCCAACCTCGACGAGCACCGCCTCCGACCGTAGCTGGAGACGAACCTAGCCACGTCGTCCAGTCTCCATTCGCCGTGTTCAGGGTACGTCCATGCTCCCCGTCGTCTCCCCCGTCCCCTGGTGCCCTCGCCCGTCGCCGGCAAGGCCTCACCGCCAGAGAAATCCCTCGCTAGAGCCGTCAGGCTCTGCTTCTCTCTCTCTCTCTCTCTCTCTCTCTCTCTCTCTCTCTCTCTCTGTTGAACTAACTGGCAGGCCCCACCTGCCAGCGACCCAGCCCCCCCTCCGAACCCTTTTTAAGTGGAGACACCCCGCAGAAGTACGCCTTCGACGTGGCCTCTCCAAGGATTTTCCCAGAAATTGATTTAAATCAATTTAAAATGTTATTTTGACCCAACTTTGATCATTAATAACTTTTTATCAACAAGGCCAAATTAGTTGATTCTTTTTTCTAAATTTTTGTCTTGAAATACTCTTTAATTTTGCAAAGTTTGGTAGCTTTTCTCTCTGTCTAAGTGTACTGGACAGAAGAAGTGCTCATTTGACTTATTTTGTTTCGCTATTTGAAATTGTTTTCAGAGGACAACAATTTGCTTGCTGAGAACCAGGAGTTCAGTAACACTCCACTTGACCAAGGAAAGCCACAACATCCACTTCATGAGGGTCTTTTGAAATGACTTGTTGAACATCACCTTGCTCATTTGATTTGAGTTAAATTTGAAATAATTTGATATAATCATGATAATTTTTTCCAAGTTTAGTTAATGTGATATAACCATGCCATGTCCACCGGTAATTTACAGGCTTGTCTAAGTTTATGTCATGCTTATGCTAATTCGATCATGCCCATGCTAGTGATTCATATGTGTTGGTCCTATTCATGCCTTGATGATCATGCTTTGCTAAGTTATGCTAGTTGCTGCACATGTTTGTTGGTGATATCATGTTCATACATTTATTATCATGTTAAGTTTATGACTTGATCTCATATTGCAAATGACTATGGTTAAAACTCAATGAACATGAATTAACCGTTGACCGAGTGCCACCGAACCAGTCTTATTGTGTGCACCACATTTGCCTGTATGGACAGGCCTTAGCTTGGGCTATCATTGTGCCTTTTATGGGTGCCACCAAAGAGGGGAGGCTATGCATTGGACGCTACCCTAATCAGGTAGGTGGTGGTAATCTCGAGATCCAGAGTTGATATGTTTACCCGGGAGTCCCCGATTGGTACAATGTTATGGACCATGCGATGGTCAGTTGCCATGCGATGGCAGGTGTCTGGAGGACACAGGGATACTCAAGGCATGTGATGTCGGTGGTACCGTAGAAAGGTTATGCGGTAGGAAACTTTCGTTGGAGTAGTCCTAGTCTGTTGGGCAAGGAGCTCCATGGTCTGGGTAAAGTGCACAACCTCTGCAGATTGTTACAAATCTATTTGAATAGCCGAGTCGACGACAATGGACACAGTTCATTCCAGGTCACACTATGGGTCAACACAAACCGGTAAAATGATGATGTTAAATTGTGGTCATGCGATGACCGGAATAGTTGGGAGGTCATGCGATGACCCGGGCATTGAGTCAAGATGGACTCGGAGGTAAGCTACATGATCATGCGATGATCATGGGTGATGGTTGGTATTTAAATAATCTTAACTTTAATATTGTGCTATGCTCATTATGTTGTTTGCATTGTTGTTATTGTTCACCCTGATGACATGGCTGTTGTGAGCTTGCAAGTACATTCGATGTACTGACCTGGTGTGTCATGCCAGATGCAGGAGAAGTTGTGCCTGAAGACTCTGGTGTGCCGTACTTCGTGAACTAGGTCGTATCCCAGCAGTGTCCCCGTGGAGTGGAGTTCGATCACCCTTTTTATTCCGTTGCGTAGAGTATCTTGTCGCTCGTATCGAGGCCCCGAGATGTGACATAAATAATGTAGATACTGTTGCCGCACGAGATCTGCCACCATGCCTCATATCAGTTTGTATCCCGAACCTATGTACCTGTATAATTATTAATGAAGCGGTTATTTCTGTTCCAGGATGTTGTGCATTGCCAGAAGACATGATCTCTAGGCTGGCAATGTGAGGCAAACCGGTTGCTCTGAGCCGGGGTGCCACATGCATGTTTCCTTTGTCCCATGGTACTTTGCTTGTCCAAGGTTTGATCGTCGGTATCCAATATACCTAGTTCATCCTTGTTACCGACAAACATGTTTACTCGTTCCCGTGATATTACAACCCCGTGACCTAGTCACATGATTGCAATCTTTATGATGTAATATCACCGAGTGGGCCCAGAGTACCTATCCATCACTCGGATGGAAAAATCCCGCTTTGATCTATTTGCATACTCATTAACGTATCTATTCGGAATACCTGAAGTACACCTTTATGGCCAACATATTTCAGTCAGGCAGTGGGTAGCAAATCAAGGCATCCTAATAGACAGTAATTACGTATGATCATTACGGTCTAAGGATTTGGTCACTACGTTATAGTTATCGCAATGTTGAACTTATGTGACTCGATCACATTGCAACACTTCTGGTGGGTGTGTGTCCATCATATCATTCTCCCAATGATATGAACCCATTTTCAATAGAATTATTTGTCTCATGATCAGGAAACATTGATCATCAATTGCCCAATGGACTAGCATACTAGAGCTAACTAGGGACCTGGTTGTTTGTATACCACACGTGTATTAATGTTTCTTCTTAATGCAGTTATAGCACAGTATAAAACTTATTATGAACTCATGGAATATGCTAATAAAACATATTTTATTTGCCTCTACGACACATTCCCAACAGTCTCCCACTTGCACTAGAGTACAAATAATCTAGTTGCATTTTTCATGTGGATCATAACTCCATATCATCTATATGGTTATTGATCATACTTGCTTGTGGAAAAGTATGTACCAACGGTCTGGGTACAATTCAGATCCGTATGTACTTTTGCAAATTGTTAGTGTCACCTAGTTTGACATTCATTCATTATCCATTATAATGATGAGGTATATATATATTTGGCGGTAGAGTGAGACTTTGTCTGTTGTGTTTCAGCAATGACATCCGATGGGTCACGCGGACTTTCCCATAGTCATGCACACTGAAACTCACTCAGTTAGAAGTCTAAATTATTAAGCCAAAATATAACTCCTGCCACTTCTAAAGTAGCCATATCAACGTAGATTTAATCCTTAGTGCATTGCATGCAACTTTGATGTCTAACCATGTTTCTTTCTACTTAGGCATTCATTAGTATGATATCTCAATTTTCTAGGTTAGTGTGAGAACTTGAACCAGCATAACATTTATGGTCAAGTTCACTATCCTTTATAAATTAGAGATGTATCCTCCGTTCTCTCCAGACTCTTAAGGATAAACTTTATTCTTTGCTCAATGATTTACTCATAAATCATATCACAACATGTTTTTCTTGCTAAGAACTTGGGTCACATTACATCGAGTACAAAACTCTGGTTTTATATGAAAGAACCTATGACAGAGGCATAGAGGATGTAGCACATCCATTTCTTTCATTTAACCATCATTTAACCATTGTTCTTGTACCAAGATTAACTCGATACTTCTATTGGATATACAAGTAAGAACTACCTTCTTAACTTGTCCCATTCTGAACTCCTTCAAAATCTTATCTAAGAAAGTATTCCAACTCAATGTTATTAAACACATTAATCTATCTTAATAGATTTTCAATGCTTCACTTCATTCATTAAATATTTTAAATAACCATTAATACCAACTACACCATTCACAATAAGTTATCCATATATGAGAATGCTGTCATGCTCCTACTAAAATAAGTCATCCACATATAAGATTAGGATGACACTCTCATAGCTCCCACTCAAATATGTCTGTCACATATAAGATCAGGAGAACATCCACACAACTCCCACTCAAATATGTCATACACATATTAAGTTCAGGATATAATACTCCCATAGCTCCCACTCATAATATGTCGTCTACAAATTAAGTTTAGGAAACTATTCAACTCCCACTTAGTTTCATGCAAATGCATGTTTCTCAATATTTTGGCTAAGTCCAAAATCACTTTGATACTCCATCAAATTGAGAATTCAGGTTACGAGACACTAGTATCCATATGTTTTTCAAAACCTTCTTGTTGTACCAATTACAACACTTCTTCAAATGTAGGATTTGAGGAAGTCACGGTATTGATATTAATTTGGATCAATCATAGTGAATATCCCGTTGACTCAAGCATCGCTACACATTATAGTCAACCTTTTGAAATTGTTAGAAACATTCTTTGTGACAAATCGATCTTGATGTCTCCTTTGATGTTCACATTTATTCCTTATAACTTTGAAGTTAT
Organism: Bromus sterilis; assembly: GCA_950022295.1. Classification (NCBI taxonomy): domain Eukaryota; kingdom Viridiplantae; phylum Streptophyta; class Magnoliopsida; order Poales; family Poaceae; genus Bromus; species Bromus sterilis. Next base: position 300,794,826 of record OX465595.1, read on the forward strand.
TGAGAATATCAAGTAACTTCCTTACTTGATAAGATTAAAGTAATCTTAAATGTAACTCAATATAGGATTTCATGACTCATAGTCATATCTCGTACTTAGGTCCACCATCGGTTCTTCCTAGTTCGTAGGTATGTCTTGTTCCATTAACTTGACAAGTGAATCATGAATATTCTTTTGCAAAAGGGAAAATATGTATTCTTGAATCCTACTTTGTTTAGTAAAAGCTTTAACCGAAACATCATGATCATTATCATTAGTTTCTCCTCTAACTGTAGATCTTTGCTTCCGGAACATGTTCCGTTACGCTACTCAGACATTTGGAGGCAAGGTCAATTACCTTGGTTGAAATTTCACTTTTATTCCATCAGCACATTCATCAAGAACATTTCTTGATAAAAACCAAACCTTAGCAACACAAGGTTTGATCTTTGGTTCTAGTTGTGGAAGATGCATCCATAGTTGTCTAAGGATACACTACAAAGATAATTTATCCTATAAATCAAGTTTCCTAGAAACCACGACACACCATTACATATATAGTGTTGGTTTCCACGAACTCAGATGGTTCCCTATACTGGAGTGAGTGTTTGCATATTAAACTAATAACTCTAAACAATAATAACGTAACTCGGTAAGAGATAACTTAGACCATACATTATTCAATAGAGTATGATTACAATGCTCAGGCACATCAACAATATTGAAGTGTTCCAAGCATTGTAATTTGTGGAATAACTTTCACAAGTCTTTTATGCCCAAGACAAACTCAAAACATTTGTCACTTTGATCAAATCGTAGAGACTTGTTTTTCTTGTTAATTTAATATCCGTCTTCATTTTGAAGTCCCTTTGATCACATCAAATTATTTCAGACTCATGTTTCATTAGTGAATACACATATTCATCTAAATCTACATATGAAGTTCATGAAATAATGAAATTCACTACTTGCTGAAATATGATACATCACTATGTATGATATTCAACAATCAGTACACACTCTGTTTTACCAGAACGCGAGGTTTTAGTCATCTCACCTAAAAGGCATGGTCTGCATGTGTTAAGAGATCAAGTATCTCAAGACTCCATCACACCATTCATGACTTAAACAGTAGTGTCATTATTAATTTTGGATAATTCCTGGCATTACAATATTTCTTATAAATGATGAAACTACTATCATCAATATAAGAATAACTCATTCATAATCGTAATGTGACCATACAAGATATTATTCATAAAAGGAGAACAACTGACTTGTTTCTCACTAATATGAATGATTGTCTTCACGAGAAGTAAGACACACTAATAAAGTTCACATTCAAACGATCATAAATTTATTCATATATTAATCAAATGATAGATGTAGAGGGAGAGTGTTGTCGACCATCAACTATCTTGATTATCGTCAGCACACATTGTCACCTCATCCCTTCCAAGCCATCCTTAAGAAGTAAGTTCAAGCATCGAATACTTAATCAACTGCAATTAGTGTTTTGTTGGGAAAGACATTTATAACCCGTATATGAAATATACTTTCTCTGTCAATGACTATTCCTGCATTGGTTCTAATTTTAAATTTCTCAACTTTAACCATGACCTCACGATAGGTGAACGATTCTCCTTCATGACATAGTCTACACTTGGTCTTTGTAGCTGGGAGGAAGCGGATGTAAGTCCCCAGTTATCGCAAAGTAACCAGTCATTCAATAGTCCAAGTTGTACACAAGGTGTTCATGTATCTTATACATTTTTCATGTTGCTTTCTCAGCAGGTTGTTCCTTCCACCTTAATTGAAAGAAACCCTGTCCATATACTCATATTCCTTTAATCTGATTTGTGACTTAGTGATTTCAAGTTCACCTAGCACGTCATACGTGTTGGTTAACATGCATTCACAATTCAGATTCCATAGAATGAAGTATGGTGTATTAGACATTCATTCATAAGTGACCGGGAGTACGATACTCATCATCATCTTCCTTGATTACGGAGTTATCATGTGTGTCACCTAGAAGTTCTCGTATTACGTTTAGCAAGTCATTACTAACGAGTATGTCTCTAACGGTGTTGATAACAATCAATGATGTAAGACCCATTTACCTTAAGTACTACATCACACTAAAGAGCTATAGTTATAAACATTGGGTATGACATTATCTACAATGATATTTGATAAGACATGAAGATTAAGTTTATAATATGGAGTTCATGTTTTTAAAACAATTCTGGAACTCCCACTCAGACAAACATCCCTCATAGTTTATTCTAAGTGATTAAACAATCCTTGAAGAACATACCTCCTCCGATCGTCACGGCCATCAGTATGTTGTTCAAGGTAGGCCATCATGCCAATCACATCATCTATGTGACTCATGCTCGACCTTTCGGTCTCTTGTGTCCCGAGGCCATATCATACCCTATGTGATTTGTTGCTGTGTCATACAACGCCATATCATATACATATGCCAGGCTTGCTACACCCACCTCATTTGAACGCGAATATGTTTGACATCCGTGTGACACGTGATGCCTCCATAATTTTGATCTTTCCAAGTAGTGCTCACTAGGGTAAGGACACTATGTTGGTTTTAGTGAGGGATCATCCTATAATGCTACCGTCGTATATCTATCATATTAGCAAAACATGATGCAACAATATAAATCATACTCTCTCCGATCCATAATAAGTGTCGCTCATTTTGTACTAAGCTAGTACAAACTTTGTACTAGATGAGAGACACTTATTATGGATCGGAGGGAGTACTAACTATGATGCCCCCCACCATATTAAAGTTTAGACGCCTCTACTTTATCTTTTGCAAGTCTTACGTGGCTGCTAGGGCTTTCGAGAGAGAAATTTTTCTATGCCTACGAACATACAACCAAAACAACTCATCAATTGTCTCTATTACACCCCTGTCGGGGCCCCTTCGTTGCAAACGTCTTCGCAAAGCTAATGTTAGAGAGACAGACACCCCAAAAGCCACTTATATGGTACTCCCTCCGTCCCAAAAAGAATGTCAACTAAAACCATGACATTCTTTTTGGGACGGAGGGAGTACAAGCCATATGTCAAGCGTGGAACCAGTCTCGCGTAAACGCGTAAGGTCGGTCGGGGCCGCTTCATCAGGATATTGCCGCAATGCAAAACGAGTACACATGGGAGGGTAACAATTTGAGAATTGATGCCACATACTAGATGTGTTCTTTCCGTACAATCCCCGATGCCGCACAGATCCACGATGACTCCAGTAGCTACCCGGTCCTTGTAAACCGATGACGGGATTGCATCCCCGTCGGAACGTTGTCGGTGAAGACGCCACGATAAGGGGTTCTTCCTTCAGCAAGATTGTGCTTGCTTGTTGTAAGATCCTGGCACATTGGGTTATCCTTGAACTTCAACATTAAGTTGCATCCATCTTTATTCCAGTCTCCACATTAACAGTCATTGTAGTAACTTATTCAGTGTAGGGATCGGGTTGAGGGGGAATAGGATGTAGATAGAGAGGTAGAGAGAGAGAGATAGAGATAGATACCCATACAAACATCACACTAGTTTTGAAAATATAAGTTTTGAGGTGTAGCTGTCAGTAAAACTCAAGAGATGACAGCTCATAGAAACGATCTAACGGTACAAAACTGAATCTTCCAGGTCTTCAAGTCTTCGGGTCTTCAATGACGGTAGCTTCAGTTTTGCATTGTCGAAGAAATCTTCGTATCGTCGAGTCACTTGCCAACTTATTCTTGATGTTGTTGTGACTCCTTCAGTCTTGAAGCATACTAACTAGATGGGGGTCTAATGAAACGTAAACTTATTCTACTCGCATAGAAGACACACAAAGGACCACACACAACATCAATCAAAGACATAACAGGGTCACGGACACCAGAAAAACTTCACAAAAAAAAAATCATGACATAACACATCCAGTTAATCAACAACAAAACATGCATCGATCTACATCTCCAACTAACAGAAAAAGAGTAACAGCATACACTTAGTGCACACCTACGAATATTCTATTCTCCAATTTCAAAACATAAGCTTCAATATGTCGACGTCTTTGCTCCCATGTTCACATCTTCTTATTTCTCTGCAATCCTGGAAACATGTTGCTGTAGTGTCCCATGTTCCTGCATCGATAACACTCAATTTGGCTAAGGTCCTTCTTTTTCTTCTTCACGGGTGCTTCCCTGAATTCTTGGATAATCTTCTTCATCCATTCCTTTTGTTTTTGAATCACTTGTTGTGTCATGGTGTAAAGGTGACACTGAACGGGGTAATGATCAGTCCCTTCACACACAAGACATGTGACTTGAGAAGTGGGACATTCTTCACCCGAATGGATTTCCTCACAATAGGGACATCCATCTTGGTGACCTTCATAGGAGTGTCCTAATTCACCGCAAATTGTGCAGGCATGGATCCTCTTAAGGGTTACCGCAAATTGACGAGGCGGGATCCAAAAAAAAATCCTTGTAAATTCCTTCCAAGTAATCTTATTTCGTGATTCCTCAATCGCTTGGTGCATCCTCCACCAGGTAGCAGCCTCTTCTACAGAGTACTTAATAGCATAGGGGACCATGCTCTCACTTCCAACCTTGTTTATCTTCATGTGCTCCTCCATACTACGAATCCATTGCTCCACCTTCAGTCTCGACATCGCCCCAGAAAAGGCGAGTCCTACTCCATACTCCATCTATTAAACCCATACGACAAGGGTTAGGGGAAAACTATAACACCGACAAGAAAACAAACTAAGATAAAACCAAGCATATGCACTCAAACAAGAAGGAGACAAAAACACCTACGTTCAACAATAACACATAACAACAAACAATACAGTCACAAAAGTCAAAACACACAAACAACTCCTAGGGTATGGTCATATGTGCAAGACATACGATCTCATCATGCTACGCGAAAATTCGTTCATCTAACTTCACATAAAAGGTGCTGGTCTGATTCTAAGCTTCATCCTTCTCAGCTAAGCTGATCTTAAAGATTCCTCTTGTAGTGTCAAACTTATTGATCCTCAAAGGTTATTCCTTCTGGTTCTTGTGGTCATAACTTCAATTGATCCACGATGTTGATGATCTACATCTCAAAAATCATATCTTCAGGGGCATAAGCAACTCAGAGGGGTCTTTCCATTAAAACAAGACAAGGAGTTTAGAAAATGAATAATAGATGAGAGATACTAGTGGAGAGAGTAACTAATCAAAGAATGATAAAATATTTTTGTTCCTATGGCTTTTTCTGTCCATTTTCTAGGGTCACGACCTACAGTCAACATGGGGTCTGATACCATCTGTAACGACCCAATTCACTAAGAATCCAAGTCTCTGTGCATTCTGTGCTAGTCCATGGATCAATAGCTAGCACACACATTACATGATGTAATATCAAGAATAAACCACATGTCATAAATATTACATCGAAGATCCAGTATTACAAAATAGCATACCTGCATAGCTCAAGGCTAGCTTACAAATAGATTACAGCGGAAAACAATAAAAGCTTCGTGGCATCCATCAACTCCACCGGAAAGTTGAGTATAAAAATCGTAACCCTACAACGCATCACTTACTCGTCGTATAAAAACATGCAACACCGAAGGTTACAGCCCGACAACGGGTCAGTACATTTGATTTGTACGGCAAGTCGCATGAAAAAAAAATATAACAGACCTACATCTACATGCAAGGATAAGTCAAAGGAAAGGCTTATGGTTTTATTTTGTAGAAAGCCAATTTTTCCCTTACATACTACAACTAGTCAAATTTTAATTTATCTTGCTAGTCCTAAGTATGGTTGAATCGGGCTACACCAATTCCAACCATCCCTTTATTAAAAGTTGCCACTCAAATTCTTATTAAAGTGAATTATCTGTCAAGACCATCCAACAACAAAAATGCCCAGTTGCTCAAAGTTGTCTGTAACTGTGGACACGGCTAATCATGATCAGTGTAACACCACGGTTGTCACACTACAGTAACCACTTTTGATTAGCGTCAAGTCACCATGATTAGGCTTGTGATGATCACCCTTGATGGTGGCTTATTGAAATTCCAAAACAATGTGGCAAACAAAACTTGTCTAAAAATTGTGCAACCAATTTTTTTAATTGCACAATAATCATTGGACCATGTTCAACCAACCTTGGGAATTTATTGAACTGTTGAATAAATCAAACAATTCAAACAATAACTTAAAAAGTCCAATTTAATTATTTATGATCTAAATAAATTACTAAATGATTTTATTTAGAGCCCAAACTTTTAGTAGAAGTAGTGCAAAATGTAACACCAATATTGAAACAACTTTCATATTTTGCAAAACTCAAATGCTAGACTAATAAAATAAATACAACAAGAAGAAAAAAATAAACAAAAAAAAGAAAACCGTAATCTACGCTTGCAGCAAGGCCCAACCGACCGGCCCACCCCCCAACCATCTCTTTCTCCCTCCTTCCCCTGTTCAACCGGTGCGTGGAGGCCATCCACGCCCGCCACGGCACGGCCGTCGCCATGGCGGCCATCCACGGTCGCCGGCGAGGGGATAACATTCTAGGACCCCCTGCCATCTCAAACCCTAGCCGCCTCCTCTCCTTCCTCGCGCCGCTTCTTACACACAAGCACACATCGGGCCCTGCCATGGACACATCGACGCCATTGCCAAGTTCCGAGGCCCCGCGATGCACCGTGAGGTCGTCCAAGGGCTGCACGCCATCGCCTTCTTCTTCATCCTCAACACACGAGAAGAGGGGCGCCCTCAAGCCGGACAAATCGACGGGTCCGCCGTCGGCCGTTGCCGCTGCTCGCTCTGAATCGCCGCGACCATCACCTCCCCAATCACCCCGCCGTTGCCCCTTGTGAGCGTCCGCACCTCCTCCTTCATCTTCTTGCATTGCTTGTGTGTCGTAGCCCCAACGCTGTGAACATCAAAGCCGTCGTGCCGCCATGGGTGGGCCCTTCTCGTCGCGCCCACGCCCACCCCTCACCGGCCGCACCCTGGATCCCTTTGCCCCACACCTGCGCCTCCCTATACACCTGCTCGCCGCGCCCGCCCGCTTCCCCTCGCCGGCCGGCCTCGCCGTGCCCAGCTGTGGACATGGTCATGCGCCCCTGCCATGGCGTGCGGCTGCTGCTTTCCCGGCAGCGTGCGGCCGCGCCTTGCCGCGCGTCGGCATGACGCCGCCACCAGCCAAGCCGCTGCTGGCCTCCTCCGCTCCGCGCTCGCTCCGGCTTCCCCTTGGAAACGCCCGTGGTCTCCCCGTGCTTCTCCGTCAGTGCTCTGTCCATCAGTAATTCTGAACCCGTGGCCGCCGTGGGTTCAGAATTTGGACACTGAAGTTTTCTTCAGTTTCGTTGGAAATAGAGTAGTGCCATATCTCTTTGTCATGTATTTTGAGTGTGGTAATTTGTTAGCATCCGTCGAACTGGTGCAGTGGCTTGTGCTTGTGATTTGCAGCGGTGAGGTGCTGGGTTCGACCCCCTTTTTATATCTTTTTTGTACCATAGCGCAGCTACTGCCTGAAGTTGTTGCTGCTACTCTAAAATTGTTGCTGTTGTTTGATGCTTATAGTGTTGTTGTTCTATCATTTTTGACAGCAATGAAATAGCAATAAATTGCATCCCAACATGGCCAAAAATAATATGAGCAGAGTGTAGACATAACCTACTTCAAGTTGTTCCATTGGACCAATTTCATATGGTGCATGGATTTAATCCTACAAAAATCGCAAATTGCAATTTTTTGTTAATGGCACAAATGACAGAAAATGGAATTACTTGATAGCTACTTTAGGGTTGTTAATATATAATTCACAGAAATCTTTTACGAAAATTAAACCCACAGAATGTTAGTACACCTTATATGTGACAAATTATCTATAGGAGGTATCCCAATTTGAGCTATAGATCAATAGCTATTATCTTGCAAAGAATGAACAAAATAAAGTAATCTATAATTTAAAATTGCTAGCACTGTTTAGGCAATGTTTTAATTAGGAAAATGAACCCTAATAAATTTGGCTTCCGTACCAGTTTCGAGATCGCAGAAAATTGTTCAACTTGATATATGGCACTAATTCGTAGGGTGAGCAGAACGTTAAACCGTAGCCCTTCGAAAGCAACTAAGTGTGTTAAGTTCTCCGAGTTAGCCAAAATCCATGGAACTTACATGTGGGTCCCCTTTGGCTCATTCAACATTTGACCAGTCAACTGCTGAGTCAGCAATTGACTTGGCCCCACCTGTCAGCCTCTTCTGATTGGACTTAGTTGACTAGTCAAATGCATTGTTTTGGATAATGTTGAATTAATAATTAAATAAATTCCAGGAATGATTTAAAATATTTTAAATTGGGAAATTCAATATCTTTTAAACCGTATCTCTGATGGAAAAACTTTATACATGAAAGTTGATCAGAAAAATACAACGAATACGAATACGCTTCCCATACCCCCACCACACCCCTCTAGCATACCGAACCCGAGACATTCCCCCTCCGGTTGCTCTGTCCGGTAACCGACCGAAGCTGGTAAAACTTTCCAGATGAAATTGTTCTGAACATGAAAGTTGTTGGAATGGATCAACTAACACGATACACTATCCACATGCCTGGCAGATGTCTCTAACACTGCAGACAGGGAACTTCCCCCTCCGGATCATCGGTCCGGTAATCAACCGGTACGGATGAGTCATCTCCGGATAAATTCCCGCTCCGCCTAAAAATACTTAACACGCGTTAGAACACCGCCAACACCATGTTTGCCATGTCTTGAACTTGTATTGCTATTATTTCTTTGTATTTATTGTTCTCCCACCTTTTATTTCTCTGACAGTCCCCGTTGATGCCGTCGACCACACCGTTGCCGAGTACGACTACTTAGTCGACGACTGTACCCCTACCGTCGAGCTTCCAGGCAAGCAGAGCCATTTTCCTTCCCCAGATATCGCCTATCTTTCCGTACATTTCTTGCACTAGGCATTGTTACTGCTGCTGCTACGTTACATTCCTATTCTATTGCATAACCTGTTTTTGTCGCCCCTTGATGTACCTATCCTTGTCCTATGCTGCCTTATAAATATATATAATATTCAGCAGTGAACCATGCGCATTGTTAGCTAGATTTAGAATAGCGGGCCGTGATCACTCTGGTGAGTGAACGCGGATTACAAAATATTATAACTGCAACAGGTACGGATCAATGCAGACGCCCTAGGGAACCTACAACGGCGAGACTCTGCCGAGTCGCTTCGAGTTTGACTTACGAGTGGACGGACTCGTATTTCACTCTCGTTGCCTTAGTAGCGTAGCATCACTGGGATGATACGAGGGTATTCCTCTTTAGTTCATTCCGCTGGTGTCTCGGCACCACCGGGGTGATACGAGAATATTCCTCTTTAGTTCATTCCGCTGGTGTCTCTGTCGAACCTCTTCAAGTGTACCATCGAGGGTAATTCCTCCTGGTTTCACTTGATGGTAGGCACTCGAATCAACGGGTGCCCTTACAGGCAAGGAGTCGGGTGACCCAACGGTGCCCGCGTAGGGTATCTTAGTGGAACGACAGGTCAGGTGTATTCCACCGGTGTGCGGCGGGCCTGGTACTGTTCGTGGCCGACAGGTATCCTGTTGTATGAAAGTCGAGCTCCGCCGAGCAAACGCGGGACAAGGTAAGGAGACGGTTCACCTTGTTGGTAACCGCACGAGTTGGTGGGACGACAGGGCAGGCACCGACGTTACTGGTGGTCCTGACTGCTGTCGTTGTCCGCGACTCATTCAATAAGGGGCAACGATAATGGTTGTCTCGATAGAAAACTAATAAAATGCTTAACGGGTTCGGAGGATGACTTGAGTAGCCTTTTGGCTTGTATGCACTACCTATATGTGGGATTACGCGTATGGTCTCCTCTGCAATGTAGCCACGTTCGAAAGCTCTGAAAGACGTCCAGTTCAGCATTGCGGCAGGGACGGATCGCGCTGCGGCGTTGGAATTTACCCTCCTCGCAACGAACCGGAGAGCGAGGGGTGATAGGCCCATGACCCCCTTGCACTTAGGGCTGTAGACCGGCGGGGACCTCTCTGATGAGCCGTAGGATGGACTGCGTTGTGTCGGATAGACTCGGTGGGGTGCTCCCTAACTAGGTGTACGCCACCCTGGAGATCCGAGCGTGTAGGATAACACTAGTGCAACCCCTGCAGGGAAGATAATCTATTCGAATAGCCGTGTCCACGGTAACAGGATGCTTTATGCTGACGCCAGATCCTACCACTACAAACTACTACTATTAAACTATTGGTTCCGGGTTTTCTTCCTCGCGGGGAAGTCGAGGAAGGGAACTCGGAGGCATTATTATTATTAATCATTAACACTTATATTATACAATGTTGCAGCAACTTCTGCTTCATTGTTACTTTATGCTTTATATAAACTGTTGGCTAATCCTTACCTCATGCTTCAAGACTCGTCGGAAGATGCTAGTCTTCGATAGGCCTAGCTTCTTATCCTTATTCTGATTTTCTACCTTGAAGTCCACTATATACAGCCTCCCCTTTCCATTTGATACAAATGCATAAATGCTTAGTAGCGGACGTAAGACTCGCGGGTATGCTAGATACTCACCTTCTTTATTTTCCCCTTTTATTGTTTTGCCTGATCGGCCGCTGCAGTCGACGTTGGAACCTTGGAGTCTAGGAGTAGGAGATCCCCGATCCCGACCACCACAACATGAAGACCCCCGATGCCTACTACGACGGCGAGTGCCCCTTTGACCAGGAGTAGTTTGAGGGTCCCAGGCAGGAGGCCTCGCCTTTTCGATCGTTGTTGATTTTTGTGCTAGCCTTCTTAAGTCAACCTTGTGTACCTTGTGTATGTACTCAGATACTATTGCTTCCGCTAAACTTGTGCTCTCGAGCTGTTGTATTAGATCCCTCGTGGCCCCTGGCTTGTATTATACAGCTTGTAGTATTTTATTTGTAGAGTTGTGTTGTGATATCTCACCGTGAGTCCCTGATCTCGATCGTGTACCTTGCGTGTATGATTACTGTACACGGTCTGATTTTGGGGGCGTCACAATCAGTTTTTACACTCTGCAGAGGTTTGTACACTTTCCCCACTGGACTCAACCTGAAGATTAAGACATAGTCTTTCAGAAGAGGTTGCCTCCACCCTTTGGTAGCCGGTACACCTATCATATCTACATCAGCTAGCTACCAGGGCCAGGTTCCCCACAACTTACTCATCTAAGCCAGAGCCCATATAGCCAGTGGTTGTACATGGAAGATACTAGTCACACTGTCTGTCCGATCTTTTTGATCCTGGACGGATCCCACTGCGTTCAGAGGGTAGACACCATGACGCACCCGTTTCACCACCAAAACAACCATTCGGGAAGCATTTAGTCCTGGTTCCTCCTTAGACAAGGCACGAGCCCCAGGATGCATTCCCTGCCCGCCCAGAGGTGATTTCTATTTAAGTTTGCTAGTCAAGTCATTAATCCTCACAAAGCTCAATGATATACTCAACCCAATCCCCGTCTACAAAGCATAGAAGTATATAACAACCACGATCTTAGGGTGACAATGAAAATACAAGGTCAGAACATATGGCTATCCTACTAGGTTTTAAAGCATAAGTAATATATAGTCCTACACATGCATAGAGTGATAACTTGCTACATGCATAATAAAAATATAGGTTGAAGTATGGTCAAAGTATGACTTGCCTTGTACATTCGATGAAGTTCTTCTCTCTCGCGGTCCAGTCAACTCTACTCGTCACACTCCGAGCAAATCTATCGCAAACGAAGGAACTCGAATAAGCAATCACACCACAAGGACAAAACAAAAGATCAACAAAACAATCACAAAGGTTTTAGCAACAAAACAAAAGCTTTGAAGTGCAAGGGTGTCGATGTGCTCGAAGTGATCGGTGGAACGTGAACTCGAGAGAGTCGACAGATAAAGAATTATCGGTAAAGAATTGTGACCATGGACATTATTAATTCAAGGTGAAGGTCATAGAAATATGAATGGTGTGTGGATATAGCCGATAGGATGTTGGATATGATCCAATATGCAAAAGGAATCACGTGAAACGGAATACTACAACACGAGTTATAGCAGGTTGAAGTTTGAATTAACTATAAATCCAAACGGATGAAAAGTATTTGAATGTGATGCATACATGATGTGGATATCAAGTATATGACAGGAATGTTCTTACACAAATGGAGTCAATCGGACCTGATCGAAGGTATAGAAGATACGACCTCCACGAGGTTTAATTTGAATTTGAATTGATACAAATTCAAAATGATCTCAACAGTTGAGTTGATATGTTTACTAGATAGTGAAGCTCAAAAGGTAAACTTAGGCTTTGAATCACCTACATCAGACTAATGGTTAGAAGGTATGGCTAAAATAAAACTGAAAACTAATCTGGGAGAAACATAACTGATCTTCAAATAATGGAATTACGACTGGATCCCTACCAAAAACATGGTGAAGCTCACCGTATACACCGGAAGGTGCCAGTACAGAACTACAACATGCTCAGCTTCGGACGTCGATGGTGTCGGCTCCGGTGACTTTCCGTTGAACACAAGATGTCTACCGCGTGACCCGTATGGAGGGAAACGCGATGGTACTGAAGAAAGAGACGACCTGATCTTAGCTCGACCGCGGTAGCGGTGTGAACACGATGCTCCCGGTGAACTTCTGGCGCTCTTTGGTGACGTAGGCTCCTCCCGAGGAGCACGCAAACTTGCAACGGCGAATAAATCGACCAACGAAGGCGATGGCCAAAAGACCATCGAAACCGGCGGTGGTGTATGGTGGTGGGACCGAAGTGTCGCGTGGGGCGCGATGGCGGCACCGCTGCTAGACGGGCGTGGTGGCGGCGACCACGGGTGTAGGTTCTGGTGGCGCGGTGCTCCTGTCAGCTCGGCGTGGAGGCGAGGTCCGACAGGAGCATGGAGGCGAGGCATTCGCGGCGGCTCTGGCGAGCTCCTATGCATGGCGGCCCGGAGGATGGAGGCGGGGCGCAACTTCCAGGGGTCGTCGGCGCAGGCGGACTCCGGCTCGGCCGTTCGGCGGCGCGAGAGTGGCGGCATAGCGGCGCTAGGGTGGCCGGGTGGTGCGGTCGCCGGCCGTGGCGCACGGGGCGTGGAGGACGGTCGGATGGGGCACGCGGCGTGGCTCTCGGCGCTCCTCTGGTGGCGGTCGGCTCGGCGTGTTGGCTTGCGGGCCGGACGGCGGGGAGGCGCTCGCCAGCGTGGCCTGCGGCCGGGCGGGGCGTGGAGGCGACGGCGAGGTCTGGCCATGCGGGACTCGGCGGCGGCTAAGGGCCGGCTAGGGTTAGTGAGATGATAAAAAAAGGAAAAAGGGTTTCCCCAGAAAAAAATATAAATAGGCCGAAAGGAAAAAAACCAAGTGGGCCGGGCGGGCTGCAGTGGCTTTTTTTTAACCCGAAACTTCAAACAATTTTACAGAAATAAATACTCATCAGAAAAAATATGAAATAAATTTCTAAATTCTTCAAATAATCCAAAGAAAATTATGCAATGAATATATATTCCAAAAATATAAATAAAAATAATTACATTTTTCAATGACTTTATTTAATTATAAAATATTTTAGAAATTCACAAAAATCTCAAATAATTATTTAAATAGTTTCCACTCAATTTTTCTGAAGAAGTCATTTTAGCTTCTCTCGTGTTATAATTATTTTGAATGGAAAACTATTTAAATAACTCCAATAAAAATAAAAAAATATTTAAAACATTTCCAATTTTATTTTATATTGAAGGAGTCATATTACCTTCTCTCACTTTATTGGATTTATTTTAAATATTAAATTTTGAAACCCAACAATGAATATTAGGGAAAGTTCTTTTATGCCCTCTCATTTTAATATTCAATTCAATCCAAAAGTTTCAGATCCTAGTGAAAATCAATCATATCAAGTAAACAATCAATATTATAATTAATTAATTAACATTCCAAAATTTAGAAAATTTTGGGATGTTACACCAGTCTCGCGTACACGCGTAAGTTCAGTCGGGGCCGCTTCATCAGGACATTGCCGCAATGCAAAACGAGTACACATGGGAGGGTAACAATTGGAGAATTGATGCCACATACTAGATGTGTTCTATCCGTACAATACATCTATGCATAGCCTTGCTCATGACACCACTGTTGGGGTTCGGGGCACAAAACAATAATTTTTCATAACCTACGATGCCCAATCCCAAGACCTATGCTATGCTGATGCAAGTAACGGATGGAAATAGGTCACATACCAGTACGTGGTCCGTTAAGCGGAAAACGTTTCCGCGTGAACGTGGTTGATGTAGTCGTACCGGCAATCCCCGATACCGCGCAGATCCACGATGACTCAAGTAGCAACCCGGTCCTTGTAGACCGATGACAGGATTGCATCCCCCTCGGAACAATGTCGGTGAAGACGCCACGATAAGGCTACGATGATGAAGGAGCACCACAAATGTAGTGCCTCGTAGGATTACACACATACAGTGTACCCGACGTCCCTCCGGGCTCCGAACCAAAAGAGTAGCGGAAAGAAGATGGATCCGGATCTCGATTCAAGCAGCACGACGGCGTGCGTATGGTGGAGAAATTCCCAACCAAGTGTAAACTCCAAACAAGGGGAGTCCACTCAGGGAAGGAGAAAGGAGAAAAAAGATATTAGAGAAACTTGTCTCAAAATCAAAGTTATGAAGAAAAGAGCACCCCTACCTCTCCTTATATAGGCCAAGGAGGAGGCACACCTCCCCCAACTTCCCATGTGGTACTAAACAAAAGGGAAGGGGGGTGAATGCTCCCTAGGGGCGCATCGGCCCCTCCCATGGTGCCATGGGCCAAGGGTGGAGGCTCCCTCCTCCCCCAATGGTCCTCTTGAGGCCCATATGCCTTTTCTTCCATTTTTAATTATTGTTAATTATATTTTAATATTTAATTCTTTTAATTAAATAATAAAACATATTTAAACATTATTAAATAATATTTGAACCTTTCAAAATACCTTGAACAATTTTTGGCCTCCACCGGAACAATTCCGGTATTCTCTCTTATTTCTCCGATGATCCCGAATCAATCCTTATTGCGTCGAATACCCTTAAGTGTGACACCCCACGGTCCGGGAAACAGAAAACATGGTCAAGACACTCTCTTGATCAATGACTAATCTTTTGGACCTGGTTACAATCCTTGATAGCCCCTGCGCTTCCATCGAATGAAACTTCATTGTTGTTGGATCCGTTAACGTTGTGCCTGTTCCCTTTGTCCCATGGTACTTTGCTTGTCCAAGTTTTCACCTTCGGTATCCAATATACCTAGTTTATCCTTGTTACCAACAAACATGTTTACTCATTCCCGTGATATTACAACCCCGTGACCTAGTCACATGATTGCAATCTCTATGATGTCATATCACCGAGTGGGCCCAGAGTACCTATCCGTCACTTAGATGGACATGTCATTTCCTTGGTAGATCTCTTGTGTGTTGGGCTTCAAAGAAGCAAAACTGTGTTTCAATATCTACTTCTGAAGCCTAATACATTGTTGTTGGCTCATGCTGCACTCAGATTCTTTGGCTTTGGCCTAGACGACGCTGAAAGATTATGGTATTTATGTGAAGAAAATCCCTTGGTTGTGTGATAATGAGAGTGCTATCAAAATTGCACAAAATCCTGTGCAACACTCTCGAACGAAGCATATTGATATTCTGCATCATTTTCTTCGAGATCATGTTCAGCGCGAAGACATTGAGATCAGTCATGTCAGAACTGAAGATCAATTGGCAGACCTATTCACGAAGCCATTGGACGAGAAAAGGTTTTGTGCATTGAGATGTGAGCTAAACATCCTAGACTCACACAATGTTCAGTAAGATCGAAACTTTTCCCTTGTATATATTCACCTTCGTTGTATGTTTAGTTTCTCCTGTGTTTCCCTTCGTTCTTGCTTAAGTGTTTAGATTCGTTCACCATTTACTTCCAGTTTTGTTTTGTTTTACTCGTTTTGTTTGTCCTCTTTGCTTATCACTTTTGGTTTCGTTGTTGTTTTTATTAGAAGTGATAAGTTTAGGAACCTGCTTCCTGAATTTTTGCTCAAATCTGTTCCCACAGGCCTGCAACAGCTCCCTTTGCCCCCAATGGCCAAGCCTAAAGGAGATTGGATTGAATTCCTGAACTTGAGCCCACACTGTTCTATTCAAAGTGCACATCTGCTTTTGGAATAGCCTGAACCCTCTGCTGATCTCGTTGCTGTTCCAGGTGCTATATCTTAGGTGCAGGCTCCTCTGGTCTGCTCTAATGATGGTCTGGTTTTTTCTGCCTCTAGGGACCCCCACCCTTGGCAAGCGTAGACATGCTACAAGATCATCTACTCCTCTTCTCTGTGATGAAGATGATTTCTCCACTAGGAGGGTGACTCGTAGTGCTGCTAAGAAATCTGGTTTCAAGCATTTCTGCTGTCCCAGTCAAGCCCTCTCCATTGCGGCGTCCACGTGCGAAGAAGCCGAAGATCAATGTGGCCAGTATCCAGGAAGAGCAGGACCAGACCAATGAAAATGCTGAAGCGGACACTGAAGATGTTGTGGTTCCACTACCCACACCGATTAGAGCTATGCAGTACCTGGGAATCTCCCATGGAATTGCACCTGAAGATCTGTCAACGGACAAGCTTATGGCTAGTTTAGTCTTAGATCTTAGTGTGTTGGGGTGGCTCGTTTTTGACCCCTTGTCCTACTGTTACTCTTTAGTTACTTTGAACTTTTGTGGTGTTTGGTTACATGTTTGTTGGGCGGACATGGTTCTAGCTACTCTTAAATTGGTATGTTATGGATAGTACAACTTATCCTAATTGGCGTGTGCTGTGTTGGAATGTTCGTGGTCTCAACTCTGATGACAGGCAAAGAGATCTACGTTCAAAAATTGAGGAAAGCAATTCCTCCATTGTGTGCCTATAGGAAACGAAATGCCAAACTTTTGATTTTCCTATGGTACGCAATTTCTTCCCTTGGCGTTTTGATAACTTTGTTTATTACCCATCTGTGGGAGCATGTGGTGGTATACTTGTGACTTGGAATTCTGCCATGTTGTGACGCCCTCGATTTACGATCATGTACAGTACTCATACACGCAATGTACATGATCGAGATCAAGGTGCCACGGTGATAATATCATAGCACAACACTAACCACAAAAGGATAAACCAATATATTACAAGAAAGGGGGTTGCACGGACCCGAATACATAAGTCATACAATCATCATATCTGAGTACAGACATAGTTAGTCAAGTTTTGCCTTAAAAAGGCTAGAACAAATAACATCAGAGGTACAGATCGAAAAGGCGAGGCCTCCTGCCTGGGATCCACCGAACTACTCCTGGTCAACGGGAACTCGACGCCATAGTAGGCTCCTCCTGTAATCTCCTGCTCCTGGGCTCCAGCGTCGACTGCAGCAGCCGATCAGGCAAAGCGAAAAGGGGAAATAAAGCAAGGGTGAGTATCTAGTATACCCGCGAGTCTTACGTCCGCTACTAAGAATTTATGCATTTGTATCAAATGGAAGGGGAAGGCTTTATATACTGGACTGCCAGGTAGAAATAAAAATAAGGAAGAGAAGCTAGGCCTATCGAAGACTAGCATCTTCCGACGAATCTTGCAGCACAAGCAGAGAACAACCAACAGTTTAATAGCATGAATGTAATAATAATGCCTCCGAGTTCCCTTCCTCGACTCCCTGCGAGGAAATGAAACAGGAACCAACAGTTTAATAGTAGTATTTTTTAGTAGTAGGCTCTGGCTTCAACATAAAGCGTCCTGTTACCGTGGACACGGCTATTCGAATAGATTATCTTCCCTGCAGGGGCTGCACTACTATTACCCTACACGCTCGGATCTCCAGGGTGGTGTACACCTTGTTAGGGAACACCCCACCGAGGCTGTCCGACACGCCGAGGCCCAACCTACGGCTCATCAGAGAGGTCCCCGCCGGTCTACATCCCTAAGGGCAAGGGGGTCATGGGCCTATCACCCCTCGCTCTCCGGGTCGTTGTAAGGAGGGTGAATTCCAACGCCGCAGCGCGATCCGTCCCTGCCACAATACTGAACTGGACGTCTTTCACAGCTTTCGAACGAGACCACAACGCGGAGGTCTCACACCGTAATCCCACGTGGAGGTAGTGCGTATAGGGCACGTGGACCCACTCAAGTCATCCACCTGAACTGTTAAGCATTTTATTAATTTTCTGTCGAGACAACCGTTATCGTTGTCCCTTACTGAATGAGTCGCAGTCAACGTCAGTAGCCAGGACCACCAGTAATGTCGGTGCCTGCCCTGTCATCCCACCAACTCGTGCGGTTACCAACAAGGTGAACCGTCTCCTTACCTTGTCTCGCGTTTGCTCCGAAGAGCTCGAATTTCGTACAACAGGAAATCTTTCGGCCACGACCAGTACCAGGCCCGCCGCACACCGGTGGAATACACCTGACCTGTCGTTCCGCTAAGATACCCTGCGCGGGCACCGTGGGGTCACCCGACTCCTTACCTGTAAGGACAACCGTGGTTCAGTACCCTAGGACGGCTATAAAGAGTCAGCAACGAGTGGAGTACAAGGATTACTCCTCGATAGCTCACACTTGAGGTGGCTCGGCAGAGCCGGGGTAGAGGCCTGAAGCGGTGTCTGCTCTGAACCGTACACGTAGAAATTTAAATGTAACGCATCCACATTCACTCCTAGAGTGAACACGGCCCGCTACCTAACCCTATTGACTAACAATGCGCAGGGTTCACTGCTGAATATAATATATATATATATGTAATAGGCAGCATAGGATAAAGGAAGGTACATCAAGGGTGACAATGATAGGCTATGCAATTGAATAGGATTGTAACATAGCAGCAGCAGTAATGCCTAGTGCAAGAAATGTACGGAAAGATAGGCGATATCTGGGGAAGAGAATGGCTCTGCTTGCCTGTAATCTCGACGGTAGAGGTACGGTCGTCGACGAAGTAGTCGATCACAGGGGCATTAGCAGCGGACGTCGAGACTACCGGACAATAAGAGAGGGGGGAGAAACAATAAATACACAGCAATAATAGCAATACAAATACAAGACATGACATATGAAATGTTAACGATGCTCTAACGTTGTACGATACACGTAACACGGAGCAGGAATTCATCCGTGGATGAACTGTCAGCTCCGGGTGATTAACGGACAGGGTGTCCGGAGGGGGAAGGTATCATGCCGGAGGTGTCATGGAAATCCAACAAACATGTGAAGGGTGTATCCGTTTTAGTTAATCCATTCTGAACAACTTCCGTATTCAGAATAAATTCATCCGGAGAGTTTTACGGTATCGGGCAATTATCGGACAGACGGCCCAGAGGGGGGATGTCGATGTTCGTTGTGTTAGAGGGGTGTGGTGGGTATCCGGATAGCGTATTTATATTGGTTATATTTTTCTGATCAATTTTCATGTATAAAGTTTTTGAATCTGACTTACGGTTTAAAAGATATTAATTTCTGAAGTTTAAATCACTTTAAAAAAAAATTCTGGACTTTCTTTATTATTAAACTTCAACATTATCCACAATTTTATCCAGAACAGTGCCTGATAGGTGGGACCTACATGTCATACACAGAAGCAATTTAACTCATTTAATTTAATTAAATTCCCAATGGAGGCCACATGTTATACTCTTAGAGTTAATACATTTTTAAGCTAAACTATTTTATTAACTTAATAGGCTAGGACCCACTTGTCATTGTAACATATTATCCCTAACAGTTTTAGTTAATCTAATAACCAGTGGGGCCCAATAGTCATAGGCACGGTGTTAGTATAACTTAATTAAAATGATTTAATAGGGGTAGGGCCCAGGTGTCATTCGTTGTGTGTGGGGGGGTTTAATCTTAACACTGGTTTAGTGGCTAATTAGCCATCTGACCGGGCGGGGCCCACCTGTCAGCGACAAAGGCTCCCGCCGGCGAGGTAGAGCTCGCCGTAGTTGCGCGTTTTCTCGACTCCGGCCACCATTTGCGGCGCAGGTTCGTCCTACGCGTTCCTTGGGCCGAGGAGGCCCAGGGTGACGACGGCAAGCCTCACGGCGGCGGCCGAAATACTTGCCTCGCGGGCACGATGAACGAGCGGCCAAACGGAGGGGAAAAGGGGGACGCTGGACGTAGTGGCTCACAGCGGATGCGGGAGAGGGCTTGGGGAGGCCGATGGCGGTCAGGGTGGAGATCAACGGCAGCAATGGCGTCTGCAGCCGTGCGGGAGTTGCCGCTCGATCCCCGGGATGCAGTGCGCCCAGGCGACGACCGAGCACGCGAGGTGATGTAGACGACCATGGGGAAGCGTCCGGACAACACGGTGGGAGTTGTGGTCGGCAATGGCCGCGCAGGTTCACGGCGAACGACAACGGCGGGTCTCGGGCGTGCCTGCGGAGAAGATAGAGAGCAGGTGAGGGGAAAAACGGCGACAACTAGGGTTTCCCGGGGACAACGAGGTCGGGGCTGGCCTTCTTATACATGTCGGGGACGGCGGGGATGCCGACACGGGGCACCGGCGGCCATGGACGGGGCACAGGCGTCCACGACCCCCCAGGTGAGCAGTAGAAAGAAGAAGAGGCTGGGGGCCGGGGTGGGCTTTCACACTGGGCGGGGTTTAGCCCCTTTTCTATTTTTGTTTTCTTTTCTTTTTGTTTCATTTCCTTTACTGTTTGTATTTATTTTAGTTAGCATTATGGACTTTTTGTAAAATATGGAACTTGTCCCATAATTAACATTTCACATTAATAGTGCCACAAAAAGTTTGGGTGCAAAATAAATTCATTTAATATTTCTTTTTATTATGCAACTAGTGAAAGGGGTTTTTTTTGCACTTGTTTGAATTGTTTGCGATATTTAAATATTGCATAAATACCCAATGTTGGTTTAACATGGTCCACTTATTTTTAGGCATTTAACAAAATTGGTTCCACAATTTTTGGAAAAAATTTATTTATCACTTTGTTTTTAATATCAACCAAAAGGGTTTTTGGATTGATCAAATGCAAAGATGATCAAAGTGAGATTAGCAACAATAATTATCCTTAGCCAAAAGTGATTACTGTTACAAGACACTGAGGGTGTTACAAATCTCCCCCACTACAAGAATTCTCGTCCCGAGAATTTAAACGGTAGAGGGGAAAAGATCGGGGTATTCCTCACGAAGACGATCTTCGCGCTCCCAAGTGGCTTCATCTTCAGAATGATTCGACCACTGAACCTTGAGGAACTTGACCGTCTTGTTGCGGGTTCGACGTTCAGACTGATCAAGAATGCGGCTCGGATATTCTTGATAAGTCAAGTCCTGTTGCAGCTCAATCATATCATGTTCCACTTCTCGAATAGGGTCCTTGAAGCAGCGTCGGAGTTGCGACACGTGAAAGACATCGTGGTCTTGGGAGAGGTTCGGCGGCAATTCCAACCGGTATGCCACGGGTCCACTCCTAGAAAGGATACGAAATGGGCCAATGTAGCGAGGAGCCAACTTGCCTTTGATCCCAAAGCGATGAGTGCCCCTCATGGGAGTGACACGGAGGTAGGCTTGTTCACCAGGTTGATATTCTATTTCTCTATGTTTGCGGTCATAGTTGCTCTTCTGGCGGGACTGAGCGGCCTTCAAATGTTCACGAATGACGTGAACTTGATCTTCAGCTCGCTGAAAAATATCCGGACCAATGATTCTACGTTCCCCAGTTTTTGACCAATTCAGAGGGGTTCGACACTTACGCCCATAAAGAACTTCGTAGGGTGCCATCTTCTGACTAGCGTTGTAGCTATTGTTATACGAGAACTCGACCAACGGGAGAGATTCCTCCCATTTATTACAGAAGGAAATAACACAAGATCGAAGCATGTCTTCCAGCACTTGATTGACTCGTTCAACTTGACCTTGTGACTGGGGGTGATAAGCGGTGCTGAGATGCAGAATAGTCCCCAAAGCTTCTTGGAAACTCCTCCAATATCTTGAGGTGAAAAGGCTGCCACTATCTGAACTGATCTCCAATGGAATACTATGGAGTGAAACAATTTGGGAGATGTACAATTCTGCCAACTGAGTAGAAGTGATCTTCTCCTTGACTGGTATAAAGTGAGCAACCTTGGAGAACCGGTCGATGACGACAAAGATCGCATCGTTTCCCTTCTGTGATCTAGGAAAACCAGTGACGAAGTCCATCTGGACTTTGTCCCACTTCCATTCAGGAATTTCAAGTGGCTGTAGAGCTCCAGCGGGTTTTTGATGTTCACCCTTGACGCGACGACAAACGTCACATTCAGAAACATATCGAGCAATGTCTTGCTTCATGTTAGGCCACCAGAACTGCGGACGAATGTCTTGGTACATCTTGGTGCTACCAGGATGAATGGACAACGGGGTATCGTGAGCCCCTTTCATGACCTTTGGGGTCATATCCAGGTTCTCATGCCTGCCCTTGCTGTGAGTAACCACTAAACGGTTCTGGTAGAACACCGCACCTTCTCTATTAATAGTGAAGGGTGAGGGTCTTCCATTTGCGATATCGCGCTTAATCTTGTGTACGAAATCATCATAAAACTGTATAGCCTTGACGGATTTGACGAGATCCGGTTCGATAACCAGGTTATTTACATAACCTTGAGAAACAATCTCGAGGTTCATCTTTTGAAACTCTTCATACAGAGGTGGTTGTTCTAGTTGAACCTCAAGTTCACTACAGTAAGCTTTACGGCTCAAAGCATCGGCCATCACATTAGCTTTGCCAGGGGTGTAATGAATATCCATGTTGAAATCGGCTATTGTCTCGAGCCATCTTTGTTGGCGGAGATTCAGGTCTGGCTGAGTAAACAAGTACTTCAGACTTTGGTGGTCGGTGTAGATCTCGCAACGATTACCGACGAGGTAGTGTCGCCACAGCTTCAATGCATAAATTACTACTGCCAATTCGAGATCATGTGTTGGATAATTATCTTCGTGAGAACGCAACTGACGAGAGCCATAAGCAATCACGCGGCGCTCTTGCATTAGGACACAGCCTAATCCTTGACGAGACGCATCGCAGTATATCACGAAGTCCTTCTTGGTATTAGGGGGAGCAAGCACTGGGGGAGAAGTGAGCTTGTTCTTGAGAGCTTGAAAACTTTCTTGACATTTAACAGTCCACTTAAACTTGACGCCTTTTTGAAGAAGTTAGTCAGAGGCTTGGCAATCTTGGAGAAGTTCTCGACGAAACGACGGCAATAGCTAGCGAGGCCGAGGAAACTTCTGACTTTCTTGACCATCCTGGGAGGAGTCCAGTCAAGAATAGCCTGAATACGTTCTGGGTTGACGGCAACACCATCCATGGAAATCACATGACCAAGGTAAGTTACTTCGGGAAGCCAGAATTCACAATTAGAATACTTAGCATAGAGTTTGTGTTCTCGAAGCTTTTCCAGTATAAGACGAAGGTGTTCAGCATGTTCTTCTTCATTCTTGGAGTATACCAAGATATCATCCAGATAAACCACGACGAACTTGTCGAGATATTCCACAAATATATAGTTCATCAATCGGGAGAAGGTGGCCGGGGCATTGGTTAGGCCAAAAGACATGACGGTGTACTCGTATGAACCATAGCGAGTAATGAAAGTGGTCTTTGGAATGTCCTCTTCGCGGACCCGGATCTGATGGTAACCCAATCTCAAGTCGAGTTTCGAGAACACCGTAGATCCAGCAAGTTGATCATATAGATCGTTAATCCGAGGGAGCGGATACATGTTCTGTATTGTTGCCTGGTTGATAGGTCGGTAATCTTGGACCAAACGGTTCGTTCCATCGCTCTTTTTGACAAAGAGTGAAGGTGCTCACCAAGCAGAGGAACTTGGAAGGATGAAGCCTTTGTGGAGTGCCATGTCGATCTCATTCTCCAGTTCAAGGAGGTGGTGAGGCGGCATCTTATAAGGGCGCTTAGCAATAGGGATGGTGCCAGGCTTCAAGTCGATGACGAATTCGACATCTCTGATCGGGGGTATTCCCAACAGTTCTTCTGGGAAGACGTCGATAAAATCGCGAACAACTGGAACATTCTTGATCCCTTCAAGAGGTGAGGTATTCAAAGCATTCAGAGCATATATCTGGCTTTCGACATGCTGAGCTGTTCGGGCCGAGTACAGAATCTTTTGGCAAGAAGGGTGCGTGAGTTGAACTGTCTTAGTGGCACAGTGGATACAGGCATCATGTGCCGCCAACCAATCCATACCGAGTATGACATCAATGTTGGACGACTTCCGGACAATAAGAGGAGCAGGGAACAACAGTCCCACAATTGCAATGGTGGTTTCGAGGCTCATCATGGTGGCACGACTCTGAGATCCAACAACATTTATCGCTAAAGTAGTGGCCAAGGGTTTCGTAGCTATTCCATGCAACTGAGCAAACGATTGGCACATAAAGGAATGCGATGCCCTGGAATCAAAAAGAATAGAAGCTGGCGTTGAATTGACGAGTAATGTGCCCATCACTATTTTTGGGGACTCGCGAGCTTCTTCCATCTTGACATGAGTGACCTGAGCACAACTCATAGTACACTGTTTGGTTTTGCGGTTACTGGAATGACGACTTCTACAACTTCTTTTTCTGCCAACAGGAGGAGAAGGTGCGCGGTGACCTGGCTGTCCACACTGGCGACATAAGCCATCGTTCTAGGGAGGAGCCATAATATTGGGCTGTTCAGCCGGTACTGTTAGCTGTCTCGGAGGCAGAGGCTGACGAGGTGCAGCATAAGACGGCCTTGGCGTTGGAGCAGGCCGGTGAAAAACATTGTGCGGGAGACAGACTCGAAGTATCTGAATGGGCCGACCCGAAGATGGGCCGGAATCTCGAGCACGCTTGAGCGACTCATGGTGCTTAGTCGGAGCAGTTTCAACTTGAAAAGCCTTGCTGACAAGGGTCGCAAAGTCCGCACAATCATGAAGGACAAGTGCAAGCTCTATATCAGGATGCAATCCTTCTCGGAATTTCTCCTGTTTGTGAGCGTTGGTGGCGACGTCTCTCTCAGCATAGCGGGACAACTCAAGGAATTTCCTATGATATTCATCAACAGTTGGCTAGCCCTGATGGATTTTGCGGAACTCCTCCTTCTTCTGGTCCATCAGACCTAGAGGAATGTGCCATGCACGGAAAGCTGACTGGAATTCTTGCCAAGTGGTTACAGTTCCATGTGGCAGCGAAAGCCCGTGGCTTTCCCGCCATTGAGCAGCTGGACCCCTCAGATGATACGTCACATAGGTGACATAACTGTCAGGGGCCACAGCAGCTGACTCCATCTGAAAGGCGATATCACGAAGCCAATCATTAGCATCCATAGGATTTGCGGAGTCGCGAAAGGTGGACGGGTTGAGGCGCACGAACTCTTGCAGTGTGATTTGGGCATTATGGTTTGGAAGCTGGGCCATTAATCCGGCCATGAACTGACGGTTCAGATCAAACTGCTCACGGTTCAGCTCAAACTGTTTCATCAGGGCAGAAAAATACGGTGGGGGTGGGGGATCGTCGGCCATCCTGCCTGAACAACAGGGTTTAGTTCAGACAAAGTATTTACAAGGATGAGAATTCATACCTGATGTAGTACGAACAATGAATGATAAGTGCAGTAGATACACAATAGTTGTCATAAAGACATACAGATCTTTGCACATAGTCGGTCAAAATCGGGCAGCGTAACGTCGTAGAAATTAAGGAAAAAGGACTCAGTAGGCGCCGCGCAGACAGCGGTAAGGATTACACGACGCGACATAGCTTCCGATATGTCAATCACGCCGCAAGAAAACTGTTGGCCACAAGAGTTTGTGCCAGAGAACGCGCGGCCTACCTAGAGTGAGAATGGGATCCGCGGTCCGGGACCTGGGTCAAAACTCCCGCGACACGACTCAATCAATGGGGAAGCACCAGAACACCGGGTGGAATCAAGAGAACGTGATCCTAATGTCAGAGTTTGTAAAACTTACCAGCAAGGATAAGAGAGCAGATTCCCAAAGCATAGGTACGAAGAAAAGGATCCTAATACCATAGATATCAATGCAGCAGAAGTTGCTGTAGCATTGTATAATAGTAAGTTGTACTCCCTCCGATCCATAATAAGTGTCGCTCATCTAGTACAAAGTTTTTACTAGCTTAGTAAAAAATGAGCGACACTTATTATGGATCGGAGGGAGTAATATTTAATAATAATAATGTCTCTGAGTTCCCTTCCTCGACTCCTTGCAAGGAAAAGAAACCCGAACCAACAGTTTAATAGTAGTATTTTGTAGTAGTAGGCTCTGGGTTCAGCATAAAGCATCCTGTTACCGTGGACACGGCTATTCGAATAGCTTATCTTCCCTCCAGGTGCGGCACTACTGTTACCCTACACGCTCGGA
This sequence comes from Bromus sterilis, assembly GCA_950022295.1. Lineage (NCBI taxonomy): Eukaryota > Viridiplantae > Streptophyta > Magnoliopsida > Poales > Poaceae > Bromus > Bromus sterilis. The sequence goes on from OX465595.1 coordinate 300,821,299, forward strand.
TCTCCAGGGTGGCGTACACCTTGTTAGGGAACACCCCACCGAGGCTATCCGACACGCCGAGGCCCATCCTATGGCTCATCAGAGAGGTCCCCGCCGGTCTATAGCCCTAAGGGCAAGGGGGTCATGGGCCTATCACCCCACGCTCTCCGGGTCGTTGTGAGGAGGGTGAATTCCAACGACGCAGCGCGATCCGTCGCTGCCACAATGCTGAACTGGACGTCTTTCTGAGCTTTCGAATGATGCCACAACGCGGAGGTCCCACACTGTAATCCCACGTGGAGGTAGTGCGTATAGGGCATGTCGACCAACTCAATTCATCCACCTGAACCGTTAAGAATTTTATTAATTTTCTGTCGAGACAACCGTAATCGTTGTCCCTTACTGAATGAGTCGCGGTCAACGTCAGTAGCCAGGACCACCAGTAACGTCGGTGCCTGCCCTGTCGTCCCACCAACTCGTGCGGTTACCAGAAAGGTGAACCGTCTCCTTACCTTGTCTCGCGTTTGCTCCGAAGAGCTCGACTTTCGTACAACAGGAATCTTTCGGCCACGAACAGTACCAGGCCCGCCGCACACTGGTGGAATACACCAGACCTGTCGTTCCGCTAAGATACCCTGCGCGGGCACCGTGGGGTCACCCGACTCCTTACCTGTAAGGACAACCGTGGTTCAGTACCCTAGGACGGCTATACAGAGTCAGCAACGAGTGGAGTACAAGGATTACTCCTCGATAGCTCACACTTGAGGTGGCTCGGCAGAGCCGGGGTAGGGTCCTAAAGCGGTGTCTACTCTGAACCGTACCTGTAGCAGTTGAAATTTAACGCATCCGCATTCACTCCCAGAGTGAACACGGCCCGCTATCTAACCCTATTGACTAACAATGCGCAGGGTTCACTGCTGAATATAATATATATATATATATATATATATATATATAATAGGTAGCATAGGATAAAGGAAGGTACATCAAGGGTGACAATGACAGGCTATGCAATTGAATAGGATTGTAACGTAGCAGCACCAGCAATGCCTAGTGCAAGAAATGTACGGAAATATAGGCGATATCTGGGGAAGAGAATGGCTCTGCTTGCCTGTAAGCTCGACGGTAGAGGTACGGCCGTCGACGAAGTAGTCGATCACAGGGGCATCAGCAGCGGACGTCGAGACTACCGGACAATAAGAGAGGGGGGAGAAACAATAAATACACAGCAATAATAGCAATACAAATACAAGACATGACATATGAAATGTTAACGATGCTCTAACGTTGTACGATACACGTAGCACGGAGCGGGAATTCATCCGTGGATGAAGTGTCAGCTCCGGGTGATTACCGCACAGGGTGTCCGGAGGGGGAAGGTATCATGCCGGAGGTGTCATGGAAATCCGACAAACATGTGAAGGGTATATCCGTGTTAGTTGATCCATTCTGAACAACTTTCGTGTTCAAAATAAATTCATCCGGAGAGTTTTACGGTATCGGGCAATTATCAGACATACGGCCCGGGGGGGGGGATGTTGATGTTCGTTGTGTTAGAGGGGTGTGGTGGGTATCCGGATAGCGTATTCGTGTTCTTTATATTTTTCTGATCAATTTTCATGTATAAAGTTTTTGAATCTGACTTACGGTATAAAAGATATTAATTTCTGAAGTTTAAATCATTTTTAAAAGAATTTCTGGACTTTCTTTATTATTAAACAGCAAAATTATCCACAATCTTATCCAGAACAGTGCCTGACAGGTGGGACCTACATGTCATACACAGAAGCAATTTAAATCATTTAATTTAATTAAATTCCCAATGGGGGCCACATGTCATACTCTCAGATTTAATACATTTTTAAGCTAAACAATTTTATTAACTTAATAGGCTAGGACCCACTTGTCATTGTAACATATTATCCCTAAAAGTTTTAGTTAATCTAATAACCAGTGGGGCCCAATAGTCATATGCATAGTGTTAGTATAGCTTAATTGAAATGATTTAATAGGGGTACGGCCCAGGTGTCATTGGCTGTGTGTGGGGGGGTTTAATCTTAACATCGGTTTAATGGCTAATTAGCCATCTGACCGGGCGGGGCCCGCCTGTCGGCGACAGAGGCTGCCGCCGGCGAGGTAGAGCTCGCCGGAGTTGAGCGTTTGCTCGACTCCGGCCACCATTTGCGGCGCAGTTTCCTCCTACGTGTTCCTGGGGCCGAGCCGCTTCCATTCCAACCATTAGCGTGGACCGAGGAGACCCAGGGTGACGACTGCAAGCCTCACGGCGGCGGCCATAATACTTGCCGCTTGGGCACGATGAACGAGCGGCAAAGCGGAGGGGAAAAGGGGGGCGCTGGACGTAGTGGCTCATAGCGGATGCGGGAGAGGGCTTGGGGAGGCCAACGGCGGTCGGGGTGGAGCTCCCTGGCAGCAATGGCGTCCGCAGCCGTGCGGGATTTGCCGCTCGATCCGCGCGATGCAGTTCGACCCGGCGACGACCGAGCACGCGAGGCGATGTAGACGACCACGGGGAAGCGTCCGTACAACACGGCGGGAGCTGTGGTCGGCGATGGCCGCGCGGGTTCACGGCGAACGACAACGACGAGTCTCGGGCGTGCCTGCGGAGAAGATATAATGCAGGGGAGGGGAAAAACGGCGATGACTAGGGTTTCCCGGGGACAACGAGGTCGGGGCTGGCCTTCTTATACATGCCGGGGACGGCGGGGATGCCGACACGGGGCACCGGCGGCCATGGACGGGGCACATGTGTCCACGACCCCCCGTCGGTGAGAAGTAGAAAGAACAAGAGGCTGGGGTCCGGGGTGGGCTTTCGCACTGGGCGGGGTTTAGCCCCTTTTCTATTTATTTTTCTTTTCTTTTTGTTTCATTTCCTTTACTCTTTGTATTTATTTTAGTTAGCATTTTGGCCTTTTTTTAAAATATGGAACTTGTCCCATAATTAACATTTCACATTAATAGAGTGCCACAAAAAGTTTGGGTGCAAAATAAATTCATTTAATATTTCTTTTTATTATGCAACTAGTGAAAGGGGCTGTTTTAGCACTAGTTTGAATTTTTTTGCAATATTTAAATATTGCAATAAATACCCAATGTTGGTTTAACATGGTCCACTTATTTTTAGGCATTTAACAAAATTGGTTCCACAATTTTTGTACAAAATTTATTTATCACTTTTTTTAATATCAACCAAAAGGGTTTTTGGATTGATCAAATGCAAAGATGATCAAAGTGAGATTAGCAACAGTAATTATCACTAGCCAAAAGTTATTACTGTTACAAGACACTGAGGGTGTTACACATGTTCATGGGAACGCTAGTCCAATCTCTTCGTTATGGGACTATTGTCTCCTTTAGATCTGTGCATAATGCTTAAAAATGGACTATGGTCACTGTTTATGGCCCTTGTTCTGGTTTGATGCGTGTTGAATTTGTGAAATGGCTCTATAACATCCACATCCCTGACGAGGAAAATTGGTTATTCTTGGGAGACTTCAACTTTATCCGTTCATTAGAGAACATAAATCGTCCTGGTGGTTTATCTCAATGACATATTTTTGTTTAATGAGATTGTTGGACATCTGGGACTTCTAGAATTTCCTCTCAAAGATAGATCCTATACATCGTCAAACATGCAGGCTAATCCCCTCCTAGAGCAGTTGGATTGGTTCTTTACCTATAGTTCTTGGATTTCCATATACCCTAATACTGTGTTTTTTCCTATGGCTAAGACTAGATCGGATCATGTGCCTTGTAACATTTCAATTGACACCACTATACCAAAGAGTAATATCTTCAGGTTTGAGAACTACTGGTCTGATCTCCCTGGTTTTCAAGAGTGTGTGTGTCCAAATCCTGGCACAAACTTGTTGCCTCTAGTTCTGCTGCATCCACTCTATCAAGAAAATTCAAGAGGCTGGGACATGATTTGATGAAATGGTCTGCTAAACTCCCCTCTCTTAAGAAGAATATTGGCAGATGTTCACAAGTGGTTCTGGCCTTTGATCATCGGGAGGAAATTAGAGCATTGACCAGACCTGAGTTTAATTTCAGGAAAATTGTCAAACTGCATCATGAACATCTTCTCAATATCTAGTCAATTTATTGGAAACATAGATATACATTGAGAGGGATCTTGGTGGGTGAGGAGAATTCTAAATTCTTTCATGCCATGGCTTCTGAGAGATTGAGGAGAAATTCCATTTCCATCCTTTCTGCTCTTGATGGTTCTATATTCTCTGATCACACTCAAATGCTGGGCTTCTATGGAATTATTTCAAAGGCAGAATGGGAGTCTCACAAGTGATCAATATGAGTTTTAATCTCTCTGACCTGATTCAAACTGTCATGGGGCTTGGTGATTTATCATCACCTTTTTCCAAGGCTGAAAGTGATGTTGTTCAAAAGGATTTACCGGCTGATAGAGCCCCTGGACCTGATGGGTTCAATGGGAATTTTCTCAAGAAATGTTGGCACATTGTAGAAGCTGATTTTTTAGATCTGATCCAGTAGTTTGCTAATGGGAACCTCAAGCTTGAATGTCTGAATGGATCACTTGTTGCCCTTATTCCCAAAATGATTGCTCCAGTCAGCCCCAATGACTTTAAGGCCTATATCTTTGACCAACACTTGCCTGAAGGTTTTGACCAAGTTACTGGCCAAGAGGTTGCAGCAGGGTATCCTCAAGTGCATACATATGAATAAGTATGGCTTCCTGAAATGCAGATCAATAGAAGATTGTCTGGCCTGGGCTTCTGAATATATCCATCATTGTAATCAATCCCACCCGCCCCTGATAATTCGTAAGTTATATTTTGCCAAAGCTTTTGACACTATTGAGCATGAAGTCATACTGCAGATTCTTCAACACTAAGGTTTCAACACCACTTGGATCAATTGGGTGAGAGAAATTTAATCCTCAGGTTCTTCCTCAATTCTTATTAATGGAGTACCTGGGAAATAATTTTACTGCAAGAGGGGTGTCAGGTAAGGGGACCCCCTCTCATCTTTACTTTTTGTGCTGGCTACTGACTTGCTTCAGTCTATTATGGACAAGATGTTGCTTGATGGAGTTCTCACTTTGCCAATTCCCTCTCATGATCCTCACTAACCTATCATTCAGTATGTCGATGATACAATCATGGTTATGCCTGCTAAAGAGGATCAGTTGATGGCACTGAAGGACATTTTAATACAATTTCACTCTTCGACTGGCCTGAAAGTTAAGTTTAACAAGTCCTCCATGGTGCCTCTTGATGTACCTGAGGCTGAGGCTGCTAGATTGGCAACTCTTTTTGCTTTGGTCAAATGCCTTTTACATATGTAACGACCCGATTCCAAAAGGAACCAAGTCTACTATGCTTCTGTGCTATCCCTGGATCAGTATGCTAGCACACACAGTAGTCGATGAAAAACCATGAATCAGATGTCAAAAAGTAACGTAAATACATGGTATTTATTACCTTATAGCCTTTGGGCTAGAATACATCGCGGAAACAAACAATACATAAGTGGAGTCCCATCAACACCAATGGCTAAGTTGAGTGTAGACATCATAACCCTACATTGCATCACTTACTCGTCGTATACAATCCTGCAACACCGAAGGTTACAGCCCAAAATGGGTCAGTACTTTGAATGTACGGCAAGTTACTCCCAAAATAATTTATAACAGACCTATCTTCTACCTGCAATTTGGCTGGTGCAAAAGCTCTAAGAGTTTCAGTTTGCATAAAGTTGATTTTGTCCTACTCAAAGAGTATCATAATAGTACTACAAAGCTCATAATATGATTGAGTTGGTTTCTCCAAGTCAATCTATTCCCAAATTTGATTAAACCCAATTGATGAATTAAAGATGATGAGATCCTTCAACAGTCCCACTTCTAGATGCTCAAAGTCGTCCATAACCGTGGACATGGCTAATCATGACCAGTTTGTACACTCTGCAGAGGTTTGTGCACTTTCCCCACAAGACTCGACCACCTCCTTTTTAGTTCATCACACTGCATTTTGTATGGGAACCGGAAGGTCGAGACACGGTCTTTCAGAAAGTTTCCCTCACTCTGGCGGTGCCCATCCCACCTACTCATAACTACGTTCGTAGCACCACCTAGTAAGAGTCACTCCAACTAGTCAACCAAGCCAGAGCCCATAATAACTTGTGGATGCACACGTAAGCTTCTATTTATGAAAAATATGATTGACCCCTTTAAGCCTGGGTGGCATTCCACAGTGATTACTGGCCATCTCCAGATCACTCAAGAAAATCCACTCGTTCCTCCAGGGTGCCCCTAACCATTCCACCCATGTGGTTCATTAACATTATCTTGGTCCTGTTTACTACTTAGTCACTCATACCTCATAATGGATCACTTTCCAATCCACGTCTACTTAGAAAAGCAGTATAATTCTACACTGTGGCGACAATGATATAAGGTTCGGACCTACCTCAATGAACTACTGGGTGTAATAGCATAGCATGATACATAATCCTATGAATTCATAATATTTAAGTTGGACTACAATGCATAGGAAAAATATAGGTATAGCTGGAGTATGATCAAAAGAGTAACTTGCCTGGATCCTGGAGATGAAATATTCTACTCGTAGTCGTCTCTCCTTCTCTTTACAATATATCTAACGATAAAACAGAAATACTTCAACACACTTACACAGAAATCCAAATTGAAGATCCAAATGAAAATACAATTAACAACATAAATATTTAGTACTAAGCTGGTTACTATGGCGTGGCTAGGTTGAGATAGGATCAAGTTGTCTTGGATGGAAATATGATGGATGTCATATTCCAGGGCTTTGATCACAGGGATACACGTTATAATTAAGGCACAACTAAACTAGCTTCAGTATAATTTCAAACGGATTGTGAGTATGTCAAACCCAGTGTAACACCCTCGGTGTCAAGCTACAGTGATCACCTATTGTTAATGATTAATCCCAATGATTAATATTGCCTTGATCATATTCAAGGTCAAATAATATTAAAACCCATTTGGTTGGAATTAAAAACAAAGTGGAAACAAAGTGAAACCAAAAATGTCGCAACCAATTTTATAAAATGTCAAAAAATCATTTGACCATACTAATATAAAAATGATATTTTATTACAATGTTTAAATATTTTAAACAAGTCTAATAGTAGAAAAACAACCACCTTTGTTCCATTTTTAAATAAATAAATAATGTGAATGAATTTATTTTATAACAAAAACTTTTGTAGATGGGCACAATTATATAACATGGATATTGGGATCAGTTACATGTTTTACAAAACTTAATTAATGGCCAAATAAAATATAAACAAAAAGAAAAGAATTAAAACAAAGAGAAAACTAAATGAAAGCAAATCCCTATATTACGACGTGGGAAAAGCCCACCCAAGCCGCCCTCCCCTCCCACGGTGGCCCAACCACCCCACCCCTTTCCTCAACCTCCTATTCACGAGGGGGGAGCCTTGGCGGCCATCCATGGCCCCGGCCAAGCCGTGGCGGCCATCCCGCGGTCGTTTGTGGGGATAAGGCCCCCTGCGCCCGTGCCCTCCACGAAACCCTAGCCTCCCTCTCCTTTTTCCCCCTTCGCATCTTCTGCTTCCTCCCCAAGCTCCTGTGTGCGCCACCGGGTCCGTCATGGCCGCACCTCCATGGCCGTCGTGGCCACCGAGCTCCCTGGTGTGAGACAACTTGTCCAAGAGTTTCGTCTTCGTCGTGTACATCGACTCAGGGAAACAGATCGGGCAAGGACACCCCATACGCGCGAAATTTGGGTCGTCTTCAACCCCGGGCTGGCGGACGCCCTTGCCAAATTCGTCGCGGTGACAACTCCGTCGACCTCGCCGTCACCACTACCATGCTCGTGGTGAGCCCCTCCCTCCATTCCCCCTTTTTCCTGTCGATTGCTCGCCGTTTGTCCGCCTCTCCATTGGGGCCCGACGCTTTCGTTCGCCATGGTCGGAGCCCGTGATCTCCATGCCTTCCTTCCACTGGCCTCCCCCCCCCCCCCGCGCACCCTCCCCTGCCCCCACGCATGCGCATCCATGCTGCGCCCCCTCCCCTCCACTCGCCGCTGCCCTCTGGCCGAGCCGCCATGGACAGCCGCGCCTCGGCCCGCTCCCTGCGCGCTCGGGCCGCCCGAGGCGGGGCCCTGAGCACCCTGCGCTTGGCTGGCACCCCCTTGGCCGCAGTCTCGCCGTTCTTCCTGGTGGCCGGCGGCGTTCCCTGCACGAGAGCCCAACGAGGGGCTGGCTGGGCCACTGATTGGTGGGCCAGCCCCTGCTAAAAAAATGTTAATATAATAATAATTAAAAAGATTAATTAGTGAATAATTAGTTGGTAAGTTAATTAATTTTGCCTAACAGTCTGTGACAGATGGGTCCCAGGTCTTTTAATTAAATTAAACAGATATTTAACTATGTGTGAATAACAACTGGACCCCACTAGTGTATTAAGTTAATTTAATTGGATTATAAAGAATCTGTGTATGACATGTGGGTCCACTTGGTTATTAGAATTAATTAAACATTTTTTTATATAAAACAGATGCTGACCAGTGGGACCCACTGGTCAGGGTTGACCAGTCCACATTACTGTTTTGGATAATACTATTTATTAATAAAAGAAATTCAGTAATTGCTTGAAAATGATTAAACCTTTAAAAATTAATATCTTTTAAACCGTAAATCAGATGAAAATATATTATATATCAAACTTGATCAGAAAAATGCATCGAATTCGGATATGCTACCCATACCCCCACCACGCCCCTCTAACATACCGAACGTGGAACAATTCCCCTCCGGTTCATCCGTCTATCAGACGACCGGAGCCGGTAAAACTTTCCGGATGGAAATGTTCTGAACATAAAAGTTGTTCGAAATGCATCAACGATCACGGATACGCTATCCACATGTCTGTCAGATGTATCTAACACTGCAGACATCGAACCTTCCTCCTCCGGATCATCTGTCCGGTAATCACCCGGTACTGATGAGTCATCCCCGGATAAATTCCTGCTCCGACTAAAATAATTAACACTGCGTTAGAACACCACCAACAATGCATTGCCTTGTCTTGAATTTGTATTGCTATTATTGATGTGTATTGATTGTTTCTTCCCCCTTATTCTTCGATAGACCTCGACACTGCCGCAGACGACACCGTTGCCGAGTATGACTACTTCTTCGACGACCGTACCCCTACCGTCGAGCTTCCAGGCAAGCAGATCCATTTTCCTTCCCCAGATATCGCCTATCTTTTCCATACATTTTTTGCACTAGGCATATGCTGCTGCTGCTACGTTACAATCCTATTCTATTGCATAGCCTGTTTTTGTCGCCCCTTGATGTACCTTTCCTTGTCCTATGCTGTCTTATAAATATATATAATATTCAGCAGTAAACCCTGCGCATTGTTAGCTAGGTCTAGAATAGCGGGCCGTGATCACTCTGGTGAGTCAACGCGGATTACAAAATATTTTAACTGCAACAGGTACGGATCAATGCAGACGCCCTAGGGAACCTACAACGGCGAGACTCTGCCGAGTCGCTTCGAGTTTGACATACGAGTGGACGAACTCGTATTTCACTCTCGTCGGCTTAGTAGCATAGCATCACTGGGATGATACGAGGGTATTCCTCTTTAGTTCATTCCGCTGGTGTCTCGGCACTACCGGGGTGATACGAGAATATTCCTCTTTAGTTCATTCCACTGGTGTCTCTGTCGAACCTCTTCTGGTGTACCATCGAGGGTGATTCCTCCTGGTTTCACTTGATGGTAGGCACTCGAATCAACTGGTGTCCTTATAGGTAAGGAGTCGGGTGACCCCACGGTTCTCGCGCAGGGTATCTTAGCGGAACGACAGGTCAGGTGTATTCCACCGGTGTGCGGCGGGCCTGGTACTGTTCGTGACCGACAGGTATCCTGTTGTACGAAAGTCGAGCTCTTTGGAGCCAACGCGAGACAAGGTAAGGAGACGGTTCACCTTGTTGGTAACCGCACGAGTTGGTGGGACGTCAGGGCAGGCACCGATGTTACTGGTGGTCCTGACTGGGTTGTTGTCCGTGACTCATTCAATAAGGGGCAACGATAACGGTTGTCTCGTCAGAAAATAATAAAATGCTTAATGGGTTCGGCGGATGAATTGAGTAGCCTTTTTGCTTGTACTCACTACCTATACGTGGGATTACGGTGTGGGCCTTCCGCATTTTGGTCTCGTTTGAAAGCTCTGAAAGACGTCCAGTTCAGCATTGTGGCCGGGACTGATCGTCACCTGTGGTGTACGGATCTCCCACCTCACAACGACCGAGAGAGCAAGGGATGATAGGACCATGACCCCCTTGCACTTAGGGATGTAGACCGACGGGGACCTCTCTGATGAGCCGTAGGATGGGTCTCGGCGTGTCGGATAGCCTCGGTGGGGTGTTCACTAAAAAGGTGTACGCCAACATGGAGATCCGAGCATGTAATATGACACCAGTGCACCCCTGCATGGAAGATAATCTATTCGAATAGCCATGTCCACGGTAACAGGACGCTTTATGCTGAAGCCAGATCCTACCCCTACAAACTACTACTATTAAAATGTTGGTTCCGGGTTTTCTCCCTCGCGGGGATGTCGAGGGAGGGAACTCGGAGGCATTGTTAATTATGATTACAACTTATTATTATACAATGTTGCAGCAACTTCTGCTGTATTGTTACTTTCATTACTGTTATATTAACTGTTGGGTGATTCTTACCTCATGCTGCAAGACTCGTCGGAAGATCCTAGTCTTCGATAGGCCTAGCTTCTCATCCTTATTCTGATTTCTACCTTGCAGTCCACTATATACAGCCTCCCCTTTCCATTTGATACAAATGCATAAATGCTTAGTAGCGGACGTAAGACTCGCGGGTATGCTAGATACTGACCCTTGCTTTATTTTCGCCCTTTTGTTTTGCCTGATCGGCCGCTGCAGTCGACGTTGCTGCCGAGGAGCAGAAGATCCCCGATGTAGAAAACCGCAAAGTGAAGATCCCCGATGCCTTCTACGACGTCGAGTTCCCCTTTGAGCAGGAGTAGTTCGGAGGTTCCCAGGCAGGAGGCCTCGCTTTTTCGATCTTTGTTGTTTTTTTGTGCTAGCCTTCTTAAGGAAACCTTGTATCCTTGTGTCTATACTCAGATACTATTGCTTCTGCTAACTTTGTGCTCTCGAGCTGTTGTATTCGAGCCCTCGTGGCCCCTGGCTTGTATTAAACCTCTTGTATTATTTTATTTGTAGAGTTGTGTTGTAATATCTTACCGTGAGTCCCTGATCTTGATCGTGTACCTTGCGTGTATGATTACTGTACACGGTCTGATTTTGGGGGCGTCACAAGTTGGTATCAGAGCCGACTTCCTGTAGGACACCCCCCTTCCAACTCCGTGGTCGAAGTCGAGTCTAGTCTTTGCAAAACTACTTTACTAACAGTGTTGTGTGGCTTATCGGCCCACGTCGCAAACTTGGTGGTATTAGGATCCTTTTCTCCGTACCTTTATTCTGGGATTCTACTATCTTATCCTTTCGGGTAATTTTTCTAACTCTGACATTAGGATCTCGTGGTCGCATCTACCCGGAGAGCCCTTCACCCAAGATGATCGGTTGCTTCACCTGAAGATTCCAAAGATACTCTCTGATAAATTCCGAGAACCTACGTGTTCATCATCTCTGCAATCCCCTGCCACCGATACGTCCGTTTGGATAATTACATACACCTTCCGTTCATCCATTCAATCCCAGTGGCTCTTGTTATTACAAGATACCCCAAAATGCCCTCCATTGTTTTGGGAATCTTTAAGCCTGCTACCTTGCAGCACCTTTTTCATATGAATTCATTCTTCTGGCTCAGACGTCATACCAGACATGAGCTGGATCTCGGTAAATTAAACCTTGATTGATTGTCCGTCCAGTTCCATTTAGCTTACTCATATTTTTGTCGGAGGATCTGCTTCCGATCCTTCATTTTGGAAGTCATAATAACTTTATATTCAATCATCGAATTATTCAGAAGCTTCTATCATCTGATGCCTTCACATTCCTTCTTCTTATGGTTGATTACCGATACTCACACCAGATTCTTTGTGGTCCCATAACCCATAGTTTCACAGGATCGAAACCTGACTCTTGTCATCTACCTTGGGATATTCGGCCCGATATCATGATTATGACTGATGCCCTGGACCTCTTTTCATCATCCGTCATAAACATCGAATGCATGTCTATCCACTTGAAACTTCTTATACCTCCTTTCATTTCTCTCGATGTATTCCCCTGAGTATAAACTCGGAATATACTTTTTAACCCATTCCCTTGGAGAACCTCGATTGATTAACCTTGTACTGGTCAAAACCCCTTAAGATTTTCGTCCTAGTCTATCCGTAAGTACGACGAAGACCCCAAAGAAGGATGAAAACTCGTCGAGATGCACTGATGCAGAGAAATGAGGACATCAACGAGAAGGATTAACTTCTTCGAGAAGGACATCAATAACCAGAAGAATCTCTAGAATACGAAACCAAAACTCTACCCCATACACTACCTTTAATTCTCGGGACGAAAATTCTTTGTAGTGGGGGAGATTTGTAACACCCTCGGTGTCAAGCTACAGTGATCACCTATTGTTAATGATTAGTCCCAATGATTAATATTTCCTTGATCATATACAAGGTCAAATAATATTAAAACCCCTTTGGTTGGAATTAAAAACAAAGTGGAAACAAAGTGAAACCAAAAATGTTGCATACAATTTTATAAAAAGTCAAAAAATCATTTGACCATACTAAAATACAAATGATATTTTATCACAATGTTTAAATATTTTAAACAAGTCTAACAGTAGCAAAACAACCACCTTTGTTCCATTTTTAAATAAATAAATAATGTGAATGAATTTATTTTGTAACAAAAACTTTTGTAGATGGGCACAATTATATAACATGCATATTGGGATCAGTTACATGTTTTACAAAACTTAATTAATGGCCAAATAAAATATAAAAATAAAGAAAAGAATTAAAACAAAGAGAAAACTAAATGAAAGCAAATACCTATATTACGTCGTGGGCAAAGCCCACCCAAACCCCCCTCCCCTCCCACGGTGGCCCAACCACCCCACCCCTTTCCTCAACCTCCTGTTCACGAGGGGGGGAGCCGTGGCGGCCATCCCGCGGTCGGCGGCGGGGATAAGGCCCCCTGCGCCCATGCCCTCCATGAAACCCTAGCCGCCACCTCCTTTTTCCCCCTTCGCATCTCCATCTTCCTCCCCAAGCTCCTGTGTGCGCCACCGGGTCCGTCATGGCCGCGCCTCCATGGCCGTCGTGGCCACCGAGCTCCCTGGTGCGAGAAAACTTGTCCAAGAGCTTTGTCTTCATCGTGTACATCGACTCAGGGAAACAGATCGGGCAAGGACACCCCATTCGCGCACAATTTGGGTCGTCTTCAACCCCGGGCTGGCGGACGCCCTTGCCAAATTCGTCGCGGTGACCACTCCGTCGACCTCAACGTCACCACTACCGTGCTCGTGGTGAGCCCCTACCTCCATTCCCCCCCTTATTCCTGTCGATTGCTCGCCGTTTGGCCGCCTCCCCATTGGGGCCCGACGCTTTCGTTAGCCATGGTCGGAGCCCGTGATCTCCATGCCTTCCTTCCACTGGCCTCCCCCCCCCCCCCGCGCACCCTCCCCTGCCCTCCCGCATGCGCCTCCATGCTCCGCCCCCTCCCCTCCACTCGATGCTGCCCTCTGGCCGAGCCTCCATGGCCAGCCGCGCCTCGGCCCGCTCCCTGCGCTCGTGCCGACCTAGGCGGCGCCTTGGGGCACCCTGCGCTTGGTCGTCCGCCCCTTGGCCGCAGTCTCGCCATGCCAATCCGGCCGTCGCTCGCCGTGCTTCCTGGTGGCCGGTGGCGTTCCCTACGTGAGAGCCCAAGGAGGGGCTGGCTGGGCCACTGACTGGTGGGCCAGCCTCTGTTAAAAAAATGTTAATATAATAATAATAATTAAAAAGATTAATTAGTGAATGATTAGTTAGTAAGTTTTTTTGCCTAACAGTCTGTGACAGATGGGTCCCAGGCCTTTTAATTAAATTAAACAGATATTTAACTATGTGTGAATGACAACTGGGCGCGCCTAGTTTAAGAAGTTAATTAAATTGGATTATAAAGAATATTTGTATTACATGTGGGTCCACTTGGTTATTAGAATTAATTAAACATTTTTTAATATAAAACAGAGGCTGACTAGTGGGACCCACTGGTCCGGGATGACCTGTCCACATAACTGTTTTGGATACAACAATTTATTAATAAAAGAAATTCAGTAATTGCTTTAAAATGATTAAACCTTTAAAAATTAATATATTTTAAACCGTAAATCAGATAAAAATATTTTATATATCAAACTTGATCAGAAAAATGCAACGAATTCGGATACGCTACCCATACCCCCACCACACCCCTCTAACATACCGAACGTGGAACAATTCCCCTCCGGTTCATCTGTCTGTCAGACGACTGGAGCCGGTAAAATTTTCCGGATGGAAATTTTCTGAACATAAAAGTTGTTCGGAATGCATCAACGATCACAGATACGCTATCCACATGTCTGTCAGATGTCTCTAACACTGCAGAAATGGAACCTTCCCCCTCCGGATCATCTGTCCGGAAATCACCCGGTACTGATGAGTCATCCCCGGATAAATTCCCGCTCCGACTAAAATACTTAACACTGCGTTAGAACACCACAACCAATGTGTTGCCTTGTCTTGAATTTGTATTTCTATTATTGATGTGTATTTATTGTTTCTCCCCCTTTTTCTTCGATAGACCTCGACACTCCCGCCGACGACACCTTTGCCGAGTACGACTACTTCGTCGACGACCGTACCCCTACCGTCGAGCTTCCAGGAAAGCAGAGCCATTTTCCTTCCCCAGATATCTCCTATCTTTTCCGTACATTTCTTGCACTACGCATATGTTGCTGCTGCTATGTTACAATCCTATTCTATTGCATAGCCTGTTTTTGTCGCCCCTTGATGTACCTTTCCTTGTCCTATGCTGTCTTATAAATATATATAATATTCAGCAGTAAACCCTGTGCATTGTTAGCTAGGTTTAGAATAGCGGGCCGTGATCACTCTGGTGAGTGAACGCGGATTACAAAATACTATAAATGCAATAGGTACGAATCAATGCAGACGCCCTAGGGAACATACAACGGCGAGACTCTGCCGAGTCGCTTCGAGTTTGAGTTACGAGTGGAATAACTCGTATTTCACTCTCGTCGGCTTAGTAGCATAGAATCACTGGGATGATACGAGGGTATTCCTCTTTAGTTCATTCCGCTGGTGTCTCGGCACCACCGAGGTGATACAAGAATATTCCTCTTTAGTTCATTCCGCTGATGTCTCTGTCGAACCTCTTCAGGTGTACCATCGAGGGTGATTCCTCCTGGTTTAACTTGATGGTAGGCACTCGAATCAACTGGTGTCCTTACAGGTAAGGAGTCGGGTGACCCCACGGTGCC
This sequence comes from Bromus sterilis, assembly GCA_950022295.1. Classification (NCBI taxonomy): domain Eukaryota; kingdom Viridiplantae; phylum Streptophyta; class Magnoliopsida; order Poales; family Poaceae; genus Bromus; species Bromus sterilis. The sequence goes on from OX465595.1 coordinate 300,836,849, forward strand.
CGCGTAGGGTATGTTAGCGGAACGACATGTCAGGTGTATTCCACCGGTGTGCGGCGGGCCTGGTACTGTTCGTGACCGACATGTATCCTATTGTACGAAAGTCTAGGCCTTCGGAGCCAACGCGAGATAAGTTAAGGAGACGGTTCACCTTGTTGGTAACCGCACGAGTTGGTGGGACGTCAGGGCAAGCAGTGATGTTACTGGGGGTCCTAACTTCTGTCGTTGTCCGCGACTCATTCAATAAGGGGCAACGATAACGGTTGTCTCGACAGAAAATAATAAAATGCTTAATGGGTTCGGCGGCTGACTTGAGTAGCCTTTTGGCTTGTACGCACTACCTATACGTGGGATTACGGTGTGGGCCCACCGCGTTGTGGTCTCGTTCGAAAGCTCTGAAAGACGTCCAGTTCAGCATTGTGGCCGGGACTGATTGTCACCTGTGGTGTACAAATCTCCCGCCTCACAACGACCTAGAGAGCGAGGGATGATAGGCCAATGAACCCCTTGCACTTAGGGCTGTAGACCGGTGGGGACCTCTCTGATGAGCCGTAGGATGGGCCTCGGCGTGTCGGATAGCCTCGGTGGGGTGTTCCCTAACAAGGTGTACGCCACCCTGGAGATCCGAGCGTGTAGTATGACACCAGTGCACCCCTGTAGGGAAGATAATCTATTCGAATAGCCGTGTCCACGGTAACTGGACGCTTTATGTTGAAGCCAGATCCTACCACTACAAACTACTACTATTAAACTGTTGGTTCCGGGTTTTCTCCCTCGTGGGGATGTCGAGGGAGGGAACTCGGAGGCATTGTTAATTATGATTACAACTTATTATTATACAATGCAGCAGGAACTTCTGCTGTATTATTACTTTCATTATTGTGATATTAACTATTGGCTGATTCTTACCTCATGCTGCAAGACTCGTCGGAAGATGCTAGTCTTCGATAGGCCTAGCTTCTCATCCTTATTCTGATTTCTACCTTGCAGTCCACTATATACAGCCTCCCCTTTCCATTTGATACAAATGCATAAATGCTTAGTAGCGGACTTAAGACTCGCGGGTATGCTAGATACTCACCCTTATTTTATTTTCCGCCTTTTGTATTGCCTGATCGGCCGCTGCAGTCGACTTTGTAGCCCAGGAGCAGGAGATCCCCGATGTCGACCACCGTAATGTGAAGATCCCCAATGCCTTCTACGATGTCGAGTTCCCCTTTGACCAGGAGTAGTTTGGAGGTTCCCAGGCAGGAGGCCTCGTCTTTTGGATCGTTGTTGTTTCTTTGTGCTAGCCTTCTTAAGGCAGCCTTGTATCCTTCTGTCTGTACTCAGATAATATTGCTTCCGCTAACTTTGTTCTCTCGAGATGTATCCTTGTGTCTGTACTCAAATATCCTACCCTTGTATTCGAGCCCTCGTGGCCCCTGTCTTGTATTAAACAGCTTGTATTATTTTATTTGTAGAGTTGTGTTGTGATATATTACCGTTAGTCCCTGATCTCGATCGTGTACCTTACGTGTATGATTACGATACACGGTCTGATTTTGGCGGCATCACACCCAGTGGTTTGTCCATAAGAATATTTGAATAGAAAATTCATTCTTTGATTGGATTCAAAAAGATCCGATAGAAATCGTGATGACCCTTTTGAGAAGATTGATTTTATAGCCAAATTTAAAAAAGAAAGAGATATAAATAAACGGAAGCTAAGACAAAGGTTTGAGGTCAAAATAGAGTATTAATATGATGGAAAGAATGTGACAAATGTCCAAACAGAAAGATTTGATTCTAAGGATAAATTTGATGAAGAATATATTTCAAAATAAATTATAGAATGAGAGGAATAATAAATATACTCAAATTCACATAATAAATTTGAGTTAAATTTTGAATTACCAAAATTGAAATATTACTGGACCATAATAAACTACATGTTCCAAGAAATCCGAGGATATAAAATTTGTCGAAATCCGATTTACGGGCTAGATGTTATGAATTTCTAAAGTTAGGATATTTTTCCCAAAAATGAATTACGGGATAAAGAATTAGCCTGCCACGTGGCGACCTGGGAGACTCGTTGGTCAAGGTTAATGATTCAGTTTCGTCCTCGTATGGCCTAGAAGTGCTACCGGAGTTGAGCAGAATATGTTGAGAGCACGATGACGCGAACGGCGTGCTCCGGCCTTACAATTGGAAGGGAGAACATGTCACAATGGTGCGCAAAGGAAAGGAGTAGAAACTAGAGGAAGAAATATGGCCTAGGTATCTTCCGTGGCGACAAAATCATCACCGGAAGTGTGGATGCATCTTTACTCCGACGAGCAATTGCTCACGAACGAGAGGGCTTTGGAGAGGGACTTTCTGCGTGGGGATGTGTGGTTCAAAGGGGTCCTAGAGGCGGTATTTATAGGTCATGGGAGGTCCATATAAGGAGAGTGAGCAAGATTTTGGAAATGGAGTTAATGTCATCCATGGAGAAATAATGGGCATTAAAAGCGAGGTTTTGGAAATGGAGTTAATTGCATTCATGGAGAAATAATGGGCATTAAAAGCGAGGTTTTGGAAATGAGTTAATGACATTCATGGAGAAATAATTGGCATTAAAAGCATTAAAGTGGGGTTTTAATTTCCTGAATAAATTCCTTATAATGTTCTACGAATGTAGACTTCATATAGAATCGGTCAAATAATTATGTAGAAGGAGGGGAGGAAGGAGTCCAGGTGCCATGTACCTCGTTTTTTTCGTTAACGAGTGACTCGTTTGTTCATGAACTTGAGACAAAAGAAGATGATATGAGCCTTAGTGGAAATTAGGTCCAACGAGGAAAAAGACAGAGGAAAAAAATAGAGAAATATGGGCTCGGCTTATATGATCTAGGATTTATATTTTCTAGTATCTAACAACACTAAAATTCTGGATTATCAAATCCCTCCAAATGGTAAAACACATATATATAGACTAAATAAAGTATAGAGAGTATAGGAGTATATTTCTCTCCGAATAAATTTTATAAATATATTTTTGTCAACAAAAATTCATTTAATGCATTAACAAATTCCCCAAATTAGTTTTAGGGTTTTATAAATACCAAAAATGATTAAAAATAATAATCAAGTGTTCAAATGAGCACTTTAAATTTTTTCCAATACTATCTTCGAAGAAGTCATATTATCTCCCCTCATTTTATTTAATAAATTATTGAAAATATTTAAATATCTCTTAAACGTGAATATCAAATACACTCCAATTTAAAATAAGAATTTAAAATACATGATTATGGGACCACAATAAATTTGAGAAAGTCATCTTATTCTCACTCTAAAATATTTAGTTGTGGTTCCTACTAAAAACCAAAAAAGACAAAGGAAGAAAAATAATTCTTTGAGTTTTGAATAAACTTCACAACCAAGATTTTCATTATTGGATAAATGATTATCCAATTTTATTAAACGGTTTGTAAAAGTTTAAACAAAAGGTCAAAAAAAGTTTTCATTTACCCTGAAATTGAAACAAGTTAATAGATATTATATTATTTATTAACATTCCAAAATTTGGAAAATTTTGGGTTGTTATAAACTATCACCCTTAAAAGAAATCTTGTCCTCGAGTTTTGCAAAGGCTAAAATGAAATGGGTTAGGGTCGAGGTTTCGTAGGTCACTTCCCCATGGTCTTGGCATAACATTATGAGGCTTGCAGTTTATCTTTCACTTCTCGTCTGAGGGATGTCTTCCACCGGTACAATTACATATGCTTCCGTTACTTCCGTATATACTAGGTTTAAGGGTTATCCTGTGTCTCAGCGAGGTTGTTTGGATCAATTATCCTCTCGGGGTGTTAGGGAACTACCACCCTTAAGAACAAACTGGTGGGGATTCTTGAATTTTTTCATTCCATGATGGTTCTTCATAAAACTTCTACAGATAGGAATCTGCCTCTCCCAAAGAAACAAGTCTTGCAAAAAACACATAGGTTCCGAAACTAACTATCAAGACGCTCATGGTGGTCAAAATAACTTCCAAATGGAGCTTCTTGAAAATCTCCATGTTTCTTACTCACCATATGACCTATGTTAGGCACGATGCCTATCTACAAGGGTAATGCGTCTTACCCTAGGCTCTCTGATTTTCCAATCTAACATACAAAAGTATACAATGAGAGTCTTTGGTATGGGGGCCAATCCATCCCGTACTCAAATCATTACTTCATATGGAGATAGATGAATCACGCATTCTAACACTCGGTCTTTCTCACTCCTCTTAAAGAGGTCTTCGCCTGCAAAACTAATAAAACGTTTTTGGGTGGCGATGATCCTAGATGGTTTGTGCTCAAATCTTGCCTCCGTAGAATAGGGAACTTACATGTGCACAAATTGCGTTATCCATGAATATGGGGGATTCTTGCAACTTCTATATTCTGAATCCACTCTTCTACATTGAATGGGTCACTAGTCTCATCAAAATATTAATGTCCACTGATGGGATTTAAGGTTGGTTAGAGATGAGATAGATCTTCAGAGAGAAGGGGAGATGGATATCTACCTAACAATCATCAAACAACTAACATATATAATTGACTCATTTACTACGTATTCGTCAGGAAGTCTTCATTCTCTTCGGTTCTTGAAAGTCTTCGATACAAGGAGTTTCGTCGATGTGATGGTATTCTGATACATCATCCGTTGCTCACACCTCTCAAGGTTCAATTAATAATAAATCCTACGAAATACGTGTCTCAAAAACACAAATTTAAATTTAACAATTCAAATGACACCAATCATTAAATCAATAGCGAGAACTCCGAGAAAACTCCAAATATCACATCATAAATTCAATCAAACAATTCCTATTGTACCTTCCTCCACATGAGCTCGCATGGTCGGGCACTCTACTCGCACTTTTTCGTTCATTTCACAACTCTCATGGTGGGCTTCGATACTATTGGTATTGTGTAATATATTCCTTAACTTCTTCACAAGCATCTTAGTCTTGGATGTATGCATATTTTCTATGGGTATTGAGTAATCTAGGGATCTTTAGAGTCTTCAAATTCTTCGAGTCTTCCATACTTCAATACTTCTAATTCACGATGAAAACATCTATTCTCCGAAATGGTCCTAAGCTATCCAATATCTTGTCCTTCCCGAAGAGACATAACACAATCCTTCTCAGTGGTCAAAGTGGCATGGGTATAGTCTAACTTTTTTGGGATAAGAGGGATTGTTTGGTAAAACTTAGAAAAGATGAGTAGTAATGGGTTCTTTTCAAAATAATATTTTTAGAGAGTATACTTCCTAATGGCTTCCAGTTTCTAGGGCCACAACCTACAGTCAACATGTGCTCTGATACCATCTTGTAACGACCCGGTCCCAAAAGGAACCAAGTCTACTGTGCTTCTGTGCTATCCCTGGATAAGTATGCTAGCACACATAGTACTCGATGAAATACCATGAATCACATGTCAAAAAGTAACGTAAATACATGGTATTTATTACCTTATAGCCTTTGGGCTAGAATACACCGCGGAAACAAACAATACATAAGTGGAGTCCCATCAACACCAACGGCAAAGTTGAGTGTAGACATCGTAACCCTACATCGCATCACTTACTCGTCGTATACAATCCTGCAACACCGAAGGTTACAGCCCAAAATGGGTCAGTACTTTGAATGTACGACAAGTTACTCCCAAAAGAATACATAACAGACCTATCTTCTACATGCAATTTGGCTGGTGGAAAAGCTCTAAGAGTTTCAGTTTGCATAAAGCTGATTTTTTCCTACTCAAAGTATCATAATAGTACTACAAAGCTCATAATATGATTCAGTTGGTTTCTCCAAGTCAATCTATTCCCAAATTTGATTGAACCAAATTGGTGAATTAAATATGATGAGATCTGTCAACATTCCAACTTCTAGATGCTCAAAGTCGTCAGTAACCGCGGATACGGATAATCATGATCGGTTTGTACACTCTATAGAGGTTTGTGCACTTTTCACCACAAGACTCGACCACCTCCTTTTTAGTTCATCACACTGCATTTTGTATGGGAACCGGAAGGTTGAGTCATGGTCTTTTAGAAGAGTTTCCCTCACTCTAGCGGTGCCCATCCGACCTACTCATAACTACATTCGTAGCACCACCTAGTAAGAGTCACTCCAACTAATCAACCAAGCCAAAGCCCATAATAGCTTGTGGCTGCACACGTAAGCTTCTATTTATGAAAAATATGATTGACCCCTAAAGGCCTAGGTGGCATTCCGCAGAGATTACTGGCCATCTCCAGGTCACTCAAGCAAATCCACTCGTTCCACCAGGGTGCCCCTAACCATTCCACCCAAGTGGTTCATTAACATTACCTTGGTCCTGTTTACTGCTTAGTCACTCATACCTCATAATGGATCACTTCCCAATCCACGTCTACTTAGCGAATAAGTATAATTCTACACGGTGGAGACAATGATATAAGTTTCAGACCTACCTCAATAAACTACTGGGTGTAATAGCATAGCATAATACATAATCCTATCAATGCATAATATTTAAGTTGGAATACAACGCATAGGAAAAATATAGGTATAGCTGGAGTATGATCAAAAGAGTAACTTGCCTGGATCCTGGAGATGGAATATTCTACTCGTAGCCGTCTCTCCTTCTCTTTACAATATATCTAACGATAAACCAGAAATACTTCAAAAAACTTACACACAAATCCAAATTGAAGATCCAAATGAAAATACAATTAACAACATAAATATTTAGTACTAAGCTGGTTACTATGGCGTGGCTAGGTTGAGATAGGATCAAGTTGTCTTGGATGGAAATATGATGGAAGTCATGTTCCAGGGATCTAATCAAAGGGATACAAGTTATAATTAAGGTACGATGAAACTAGCTTCAGTATAAGTTCAAACGGATTGTGAGTATGTCAAACCTAATTGGTTTGTCCATAAGAATATTTGAATAGGAAATTCATTCTTGGATTGGATTAAAAAAGATCCGATAGAAATCGTGATGACATTGTTGAGAAGATTGATTTTTATAGCCAAATTTATAAAAGAAAGAGATATAATTAAATGGAAGCTAAGACAAAGATTTGAGGTCAAAATAGAGTATTAATATGATGGAAAGAATGTGACAAATGTCCAAACAGAAAGATTTGATTCTAAGGATCATATTTGATGAAGAAAATATTTCAAAATAAATTATAGAATGAGAGGAATAATAAATATACTCAAATTCACATAAGAAATTTGAGTTAAATTTTGAATTACCAAAAGTTAAATATTACTGGACCATAATAAACTACATGTTCCAAGGAATCCGGGGATATAAAATTTGTCGAAATCCGATTTACGGGCTAGAAGATATGAATTTCTAAAGTTAGGATATTTTTCCCTAAAATGAATTACGGGATAAAGAATTAGGCTGCCACGTGCCGAGTTTTGATAGGTCCGTACCTATTCAATTTAAAAAGAACAAAACAAGAACGGATGAGCGAGAACTCACCGGAGAGTTCGCTGGAATTTGGAGAAGAAGATCTCCAGCATCAACAAACGGACGAAGGGTGTAGAGGACGACCTAGGAGACTCGTTGGTCAAGGTTAATGCTTCAGTTTCGTCCTCGTATGGCCTAGAAGTGTTCCTGGAGTTGAGCATAACACATTGAGAGCACGATGATGCGAACGGCGTGCTCCGGCCTTACAATCGGGAGGGAGAACAAGTCACAATGGTGCGCAAAGGAAAGGAGTAGAAACTAGAGGAAGAAATATGGCCTAGGTACCTTCGATGACGACAAAATCTTCACTGGAAGTGTGGATGCATCATTAATCCGACGAGCAATTGCTCACGAACGAGACGGCTTTGGAGAGGGACTTTATGTGTGGGGATGTGTGGTTCAATGGGGTCCTAGGGGCGGTATTTATACGGTCATGGTAGGTCCATATAAGGAGAGTGAGCGAGATTTTGGAAATGGAGTTAAGGCATTCATGGAGAAATAATGGGCATTAAAAGCGGGGTTTTGGGAATGGAGTTAATGGCATTCATGGAGAAATAATGGACATTAGAAGCGAGGTTTTGTAAATGGAGTTAATGGCATTAATGGAGAAATAATTGGCTTTGAAAGCATTAAAGTGGGGTTTTAATTGCCTGAATAAATTCCTTATAATGTTCTATGAATGTAGACTTCATATTGAATTGGTCAAGGAATTAAGTAGAAGGAGGGGAGGAAGTAGTCCAGGTGCGATGTATCTCGTTTTTTTTTCTGTAACGAGTGACTCGTTTGTTCATGAACGTGAGACAGAAGAAGATGATATGAGCCTTAGTGGAAATTAGGTCCAAGGAGGAAAAAGAGAGAGGAAAAAAATTGAGAAATATGGGATCGGCTCAGATGATCTAGGATTTATATGTTCTAATATCTAACAACACTAAAATTCTGGATTATCAAATCCCTCCAAATTATAAAACACACATATATATATAGACTAAATAAGTATACAGAGTATAGGAGTATATTTCTCTCCGAATATATTATATATAGATATTTTTGTCAACAAAAATTCATTTAAGGAATTAACAAATTTCCTAAATTAGTTTTAGGATTTTATAAATACCAAAAATGATTACAAAAAAAATCAAGTGTTCGAAGGAGCACTTTAATTTTTTTACAATACTATCTTCAAAGAAGTCATATTATCTCCTCTCATATTATTAAATAAATTGTTGGAAATATTTAAATATCTCTTAAATATAAATATCAAATAAACACCAATTTAAAATAAGAATTCAAGAATGATTATGGGACCACAATAAATTTGAGAAAGTCATCTTATTCTCACTCTAAAATATTTAGTTGTGGTTCCTACTAAAAAACAAAAAAGACAAAGGAAGGAAAATAATTCTTTGAGTTTTGAATAAACTTCACAACCAAGATTTTCATTATTGGATAAATGATTATCCGATTTTATTAAATGGTTTGTAAAATTTTAAACAAAAGGTCAAATTTTTTTCATTTACCCTGAAATTCAAACAAGTTAATCAATATTATATTATTTATTAACATTCAAAAATTTGGAAAAATTTGGGATGTTACAACATACCTAGGCCTGCCTATGGGAACCACTAAACCTAGAATACAACATCTCATGCCATTGGTTGATAGAGTGGAGAGAAGGCTAATTGCTAGTTCCGCCATGCTGAACCAGGGGACTAGGCTCCAGCTTCTAAACTCTATTATTTCATCACTCCCTATCTGCTATTTGTGCTCTTTGGCCATTCCTCAAGGGATCTTAAAACAACTGGAGAGAATTCAGAGGCAGTGTCTTTGGAGGGTTAACTCTGAATCACAAAGGAAATCCCTAGCTGCTTGGGATCTTGTCTGCAGACCAAAGAAGAAAGGAGGCATGGGCATCATAAATCTACAACTCCAAAATAAAGCCCTATTGTTGAAGCATCTGCATAAGTTCTACAATAGGGCTGACATTCCCTGGGTCTCCCTCATCTGGAACTCCTATTACAATGGGAATGTTCCATATGCTACTGTGCTTTGTGGTTCCTTCTCGTGGAAAGACATCCTAAAATTGGCAGATCTTTATAGACCAGTGGTTTCCATTCAGGTCAATTCTGGAGACTGTGCTCTTTTGGTATGATGGATGGCAATTGGGAAATTCTTTCAGACCCTTGAGAGATAGATTGCCTCACCTTTTCTCCTATGTCAGGGATGAGAAACTATCTGTCCAAGAGTTCATCTCAAACACAGAAGCTGCCACACTTTTCCATCTACCTCTTTCCTAGCACGCTGCTCTTGAGCTTCAAGCTTTGAAGAATTGGTTGGAAAACCTGCTGAGAGACACTTCCATCCCTGATGTTTGGATTTTTCTTGGGAGGGATGGATATTCTGCCAAGCTGTTCTACAAATTGATGCACTCTCATCTACCTGATGATTCTTCCTGCAAGTGGATCTGGAAGAGTAAATGTACCATGAAGATCAAAGTGTTTGGTTGGACCATGCTGTTTGATAGAATTAATACTAAGGAAATTTTTAGAAATTTAACCCTTATTTGCATTTTAAACACAAAATGAACCCAAAATTTAAATTTTTCACAAACTAACCCTTTTTCATGGCGCCCGCCTCTATGGCGCCATGCTAGACACCATCCCGTCCTAATAAAAGGCGCCATACAACTCGCCACGTCGGACCTGACAGTGGGCCTGCCAAGACCATGACGCCTTTACCAATGGCGCCATGCCTTGTACCATGGCGCCTTTACTAATGGCCCCATGCTCTCTACCATGGATCCCTGGACAAAGGAGTCATGGTACTTAAGTTTAATTTTGATGCTTCGTACTATAAACGGCTGCCGATTCTTCATACGAACTTCGATTTTGATGTTCTTGGACTCGTTGAACTCGTATTGACGAGGGCCTCATTTTGATATCATTGGATGTTTATTTAGAGAATTTAAATAAAATACAATTTTGATACTTCCCAAATGGCTAAGTCTCGCACCGTAGGTCCTCCGGTTTGACTTCAATTTAATCCCTTTGAACATGTCATTGCCAAGACCATGCATAGGCGAAAAAACCTAAAAATACAATAAAAAGAAAAAAGAAAAAAATAAAGTGATGCATTAAAATTATAAAACGTAAAATATGAGAAACTATGCATTATTGATAAGGAAAATTGGTTGCATATGATATGAGGTATTTTTCCACCAAAATATGCTATGAAAATGCAAATAAAATTCACTCATCATGCATCTCACTCAGGGTATGCTCCTAATCCGCCTAGGGAAAGCCAACCTTATTTTTTATGGAAGATACCCTAAGTGAGATGCCCGACTTAAGGGGAGGAGGGGCATCTCACTCAGGGTATGCTCCTAATCTTCTCAGGCGCTGAGACTCTGTTAGATTCAGATCCAATGGATGCTTAAAACAACAAACCTAAGAAGAAAATAACAGAGTCAGTGATCGAGACTATTTACAAGCAAATCAAATAAGGAACGGTTGAATCGGTCGACTAGCGAAGGGAGGGATATGTATCATCTCTGATGCGTTGAAGATGAAAACGATTGGAGAGCAAAATAGCGTCGTTGGTCTTCATTAATGTATCTCACTCGTCATGCAATCAAAATTGCGCATAAAATTCACTCGTCATGCATCTCACTCATTAACATCATGATTTAATTTTGTTGTAAATATTTTTCTCAAGTAAGAATCATATGCTACATGTCACCTTTAATTCATATGTTTGCTCTGATGCACTATACCAAGATCCATGTGACATGGAAGAGTTTTCTATATCTAATTAATTATATATTTATTTTATAAAAGTAAAAACTTAAATTATACATAATTGCAAGGGAGCTTCCATATCTCTCATGTTCTTCAATCATAGGGGATCTTTCATATCTCTCATGTTATTCAATTATAGGAAGATTTCATATCTCTCATGTTCTTCAATTATAGGAAAGCTTTCATATATCTCATGTTCTTCAATTATAGGGAAGCTTTCATATCTATTATGTTGAAAAAAATAAGATATATGAAAGCTTCCCTTACAATTTTGGATAGGTTAAGATTTTGTTTTTCGAATGACCGGGCAGGCGTGCGTTTCAAGGGGTGCATGGTCTTGGCAATGACGTGTTGTAACAGCCCATGAGCAATAATTGTAAATAAACATGAAATTGTACGTTGTCTGATGACCTTGTAACTTGGCATGATGCTAGTGTTTATCATTTCATGTGGTGATTTAAATTTCCATTGGGATTGGAGCGCATTTGATTTGGTTTCAATTGCTCCAAAAATGGTTCAAGAAGCATGTTGGGGGATTTGTTCCATTTCCTTTTGTGCTCCCCTGAACCTCAAACTTGGCCTTCCATTGCAATGCCAAGGGTTTTCAAAACCTCATTTCATTTTTTCCACCACCAAAAACAGGGGCTCTAGTTAAAAGTGTTTTTGAAATTCGAAATAGTCCACATTTTTGTTGTTGCCAAAAATGGCCAAACCAATTTTAGAAATTGGCAAATATTCCAGGGTTCATTTACATATTTTGTGTGTGTTGAATAACCTTGTGAATATTTTTGAAATTTTTTCAAACCTTTTCTATTTTTAAATAAATGGAATAGGTCAGCAGGGGCTGGATTTCTTTTCTTTTTCCCCTCTCCCTGTTGCAGGCCCAGCCCACCTGGGCCTTCCACCTCTTCTCGCGCTAGAGCCGATCCGCGAAGGGGTACGGCGGGCCGCAGTCAGCCGTCGATCTCCATCCGACGGTGCTCCGTCGTTGTGTTTCCAGCGTGGACATGAGGTCCCCTCCCCCTCCTCTCTCACGAGCGCGTCCGACCACGGAAGGTGGAGACCTCCGGCCAGGGAGAGGGGGAGCTCCCTATTTGAGGCCACCGGAGGCACCCCGGGGAACCTAGGGTTCCCCTCCTCCAATTTCCCCCTTGGGTCGCTGCCGCAGCGCTCAGTTGCTTCGTCCCGATCCGCCACTGCCGCACGTGACCGAAGCTCAATTCGCCGCCGATGATCCATTTCATCGCCCGCGCGTTCGCGCTCGCCCTCCTGCGGGCCTTTCTGACTCGTTCCCGTCGCTGTTGTGGTTGCAGGAGGCCCACCGCGGTCCCACGATGTAGCACTCCCGCGACGCAGCAGTTCTTCCTCGCCATCGACCGTGTGCTCCGGCGTCCCCTCCAAGGTGTTGAGGCCGTCCCCGAGCACCCCAAGGGGAGCCTCCGGTGCTCCCCTGCTTCCTCGTTCGCACGCAGTAGATAGCCCCCGTAGTTTTGCGTTTCCGGCCGCCGTGTCGCGGGTCCTGGCTAGTCCGGTGATCACCGTGGACCTAGCGTTGTCAAGGTGTGTGCGGACGTGCCCCGTGCACGTCCAGAGCGCGTCTATGGCCTCAAAGGAGCACCCTTGCGCGTGCTTTTGGTCCTAGTTCCCCGGTGTCTGAAGTTGTGCGGTAGACAGTGGCGCCGCCGTGAAGTTCAGTCGCTCGTCGCGTCGCCGTCGATGGACTAGGGCCTCGATCTGGAGTGCAGATGCGTAGGTGGAGGTCCCAACTTCGTTTAGAACACCGTAGAGCGGCCTGAGTTGATCTGTGCGCACCGCTATGTTCGCCGGAAGGTCGTCGGAATCGCGCGGGTTCTGGATCTTCAGAGCAGGTCGTCGCCTCTCTAATCCCGTGAGGATTCCGGCGAGGTCGAAGGGAGCTGGTGGCCATGGCGTGCACTGTTGTGCAGAGGGAGGTGCCCTCTCGAGTTTCCCTGTGGTAGCTCGCGAGGAGGTGGCCGGAGTTTGACGCGAGCCTCTCCGAAAGTTGTCGCCGCATCGGGTTCAGAGGGAAGCTGTCGCCTTTCTTCAGAGCTTGCGCGGGTTCAGTTCAGAAGGGAGGCCGTCGCCTGGGCCTGGGAGGAGAGAAGTGGCCTTGGGCCCAAGATCCAGTCGAGCGCGTCCTTTTTCCTTTTTTGTTGATTTTCTGTCAGAGCCGAGCTGGGCTTGCTAGCTGGGCCGAGCAGGAGAGGAGGAGAGATGGGCCCTGGCGCCTGAGGCAGCCCATTTGGGCCAGTGCCTTTTTATTTTTCTTTTTCTTTTGTTTTTCTTTTTCAAAAAAATTTCAAAATTCAAATTCAAATCTGAATTTGAATTTCAAATGCTCACTGCCCCAAACATGTGTTCCAATATATGAATTTGGGGTAGTTTTCCCCAAGGATCAGTGTGGTGATAGTTGTTTTGCCATTTGAGCTTTTTCCAAAATGCAAGTGGTGCACTTTTGCACTCAGGCCCCTAAACTCCTTTGTATTTGCAACTGTGTTTTGCAAATTCAAAAGGTGCCATAGCTTATATGGTTTTGGGGTAGAAAAATGCAAGGATTCAAATGGTGATGTCCATTTGATATTTTGTGCAACTAAATGGACATGGTGTGATCACTTAACTATTTCAAAACCTTGACTTCCTATGGGAACCACTAAACCTAGAATCCAACATCTCATGCCATTGGTTGATAGAGTGGAGAGAAGGCTAACTGCTAGTTCCGCCATGCTGAACCAGGGGACTAGGCTCCAGCTTCTAAACTCTATTATTTCATCACTCCCTATCTACCATTTGTGCTCTTTGGCCATTCCTCAAGGGATCTTAATACAACTGGAGAGAATTCAGAGGCAGTGTCTTTGGAGGGTTAACTCTGAATCACAAAGGAAATCCCTAGCTTCTTGGGATCTTGTCTGCAGAGCAAACAAGAAAGGAGGCATGGGCATCATAAATCTACAACTCAAAAATAAAGCCCTATTGTTGAAGCATCTGCATAAGTTCTACAATAGGGCTGACATTCCCTGGGTCTCCCTCATCTAGAACTCCTATTACAATGGGAATGTTCCATATGCTACTATGCTTTGTGGTTCCTTCTCGTGGAAAGACATCCTAAAATTGGCAGATCTTTATAGACCAGTGGTTTCCATTCAGGTCAATTCTAGAGACTGTGCTCTTTTGGTCTGATGGATGGCACTTGGGAAATTCTTTCAGACCTTTGAGAGATAGATTGCCTCACCTTTTCTCCTATGTCAAGGATGAGAAACTGTCTGTCCAAGAGTTCATCTCAAACACAGAAGCTGCCACACTTTTCCATCTACCTCTTTCCTAGCAGGCTGCTCTTGAGCTTCAAGCTTTGAAGAATTGGTTGGAAAACCTGCAGAGAGACACTTCCATCCCTGATGTTTGGATTTGTCCTGGGAAGGATGGATATTCTGCCAAGCTCTTCTACAAATTGATGCACTCTCATCTACCTGATGATTCTTCCTGCAAGTGGATCTGGAAGAGTAAATGTACCATGAAGATCAAAGTGTTTGGTCGGACCTTGATGTTTGATAGACTTAATACTAAGGAAATTTTTACAAATTTAACCCTTATTTGCATTTTAAACACAAAATGAACCCAAAATTTAAAATTTTCACAAACTAACCCTTTTTCATGGCGCCCGCCTCTATGGCACCATGCTAGACACCATGGCGCCCTAATAAAAGGCGCCATACAACTCGCCACGTCGGACCTGACAGTGGGCCTGCCAAGACCATGACGCCTTTACCAATGGCGCCATGCCTTGTACCATGGCGCCTTTACTAATGGCCCCATGCTCTCTACCATGGATCCCTGGACAAAGGAGTCATGGTACTTAAGTTTAATTTTGATGCTTCATACTATAAACGGTTGCCGATTCTTCATACAAACTTCAATTTTGATGTTCTTGGACTCGTTGAACTCGTATTGACGAGGGCCTCATTTTGATATCATTGGATTTTTATTTAGAGCATTTAAATAAAATACCATTTTGATACTTCCCAAATGGCTAAGTCTCGCACCATAGGTCCTCCGGTTTGACTTCAATTTAATCCCTTTGAACATGTCATTGCCAAGACCATGCACATGCCAACAAACCTAAAAATACAATAAAAATAAAAAATAAAAAATAAAGTTATGCAAGAAAATTATAAAACGTAAAATATGATAAACTATGCATTATTGATAAGGAAATTTGGTTGCATATGATATGAGGTATTTTGGCACCAAAATATGCTATGAAAATTGCGCATAAAATTCACTCATCATGCATCTCACTTAGGGTATGCTCCTAATCCGCCCAGGGAAAGCCAACCTTATTTTTTATGGAAGATACCCTGAGTGAGATGCCCGACTTGAGGGGAGGAGAGGCATCTCACTCAGGGTATGCTCCTAATCTTCTCAGGTGCTGAGAACTCTGTTAGATTCAGATCCAATAGATGCTTAAAAGAACAAACCTAAGAAGAAAATAACAGAGTCAGTGATCGGGACTATTTACAAGCAAATCAAATAAGGAACGGTTGAATCGGTCGACTAGCGAAGGGAGGGAGATGTATCATCTCTGATGTGTTGAAGATGAAAACGATTGGAGAGCAAAATAGCGTCGTTGGTCTTCATTAATGTATCTCACTCGTCATGCAATGAAAATGACGCATAAAATTCACTCGTCAGGCATCTCACTCATTAACATCATGATTTAATTTTGTTGTAAATATTTTTCTCAAGTAAGAATCATATGCTACATGTCACCTTTAATTCATATGTTTTCTCTGATGCACTATACCAAGATCCATGTGACATGGAAGAGTTTTCTATATCTAATTAATTATATATTTATTTTATAAAAGTAAAATCTAAAATTATACTTAATTGCAAGGGAGCTTCCATATCTCTCATGTTCTTCAATCATTGGGGATCTTTCATATCTCTCATGTTCTTAAATTATAGGAAGATTTCATATCTCTCATGTTTTTCAATTATAGGAAAGCTTTCATATATCTCATGTTCTTCAATTATAGGGAAGCTTTCATATCTATTATGTTGAAAAAAATAAGATATATGAAAGCTTCCCTTACTATTTTGGATAGGTTAAGATTTTGTTTTTCGAATGCCCGGGCAGGCGTGTGTTTCAAGTGGTGCATGTTCTTGGCAATGACATGTGGTAACAGCCCATGAGCAATAATTGTAAATCAACATGAAGTTGTACGTTGTCTGATGACCTTGTAACTTGCCATGATGCTAGTGTTTATCATTTCATGTGGTGATTTAAATTTCCATTGGGATTGGAGCCCATTTGATTTGGTTTCAATTGCTCCAAAGATCGTTCAAGAAGCATGTTGGGGGATTTGTTCCATTTTCTTTTGTGCTCCCCTCAACCTCAAACTTGGCCTAGTCTTTTCCATTGCAATGCCAAGGGTTTTCAAAACCTCATTTCATTTTTGCCACCACCAAAAACAGGGGCTCTACTTCAAAGTGTTTTTGAAATTCAAAATAGCCCACATTTTTGTTGTTGCGAAAAATGGCCAAACCAATTTTAGAAATTGGCAAATATTCCAGGGTTCATTTATATATTTTTTGTGTGTTGAATAACCTTGTGAATATTTTTGAAAAACTTTAAACCCTTTTCTGTTTTTAAATAAATGGAAAAGGTCAGCAGGGGCTGGATTTCTTTTCTTTTTCCCCTCTCCCTATTGCAGGCCCAGCCCACCTGGGCCTTCCACCTCTTCTCGCGCTAGAGCCGATCTGCGAAGGCGTACGCGGGGCCGCTGCCAGCCGTCGATCTCAATCCGACGGTGCTCCGTCGTTGTCTTTCCAGCGTGGACAGGAGGTCCCCTCCCCCTCCTCTCTCACGAGCGCGTCCGGCCACGGAAGGTGGAGCCCTCCGGCCAGGGAGAGCGGGAGCTCCCTATTTGAGGCCACCGGAGGCGCTG
Organism: Bromus sterilis; assembly: GCA_950022295.1. Classification (NCBI taxonomy): domain Eukaryota; kingdom Viridiplantae; phylum Streptophyta; class Magnoliopsida; order Poales; family Poaceae; genus Bromus; species Bromus sterilis. The sequence continues at coordinate 300,854,102 of OX465595.1, forward strand.
CGGGGAACCTAGGGTTCCCCTCCTCCAATTTCCCCCTTGGCTCGCCGCCGCCGCGCTCAGTTTCTTCGTCTCGATCCGCCACTGCCGCAGGTGACCGGAGCTCAATTCGCCGCCGATGATCCATGTCGTCGCCCGCGCGTTCGCGCTCGCCCTCCTGCGAGCCTTTCTGAGTTGTTCCCGTCGCTGTTGTGGTTGAAGGAGCCCCACCGCGGTCCCACGATGTAGCACTCCCGCGGCGCAGCAGTTCTTCCTCGCCGTCGACCGTCTGCTCCGGCGTCCCCTCCAAGGTGTTCAGGCCGTCCCCGAGCACCCCAAAGTGAGCCTCTGGTGCTCCCCTGCTCCCTCGTTCGCTCGTAGTAGATAGCCCCCGTAGGTTTGCGTTTCCGGCCGCCATGTCGTGGGTCCCGGCCAGTCCGGTGATCACCGTGGACCTAGCGTTGTCAAGGTGTGTGCGGACGTGCCCCGTGCACGTCCAGAGCGCGTCTATGGCCTCAAAGGAGCCCCCTTGCGCGTGCTTTTGGTCCTAGTTCTCCGGTGCCTGAAGTTGTGCGGTAGAAAGTGGCGCCGCCGTGAAGTTCAATCGCTCGTCGCATCACCGTCGATGGACTACGGCCTCGATCTGGAGTGCAGATGCGTAGGTGCAGGTCCCAACTTCATTTAGAACACCGTAGAGCGGCCTCAGTTGATCTGTGCGCACCGCTATGTTTGCAGGAAGGTCGTCGGAATCGCGCGGGTTCTGGATCTTCAGAGCATGCCGTCGCCTCTCTGATCCCGTGAGGATTCCGGCGAGGTCGAAGGGAGTTGGTGGCCATGGCGTGCACCGTTGTGCAGAGGGAGGTGCCCTCTCGAGTTTCCCTGTGGTAGCTCGCGAGGAGGTGGCCGGAGTTTGACGCGAGCCTCTCCGGAAGTTGTCGCCGCATCGGGTTCAGAGGGAAGCTATCGCCTTTCTTCAGAGCTTGCGCGGGTTCAGTTCAGAAGGGAGGCTGTCGCCTGGGCCTGGGAGGAGAGAAGTGGCCTTGGGCCCAAGATCCAGTCGGGCGCGGCCTTTTTTCCTTTTTTGTTGATTTTCTGTCTCAGTCGAGCTGGGCTTGCTAGCTGGGCCGAGGAGGAGAGGAGGAGAGATGGGCCCTGGCGCCTGAGGCAGCCCATTTGGGCCAGTGCCTTTTTATTTTTCTTTTTCTTTCATTTTTCTTTTTCAATTTTTTTTTCAAAATTCAAATTCAAATCTGAATTGGAATTTCAAATGCTCACTGCCCCAAACATGTGTTCCAATATACGAATTTGGGGTAGTTTTCCCCAAGGATCAGTGAGGTGATATTTGTTTTTCCATTTGAGCTTTTTCCACAATGCAAGTGGTGCACTTTTGCACTCAGGCCCCTAAACTCCTTTGTATTTGCAACTGTGTTTTGGAAATTCAAATGGTGCCATAGCTTTTATGGTTTTGGGGTAGAAAAATGCAAGGATTCAAATGGTGATGTCCATTTGATATTTTGTGCAACTAAATGGACATGGTGTGATCACTTAACTATTTCAAAACCTTGCCTTCCTTTCTTTGCATTCTTTTCAACTTCATTGCATGTTGAGTCTTTTCATCTGATCTTTCAATTCTGTTCCATGTTGTCTTCAATTTCTTGAAATCTCAAACCAGCCCCTAGGATGTTGTCATATGCAATGTGGCTGGATCCTTTTCTTTTGTTGTATCTTTCCGGTGTCAAATTCACCGACACTTTCCTCCGTCTCCGGAATCGCTAATTATTTCACGATGTTTATTATTGTTAATTGTTGTTATTGTTTCATGCCATGCCATGTTACCATGATATTTACACCAAAATTAAGGCTATGACCAAAGCCATAAAATAAATAAGTAATTGCATATGAAGTTGTTGACGTGTCGTCAACACCTCCATTCAAATTTGACTAGATAGGGTCATACCATGTCTTTAAACTTGATCATCTCATCCATGCTTGAGTATTGTTGATCTTGATGTTTACTCGTGTGCTTTCCCTTGCCGGTACCTTACGTTAGCACCTGAGAGTGCCGAGGAGACTTACGTGGAGATTTCCAACACCGAGCCCGAGGACCCTGCTACGTCTGCTCCGTCGACCGATTACCCAGGCAAGGGGAAGATTTATACCATTACTTTATAACTTTCTGCCTACCTTCCTAGCTGTAGTCTAGAACGTTGTTTTGGTCCTATCCACCTGGCTTATGCCACGATCAAAACCAAAACAGGCATGACCCCCACATCCCAGCAAAACCAATGTATTGCTAAGTTACCGCTGCTCATCCATTGCTTAGTATGATTAAGAAAACTTGCTGCTTACCCTATGCTATGGTTGGCATATCATGTTAATAAAGAAGTTGGTTGATATTTATTATTATGATGTTAATTTATATCTGATGAAGGATGGGAGACCGGTCTGTTCCCGCCAAGTGCTTTTTCCGTTCGAGTCACTTAGGTCCCGAGTTCCGGGTATTGTGTTTCTTGACGAGCGTGCCTAATCATGTGTGGGATTCTGTGGGGTCCCCTTGTCTTACCTACCTAGCTTCAAACAGTTCTAGTGCTGGCCCGATCTGATTTACTTTTTTCAAAACATGTGTGTGCTTGGTTGGTACCCCAGCAGTTTTTGAAAGAACCCGGGACAGCGGAGACATGGTTTCTCTTGTTGGTCCACCCCAAGGAGCTAGGGGGTTGTCCACATCTGTTTGGGCAGCTAACCAGACCTCATACAGACGGTAGAGGCCGATTCGAGAGCGCATCCGGCTTTTGAGTTGGGTGTCGACTCACCGGGGGCCACCTGGAATTGTGCGTTGTTAGTTAGAGGGACTATGACGTTCCGGAGTTTCAGGCATTTACCTTGCCAAGTGGAAACAGGGCGTACGTGCGAAGCCTATGATGGGTAGTTGGTACACCCCTTTAGGGTTAAATCTTTTCGAAAAGACGTGTCCGCGGTTATGGACGACTTGAGACCCACTCCTTGTTCATAGAATAACATAAATTGAATCATAATTAAAAGTTGCCTACCGTGTGAGTGCCTTGGCTGCTTTTCTTCGTCCAGGGGGACCGAGAGAAGATCAATGTTGTGTTATGTTTGTCGTAAGTAGGTGCATAGCCGACTTATGACACGATGTCACGTGCATTCTTGGATCTTACCTCTACTCTAATAGAACGATAGCCACCATATATGCTAGTGCAGCTGCAACTTTTCCATTTACCTTGTCTTACCGTAGGAAGTTAGTTATCCTATAATGATATAATATCACCCCTTGTTACCTTTGTGATTTTACTGTTTTTCCTGATCGGCCGCTGCAGTTGACTACTACCTCGACCCGAGCACCGGACGATACTTCGTGGAGGTGCCCCCGGAGGACGACGATGAGGATGACTTCGCTCAGTAGATCCTGTAGTTGGGTTCCGACGTTCCGTGGGTGGACTTGTTTATGTTTAGCCCTCTCTAGGGCCATTTGGATTTTGGCCGTACTCGGTCGTGATTGTCTTCCGCTTGCTGCATGATGTAGTGTTAGGTCTATGGTCTTCTGAGATGATGTAATAAAATACCAGCGGCGATGTATGCCCTGGACTCTATATATTTATGTCTTAGTATAAATTTCATTGTTCTTATATCTGTTGTCGAGAATCCGGCAGCGACACGAGTGCGAGTGTCGTGAGTCGGTGGCCTTTTATGCACTAGAAAGCGGGGCGCGAAAGCGACTAAATTGAGTTAGCACCGCATCGGGGGCCTTACAACTCTGTATCGGAGCAGGACTGACTGTAGGAGCCCTTACTGGCCGAAGTTGAGTCTAGAAACTATTTTGTATTTACTAAGGAAAAATTGGAGAGTAGGAACTCTTTCTTTTTCTTCTTACCCCACCCTCCCACCCCTTTTTCCGTGAGGAAGTGAAACGTTGTTTTTCTCTCTGCAACTTATCGCCTTTCAAAACAAATCTAGATTCTCGTTTACATGAGGCTCCAATTCCTTGCTATCAACCCCCCCCCCCTCGCAGGTTCTCCGAGGCTCGAGACCCGCTGGAAGCGGATGATTGGATCGCAGAAATCAAGAAGCTCTTCAATGCAAACACCGTCAGACCAGTCGACTATGTCACCTTCGCCTCCTTCCAGCTTCAGGGTGCAGCAGCCAGCTGGTATGATACCTACAAGGCCAACAAGGGCGATGCTATCATCACGTGGGGAGACTTCATAGCAGACTTCAGAGCAGTGCATATTCCGAGTGGCTTGATGGACAGGAAGCGAGAGGAGTTGTTGGCTCTGAGACAGGGTGACAGGTCAGTTCAGGAGTACAACCTGGCCTTCGTCAGGCTCGCTAGGTACGCTCCGGAGGAGGTCTCCAGAGAGGCCAAGCGCATTGCCAGATTCCGTGGGGGTCTCAGCACAGAGATGCCCAGTGCAACCCCACGCTGTTCTCGCAGTTCGTGGATCAGGATATCCGCCAGGAGTCAGCCAGAGCAGAGTGGGATGCAGACAGGAAGCGCCAGAGAGAGCACAGCTCCGCAGTGATGGCCCACAAGAAGGCAAAGACTTGGGTCATAGAGGCACCACCGCAGAGGCAGCAGTTCCAGCAGAAGGGGGCAGTTGTCCACACTTTTTCCCGCCCTCCCGTCCCAGTTCAGTAGGGGCCTCGCTCTACACCACCACATGCGAGGCCACCCAGGCCGTAGCCCTAGCCCAGGCCCGGCGTGATCTTCTACAAGTGCAGAGAGTCGGGGCACACTTCTCCAAACTGCACCGATCCGCGCTTTGCTCGGCTCCCACCGCCTCCACCTCGCTCTACTCCGAGCACTGCAATGGTGAAGGCACAGCCACGTGCAGTTCGAGTGAACAACGTGATGCTCACAGATGCTCAGCAGTCTTCAGAGATCGTTCTTGGTAGGTTGCTTGTTAATTCTGTTCCTGCGACTGTGTTGTTCGATTCCGGAGCTTCCCACTCATTTGTTTCTCATAGATTCGCTCACGATCAGGTTCTCACCGTGGAGGACATGCCCAAGTTCCTGCCTATTGTTTCACCCGGTTCCAAGTTCACTTCTTCTATCCGTGCTCCATTTGTAAGGATCACTATTCAGGGTTGCCATTTCCCAGCCTCGCTCATCGTTTTGCCTAGTTGTGACATCGATGTCATTTTGGGCATGGATTGGCTTGTGCAGCACAAGGCCAATATTGATTGTCCAACCAGATCCGTGAAGATGATACATGATTCAGGCGAAGAAGTCTTGTACACCTGTGGCTCAATGGCAAGGGCACCGCAGTTGTACGCCTTGAACGCAGGAGTTGCACCTTTGCTCGAAGAGGTCAAAGTTGTCTGTGAGTTCCCAGACGTCTTTCCAGAGGAGTTTCCAGGAATTCCCCCAGTTCGAGCTATTGAGTTCGTTATTGAGCTAGAGCCTGGTACTCAGCCGATTTCTTGGCATCCATACGAGATGTGTTCAAAGGAGTTGATTGAGCTCAAGAAGCAATTGACAGAGTTGGAGGCAGGCGGTTTTATCCGCGTGAGCACTTCCCCTTGGGGTGCACCAGCTTTGTTTGTCCAGAAGAAGGATGGGACTAGCCGCTTGGTCCAGGACTATCGCGGTATCAACAAGAAAACCATCAAGAACAAATACCCTTTAGCCCGCATCAATGATTTGTTCGAACAGTTTAATGGGGCAAAGGTGTTCTCCAAGCTTGACTTGAGGATGGGGTATCACCAAATCCGTGTTCGTGAAGAGGACATCCCCAAGACCGCGTTCAGCACACATTATGGGCTGTATGAGTTCACAGTCATGACTTTCGGGTTCTCAAACGCCCCTCCAACATTCATGAGAGCTATGAACTATTTGTTCCAAGAATGGGTTGATTTATTTGTGATCCTATACCTCGATGACATTCTTGTCTATTACAAGTCTAAGGCTGAACATGAGGAACAGCTGCGCCTAGTGCTGCAGAAGCTGAGAGAACACAGTACTATGCCAAGTTCTCCAAGTGTGAGTTTTGGCTTGACAAGGTCAATTTTCTGGGCCATGTTATTTCCTCTTAGGGAATTGCGGTTGATCTAGAGCGAGTCCGCACTATTCAAGAGTGGCTCCGCCGAAGAATGTGAAGCAGCTAAGGAGTTTTCTCGGCCTCGACAGTTATTGCAGGAGGTTTGTGCAGAATTTCTCCAAAATAGCAAAGCCAATGACTGAATTTTTGTGCAAAGTCAAACGGTACACTTGGTCACCAGCTTGCCAGTTAGCCTTCGAGGAGTTGAAAGAGAAGTTGACCACAGTTCCAATTCTCACGCCGCCAAATGAGTCACAACCTTTTCAGGTGTTTTGTGATGCCTCCTTGCAAGGTTTGGGTGGAGTTTTGATGCAAGGCAGAAATATTGTGGCTTATACCTCACGGCAGTTGAAGACGAGTTATCCCACGCACGACTTGGATCTTGCAGCAGTTGTGCACGCTTTGATCACTTGGAGACACCTCCTCTTAGGGAGGAAGGTGGATGTGTTCACCGACCACAAGAGTCTGAAGTACTTGTTCACTCAGCCAAATCTGAATTTGAGGCAAAGAATATGGATTGAAACCATTACTGAGTACACAGTTGATATTCAGTACACGCCTGGGAAGGCGAATGTCATAGCTGATGCGCTGAGCCGTAAGGGCGATTGCAATAATATCCAGGTTCTGAAGATCCACCCTGATTTGTGTGAGTCCTTTCGAAGGCTCAATCTCGAGCTAGTTCCAGTAGGCTACCTTGCCAACCTTGTGGTAGAGCCCACTATCCATGAGAAGATCCGTGAAGCTCAGTCTGGGAGCTCAATGATACAAAAGATCAAACAGGGTATTGCCGCCTCAGTTCCAAAGTACGGTTGCTTTTTAGTGCATAATGACGGCACCGTGTTGTTCGAAGAGCGAGTTGTTGTTCCCAAGGAGGGAGATCTCAGAGAGGTCATCATGAAGGTAGCCCATGATTCCAAGCTATCGATTCACTCTGGCAGTACAAAGGTGTATCAAGATCTCAAGCAAAGCTTTTGGTGGACTCGTATGAAGCGGGATGTTGCCCGTTACGTGTCGCAGTGTGATGTGTGCAGGAGAGGAAGGCACAGAACCAGAAGCCTGCAGGCTTGCTTCAGCCACTCGAGATTCCGGAGTGCAAATGGGATCACATAGAGATGGATTTCATCACAGGCTTTCCCTTGTCGCAAAAGAAGAACAATTCCATCTTTGTTGTCATTGACAATCTTTCCAAAGTTGCCCACTTCTTTCCAGTGAAGGACTCCATTTCAGCAGCTCAGTTGGCGGATTTGTACATGATACGTCCCAAACGTATCTATAATTTATGCTTGTTCCATGCATATTTTGTGTGACTTTGAAATGTTTTGCTTGAACTTTCATACACTTTTGAACCTATTTGGACTAACCTATTAACTCAGTGCACCCAGTTGCCAGTTTCTGTTTTCTGCTGTTTTTGTATTTCAGGTTTTCCGGCCATTAAAAGTGCTCCAAAAATTCCGGGGAAAAAATATAAAAATCAGCGCAACAGAAGCTTCCGAAAACACCAAAGAGCGGAGAAGGGCCATCACCAGGAGGCCAGGAAGGCCCCTGGCACGGCCCCACCCTAGGCCGCGCCAGGAGGCCTCCTGGCTGCCCGGTGGGTCCCCTCGACGCCCCCCTTCGCCTATATTTACCCCTCGGGGTGGAAACCCCTAATACGGTCTCCTCTTTCGCGATCTCGCCTCTGTTCCGCTGCAGCCGCCGTTTCTAGATCGGGGCTTCCTGGAGAAGCTGCTCCGGCACCCTGCCGGGAGAAGCTACCCGCTCCGGGAGACCTTCCATAGCCATGGACGCCTCCCGTATGTACCGTGAGTAGTTTCCCTTGGACCATGGGTCCATGACCAGTAGCTATGCGATCTATCTCTACCCCTTCTGTTCTTCCACTTTCGAGTCCTCGTGAGTTGCCTCACAGGATCGAGGCATCTATGTAATTTCTGTTGTTGCTATGCTGAGTTTGTTGGGATCTGATGGATTATGAGACTATGTTCAGATTGTGATGAGTAATATATTTGGTTCTTCTCATTTATATTTTGTTCTTAAGTAAATTCTTGCATGTTCTCCGTTGCGATATTTGCTTTGGCCAAGTATTTTATTTGCAACTCCAAAAGAGAGTGTTATGCTCGATTGTGGGTTCAGCCCCTTGATGTCTAGCTTGAGTGACAGAAACATGAGACTAGGCGATGTGATGTTGCCACCAGGGATAAAACAACAGTACTTGTACCTGCGGGTGCAAGGATTGTTTACTATACGCATAGTTCTTTTAATGCAGTTGTCTGTTGCTTTGAGTTTACACTTTGGGTGGGATTCCCAACTTAATACCAGCGAGATTTTCTTGATAGATATCTCAAGGTGGATGATCGTGGTAGATGCAGATGGATTTCGGCCTACTTACCTTGGCGTACTACCCATTGCTTTTGAGCCCTTCCTTTCTTTGCAGCATAGTTAGCATTGCGGTGCCTTCATAATCCTGTCAATTGCCCAACTGTGATTTGTTTACCTCGCTAGCACTTTTATCGTCTTTTGGGAGAGAGACATCACTAGTGAAAATCACGGGACCCCGGTCCATCTTCATATCACTGTTTACACCCTTATTACTTTCAGTCTTTACTTTCAGTTGCCACTATTATTATCTCTTGCGTTGATCCTTTGTAAACAGCAAGGCCGGAGGAATTGACAACTCCTCTGTACTCATTGGGAGCAAAGTTATTTGTATCTATGTGCAGGTCCAGTGAAGCTAGCAACCTTGGAGATTGTTCAGTTTACCACCTTCTTGTATCCTTCGGAGTCCTATGGGATACAAACCTTGGTATCTTTGCTAAGGGAAAACATGCCGCTGCACTATATCTCACTCTCTTACCATCAGCAAGTTTTCTGGCGCTGTTGCCGGGGACTCCAGTCTACAAGATAGGGGAGTTGCACACTATCTTTTACCTTTGCTTTTTAGTCTTGTTAGTGTACCTTTTAGTTTTTACTTTTGTGTCCTTAATCAAAAATACCTGCTGCGACTATGGGTTCCAATGAAAACACTAAGTTGTGTGACTTCACTAGTCACAACAACAGTGACTTTATCTGCACTCCTATTGCTCCACCTGCCACTTCAGCACCTTCTTATGAGATTAAACCTGCTCTGCTTAACCTTGTCATGAAAGATCAATTCTCAGGAGCAGGAGAAGATGCTGCCTTGCACCTAGACAACTTTATCGAGCTCTGCGACATGCAGAAGTACAAGGAAGTGGATGGAGACATCGTCAAGATGAAGCTTTTTTCCTTTCTCTTTGAAAGGAAGAGCCAAGGAGTGTCTACAATCTTTGCCCAAGAACAATATTGATTCTTGGAGCAAATGCAAAGATGCTTTTATAGGGAAGTACTATCCCCCTGCTAAAATTATTCAATTGCGGAGTAACATTATGAATTTCAGGCAATTGGATAACGAACATGTTGCCCAGGCTTGGGAACGTATGAAGACGCTTTTCAAGAACTGCCCCACACATGGACTGACTACCTGGATGGTTATCCAGACTTTTTATGCAGGCTTGAAGTTCACCTCGCGGAACCTGTTAGATTCGGCCGCGGGAGGAACTTTTATGTCAACCACGCTTGGTGCTGCCACAAAGCTACTTGATGAGATGATGCTGAACTACTCGCAATGGCACACCGAGAGATCTCCAACTGGTAAGAAGGTAAACTATGTCGAGGAGATCTCCTCTTTAAATGCAAAGGTTGACCTTATCATGTCTCTACTTACCAAGCATCCTTCTATTGATCCTCAAGATGTTCCTTTAAATTCTTTGGTTGCTCAGGAGCAAGTAGATGTCAATTTTGTCTCTAGAAACAACTTCAACGATAATGCTTATAGGAGTAACTTTGGTAGCAACAATCATAGGCCTTTCCCATCCAACAACTATGGGAACAACACTTATCGTACCACCAGAAACTCCACTTCAGAACTAGAGACCTTGCTTAGAGACTTTATCACTACCCAAAAAGCCTTCAACAAGAATGTGGAAGAAAAACTAGCTAAATTAGATCATCTTTGTTTGAAGGTAGACAACTTAGCCCTTGATGTTGAAATGTTAAAAATTAGAACATCTCCCCTTGAGGAGAGTAAGGTCACTCCTATTAATGCTATCTAGTTACAAATCAATGAAAATATTAGGATGATGGCTAAACTCAAAGAAAGATGGGCTAGAGAAAAAGAGGAAGAGGAGAGAATTAAGAGCCTTCCTACCTACCACACAGTAGCTACTATCCAAGTAGTTGAGGATGTCCAAACTGTTAGCACCCATCACACCCCTAGTCCCACTCGACCTATCAATGGTGATGCTACCACCTCAACCATAGATGAAGAAACCTCTATGAACATAGAGGCTTTCAAACAAGTGAACCTAAATGATATCACTACCTCCTTGATAGATGGTAGTGACCTAGACTTTGACAACTGCACTTTACCTGAAGTTATTGGTTTCCAACACAAGATGTCTAGAGACCCCCACACCAGCACACTCAATCTTGCCTTCACAGAGCATATCACCAATACTCTAATCAAAGTTAGAGAGGAGAAGCTTAGACTAGAAGCCTCCATACCTAGGAAGCTAGAAGATGGTTGGGATCCTATGATAAAAATTAAATTTAATAACTTCTCTTGTTATGCTCTTTGTGATGTTGGAGCAAGTACCTGTGTTATGCCCAAAATAATGTATGATATGCTTGAATTGAAACCTTTTGATCCTTGTTCTTTTGGTGTTCGTCTTGTTGATTCTTCCGTAAAGAAACCTTTGGGGAAGATCGACGATGTTCTTATCATTGTCAATGACAATTATGTTCCCGTTGATCTTACTATTATGGACATTGAATGTGAACCTTCTTGTCCAATTATTTTGGGACGTCCTTTTCTTCGCACAGTTGGTGCTATCATTGACATGAAAGAGGGAACTATCAAATTCCAATTCCCTCTCAAGAAAGGGATGGAACATTTCCCTAGGAAAAAGATTAAGTTACCTTTTGAGTCTGTCACACGGGCTAGTTATTCTCTTGAAAAGACTTGATCTTCTGCTTTAAGCCTAGCTAATGGCTCTAAAAAAGCGCTTTCGGGAGGCAGCCCACAACGAATTTAGGTTTTTCTTTTTGATTTTGTTCTGTTCTTAGTGGTCTTGATGATTTTTACTACTGTAGCAACATCATTGTATCTTTATTTTTCAAGCTTCGTGCCAAGTTTAGCCTCATACGGCAAGGGAAGTAAAAGATGTGACATGTTGTCCAGAAAACAGATTCTGTCCTCGTGACTAGAAAAATCAGAGAAAACTCCCAATTCGTCTTTTTGAGCTGAATTTTTTACACAGCATGTTCTATACAATTACGAAACTTCCGTATGTTCTGAGTTTATTGATTTGAATTGCAGAAATACCTCTAAAAAAATCAATTCTCTCTGCTGTTCTGTTTTTCACAGATTCTGCCACGTTTTGTCTCTCTTCACTTTTGCAAACCTTAAGCTTGCTTTTTCTTTGCAAAAGCCTTTTGGAAATCTTGGGAAACAGTAGATCTTCCTGGAAATATTTATTTGCAGTAGAGGAAAATTATTTTATTAGGGTACTAACCTCTCTAATCAGCCTACAATGAGTTATGTATGAAGCGAGTTTTCAAGTGCGCGATGGAGGATGATGAAAGAAGATTCAGGAGGGTCAAACGCTCAAGCTTGGGGATGCCCATGTGCACCCCCAATAAATATTCAAGGAGACTCAAGCGTCTAAGCTTGGGGATGCCCCCGTGCATCCCCTTCTTCATCAACAATTATCAGTTCGTCTCTCGTTGCACTATATTTTTATCACTTCATGCGTTATGTGGTTTTCTTGGAGCGTCTCGCTCTTAGGTTTTGTTTTTAGTTTTCTTTTGATTTGTTTGCTGTACTAACAAGTTAGACCCCAACTTACTCTTTTGTGTGGGAGAGATTCACGCTCCGCTTGAACTAGAACTTCTCATAGGATTTGCATGCTTATTATTTTAGTTGTGAACTGTTCTTTTTCTTTTCTTAGCTGCTGTTCTGTTTAGTTGTACTGCTTTAGTTTTTATCTAGAGATTTCCTTTTTCTCTTAGGTTGAACTTTATATAGGTTACATGTTTTATCTTGTTAGAGAGTTTGCCTGTTGCACTGAGTTCTCTGTCTTGACTGAAAGTAGGTAGTTAAAGTTGCAATTCTCTTTGTAGTAGTAACTTGCAATAGTTTTGAGGTATTGATTAGAGTAATGTTTGAACTTATGGTGTCAAGAGCTCTTGCCTATTAGTGATAGATGTCGTATTTTGAGAAATCCGTGTGTTTTTCGAAAACCAAAAACCCCTATTGAGAACTCTAGCTACTAGATGGATCATTAACCTCTGGAGGGTTCGAATATTAGAGTACACTCACGTACCATGAGTCGAGGATGCGCAAGGATAACCAAACCCCCATACACTCCTCCTCAGGGTACCTGTCTCTTTGTGAACCTCCTGATTAGATTGAGAGTTACCGATAATAAGTGCATGAGTTCTTTGGACTAATGTGAGTTTTCGAAAGTTGACACCTCCACCCACTTATACTTTTTCTAGCCTCTCATGTGTCGTGCATAGCTTTTTTCTCACTCCGAGAGTTGGCGTCCACCTTCGCCGGTACATCCAAACCCATGGCACGATACGCTCTGTCATCATAAGCCTCCTTATATCTTTCCTCAAAACAGCCACCATACCTACCTACAAGGCATTTCCATAGCCTTTCCGAGATACATTGCCATGCAACATCCACCTTCTCATGACTTGATCTTCATGTCACACATGCTACTTGCTTGATCGATGAGCCGCGTGCTAGTTGGGCCTTGCCCTAATCATTGCTACATGACGCGCTAATACCATTGCATATCCTGCTATCCTGGCAGCATCATACATTTGCATCATGATAGTTACATTTTCTTTATGTGAGTACCTTTGTAAAGTGTGAAAGATCTCCTATATTCTTGTAAAATATAGAGTATTGCCCCCAAAGTGAGGAAAAGATCCCAAAGAGGACAAAATCAAAAGATCCCAAAGAGGACAAGTGAGAGTTAAATAGAAAGAGCCATTGAGGCCACCAAAAAAATATAAAAAAAGAAAAAAAGAAAAAAAAGAGAGAAGGGGGCATACTACTATTCCTTTTGAGAGAGCCACACTAGTACTTCATCTCCTATCCCTTGTACTCCATAGAGATCATCATCATGCATATAGCTATGTGGGGACCCTTCACACTATAGAACTTGGCTTGTATATTCCAATGAAGAGCCTCCTCAAACAAGCTCTAGGTCTTCTTGAGCAAGAAAAGTAGATGCACCCCCACTAGTTCCCTTGGAGAGCTTTTAGCTAACATGTGCATCCGTTGTATGGCAATCCCTACTCCTCACATCATATCTATCATATGGCCTTCTCTCGCCTATGATTGTCCTCATTGATGTGAGCCTGTCACAAATTTTTGTCTTCCTCCTCCACCTTCTTTCTGTTTCGCCTTTTAGGTGTCAACTTTCTTGCTCACGCTCATCGATTGCATGAGTGCTCAAAATATCGAAAGGGAGTGGATCAGTTTGACTTGTACCTGTTAGTGGTCTGGGGACGAGTCCAGATAAGAATCCAAAGGAGACCAAGTGTGAAACTTTAGTAGATAGTTGTTCTCAACAACATTAATTTTTTTCTCGTATTTCCCTATCCCTTGCTTGCACGCAAACACCATCTGGAGACATTCGAGTCACGGAGAGCGAGAGCTCTTGCACCGTTTGTTCTTTTGTTGCTTGTGTCAATGCTAATATAGACTCTTGTTTGTTAAGACTTGAATTGAATTGCATGCTTTGATTGCTTTACTTAAAAGTCCTTTTTATGTTGTGTGGCATGTCACCACAGAAACTATGCTTTTTATCATTTACCTACTCGAGGACGAGCAGGAATTAAGCGTGGGGATGATGATACGTCCCAAACGTATCTATAATTTCTTCTTGTCCATGCATATTTTGGGGACGAGCAGGAATTAAGCTTGTGGACTTTGCCATGTTTTGCTTGGACTTTCATACACTTTTCAACCTATTTGGTCTAACCTATTAACTCAGTGCACCCAGTTGCCAGTTTCTGTTTTCTGCTGTTTTGTATTTCAGGTTTTCCGGCCATTAAAAGTGCTCCAAAAATTTGGGGAAAAATATATAAAAAATCAGCGCAACAGAAGCTTCCGGAAACACCAAAGGAGCGGAGGAGGGCCACCACCAGGAGGCCAGGAGGGCCCCTGGCACGGCCCCACCCTAGGCCGCGCCACGAGACCTCCTGGCTGCCCGATGGGTCCCCTCGACGCGCCCCTTCGCCTATATTTACCGCTCGGGGTGGAAACCCCTAATACGGACTCCTCTTTCACGATCTCGCCTCTGTTCCGCCACCGCCGTCGTTTCTAGATCGGGGCTGCCTGGAGAAGCTGCTCCGGCACCCTGCCGGGAGAAGCTACCCCCTCCGGGAGACCTTCCATAGCCATGGACGCCTCCTGTATGTACCGTGAGTAGTTTCCCTTGGACCATGGGTCCGTGACAAGTAGCTATGTGATCTATCTCTCCCCCTTTTGTGCTTCCACTTTCGAGTCCTCGTGAGCTGCCTCACATGATCGAGGCATCTATGTAATTTCTGTTGTTGCTATGCTGAGTTTGTTGGGATCTGATGGATTATGAGACTATGTTCAGATTGTGATGAGTAATATATTTGGTTCTTCTCTTTTATATTTTGTTCTTGAGTAAATTCTTGCATGTTCTTCGTTGCGGTATTTGCTTTGGCCAAGTATTTTATTTGCAACTCCAAGAGAGAGCGTTATGCTCGATTGTGGGTTCAGCCCCTTGATGTCTAGCTTGAGTGACATAAACATGAGACTAGGGGATGTGTTTTTTCCACCAGGGATAAAACAACGGTGCTTGTACCTGCGGGTGCAAGGATTGTTTACTTTACACATAGTTCTTTTAATGCAGTTGTCTGTTGCTTTGAGTTTACACTTTGGGTGGGATTCGCAACTTAATACCAGCGAGATGTTCTGGATAAATATCTCAAGGTGGATGATTCGTAGTAGATGCAGATGGATTTCGGTCTACTTACCTTGGCGTACTGCCCATTTCTTTTGAGCCCTTCCTTTCTTTGCAGCATAGTTAGCATTGCGGTGCCTTCATAATCCTATCAATTGCGCAACTGTGATTTGTTTACCTCTCTAGCACTTTTATCGTCTTTTGGGAGAGACACATCACTAGTGAAAATCACGGGACCCCGGTCCATCTTCATATCACTGTTTACACCCTTATTACTTTGAGTCTTTACTTTCAGTTGCCACTATTATTATCTCTTGCGTTGATCCTTTGTAAACAGCAAGGACGGAGGAATTGACAACTCCTCTGTACTCGTTGGGAGCAAAGTTATTTGTATCTGTGTGCAGGTCCAGGTTAAGCTAGCAACCTCGGCGCCATTGTTCACTTTACCACCTTCTTGTATCCTTCGGAGTCCTACGGGAGACAAACCTTGGTATCTTTGCCAAGGGAAAACTTGCCGCTGCACTATATCTCACTCTGCACTTGGGGTAACCAACGAGGCTTGAAGTGTATTAACACTCTCTTGCCATCAGTACACCGCAAGAGTTGTATCTTTGCATGTCATTCCCAAGAAGATCAGTTCTGATAGAGGCAGCCTTTTCACCTCTAAGTTCTGGCAGGCCTTTCAAAAGGCGATTGGTACGACATTGTTGTTCAGTACCGCTTATCACCCTCAGACAAGTGGGCAAGTCGAGCGCGTGAACCAAATCCTAGAGGACATGCTTCGAGCTTGTGTCATATCCTTTGGCATGAAGTGGGAAGAGTGCTTGCCGTATGCTGAATTCTCTTACAACAACATCTATCAGGCAAGTGTGGAGGCAGCACCGTTTGAAGTCTTGTATGGCCGGAAGTGCAGGACATATTTGAACTGGTGCGAGACAGGTGAGAGGCAGTTGTTCGGTCCAGATGTGATCCGGGAGGCAGAGGACAGAGTGAAGATTGTCCGAGAGAACCTAAAGGCAGCACAGTCTAGGTAGAAGTCCTATTATGACAAAAGGCACCGTGGTGTAGCATTTCAGGTTGGTGATTGAGCGTACCTGAGAGTGTCTCCATTGAGGGGAACTCACCGCTTTGGCATCAAAGGAAAGCTCCCTCCAAGATTTGTCGGGCCTTTCCGCATCCTTGAGACTAGAGGACCTCTTGCCTTTCGGCTCGAGCTTCCAGAAAGTCTGTCCATGGTGCATGATGTGTTCCATGTGTCCCAGCTAAAGCAGTGCTTCAAGCAGCCAGAGCAGGCCGTCGACTTGGGCGAGATACAGCTGAGTGCAGACCATTCCTACTCAGAGCGTCCAGTCCGTGTTCTTGAGACGTCCGAGCGGAAGACTCGCAACAAGACCGTCAAGTTCATGAAGGTTCAGTGGGCACATCATTCGGAGAAGGAAGCAACGTGGGAGCGTGAAGATCATCTCCGTTCCGAGTATCCAGAGGTATTTCAGGCTTAGATCTCGGGACGAGATCCTGTGTTGCTGGGGGGGGGTGCTGTAACAGCCCATGATGAATAATTGTAAATCAACATGAAATTGTACTTTGTCTGATGACCTTGTAACTTGGCATGAATCTAGTGTTCATCATTTCAAGTGGTGATTTAAATTTCCATTGGGATTGGGGCCCATTTGATTTGTTTTCAATTGCTCCAAAGATGGTTCAAGAAGCATGTTGGGGGATTTGTTCCATTTGCTTTTGTGCTCCCCTCAACCTCAAACTTGGCCTAGTCTTTTCCATTGCAATGCCAAGGGTTTTCAAAACCTCATTTCATTTTTTCCACCACCAAAAACAAGGGGTCTAGTTCAAAGTATTTTTGAAATTCAAAAGAGCCCACATTTTTGTTGTTGGCAAAAATGGCCAAACCAATTTTAGAGATTGGAAAATATTCCAGGGTTCATTTACATATTTTTTGTGTGTTGAATAACCTTGTGAATATTTTTGAAAAACTTTAAACCTTTTTCTGTTTTAAAATAAATGGAAAAGGACAGCAGGGGCTGGATTTCTTTTCTTTTTCCCCTCTCCCTGTTGCAGGCCAAGCCCACCTGGGCCTTTCCCCTCTTCTCGGGCCACAGCCCATCCGCGAAGGGGTACGCGGGGCCGCTGCCAGCCGTCGATCTCCATCTGACGGCGCTCCGTCGTCTTCTTTCCAGCATGGACAGGAGGTCCCCTCCCCCTCCTCTCTCACGAGCGCGTCCGGCCACGGGAGGTGGAGCCCTCCGGCCAGGGAGAGCAGGAGTTCCCTATTTGAGGCCACCGGAGGCGCCCTGGGGAACCTAGGGTTCCCCTCCTCCAAATTCCCCCCTTGGGTCGCCGCCGCCGCGCTCAGTTGCTTTGTCCCGCTCCGCCATTGCCGCAAGTGACCGGAGCTCAATTCGCCGCCGATGATCCATGTCGTCGCCCGCGCGTTCGCGCTCGCCCTCCTGCGGGCCTTTCTGACTCGTTCCCATCGTCGTTGTGGTTGCAGAAGCTCCGTCGCGGTCCCGCGACGTAGCACTCCCGCGGCGCAGTAGTTCTGCCTCGCTGTCGACCGTCTGCTCCGGCGTCCCCTCCAAGGTGTCGAGGCCGTCCCCGAGCACCCTAAGGTGAGCCTCTGGTGCGCCCCTGCTCCCTCATTCGCTCGCAGTAGATAGCCCCCGTAGGTTTCCGTTTCCGGCCGCCGTGTCACGGGTCCCGGCTAGTCCGGTGATCACCGTGGACCTGGCTTTGCCGAGGTGTGTGCGGACGTGCCCCATGCACGTCCAGAGCGCGTCTATGGCCTCAAAGGAGCGCCCTTGTGTGTGCTTTGTGTCCTAGCTCCCCGGTGTCTAAAGTTGTGCGGTAGAAAGTGGCGCAGCCGTGAAGTTCAGTCGCTCGTCGCATCACCGTCTGTGGACTAGGGCCTCGATCTGGAGTGCAGATGCGTAGTTGGAGGTCCCAGCTTTGTTTAGAACACCGTAGAGCGGCCGGAGTTGATCTGTGTGTGGTACGTTCCAAACGTACCTATAATTTCTGCTTGTTCCATGCATGTTTTGTGTGACTTTTCCATGTTTTGCTTGAACTGTCCTACACTTTTGAACCTATTTGGACTAACCTACTAACTCAGTGCACCTAGTTGCCAGTTTCAGTTTTCTGCTGTTTTTGTATTTCAAGTTTTCCGACCATTAAAAGTTCTCCAAAAATTCCGGGAAAAATATATAAAAAAGCAGCGCAACGGAAGCTTCCGGAATAACCAAGAGAGGGAAGGGGGGCCACCAACAGGCAGCCAGGAGGACAGGTAGCGCGGACCCACCCTGGGTCGCACCAGGCACCCTCCTGATTGCCTCGTGGGTCCCCTCGACGACCCCTTCGCCTATATTTACCCCTCGGGGTGGAAACCCCTAATAGGGACTCCTCTTTCGCGATCTCGCCTCTGTTCCGCCACCGCCGCCGTTTCTAGATCGGGGCTGCCTGGAGAAGCTACTCCGGCACCCTGCTGGGAGAAGCTACCCCCTCCGGGAGACCCTCCGTAGCCATGGACGCCTCCCGTATGTACCGTGAGTAGTTTCCCTTGGACCATGGGTCCGTGAACAGTAGCTATGTGATCTATCTCTCCCCCTTTTGTGCTTCCACTTTCGAGTCCTCGTGAGCTGCCTCACATGATCGAGGCATCTATGTAATTTCTGCTATTGCTATGCTGAGTTTGTTGGGATCTGATGGATTATGAGACTATGTTCAGATTGTGATGAGTAATATATTTGGTTCTTCTCTTTTATATTTTGTTCTTGAATGAATTCTTGTATGTTCTCCGTTATGGTATTTCCTTTGGCCAAGTATCTTATTTGCAACTCCAAGAGAAAGTGTTATGCTTGATTGTGGGTTCAGCCCCTTGATGTCTAGCTTGAGTGACAGAAACATGAGACTAGGGGATGTGCTGTTGACACCAGGGACAAAACAACGGTGCTTGTACCTGCGTGTGCAAGGATTGTTTACTTTACGCATAGTTCTTTTAATGCAGTTGTCTGTTGCTTTGAGTTTACACTTTGGGTGGGATTCGCAACTTAATACCAGCGAGATGTTCTAGATACATATCTCAAGGTGGATGATTCGTAGTAGATGCACATGGATTTCGGTCTACTTACCTTGGCGTACTGCCCATTGCTTTTGAGCCCTTCCTTTATTTGCAGCATAGTTAGCATTGCGGTGCCTTCATAATCCTGTCAATTGCCCAACTGTGATTTGTTTACCTCGCTAGCACTTTTATCGCCTTTTGGGAGAGAGACATCACTATTGAAAATCACGGGACCCCGGTCCATCTTCATATCACTGTTTACACCCTTATTACTTTTTGTCTTTACTTTCAGTTGCCACTATTATTATCTCTTACGTTGATCCGTTGTAAATAGCAAGGCCGGAGGAATTGACAACTCCTCTGTACTTGTTGGGCGCAAAGTTATTTGTATCTGTGTGCAGGTCCAGGTGAAGCTAGCAACCTCGGCGCCATTGTTCAATTTACCACCTTCTTGTATCCTTCGCAGTCCTACGAGAGACAAATCTTGGTATCTTTGCCAAGGGAAAACTTGTCGCTGCACTATATCTCACCCTGCAGTTGGGGTAATCAACGAGGGTTTGAAGAGTATTAACACTCTCTTGCCATCAACAAGTTTTCTGGCGCCGTTGCCGGGGAATCAAGTCTACAAGATAGGGGAGTTGCACACTATCTTTTATCCTTTATTTTTAGTCTTGTTAGTTTACCTTTCAGTTTTTTACTTTTGTGCCCCTTATAAAAAATACCAAAAATACTATGTCTATTTACGTGCTTTCCACCAATGCCTAATTTCTTTGAAACCAGATCTTATTGGCATGGAGGATTCACTGAGGATCAACAAAAGTGGTACAGAGAACACCACTTGTCTCAATAAGGGATACACTTATGGAAACAAATACATAAGTTGTATGAGTATGCTAGAAACTTGTGCTCAAAATTTAATATATCTTTTTGCAGGGATGAATCTTGTTGCTTTATGAGGCATAAACACCTTGCTTTCCAATGTGAGTACAATGATGATGAAACCTTAGCTTCTTATGCTAAAGGAAATTATGATTTTTATGATGCAGAGCAAATTGAAGAATTTGTTGCTTTTAAGGGTGCCGATGAAATTACTTCTCTTCTTAAAACTATTGATGATGCCCCTTAAAAATCTGAGAGTCTTTCTATACTGAACTATTGCCTTGAAAATTATGATGCAAATTATTATATTACTGATTATCTTGAGAGAATCTCTCCCCCAAAGGAAGAGACTAATGTTTTGCAGGACTCTATGGAAGAAGAAATTGTTGAAATTGAAAGCTCCTTGGATGAAAATGAGGAGAGTGACGAACAAAAGGAGGAAGAATGGAGCCATCCATGTCTACCTTCTAATGAGAATAACTCTTTGACTCTTACTTTATATGTGAAGTGTTATGATCCTATGGATTCTTTTGAAATATCCCTTTTTGATGAAGTTGATGCCTTCTATACTTTTGGCCATGATGCCACTATGGATGATGCTTACAAACCTGAACTTGCTATAGTTCCTTATGTTATGCATGAAATTCCTGCTAATGCACCCACACTTGATTGCCCTATAATCCTTTTGAAATCTCGAACTATTCCGGAGAATTTTTCTCTTATCAAGGCTCAATGTGATGGGTTGAATCTATCTTATCATCCTAAGAACCGTGTTGAAAACAATACACGTGTGCTTGTAGGTCATGAACAACATGATTTATGTGATATTTATATTCTTGATTTTGTTCATGATGCTACTGAGAATTACTTTGAGAGAGGAAAGTTTGGTTGTAGAAACTTCCATGTTACAAAAACACCTCTCTTTATGTTGAAAGTTTTGAAGTTGTTCTCCTTGTACGTTCCTAAACTCGTTACTTTGTGCTTTCATGATTTATTTTCTTACAAGTTTCCTAGGCATAGGAAGTGGGTTAGGCTTAAATGTGTTTCACATTTGCTTCTTGATGTTCTCTTTTGCTTCAACTCCTATTCTCTTGTGAGAGCATCTTTTGCAATCTTTAACCCTAGCAAATGGCTCTAAATAAGCGCTTTCGGGAGGCAGCCCGCAACGAATTTAGGTTTTTATTTTTGATTTTGTTCTATTCTTAGTGGTCTTTATGATTGTTACTACTGTAGCAACATCATTGTATATTTACTTTTCAAGCTTTGTGCCAAGTTTAGCCTCATACGGCAAGGGAACTAAAAGTTGTGACATGCTGTCCAGAAAACAGATTCTGTCCTCGTGACTAGAAAAATTAGAGAAAAATCCCAGTTCATCTTTTTGAGCTTAATTTTTTACACAGAGGGATCTATACAATTACGAAACTTACGTATGTTTTGAGTTTTTTGATTTGAGTTGCAGAAGTACCTCTAAAAAATTCGTTTCTATCTGTTGTTCTGTTTTTCACAGATCCTGCCACGTTTTGTCTCTCTTCACTTTTGCAAACCTTAAGCTTGCTTTTTCTTTGCAAAAGCCTTTTGGAAATCTTGGGAAACAGTAGATCTTCCTGGAAATATTTATTTGCAGTAGAGGAAAATTATTTTATTAGGGTACTAACCTCTCTAATCAGCCTACAATGAGTTATGTATGAAGGGAGTTTTCAAGTGCGCGATGGAGGATGATGACAGAAGATTCAGGAGGGTCAAACGCTCAAGCTTGGGGATGCCCATGTGCACCCCCAATAAATATTCAAGGAGACTCAAGAGTCTAAGCTTGGGGATGCCCCCGTGCATCCCCTTCTTCATCAACAATTATCAGTTCGTCTCTCATTGCACTATATTTTTATCACTTCATGCGTTATGTGGTTTTCTTGGAGCGTCTTGCTCTTAGGTTTTGTTTTTAGTTTTCTTTTGCTTTGTTTGCTGTACTAACAAGTTAGACCCCAACTTACTCTTTTGTGTGGGAGAGATTCATGCTCCGCTTGAACTAGAACTTCTCATAGGATTTGCATGCTTATTATTTTAGTTGTGAGCTGTTCTTTTTCTTTTCTTAGCTGCTGTTCTGTTTAGTTGTAGTGCTTTATTTTTTTTTCTAGATCTTTTCTTTTGTCGTAGGATGAACTTTCTATAGGTTGCATATTTTATCTTGTTAGAGAGTTTGCCTGTTGCACTGAGTTCTGTGTCTTGACTAAAAGTAGGTAGTTAAAGTTGCTATTCTCTTTGTAGTAGTAACTTGCAATAGTTTTGAGGTATTGACTAGAGTAATGTTTGAACTTGTGGCGTCAAGAGCTCTTGCCTTTTAGTGATAGATGTCGTATTATTGGGCAATCCGTTTGTTTTTCGAAAACCAAAAAAACCCTGTTGAGAACTCTAGCTACTAGATGGATCACTAACCTCAGGAGGGTTCGAATATTAGAGTACACTCACGTACCATGAGTCGAGGATGCGCAAGGATAACCAAACCCCCATACACTCCTCCTCGGGGTACCTGTCTCTTTGTGAACCTCCTGATTAGATTGAGAGGTACCGATAATAAGTGCATGCGTTCTTCAGACTAATGTGAGTATTCGAAAGTTGACACCTCCACCCACTTATACTTTTTCTAGCCTCTCATGTGTCGTGCATTGCTTTCTTCTCACTCCGAGAGTTGGCGTCCACCTTCGCCGGTACATCCAAACCCATGGCACGATACACTCTGTCATCATAAGCCTCCTTATATCTATCCTCAAAACAGCCACCATACCTACCTACAAGGCATTTCCATAGCCTTTCGAGATACATTGCCATGCAACATCCACCTTCTCATGACTTGATCTTCATGTCATACATGCTACTTGCTTGATCGATGAGCCGCATGCTAGTTGGGCCTTGCCCTAATCATTGCTACATGACGCGCTAATATCATTGCATATCCTTCTATCCTGGCAGAAGCATACATTTGCATCATGATAGTTACATTTTCTTTATGTGAGAACCTTTGTAAAGTGTGAAAGATCTCCTATATTCTTGTAAAATATAGAGTATTGCCCCTAAACTGAGGAAAAGATCCCAAAGAGGACAAAATCAAAAGATCCCAAAGAAGACAAATGAGAGTTAAATAGAAAGATCCATTGAGGCCACCAATAAAATAAAAAAAGGAGAAAAAGAGAAAAAAAATGAGAGAAGGGGGCATACTACTATTCCTTTTGATAGATCCACACTAGTACTTCATCTTCTATCCCTTGTACTCCATAGAGATCATCATCATGCGTATAGCTATGTGGGGACCCTTCACACTATAGAACTTGGCTTGTATATTCCAATAATGAGCCTCCTCAAACGAGCTCTAGGTCTTCTTGAGCAAGCAAGTTAGATGCACCCCCACTAGTTCCCTTGGACAACTTTTAGCTCCCATGTGCATCAGTTGTATGGCAATCCCTACTCCTCACATCATATCTATCATATGGCCTTCTTTCGCCTATGATTGTCCTCATTGATGTGAGCCTTTCACACCTTTTTGTCTTCCTCCTCCACCTTGTTTCTGTTTCGCCTTTTAGGTGTCAACTTACTTGCTCACGCTAATCCATTGCATGAGTGCTCAAAATATCGAAAGGGAGTGGATCAGTTTGACTTGTAGATGGCTAGTGGTCCGGGGACGAGTCCAGATAAGTATCCAAAGGAAACCAAGTGTGAAACTTTAGTACATAGTTGTTCTCAACAACCTTAATTTTTCTCTCGTATTTCCCTATCCCTTGCTTGCACGCAAACACCATCTGTAGACATTTGAGTCACGGACAGCGAGAGCTCTTTCACCTTTTGTTCTTTCGTTGCTTGTGTCAATGCTAATATAAACTCTTTCTTGTTAAGACTTGAATTGAAATGCATGCTTTGATTGCTTTACTTAAAAGTCCTTTTATGGTTGTGTGGCATGTCACCACAGAAATTATGCTTGTTATAATTTACCTACTCGAGGAAGCGCAGGAATTAAGCTTGGGGATGTTGATACGTCCCAAACGTATCTATAATTTCTGCTTGTTCCATGCATGTTTTGTGTTACTTTTCCATGTTTTCTTGAACTTTCATACACTTTTGAACCTATTTGGACTAACCTACTAACTCAGTGCACCCAGTTGCTAGTTTCTGTTTTCTGCTGTTTTTTTACTTCCGGTTTTCCGGCCATTAAAAGTGCTCCAAAAATTCCAGGAAAAATATATAAAAAATCAGCGCAACAGAAGCTTCCGGAATCACCAAGAGAGAGAAGGGGGGCCACCACCAGGCAACCAGGAGGGCAGGTGGCGCGGCCCCACCCTGGGCCGCGCCAGGCACCCTCCTGACTGCCTCGTGGGTCCCCTCGACGCCCACCTTCGCCTATATTTACCCCTCGGGGTGGAAACCCCTAATAGGGACTCCTCTTTCGCGATCTCGCCTCTGTTCCGCCGCCGCCGCCATTTCTAGATCGGGGCTGCCTGGAGAAGCTGCTCCGGCACCCTGCCGGGAGAAGCTACCCCCTCCGGGAGACCCTACATAGCCATGGACGCCTACCGTATGTACCGTGAGTATTTTCCCTTCGACCATGGGTCCGTGACCAGTAGCTATGTGATCTATCTCTCCCCCTTTTGTGCTTCCACTTTCGAGTCCTCGTGAGCTGCCTCACATGATCGAGGCATCTATGTAATTTCTGTTGTTGCTATGCTGAGTTTGTTGGGATCTGATGGATTATGAGACTATGTTCAGATTGTGATGAGTAATATATTTGGTTCTTCTCTTTTATATTTTGTTCTTGAGTAAATTCTTGCATGTTCTCCGTTGCGGTATTTGCTTTGGCCAAGTATTTTATTTGCAACTCCAAGAGAGAGAGTTATGCTCGATTGTGGGTTCAGCCCCTTATTGTCTAGCTTGAGTGACAGAACATGAGACTAGGGGATGTATTGTTGTCACCAGGATAAAACAACGGTGCTTGTACCTGCGGGTGGAAGGATAGTTTACTTTATGCATAGTACTTTTAATGCAGTTGTCTGTTGCTTTGAGTTTACACTTTGGGTGGGATTCACAACTTAATACCAGCGAGATGTTGTGGATAGATATCTCAAGGTGGATGAATCGTAGTAGATGCATATGGATTTCGGTCAACTTACCTTGGCGTACTACCATTGCTTTTGAGCCATTCCTTTCTTTGCAGCATAGTTAGCATTGCGGTGCCTTCATAAACCTGTCAATTGCCCAACTATGATTTGTTTACCTCGCTAGCACTTTTATCGTCTTTTGGGAGAGACACATCACTAGTGAAAATAACGGGACCCTGGTCCATCTTCATATCACTGTTTACATCCTAATTACTTTCAGTCTTTACTTTCAGTTGCCACTATTATTATCTCTTGCGTTGGTCCTCTGTAAACAGTAAGGCCGGAGGAATTGACAACTCCTCTTTACTCGTTGGGAGCAAAGTGATTTGTATCTGTGTGCAGGTCCAGGTGAAGCTAGCAACCTCGGCGCCATTGTTAACTTTACCACCTTCTTGTATCCTTCGGAGTCTTACGGGAGAAGGGAAAACTTGCCGCTGCACTATATCTCACCCTGCACTTGGGGTAATCAACGAGGGCTTGAAGAGTATTAACACTCTCTTGCCATCAGTGCGCACCACTATTTTTGCCGGAAGGTCGTCGGAATCGCGCGGGTTCTTGATCTTGAGATCAGGCCGTCGCCTCTCTGATCCCATGAGGATTCCGGCGAGGTCGCAGGGAGTTGGTGGCCATGGCGTGCACCGTTGTGCAGAGGGAGGTGCCCTCTCGAGTTTCCCCGTGGTAGCTCGCGAGGAGGTGGCCGGAGTTCGACGCGAGCCTCACCAGAAGTTGTCGCCGCGTCGGGTTCAGAGGGAAGGTGTCGCCTTTGTTCAGAGCTTGCACGGGTTCAGTTCTCAAGGAAGGTTGTCGCCTGGGCCTGGGAGGAGAGAAGTGGCCTTGGGCCCAAGATCCAGTCGGGCGCGGCCTTTTTATTTTTTTGTTGATTTTCGTTCTCAGCCGAGCTGGGCTTGCTAGCTGGGCCGAGGAGGAGAGGAGGAGAGATGGGCCCTGGCGCCCGAGGCAGCCCATTTGGGCCAGTGACTTTTTCTTTTTCTTTTGTTTTTCTTTTTCAAATATTTTCAAAATTCAAATTCAAATCTGAATTTAAATTTCAAATGCTCACTGCCCCAAACATGTGTCCAATATATGAATTTGCGGTAGTTTTCCCCAAGGATCTGTGTGGTGATAGTTTTTTTGCCATTTGAGCTTTTTCCAAAATGCAAGTGGTGCACTTTTTCACTCAGGCCCCTGAACTCCTTTGTATTTGCAACTGTGTTTTGCAAATTCAAATGGTGCCATAGCTTATATGGTTTTGGGGCAGAAAAATGCAAGGATTCAAATGGTGATGTCCATTTGATGTTTTGTGCAACTCAATGGACATGGTGTGATCACTTAACCATTTCAAAACCTTGCCTTCCTCTCTTTGCATTCTTTTCAACTTCAGTGCATGTTGAGTCTTGTCATCTGATCTTTCAATTCTTTTCCATGTCATCTTCAATTCCTTGCAATCTCAAACCAACCCCTAGCATATTGTTATATTCAATGTGGCTGGATCCTTTTCTTCTCTTGTATCTTTCCAGTGTCAAATTCACCGAGACTTTTCTCCGTCTCCGGAATCACTAATTATTTGACGATGTTTATTATTGTTAATTTTTGTTATTTTCATGTCATGCCATGTTACCATGATATTTACACCAAAATTAAGGCTATGACCAAAGCCATAAAAAAATAAGTAATTGCATATCAAGTTGTTGACGTGTCGTCAACACCTCCATTTAAATTTGACTAGATAGGGTCATACCATGTCTTTAAACTTGATCATCTCATCCATGCTTGAGTATTGTTGATCTCGATATTTACTCGTGTGCTTTCCCTTGGCGGTACTTTACGTTACCACCTGAGACTGCCGAGGAGACTTACGTGGAGATTTCCGACACCGAGCCGGAGGACCCTACTACGTCTGCTCTGTCGACCGATTATCCAGGAAAGGGGAAGATTTATACCATTACTTTATAAATTTCTGCCTACCTGCCTAGCCGTAGTCTAGAACGTTGTTTTGATCCTATCCACCTTACTTATGCCACAATCAAAACCAAAACAGGCATGACCCCCACATCCCAGCAAAACCATTGTATTGCTAAGTTACCGCTGCTCAGCCATTGCTTAGTATGATTAGGAAAACTTGCTTCTTACCCTATGCTATGGTTGGGATATCATGTTAATAAAGAAGTTGGTTGATATTTATTATTATGATGTTAATTTATATCTGACGAAGGATGGGTGACCGGGCTGTTCCAGCCAGGTGCTTTGTTCCATTCGAGTCACCTAGGTCCCGAGTTCCAGGTATTGTGTTTCTTGACGAGCGTGCCTAATCGTGTGTTTGATTCTATGGGGTCCCCTTTTCTAACCTACCTAGCTTCAAACAGTTCTAGTGGTGGCCCGAGCTGATTAACTTTTTTGCAAACGTGTGTGTTCTTGGTTGGTACCCACTCAGTTTTCGAAACAACCTAGGCCAGCGGAGACATGGTTTCTCTTGTTGGTCCACCCCAGGGAGCTAGGGGGTTGTATACATCTGTTTGGGAAGCTAACCCGACCTCATCCAGACGGTAGAGGCCGATTCGAGAGCGCGGCCAGATTTTGAGTTGGGTGTCGATGTAGGGGAACGCAACAGAAAACAAAAAATTTCGATATAGCGAGCACGCCCAGGACCACTATGGAGACGCATACAAGGTTTTGATCTGATCGTTACCGACTCGTAGCGCAGCGGGAAGTAGAGTCGATGAAGATCGTCGGTGCAGATCCCCACAGCTAGGATTTACAACCTCCCAACCGCGAGAATGTATTCCCTCGTCTGCCCCACGAACAGCGCTCCGGGAGGCGGTCGGACAGTCCCTCCGACGATGTCACGGACAGCCCTTCGGGAGGACCCTCGAAACTCGATCTGTAACTCGGACAGCCCTTCGGGAGGCACACTCAAACTAAGATCGAAACAACGACCTCTCTACAAAGTTGCACACATACGGTGTCAGCTATCCAGCAGGGCTTCACCGTCCAGAACTAGTTCCTGCCGGAACCCAGACAGCCTTTCGGCTCTACGAAACTCTTTCGTGTGAGGGAGAGAAGAAGCCAGATAATTGCATGGCATGTGTTGAGAACTCAAGTGAGAGCTTGGATCAAGGATATGGGGCTGCCCTTACACCTCTATTTATAGGAAACCCAAGGGGGCTTTCTTGGCTCCCAAGTCCTTCTAGAAGGCTTTCCAAAAATATCTCAAGTAGTACTTTTTACTATTCATGACACCACTTTTTCGCGTCCGAAAAATCCGAAAATATTTCTGTGGGTCTTAGAATAATTCCAACACCCACTAAAATGATTTTGGGCGCGTTCCGAAACAATTCCGGATTAGTGATTTTCATCTGCGAAAAGCAACCTAAGCATTTCCGGCAGCTCCGGAACATTTCCGGCAGCTCCGAAATATTTCCGAAAAAAATATTTTAATCTTTTCTCCAGAAAAATTCCAGAAGTTACCAGAACAATTCTGGCACTCTCCAAAATTACCAGGTGCTCTCCGAAACCTTTTCGGCTTAATGGTTTACCCCGAAACAACTTTTCGGTTTTCTCTGTCGGAACTTTTCCGCCGTCTCCGAAACCTTTCCGGTGACTTTATCTCAAACTCCCTGTCTAGTATTCAACAGATAGATGACCCTTAAGCGTGTGACCCTATAGGTTCGATGAAGTATAGACATGACCGGAACACTTTCCGATCAATGATCAATAGCGGAACCGAGGACATCCATATTGATCCCTATACCCATACGAAGAATTATTCGAGTGAACCTTTAGTTGCTGTGTGCTATTCCTGTTGCTTCGCGATATATTACAAATACCCGAGGTGAGACTTATTGGCATCCCCGTGAATCAACAACTTGTCCACTATGCCAGTTACCTCGTTCCTGGTATTGTTCTCTTTTCTCGTTCCCGCGTTCCGGCATCCCTGTGATCAAATCACACTGTGTCTGGCCAGACGATGGTGGATACCGTAACACCGAGAGGGCCCTAAGAATATCTCTCCAACGACGGAGGAGAAAATCCCAATCTCGAGCTACCTAGTTCCTTGTCATACTTTTCCGTGAACCCGCAAGCTGCCGTAATAGCCACCCTTTTACAGATGACGTTTAACAAAACCCCAAAGTTCACGAAGCAAGTACGAAGGAACTCGATACTCTCATGGTCTAAGGAATTATGCAAACGCACAACTTTCTCTGTGTTATTAACCATTAACTTGTGACGAATGTATCTCATAGCATAACATCAATTCGGGTCGATTCAACACAAATGTTCTTCTAACATTGTGCCCTCAAAATTGCCGGCATAGACATGCCCATGATCAGGAAAACAGGATCATCATGCAATACATGAGCCATTCTTAGAGGCATGACTAGGAATACATTTTACTGTTTATTATACCACACGTGCACATGAGTTTCCCTCCGAGCCTCGTGGATATTGCAGACTCGAGAATCATTGCAGTTATAGCATGGAACATAAACATTCATTACAAACTCGGAGATACAAAATAACTGTTATTACTGCCTCTAGGGCATATCTCCTACAGTCGACTCACCGGGAGCCACCCGGAATTGTGCGTTGTTAGTTAGAGGGACTCTGACGTTCCGGAGTTTCAGGCATTTACCTAGCCAAGTGGAAACCAGACGTACATGCGAAGCCTATGATGGGCAGTTGGTGCACCCCTGCAGGGTTAAATCTTTTCAAAAAGGTCTGCGGTTATGGACGACCTGAGACCTACTCCTTGTTCATAGAATAACATAAATTGAATCATTATTAAAAGTTGCCTACCGTGTGAGTGCCTTGGCTGCTTTTCTTCATCCAGGGGGACCGCGAGAAGATCAAGGTTGTGTTATCTTTGTCGTAAGTAGGTGCATAGCCGACTTATGACACGATGTCACGTGCATTCTTGGATCTTACCTCTACTCTAATAGAACGATAGCCACCATATATGCTAGTGCGGCTGCAAATTTTCCATTTACCTTGTCTTACCGTAGGAAGTTAGTTATCCTGTAATGATATAATCTCACCCCTTGTTACCTTTGTGCTTTTACTGTTTTGCCTGATCGGCCGCTGCAGTTGACTACTACCTCGACCCGAGCATCGGACGATACTTTGTGGTGGTGCCCCGGAGGACGACGATGAGGATGACTTCGCTCAGTAGATCCTGTAGTTTGGTTCCGACGTTCCGTGGGTGGACTTGTTTATGTGTAGCCCTCTCTAGGGCCATTTGGATTTTGGCCGTACTCGGTCGTGATTGTATTCCGCTTCACTACTAGGGAATACCCTTATGGTGGAGCCCTTTTTTTGAGTTTAGTGGCGCATTAGGGATGCTCCACTAACTACAAGCCACTAATAAGGGCTTAGAGGTGGCGCATTCTAGATGCGCCACCCCTAAGGCCCTTAAGCGTGGCGCATCTCAGAATGCGCCACCTCTAAGCTCTTAGGGGTGGCGCAATCTGGTATGCGCCACGCCTAAGGGCCTTAGGGGTGGCGCATTCACAGTGCGCCACTAAATCCTGACAATATGCGCCACTAAATAATTACAGAAAACAAAAAAAAAGAATTACAGAAAAGAATAAAAGCATTACAAATATTTTTATTATATTACAGAAATGCAAAATACAATATAATAATGAGGCCAACAATTATTTATACAAAAGAATTGCATTATAATTTTTATTACAAAGGTTTAGAGGCCAACAAGATTCACAAGATTACATCCATCACAAAATTACAATGAGTCCAACAATTATTGAAAACCGAAAGCTACTTTCGTCATCATATCTTGTTTGCTCTTCAACCTGCACAAAACAAAGCTTTAGAGGTCACATCCATATGAATCATACCAAAGGAGAACAAATCAATCTAGCATCTATTCTTGTCAACAACTTAAAGCAAGTCGATCAATGGTGAGAAGCATGCACATATGCATAAAAATGCATATGCAGTGACCTTTATACACAAAGAGCACCAAGAGTATTTGACACTACCATCTACTACACAAAGAGTACATCCAAATTACATCCAAATTACACAAAGAGTACATTCAATTGTTCTGACTCGGCTCGGGGAATGGACGGCATCCTTCTTTCGTCATGAAAGGCCTTGTGTCATGCAGGGCCTTTAGGCGGACTACTATCTCCCCATTGGATGGTGCAATGTTCGATTGGAAGATCGACCCCCTCATTTGTACTTCATGACGGATGATAGTCGCCATCTGCGCTTGGATGTGAAAGAACTCCTCCTTCAGATTTGCATCGGCGATTTCGGCCTTCCTTTCGGCCCACGCTCTGAGATGACTTGGAAGCGTAAGGTTGCGTTGTTCCTGTACAATCGCCCTCATGTGATGAAGGGCGTAATACGCATCCCTCACACTGCCAGCCGGCTGCTTAACGCACGGGAACTGTGTTACGTGGTTGAACACGTTCACGCCAGGCTGATTTTTCCTGAACTTGTGCTTCATGATCTTGCCTCCGGATTTTATGTAGCCGACGAGAGCATCATCCAAATCTCTCATGATATACTTGTAATCTTTCTTCTTCACACTCCCCGAGTCTAAATACACGGCATGCGAGTGTTGAGGTGAAAAGCAGATGAGCACGCAGTCTTGATCCTCACTTCATAATTAAAACAATCCAAAAGGAATGTTGGAAGAGGACAATGGAAAGCTAAGAAAGCATATATCCTACGAAGGCGAGCGAATGACTTACTTGAGAGAGTAGGTCATAAGAAATGAATCCTTGTCGGTGTTCTGTAGCATGAAGTCTGTGATGTACCCCGCCGCGAGAGCCGCGTCCCCGTCGTCCATCAAGATGCTTTCACGCATGTTGAAGGGGTCCAATATCGCGACGCTCGGGGTCTTATCTCTCCTGATACTCATAGAAAGGCTGAGCGAGAATAGATGGATAAGGCTATGGTTCAGCCGCTTGAGATGGTACAAATTGAAGATCTCCGAAAATCGCAGGATTATCATATCCGCGGGGATAGTGTTGATGAAGCCCATGTTGAGTGGCACCCTGGCCATGAAAACCGGGTACGAGGGATTCTCTTCTCAAAGAAGAATCTTCTCTAATGCCATAATACTATGATGCACACTCTGCATATCCGAAGTTGCAAGGTCCAGCATGTCCTTAGGTAGCATCGCCCTACCAGCCACATGGATTTCAAACGAGAGATCCTTGGGTCTTGGTGGCCCGTCCTGAGCCCGGATCGGCATCGAAGGTTGGCTACTAGAAGTGATGCTCTTCTTTCTTTTCCGTCACTTCTTCTTTTCTGATTTGGAGCAGTCACCGGCCTTTATCTGCTCAGTGGCCGCCTTATGGAGTGTGGACGAGCTGAGAATAGATCTTGTGGCATCTACTTGAGGCTCGGTGAAGGCGCAAGCTGTTGGAGACATGTCCTGAGAAGCAGCGAAGAGACGCGTGGAGCAAGCAGGCTTCGCCGCGGGATCAGCTGGACCGCGAGCTTCCTCGTCATGCTGATAGGCTCCTTCAGCAAGAGGCATGAATAAGTCATCAGCATCATACAAAGTATTGATGAACTGGTCGGCGCTGATATCATCCATCAAGATCATCGTCTTCTTGTTGTGCGCCGATGGGATCATGTGGCGCCGACACAATGACTAGCGGTGTTGTCCTAGGTGTGGTGCCCCTTTCCCCCGTCATTAAACGCCTTTGGCTCTTCGGCCATAGGCATATTTGGTTGAAACAGTCACTGAGGACTACCGGCTCGTCCTCATCGTATCCGGGGGGTTGAAGGGGAGGTTCAACTCTCTTGTAGCCCGAAATCACGAGAGAGATTTGAACCCTATGCATCTCCGGTGCCATCGGCATATTGTGCATGATTCAATTTTGTGGTTGAATGATTTTACCTTTGGCAACATCCTTCAACTCGCCGTCCACGACTTGTAATAGAATGCATGGAGTGTCCTCCTGCAAAAGAGATATATATATGCATGTACGGCATCAGAGAGATTCCACTAAAAAAGGAAAGGAGATGAAGTCCTCGTTTGAGTTGCAGACGCTTATAGTTACCTTGAGGGCGTCGAAGTCGGCTAGTGAAGAGACCCCGCCGTCAGAGACCCCGCCGATGACGGCGGGCATGCAAGAGACGGAGGGCGCGCTGCTTCCCGTGGCGTCGGTCACCCTATTTGCGCTGCCGCCGGGTGCATTATTGTTATGCCCCGGTTGCTCGATCGTGGCCGGAGGAGTTACCATCACGTCCGGCGTCGCCGCCGCGGTGTTGGCGGCCGGAGTCACCAATACGCCGGGAGTCGGTGCGGGAGCCACCACTACGGCCGGAGTCGGGACTGCAGGCGCTGCGGTGCCCGAGTTGCTGCCGACCATGCTGGGGAATGGTATGGGCCCTTTTCCACCACGCGCTTGCCAATTCGCGAGCGACTGCACCATATCTGGAAGGAGAGCGTTCATCGTCTTCGCCACTTCGTCTTGGACAAGCTGCGGAAGCATGTTCACCTTCTCCTCCAGTCCACGAACATAAGCGGCATCTTCTTCGGTCCTTCTCGCCTTGCGCCCCCTCGAACCGGACTGCTCCGCCGATTTTCCATAATATTCGGACCAATTTAGGTCCGCACCAAAGCCGACCACACGGCCGGCTGACGATGGCTTCGCCGTCACGTCGTCAACCTTCTTGAACTTGTTCAACGCCCTGTTAAAGGCGTTGTCCCACGGGCCGGCCGGCTTAACTGACGACTCCTGCGATGAGGCGATTTTCATTTCCGCTTGCTCCAAAAAGAATGTGAAACGTTAAGAAATTGTGAACTTCACTCGAGAATTCAATCGACAAGGTCGCGTGGTATACTACTTACCACGGCAGTCGTAAACTCCTGATTCTTAGGATCGATAATTATTTTCGAGGTTGCTTTGTCCTTATAGGTCCGGGCCCTCACAAAGACTTCGATCTGCGGATCATCTTTGTATTGCTGGAAGGGGTTAGGTATGCCCGCCACGGCGTACTCGGCATCCTCCTTGTCCCATTTAGGCTTGAAACTTTTCTAACCACCGGCTCCAAGACGGTGGTTACCTCTGACCTGCGACCGCATGGCCTTGCCCTTTGCACTCGCGGCCTTGGCTTGCTCGGACTCACACCTAGCTTTGAAAAGGTTGTAGGTAGCTTCGTCGATCAACGGATCTTTTTCCTTGAGCTCCTCCCAGGTTTTGTTCTTTTCAAAAATTGCCCTCTTCACCCGGGTTTTCCAACTGGACAAGGCCTTCCTCATCTTCCTGAGGGCCCATGTGTTTGGTGTTATCGTACGGCTCCGGAAACTTGTATCGTCCGTGCAGCTTGTTGATAAGAAGCTGACAATAATGAATATTCTCACGACTCCTGAGGTTAATCGTGGTGATCGGCACGGTGTTGCGGAGGATCGCCGCGACTTGACGGCCGTACCCTTCCGAAAAATGTTCGGGCTCTTTAGGAATCCCAACGGCGGTCACAATAGTAAACTCTTGCCTGATGACGCCGACCTTGGTCAGTTTCCGATTCCTCTTCTTCGACTGCGTACCATCTGTGTTGGAGCCACCGGTCCCATCATCCTCGCCGACGACGTCTGTCGTATCGGCCTCCTCCTCTAGGTCATCATCCGATGAGACGGACTCCGACTCTATCTCCTCCTCATACTCCTCCTCGCCCGGAGGTACTTCCTCTTCTCTCTGCTCCTCGACCTCCTCCTGGGAGTATTCCCAAAAGTGCTTCCTTTTTTCTCCCGGCTGAGAAGAAGGATCGGCGTCGGCTCCGGTCGACATGTTTGCACTAGTACAATATTAAGAAATGAAACTACTTAATTAATTAGCACAATAAATAAATGCAAATACTCTCATGTTAAGAAAAATAGCAAAGGTCATGCACGAATTCACAGAAAAATTCGGCATGACCTTTGCTCTTTTTCTTAACATGAGAGTGCCCCATTCTCAACCGAAACGGAAGTTAATCAACATTTCGGGAGAAAGGGGATAATAATTTGTACCTGCACAAAACAAATGCCTACATGTAGGCACAACAATGCACAAAAATAGATATTCAAACAGTAGGTATTCAAGAAACATATATATAGGTAAATTTCATATGGTAAACAATGCATTGCAAATTCTGTATACTTGCAAATGGATAAAAAATGAGCTTGACTAAAACAGCGGACAAACACGATGAGATAAACACAACCTCCCTCCCTGCTATGCTGCTATGCCATGCCACATGCTCCTCACACAACTCATTTCTTATTTTGTCACCATCCCCAAAGCCATGATGCTCCACAAGAACAAAAGAGTATGATATAGG
This sequence comes from Bromus sterilis, assembly GCA_950022295.1. Taxonomy (NCBI): domain Eukaryota; kingdom Viridiplantae; phylum Streptophyta; class Magnoliopsida; order Poales; family Poaceae; genus Bromus; species Bromus sterilis. The sequence goes on from OX465595.1 coordinate 300,889,554, forward strand.
AGGCTAGTACTAAAGTGCAGAAATTTTGAGTGTTTTAATTGTGTTCCATTGTAACACCTTGCCACACCCATTTTTTCTGTCATGAAAACAAAAGGAGTAACCTCTCTTCATCAGTTTAAATTTTTTTCATATCAAATTGCTTTACTAGTTAGTTTGAAATGGCATTTATCCAATTGCTCTCTTTGGTAACTATTGTTTTCTAGAGCACAAATTAAACAGAGGACACACACACACACCGAGGACACACACCTCAGACACACACACAGAGGACACACACCTCACACACACACACACACACAGAGAGGACACACACACACACCTCACACACACACACAGAGGACACACACCTCACACACACACACACACACACAGAGGACACACACACACACCTCACACACACACAGAGAGGACACACACCTCACACACACACACACAGAGGACACACACACACCTCACACACACAAACACACACAGATTGCTATGGACAATATCTCCTTTCCAGATTTCCCTAATGATCAGTAATGATTTTGTGATCATCTAAACAACTTAAACATACAAGAAATTAAACAAAGCACAATGGCCTAAACAGAGCACCATCAAATTCCTCAATGGCATGATCAGTAATGATTTTGTGATCATCTAAACAACTTAAACATACAAGAAATTAAACAAAGCACAATGGCATAAACAGAGCACCATCAAATTCCTCAATGGCATGATCAGTAATGATTTTGTGATCATCTAAACAACTTAAACATACAAGAAATTAAACAAAGCACAATGGCATAAACAAAGCACCATCAAATTCCTCAAATTCCTCTAAATCCATATACATTTTAGCACTTAATTTTTGCTCCGGCGAACACAGGGAGGGCAGCCTGGGCAGAGAGAATTGGAACAAGGGAGGATGGAGAGGCGGCTTCTCACCATGGGGAGTAGGCGTCCACGACAGGGAAGGCGCTTGCTTGAAGGAGGCGGCGGCCGGAGGCGAGGCAGAGGCGCGGCGGCGACTGCGGGCTCGGGGATGGCGGCGACTGCTTGCTTGAAGAAGCGTGCTTGAAGGCGACGGCGGCTGGAGGCGAGGCAGAGGCGCGGCGGCGACTACGGGCTCCGCGATGGCGGCTCCGGTGGCGTCGAGGGAGGCTCCGGCGTCGACAGGAAGGGGTGCGCGAGGGCTCCGGTGAGGCGACGGCTGCTAGGGGAAAATGGTGGTTGTGCGAGCAGGGGAAGGTGACGACTGCTAGGTCAATGCTTAGGGGTGGCGCATTTTGTAGAAATGCGCCACCAAGTGAATCCTTATGTGTGGCGCATTCTACAGAAATGCGCCACGCCTAAGGATCCACTTGGTGGCGCATTTCTACAAAATGCGCCACCCCTAAGATCACTTAGTAGCGCATTGGGGATGAATGCGCCACCCCTAAGCACCATTTCATTTTTTTATTTAATGTTTAACCATTTTATTTTTTTAATTAATGTTTTACCATTTCATTTTTTTATTAATGTTTAACCTTTTCATTTTATTAATTCATGTTTAACCATTTTATTTTATTTGCGGGCTGACCACTTCATATTTTTTGCGGGCTAACCATTCCATTCCTTCGATCCATGCATTCTAGAAAAATAGCAAAGAATCATTTTAAGGAGTTAGGCATGGTGCTTCGATTGTGTATCATCGATGTTCATACACTTCAAACTATGATTCAAACATAAGAATGTGATCAGAAATTACAAAATATTTTCTTAAATTTGGAGCTAGCTATCTAGCTATCGTTTCCTCACGATCTTCTTCTTGCCCTTCTTTGTCGTGGTTGAATAATTTAGGCCCGGGACGCCTTCACTTTTCCTCTTGAACGGGAGGAGACCTTTCTTCGATAGGGTTGTGGTGTATGTATCCTGAGCGGCGTAGTCATCCTCCATCTTCGGGTCGCCGTACTTGTCAAAGTCTTGCTCGTTGGCGACTCCATCCATTCCGATGATGTTTCTTTTGCCTCTCCTCACTACAACGCGGCTCGGCTTAGATGGGTCGGTAATGAAGAAGCATTGGTCCACTTGGCTAGCTAGTACCCATGGCTCATTTTTCGCGGTGACGTTTACGCCCGCAGACTTGGATTTGGCTTTGGTTATAACCATGGTGGTGAAGTACCGGTCTTATTTTACGACGCCCTTGGCCCATCTCACACGGAACATCGACACCTTCTCTCCACAGTAGTCGAGCTCCCATATGTCCTCGATCCTTCCATAGAATCTTTCCTTGACGTCATCGGTGTAGAATATCCCCGTTACCCCTGAGTTCTGGTAATCGCAGTTATTGTCCTTTTCCTCCGTGTAAAATGTGTAGCCGTTGATATCATACGCTTGATAGGTCATCAGGTTGCGTGCGGCACCCTGTGACAAGGTGAATATCATCTTTTCTTCCTCGGAAGCGTTCCTTCGCGGAGGATTAGCACGAAGATCGTCCCTGAACCAAGTCATGAAACCGGAGTTGTGCTCTTTGATTAGCCGTGGATCTCGGTCCGTTATCTGCAGGCCCTGGTCACTGTACTTCTTCCTGATTAAATCCTTGTGCTTTACTATCCAAGGATCGACCAGCTGGATGTGTTGTAGCGCAACTAGGCTTGCTCTTTCAAAGTCGATGTCTCGACCGTCAAAGTTGACATGCATTGCGCGGCTTCCCTCGTGGTGACCACACCCATCACTCCTGCCAAAGTGCTTGTTGAAGGCCAGACCAACAGGGTTCTCGGTGTTGAGATAATTCGTGCAAAAAGATATGCACTCTTCGGTTAGAAAGCCCTTCGCTATGCTTGCATCTGGACGAGATCTGTTACGAACGTATTTTTTTATGTGCCCATTCATCCTTTCGAACGGCATCATGCTGCGCAGAAACGCAGGCCCGAGTTGGACGATATCCTCCACGACATGGATCAGCAGATGCACCATAATGTCGAAGAACGCGCGCGGGAAATAGTTCTCAAGCTCGCATAGTATGAGCACGATCTCCTCCTGTAGCCTTTTGAGATGCGTTGCGCAAATCGACTTCCGGGAGATGACGTCAAAAAAGTTGCAAAGGCCATACAACGTTTTATGGACGTGCTCATCCATTATCCCTCGCATTGCAACTGGGAGAATCTGCGTCATCAGCAAGGCACAGTCGTGAGATTTCATCTCGCTGAAACGCTGCTTCGCCTCGTCTAGGTATCTGCTTATCTTCCCCGCGTAGCCGTTCGGAAATTTTACTCCTATGAGGCAGTGGATAAACCTCTTGATCTCCTCCTCGCACAGAGCGAAGAATGCCGGGGGGCAGTGATCAATACCGGTCTTCTTCTTGGTCGTCCTTTTTCGTTTGCAAGAGTTTTGCCTTTCCGTATCCTCTTTCTCCTCCGGCTCATCATCGTCGTCACTAGGGGGGTGAAGTTCCCTCCTGATGCCCATAAATTTCAAGTCATTCATTGCTTTTGGCCCGTCCTTGGTCTTCTCCGGCATGTTGAGCAGCGTGCCAAACAAGCTCTCGCACACGTTCTTTGTGATATGCATTAGATCAAGGCTATGAGGACTGCGGAGTAGACTCCAGTATTCCAAATCCCAGAAAACATACCTCGCTTTCCATACCCTCATCAACGGCAGAGTCTTCTTTTTTTTCTTTCCCGGCGCGGGCCACTCTTTCCAAGTTTTCAGCAAGTTGTCGATTTCTTTGCCGCTCCTTCGAGCTGGGGGTGCTCGGAGCTCCTCGCTTCCATCAAACAGATGTCCCTGTTTTCTCCACGCGTGTTTCTTGGGAAGCCACCTCCGAGACCCCTGGAACACGGTTTTTGAAGATCCGGGATCTTTTGGTAGCATGCGGTACGTTGTATTATCCATGCACCTAACGCATGCACAGAATCCTTGGACCACCTGCCCTGAGAAATATCCGTATCCGAGATAGTCGTGCACTGTCGTGATCACCGCGGCTTTCATTGGGAAATATTCTTTTGCCGCAGCGTCCCACGTATTGACTCCATCTTTCCATAACGTTTCTAGCTCCTCTTTCAACAGCTGCAGATATAGATTTAGGTCCGTACCTGGTTGTTTCGGCCCTTGAACTAGCATACACATTGTTATGTACTTTTTCTTCATGCACTTCCAGGGGGGAAGGTTGTATATGCATACAAACACGGGCCAGGTACTGTGTGTGCTGCTCTGGCCGCCAAACGGATTGACTCCATGGGCACTCACACCAATCCTGAGGTTCCTTGGTTCTTTCCCAAAATCTGGGTATTCGAGGTCCAACGCAGTCCATTGGCTACCATCTGAAGGGTGCCTCAGCATGTCCTCCTTTTCCGGATCTGGGTTCGGGTCATCCTCTTTTATCTTCTTTCTATCCACGTGACAGGTCATGAGCTTTGCTTCCTCGGGATCTACGAAATACCTCTACAGACGAGGAGTGATCGGAAAGTACCATACCACTTTTCTAGGAACTAACTTCCCTCTCTTGTATCGACTAACACCGCACACCGAACATGTGGTTTTATCTTCGTCCTCACTCCGATAGATCATGCAATCATTTATGCAGACGTGGTATTTAACGTGCGGAAGATCGAGAGGGCAAAGGACTTTCTTGGCCTCAGCGATACTAGTTGGGCACGTGTTGCCCTTCAGAAGACGATCGTGCCAGAATGCTATGTTATCATCGAAGCTTTCATCGGTCCATTTGTGTTTTGCCTTCATCTCCATAGCCCCAAGTGTTACATTCAAGCGGGTATCCCCGTCGTTGCATCCTTCGTACAACTTCGTAATCGCGTCTTTCTCGAGTTGCGCCATCTTGGCTTTCTCTCTAGCTGCACCTCTTGCATTCAATGCCTCTTTGACAAGCAGCTCTTGAACATGAGGGTTCCGCACCCAGCTTGAATCCTCATCATGTCCGACATCTTGATCTTCATGTCCGGCATCTTGATCTACATGATCCGCTTCGGCATCTTCTTCATGATCATGTACGGGATGCTCTTCGTCATCTCGCCCGTCGTTGTTTTCTGGTTGCCCTTCCTCATTTACTGGCGCCCCACCATTGACGTCCTCCTCCTCACCAGCTTCGTCACTTATCCATCGTGTGTAGCCATCCATCAAACCATTACGCTTCAGGTGTCTTTGCAATATTCCGGAATCAGGCTCGGTCACGCACTGCAGTTTGCATCTCCGACACGGATATCTTATATCCGACCTATTATTCCTTAGCATGTCGTTTGTCGCACATTTCCACCTAGCCACGGTGATATCGCTCAGCATCTCGCGGACCATGGTCAATCACCTGCGTGCACGGATAGAGCAACACAATTATATATCACAGTCGTCGCCGGAAAAATTCGGCATGACCTTCCCTAATAATGCATGGGAGCATGCGGAGAGTGCACCAGAAATTTGCCGAAACGGAAATGAATCGACATTTCGGCAAAAAATTTGCCACTCAAGATACACATATACATCAAACCACCATAAGCTTCACATATACATCAAACCACCACAAGCTTCACATATACATGAAACCCAAGCTTCACATATACAACAGACACCAAGCTAATAAAGGCAAGTATATGGGTCATAAATGGAACAAAAGAGTTTGGGAGGAGGTTCACTTACTTCAATATGAAACAAAATAGATGTAATGCCAAGTATCGATGGATAAATGGAAGAAATGAGGTGGGGAGGAGGAGAAAACAGAATAGATCTAGGGTGAGAAGAGTGGATCTAGTTTGAGAATTGTGTGGAGTGAATGAGAGGTGGTAGGTGGGGTGGAGTAGATAAGGCCAGCTCTAGGCATTTAGTGGCGCATATAGAAAGTCAGTGGTGGCGCATTGGTGAAATGCGCCACCCCTAAGCTCTTATGGGTGGCGCAATAGAGCAATGCGCCACCCCTAAGGACCTTATGGGTGGCGCATCTACAGAATGCGCCACCCCTAAGGAACTTATGGGTGGCGCATCTACAGAATGCGCCACCCCTAAGCTCTTAGGGGTGGCGCATTCTGTGTATGCTCCACCTATAAGGTTCTTAGGGGTGGCGCATATTGCTAGATGCGCCACGTATAAGATCATCCAGGCTGGCCCACTCTTAGGGGTGGCGCACTGTAAAGTAATGCGCCACCCATAAGACCTTATGGGTGGCGCATTGTTTTCTAGTGCGCCACCCCTAACAGATGGTGGCGCATGGCTTTCTATATGCGCCACTAATAAGCTTTCCATGTATAGCTATTTCCCTAGCAGTGCTTGTTGCATGATGTACTGTTGGGTCTATGGTCCTCTGAGATGATGTAATAAAATACCAGCGGCGATGTATGCCCTGGACTCTATATATTTATGTCTTAGTATAAAGTTCATTGTTCTTATATCTGTTGTTGAGAATCCGGCAGCGACACGAGTGCGGGTGTCATGAGTCGGTGGCCTTTTATGCGCTACTAACTCGAGCGGGGCGCAGAAGCGACTAACTTGGGTTAGCACCGCATCGGGGGCCTTACACATGTTCAAAGGGATTAAATTGAAGTCAAACCGGAGGACCTACGGTGCGAGACTTAGCCATTTGGGAATTATCAAAATGGTATTTTTTAAATGCTCTAAATAAATATCCAATGATATCAACATGAGGCCCTCGTCAATATGAGTTCAACGAGTCCAAGAACATCAAAATCGTAGTTCGTATGAATAATCGGCGGCCGTTTATAGTACGAAGCATCAAAATTAAACTTAAGTACCATGACTCCTTTTTCTAGGGAGCCATGGTAGAGGGCATGGCGCCATTAGTAAAGGCGCCATGGTACAAGGCATGGCGCCATTGGTAAAGGCGCCATGGTCCTGGCAGTCCCACATGCAGGTCCGACGTGGCGAGTTGTATGACGCCTTTTATCAGGGAGGCATGGTGTCTAGCATGGCGCCATTGAGGCGGGCGCCATGAAAAAGGGTTAGTTTGTGAAAATTTTAAATTTGAGTTAATTTTGTGTTTAAAATGCAAATAACGGTTAAATTTGTAAAAAATTCCTAATACTAATGATCTCCTTGTTAGAAGGTATTAGATGTCTCCTCAGGACAACAACCCTTGTGTTCTGTGCCTATTCATGCTTATGAGGACATGCTACACTTGTTCTTCACCTACAACTTTAGTGCAAGAATTTGGAACTGTCTTCAGATTGTCTAGCCCAATGCTCCAGACATCGTATCATGCTTGGCCCAGTCTAGGAGAAATTTCTCAAGACCTTTTTTCTTCGAGGTTGTTCTCACTGCTACCTGGTGCATCTGGTTACAAAGGAATGGAAAGACCTTCAGAGGGGAGAGATTCTCTTTCACCTCCTGGAGAAGGCACTTTGTGCATGAAATCACCCTACTTTCACTTAGATTTCAGGGAGATACTAGAGATTTGTTGCTTACTTGGATTAATAACTTACAATAGTTTGTATAGGTAGGTCCACTCTGTAATTACCCATGTACTAGACTTGAGAACTTTTGGTTCTCCCGCTTGTTTTATTTGCAATAAAATACGGTGGAGCTCATGCTTCACAGTCCTTAAATTAATAAAAAAAAAACCACCATAAGCATACTTTATCCACAATGCATTCCCCTAGGTCCTTAAAAGGCGAAGTGTTGTGTAGTGGATGTTCAGACAACACCACTAGAAGAATAACACCACAACTTAAATATCGAAGAACACATATTACTTCAACATCATATGAATACTAACAACTAGACTTCTCCCATGTCCTCAAGAACTAAAAGAACTACTCACAAGACATAAAAGAGATCATGATTGATGGTGATAAATATATGATAAACAATCTGGTCATAACAATAATTCTCCAACAAGAGTCAATAGCATTCACAACAAAGAGTAATCAATGCTGGCAGAGTAGAGGGGATGGATAATACAACTTACAACTTGGATTGCAATGGTGAGATAAGATGGGATGAAGATGGAGATGGTGTTGATGGTGAGGATGATGTTGATGATGATCTCGATGATGCCCGTGAAGATGGTGATGAAGATGAGAATGATCTCCCCCTCCGAGAGGAGTTCTCACCGGCGGAATCTTCTCGCCGGAAAGGTCTTTTCTTCTTTGTAGGTTTCTTCCACGGAGCGGCGGCGGAACTCCAGGAATTCTTCTTCTGGGGTTTTTAGGTCACGATGATGATATAGGCCAAAGGGGGGCACCTGGAGTGGGCCCCACCTCCCAGGCAGCTAGGTGGCGCGTACGGGGTGGCTGGGCCACCACTGTGCCTGGAGCCCTGGTGGCCCCCTCCGGGTGTCCTTCGGCCAGGTCTTCGGTATATCTTATGAAAATTACACCCCGTGAATTTCAGGTCATTTGGAGATGTGCTGATATGGCCACCAGCTGTGCACTTTTCCCCGCTGATTCCTGCATCTACTGTTTCGGCACCAGAAAATTTCAAAATGTGTAAAACAATAGAAAACACTATAACAACATCATCATATAATGGAATATATCAATGAATATAGGTATATTACGATATAAAATAGTGATGCATATCAACTCCCCCAAGATTTGACCTCGCTTGTCCCCAAGAGAATACTGAGCTCGGTAAACCTGTCCACAAGTTTAGAGAGTGAAGTGCCGATAATAAGAATACGAACAAGAATCATCATAATTTCTTCTACTAAACTCAAGTATCCTCAACAACAACCTCAACTCATAAGGCCCTTATGCAAGAGTAATATCAATTACAATCACAAGTACGACCGAGAAAAATCATCAAATCATGGAAAACATGTCCTTTGGTCAAAGAACAACTAATAACTTATAACTTTTACTCTCTCCTTTATATTTTGATGAGATCATTTGAAGCTTTTGAAAGAACGTGTTATTAGTCAAGAAGTGAAAATGCTAATACAAGGGAAGATGTTTGATGTAGCAAGGCTCAACAAACAACTTGTTTATCTTAATGATAATGTCAACAAAGGTGTAATATGTCAATTCTCAATGAAACAATATAAAGTCATGCATCTCTTGTCAACATAAGGTGCGTGCTCTTTGTGGGATGGAAAGAAGTGGGTTTACTGACTCAACATAAAAGTAACGGCTTAGCCCTTCGCAAAAGGAAGTAGGGAAAACTCATGTGCTAGAGCTTTTAGAGGTTTTGAAATCAATAACGATTATAAAATAAGATTTTGAGAGGCGCATAATTCATCAACGAATGCTAATAGATAACGCAATTACTTCTCATGCTGGGAAAGTTTCAAGGAACGCCTCCCAAGTGGGGACAATCACATCCCCTTAATCTCCTTTGTTTATCAATGCCAAATTTTCTGATTTCTCACGAACAAAGCGTGAAGGAGGGTTTGTTTGTTGTATTATCTTTTATGAGCTGGGCACACTCACGCCAGTTCCTCCTCATATTAGGGGTTTGTAGGTTAGACATGCAATCCCAAGATAAAACATGTCCAACATAAGAAGTTCATGAATTACCTACTACTTCCTCATGAGCTAAAGCAGAGGCACAAAACAAGGGGTATACTATTTTGAAGGTTTAAAGATAGCACATGAAAAATATACTTTAGGAGTGGCGGTGAAATACCACGAATAGGAATGGTATGGTGGACTCTTTGGAAGGTTGAGGTTTCAAGGTATGAGTGCACAAGAAGTATTCCTTCTTAGTACAAGGTTTGTCTAGCAAAGGCTTTTAAAAGCAGACAAATGATGTTGACTTGGATGCAAAGCAATATAAAGTCTATATTAAGAATTGGCATGAAACATTAAGTTGTCTTCCTTGTCAACATAACACTTCAAGCATAAGAACATAAAGGTCTTGGCTAAGTCGCTACTAGAAAAACTCATGCTTGTTTTTATGACCAAAGCTATGTTTACCAAGTATAAATGAAGTTTTCAAATCCATACCTGATATATAAGATCAATACTCCCATAAGAATCATCATATAAGGTCGATTGCGCGAAGAGAATACCGAGTGCAGCGAAGAAACCAATAGACTTCTCATTAATATTTCATCATAGACACAACACACTCACAGATACAAAAATCTCCACATAGGAGTGATAGACCTCAATGCATACACATATTTCATAAGATAACTTCCCTAGACATGATACGACATTGAGCTTGACCACCAACGACAAAGATAAAGATAAACATACTGGGAACTCCCCCAAGCTTGGAACAAGCTAAGGGGATGCCAGTACCCAATGAATATTTATTCTTGATCTACTTGTTGCTCTTCAACTCCTCTATTATGTGTCAGAGGGTTTGGTTTTCAGCTTCCAACACAACTACCTGTACTTTAAGCACACAAAAGTGTTCACAGGATTGGTTAGTAATTCGGTGAGCTTTGGATATAGCAGATGACGCATGTGGGGCTTCAAGTGGTGGAGCAGCTCCTGAAAGGTTCAGAGATAGATCATGTTGTGGGTTAACAAACCTTACGAAGACGGGGTTGTTGGAGCTTCATCCTCTTGTTGATGGATCTCCTTCCTGCTGGATGGTGACCATCTTGACTTCTTCTCTCACAGAGCGCTCCATCTTCGCTTGTTTTGCGACAATTTCTTTTTTCGTAGCCCATCCAACGACCTTCCCTTGGTTGACGTCTTGCTGGACACTTCAAAGAAGACAACCCATGTAGTCCTCTTCGCTTGAATCAACCGAAGACATCTCAAACATCAGCCTCTTATCCTGGAAGAAATAGATCGAAAAGATAACACACGAAATCGAAAGATACATATCCGGGATGATCCGGGAAAATATATAGAAAAAAATTATGCAACATAAGGAAGGTAACAAGACAAAGTGGAGTCGGAGACGGAATTCGGGACTCCTAGACGGCCTCCAGGCGCGGCCAGGGAGCAGGCCGCGCCACCAGGGCGCCTGGCTCCACTTCGGCTCCGGCTCCACTTCGGCTTCGAATTTTCCTAATTTTTCAAAACCACGTAATACGCGACTTTTATGGATGTTCGTGAAGTTTTCTTATCGTATTACATACCTATTCTTATTCTGCTCCTGCTGGTGTCTGAATCTGCGCGACAACATGTTTTTCATGAGTGGTTGTGTGTATTGTATCCACATCAACATTGACAGGGTCCCCTGCCAGGTAATGCTTCAATCTTTGCCCATTCCCAACTTGAGGTTCGGTGCCTTCAAAATTGTTAATCTTGATTGCACCGGAGCGGTTGACTTCTTCAATGTTAAAGGGTCCTTCCCATCTGGAAAGTAATTTACGTGGAGAAAACCTGAAACGAGATCTAAACAACAAAACTTTATCACCAACATTTAATTCGCGTTTCAAAATTGTCCTACGATACCACTTCTTCACCTTTTCCTTAAACATTCTCGCTCTCTCATAAGCTTCACTTCTCCACTCATCTAGAGAAGTCAAGTTCATGAGACGATTTTCACTAGCAAGTTTTGGGTTAGCATTAAGCTCTCTAATATCCCAGAAAGCTTTGTGCACTAATTCTAAAGGTAAATGGAAAGCCTTGCCATATACCATCTCATAAGGAGACATGCCCATGGGATTTTTATAAGGAGTTCTATACACCCACAAGGCATCCCCAATTTTTTGGACCAGTCCTTTCTAGAACTGTTCACTATCTTTTGCAAGATCAACTTGATCTCCCTATTTGTGAGCTCAACTTTTCCCACTCGTTTCAGGGTGGTTGGGTGAATCAATCCTATGGTTAACATCATACTTTGCTAAAGCTTTCCTAAAAGCACCATGTGTAAAATGTGATCCTCCGTCGGTCATGAGGTACCTTGGTACACCAAACTGAAAAAATATCATATCTTTGAGAATTTTCAAAGATATATTATGATCAACCCTCTCAGTGGGGATTTCCTCAAGCCACTTGGTTACATAATCAACAACTACTAGAATGTGAGTGTACTTGTGCGAAGGAGGAAAAGGTCCCATAAAATCAAAACCCCAGCAATTAAAAGGCTCGATAACTAGAGAGTAATTCATGGGCATCTCATTTACGCTACTAGTGTTACCAAATCTCTGACACTTATCACAAGATAAAACATATTTTCTAGCATCTTGAAAGAGAGTAGGCCAATAAAAACTTGATTGGAGAACCTTGTCTGCAGTCCTCTCACCGGCATGATGTCCTCCATAGGGACTAGCGTGACAATCCTTCAAGATATCCTTATGCTCATGTTATGGTATGCATCTCCTCACGATCCCGTCTGCACATTCTCTGGAAACGTGTGGTTCATCCCAAAAGTAATACCTCAAATCGTGGAAGAATTTCTTCCTTTGCTTGAATGTTAAACCTGGAGGTAAAAACTTGGTGATAATAAAGTTAGCATAATCGGCAAACCAGGGATCAGAAATAGATTGTATTCTCAAAAAAACTAATTTTTCATCAGGAAAACTATCATTAACAGGAATAAGATCATGTGGTATGTTTTCTATCCTGTAGAGGTTGTCCGCTACTTGATTGTCCACTCCTTTCCTGTCAACAATCTCCAAATAAAATTCTTGAAGAAGAAGAACCCATCTAATAAGTATAGGTTTGGCATCCTTATTCTCCATAAGATACTTAATAGCAGCATGGTCAGTATGAATAATGACTTTGGAATCAACAATATAAGGTCTAAATTTATCACAAGCAAATACTACTTCTAAAACTTCCTTTTCAGTAGTAGCATAATTCGTTTGAGCACTATCGAGGGTCTTGCTAGAATAATTTATAACATTCAATTTCTTCTCAACCCTTTGTCCTAACACAGCTCCAACAACAAAGTCACTAGCATCACACATAATCTCAAAAGGTAAATTCCAATCAGGTGGTTGGATTATAGGAGCAGTTATTAAAGCTTTCTTAAGAACCTCGAAGGCTTGCTTACAATCCTCGTCAAACACAAAAGGAGTATACTTCTGGAGAAGATTAATGAGGGGTCTCGAAGTCTTAGAAAAGTCTTTAATAAATATTCTATAGAAACCAGCATGACCGTGAAAACTATGAATACCTTTGACCCCCCCCCTTGGATAGGGCATCTTCTCAATTTCTTCGATCATGACCCTGTCCACCTTGATTCACCTCTCGGAAATCTTGTGGCCAAGAATAATCCCTTCTTTGACCATGAAGTGGCACTTCTCCCAATTGAGTACCAAGTTTGTCTCCTCACATCTCTGCAGAACTTTATTAAGGTCGTGGAGACAATGGTCAAAAGAGGTTCCATAGACAGAGAAATCATCCATGAAGACCTTAACAATTTCTTCACAAAACCATGAAAGATAGCAGACATACACCTTTAAAAGTAGCAGGGGCATTGCATAAACCCAAAGGCATACGTCTATAAGCACAAGTACCAAAAGGACAAGTAAAAGTGGTTTTCTCTTGATCGGCCGTGTTAACATGAATTTGAGGGAAGACAGAATATCCATCAAGATAACAAAAGTGTGTGTTTTTGGATAACCATTCAAGCATTTGGTCGATGAATGGAAACGGGTAGTGGTCCTTCCTTGTCGCCTTGTTCAACTTCCTGTAGTCAATACACATTCTATATCCAATAATGATTCTCCGAGGGATTAGTTCATTCTTATCATTAGGAACAACAGTTGTGCCCCCCTTCTTAGGAACACAATTCATGGGACTTAACCAGTTACTATCAGCTATAGGGTAGATAATACCTGCGGCTAGAAGCTTGAGGATCTCGGTCCTCACAACATCCTTCATCTTTGGGTTCAACCGTCGTTGATGATCAACAACCGGTTTAGCATCTGGCTCGAGATTGATAGTATGTTGACTAATAAATGGACTAATCACCTTGAGGTCATCAAGGGTATATCGAATAGCACCTCGGTGTCTACGATGGGTTTCCAATAATCGCTCTTCTTCATATCCTGAAAGGTTAGAATTGATAATAACAGGATCTACATTCTATTCATCTAAATAAGCATATGATACGTCCCAAACGTATCTATAATTTCTGCTTGCTCCATGCATATTTTGTGTGATATTGCTATGTTTTAGATACACTTTCATACACTTTTGATCATGTTTGGACTAACCTATTAACTCAGTGCACCCCAGTGCCAGTTCCTGTTTTTTTTTTGTTGTTTTTCTATTTCAGGTTTCCCCCATATTAATAGTGCTCCAAAAATTCTGGAAAAATCAGATACAAAATTAGCGTTCCAGAAGCTTCCGGATTCACCGAAGAAGGGCCAGAGGGGCCGCACCTGGTGCCCAGATGGCCAGGTGGCACGGCCTAGGGTGGGGCCGCGCGGGGAGGCCGCCTGGACTCCTGGTGGCCCCCCCGGTGCCCCCCTTTGGCTTCTATTTATTCTCCCGTCGTGAAAATTCTGATTCCAGACCCCTTTTCTCCAGAAGCAATTCAGATCTCCGCCGCCATCGCCGACAAGCTTCGGGGGACCAGAATTCATATGCTGGCACCTTGCCGGGACGTGGAAGTGCTCCCAGATTCATCTCCATTGACGTTGCTTCCTCCTTCCATGATGCGGGAATAGTCCCTCCTCGGGGCTGAGGTTTTTACCAGTAGCTATGTGGTCAATTCTCTCTCCCATGATGTGATCTTGATTGTGATCATAGGCTATGTTAATCTAGGGTGATCCCATAATTTTTCCCCTTCTTCTATGTATTGGATTTGATGTACTCACTTGATCTTATCTAGTATAATCCCCGAGACCATGGTGACAGCGGTCTATTGGACATGGATTAGAAGAATATTTTCATGAGTGATTTCCTCTTTTGTCTGTTGATTGAATATTGAGAGTCTCTTGGTGCTTGTCTTTGACTATCCATGAGATATGTTGTTGTGATTGTGGTACTCTCTTTGGATGGCTGCGGTGACATTCGGAAATCCATAGATTGAGAACTACGAACTATGAGGTGTGCTTTTGTAGCCCTACATAATTCTCGTCCTCTATTGACCACAAAGGAATGACCTCCGAGTACGTCTCCATTGCATGTTTTATGGGAAATATCATGTCATTAGACTATGTTAAGGTTGTTGGGAGTTTCCACTAGTGAAAGTATGAAGCCTAGGCCTTGTTTCCACCATTGATACACCGTTTGTGCTCACTTTTGTCACATGTTTGCTTGCTGCACTTTTTATTACAGATTTATATTACTTTGTTTTGCCACACCTATCACCCATATTTTACCATCTCTTCGCCGAACTAGTGCACCTATACAACTCCTAGTTGTATTAGGTGTGTTGGGGACACAAGAGACTTCTTGTATCTTAATTGCAGGGTTGCATCAGAGAGACCATCTTCAACCTCTACTTTCCTGAGTTCGATAAACCTTAAGTCATCCACTTGAGGGAAATTGCTGCTGTCCTACAAATCTCTGCGCTTGGAGGCCCAACATAGTCTACAAGAATAGAAGCGTGCATAGACATCAACATACTTGAGCGTATCAGGAAGAGGCTTGAGATCGAACACCGGGTCTTATTTGGGTTGTCATAAAATTCCTAAAGGTTCAACTGGAAGGTTGTGCTTCAGGATAGCGGGTTGTCTCAAGAAGGCTTCATCTAATTCAATTCTTTCTTGCATATGCATATCATTCTCGTGGTCCTCCATGTATTGCCGCAAAGGATCGTCGGGAGGTATAGCAATAGAAGCAATATCTTCAATAAATTTATCATTACTAGGTAAATCAGTACCACGAGGTTTTTTGGATAATTTAGAAAAGTTAAATTCATATAGCTCACCATTGAATTCAACAGATACTTTCCCTTTATTGCAATCTATAATAGCTCCAAAAGTTTTGAGAAAAGGTATACATAATATAATAGGAAAAAAATTATCTTGCACTGAACCAAGTACTAGAAAGTCGGTAGGATATTTTACCTTTTTGCATAAGACTTCAACATCTCTCACAATTTCAATAGGAGAGATAGTTTCTCTGTTTGCTAGATAAATAGTAACATCAATATCTTCAAGTTCACAAGGTGAAATCTCACCCATGATCTCCTGATAGAGTGAATAAGGAATAGCACTAGCACTCGATCCCAAATCGCATAGCCCATAATAATTTTAATATCCTATTTTAACAGATACTAGTGGAGTTCCTGAAATTGGGCCTTTATTCTTGGCTGTGACAAGGTTAGTGAAAACAACACAAAATTTTATATTGGAATCTATAGTATCACTGGTACAAGATCTTTAACCAATGCAACTTGAGGATCGACCTTGAAATGGTCCTCAGGCTCATCAATTCTTTTCTCACTTTTATTTACTATGTCTGTCACAAAAGAATGCTCCCTAATCCTTGCGGGAAAGGGGTTTTTTTCATATATAACTACAGGCAAAATGGGGTGAGCAACATGAATATCAATGGGTAAATCCTTAAATGGCTTATGATGCGAATCCTCCTTTTTAGAGGTATTAATATGAGAGGCAAAGTTTTTGCTAAAATCTATCAGAAGTTGGGAATCAAGACCAATTTTAGCACAAAAGGTATTGAAGTAATCAATTTCTACATAGCTCTTAATGTAATCATGCTCAGAATTTATAACGGGTTAAATTCCTTTATCAATCTCCCAATCTTCAGTGTTCTACTGGATCATTTCAATAAGATCCCACATTTCTTCAACACTTATGGTGCGGAATACCCCACTAGAGGAGGCATCAAGCATCTCTCTATCATGACAAGAAAGCCTTGCATAAAAATTTGTAAGAATAATTTCCTTGGGGAGCTCATGATTGGGACATTTGAGCATTAGGGAGTTCAATCTCCCCCAAGCTTGAGCGATGCTTTCTCCATCATGAGACCAAAAGTAATAAATGTAGTTCATGTCTCGATGTATTTCATGAAGAGGATAAAACTTTGCATAAAAGAGAGGCATAAGTTCTTGCCAATTTAGTAAATGAGAGTTATCAAGAAGCCTATACTAATCCCAAGCCTTATCTTTTAATGATAAGAGAATAGTTTTCTCATAACAAAGTCCATCGATATGCCTGCAAGCTTAAATAAGGAGCTTAGTTGTGAAAGATATAGCAAGTGTTCACCTAGATGTCTATCTCCTGCATATCGATTAGCAATAACACAATCAACAATACCAGTTGGTATTTTAAAGGGAACAATTTCAGTAGGTAGGGGAGCCTTCTCCACCACAGTAATGGTGGGGCGGTTCCCCCGAAGCAAAGTAACAAGAGCAAAGTTGTCCATTGGGACTAATAGTAACAACAGCAAAATAAAATCAGCACTCGCAATATAAATTTTCCTTACCAATAGCGCTACACTCCACGACAACGGCGCCAGAAAATGGTGTTGATGACCCACAAGTGTAGGGGATCTATCATAGCCTTTTCGATAAGTAAGAGTATCGAACCCAACGAGGAGCAGAAGGTATTGACAAGTGATCTTGAGATAGGAATAACCACAAGTACTGAAAGCTAAATTTTTATGGGTTTTCTCGTATAAGCAATAATAGGGTATAAGAAAATAAAGTCAATTATGATAAACTGCAGCAAGGTGGCCCAGTCCTTTTGTGCAAAGGATAGGCCAAAGGATCTAAACTTATAAAGGCTAAATCTTTCTTGAGGACACACGGGAGAGATAGTCATGTGCCTTCGCCATATTTCGTATCTGTACTATGTTTTTTGTTGATAAGTGTTGTGTGGGTGTAGCTATCCTAGAGAACTTTCTAGAATAATATAAGCACACTCTTATGATTAAACCTCTTGCAAGCATCCGCAAATACAAGAGAGAAGTTAAGGCAAAGCTTAACCATAGCAATAAAGTTCAGGGCCCAACAATCCCTCGTGCAAAAGTGTATGAACTGGGGTTCAGGTTTCTGTCACTCCGGCAAACCACCATAAGCATACTTTATACACAATGCATTCCCCTAGGTCCTTAAAAGGCAAAGTGTTGTGTAGTCGACGTTAACACAACACCACTATAAATATAACACCACAACTTAAATATCAAACAACATATATAACTTCAACATCATATGACTACTAACAACTAGACTTCTCCCATGTCCTCAAGAACTAAAAGAACTACTCACAAGAAATAAAAGAGATCATGATCAGTGGTGATAAATATATGATAAACAATCTGGGAATAAAAATAATTCTGCAACAAAACTCAATAGCATTCACCACAAAGAGTAATCAACACCTGTAGAGTAGAGGGGATGGATAATACAAGTTACAACTTGGATTTCAATGGTGATATGAGATGGGATGAACACTACTGGAATTCACCTATTTTCCGTCTGCCTCGGCGGACGGCAAACACCTATATGGCGGACGGCAAAGGACTTTGTCGTCTGCCCACGCACGGCAAAGCACCCGTCAGCTATTTCTTCGGCAAAGGGGTGCTTTGCCGTCTGCCGGAAATCGACGGACGGCAAATTACTTTTGCTGTGCGCTTTTGTGCAAGCAGACGGCAGAGCGCGCGTGACGGCAAACCTTTGCCATCCGGCTCCCTCAGGCCGTTAACGGCGGGATTTGCCGTCTACAGACAGACGACAAACCTCCCAAATTTGCCGTCTGCCTTGCCGGAGGCAGACGGTATCATGACCGGCCGGCCGGCTCCGTCAGGCCGTTAATGTCGTCTACTGACAGACGGCAAACCAGCTTTGCCGTCTGCTTTGCCGGAGGCAGACGGCATAATGACCAAATGGTCACCCAGCTGTTGCCAGATTGCACAGCTGGGCGTCACGTGTCCTCTTTGCCAACTGCAAGCAGACGGCAAACATCTTTGTCGACTGCCTGCGGACGGCAAAGAGCCTATATTGTCTCTGTTTTTTCTGTTTTTCTTTTAATCCCTGCATTTGACAAAAAAGAAATATATATATATAGCAGCAGAATCAGAAGCACATTTTAACACCACATCACATCATATCAAACAACATATGAATCTCCAACAAGGATAACACATTGTTTCCAATCAAGGATAACAACAATATATACATAGTTCATTACACAAAGTCTCCAAATAGTTCATAACAACAATAAACTGTTTCTAAGCTATATTGAAAGTGAAAATACAACAACTCCATCGATGCACGACCCTCATAAAGCAAATCTGCAAAATCAAAATAAGAAAGTTAGCGGAAGAAGGAGGACATGAAGAATAAGTAATAAGAGAAGGAGAAAGACAAGAAGAAGAAGAAGAAAAGAGAAGAAGAACAAGGAGGAGAGAAGAAGAACAGAGAAGAGTTCTTTTCTATCTTCTCCTTGTTTTTCTTCTCTCCTCTCCTTGTTCTTCTTCTTCTTCTTCTGTTTTCTTTAGCATTTGTGAGCAATTAAGCTAACCTTGAGCATTTGTGAGCATATTTTGAGAAATTAAGCTAACCTTTATCATTTTTGAGCAATTAAGCAACTATTAGCATATTTTGAGCCAATGAAACTAACTTTAGCATATTGTGAGCAATTTAAGAAACTTTAGCGTGTTTTGAGGAATTAAGCTGACTTTAGCATATTGTGAGCTAATTAAGCTAGCTTTAGCATTTTGTGAGCCACCTTAGCTAACTTTAGAATTTTTTAAGTGAATCAAGCTAACTTTAGCATTTTGTGAGCGATTCAAGCTAACTTTAGCATCTTGTGAGAAAATCAAGCTAACTTTACCATTTTGTGAGCAAATTAAGCTAACTTTGGCAACTTTGAACAAATGAAGCTAACTTAAGCATTTTTTGAGCCAATTAAGGTAACTTTAGCATTTTGTGAGCAAATCAAGGTAACTTCATCATATTGTGAGAAAATCTGGCTAATCATGCTATTATTAGGCTAACTTAGCTATATTTAAGAATTTCATAATATTTCAGAAGCTAAATATGCATTTTCAAACTAACTAAGCATTTATAAAGCAAAATATACAACACAACTTACCGGAGTGTAGCCCTCAAGGCTGAGGTAGCTGAGAAGCATCCGTCGGGTTGGCCGATGTTGACGGTGGAGAAGGGTCATGGGACGCAGCCCGAGAGTTATGCTTCACGAAAAGATCAACTAGAGGTTAGCACGACGCCACTCAATATGGTATTGATGATCATCAAAAGATACTCACCATCCCCACAGGAGAAATGATCGGCATCGGTGGAGCGGCCTGACCAGTCTTCTCGCACATAGTCTGCACATTTGTTTTTCATGAGTCAATCATATTAGTTAGTAATATAAACAAAAATTATAACATGCATTCTTTGGGTGAATATGAACAAGTGACTTACCACGAAGAGCTCATACAAGGCCCGGTTCGATGCATCGTGTCGTGCCGCGGCCTCCTCGAGAGCCTTCGCCGTCCTCTCCTCCGCCAGCCGCTCTCTCTCCGCTTCCTTCTCCTCGGCCAACCGCTCCTTCTCCTCCAGTAGCCGCTGGGTGTTCTGTCGCTCTTTCTCAAGAGCTTCCTGCAACCCCACTCCTCTAGTTAGCATTGTAATATTCGATGAGAGAAAACAAGAATGCAAGAGTCCTTATGGATAACCTGGATAGCGAGGTCGACTGGCCGCGGCCGAGTCCTTATAGCAGGAGAAGAACTCGTTTGGCGCGCCTTGATCTCAGGAAGAGTCTTATCACACCTAATCAACTTATCTCCAATGGCCATGGCGCCATGGCGCCTTCCGCCACCAGAGATCATCACCAGCTCCGGGTCAATAGGCTTCCCAATCGGGGTGTAAGCCTCCCTGTGCTTCTCCTTCGCCACCTCAGTATAAGCCTTGAGCTTACTATAGGCGGCAATGTTGGTGAAAGTCGAAGGAGTGGCGATATTCGACTCTGAGAGCGCCTTGGCCTTCTTGTACGACGTTGTATGGGACATGCCATACATGTCGAACACCTGAGGCACCTCCGTTTTATTATGCTCCGCCTAAAAGACAAAGAAAAGCATGATATTAGTAAGTGGGTGCCTAAAAGACAAAGCAAAGAAGAATTTGCACATACCCATTTATGCCCGTAACCAGCTAAGTTACGGCTGCCTTGATGGTGTGGCACACCAACCATTTGGGCGCGCCGGTCCTTGGCATTGTTGTGGACGGCCAACCAGGCATCTGAGCACCAGTGGTCCACAATGACCTCCCAACAATCCATCTTGTCTGCACACCATCTCGGCGGCGCCTAAGTTAGTAAACAAGGAAACTAATAAGTAGCCTATATAGGAATCAAATCAAGCAAACTATTCAAGACTTAAGAAGAGTTACCGTCATGTACTGGGCCCTGGTCAGAAACTTCTTACGACAGTCCTTCTTGCTACGCTTGCGCCCTTGCTTGGCGTAGTAGTCACGGACCGCCTGCACTCGCATCTCGTGCCTTGTGTTCTGCAAGAGGCGCGTGGCCTCTACAACTATCACGTCCTCCGCCTCCTGCTCCTTGGACTCATCGACCTTGTAGTAGACCTGCAATAACACGAGACAACACTGATGAGTGCACCAACTAGCTATTGTCAAGATGTTATTGTGTGAAACAGAAATTACCCAAAAGCCGTTGATCACCATGTCGGCTCTGGTGTGGCATTCGACCCCGTTGATGGTCGTATCCGGCGGGGCCGCGGCAGCACAATAGTGCTCCCATTTGAGTCCAGGCTGCGGAACCTCATCAGGTCCGGGCAATTGAACAAGCCCCGGGAAATTCTCCCTGACGAGCACACCAAGGATGGAGTTGGGATTGCGGACACCATTGCCGTATGTCCAACTCCTGCAGTATAAAAAGACAAAGCCATCAGATAGACATAAGTATAGAAGGTACCGGAAGATAGTATAAGTGCACTTACGTCTCTCCATCAGGCGTAATCAACCACTTATGGGCGGGAGTCACCGGCACGGACGGGATCCGTGTACCCGCACGCTGGTACACGGTGGTACCATCAGCCACCTCCTCCTCATCCGTAGTGTCTAGCTCGGCACCAGCCTCCCCCTCAGGCGTGTGCTGCTCCGGCTGGTCCGACCAGGGACTCCAGCTCGTGCGGGTGGACGTAGCCTCCTCCTCCACCTCAGGCTGGTGGATCGGAGTGTCCGAGGATGGATCCACCCTGCAGTGCTCTGGTGAATCAGCCGGAGGTGGCGGCGAGGAAGCAGCAGCAGGTGTCCGTCTCCCTTTCCCGCGACCACCACCTGCTTTGCCTCTCCTGGTCTTCTTCCGACCTCTCCCCGTGGGCACCTCATCAGCACAAGGAGGAGGCGAGGAAATACTCTCGAGACAAAGACCTCCGTAGAGCCAGAGGTGAGAGCGCATGACCCCTCCCTCGCGATCCTGAGGTCCCGCCCTCCATATCTGTCACAAACCTGCCAAGAATTAAAATAAAATAATTAGTACAATGAGAAAAAGAATTAATAATACAAAATTAATTACTGCAATAATGAGAATATATATATATATAATTAAAGTTGAGATGCATACAACTAACAATAGTCGGGATCATCGGTATCTTCTCCGCGATCAATTGAAGGATCGTCATCACTATCACGCGTGTCGTCGATAATGACGGCCTCATCAGGTTCAACAACACCAACATTTGGAAGGCCTTTATGTAAACGGTCAAGCATGGACAGGTCATCTGGAGCAGTAACCTCTTCTTCTTTAGGCTCTTTAACATCGTCGTTAGCGGGTTCACTCTCATTGTCTTCTTCCATGTTCTGGGGTTGCGTAGAGCGGTTTCGGAAACGTTTTTTTATCACGCGTGTTTCTTGGAAGAATTCTCCTTCATATGTCTCTGGGTCAATGTGGGGTACATAATCCTCTTCATTTGGGGGAGGTGGTCTAATATGAGGTGGCACATCATAAACGACATCCCAACCTTTCAGGTTTTCAACCGTTTGGCAGGGGTAGGATAGATAGAAAACCTGGGTGGCCTGTTGAGCCGTAATATAGACATCGGGGACATTAAAATGGGTGTCTTGTCGAATTTCGACTAGACCTACATGTTCATGAGTTCGTCTAGTCCTCGACGGGAGAAACCAATGACATTTCAAGACAGCGACGTTGGGAGGATTTTCAACATAGAATAGAAGTTCGTATATTGCTTCAACTCTTCCATAATACTCAATACCTCCGTCGCCGACAGCAGAGACACCCGAATTTGTACTTTTTCGATCGGCCATTTTTCGCTCTTTATCAACCGTACGAAAGCGATACCCGTTGATGTCGTATTTCTCAAATACACGGACCTTATTGTGAAAACCATTAGCGACTTGTCTTAATTCGGCGTCCATAGGCTCCTCATTTGCCTATAAGTTTTATAGGAAAGGATTGTTATATTAGTGAAAAATAGGTCGAACCAACAAATGAAACCCTATATATGAATGATAGTTACCGTTCGTTTGAACCAAGAGATGTAACCAGGATTTCCGTCTCCTTGATTGGCAAGAAGCTCATACTCTGCGATGGAATCACTTTCAATAACCACTCCATTCGAGAATTTGGCGACGTATCGACTGTATGAATTCAGGGGAATGAATAAGAAACAAGAATTATTAGAAGTTGCGAAACAATGTACGTACCGAGCACTTACTCGATGTACGGTCGCACTTCTGTTAGATTGGTGAAGATATACAGTGTAAGAGTACGCCATTCTTTGATATCCAAAATCTTATTTCTCGAAGCACCAAAAGGTCCGAGCTTCCCTTTGAATAGGCTGAGGTTGGATTGACGTCGTTGGGGGTCTCCAGTATTGTATCGAGGCTTTGGATTATGGAAATGGCGAGTTTTGGCTTCATAATGTGCTGTCACGAAGTTTGCCGCCTCCTCGGTAATGAAAGCCTCGGCCATCGATGCTTCAATTCTACGTTTATTTTTACATTTTGCTCGAAGCGTCTTCTGCATTCTCTCCGTTGAATAGCACCAACGATTTTGCACAGGGCCCCCTAATCTTGCCTCGGTCGGGAGATGAAATATCAAATGCTGCATCAGATTAAAAAAACCCGGTGGAAAGATCTTCTCTAACTTGCAGAGCAACTCCGGTGCCATATCTTCCATGTCTTCTAGCACGCCATCGGATAGTTCTTTAGCACAAAGAACACGAAAGAAATATCTCAGTTCTGCCAGTACTAGCCACTCTTCCTCGGGGATATAGCCGCGCAACATCACCGGCATTACCCGCTCAAGCCATATGTGCCAATCATGACTCTTCAGCCCAAATATTTTATGTTTTTCAGGACTCGCTCCCCTCCTCAGATTCGCTGCATACCCGTCGGGGAACATCAAACTGTTTTGCACCCACAAGAGAATTTCCCTGATATGCCCCCTTTCAAGATTGAACCAGGCCCTTGGCTTGGACCAATTCTTCTTTCCTTTCGGCTTTCGCATGTTCTGTGAGGGTCTATCCCATAGAGTCTCCTGGTCGACTCTAGCTTTAGGATTATCCTTTGACTTCCCATCTATGCCGAAAAATGTACCAAACAGGGCCTCGCCGATATTTTTTTCAGTGTGCATCACGTCAATATTGTGTGGAAGTTCGAGGTCTTGGAAGTAGGGGAGATCCCAGAAGCATGTCTTGTGAGTCCAGGCGTGTTCCGAATTATATCCCTTAAAATACCCGGGACGTTCTGGATCAGGCTCGAGAGAGTTCAACTTTTCCAAGACATGTTCGCCTGTCATCGTAGGTGCTGCCAGGTTTTTGACAACTTTGCCTTTGATGAAGTTCTTCTTGTCTTTTCTAAAAGGATGCTTAGGAGGCAGAAACTGTCTATGCAAGTCGAAGCAGGAATACTTGCCACCCGCCTTCAGCCAATGAAACTGAAGATCGGCCTTGCATGTTGGGCACCCAAACATTCCATGAACACAGAAGCCAGCGAAAAGCGCATACGCTGGCAAGTCATGCATCGAGTACTGGTACCAAACATGCATTTTGAAGGTCTTTTTGCTAGCTACATCGTATGTCTTGAACCCTTCGTCCCAAGCTTGTTGCAATTCCTCCTTAAGCGGTTGCATGTACACATCCATATTCTTCCCCGGATATTTGGGCCCTGGTATTATCATTGTCAGGAAAATGTTCTTCCTTTTCATAATCTCTGAGTGGGGGAGATTGAGTGGCATGACAAATACAGGCCAACAACTCTATGAGGCTGCCATCAGACCGAAAGGATTGAACCCATCTGTGCCGACGGCGATTCGGCAATGCCTTGGCTCCTTAGCTTTTTCGGAATGTTTTTCATC
The DNA here is from genome assembly GCA_950022295.1 of Bromus sterilis. Taxonomy (NCBI): domain Eukaryota; kingdom Viridiplantae; phylum Streptophyta; class Magnoliopsida; order Poales; family Poaceae; genus Bromus; species Bromus sterilis. Next base: position 300,914,590 of record OX465595.1, read on the forward strand.
AAAGTGCTTCCATGCTGAACCATCCGATGGGTGAGTCAACATCGGCTTCCCATCTGCATCAAATTCTGTTCTCTTCCCATGTTTGTGCCATGTCATCTGTCTGGCTGTCTCTTCCATCATGTAAAGGCGTTGAATTCTTGGTATCACTGGAAGATACCGATGAACATTTACGTGTATTTTGGTCTGCGTCTTCTCACCTTGACCATTGTCTACCACAACATACCTGGATGACTTTCATTTGGGACAATAGTCTTCGTCTGCATACTCTTTCCTAAATAAAGCACGTCCATTTTCACAAGCATGTATCTGCTCATAGGGCATCTTAAGTACCTTGAGGATTTTATCCGATTGGTACAGGTTTGCAGGCATAACATGATCTTTTGGTAGAAACCGCCCAATTAGGGTAGTGATCCCATTGTAGCAATCTGTGCCCAAGTTGAATTGTGCCTTCAAAGCCATCAACTGTGCGATGGCATCGAGCTGACAAAGCTCAGTGTGAGCTTGCAGCAGACGTTTCGAAGACTCCAACATCTCATAGAAGGCCTTCGCAGATTCCTCGATCTCATCGTCCTCATCCCGCGCATCGTCAAAGTCCTGCACCATGTCTTCGATCCCAGTTCCGTACTCATCCGTGCGCTGATGGACCACCTCCTCTCTCCGTCGTCCGCCAGACTCGCCATGGAAGCTCCACACCGTATAACCAGGCTTATAACCCCACTTCTGCAAGTGTTTACCCATATCCACCTCTGTCGCCTGTTTATAATTGTCGCAACTAACACAGGGGCACCAGGTTTTTCTCTGCCCATTTGCAAACGCCGCTCTCAGAAACTCCTTGGTTTTCATTGCCCATTCATTGCTGATCTCTTTCTGATTAGGGCGACCAGTGTACATCCACGCACGATCATCGCTCATCTTGTCGCTACTAAACAACAAATATACCAGTTTGTCCATTTTATTACGTCCACTTTTTATTGCTTTTATCATACATAACTACGGCATATGCAATTAACCTACACACTAATAGGTAAAGATAGGTCCTAATCCCACCCGAGTATGTGTAGATTGGGTCGGTTTCTGATGCTTTGGTCCCGATCCGAAGCGGTATTTCGGCAGCACCTCCCCGCTGTTCTCCTAATACACGTCTCGACAACAAGCCGAGAGGTTGTGTATCCGGAGAACAACAGGGAGGCGCTGACGAAATACCGCGTCGGATCGGGACCAAAGCATGGGAAACCGACTCAATCTACACATACTCGGGCTGTCCATGGATAACGTTGGACAATTCGAAAGAATCACTATTATAAATATGCAAATGAATGCATATTTATAACTGTAACCCTTTCGAACGGGAGACACATACTGGTTACGCGACTTCATATTGAAACTATATTGCTAGCTAGTGTCATCGACACAAAGGCCGGAACAGAGCAAAGGAAGGGGGGTCGGGAGGATAAGACGTGTTTTGCATACCCTCGAGTGCAGGGGAGATCGTCGAACACAGGGAGAGGTCGTCGAACACCAGACTTGCGATGGCTCGAGGTGAAGGGGGAAAAATGCACATTAAAAACCAATAAGCTATTCTGCGGTGTGCTAGAGATATTTTTTGGTTTCAGGTTATGCTAGAGATGCTCTTCGGTCAAGATTCATTTGTACTCCTCCTTCTACTACTTTCTACTCTTCTCCTCCTCCAGACTCATCCTTCTCCATTTCTCATCCTCCTTCTTCTACTTTCTACTCTTCTCCTCCTCTGACCTCCACCTTCTCTCCTCCTGGCCTCCACCTCCGGCCTCCACCTTCTCTCCTCCGAGCCTCCTCCTCCGGCCTCCACCTTCTCTTCTCCCGGCCTCCTCCTCCGGCCTCCACCTTCTCTCCTCCTCTTTCTACTTATTTTACATATTATTTCTTTTTTCCTTTACACTTCTTCTTTTATTTACATTTACTCTTTATTATCATTTAAATTTTCTGAATATTGTAATTATGCAGCTTATCATTTAAATTTTCTGCATATTGCAATTAACAGAAAAAATAAAAATAAATCGTACAAAAATCTAGAACCTAAAACCTAATATCTACAATTACTAACTAAATCCTAACACTAAATAATTACTAACTAAAATCCTAACACTAACTAATCACTAACTAAAATCCTACAACTATAGAAAATACAGAGAAAAATAAAAAAAATAGAGGAGGAGCGGGCTCACCGGAGTAGGGGCCAGAGGAGGAGGCCGGGAGGTGGGCGGCTGCGCAACGGCGAGTGGCGGAGGAGGGCAGCGGCGTCGACGTCGGGATCCGGCGAGATGCGGCCGCATGCAGCGGAGGGCGGGGCGGAGGAGGGTGGGGGCGGGTGCGGGATCCCGCGGGCGGCGGAGGGCGGGGAGGTGGAGGACGGGGAGAGATCCGGCAGGGGCGGGACGGAGAGGCGGCGGCGATGTTTGGGGCTCGGCGGCGGCGTGGGGAGAGAGCACGGTTGCGAGGAGGAGTGGGAGTGGGAGTGGGAGAGGGACCGTGCGGGGGGGGTAACGGCCCACCGCTTTGCCGTCTGCCGACAGACGGCAACGGCACGTATGCCGTCCGTAGGCAGACAGCAAAGCGGTGGGCTGTTAGCCAGGCCGCGTGCCTCGCTTGGGTGGGCCCAGCTGGAGGTTTACCGTCTGTCAACGGATGGCATAGGTCTCTTTGCCATCTGCCTGCGTCCACGCAGACGGCAAACATGTGGTTTGCCGTATGTCTACGTGTTACCGTCTGTACTTAGGGCAGCGGACGACATACCGCTACTTTGCCGTCCGCCCCGACGAAATGCAGACGGGAAAGCCACTGGCCCATGGCAAACTGGTGAATTCCAGTAGTGGAAGATGGAGATGGTGCTGATGGTGAGGATGATGTTGATGATGATCTTGTTGATGCCCGTGATGATGGTTACGACGATGAGCACGATCTCCCCCTCGGGGAGTAATTCTCCCCGGCGGAATCTGCCCGCCGGAGAGGTCTTTTCTTCTCTGTAGGTTTCCGCCATGGAGCGGCGACAGAACTCCGGAAACTCTTCTTCTTCTCAGGTTTTTAGGTCACGATGATGATATAGGCCAAAGGGGGCCACCTGGAGTGGGCCCCACCTCCCAAGCGGCCAGGTGGCGCGGTCTAGGGGGTGGCCGCGCCACCACGGCGCCTGGAGCCCTGGTGGCCCCCCTCAGGCTGTCGTTCGGCCAGTCTTCGTTATATCTTCTGAAAATTACACCCCGCGAATTTTAGGTCATTCGGAGATGTGCTAGTGTGGCCACTTGATGTGCACTTTTCCCTGCTGATTCCTGCCTGATACGTCCCAAACTTATCTATGATTTCTTCTTGTTCCATGCACTTTTATGTGAGATTGCTACATGTTTTGCAACACTTTTATATCATTTTACACATATTTGGACTAATCTGCTAACTTAGTGCACCCAGTGCCAGTTCCTGTCTGCTGATGTCTTTAGTTGAAGTGATTTTCCGCCAATTTAAAATGCCACACCAATTAAGGAAAAATCAGAATAAAAACCAGCATGGAGGAAGCTTCCAGAACCACCGATGGAGAGCCGAAGGGGGGAAACCCTCTCCCAGGAAGCCAGGTGGCGCGACCCCACCCGTGGCCGCGCCACTAGGGCGCATGGGAGGTGGGGCCAACCTCTGGTTCCCCCCTTTGGCCTATTTTCCCCCCGTCGAGGAAACCCTCGACGAGAATCCCACATCACGAATTACCTGTCTGTTCCGCCATTGGCGCGTTCCAGAGATCGGGAGCACCACAAGACCCCTTCCCGGCACCCTACCGGAGGGAGCATTGACCTCCGGGAGCCTCTCCAGCACCATGGGCGCCTCCCGCATGTGCCATGAGTAGTCTCCCTTGGACCATCGTTCCGTGATCAGTAGCTATGTGATGTCTTCTTTCCACCTTTGTTCTTCAATGTTTAGACCTTGTGAGCTGCCCTACATGATCAAGGCACCTATGTAATTTTCCTGCTGTTGCTATGCTGTGTTTGATGGGATCCGATGGATTATGAGATTATGTTCAGATCGTGATGAGTTATATATTTGGTTTACCTTTTATATTTTGTTCTTAGTAATTCTTGCATGTTGTCTGTTGCTTTTTATTGCTTTGGCCAAGTAGTAGATAGCAACTACAAGAGGGAGTGTTATGCATGATTGTGGGTTCATGCACCCCGATGACTAGCTTGAGTGAGAGACACATGAGTCGATGTGCTACTGCCACCAGGGAGAAGACAATGGTGCTTGTAACCACGGTTGCAAGGATTGTTTACCTTACACATAGATTGTTAATGCAATTGTCTATTACTTTGAGTTTACACTTTGGGTGGAGCTCGCAACTTAATACCAGCGAGATGTTCTGGATATATATCTCAAGGTGGATGACTAGTATTCGAAGCATAGGCATTTCGGTCTACTTGTCTTGGAGTACTGCCCATACTTTTGAGCACTCTTACTTTCAAGTAGCATAATTATCATTGTGGTGCATTTATAATTCTATCAACAGATGTAATTTGTTCACCCAACTTAGCTATTTTATCGTCTTTTGGGAGAGAGACATCACTAGTGAACCTCACGGAACCCCGGTCCATGTTTCCACCACTGTGTACACCTCCAGTTTATTTTACTATTATTACTTTTGTTGCATTTAATACTAGCATTATCTATTGCGTTTGATCCTTTGTTAACGGCAAGGCCGGAGGGATTGACAACCCCTCTGTACTCGTTGGGGGAAACGTTATTTGTTTCTTTGTGTAGGTCCAGTTAACGCAATTGATTATCATCAAATGATGCATCACTTTCCGCACCACCTAATTGTCGATCCTTGGAGTCCTCCTGGTTCGATAAACCTTACCGTCCTCGTGTAAGGGAAAGTAGCCGCTGTCTACATATCTACCTTCCACTTGGGGTTACCAATGAGGAGCACTACTTCGGTTCCATCAAGACTAATTTCTGGCGCCATTCTCGGGGACTCCACTCTTCAAGATAGGGGAGTTGCACACTATCATTTACCTTTGCTTTTTAGTCCTGTTAGTTTACTTTATCGTTTTTATCTTAGTGTCCTTTATCAAAAATCACATTTTTTTGCTTGTCTTGTTCTTGCTTGCTGCTACTATTATGGGTTCTACTAAAGGCACAAAGTGGGGTGAGTACACCCCCTCTTCTATTGCTCCAATTACCACTATAGGGATCTATAAAAGCAATAGACCTTGTGATTATGTTAGTTATTACGGAGAATTATGCCCAGGGCATAGTCTCCCAGGAAAGAAGTATGAACCTTTGTTTGAAGTTGATCCTACATGTCCCCAAACTATGGAAGACTTCCAAAATGTTATAATTGTAAGAAAATCAAACATAGAAGATGACACTAAAATTTTTCTTAATAGCGATGAAATTGATTTTGATAATCGTAGTCTTTCTAAAGTTATCACCTTTTTACAAAGAATGGCTAAAGACCCCCACACTAGCACACTTAACATTGCTTTTACCGAGCATATGACTAATGCTCTTATCAGAGCTAGGGAGGAGAAGCTGAAGCTTGAGACTTCCATCCCTAGGAAGCTAGAAGATGGTTGGCATCCTATAGTCAAAATCAAATTGAATAACTTCTCTTGATATGCTTTATGTGATGTTGGAGCTAGTGCCTCCGTTATGCCCAAAAGAATGTATGATATGCTTAATTTGAAACCTTTAGATACTTGATCTTTTTGAATTCGTCTTGTTGATTCTTCCGTGAATAAACCTTTATGAAGGATTGATGATGTGATTATTATTGTCTATGATAATTATGTTTCCGTTGATTTTCTTGTCTTGGACATTGAGTGTGATCCCTCATGTCCAATTATTTTGGGATGTCCTTTTCTTCGCACCATTGGTGCTATCATTGACATAAAAGAGGGTAAAATTAGATTTCAGTTCCCCCTCAAAAAGGGAATGGAACACTTCCCTCGAAAGAAAATCAAGTTACCTTATGAGTCCATTACGCGGGCGAGCTATACTTTTGATATTGACAAAACTTGATTTTCTTGTATCATGCCTAGCTAAAAGGCATAAAAGAAAGTGCTTGTTGGGAGGCCACCCAGATATTTTTATTTTCAGTTTTAGTGGTCCTGATGTTTGATACTACTGTAGCAACATCATTGTATCTTTATTTTCAAGATTTGTCCCAAGTTTTAGCCTCCGATCTAAAGAAAGTTCAAAAGTTGTGACATGCTATCCAGAAATAGATTTTGTCCCCTTGACGGAAAATTTTGGCTAAAATCACAAGATCATCTTTTTTATCTGAATTGTTTTGATAGAGTTCTCTATACAATAGTCTTTCGAGCGTATGTTCTAAGTTTTTTATTTGAGTTGCAGAAGTACCCCGAAAAAATTATCTACTACCAACTGGTCTGTTTTTCACAGATTCTGCCACGTTTTGCATTTTCTTCATTTTGCAAACCTTAAGCTTTCTTTTTTCTTTGCAAAAACTTTTTGGCAATCATGAGAAACAGTAGCTCTTCAAGAATATCTTTATTTAAAGTAGAGAAAAAGTACTAACCTCTCTAATCAACTTAGGATGAGTTTCGTATGAAGGAAGTTTACATGTATGCGAAGGGAGATGATGAAAGAAGATTCGGGAGTGTCAAGCGCTCAAGGTTGGGGATGCCTCCATGTACCCCCAAGAAATATCCAAGGAGACTGAAGCGTCTAAGCCTGGGGATGCCCCCGTGCATCCCCTTCTCCATAAACAATCATCAGTTCGTCCTTCTGCATGCTATATTTTTATTTCTTCATATGTTGTGTGCTAGACTTGGAGCGTCCCGCTCGTTACATTTTAGTTTGTTTTAGTTTTGCTTGTTGTTCATAACAAGTTCAATCCTAGCGTTCATTGTTTTGGAGAGAAACACGCTCCACTCCACCGTAAACACAAAATAGGCTTGCATGCTTATCTTTCTTTTTGTGTGTGTTCTATATCTTCTCGTAGGTACTGTCATGCTTAGATCTTAGTTTTCATGCTTATATTTTTAAGAGCTTTTGTTTAGGTTGTTCAAGAAACTCCCATAGCCTACATGTTTATCTTGTTTAGAGAGTTGGCTTGTTGCACTGAGTTGTGTGTCTTTCATGAGTAGGTAATTAAGGTCGATATTACAAGTGTAGTAGTAACATGCAATAGTTTTGAGGTATTGATTAGAGTAATGTTTGGACATCAAGGTGCCAAGAGTTTGAGCCTATTAGTGATAGGTGTCGTATTTTGGGCAATCCGTGCTTATTTTCAAAAACTGCACAAATTAGTTGAGATTTCTAGCTACTAGATGGACCGCTAACCTTTGGATGGGTTGGAATATATAGAGTACCCTCACCTACAATGGGTCGAGGATGCGCAAGGATAACCAAACCCCCATACACTCCTCCTCAGGGTACACGTCTCTTTGTGAACCTCCGGATTAGATAGAGAGTTAATGATAATAAGTGCATGAATTCTTCAGACTAATGCGAGTATTCGATTGTTGGCACTTCCACCTTCCCATATTTGCTAGCCTCTTCGGTACCATGTATTGCCCTTTCTCACCTTTAGATTTGGCGCATACTTCACCGGTGTATCCAAACCCTTGGCATGATACACTCTGTTATCGTAAACCTCCTTATATCTTCCTCAAAACAGCCACCATACCTACCTATCAAGGCATTTCCATAGCCTTTCCGAGATACATTGCCATGTAACATCCACCATGCCATGACTTGATCTTCATGTCATACATGCTTTTTCTTGATCGAGGAGCCGCATGATAGTTGGGATTTTCCCTTATTATTTCTACATGACGCGCTAGTATCATTGCATATCCTGGTACACTGGTAGAGGCATACATTTGCATACATCATGATAGTTTTCATTATTCTTTATGTTTGAGTACTTCTTGTAAAGTGTGAAGATCTTCTATATTCTTGTAAAATATAAAGTGTTGCCCTTAAGTGAGGAAAGATCCCAAAGAGGACAAATTAAAAGATCCCAAAGTGGACAAATGACATATAAATAGAAAGAGCCAAAGAGGCCACAAAATGCAAAAAAAATAGAAAAAAGAGACAAAGAAGTAAAAAGATATAAGGGGAAACACTTCTATTCCTTTTGAAAGATCCACACTCGTACTCCATTGCTATACTTGTACTCCATAGAGATTATCATTCATGCATAACTATGTGGCGACCCTTACACTATATAACTTGGCTTGCATATTCGAAGGATAAGCCTCCTCAAATGAGCTCTAGGTCTTAATGAGCAAGCATGTTGGATGTACCCCCGCTTTAGAGAGCTTACCTTAGCTCATATGTGCATTCGTTGCATGGCAATCCCTACTACTCACATCATATCTATCATTTGGCTTTCTCTCGCTTATGATTGTACTCATTTATGTGATCCTTTCACACCTTTTTGTCTTCCTTCCCCGTCATTTCTCTCTTTTCCATCCTAAGTGCTAATGTATATTGCTCGTTCTCATCCATTCCATGAGTGCTCAAAGTCGAAAGGGAGAGGATCCGTTTGACTTGTACCCGACTAGTGATCTCGGGATGAGTCAAAATAAGATCCCGAAGGAGACCAAGTGTGAAACTTCAGTAGATTGAGTTCTCAATTAAACTATATATATATATTTTTTACTCTCTTAATCCCATATCCCATTGCTTGCATGCAAACACTATTTGGAGACATTTGAGTCACGAACAGCGAGAGCTCTTGCACCTTTATGTTTATGCTTTGATAGAATTAATACTAAGACTCTTTCTTGTTATTGTCTTGAAGTTCATATATGTGTGTGTTAGCATGTCACCAAATAAATTATATGTGTTCTCATTTACCTACTCGAGGACGAGCAGGAATTAAGCTTGGGAATGTTGATACGTCCCAAACGTATCTATAATTTCTGCTTGTTCCATGCACTTTTATGTGACATTTCTACATGTTTTGCTACACTTTTATATCATTTTACACACATTTGGACTAACCTACTAACTCAGTGCACCCAGTACCAGTTCCTGTCTGCTGATGTCTTTAGTTGGAGTGATTTTTTGCCAATTTAAAATACAAGAAAAATTCCGTAAAAATCAGAATAAAAATCAGCATTGAGGAAGCTTCCGGAACCACTGAAGGAGAGCCGGAGGGGGGGCACCCCCTCCCAGGCGGCCAGGTGGCGCGGCCGTACCCCTGGGCGTGCCACCAGGGTGCCTGGGAGGTGGGCCCCACCTCTGGTGCCCCCCTTTGGCCTATTTTTACCATCCATCGAGGAAACCGCCGAGGAGAATCCCGCATCGCGAATACCTCTCTGTTCCGCCGCCGCCAGGATCCGAAGATCGGGAGCACAAGAAAACCCCTTCCCGGCACCCGGCCAGAGGGAGGATTGACCTCCGGGAGCCTCTCCACCACCAAGGACGCCTCCCGGATGTGCCGTGAGTAGTCTCCCATGGACCATGGGTCCGTGATCAGTAGCTATGTGATGTCTTCTCTCCACCTTTGTCCTTCAATGTTTAAACCTTGTGAGCTACCCTACATGATCAAGGCACCTATGTAATTTTCCTACTGTTGCTATGCCGTGTTTGCTGGGATCCAATGGATTATGAGATTATGTTCAGATCGTGTTGATTTATATATTTGGTTTACCTTTTATATTTTGTTCTTAGTAATTCTTGCATGTTCTCTGTTGCTTTTTATTGCTTTGGCCAAGTAGTTGATAACCACTCCAAGAGGGAGCGTTATGCATGATTGTGGATTCATGCCCCCCAATGACTAGCTTAAGTGACAGAAACATGAGTCTAGGGGATGTGCTGTTGCCACCAGGGAGAAAACAACGGTGCTTGTAACCGTGGTTGCAAGGATTGTTTACCTTACACATAGATTATTAATGATATTGTCTGTAGCTTTGAGTTTGTACTTTGGGCAGAGCTCGCAACTTAATACCAGCGAGATGTTCTGGATATATATCTCAAGGTGGATGATTAGTAGTAGATGCAGATGGATTTCTGTCTACTTGTCTTGGTGTACTGCCCATACTTTGGAGCACTCTTACTTTCAAGTAGCATAATTAGCATTGCGGTGCGTTTATAATTCTGTCAATTTCCCAGCTGTAATTTTTTCACCCAGCTTAGCTATTTTATCGTCTTTTGGGAGAGAGACATCACTAGTGAACCTCAACGGACCCCGGTCCATGTTTCCACCACTGTTTACACTTCCACTTTATTTTATTGTTTTTAATTTCTTTGCATTTATCGCTATGATTATTTCTTGCGTTTGATCCATTGTAAATGGCAAGGCCGAAGGGATTGACAACCCCTCTGTACTCGTTGGGAGCAAAGTTATTTGTTTCTGTGTGCAGGTCCAAGTAACGCAAGTGATTATCATCAAACGACGCATCACTTGCCGCACCACCTACTTGTCGATCCTTGGAGTCCTCCTGTTTCGTTAGACCTTACTGTCCTCGTCTAAGGGAAATGAGACGCTATCTGCATCTCTACCTTCCACTTGGGGTAACCAACGAGGATCACTACTTCGGTACCATCACTGCGTCTGCTATTTCCGCACTGAAAAGTTGCAAACTGTGTAAAACAAACCAAAACACTATAAGAACATCATCATAATATGGAATATATCAATGAATAGAGGTAAATTATGATATAAAATAGTGATGCATTTTGGACGTATCAGCCGTGAGTAGGCTCCCATGGACCATGGGTCCATGACCAGTAGTTATGTGATGTCTTCTTTTAAATATTGTGCTTCAATTCTTAGCCCTTGTGAGCTGCCCTACATGATAAGGCATCTATGTAATCTTTCCACTGTTGCTATGCTGTGTTTGTTGGGATCCGATGGATTATGAGATTATGTTCATATTGTGATGAGTTATATATTTGATTCTCCTTTTATATTTTATTCTTGAGTAATTATTGCATGTTCTCCGTTGCTTTTTATTGCTCTGGCCAAGTAGTAGATAGTAACTCCAAGAGGGAGCGTTTATGCTTGATTGTGGGTTCATGCCCCCGATGTCTAGCTTGAGTGATAGAAACATGAGACTAGGGGATGTGATGTTTCCACTAGGGAGAAAACAATGGTGCTTGTAACCGTGGTTGCAAGGATTGTATACCTTACGCAAAGTTTGTTAATGCAGTTGTCTGTTGCTTTGGGTTTACACTTTGGGTGGGGCTTGCAACATAATACTAGTGAGATGTTCTGGATAGATATCTCAAGGTGTATGATTAGTGAGTAGATGCAGTTGGGTTATGGTCTACTTGACTTGGTGTACTGTCCATAATTTTGAGCCTCTAACTTCTTTGCAGCATAATTAGCATTGCCGTGCGTTTATAATTCTGTCAATTGCCCAGCTGTAATTTGTTCACCCAACTTAGGTGTTTTATCGTCCTTTGTGAGAGAGACATCACAATTAAAATTCATGGGACCCCAGTCCATATTTCCACCACTGTTTAGACCTTACTTTATTTACTACTTTATTTAATTTTTAGTTGCAATCACCATCACTATTTCCATCGTGCGTTTGAACCTTTGTAAACAACTAGACCGGAGAGATTGATAATCTCTCTGACTCGTTGGGAGCAAATTCATTTGCTTTTGTGTGCAGGTCCAGGTCAAGTGAGTAATTATCTTCAAACGTTGCCTTGCTCGTTTGACCACGTACTTGTCGTCCTTGGAGTCCTACGGGAGACATAAACCCTATGCTCTAAGTTTGGGGAAATTTTCTTCTAGGCTACATCTCAACCTTCCACTTGGGGTAACCAACGAGGATCACTACTTTAGTGACATCAAGTGAATTTCTGGCGCTGTTGCCGGCGACTCCAGTTTTCAAGATAGGGGAGTTGCGCACTATCTTTTACCTTTGATTTTTAGTCTTGTTAGTTTACTTTCTAGTTTTTTCTTTAGAGTCTTTTACCAAAAACCACACAAAAATTAGTTTCTTTGTTCTTGCTTGCTGATGTTACTATGGGTTCCAATGAAAACACCAAGTTGTGTGACTTCACTATTCACAACAACAATGACTTTATCAGCAGTCCTATTTCTCGACCTTTCATTTCGGCACCTTCTTAAGAAATCAAACCTGCTTTGCTGAATCTTGTTATGATAGAACAATTCTCCGGTGCTGGAGATGCTGCTTCTTAGCACTTGAATAATTTTGTTGAGCTTTTTGATATGCAAAAGTACAAAGAAGTAGATGGTGATATTGTTAAACTTAAGCATTTTCCTTTCTGATTGAGAGGAGGAACTAAAGTGTGGCTTCAATCCTTGTCTAGGAATAGCATATATTCTTGGGATAAGTGCAAGGATGCTTTTATTGGGAAGTACTACCCACCTGCTAAGATTATCCACTTGAGAAGTAACATTATGAATTTTAAACAACTAGATAATGAACACGTTGCCCAAGCTTGGGAACGCATGAAATCTCTTGTTATGAATTTCCCTACACATGGTTTGACTACTTGGATGGTTATCCAGACTTTCTATGCAGAATTATACATTACCTCGCAGAATCTGTTGGACTCGGCCGCGGGAGGAACCTTTATGTCCACTACACTTGGTGCTATCATGAAGCTATTGGATGAGATGCTGACAAACTACTCTCAATGGCACACCAAAAGAGCTCCAACAGGTAGGAAGCTAAACTGTGTTGAGGAGATATCTTCTTTAAATGAAAAGGTTGACATGATCATGCCTTTACTTAGTAAGCAAGCTCCTATTGATCCTCATGATGTTCCTTTAAATTATTTTGTTGCTCAAGAAAGAGAGCAAGTTGATGTTAATTTCATTTCTAGGAACAACTTTAATAATAATGCTCATAAGAGTAATTTTGGTAGCAACAATCCTAGACCGTTCCCATCCAACAACTATGGGAACAACAACACTTATCCTAGCACCAGTAACTCCACTTCTGAATTAGAGAGCATGCTTAAGGACTTTATCACTTCTCAAAAAGCCTTCAACAAGAGTGTAGAAGAGAAATTAGAAAAACTAGATAGTCTCTCTTTGAAGGTAGACAACATAGCTCATGATGTAGAGATGCTTAAAATTAGAGCTTCTCCCCTTGAGGAAAGGAAAACTACACCCATGAACTCTATACATGTGAAAATTAATGAGAACATTAGAATGCTTGCCAAACTTAAGGATAGATGGGATAGAGAAAAGGAAGAGGAAGATAGGACTAACAGCCTTCCTACAAACACTACTATTGCCACTATACAAGTTGTTGAGGATCTCAAAAAATTTAGCACCCAACACATCCGTAGTCCCAATTGACCTAATACCTCAACTTTAGGACTAGAAGGTCCCATGAACATAGAGACTACCAAGAGAATTATCTTAGATGACATCACCACCACTTTAATTAATGGTAGTTATCTTGATTTTGATAATTGTAGTCTTTATGAAGTTATCAATTTTCTACAAAGAATGGCTAAAGACCCCCATACTAGTACACTTAACATTGCCTTCACCGAGCATATTACCAATGTTGTTATCAAAGCTAGGGAGGAGAAACTCAATTTAGAGACTTCTATTCCTAGAAAACTAGAAGATGGTTGGGATCCTATGGTCAAAATGAAATTGAATAGTTTCTCTTGCTTTGCTTTATGTGATGTTGGAGCTAGTGCCTCCGTTTTCCCCAAAAGAATGTATGATATGCTTCAATTCAAACCTTTTGACCCATGTTCTTTTGGTTTTCACCTTGTTGTTTCTTCCGTAAAGAAACCTTTAGGGAGGATTGATGATGTTCTAATTGTTGTCAATTATAATTATGTTCCCGTTGATTGTCTTGTCATGGACATTAAGTGTGATCCCTCATGTCCAATTATATTGGGACGTCCTTTTCTCCACACCGTTGGTTCTATCATTGACATCAAAGAAGGGACCATTAGATTCCAATTCCGCCTCAAAAAGGGAATTGAACACTTCACTAGAAATAAGATTAAGTTACCTTATGAGGTTGTTACACGGGCAAGTTATTCTTTCGGAGTTGATAAAACTTGATCGTTTGCATCATGCCTAGCTAAAAGGCATAAAAGAAAGCGCTTATAGGAGGAAACCCAAAATATTTTTTACTTTATGTTTTAGTGGTATTGATGCTTGTTACTACTGTAGCAACATCATTGTATCTTTATTTTCAAGCTTTGTGCCAAGTTTTTGCCTCCGATTGCAACAAAGTTCAAAAGTTGTGACATGCTGTCGAGAAACAGATTCTGTCTACTTGACATGAAATTTCACGATAAATCACCAAATCATATTTTTGATCTGAATATTTTTTGACAGTATGCTCTATACAATTATCTTTCTGGCGTTTGTTCTGAGTTTTTTGATTTGAGTAGCTGAAGTACCCCAATAAATTATTTACTACATGTTGGTCTGTTTTCACAGATTCTGCCACGTTTTGCGTTTTCATCATTTTTCAAATCTTAAGCTTGTTCTTTCTTTGCAAAAACTTTTTGGAAATCATGAGAAACAGTATCTCTTCATGAAAATCTTTATTTCTAGTGGAGAAAATTATTTTATTATGGGTACTAACCACTCTAATCAGCTTATGATGAGTTTCATATGAAGGGAGTTTTCAAGTATGCAACGGAAGATGATGAAAGAAGATTCGGGAGTGTCAAAAGCTCATGCTTGGAAATCCCCCCATGCACCCCCAAGAAATATCCAAGGAGACTCAAGCATCTAAGCTTGGGCATGCCCCCGCGCATACCCTTCTCCATCCTGTTCATAAGAAGTTAGACCCTAGCCTTTATTGTTCGGGAGAGAAACACGCTCCACTCCACCCTAGAACAGAACATAGGTTTTCATGCTTATATTTTTGTGTGTTCTTTATCTTTTCGTAGCTGTTGTCATGCTTCGCTCTTAGTTTTCATGCTTTATCTTTTTAAGAGCTTTTATTTAGGTTTCTTCTGGAACTCTCTTGAGTTGTCATGCTTATCTTGTTTAGAGAATTGGCTTGTTGCACTGAGTTGTGTGTCTTGCATGAGTAGGTAATTGAGGTTGCTATTATAAGTTTAGTAGTAACTTGCAATAGTTTTGAGGTATTGATTTGAGTAATGTTTGGACTTTTGGTGCCAAGATCTTGAGCCTATTAGTGATAGGTGTTGTATTTGGGGTAATCCATGTTTATTTTCGAAAACTACAAAAAATTAGTTGAGAACTATAGCTACTACATGGATCGCTAACCTCTGGAGGGGATGGAATATATAGAGTACCCTCACGTACCATGGCTAGAGGATGATGATACGTCCAAACTGCATCACTATTTTACATCGTAATTTACCTATATTCATTGATATATTTCATATTATGATGATGTTCTTATAGTGTTTTGGCTTGTATTACACAATTTACAACTTTCCGGTGCCGAAACAGCAAACACAAGATTCAGCGGGGAAAAGTGCACATAGAGTGGCCATATCAGCACATCTCCAAATATCTTGAAAATCACGGGGAATCAGAGTCCGAAGATATGACGAAGATTGGCTGAAGGGCAGCCAGAGGGGGCCCACCAGGGCTCCAGGCGCGCTGGTGGTGCGCCCCCCTTAGGACACACTAGGTGGCCTTCTGGGTGGTGGGTCCCACCTCCGGGACCCCCTTTGGCCTATATGACCCCCGTGACCTAAAAACCCTAGAACAAGAAGAGTTTCTGGAGTTCCGCCGCCACTCCGTGGCGGAAACCTACAGAGAAGAAAAGACCATTCCGATGGGAAGATTCCGCCGGGGAGAACTCCTCCCGGAGGGGGAGATCGTCATCACCATCGACACGGGCATCATCGAGATCATCATCACCATCATCCTCATCACCAACACCACCTCCATATTTTTCCCATCTCATCTCACCATTGCAATCCGAGTTATAACTTGCACTATTCATCCCCTCTACTTTACCGGTGTTGATTACTCCTTTGTGGTGAATGTTGTTAAGTTCCGTTGGAGAATTATTGTTATGACCAGATTGTTCATCATATATTTATCACCTCTGATCATGATCTCTTTTATGTCTTGTGAGTAGTTCCTTTAGTTCTTGAGGACATGGGAGATGTCTAGTTGTTACTAGTCATATGATGTTGAAATAATATGTGTTGATTGATATTTAAGTTGTGGTGTTATTCTTCTAGTGGTGTTATGTGAATGTCGACT
The DNA here is from genome assembly GCA_950022295.1 of Bromus sterilis. Lineage (NCBI taxonomy): Eukaryota > Viridiplantae > Streptophyta > Magnoliopsida > Poales > Poaceae > Bromus > Bromus sterilis. The sequence goes on from OX465595.1 coordinate 300,930,743, forward strand.
ACGTAACACTTCGCCTTTTTAAGGACCTAGAGGAATACATTGTGTATATTGGATGCTTATGGTCGGTTGCCGGAGTGAAAGAAACCTGAACCCCAGTTCGCACACTTTTGCATGAGGGAGTGTTGGATCATAAAGTTTATCGCTATGGTTATGTTTTGCCTTAATTTCTCTCTTGTATTTGCGGATGCTTGCAAGGGGTTTAATCATAAGAGTGTAATCGTCTTAGCCTAGACGGTGCACTAGCATAGGTCCACCCACACAACACTTATCAACGCAAAACATAGTACTAGACAGAATATGGAGAAAGCACATGACTATCTCTCCCGTGTGTCCTTAGGAACGCTTTAGTCTTTAAAGTTTGATCCCTCGGCTTATCCTTTGTGTTCAAAAGGATTGGGCAACTTGCTGCACCTCAACACCATTTACTTTACTTGCTTTTATTGGCTTGTTGCTTATACAAGAAAACCCATAAAAAGTTACCTTTTAGTGCTTGCAGTTATTTCTTTCTCAAGATCACTTCTCATTGCCTTCTGCTCCTCGTTGGGTTCGACACTCTTACTTATCGAAAAGGCTATGATATATCCAATACACTTGTGGGTCATCATATGTGAAAGGATATCCAATCCCCCATACACTCCTCCTTGGGGTACTTGCCTCTTTGTAAACCTCCTAATTAGATAGAGAGTTACCGATAATAAGTGCATGAGTTCTTTCGACTAATGCGAGTATTCGATTGTTGGAACTTCCACCTTCCATATTTTGCTAGCCTCTTCGGTACCGTGCATTGGAATTTCTCATCTTGAGAGTTGGTGCATACTTCGCCGGTGCATCCAAACCCTTGGCATGATACGCTCTGTCATCATAAACCTCCTTATATCTTCCTCAAAAGAGCCACCATACCTACCTATCAAGGCATTTCCATAGCCTGTTCGAGATACATTGCCATGCAACATCCATCATCTCATGACTTGATCTTTGTGTCATACGTGCTTTTCCTTGATCGAGGATCCGCATGCTAGTTGGGCCTTGCCCTTATCATTGCTACATGACGTGCTAGTATCATTGCATATCCTGCTACACTGGCATAGGCATACATTTTCATACATCATGATAGTTTTTCCATTTTCTTTATGTTGAGTACTTCTTGTAAAGTGTGAAGATCTTCTTTATATTCTTGTAAAATATAGAGTGTTGCCCTTAAGTGAGGAAAAGATCCCAAGGAGGACAAAATAAAAGATCCCAAAAGAGGACAAAATAAAAGATCCAAAGAGGACAAATGAGAGATAATAGAAAGAGCCATTGAGGCCACAAAAAAATAGAAAAAAGAAAGAAAAAAAGAAAGAAAAAGAGAGAGAAGGGGGCAACACTTCTATTCCTTTTGAAAGATCCACACTCGTATTCCATTGTCACATTTGTACTCCATAGAGATATTCATATCATTCATGAACTTGGCTTGCATATTCCTAGGATGAGCCTTGTGAAATGAGCTCTAGGTCTTCATGAGCACGCAAGTTGGATGCACCCCCACTGTTTTCTCTTTGCCATACTAAGTGCCAAAATATCTTGCTCGCGTTCATCAATTTCATGAGTGCTTAAAGTCAAAAGGGAGAGGATCAGTTTGACTTGTGCCTGACTAGTGGTTTGGGGACGAGTCAAAATATGATTCCGAAGGAGACCAAGTGTGAAGTTTTAGTAGATTGAGTTCTCAATTAAAATATATAGTACTTTTATGCTCTAAAACCATCTCCCTCTTCTTGCACACAAACACCATTTGGAGACATTCGAGTCAGATACAGCAAGATCTCTTGCACCTTTATGTTCTTACTTTGCTAGTTTCAATACTTGATATAGACTCTTGCTTGTTATTATCTTGACTTGAATTCCATATCTTACTTGCTTTACTTTGAAGTTCTTATATGTGTGTTAGCATGTCACCACAAAAATTATCTGTGTTATCATTTACCTACTCGAGGACGAGCAGGAATTAAGCTTGGGGATGCTGATACGTCCCAAACGTATCTATAATTTCTTCTTGTTCCATTATCTTTTAGGTGACATTACTATGTGTTTTGCTACACTTTCATATCTTTTTACACATATTTTGACTAACCTACTAACTCAGTGCACCCAGTGCCAGTTTCTGTCTGCTCATGTCTGTGAATTGCACAAAATACCAGCTGGTATTATCGATTATGGCTTTGCTAATCGTTATGCAGGAGACAGATATCCACGTGAACACTTGCTATATTTATCACAACTATGTTCATTATTCAAGCTTGCAGGTGTGTGAAGGGATTTTGTTATGAAGAAATTATTCTCCGTATCGCTTTCATATAAAGCTTCAGATTGGTATAAGCTCCTCGATAACTCACACTTGCTTAATTGAAAAGAGCTTATGTCTCTCTTTTATACAAAGTTTTATCCTCTTCATGAAGTTCATCGAGAAACGAATTACATCTATAACTTTTGGTCTCGTGACGGAGAGAGCATCGCTCAAGCTTGGGGCAGACTGAATTATTCTCCGTATCGCTTTCATATAAAGCTTCAGATTGGTATAAGCTCCTCGATAACTCACACTTTCTTAATTGGCAAGATCTTATGTCTCTCTTTTCTACAAAGTTTTATCCTCTTCATGAAGTTCATCGAGAAACGAATTACATCTATAACTTTTGGTCTCATGACGGAGAGAGCATCGCTCAAGCTTGGGGCAGACTGAAGTCCCTAATGTTCAAATGTCCTATTCATGAACTCCCCAAAGATATTATACTTACAAATATTTATGCCAGGCTTTCTCGTCAGGATAAGGAGATGTTGGATGCCTCCTCTAGCGGGGTATTCCAAACAAAAAGCATTGAAGAAAGATGGGATCTCATTGAGAGGATCCAGAAGAACACCGAAGACTGGGAAATCGACAAAGGTATTGAACCTGCTATAAATTATGTGTTGGGATACGGGGCAGAAAACACAAAATTTTCATACCTACGGTACCCAAACCCAAGATCTATGCTATGGCGATGTAAAGTAACAGAGGGAATCGGTGTTCATACCTGTGAAGACCGAAAGAGGGAAACATTCTTGCGAACGTGGCTGGCGTAGACTCGGAACTACGACCTCCCTGTCGTGTAGTAGACCACCGGCGAGGATGACTCCTGGTTGACCTCCAGCGATGAAGTAGCACCACAGGTGTAGTGCCTCGAAGACATTATACCAGTACGGTACAATCGATGTTCCTCTCGGGCCCCGAACCAGGCGAGCAACGGAAGAAAGACGGATTCGGATCCCGACTCCAGCAGAGCGACGGCCTTCCTTATGGTGGAGAACTCCAGTCCAGGTGCAGACTCCAAACAAGGGGAGTCCACTTCCAAGAAGGAGAAGGAGAGAGAGGAATAATAGTGTGTTCGAAAAAGGGGGGGTGTACCCCTCCTTAGATAGGAAAAGGGGGGTGCCATCCTCCTCCCCTCCCCCATGTGGGACTAAACTCCCAAGGGGGGGAGTGCGCTGGCCAAGAGGGGGGATGGGCCCCACCCTTGGCGCCAAGCCCAAGCGGGGAAACCCCCTCCTCCCTAATGGGCCCATATAGCCTTTTTCCACTTTTTAATTAATTTAATTATATTTTAATATTTAATTCAGATAATTAAATAATAAAACATTATTAAATACAATTATTCTTTATTTTGAACCTTTCAAAATGTCCGGAACAACTTTCGTCCTCCTTCGGAACTATTCCGGTGATTTCTCCTATTTCATCGATTGATCCCGAAACTATCCTATGCATCGATTGCCCTTAAGTGTAACACGCTAACGGTCCGGGAAACAACAGACATGGTCGAGACTCTTCTCATTGACCAATGACTAGTTAGTTGGACCTGGTTACAATCCTTGACAACCCCTGCGCTTCCATCGAATTAACTTCAATCGCTTTTGGAAACCGTTAATGATACGACGTAATCCCTTTGTACTTTGGTACTTTGTTTGTCCGAGGTTCGATCGTCGGTATCCCACATACCGTGTTCACATATCGTTCACAACTAACAAGTTTACTCGTCCGTGCCTATTGCATCTCCCTTGACCTAGTCACCTTCTTGCAAGCTATTGATGCAATATCACCGAGTGGGCCCAGAGTACCTATCCTGTTACAAGGACTGACAAATCCCGCTCTGATCTATTAACATACTCATCAACCATCTATTTCAGAATACCCAAAGTGCACCGCTACAGCCAGCATATTTCAGTCAGGCGGTGGGATCAAAATCAAAGTCTCCTCATAGATGACAATTACGTATGATCATTATGGTCTAAGGACTAGGCCATACGTTACAAAGTCATCGCAACGCTGAACTATGTGACTCGATCACATTGCAATACTTTAGGTGGGTGTATGTCCATCACATCATTCCCCTAATGACATGACCTCATTGTCAATGGACTTAAGTGTCGCCATGATCAGGAAAGCTTGATCAATCAATTGCCCAATGAGATAGTTTACCCGAGTTAAACTATAGACCTATGTTTTATACTACACATGTATTGGTATTTCCAAGTAATACAGTTATAGCAAAGTATAAAACGTATTATGAACAAAACAGATATGTGACAAATATCTTTATTAATTTGTCTCTAGGGCACATATCCAACAGTCTCCCACTTGCACTAGAGTACAAATTACACTAGTTTATATCAGGTATGTATCTAACACCAATAGTCTCTCGGTGTTCTTCAAACTTTCCCTGTGGAAGAGATTCAGTCATTGGGTCTGCTGCGTTCAGATCCATATTTATATTGTGAATCCAAGTGTGTCCATCCCGGACGTAGTCTGGCGTCATATGGAACTTTCGAAGAATGTGCTTGGCTGTAGAGTGAGTTCTTGGCTCCTTCGTGTTAGCAATGGCACCCGTGTTGTCGCAGAAGATTCCCACGGGGTCAGTGCAGCTGGGAGATACGCCAAGCTCGATCACGAACTTCTTCATCCACAGCGCCTCGTTTGACGCTTCGCAAGTGGCAATATACTCTGATTCCATTGTAGATTGGGCGACGACTGACTGTTTGCCGCTCCTCCAGCTAATTGCGCCACCGTTCAACATGAAAACACACTACAAGAAATATGCTATCTTGTGACCCTTCATATTGGTCACTGAAAGGTCGCTGTTAATCATTTGTGACCATTTTGTGACCAAAATCAGTTGGTCAATAGCTGAGGGTCGCAAAGCGGACACTGCGACCTTATTTTGTGAAATGGTCATAGATCTTAACGACCTTAATAAAAAGTCATAGATTTTATGACCAATTATTTTGGTCGTTCGTAGTTTGGCCAATCCACGTCAGATCCGACGTGGCAAGCTGACGTGGCAAATTTTATGACCAAATTTAATGCTCAAAGATCGGAATCAGCCCGGTTCAATTGAGCCGTCTATATGGGCCTAGGCCAATAATTCAGCCCTATTAATATATATATGTATATATTCTATTATTTCTGGAAAGATACATGGGCCTAGCCCAACATTTTGGCCTTTTAATTTTTGGGCCATAACCCTTTTATTATGTTTTGGCCATTATATTTTGTAGTCCCACTTATCATAATCTCATACATTGGTCCCACATATCAGAAATTCCAAAATTGCTCATATTATTTCCATAAGTGGACCCACTAGTCAGGTTTCCATTTCACATTTTCTCAACATACATAATAACTATTTCAAACAAAACAGAACAAATGTAATTCATCAAAAACACTAAAATAGTATATTACAATCTGTTACAATATTACAATTTTAATCAACATCAACAGCAGGCACGCAGCAGCAGGGTACTCCAGGCAGTCAGCACAACAACAGCAGCATCACAACAGCAGTTGCATCAAAACAATAGCAGTGATGATTCATGGAGTTTGACCTCAATTAAAGAACAATTTCTGTTAATTTAAATTAAAAGAAAAAGTTGTTCTAATTTAAATTAAAAGAAAAGGTTATTATAAATTAAATTAAAAGAACAGTTTCAGTTAATTTAAATTAAAGGAAAATATTATTTTAATTTTAATTTTAATTTAAAGAACATTACAGCAACAACAATTATAACTAAATCGAGTTAACACTCCAGGAGCTAGCTACACACACTACAGCAACAAGAACACACACTCCTAGAGTACTACTGCTTGCAAGATGAGAAGAGACATAGCAGAATATGTCTTGGCTCAAAATTACTCCTGGAACCTAGCTAAAAAATTACTTCTTGCAATCTGAAGTACTACTGCTTGCAAGATGAGAAGAGACACAGCAAAAACTATTCCAGGAACCTAGCTCAAAAATTACATATATTTCAAAACTACCGTAGCAGAATTTGTCTTGGCACTTACTGGAACACTTAAATAAACAAACAATCTTGGAGTAATTGCAACTACTTCTAACTGCTAAGCAGTGAAGAAATACAGTTAACTAGAACTACTGGAACTAAGTACAGCAAGCAATACACACCATCAAATCTACTCCATGAACTACTGTAACTAACTACTCTAGGAATTATACCGAGGAAGCGTCGCCACGGTGGTGGTCGTCGCTCAGGCTCCCCGTGGCCCTCTGGCTGCTTCTCGCCGTCATCGAACACAACAACACACAAATAACCAGTCTAGAAAAAAAATTACTCCACGAGTACTTCAGCAATTACACACATCTACTTCAACTCCATGAAAGCTAGTCAAGAAAATTTTAATTAACCAAGTTATAACGATGAGGTGTTGCCGTGGTGGTGGTCGTCTCTCCTCGTGGCGCTCAGGCTCCCTGTGGCGTTCCGGTTGCTCCTCGCCGCCACCGAACACTGCTGTGGAGTACATTTAAGATGATAAATACAACTAGTGTAGTCTTACAACTAACAAAAACAAAATGAATGGATCAACAAATCAACATGAAATGCACTGAACCACAACGAAATAAACACTGATCAGTGCATTTCTGATCAACTGATACGATTATGCAGGTGTAGAGCTAACTCAAGCAGAGGATATGATTATGCAGGAGTATTCTCTACTGTTCTCACAAAGCGTAGAGGAGTAGTAATGCTAAACATTTCAGGGTAGTATTGACAGTTTAAGAGTATTTCAGTTGCACTTGATGGTCTGATGACATTGAAGATTACATGGAAATATTGCACTAAGATACTCAGAAATATTGGTCCTGAGTTAAAATGAGTAGTAACAGAATAGCCACAACAATTTCTGACGATAAACGTTAAGTCATTCTCTTGCAAATGTGGAACGAATTTGGTGAATCATTTCAGGATATACAATTGAGCAAACCAAGATAGTACTCCAAATAATGAATAATACCCGTGAACAACAAAGAGGACAATACTTTGAAAAATGCTAGGCCATAACTTCTCAATTTCGGAAGCTTCAAACCGCAAGAGATTCATGTCACTAACTGCAACGAGGAAGTTCCTCGTGTTCTTGAAGTACTGTATCGCGTATTGTACCCAAGAGATTACAAACAATGGGATTGACGCGGTTGAGGACCTTGCAGAGGATGACGCGGTTGAGGTTCAGGTTGAGGAAGATTCCGCCGGCGTCACATGAGGCCACCATCTGAGGCGCCACCGCCTTGCCGCTGACGGGGCACTCGTGAACCCTCGGCCCAGGCGGCTGAGGAGGCGGAGCCAGTGTTCAGCGGCCGAGGCAGAGCGACGTGCCGTCGTCGATGCTGCCGAGCGTGTGCTTCTTCAGCCTGGGGCGCTTGTGGCGGGCGCGGTGTCCCCCATCGCCTGGAACGTCGTAGTGGTGGAAGCCGTCGCCGAGGCCGATGGCGCCTATGGCGTCCTCATCGTCCTCGAAGGCAATGACGATGGCCGGGTCGGCGTCGAGCCGGTGGTCGCGGTTCTGGTACGGGAGGTGCACGCGACGGAAGGTGAGTGGGTTGGCGATGTAGTATAAGCCTGTGGCGCAGCCGCAGAAGCAGACGAGGCCGCGCGACGAGGCGCGGATCCAGCTCGACTACGGCGTGGATCCGCAAGGCCAGCTGTGGCCGTGGAGGATCTGGCCACGGACTGACCTCGTCGGCTCGATCTGGCGCCATGGGAGAGAGGGAGAGGTGATAGAGCCGACCTCATCGATTCGGATCAGGGAGAGGTAGAGAGAGAGGCGGCGGCGCGAGTGTTCTCGGGAAGGAAGCGGACCGAGTGAGGAGAGGGAGTGCCACGCGCTAGGGTTTGGGTCGGGTTGTGTGCATCTAGGAGAAGTGAGTGAGAGACGTTGGATCCACTGTTGATCATCCACAGGATGCAGACGACTCAGATTGGCTATAGTGTGGTGATCCGTGGGAAGGATGGTTCTATGTTCTGATTGGTTGGGAATATGTGTGATTTAAAATAAGATCTAAGTGATAAAAATAAGAGGATTTTGTGAAGAAACTATATAAAATAGTTGTTCAAATGTGCCCATAAGTTCTAAAAGTGTGCACCTTGAGATGACAAAAAATGTTGCCTAACGAAGTTTTCATTTTCTTTGCACGAAAAGTTTATTTTTCATTTTTTTAGTCCCCAAAATGAGTTTTTTTTTGTAAGGACCTACCATATATTTATTGCAAATTTGCACCAAATCAAATTTATAAAATATTAGGCCCTATTTAATGCATAATTCACCAAATAGTTAGGCGTCAAAAGTTTTTATCCACCTCTCATGAAAAAAGCAAATTTTCGATGATTCTCTTGGAAGTGGGTCAAGTTTGAACTACAACTGCCTCATAGTTTTCTCATGATTTTTCTCAAAAAATAGTTTTAGGTACAAAAGTATCTATTTAATGAGAAAAACAACAAAACTTTTCCAAAAGTCGACCACTAGATAGAAACGGTCATGCCCGCCGTTTTGACCGCATTTTGAAATGGGCATGAAAAATTCAAAAAAAATCAAAAAATTAGAAAACCTTCACATTTTGTCATTATATGTGACCAAGTTACCAGCACAAGTAATAAAATGATAATACGGAAAATATTTTAAAAAAATGTTTTTAGAGATGAGCTATCATGTGTGAAGATTCATGGATTTCAAGCCAAATGATCAATCTTATGGCCACATTCATGGCATAGTTTGTTCGAATGATATCATATTGTGCGCAAGTATGCATCTTGCGATGAAAAACAATGTTGCCTAACGAAGTTTTCATTCACTTTGCACGAAAAGTTCATTTTTCATTTTTGGAGTGCCCAAAATGAGTTTTTTTGTGAAGGACCTACCATATATTTGTTGCAAAATTGCACCAAATCAATTTTCTGAAATATTAGACCATATTTAATGTAAAATTGACCAAATGGTTGGATGTCAAAAGCTTTTATCAACCTCTCGTGAAAAAGACAAATTTCCGTTGATTCAGTTGGAAGTGGGTCAAGTTTGAACTACAACTGCCTCGAAGTTTGCTCATGATTTTTCCAAATAAACATTTTTAGGTATAAAAGTAACTATTTAATGAGAGATACACCAAAAAAATTCCAAAATTTAACCACTAGATAGGAACGGTCATGCCCGCCGTTTTGACTGCATTTTGAAATGGGCATGAAAAATTCAAACAAAAATCAAAAAATTAGAAAACCTTCATATTTTTTCATTATATGTGACCAAGTTACCATCACAAGTAATAAACTGCTAATACTGCAAATATTTTAAAACAATGTTCTTAGAGATGAGCTATCATGTGTGAAGATTCATGGCTTTCAAGCCAAATGATAAATCTTATCACCACATTCATGAAATAGTTTGTTCAAATGATATCATATTGTGCGCAAGTGTGCATCTTGCGATGACAAACAATGTTGCCTAACGAATTTTTCATTTTCTTTGCACGAAAAGTTTATTTTCCATTTTACGAGTGTCCAAAATGAGTTTTTTTGTGAAGGACCTACCATATATTTTTTCCAAAATTGGACCAAATCAATTTTCTGAAATATTAGACCATATTTAATGTACAATTTACCAAATTGTTGGGTGTCAAAAGTTTTCATCCACCTCTCGTGAAAAAGACAAATTTCCGTTGATTCAGCTGGAAGTGGGTCAAGTTTGCACTACAACTGCCTCATAGTTTGCTCATGATTTTTCCAAAAAACATTTTTATGTATAAAATTATCTATTTAATGAGATAAACACCAAAAAAATCAAAAATTCAACCACTAGATAGGAACGGTCATGCCCGTCGTTTTGACTGCATTTTGAAATGGGCATGAAAAATTCAAAAAAAGCACAAAAATAGAAATCTTGGCATTTTGTCAATATATGCGACCAAGTTACCAGCACAAGTAATAAACTGATAATACGGCAAATATTTTAAAACAATGTTCTTAGAGATGAGCTATCATGTGTGAAGATTCATGGCTTTCAAGCCAAATGATCAAGCTTATGGCCACATTCATGGCATAGTTTGTTCAAATGATATCATATTGTGCGCAAGTATGCATCTTGCGATGACAAACAATGTTGCCTAACGAAGTTTTCATTTTCTTTGCACGAAAAGTTCATTTTCCATTTTTCGAGTGACCAAAATGAGTTTTTTTGTGAAGGACCTACCATATATTTGTTGCAAAATTAGACCAAATCAATTTTCTGAAATATTAGACCATATTTAATGTACAATTGACCAAATGGTTGGGTGTTAAAAGTTTTTATCCACCTCTCGTGAAAAGGACAAATTTCCGTTGATTCAGTTGGAAGTGGGTCAAGTTTGAACTACAACTGCCTCATATTTTGCTCATGATTTTTCCCAAAAAACATTTATAGGTATAAAAGTATCTATTTAATGAGAGAAATACGAATTTTTTTCTAAAATTCAACCACTAGAGAGGAACGGTCATGCCCACCGTTTTGACCGCATATTGAAATAGACATGGAAAATTCAAAAAAAATATCAAAAAATTGGAGAAGCTTCACATTGTGTCGGTATATGTGACCAAGTTACAAGGACAAATAAAAAACTTGTAATACGACAAATATTTTAAAAATTTATTCTTAGAGATGAGGTGTCATGTGTGAAGATTCATGGCTCTCAAGCCAAATGATCAAAAATTCAAAAAAAGGATAAAAAATTTAGAAAACCTTTCCATAAATAATTTATAGAAAATCAAAGAAATATAAAACCTTCACGTTGTATTATCATTTGTGACCTAGTTAACTGAAAAAAACAAACTTGGAATACGGCTAATATTTTTTTAAATGCATATTGAGCTTTCTTGTTACATATATTGAACATTGTTTAATGTAAAATGAACACTTTTTTAATATACATTAGATTTTTTATTTTGTTCGTCAAACATTTTTAGTACACATGAAATAATTTTTTACTAAATAATGTTTTTTAATTCGCATTGAACTTTTTTTACATTTTATACGATGAACATTTATTTAGTACACACTGAATGAAAGACCAGAAAAAATAGATTTAGAAATCAGAAAAAGAGATGGAAAAATCGAGATTTTTTTTTAAAACCCACTAGTAGTTAACGGGTCGTCCCAATGGTGCGTTAAATTTTTTTTGAGAGAAAAAATGGCGCGTTAAATAGGAGGACTGCCCCCACCCGGTAGACCATTCGGCCCAGGGAAAATGAAAAACAAAATAAAGAGGTGGTCTATCCCACGAAGGCCCAAGCCCGGTGATGTAAGTGTTTAAACTGAATTACAGTGAAAACTTTGCAGCAGACAACACGGTGGCGTAGTGGTTGTTATCCTTTGGGAGGAAGAGGTGGACGTCGGTTCGAATTCCTTAACTCCCTTTTTGTTTTTCCAACGCTATATAGGATCCGCATGTCAATTTAGTGAGGGCAACGTGTTAATTTTGTGGTGGAACCAACTTGTAAGGTAGGTGGTGGACCCGCAGTCAATATGGTGGGGGGCATATGTCATGCAGGTGGTGGGTCTAAACTGTCATTGGAATAGGTGGTTCGAACTTTACGATCAACACAGTTCATGCATGGGTTCCACCCGTCAGCGATTGATTATAATTTAGTGCTGATATGAAAAATAGATGAAACTTCCAAAGTGGTATACATGGATATGACACGTAGGCAAAACTATTGCGGTAGACATCCAAATAGCACATAAATGGGTTAAAAATAGGAAAAATAAATAGTGTTATCCACTGATGACCATTTTTTCTAAGGAAATTATGACCTTTCAGATTAAAATGGTCGTTATGTTCTTGGGTTTGGACCCTCTCAAACAGTTTACGACCATTTGGTTTGAAATGGTCGTAGATTTCTGACCATTTCTTTCAGGGTCACTATGAAAAGGTCGTAATTTAGTATATTTCTTCTAGTGACATATCCCGTCTGGGATTTCGAATCATCTAGGTCTGAGCCGAGGCTTGCGTCAACGTAACCCTTTACGGTGAGCTCCTCATCAACTCCTCCATAAACGAGAAAGAGATTCTTTGTTCTTCTCAAGTACTTTAGGATGTTCTTTACTGCGGTCCAGTGAGCCATTCCCGGATTACTCTGGTAGCGATTATCATACTAATAGCCAGTGCTAAATCCGGCCGGGTACATAACATAGCATACATGAGAGAATCTATGGCTGAGGCATAAGGTTTTGATTGCATTTCCTCCTTCTCTTTTGCTATGATCGGGCACTGAGTCACGCTTAACTTGACAAATCTTATAACTGGCAAGAGGCCTGACGAGGGGGTGACCCCACGACTCCTATGGATGAGCCTACCCGGTGTACCCGAAGACAGAAGGCCCACAAAGATGCCGTCTAGGGCCAGCCTTGGCCCACTAGTGGCACCGACCTAGGAGTCCGCGAGTCATAAGGAAGGTGCAAACTTGCCGTACGGTACAAGATCAGGGTTAGGAAACCTCCTTTGTATTCCAAGACGGACTCCCCGAGACCTAGCGTAGTATATAAGGGCTAGGAGGGGAGACGCCAACAGGCAATACACAATCTGTAACCCTAGCCTTGAGCGCACTAGCCCTGGCTTCCCTGTAATCGCCATCTCCAAGCAATAATATCGAGCAAGAACGTATCCTCCTGTTAGCCGACGAGCTATCGTCCAACCTGTGCCTCTCATGACTAACCCAGGGTCCATGAACATGGGATTTACCGGGGCACATCCCCGTCAATTGGCGCCGTCTGTGGGAACCGCACAGGTTGGGAACGCGATCTCGGCGGCCTCACCAGCATCTCCAACACTCTCCTACGCGATGACTTCACCAGCACTCTTCGATTCGACGACCCAGGCGGAATCCGATCTGTTTGGGTCCCTCGGTTTCACGGCCCACCTCTCGACTCTCTGGCCAGTCTTCACCAACCTCCGCTCCGGCATCAACCTGATCTTCGGAGCATATCAGATCTACATCAACCGCTGGGGCGCCCTCGCCTCACGGACGACGCCCGAGCACCCGGGACGACATCTACAGCAAAAACCCGCGCGGCCACCCCTCGAGCGAGCCGCGAATGCCCACCTAAACCAAGGCTTCACGTCACCCACAACCGCTCGAGTGGACCCTCGGCCAGGAAAAGAAACATCACACGCGCGAGAAATAAGGCAGTCAGGGCACCATCCCAGGTGTTCATGGCAGAAGCCGACGCACCAGCAGCAAACGGCAAGGGACAAGACGACGACCCGAACACTCGCCAAGTCAACAGCAACACAAAAGAGCCCGGAAACACCAGCAAGACCGTCGTGAAGCTGGGAGAAGTGGGAAGCGTACCAATGAAAGTACCACAGGGACAAGAACAGAGCGACCAAAGACCGACGAGCCATCAAGCAGTAAGCAACAAACCCCGGGTCCGGCGGAAAACCCACCCAAAGAGCGAATATACCTGTCCAAAGAGTCAATGGCCAGAGTAAGGGACGCAGTCGAACACGGCAAGCTACTACCATCAAACGCAACAAGGGACGAGCTCAGGGCATACAACAAACTGGCAAGCGAGCTAACCCAGCAAGCGAGACAACGCCGCCTAGAGATAGAGAAGCAAGAAAAGGTGGCCGCCGAGCCGAAAAACAATCGCAAGCCACCCCCAAGAGATGACTCTCTGGATCACGGCTCCCCTCTCCGCACGAAATCGAAATTCAGTAACCTGCGACGAACAGACAATAAGAGAGCGGTTAGGAAGCTCGACGACGACTTCAAGCTATAAGAGGAGGACGACGAAGCAGAACCCCTCGCTACCTATCTCACGCCCAGAAAAATAGACAAAACAGACCAGACCACAACACATCAATAGCCTTCCAGATAATGAAAGACGCCATCGCCGCCTCAGCACCCAAAAAATCAAGTGCAAGGCGACCGACCCGCGGGAGGACACCATACAGGGACCCCAGTGATGGCTTCTCGCCCTTCGTTGGTTACCCCAAGTGGAAGGTTGAGATGTACCAAGTTTCCCTCAGTGAAGATACCAAGGTTTTTCTCCAATAGGACTCCAGAGATGATAAGTAGGTGTCAGCGGCGCAATTGACGTGGACCTGCACACAGACACAGATAACTTTGTTCCCAACGAAGTTCAGAGAGGTTGTCAATCACTCCGGTCTTGTTGTTCACAAAGGGTAAAACACAAAGGATAATGATAACAACTAAAAGTAAAAAGCAGGAAAGTAAATATAGCGTGGAAACAGTAATAAGGATATGGACCGGGATACATGATGTTCACTAGTGATGTCTCTCTCCCAAAAGACGATAAAACTGCTATGCGAGGTAAACAAATTACAGAAGGGCAATTGACAGGATTATGAACGCACCGCAATGCTAACTATGCTACAAAAGAAAGGAAGAGGCTCAAAAGAGCGGGCAGTACGCCAAAATAAGTAGACCGTAATCCAACTACATCTACTACTAATCATCCACCTTGAGATATCTATCCAGAACATCTCGCTGGTATTAAGTTGTGAGCCCCACCCAAAGTGTAAACCCAAAGCAACAGACAACTGCAATAAAAAGAACTTTGCGTAAAGTAAACAATCCTTGCAACCGCGGTTACAAGCACCGTTGTTTTCCCCCTTGTGGCAACAGCAAATCCCCTAGACTCATGTTTCTGTCACTCAAGCGTGTCATCGGGGGGCATGAACCCACAATCGAGCATAACGTTCCTTCTTGGAGTCACTACCTACTAGCTGGCCAAAGCAATAAACAGCAACGGAGAACATGCAAGAATTACCTAGGAACAAAAATAGAAGAGATAAAAACCAAATATATTACTCTATCACAATATGAACATAATCTCATAATCCATCAGATCCCATCAAACTCAGCATAGCAATAGCAGAAAGATTACAAAAGTGCCTCGATCATGTAGGGCAGCTCACGAGGTCTAAACCATGACGAACAAAGAGGGGAGGAGAACATCACATAGCTACTGATCACGGACCCATGTTCCAAGGAAAACTACTCACGAGACATCCGGGGAGCATCCATGGTGGAGAGGAGACTCCCGGAGGTCGGCCCTTCCTCCGGCAGAGTGCCGGGAAGAGGTCTTCTGGTGCTCCCAATCTCGGAAGCGCGGCGGCAGCGGAACAGAGGCGAGTTTGCGAAATAGGGTTTTGTCTTCGGAGTTTCCCCGTGACGGAGAATAAATAGGCGAAAGGGGGTAGCCAGAGGTGGACCAGGGGCCCCAGGCGCCCCCGTGGCGCGGCCAGGGGTGGGGCCGCGCCGGGTGGCCGCCTGGCCCCCCTTGGCTCCCCTCTGGCCCCACTCGGGCTCTTCGCGAAGCTTCCTGTACGCTGATTTTCCTGTATTTTTCCAGGAATTTTTCTGGCACTTTTTATATGGGGGAAAACTGAAATAGAAAAACAGCAGAAAACAGGAAGTAGCACTAGGGTGCACTGAGTTAATAGGTTAGTCCAAATATGAGCAAAAGTTTATGAAAGTGTATCTAGATCATAGCAATATCACACAAAACATGCATGGACCAAGAAGAAATTATAGATACGTTTTGGACGTATCAACATACCCAAGCTTAATTCCTGCTCGTCCTCGAGTAGGTAAATGATAACGACGTAATTTCTGTGGTGACATGCTAGCAACCATAAAAGAACTTTGAAAAGTAAAGCAATCAAGGTTGGAGATTCAATTCAAGACATAACATGCAAGAGTCTATATTAGCATTGAAACAAGTAACAAAAGAACATTAGGTGCAAGAGCTCTCGCTGTCCGTGACTCGAATGTTTCCAAATGGTGTTTACGTGCATGAAGGGGGATAGGGAATACGAGAAAAAGTATTTTTGTGTTGAGAACTCAATCTACTAAAGTTTCATACTTGGTCCTCTTTGGAATCTTATCTTGACTCATCCCCAGACCACTAGCCAGGTACAAGTCATTTTGATCCACTCCTTTTCGATATTTTGAGCACTCATGCAATGGATGAGCGTAAGCACGAGAGTTGACACTTAGGACGGCAAAGAGAGAAGTACAGAGGAGGAAGACAAAAAGGATGAGAAAGGCTCACATCAATAAGGACAATCATAGGCAAGAGATGCCAAATGATAGATATGATGTGAGGAGTAGGGATTGCCATGCAACGGATGCACATATGATCTAAGAAGCTCTCCAATGGAACTAGTGGGGGTGCATCTAACTTGCTTGCTCATGAAGACCTAGAGCTCGTTTGAGGAGGCTCATCCTTGGAATATGCAAGCCAAGTTCTATAGTGTGAAGGTCCCCACATAGCTATATGCATAATGATCATCTCTATGGAGTACAAGGATATAAAGGGAGTACTAGTGTGGATCTCTCAAAAGGATAATAGTGTTGCCCCTTTCTCTCTTTTTATTTCTTTTTTTTTCTTTTTTTCTATTTTTTTCTATTTTTTTGTAGCCTCAATGGCTCTTTCTATTTGACTCTCATTTTACTCTTTGGGATCTTTTATTGTGTCCACTTTGGGATATTTTCCTCACTTAAGGGCAACACTCTATTTTACAAGAAGGTAAAGGAGATCTTTCACACTTTACAAGTTACTCAAAATCATAAAGAAGATGTAACTATCATGAAGTATGCAATGTATGTCGCTGCCACTGTAGTAGGAACATGTATGACATGAAGATCAAGTCATGAAGAGGTGGATGTTGCATGGCAATATATCTCGGAAAGGCTATGGAAATGCCTTGATAGGTAGGTATGGTGGCTGTTTTGAGGAAAGATATAAGGAGGCTTACGATGACAGAGTGTATCATGCCAAAGGTTTGGTTGTACCGGCGAAGGTGGACACCAACTCTCGGAGTGAGAAGAAGGCAATGCACGGCACGGGAGAGGCTAGAAAAATATGGGAAGGTGGAAGTGTCAACTTTAATACTTACATTACTCCGAAGAACTCATGCACTTATTATCGGCAACTCTCAATCTAATAAGGAGTGTATGGGGGTTTGGTTATCCTTGCGCATCCTCGACTCATGGTACGTGAGTGTTCTCAATATTCGATCCCTCCAACGATTAGTGATCCATCTAGTAGCTAGAGTTCTCAACTAGTTTTGTAGGTTTTGAAAATACACACGGATTTCCCAAAATACGACACCTATCACTAATAGGCTAGAGCTCTTGACACCAAAAGTTCAAGCATTACTCACATCAATACCTCAAAACCATTGCAAGTTACTACTAAAATTAAATAGCAACCTCAATTACCTACTTTCAAGACAAGACACAAATCAGTGCAACAACCAACTCTCTTTAACAAGATAAACATGAAAACTAAAAAGAGTACCAGCAAAAAACTAAACAAAAGCCAAGTCTCTTGCTAAAGACAAGCTAAGACTAAGACTAAACATGGCAGTAGCTACGAAAAGGTAAAGAACACACAACAGCAAAAAGATAAACAGGAAAAATCCTATGATGTGTTCTAAATTTTTAAAGTGGAGCGTGTTTCTCTCCCACACAAAGTAAGACTGGATCTAACTTGTTATTAAAAGCAAGCAAAGCTAAAGAAAACTAAAAATAAAACCTAAGAGAGAGACGCTCCAAGCATAGCACATAACGCATGAAGTGATAAAAATATAGTGAGACGAAGGTGTCGGGACCCGGGGTTAGCGTATGCAAGTACAGTTAAGACATAGTCATATGGAGAGCCGAGAACCGCACCCACTTGTCTAAGCAGACAAGGCCAAGCACTGAACATTCTCGGAAAGCATCGTACGTGAGGGGCATCCCATCCAGGCCGGATGATCAACTGAGATGGGTCCTCATCGTCCACACACAAGTCAAATGATATGGGTGGTGAACTCCCATATTCAAAGACAAGTCGCCTCAACCATACTACCGACTATCTCAAAACTCTTACATAGACTTACTCCAGCCCGATCACTTAGTCGGGGTCTAGGGCGGGCTCGATCATACCACAAAGTGTGCACGAGACGGAGTCTCGAGCAATCGCATCGCGATGCCCCAAGCTGCGCACATCTAAGGGCCACTTGGTGTATGAAAGACCGCCAGCCAGAACACAACTAAGGTCTCGAAAACCCATACAAAGACATGCATGTTATAAACATACACGCAGCACACATGCCTTGTATGAACAGTAGGTACCATTGCAATTCTCTACAAACTGTACATTTTATTTATAACTCTTATAGAGTACACACAGAGATCACATACATGTGATCCAACATTACAACACAGGCGGAAGCAAATTATGTCTGAGTACAGACAAGTTTAACAAATGCCTTAAGAAGCCTTATTTAAACACAAAGCCCTCCACGAGGGAACCAGTCGTCTGACTGGGACTAGACTAGTTGGTCTTCAGTCGTCCAGCTCGATGAAGAAGCCACCTTCGGGGTCAGTGGCATCATCTAAAACATAGATTAAGCAAACGTGAGTACAAAGTCGTACTCAGCATGACTTACATAGGAGCTATACTACTCATGCATATGTGTCAAGGTAAAGGGAGGTGGGGTCCACTTGCAGAAATGCCAGCTTTGACTTGGCTAATCCTGAACTACGAGTACCAGACTTTGAGGTAAGAAGCGTACACGAGTCCACTACTTTCTCCAATCAAAAACACCACTATGGTGCCTTCCTCGACTTCTCCACGAGGAAGCACACCATAGCACTCACACTTATCTTGGTGTGTTTTAGAAGTATCCGGTTCAAGTTATCTAATGATCAAGCTAAGCTTTCCAAGAAGTCCATAACCGCGGACGCGGCTATTCGAATAGTTTTGTTAACCTTGCAAGGGTGTACCGCTACACACACATGATCATCATTTACCGCCTTTGATCTCGACACCATTCAAGGGGTGCCAGCGAGGATGCTCACCACAACTGTTACCTCATAGCCGATCTAGTCCGAGAAAGCCGCCTACTTGGGTTGGTTACCACAATCGTGAACCCGGCCGGTTTACCGAAGTGGACCCAAGTGATGTGTGCGTGGTGCATAAGCCGGTCTCGGATGAGCCGTTCTCTCACTTAGCAGCCAGGCCACAGACCTACCAGAACTCCGAACTATTGCGACATCTGGACATCGAAAGGGATGAGTTAGTAAGTTGAGAGGGGTCAGTGAGCCCAATGTGTGGTTGTAATCTTCATCTTGGATCACCACACAAGAACTCGTACTAGGGCGGTGTTCAACGAGACAACCCACTGTGTACTCCTACACAGCCTCTCATCGTTCACCTTGTATTAGGGTCGATTCACCAACACTTTTCTACCATCATCAACATGATCATTCCCGTCCCGACTCACATCACAGTAACAACATGGTATCATACTAAGCATGCAATAAGCAGTAACATTGCAGGGGCCACATGATATCAAACAACTCCTACAATTGCTAGGATTGTGGTTTGCTTACTACTGTGACAAAATGATAGGTCATGCAAAGGAATGGGTTCATCTATGCGGTAGAAACGAAGCATGGTGATCATCCTAAACAATGCATAAGCGAGACATGAGAGGGAAGTAGGATTTTATCGAAATGATCAATGGGGGTTTTCTTGCCTTGCTGACGAGGTTCGGGTTCTGGATCTTCAGCGAAGGGGGTAGCCTCCTGCTCCGGTTCCACCTCTACTCGGCAAACAAAGCAAGAAGTAGCAATCAATATGAATGCAATGCTCAAGCACATGAATGAATGTTGAAACTTGAAGTATAAGTTTTGATGTGTGTGAGACAATTCCATTTAAGTGGAATATATTGCATTTAAAATGCAAATTCAAACTCCACATTTGAATTCAACCTAGTCAAGTTGCAAGTGACATGGTTTGATCATTTTGAATCATCTTCACTTGTATAAAATGTGCTTCTGATGTATGGTTGAAGTATATCATAATTCCATGGTCCAAGTAGCAAAATCATTTGGTTTGAATTTGAATTAATTTCAAATAAAGCAAATGACATATGCCATTGGTCCCATTTTAAAATCAACTCAAACAGAGTTGAAAGTTGCATATTTGGAAAGATAATTTTCTCCTGATCATTTTTCATATATTACTTGTCCAATTTGGAGTTAATATGAATTTTCTATGAATTTCCAAAGTTTGGGGTATTTTCTGGATTTTCTGGAATTCTTTTAATTCAAATAATCTCTGGAAATTCATTTAATTGATTTATTGCGCAATGCTGACGTCAGGGGGGGCTGACAGGTGGGGCCACCCTGTCAGTGGCTGGGTTAACTTAACCCGTGGTTTAAATTAATCCAGTGGCTTAATTAAACCACTGGGCCCACTGTTCAGTGACCCAGGGGGTCATTAGTCGAGTGCTTAAGGGCTAATCCACCGGCGGCTTGACGCCGGTGGCCTGGCCACGGTTGCGCACTCGCCGAAATGTCCTAGGGGCCACGGGAGGCCACGGGGAGGACAACCACTTGCTCCTGGAGGTCGTCCGCGTCTTCTGGAGGCAACAGGGGTCCGCGGGGTGCTCGGAATCGACGACGGCGACGACTCCGGCGGAAACAGAGAACCGGCGAGGTCGTAGTCGAGGCTAGGGGGCACGGAAAAGGTTGAGCTCGTGTGCGTTCGAAAGCTAGAGTCACTTGGAGTCAAACACGCGCGCTGGACGCGATGATGGGGCACAGGGGCGACCTCATCGTCGTCCATGGCGGCGACGTGCTTCGGCATCCATGGCGAAAACGGATAGAGCGGTCGCGGGGTGCTGGAGGCTTAGGGGAAACACTCAGGAGCTCACCGCGGTTCGAACGGAAGCAACGGCAAGCTTGGGGAGGCTTCAACGGCGACGAATTCGTCGGAGTCCTTCACGGCGGCCGGCGGGAACTCGAGGAAGAATCCGGCGTCTACGAGGCTCCGGGCTCGATTCCTTCTGCAGGTCGATGAAGTCGACGACGACGAACTCCCTGGACACCTTGGCTTGGCTTCTCGACGTCAAAGGCCACGCGGAAGCGCTGCGGTGCTCCGGCGAGTTCTCGGGTGGCGACGGAAACGAGCACGGGAGGAGGAGGAGGAAGCTCTGGAGGGGGAGAATGAGTTCACGGCGTCTCCAGGCGCATCCAGGTGCGAGAAGCGGCCACGGGGAGGGCTCGGTGGCATTCCACCGAGCAGCTTGGAGGCGCGGGATCGGGGAAGAAGACCCCCGTGCCCTTTTGGGCCGGCTGGGCTGGGGTGGGCCGGCTTCGCCTAGGCGCCAGGTAAGTTTCCTTCTCCTTTTTCTTTTCTGTTTTTCTTTCTGTCATTTGTTCTGTTTAGCTAAAATAAATAGCTAAACATTTTATTAAATGCTGAAAACTTTTATGTGGCCTCATAATAATATAGACTAGCCACTCATAAACTTTCAACATTTTTAAAATTCAAATGATTTGAATTTTAAATCAAAAAGGGGTATTTCTTTAATTCCAAGGTACTGTTTGAATATTTGAAAAATCTATGAGCATGGGGTGGGTGCCACATCACTTGATATGTGATCACACTCATTTATAAGACTTTTCAAAACTCTAACATGAATTTTTGGAGAAGATTTTTATCTGGCCTTTTGAATTAATTCATCTGGGGGGTGTTCCTTCTCCCATTTGGATTTTGAATTTGATTTCCAAGATTTATTTTTGAAATTTTGACATGATGCAAGGTTACTTTGATCCTAGCACATTACCTAACAGAGGGTTCTGACAACTCGCCCCCACTCAACAGAATCTCGTCCCGAGATTCAGAAGTCTGCGGGAGGAAGGAGGGGTACTCGGCACTGAGACGGTCTTCTCTTTCCCACGTAGCTTCTCTTTCAGAGTGGTGTGACCATTGCACTTTCAGAAACCTAATCTTCTGACGACGAGTGACACGCTCTGCGGAATCAAGAATACGAACGGGGTATTCTCGATAAGAAAGGTCATCTTGAAGATCAAGCGTTTCATGGTCGACTTCGCGGATGGGGTCCTTTAAGCAACGCCTGAGTTGGGACACATGGAATACATCATGTACTCGGAAGAGGTGCGGAGGTAGTTCAAGTTGGTAGGCAACTTCTCCACGTTTAGCAATAATGCGGAAAGGTCCGATGTAACGTGGGGCCAACTTGCCGTTGATACCGAAATGTTGGGTTCCCTTCAGAGGAGTAACCCGAAGGTAAGCTTTCTCATCCAGATTGTAGCTCTCTTGCCTATGATGACGATCATAGTAGATTTTCTGACGAGACTGGGCTGCTTTCAATTGATCACGAACAATGCGAACTTGCTCTTCTGCTTCCTTGATCATATCCGGTCCAAAGAATTGTCTTTCAACGGTTTCAGACCAGTTTAGTGGTGTTCGACATCGTCGTCCATAAAGGAGTTCAAAAGGAGCCATGTTCAGACTAGATTGAAAACTATTGTTATAAGAAAATTCGGCAAATGGAAGAGAATTCTCCCAATTCTTTCCGAATGAGATAACACAAGCTCTGAGCATGTCTTCAAGAATTTGGTTAACCCTTTTGACTTGACCGCTAGACTGAGGATGGAAAGCTGTACTAAAGGAGAGATGAGTTCCCATAGCATTCTGAAAGCTTCCCCAAAATCTATAGGTAAAAAGGCTACCACGATCAGAATTGATTTCCAAAGGAACACCATGAAGTGATACAATTCTAGAGATGTACAAGTCTGCTAACTGGCTAGCAGTTATAGACTCGCGAACCAGAAGGAAATGAGCAACTTTGGAAAGCCTATCTATGACAACGAAGATGGCATTGTTTCCTTTCTGGGTTCTTGGAAAGCCGGTGATGAAGTCCATACCGACTTTGTCCCATTTCCACTCGGGAATAGACAAAGGTTGAAGTGTACCAGCAGGTCTTTGATGTTCTGCCTCAATGCGACGACAAACATCACATTCGGCAACAAATTGAGCAATGTCTCTCTTCATCCTAGTCCACCAAAATCTCTGGCGTAGATCTCGGTACATTTTTGTGCTACCGGGATGAATTGAGAGGGGTGTGTCATGGGCTTCCTTGAGGATGAGTTGCCTTAGTTCCCTACTCTTAGGTACTACCAAACGATTTTCAAAGAATACCGTTCCCTTGCTATCTGTGGAGAAACATTTAGAAACTCCGCTAGCAAGGTTCTCCTTGATCCGGCGAACACCTCGTGCACGCCTTTGGGCAACTATAATTTGATCCTCAAGAGTTGGTTTCGCCACCAAGGTAGAAAGATAGCCATGAGGAACAATCTCAAGATTGAGCTTGCGAAAGTCCTCATGAAGAAGTGGTTGATACCGCTGTAACATGAGGTTGTTACAGTACGACTTACGACTTAGTGCATCAGCCATGACATTGGCCTTGCCTGGGGTGTAAGAAATTACTACGTCGTAATCTTTTATCAACTCAATCCAGCGTCTTTGCCTGAGATTAAGATCTGGCTGGGTGAAAATGTATTTGAGGCTTTGGTGGTCGGAATAGATGTCGCAACGGTTACCAAGGAGGTAATGTCGCCAAGTTGTTAGGGCATGAACTACGGCAGCGAGTTCAAGGTCATGGGTAGGATAGATCTCTTCATGTGGCCGCAACTGGCGTGAAGCATAAGCTACCACATGTCGATCTTGCAGAAGTATGCATCCTAACCCTTGCCGTGATGCGTCACAATAGATCTCAAAATCCTTTTTGGTGTCTGGAGGTGCAAGTACAGGTCCAGAAGTCAATCTTCTTTTTAGCTCTTGAAAGCTTTCCTCGCACTTGGAAGTCCATAGGAATTTCTTATCTTTCTTGAGAAGTTCAGTAAGAGGCTTTGCAACTTTAGAAAAGTTCTCGACGAAGCGACGGCAATAGCTGGCTAGGCCAAGAAAACTTCTAACTTGCTTAACCGATTCAGGTGGAGGCCAGTCAAGGACGGCCTGAACTCTCTCGGGATTCACAGCAATGCCTTTTGCAGAAATCACGTGGCCTAAGTAGGTCACTTCTGGTAGCCAAAATTCACACTTGGAGAATTTTGCATACAGGCGATGCTCTCTAAGTTTCATCAATAACAGCCTTAAGTGTTCGGCATGTTCTTCTTCGTTCTTCGAGTATATAAGGATGTCATCGAGGTAAACCACAACGAACTGGTCCAAATACTCCATGAAGATCGAGTTCATCATGCGTGAGAAAGTGGCGGGGGCATTGGTTAAACCAAAGGACATGACGGTGTACTCGTAAAGACCATAAGGAGTAGTAAAAGCCTTTTTGGGAATGTCCTCGTTTCGGATCTTGATTTGATGATAACCTAATCTCAAATCCATCTTTGAGAAGACGGAGGATCCTGCAAGTTGATCATAAAGATCATTGATCCTGGGCAATGGGTACTTGTTCTTTATCGTCACTAAATTTAGCGGGCGATATTCTACGCACATCCTTTCTGTTCCATCTTTCTTCGTTACGAACAGAACAGGGCAACCCCATGGCGATGAGCTAGGGCGGATGAAGCCTTTCTCCAACAAAGCTTCCAGTTTGGTTTTAAGCTCAGCTAACTCACGTGGGGCCATTTTGTATGGGCGTCTAGAAATTGGTGCGGTTCCTGGGGCAAGATTCACTATAAACTCTACACATCTGTCGGGTGGCACGCCCGGCAGCTCTTCAGGAAAGACATCCGGGAAGTCACGAACCACCGGAATATCTTCAAGTTCGGGAAGGGGAAGTACATTCAAAGAATGCACTTGGGTTCTTGCTCTGGGTGAAGTGTAGTTGACGGTTTGGCCTGAAGGGTGGGTGAGTTTCACGGATTTGCCTTTGCAATCCAGGTAGGCATTCTGTCTTGATAGCCAATCCATGCCAAGGATGACATCAATGTCTGAAGACTTGAGGGCTATGAGTGAAGCAAGGAATACTAAACCCTCAATTGCAATCTGATTACCATAGCTTACTCTATTAGTTTGCCATCTTGACCCTGGAGTTTGAATAATCATTGGGGTGGACTATTCAACAAAGGGCAACTCATGACGAAGTGCATAACTTTCCGACATGAATGAATGAGATGCTCCTGGGTCGAAAAGAACGGAAGTAGGAACAAAATTGACTGGGAGCGTACCAAGAATGACGTCAGTGGTGTCGTCAGTCTCTTCGGCGGCAATCTGGTTCACACGTCCACGAGTTGCGGGAGGAGCGGGTTTGGCGGTGTAGTCCTTCTGGGGTGGCTTGCCACGGCCATTGTTGTTGTTGTTGTAGCCTCCGGCACGTGGTGGAGCATTCTGGTGTTGGAGCTGGTTCTGGGGACACTCACGAGAATAGTGGCCTGCCTGACCACACTTGTAACAGGCTCCGAAAACAGTTCGTGGAGCTGGGTTGTTTGGTGGAGCTGGGTGGAACTGGGTGGGTGGACGAGGCGTCACATAGGATGGCCTCGGGGGGTTGTTGTAGCGGAACATGCTGTTTGGGATCCAGATCTTGCGCTTCTGGGAGCCAGAACTGGATGAACTGTCATCTCTGGGGTGTTTGCGAAAGTCGTTGGGGGTGTTCATGTCCTCGGCCTTGATGGCCTTGTTGACAAGGAGCTGGAAGGTGGCAAAGTCATGAAGGTTGAGCTCACGACGAAGTCCAGTGTTGAGGCCACGGCGGAACCTCTCTTGTTTCTTGGAGTCGGTGGAGACTTCTTCGGTAGCATAACGAGCCAGCCGGTTGAACTCACGACTAAACTCATCAACGGTCCTTCTGCCTTGAGTGAGGTTGCAGAACTCCTCACGCTTGCGGTCCATAAGACCTTTGGGAATGTGGTGCTCGCGGAAGGACGTGCAGAATTCCTCCCAAGATGCAGGTGGTCCATCGGGACGCATATTCAGAAATTTCTCCCACCAAGAACTAGCTGCACCTTCAAGGTGATAGGTGGCATAGCTGACCTTGTCGCCAGTTGCAACACGGCCTGCTTGGAGCTTCCTTTCGATGCTGCGAAGCCAGTCATCGGCGTCAAGGGGCTCAGTGGAGTAACGGAAAACCGAGCGATGAAGTCGGATGAAGTCGTTCAGGGACACCAACTCATTGCGCTGCTGAGTGGTGTTGCGAGCAATGACTTCCAACAGATGATGAGAGTCTCGGCGGTTCCTCTCCACTTCCATCAGAACTTGTGCCATCGTGGGTGGGGGTGGAAGGTTGCCTTCCTCCTGTTCATTCCCACGACCTTGGTTACGACCAACCTGGCCACGGGTTCCTTGAGACATCCTGAAGGTGAAAACCAAAGTCAAACAGAGTTGATTTGGATATTCTAACAAGGTATTGAAGTACTGGAAGGATTACAGAGCAAAGGAAGTAATCATCTTGACAACATGGTGATAAAGCATACAAGCCATATATTCACAAGCTGTCATACAAACCATACAACGTGTTAGTACAAGCACCAAGCTAATACAAACGTGATGAAGATGATACATCCTTCAGAGGCACTCTGACTTCCTATACATTATTTATCTAAGCCTCTGGAACTTAGACACCTTGCTTACAATATACTAAGATACTACTACATCTTCACTAAGTAAGACCACAGGCGGTCTCACTCATCTCCATCTCCATAGTAGTCCTCGTAAAAGTTACCCGCGTATCCCGGTAGCTGGAGGTGACCATCGGAAAACACGGAGGCTTGTGGACCCTGATATCCATTTGGACAAGGATGGGGCGTAGGTCCAGTGTAGGGTGGAAGCAAAGGACCACGAGGTGGAAAAATTCCTCCAATCTCGGGCCAAGCAACTCGAGAAGGCATATGGGTCCTTACTGGATAGATCGCATCATGCTCAACTGATCCCACTCTCACAAAGGGAGCCAAAAGTGTCAGTGCTCGATACAGACGAACACGGGTGGCGTGGAGCTCAAAACGGAGAGCGCGTGCATCACGATCTCTGTCACTAGCAAACCTAGCAGTCACCTGGAGTGCTGGATCCTCTGTAGAGTGGTCTGAGTAGAGTCCGGTGTAATATCCCTCTTCTCCTGGAAGTGCAGCAGGGATATAGAGGAAAGAAGTCTCTCTCAGCAAAGTGTGCTCCTCTCTCAGCAGTGTCATACATGAGTATGCAGCATCCTACACAGCCATGTTCTCGGTAACGCCAATGCCATGTCCAAAGTGGATAGGCTGGGTGACTCCAACGTGGTGCTGGTAGATCCGGACAATGCAGTGGAACTGCGTCTGGTTGAAGTCGTGAAACTGCTCCTCGATGGTGTACTCAGGGTACCATCGATATCCCACATAGGATATCATCTCGATCAACGTGGCGGGATGGCCACGCACACTGAGGCACCTGGTCAAACGAACAATCTGCCGAGGGGGAAGATCTGCCATCTGAAACAGAAAGGAGTTTGCAAATGCATCAGATTATGAGATAAACCTGGAATGACTCGGACAACATAACGACTGTAATTGCAAGAAAAAGACAATTTCATACAACATGGAAACAACACTTACATACGATGTAACAAAACAGGGAGCATAACCATTCTAACAAACCGAACACAACTTTCCTACGGCTACAAGGAAGCAAACAACGAGATGTTCTAATCAGACAGAGGAGAGCCTAGTCCTATCTTCCCGTAGAA
Source organism: Bromus sterilis (assembly GCA_950022295.1). NCBI lineage: Eukaryota > Viridiplantae > Streptophyta > Magnoliopsida > Poales > Poaceae > Bromus > Bromus sterilis. The sequence continues at coordinate 300,958,567 of OX465595.1, forward strand.
TAAGATGAGGGTGACTCAGAACTCAGAACGAAGGGGTAAGGAGAAAAAAGAAGCCTTACGTTGTTCCCTTAGATACCCAGAGTAACTATATAACTATAGCAAGCTAGACTCAACTTCGGCCAAGGCTACTAGTCCTACAGTCAGTCCTGCTCTGATACCAAGTCTGTCGGGACCCGGTGTTAGCGTATGCAAGTACAGTTAAAACATAGTCATATGGAGAGCCGAGAACCGCACCCACTTGTCTAAGCAGACAAGGCCAAGCACTGAACATTCTCAGAAAGCATCGTACGTGAGGGGCATCCCATCCAGGCCGGATGATCAACTGAGATGGGTCCTCATCGTCCGCACACAAGTCAAATGATATGGGTGGTGAACTCCCATATTCAAAGACAAGTCGCCTCAACCATACTACCGACTATCTCAAAACTCTTACATAGACTTACTCCAGCCCGATCACTTAGTCGGGGTCTAGGGCGGGCTCGATCATACCACAAAGTGTGCACGAGACGGAGTCTCGAGCAATCGCATCGCGATGCCCCAAGCTGCGCACATCTAAGGGCCACTTGGTGTATGAAAGACCGCCAGCCAGAACACAACTAAGGTCTCGAAAACCCATACAAAGACATGCATGTTATAAACATACACGCAGCACACATGCCTTGTATGAACAGTAGGTACCATTGCAATTCGCTACAAACTGTACATTTTAATTATAACTCTTATAGAGTACACACAGAGATCACATACATGTGATCCAACATTACAACACAGGCGGAAGCAAATTATGTCTGAGTACAGACAAGTTTAACAAATTCCTTAAGAAGCCTTATTTAAACACAAAGCCCTCCACGAGGGAACGAGTCGTCTGACTGGGACTAGACTAGTTGGTCTTCCGTCGTCCAGCTCGATGAAGAAGCCACCTTCGGGGTCAGTGGCATCATCTAAAACATTGATTAAGCAAACGTGAGTACAAAGTCGTACTCAACAAGACTTACACAGGAGCTATACTACTCATGCATATGTGTCAAGGTAAAGGGAGGTGGGGTTCACTTGCAGAAATGCCAGCTTTGACTTGGCTAATCCTGAACTACGGGTACCAGACTTTGAGGTAAGAAGCGTACACGAGTCCACTACTTTCTCCAATCAAAAACACCACTATGGTGCCTTCCTCGACTTCCCCACGAGGAGGCACGCCATAGCACTCACACTTATCTTGGTGTGTTTTATAAGTATCCGGTTCAAGTTATCTAATAATCAAGCTAAGCTTTCCAAGCAGTCCATAACCGCGGACGCGGCTATTCGTAGTTTTGTTAACCTTGCAAGGGTGTACCGCTACACACACATGATCATCATTTACCGCCTTTGATCTCGACACCATTCAAGGGGTGCCTGCGAGGATGCTCACCACAATTGTTACCTCATAGTCGATCTAGTCCGAGAAAGCCGCCTACTTGGGTTGGTTACCACAATCGTGAACCCGGCCGGTTTACCGAAGTCGACCCAAGTGATGTGTGCGTGGTGCATAAGCCGGTCTCGGATGAGCCGTTCTCTCACTTAGCAGCCAGGCCACAGACCTACCAGAACTCCGAACTATTGCGACATCTGGACATCGAAAGGGATGAGTTAGTAAGTTGAGAGGGGTCAGTGAGCCCAATGTGTGGTTGTACTCTTCATCTTGGATCACCACACAAGAACTCGTACTAGGGCGATGTTCAACGAGACAACCCACTGTGTACTCCTACACAGCCTCTCATCGTTCACCTTGTATTAGGTTCGATTCACCAACACTTTTCTACCATCATCAACATGATCATTCCCATCCCGACTCACATCACAGTAACAACATGGTATCATACTAAGCATGCAATAAGCAGTAACATTGCAGGGGCCACATGATATCAAACAACTCCTACAGTTGCTAGGATTGTGGTTTGCTTACTACTGTGACAAAATGATAGGTCATGCAAAGGAATGGGTTCATCTATGCGGTAGAAACGAAGCATGGTGATCATCCTAAACAATGCATAAGCGAGACATGAGAGGGAAGTGGGATTTTATCGACATGATCAATGGGAGTTTGCTTGCCTTGCTGACGAGGTTCGGGTTCTGGATCTTCAGCGAAGGGGGTAGCCTCCTGCTCCGGTTCCACCTCTACTCGGCAAACAAAGCACGAAGTAGCAATCAATATGAATGCAATGCTCAAGCACATGAATGAATGTTGAAACTTGAAGTATAAGTTTTGATGTGTGTGAGACAATTCCATTTAAGTGGAATATATTGCATTTAAAATGCAAATTCAAACTCCACATTTGAATTCAACCTAGTCAAGTTGCAAGTGACATGGTTTGATCATTTTGAATCATCTTCACTTGTATCAGATGTTCTTCTGATGTATGGTTGAAGTATATCATAATTCTATGGTCCAAGTAGCAAAATCATTTGGTTTGAATTTGAATTAATTTCAAATAAAGCAAATGACATATGCCATTGGTCCCATTTTCAAATCAACTCAAAAAGAGTTGAAAGTTGCATAGTTGGAAAGATAATTTTATCCTGATCATTTTCCATATATTATTTGTCCAATTTGGAGTTAATATGAATTTTCTATGAATTTCCAAAGTTTGGGGTATTTTCTGGATTGTCTGGAATTCTTTTAATTCAAATAATCTCTGGAAATTCATTTAATTGATTTATTGCGCAATGCTGACGTCAGGGGGGGGCTGACAGGTGGGGCCACCCTGTCAGTGGCTGGGTTAACTTAACCCGTGGTTTAAATTAATCCAGTGGCTTAGTTAAGCCACTAGGCCCACTGGTCAGTGACCCAGGGGGTCATTAGTCGAGTGCTTAAGGGCTAATCCACCGGCGGCTTGACGCCGGTGGCCTAGCCACGGCGGCGCACTCGCCGGAATGGCCTAGGGGCCATGGGAGGCCACGGGGAGGACACCATCTTGCTCCTGGAGGTCGTCCGCGTCTTCTGGAGGCAAGAGGGGTCCGCGGGGTGCTCGGAATCGACGACGGCGGCGACTCCGGCGGAAACAGAGAACCGGCGAGGTCGTAGTCGAGGCTAGGGGGTACGGAAAAGGCTGAGCTCGTGTGCGTTCGAAAGCTAGAGTCACTGGGAGTCAAACGCGCGCGCTGGACGCGATGATGGGGCACAGGGGCGACCTCATCGTCGTCCATGGCGGCGACGTGCTTCGGCATCCATGGCGAAAACGGATAGAGAGGTCGCGGGGTGCTGGAGGCTTAGGGGAAACACTCAGGAGCTCACTGCGGTTCGAACGGAAACAACGGCAAGCTTTGGGAGGCTTCAACGGCGGCGAATTCGTCGGAGTCCTTCACGGCGGCCGGCGGGAACTCGAGGAAGAATCCGGCGTCTACGAGGCTCCGGGCTCGATTCCTTCTGCAGGTCGATGAAGTCGACGACGACGAACTCCCTGGACACCTTGGCTTGGCTTCTCGACGTCAAAGGCCACGCGGAAGCGCTGCGGTGCTCCGGCGAGTTCTCGGGTGGCGACGGAAACGAGCACGTGAGGAGGAGGAGGAAGCTCTGGAGGGGGAGAATGAGTTCACGGCGTCTCCAGGCGCGTCCAGGTGCGAGAAGCGGCCACGGGGAGGGCTGGAAGCTCCTCGGCGACGACGTGTCATCCCCAGCTAGCTCGGTGGCATTCCACCGAGCAGCTTGGAGGCGCGGGATCGGGGAAGAAGACCCCCGTGCCCTTTTGGGCCGGCTGGGCTGGGGTGGGCCGGCTTCGCCTAGGCGCCAGGTAAGTTTCCTGCTCCTTTTTCTTTTCTATTTTTCTTTCTGTCATTTGTTCTGTTTAGCTAAAATAAATAGCTAAACATTTTATTAAATGCTGAAAACTTTTATGTGGCCTCATAATAATATAGACTAGCCACTCATAAACTTTCAACATTTTTAAAATTCAAATGATTTGAATTTTAAATAAAAAAGGGGTATTTCTTTAATTCCAAGGTACTGTTTGAATATTTGAAAAATCTATTAGCATGGGGTGGGTCCCACATCACTTGATATGTGATCACACTCATTTATAAGACTTTTCAAAACTCTAACATGAATTTTTGGAGAAGATTTTTATCTGGCCTTTTGAATTAATTCATCTGGGGGGTGTTCCTTCTCCCATTTGGATTTTGAATTTGATTTCCAAAATTTATTTTTTAAATTTTGACATGATGCAAGGTTACTTTGATCCTAGCACATTACCTAACAGAGGGTTCTGACAGAAGGACGAACTGATGATTGTTGATGGAGAAGGGGATGCATGGGGGGCATCCCCAAGCTTAGACACTTGAGTCTCCTTGAATATTTGTTGGGGTGTATGGGGGCATCCCCAAGCTTGAGCGCTTAACACTCCTGGATCTTCTTTCATCATCTTCCATCGCACACTTGAAAACTCCCTTCATACATAACTCATCATAAGCTGATTAGAGAGGTTAGTACCCTTAATAAATAATTTTTCCCCACTGGATATAAAGATATTATTGAAGAGATACTGTTTCTCAAGAGTGCCAAAAAGTTTTTGCAAAGAAAAAGCAAGCTTAAGGTTTGCAAATGTTAGGAGAGACAAAACGTGGCAGAATCTGTGAAAAATAGAACAACAGGTAGTAAAGAATTTTTTAGGGCCACTTCTGCAACTCAAATAAAAAAACTCAGAACATACGGAAGTTTCGTAATTGTATAGAGAATACTGTGTAAAAATTTCAGATCAAAAAGGTGAACTGGGATGTTTCTGGAATTTTTCTGGTCACGAGGACAGAATCTGTTTTCTGGACAGCATGTCACAACTTTTACTTCCCTTGCCGTAAGAGGCTATAACTTGGCACAAAGCTGAAAAATAAAGATACAATGATGTTGCTAGAGTAGTAACAATCATCAAGACACAACAAAAGAAAAAAGAAAAACCTAAATTCGTTGCGGTTTGCCTCCCGAAAGCGCTTTCTTTTATGCCTTTAAGCTAGGCATGATACAAAAGAAGAATCAAGGGTATCCAAGATCAAAATCATAAAAACCTTCAAATTGATTTTCAATAAGCTCATTCTTCATCTTACTAGGAAAGAGATACTTGCATTTCGCTATACCTCGTAAGCGTATGTTCCTGTTACCAATATCAATGAAGCCTTTCATAGCACGGAGGAAGTCTTTTTCGAGCACAATATTACTTTGGTTTGGCTCCATGATGAAGAAATCGATTGGTGCAATCCTACGAAGGAATGCAACTTTGATTTCTTTTACCTTTCCTTTAATCTCTAAAATATCTCCTTTAGAATGTTCATGATAAGATGATAATTTATCCATATCTAGCTTCAAAGAATCATAAACTACTTTTGGCATAGTAGAAACCGTGGATCCAATATCACAAAGAGCAAGGAAGCCTTGGTTAGAGATGCTAATCCTAACAAAGGGCTCCTAATCATCATCTATCTCCAACATTTCTTTCTTGTTGGACTTAAGTTCCTCCACTTTACTCAAGTCTAGAGCATCCAATCTTTTTTCAATATTGGCAAGTCTATCTATGACAATATCAACACTACGATCATAATCAAAATAACTAGATAGACTATGAAAAATATCAAGAGCCCTATCTTCATCACACTCTAGAAAATCTCCTTCAGCTATAATGTCAAGAGAGTGTTTACACCACCTAAAAAGACCATGGTAAAAATTTCTAAGAACAATTTTTATAGGTATCCAAGGCATAAGTCTTTTATGTGCTTCAGAGATTCTGTCCCATGCCTTCTTCATATTTTCTCCATCTCTTTGACGGAAATCGAGAACTTCCGATTCCCGCAAAGCACCTAGCCCTAACATGTTCATCTAAACAAGGAGGACTACTAAAATCAAGATAAATAATTTTTTTTGTAAATTTTGATAAAAGACACAAAGATAAAAACTGAAAGGTAAACTAACAAGACTAAAAAACAAAGGTAAAGGGTAGTGTGCAACTCCCCTATCTTAGCACTCGGAGTCCCCGGCAACGGCACCAGAAATTCGCTTGATGGCTTTTCGCCCTTCGTTGGTTACCCCAAGTGCAAGGTTGAGATGTAGCGCAGCAGCAAGTTTCCCTTAGTGAAGATACCAAGGTTTGTCTCCAGTAGGACTCCAGAGATGATAAGTAGGTGTCAGCGGCGCAACTGACGTGGACCTGCACACAGACACAGATAACTTTGTTCCCAACGAAGTTCAGAGAGGTTGTCAATCTCTCCGGTCTTGTTGTTCACAAAGGGTAAAACACAAAGGATAATGATAACAACTGAAAGTAAAAAGCAGGAAACTAAATATAGCGTGGAAACAGTAATAAGGATATGGACCGGGATACGTGATGTTCACTAGTGATGTCTCTGTCCCAAAAGACGATAAAACTGCTATGCGAGGTACACAAATTACAGATGGGCAATTGACAGGATTATGAACGCACCGCAATGCTAACTATGCTACAAAAGAAAGGAAGAGGCTCAAAAGCACGGGAAGTATGCCAAAATAAGTAGACCGTAATCCAACTGCATCTACTACTAATCATCCACCTTGAGATATTTATTCAGAACATCTCGCTGGTATTAAGTTGCGAGCCCCACCGAAAGTGTAAACCCAAAGCAACAGACAACCGCATTAAAAATAACTTTGCGTAAAGTAAACAATCCTTGCAACCGCGGTTACAAGCACCGTTGTTTTCCCCCTTGTGGCAATAGCAAATCCCCTAGACTCATGTTTCCGTCACTCAAACGTGTCATCGGGGGGCATGTACCCACAATCGAGCATAACGTTCCCTCTTGGAGTCACTACCTATTACTTGTTCAAAGCAATAAACAGCAACGGAGAACATGCAAGAATTACTTAGGAAGAAAAATATAAGAGATAAAAACCAAATATATTAATCTATCACACTCTGAACATAATCTCATAATCCATCAGATCCCGTCAAACTCAGCATAGCAATAGCAGAAAGATTACAAAAGTTCCTCGATCATGTAGGGCAGCTCACGAGGTCTAAACCATGAAGAACAAAGAGGGGAGGAGAACATCACATAGCTACTGATCACGGACCCATGGTCCAAGGAAAACTACTCACGAGACATCCGGGGAGCATCCATGGTGGAGAGGAGACTCCCGGAGGTCGGCCCTTCCTCCGGCAGGGTGCCGGGAAGAGGTCTTCTGGTGCTCCCGATCTCGGAAGCGCGGCGGCGACGGAAGAGAGGCGAGTTTGCAAAATAGGGTTCTGTCTTCGGAGTTTCCCCGTGATGGAGAATAAATAGGCAAAGGGGGCAGCCAGAGGTGGACCAGGGCCCCAGGCGCTCCCTCGGCGCGGCCAGGGGTGGGGCCGCGGCGGGTGGGCGCCTGGGCCCCCCTGGCTCCCGTCTGGCCCCACTCGGGCTCTTCGCGAAGCTTCCTGTACGCTGATTTTCCTGTATTTTTCCCGGAATTTTTCTGGCACTTTTTATATGGGGGAAAACTGAAATAGAAAAACAGCAGAAAACAGGAACTGGCACTAGGGTGCACTGAGTTAATAGGTTAGTCCAAATATGATCAAATGTGTATGAAAGTGTATCTAGATCATAGCAATATCACACAAAACATGCATGGAGCAAGCAGAAATTATAGATACGTTTTGGACGTATCACCCAGCTCACCCGACGACGACGACAGCAGCGATGACTGGTGCAAAGTTTCAGCAAAAACAGGAAGCACGACAACGACGACAACGACAAAAGGCGATGCGGCATTCGATGAGACGCACGCGACGACATCACACAGAACAAAGTCAACCGCAGCAGGCGAAGACACGCAGCACGCGAAGTGTACTCGGACGAAGAAGCCTTCGACGAAGAAATTGAGCCATGCGGAGCATTGTGCTTCATGCGTTGTATCGCGAGACGCGAATGCCGAGCGAGGTCGAATTGAACTCCACAACGCTAAAATACAATGGACTCGAGGAGCCAGAGGCATGGCTCGACGACTACTTAACACCAGTTAAGTTCCAGCGAGGGACCAACGTCACAGCAATGCAGTATGTGCAGCTCAGGCTCGAGAGCTCGGCACGACATTGGCTGAAGAATCTCCCGCGAGGATCCATCAGCTCATGGAGGCAGTTCCGTGAAGCCTTCATAGAAAACTTCAAATCCACATACAAGCGACCGGCATCGCTCGAGGAGCTGCGGGCAGGCAAGCAAGGAACCAGGTAAACCCTGCGAGCCTACATCCAGCGGTGGACCATACTCAAGAATTCAGCAGAAGACATATCAGACGAAAGTGCAATCGACGCGTTCAGGCGATGCCTGCAGCGCATCGAATTCAAGGAATAGCTCGGGCAGATGGAAGTCCGAACACTCGCCGGACTGCTAGAGCAAGCCATTAGCTGGGCGGACGGCGAGGATTCCGTTCGCAACGAAACATAAATCCACGTTGGACGCTAAGAACACGACTACGACTACCACAACGGAGAAAAAGGACTCGACCGACGAAGGAAGCGACCCAGGCGCAGCTACTACGACGACAAAGGACCCGACATGGTGGCCGCCGGCTTCCCAGACGACAGAGATGGCAGGCATCGCGACGACGGCAGAGCACATCGAAGAGATAATCTCGAAGACACGCCCCAAGCTCATAAACGAGACTGGAGGACGAGGCAGCCGCGCGATAACACTAGAACATACCGCTCGGCCAATGAACAACTCGACGGACCGTTCTTGATACACTGATTCAGAAACGAACGAGGGGAGCTTAGATCAGGGCACACCCTCAAGAACTGCAGAAGCTTCAACGAGTTGGCTGAGGAAAAAAGTCGATCTGCGACAACGGGGGACCAGCCACTCGCGAGCATAGCAGTCGGGCCTATCGCCCACGACGCACCACTAGCCCCTCCTCTGCCAAAAAGGCAAGTGGCCGCAATACAGGAACGGCGCAGGACACCGGAAGAAGAGGAGAAGTATCTTGAAGCCCGCGGCAGGATCTACATGATACAAGAAGGCAGGCCCTCAAATAGGCAGCAGAAGCAGGTCACAAGACAAATTTTTCTCGCAGCCTCCTCGCACCCCGCTGTCCCAGATTACTTGCGCGGGTCCGAGACAGAAATCACTTTCTCTCGGGAGGACCATCCGACCACCATCCCTCGACCAGGACACGACGCGCTAGTGCTCGAGGCTAGAATTGGAGACTACGACATGTCACGAGCGTTCATGGACGGCGGCAACGGAATCAACATCATCTTCACGAGGACACTCGAAGAAATGCTAATCCAGAGCTCCGTGCTCAAATCCTCAGGCACAACCTTCCATGGGATTGTGCCAGAAAAAGCAGTCTACCCTCTGGGAAAAATAAGCCTGGAGGTGGTTTTTGGCAACGCGACCAACTTTCGCAAAGAGATCCTAGATTTTGAAGTGGTCGACTGGAAGTCGCAGTACCACGCAATCCTCGGGCGACCAACCTTCGACTGCTTCATGGCAGTGCCTCACTATGCCTACCTTAAGCTAAAAATGCCAGGCCCACATGGGGTCATCACAGTCAGCGGCAGTTTCATCAGGTCCGACCGCTGTGACAAGGAATTCCACAAGATATCAGAGGCCTTTGGAGTTCACCAAGCCAGCAAAACCATGGGACCCGCAGAAGAAACGCTCCCGTATAAGAAGTCACCACCCGAAGGACCCGAGCACTCGGATAAGAAACTAACTAGATCTTAAGGCTACCACGCCGCCGTTTTCAATAAAGGGGAGTGTCCTCATCAGACCCCCCCCCATTCTTACAAAATGTAAGAAACAACAGGAATAATATTGAAAAATGTTTTTCCAAAAATTGATTCACTGGCACTCGGGGGCACGCCGCAGCAGCCACCCCCCGAGGCGTTCTTCGCAATCGCGACCCAGACCAAATTGGCACTCGGGGGCTCGCCGCAGCAGCCACCCTCCGAGGCATTCTTCGCAATCGCGACCCAAACCAAATTGGCACTCGGGGGCTCGCCGCAGCAGCCACCCCCCTGAAGCGTTCTTCGCAATCGCGACCCAAGAAAAATTGGCACTCGGGGGCTCGCCGCAGCAGCCACCCCCCGAGGCGTTCTTCACAATCGCGACCCAAACCAAAATTGGCACTCGGGGGCTCGCCGCAGCAGCCACCCCTGAGGCGTTCTTCGCAATCGCGACCCAAACCAAAATTTGCACTTGGGGGCTCGCCGCAGAAGCCACCCCCCGAGGCGTTCTTCGCAATTGCGACCCAAACTAAATTGGCACTCGGGGGCTCGCCGCAGCAGCAACCCCCAAGGCACCCCTCGCAATCACTACCCTAACAAAATTGGCACTCGGGGGCTCGCCGCAGCAACCACCCCCCCGACGCGTTCTTCGCAATCGCGATATAAACAAAAACGGCACTCAAGGAAAAACCAAGGCTACAAAGGAATACAGTACACCAAGAGGAAGCACATACAAAGAGAGGAAGCACCTCACCCCCAGGCTCCATCTTCGCCTTAATAAGGGAACCCAGATAACGATCGTTCTCTTCGCAAACCCGCTTCACAACTTGGCGCGCAGGCTCATCGACCGCCGCGTAATACTCATCCATCGGATAATCCCTACCACCTAGAGGACCCCCACCACTTGAGAAATATAAGCTCCCGGCCAATGAGTATGGACCAAGCCTAAGGAAACGCGGGCTCCAGCATGAATCTGGTGATTCATCACGCGACACAGCTCTGCAGGCTGAGAAAACACACGGCAGAGCGTCTCAAAGGACGATGGCACCACCTGCAGCGGATAAAACTCAGAGTGGATCCCGCCCAGCACCTGTTGACAGTACCGCAGAGCAGCCGGCACCCGCTCAACTCGAAGACGAAGCACAGCAAATGCTCGAGCACGAGGCCCATCTTCCCAGAAAGGATTGTTCTCCTGCATGTTAAGGTCATCCAGGCGCGACAGTTCCGACCGAACGGCCTTTTCTTCATCCCGGGAGCGCCCCGACGGCACTTTGAAAAACAGGATCAAAATCAAGACGAAGACAGAAAAGCCACCAAATGCAGTCGAGCAATCGAGAAGAAGCTAAACTCACCCCATAGGAGGTCAGATAACTTCACCACCCACGAAACAAGGCTATCCAGCACGGCCTCAGCGCGCTCGCGCTTGGAACGATGGACTGCTGCAGCACCTTTAAGGCGAAAAACTTCCCGCTCAGCGTCTCTCAGCCTCAAGCACACGGACTCGGATGCACCCTCGCGAACGTCCTCCTTCAACGAACTCCAAGCCCAAAGAACGCCCGGGGTGGCCTACCGCAAGACGAACCAAAAGAAAGGAAAATCAAGCTCAACAGCAGGAATGACCAAGCAGTTAGCCTAGTAAAAGTAGCACAGATTCACCACCACAAAGGAGGCATATTACAACCAAAAGTTTCAGACAACACGACATGGCTACGCCCCCCCCCCCTTACCCGTACAGGAGGGAAAATGGGCATCCACAACTTTTTGCGGGCGACGAGCCAGAACAGTGGCTCGCTCACTTTGCTCGTCGGTGTAATCAGGGATAGTCTCAACCAGAGAGTCATCAATGGCAATTCCGTGCCCCATAAGAACAACAAGGGACGTGGAAAGACCACTCACCACGTTCTCGCCAACTAGCTCCTCCAAGAGATTCCCGCCATCGCCAAACGCAGCAATGCGGGCGTCCAGACCAGCTGGCACCTCCGTGCCCTCCGGCATGAGCTTCTCATGAACAAGACCCACAAGAGTGGAAGCCCGGGCACTGTAAGGCCTGATATGCGGTACTGTTCCAGATCTAGATGTTTCCATCCAGATTCGGGGACGAAGCACATATCGGTCCCACCGCGACATATGACAAAGCCATATGCCCCGGATTTCCAACATGATATCACAACATTACAGATACAAGAATACAACATCTCATACAATTCGGCATACAACTGCCTTAAATACAATACAACAGTGGAAGATACATGTCTGAGTACAGACTACAATCAAATGCCTAGAGGCAAAGAGAAAACATCGATTCCCATAACCATACGGGTCCAGGCCCTCCGCCGGGATCCGCCTAGCTAGTCGTCGTCGAGTCTCCACGTGAAACGTCGATCACCATACCTGTTGTCGATCAAGAACCCTGAAAATAGTTTGGGGGTAGTATCATGAGTACAGAGGTACTCACCATCCAACTGTACTGGCATCTGACCCAGCAAGGACTTCATCACTCGTCATTCTAGGACAACTAGTAGTTTATGGTAAGGATGGGTTAAGTGGTGAAGTTGCTGGCGCACTAGAATTTATGAAGTGGCTAACGATCTATAGAGTAAGATAAAAAGCCTAGCATTCGATGAGGAATCGCCTCCAACAAGTCTTGCTATCAACTACTACGCAAACATAACACCTATCCTATCCTTGTCCTCCTCTTCGCATCCCGACGAAGAAGAAGCAGTCAAGGCACACACACGTTGATCAAGTTATATTAAGATTATCTCAAATGTTGTTGTCTATGAACAAGGAGTAGGTCTCAAGTCGTCCATAACCGTGGACACGGTTTCTCGAAAAGATTTAACCCTGCAGGGGTGTACTAACTGCCCATTACAAGGCTCCGCATGCACGCCCATCTCTCTCAGTTGCTACCCATCATAGGCAATCATTTTATGATTTAGTCCCAAGAGATCCGAAACGACAGGTCCCTCTAACTAACAACGAACAAATCCGGGTGGCCCCCGGGGAGTCGACACCCAATCCAAAAGCTGGCCACGCTCTCGGATCGGACTCTTCCGTATGGCTAAGGTCGGGGTTAGTCTCGCCTATATAATAGGGGACTTCCCTAGCTCACCAGTGTGGACCAACAAAGGAACTATGTCTCTGCTGGTCCGAGTTGTTTTAAAACCATTGGCTGCAGACCAGTTATGCATGCAGTTTCAAATGGTAAATCAGCTTGGGCCACCTGTAGAAATTTTTGAAGCTAGGTAGGTAAGAAAAGGGGACCCCATAAAATCCCACATGCGGTTAGGCACGCTCAGTATTAAAACCAATACCCGGAACTCGGATCCTAGGTGACTCAAATGGAACAAAGTGTCGGGGCGGGATAGCCTAGACCTTCCATCCTTCGTCGAATATAGTCAACATTATAATAATCATATCATCAACAACAATAATAATAATGTGATATCCCAAACCAGAAGTAACGGGGTAACATCGTAGCATCCTAAGCATGCATACTAAGCAGGGGCTGAGCAACGAGCAATAGTAACATAGCAGTACAAGATTTGCTGGGAGGGGACATGGCTGTATCGGTTTGAAAGAGGCTATAAACATGTGGTAGGATCAAACATCCAACCTATCCTAGACTAGCATGCAAACCGCTGGTTGAAATAGAATGGATCATAAGTAATGTATAATCCTTGCCTGTTGATAAGTCGGGTTCCGAAGGTGTAGTTGATCGCAAGCTCGCATCGTCTCCGAGAGGTACCCGCGGAAGCACACAAGACGACAAACACTGGAAATCAATCAACGGTGCACCACTATTACTACGGAGAAATACAAGATCAAAGAGACAACACAAGGCACGGCAACGCGATGCGGATCTATCGTCGAGAACGGTTACTAACAATTTAAGTGGAGTACTCGTCACACACGACGATACCGCACATTTAGAATCGGTTCAAGTTGTTTAGCTACAGGTGACCAACCAACGGTTATTAACATGGCAACTCAAGCAAGCATGGCATAGCACACAAACATGGCAAAAGGTTAAGCACAAAGTAAACTACCTATACTAGTCAAGTTAAGCGAGGCAACACCTAAACATGGCATCCACTAAGTGCCGCACGACAAGTAAAGGATTTGGTACTGTTCTGTCCTAAACCATATTTTAGGTTGGTTAACAACAGCAAACAATATCATAAACACAAACTACACGAAAAACTAATCAAGTTACATATAAAGAAAACCCCAAACGGAGTTGCGGTTAAAAAGATACAAGCAAAACAAGTTACGGGCACAATCTGCCAACATCACGAAGCACACTTTAGAGCATTGCATCAACAGGGTAATGAGTGTAAACATTCTCACAAATGACATGCAATTAAAGTAGACATGACATGGAAGGCATGGCAAAAAGAATCATGCAAAAAGACATCACGGATCAAATGATATTAAGCAAACAACATGGCAGAAACTATTATTTTTATGCTGTATAAACAGGGGTATAACTATATGAAAAAGTACAGCAACATGAAATAGCAATACATGGGCATGAAGTAGACATGATGCTTAACAATATGTAATTGGAATCACTCCATTCCAATAAACGGTCGCGACACACTCGTCGACCGAAGTTGCAACAAAATATAAACAACAAGACACTAACAGCATGATAGCTACTTTGGAGCAAGATGCAAATATGATGCAGCAAGCAATTATGGCATTTGAATGCATGGAACTGAAGTATAAACAATGCTTAACAGGATGCAAAAGGAATCAATCAATTCTGACGAACGGTTGGGAAGCAATCGTCGCCCGAAGTTGCAACAAAATAACAGTTACAACAACTTAGCCACGGTTAATGACAGGTAGCCCTGTTTGAACAGCAATAACTACATCTAAATAACCTCAAAACAATTAACTCACAAAATATTAAAGCTAGAGCACGCAATTCTAAACAATTCGTCTTTTGGGCGCGAAGTCATCCGGGCTACAGATCTACCGCAAAACGCATCGCGAAACTGAATACAGCAGCAAAATAAAAGGACTTAGCAGATTTTCGCAGGGTTATACAACAGAAAGAAAAAAAAAGGTGAAGGCCTCACCCAATTGGGCTCGGCCCAACAGGCTTGCGGCTCGGCTGGGCTCGGGAGGCCGGCTCGGCTCGGGCTGGGGACGTGGGCCGCGGCTGGCTGGGTCGGCCCATGACGGCGGCGCAGTCCCGATCGGGATCCCGTCGATCCCGTCGACGAGGACGGCGGCGGCGTCCGCGAGGTGGAGGCCTCCGGCGAGGGGGCGGCGTAGGTCGGCGTCGGGGTGGCGCGGAACGCGGGTGGCGGCTCCATCTTGGCAGCGCGGGCGCGAGGGCGAGGTTCGGCGGCGCCTGCCGAGCTTGCTCCGCCTCCCATGGCACGGCGGTGCGGCTCCCTGCTGCCGGCAACGGAGGACGCTGCGAGGAGGAAGAGGAGGCGTGAGACGAGGGAGAGAGGAGGAGAGGGGGCGAGGCGGCGTGCTGCATTGGCTCACCGGAGCGGCACGGCTACCGGCTACCGGAGGCGGCGGCGGTTCCACGGGAGAGCTCGGACGAAGGCGGCGCGGAGGCGGGCCCGCGGCGGCTGGATCTCGGCCTGCGGGGACCGAACGCGGTTGGTGGCTGGCTGGGGCTACGTGGTCAGATCTGGGCCGTCAGATCCCAGATCTGACGGTCTGGATCTGATGGGGGGCTAGGGTTTCGGAATAGAGAGGGATTTGGGCGTAAATTGGACCAGAAATTGGGGGTGTGGCTGCAAAATGTGCAAGGGGGAACCCTAATTGGCTGGTTTGGGAGGTGGGGTGATATATAGGGTAGGGTTGGCTGGTCTGTTTACGCAAATGCCCCCAGTACCACTTTCGCGTGTCCGGTGATCGCGTTCGTGACACTCCATACGGACTCTGATTTCGACGAAATCTGGAACCACGCGCTCAGCGCGTCGAGCCCGTTGATCGTACCTCACTGCGGTGACATTCTGACAACATTTTTCGGCGCCCCATAAAATAATCCGTTTATTAAATAAACGGGGTTTTCGTTCCGGTGGCGACGGTTGGTCCTGTGCCGGTTGCGACGGTGCTCGGCTGAAATCCCGGTGTCGCAAAGTCGTGTGCCGTGGTGGAAAAGGGGTCGGTCACGCATCCGATACGAGAATAAGGGGGAGAAATATTCACCGATTATTATTTCGGTGAAGCAAAAACACTTCAAATAACTCAGACAATCAAACAATTCACACCGAAAACAAAAATTTTAATTTTTATGAAAACTGGGCTGTTACAATACAACACCACCAACAAGGGATCTCGTCCCGAGATCCAGGACGATCCGGGGGAGAGGGGGAAGAGAAAAGAGAGACGACGATCTTCAACACCACCAACAAGGGACTCTGCTCCATGTCGACGTCGGACTTCTGCCGAGACAAATTTCCGGAGAGAGACGACATCGTCGGAAAAACGAAACCGTCACTGTCAAGAGGAAGAACGACAGTTAAAACCTGGTCAAAGGGATAGTGCTTTTCACCGCAAGTCGTGAAAGAACCGGGCAAAAGGAGGGAGGGCAAAGGACGACCCAGATGATATCCGAAATCGGAGAAGCTAAAGGTACTACAGGAATTCCAACCTGAGTTCGGAATCGAGACAATACGTTGCAAGCAAGCCATTGTAACTATTCCGAAACTCCACACTCATCGAGATCCTAAAGTTTGAAGGGGATAAGGCGAGAGTAAAACAATTACGGCACTTGTCCTGACCAGAGCAAGGGTAAGGAGTAAAAAGATTCCTACTCTCCGATAACTAACTTAATAACTACAAAATAGTTTTTGTCTAGACTCGACTTCGGCCAGAGAGGGGATCCTACGGTCGGTATGGCTCTGATACCAAGTTGTAAGGCCCGATATGCGGTACTGTTCCAGATCTAGATGTTTCCATCCAGATCCGGGGACGAAGCACATTCGGTCCCACCGCGACATATGACAAAGCCATATGCCCCGGATTTCCAACATGATATCACAACATTACATATACAAGGATACAACATCTCATACAATTCGGCATACAACTGCCTTAAATACAATACAACAGCAGAAGATACATGTCTGAGTACAGACTACAATTAAATGCCTAGAGGCAAAGAGAAAACATTGATTCCCATAACCACACGGGTCCAGGCCCTCCGCCGGGATCCGCCTAACTAGTCGTCGTCGAGTCTCCACGTGAAACGTCGATCACCATACCTGTTGTCGATCAAGAACCCTGAAAAGAGTTTGGGGGTAGTATCATGAGTACAGTGGTACTCAGCATCCAACTGTAGTGGTCATCTGACCCAGCAAGGACTTCATCACTCGTCATTCTAGGACAACTAGTAGTTTACGGTAAGGATGGGGTAAGTGGTGAAGTTGATGCCGCACTAGCATTTATGAAGTGGCTAACGATCTAGAGAGTAAGTTAAGAAGCCTAACATTCGATGAGGAATCGCCTCCAACAAGTCTTGCTATCAACTACTACGCAAACATAACACCTATCCTATCCTTATCCTCCTCTTCGCATCCCGACGAAGAAGCAGTCAAGGCACACACACATTGATCAAGTTATATTAAGATTATCTCAGTTGTTGTTGTCTATGAACAAGGAGTAGGTCTCAAGTCATCCATAACCGTGGACACGGCTTCTCGAAAAGATTTAACCCTGCAGGGGTGTACCAACTGCCCATTACAATGGCTCCGCACGCACGCCCATCTCTCTCAGTTGCTACCCATCATAGGCAACCATTTTAAGATTTAGTCCCAAGAGATCCGAAACGACAGGTCCCTCTAACTAACAACGAACAAATCCGGGTGGCCCTCGAGGAGTCGACACCCAATCCAAAAGCTGGCCACGCTCTCGGATCGGACTCTTCCGTATGGCTAAGGTCGGGGTTAGTCTCCCCTATATAACAGGGGACTTCCCTAGCTCACCAGTGTGGACCAACAAAGGAACTATGTCTCTGCTGGTCCGAGTTGTTTGAAAACGACTGGCTGCAGACCAGTTATGCATGCAGATTCAAATGGTAAATCAGCTTGGGCCACCTCTAGAAATGTTTGAAGCTAGGTAGGTAAGAAAAGGGGACCCCATAAAATCCCACACGCGGTTAGGCACGCTCAGTCTTAAAACCAATACCCGGAACTCGGATCCTAGGTGACTCAAATGGAACAGAGCGTCGGGGCGAGATAGCCTAGACCTTCCATCCTTCGTCGAATATAGTCAACATTATAATAATCATATCATCAACAACAACAATACTAATGTGATATCCCAAACAAGAAGTAACATGGTAACATCGTAGTATCCTAAGCATGCATACTAAGCAGGGGCTGAGCAACGAGCAATAGTAACATAGCAGTACAAGGTTTCCTGGGAGGGGACATGGCTGTATCGGTTTGAAAGAGGCTATAGACATGTGGTAGGATCAAACATCGAACCTATCCTAGACTAGCATGCAAACCGCTGGTTGAAATAGAATGGATCATAAGTAATGTATAGTCCTTGCCTGTTGATAAGTCGGGTTCCGAAGGTGTAGTTGATCGCAAGCTCGCATCGTCTCCGAGAGGTACCCGCGGAAGCACACAAGATGACACACACTGGAAAGCAATCAACGGTGCACCACTATTACTACGGAGCAATACAAGATCAAAGAGACAAAAAAAGGCACGGCAACGCGATGCGGATCTATCGTCGAGAACGGTTACTAACAATTTAAGTGGAGTACTCGTCACACACGACGATACCGCACATCTAGAATCGGTTAAAGTTGTTTAGCTACAGGTAACCAACCAACGATTATTAACATTGCAACTCAAGCAAGCATGGCATAGCACACAAACATGGAAAAAGGTTAAGCACAAAGTAAACTACCTATACTAGTCAAGTTAAGCGAGGCAACACCCTAAACATGGCATCCACTAAGTGCCGCACGACAAGTAAAGGATTTGGTACTGTTCTGTCCTAAACCATATTTTAGGTTGGTTAACAATAGCAAACAATAGCATAAACACAAAGTACACGAAAAACTAATCAAGTTACATATAAAGAACACCCCAAACAGAGTTGCAGTTAAAAAGATACAAGCAAAACAAGTTACAGGCACAATCTGCCAACATCACGAAGCACACTTTAGAGCATTGCATAAACAGGGTAATGAGTGTAAACATTTTCACAAATGACATTCAATGAAAGTAGACATGACATGGAAGGCATGGCAAAAAGAATCATGCAAAAAGATATCACGGATCAAATGATATTAAGCAAACAACATGGCAGAAACTATTATTTTTATGCTGTATAAACAGGGGTATCACTATATGCAAAGGTGCAGCAACATGAAATAGCAATACATGGGCATGAAGTAGACATGATTCTTAACAATATTCAATTGGAATCACTCCATTCCAATAAACGGTCGCGACACACTCGTCGACCGAAGTTGCAACAAAATATAAATAGCAGCACACTAACAGCATGATAGCTACTTTGGAGCAAGATGCAAATATGATGCAGCAAGCAATTATGGCATGTGAATGCATGGAACTAAAGTATAAACAATGCTTAACAGGATTCAAAAGGAATCAATCAATTCCGACGAACGACTGCGAAGCAATCGTCGCCCGAAGTTGCAACAAAATAACAGCTACAACAACTTAGCAGCGGTTAACGACAGGTAGCCCTGTTTGAACAGCAATAACTACATCTAAACAACCTCAAAACAATTAACTCACAAAAGATGAAAGCTAGAGCACGCAATTCTAAACAATTCGTCTTTTGGGCGCGAAGTCATCCGGGCTACAGATCTACCGCAAAACGCATCGCGAAACTGAATACAGCAGCAAAATAAAAGGACTTAGCAGATTTTCGCAGGGTTATACAACAGAAAGAAAAAAAAGGTGAAGGCCTCACCCAATTGGGCTCGTCCCAACAGGCGTGCGGCTCGGCTGGGCTCGGGAGGCCGGCTCGGCTCGGGCTGGGGACGTGGGCCGCGGCTGGCTGGATCGGCCCATGACGGCGGCGCAGTCCCGATCGGGATCCCGTCGATCCCGTCGACGAGGACGGCGGCGGCCTCCGGCGAGGCGGGCGGCGCAGGGGGACGTCGGGCTGGCGCGGAACGCGGGGTGGCGGCTCCATCTTGGCAGCGCGGGCGCGAGGGCGAGGTGCGGTGGCGCCGGCCGAGCTTGCTCCGCCTCCCATGGCACGGCGGACCGACTGCCGGCGACGGAGGACGCTGCGAGGAGGAAGAGGAGGCGTGAGACGAGGGAGAGAGGAGGAGAGGGGGTCGAGGCGGCGTGCTGCAGCGGCTCACCGGAGCGGCACGACTGTTGGCTGCCGGAGGCGGCGGCGGTTCCACGGGAGAGCTCGGACAAAGCCGACGCGGAGGCGAGCCCGCGGCGGCTGGATCTCGGCCCGCAGGGCCCGAACCCGGTTGTTGGCTGGCTGGGGCTACGTGGCCAGATCTGGGTAGTCAGATCCCAGATCTGACGGTCTGGATCTGATGGGGGGCTAGGGTTTCGGATTAGAGAGGGATTTGGGGGTAAATTGGAACAGAAATTGGGGGTGTGGCTGCAAAATGTGCAAGGGGGAACCCTAATTGGCTGGTTTGGGAGGTGGGGTGATATATAGGGCAGGGTTGGCTGGTCTGTTTACGCAAATGCCCCCGGTACCCCTCTTGCGTGTCCGGTGATCGCGTTCGTGACCGCCGAGACTCCATACGGACTCCGATTTGTTCGCGACGGTGATCGGGTGAAACCCGGTGTCGCAAAGATCGAGTGTCAGGGTGGCAAGGTCAGTCTCTGTCTGGTACGAGATAAGAGGGGGGAAAATAATCGCCGATCGATAAATCGGGGATGCAAACACCGCAAACAAATCAGACAATCAAAAAATTCACACCGAAAATAAATTTTTTGATTTTTGTGAAAACTAGGCTGTTACAGCCATCACCTGACCCACACCAACAGAGAGAAATGGAAACCAAAACACATGAGATGAAAGAGCCAGACACAAGTGAACAATTCAGGTCTGTTGGGGAGGTGTCAGTTTTTGGGGGGCCCCGGTAGTACCGTCCGAGGCAGGGTAGTACCGCCCAGCGGTAGTACCGCGCAAGCGGTAGTAACGCAGCGGGACCAGCGGTAGTACCGACCTGGAGCAGAGGACACGGATCTGAGATCCGGTACTACCGGGGTTCCAAAAACTCAAACCACTCCAACACATCTACTTCATTCCTATCTAGCAGTATATCCATGTTCTCAAAGTGCCTAGTTATAGCCAAAAACCTAGTGGATCTACAAGTATTGCCCTAGCAACAAAGTTCAAAAAAACTGAACCAAAGGAGAAGGGAACGGGGGCAATACCGGTATCCATGGCACCTGGGGAGGATGGGCAACAATCCCACCGGAGAAGAACAGGGAGAGACGGCACAGATGCGGCACTGCTGCTGCAGAGGAGAGGAAAATAAACTGAATGGGGGTAATGGGGAGGAACTCCCCTTACCCCTTCAGTTATATGATTCCTCGGGACCACGGTAGTACCGCACCAGGCACGGTAGTACCGCGCGAGCGGTAGTACCGTGACTGCTGCGGTAGTACCGCTGGCAGCAGAAACGTCCTCCAAGTACATAGGATATTGGGCAATCGCATCGAATGTCTTAGGGGGAAGGGCTTGGGATGACTCGAAACACAGCAGCTGGATGGAGAATACTCCGAGATGAAAGACAACAAGGAAAATGGAAGATCAAACTCGGAGTGAACAAGATCCAAATAAGCAACCCAAACACAAGAAAGAAGCGCAAAAGCGAACCAATCCTCCCAAAGGGAGGGGCGGTGGCCGAAGCCACCATATTTGAGCTTATTTGGTATGACACCACAAAGATGTATCTTGGGTTCATTGCCAATGCTCTTCTTTGAAGCACCGTTTTCACCTTGGGTGACCATGACGGCCGCCGAACGTGACCATAGTGAAAGATATTTGTCTCTTTCCGTATAATAGGTGGAGTGGTTGCCTATGAATTAAGAAACACTCCCCCTATGTCCATGACTACATCCAAGCTAGACTTCATGTTGAGATGGGAAGTGTGGGCAAGTCTTCAAACCGCATTACTTGAATCAATGAGATTTAGGTCATGCCTTAACTCTCGGAACCTTGCTTCATCCAAAGGCTTGATGAAAATATCCGCAAGTTGATCTCCGGTGCCCACATATGAAAAGTCAATATCACCCCGCTTCACATGATCTCGAATATTGTGATGACGAATATCTATATGCTTCGTCTTGCTATGTTAGACGGGGTTGTAGGACATCTTGATAGCACTTTCATTGTCACATAAAAGAGGCACTTTGTCATAAATGACACCATAATCCTTCAAAGTTTGCCTCATCCATAATAATTGTGCACAACAACTTGCGGCGGCAATGTACTCGGCTTCGGTCGTAGAGAGGGAAACACAATTTTTCTTCTTGGATGACCAACACACCAAAGACCTACCAAGGTATTGGCATCCTCCGGAAGTTGACTTCCTCTCCATCTTGTCTCCCGCCCAATCCGAATCCGTGTACCCGACGAGTTTGAAGCTTGAGCCTTTAGGATACCACAATCCAAAGTTTGGGGTATGAACCAAATATCGAAAGATTCTTTTGACAACCACCATGTGACTCTCTTTTTGTGCGGATTGAAATCTTGTACACATGCCCACACTCAACATGATATCCGGCCTAGATGCACAAAGATACAGCAAAGAACCAATCATAGAATGATACTCCCTTTGGTCTACCTCTTTACCGTTCGGGTCGAGGTCAAGTTGACACTTGAGTGGCATGGGGGTCTTGGCTCCTTTAAGACCATCATACTTGAACCTCTTGAGCATGTATTGAGTATATTTGGCTTGGTTGATTTAAGTTCCTCTTGATAATTGCTTGACTTCAAAACCGAGAAAGAACTCCAACTCTCCCATCATAGAAATCTCAAACTTCTTGGTCATTAGCTTAGAAAATTCCTCATTAAAAGATTTGTTAATCGAGCCAAAGATAATATCATCAACATATAGTTGGCATATGAACAATTGCCCACCAACCCTCTTGGTAAAAAGAGTGGGCTCGATTTGCCCAATTTCAAACCCATAATCGACTAAGAACTCGGTAAGGTGCTCATACCAAGCGCGTGGTGCTTTCTTAAGGCCATAGAGCGCCTTTTCTAGTTTATATACATGATTGGGGAAATTGTGGTCCTCGAACCCGGGGGGTTGCTTGACATATACCAACTCATTAATGGGACCATTCAGAAAAGCACTCTTCACATCCATTTGATATAACTTGAAGTTGTGATGAGAATCATAAGCAAGAGAAATACGAATGGACTCAAGACGAGCCATGGGGGAAAAAGTTTCACCATAGTCAATACCTTCGACTTGGGAAAAACCTTGAGCCACTAACCTTGCCTTGTTCCGGATGACAATACCAAGTGCATCTTGCTTGTTCTTGAATATCCACTAGGTCCCAATAACATTATGATCACCTTTGGGTCTCTCCACCAATGTCCACACCTTGTTGCGCTTGAAGTTATTGAGTTCATCATGCATGGCCTCAAGCCAATCCGGATCTTCAAGCGCCTCACCTACCTTTTGGGGTTCAACACACGAAACAAATGCATTATGGGCACAAAAGTTTCTCAATTGACTACGAGTTATTACCCCCTTTTGGATGCTTCCGAGCACTTGATCCACCGAAAGATCTTGTGATATTAACCGGGATGCAATCTTGAGTGCTCGGCGAACTCTTTCTTCCTCCAAAGTTTCAAGAGAACCATCTTCGGAAGAAGGAGAATCCTCAAGGACTTGCTCATCATTTTGAGCATGCCCTTGAACAAGAACTTGATCTTGGTCATCATTTGGTGCACCACCATCTTCAATGATTGGATCTTGACCTTGATCTTGTTCGGCCGAGAGAGGGCCTTCATCTTGTTCTTGGTTTGCTTGTGGATCTTGAGGAGGTGATGGCTCCACGTGAGTAGAGCATTGTCCTTCTCCTTCCACCACAAGGGGTTCCTCAATGGGTAGGAAATGACCCACACCCATTCTTCTTATGGCTTGAGGAGGAATTTCATCACCTACATCATTAAGATCACCTTGCCCCACTTGGGAGCCATTATGTTCATCGAACTCCACGTTGCTAGATTCTTCAACAAGTCCGGAAGACTTGTTGTAGACTCTATAGGCGTGAGAGTTTGAAGCATAACCAACAAATATTCCCTCATTTGTCTTAGACTCAAACTTAGACAAATGAGCACCTTTCTTAAGAATGAAACACTTACACCCGAAGACCAGAAAGTACTTGATGTTGGGCTTCTTCCCAGACATGATTTCATACGGAGTTTTGTTCAAGATCTTGCGGAGATAAAGACGGTTGGTTGCATGACAAGCAGTGTTGATTGCCTCTGCCCAAAAGTTGTATGGACTCTTGAACTCCGCCATCATTGTTCTTGCTGCGTCAATTAGAGTGCGATTCTTTCTCTCGCAACACCATTTTGTTGAGCGGTATAAGCAACAGAATATTGATGTTTGATCCCCTCATCTCCATGGAATTCATCCAATGTGTAGTTCTTGAACTCGGTGCCGTTGTCACTCCTAATTTCCAAAATCTTTGAATTGTGTTTACGTTGAGCTTCATTGGCAAACTCGATGACGGTTTTTTGGGTCTCACTTTTCTTCTTGAAGAAATAAACCCATGTATATCTTGAATAGTCATCAACAATAACCAAGCAATACTTCTTTCCGCCAAGGCTATCATATGATGGAGGCCCAAAGAGATCCATGTGAAGGAGCTCCAAAGGCCTCTTGGTGGAGATGATATTCTTGACGGGATGTTTCTTCTCATGTAGTTTCCCTTCAATGCACGCCCTACAAGCACGATCCTTGGAAAAGCTAACAAGTGTTAGTCCAATGACCTGCTCACCCTTGAGAAGTGTTTGCAAAGACGTCATATTGACATGGGCTAGTCGGCGGTTCCAAAGCCATCCCACATCAACTTTATCCATTAGACACATGGCGGTTTTTGTGGGGACTTTAGAAAAGTCCACCACGTACATACCGTCCTCCACGTGTCCAACAAAGGCCACTTTAATAGTTTTGCTCCACATCAAGGTGACCATGTCTTTATCAAAGAAAGTGCAAAGGCCCATCATGGCAAGTTGACGAACGGAAAGTAAATTAAAGTCACAAGTCTCAACTAGCAATACTTTCTCAATGGACGACTCAGGAGAAATTCTCACTTTGCCAAGACCTAATACCTTTGACATGTTTGCATCTCCAAATTGGACACGGGTGGTTCGAGATGGTCCAAAATCAATGTCCACCAACATGTCCTTTCTTTCGATCATATGACTTGTAGCCCCGCTATCAAGTATCCATGAACCACCACCGAAAGCCGCCACCTATATGAGATCAATGCTTGGGTTTAGGTACCCAATCACGAATGGGTCCTTTTGCATTAGTAACAAGGGTCTTAGGTACCCAAATGGACAATGCAATATACTCATCAAAGGCACCAACAAATTTGGCATAAACATGCCCATCATTATTGCAACAAAGAACATAAGAGGGGTTAGTTGGTCTGGCAAAGTCATTGGGAATGGAACCACTTCTCTTCGTCACTCCACCCTCAATGGCTTTTTCCAACTTTTCTTGAGGCTTCTCCCCTTCCTTCACAAATGTGACTTCCTTTGAAGGAGGAGGGGCCTTGCCTTTCTTCTTTTTGTTCTTCCTCTTCTTGTGTCTTCTTCTTTGATGAACTTGCACCAAAACCAATGCCTTCCTTGCCGATGACCTCCTTTTGGGAACTCAAGAGATCATTAAGGTTCTTTTCTCCTTGAATGCACGAGACAAGTCCCTTCTCAAGTTGTGCCTTCAACCTAGCGTTTTCCTCAACGAGAGGAGCATGCTCACAACAAGAGTTAGAGGAACTAGGTTTCTCTACCACAATAATAGGAGAAAAGGTAGTAATTTCTTTAGTGAGTTGCATACTTGTTTCATCAGGAGCCTTCTTGAGAGCCATGAGTTCGTGATTTAAGGACTTGTGGTCCTTTTCGACTTTCTCATGATGCAGAAGAAGTCTTTCATGAGCCTGAACAAGTTCATCATTTTTAGTCTTGAGATCACAAGCAATAGCATTAGAATATTTAAGGTCATGTTTTAGCTTAGAGATATCACTAGCATAAGTCTCATCAAGAGACAATTTAAGCTCACGCTCTTCTTCAAGAGAATGAGATAGCTCCCCTATCTCATCTGCATAGTCATGACTATGACCTTGCCACTCGGTGATAGTCTCATCAAGTTGCTCAATGTGAGAATGGGCTTCACCTAGTTGTTCCAAGAGAGCCACAAAGTGTCCCTTGGCAACACCTTTGAGTTTGGACATGAATAGCTCGAACTCATTTTCTTCTTATGCTTTGGGCTCCTCATTTTCCTCCACACAATCCAACAATGAAGGGTTAGTGGGAGTAAAAGGTTTAGGGTGAGGAGTTACCGAGGTCGTCTTGGCCATAAGACACTTGTGGATGATGTGAGGGTTCTCGTAGGGGGAGTTGAAGAGAGACGTTGATGAGGGGGATTCAATGGCGATAGCAACGGGGACGAAGCACATATCGGTCCCTCCGCGACATAAGACATAGCCATATGCCCCGGATTTCCAGCATGATATCACAACATTACAGATACAAGGATACAACATCTCATACAATCGGCATACAACTGCCTCAAATACAATACAACAGCGGAAGATACATGTCTGAGTACAGACTACAAGAAAATGCCTACTGGCAAAGAGAAAAGCATCGACCCCATAACCACACGGGTCCAGGCCCTCCGCCGGGATCCGCCTAACTAGTCGTCGTCGAGTCTCCACGTGAAACGTCGATCACCATACCTGTTGTCGATTAGAACCCTGAAAAGAGTTTGGGGGTAGTATCATGAGTACAGAGGTACTCAGCAGCCAACTGTAGTGGTCATCTGACCCAGCAAGGACTTCATCACTCGTCATTCTAGGACAACTAGTAGTTTACGGTAAGGAATGGGTAAGTGGTGAGGTTGCTGCCGCACTAGCATTTATGAAGTGGCTAACGATCTAGAGAGTAAGGTAAGAAGCCAAGCATTCGATGAGGAATCGCCTCCAACAAGTCTGCTATCCACCTACTACGCAAACATAACGCCTATCCTATCCTTGTCCTCCTCTTCGCATCCCAACGAAGAAGAAGCAGTCAAGGCACACACACGTCGATCAAGTTGTATTAAGATTATCTCAGTTGTTGTTGTCTATGAACAAGGAGTAGGTCTCAAGTCGTCCATAACCGTGGACACGGCTTCTCGAAAAGATTTAACCCTGCAGGGGTGTACCAACTGCCCATTACGAGGCTCCGCACGCACGTCCATCAATCTCAGTTGCTACCCATCATAGGAAACCATTTTATGATTTAGTTCCAAGAGATCCGAAACGACAAGTCCCTCTAGCTAACAACGAACAAATCCGGGTGGCCCCCGGTGAGTCGACATCCAGCTCAGGAGCCGGCCGCTCTCTCGATCTTTTCTCTACCGTCTGTCTCGGGTTTGGATAGCCGGTTCATCGCACATTGGAATAACTGGGTCCTCAGCCGGACAAAGTGGGCCAGCAAGGGAACTATGTCCTCACAGGTCCGGGTTGTTTTAAAAGATATCTGCTAGGAGCGACCCGACAAGATATATATGCATGTTTTCAAATGGTAAATCAGCTTGGGCCACCACTAGAAATGTTTGAAGCTAGATAGGTAAGAAAAGGGGACCCCATAAAATCCCACACGCTGTTAGGCACGCTCAGTCTTAAAACCAATACCCGGAACTCGGATCCTAGGTGACTCGAATGGAACAAAGCGTCGGGGCGGGATAGCCTAGACCTTCCATCCTTCGTCGAATATAGTCAACATTATAATAATAATCATATCATCAACAATAATATAATAAGGTGATATCCCAAACCAAGGAGTAACAGGGTAACATCGTAGCATCCTAAGCATGCATACTAAGCAGGGGCTGAGCAACGAGCAATAGTAACATAGCAGTAGAAGGTTTGCTGGGAAGGGACATGGCTGTATCGGTTTGAAAGAGGCTGTAAACATGTGGTAGAATGAAACATCGAACCTAACCTAGACTAGCATGCAAACCGCTGGTTGAAATAGAATGGATCATAAGTAATGTATAGTCCTTGCCTGTTGATAAGTCGGATTCCGAAGGTGTAGTTGATCGGACGCTCGCGTCGTCTCCGAGAGGTACCCGCGGGAGCACACAAGAAGGAAACACTGGAAAGCAATCAACGGTGCACCACTATTACTACGGAGCAACACAAGAGCAAGCATCAACAAGAAGTAACACGAGACATCGCACCTACCGTCGAGAGCGGTTACTAACAGGTTAAGTGGAGTACTCGTCACACACGACGATACCGCACGTTTACGGTGGTTCAAGTTGTTTAGCTACAGGTGACCAAACAACGGTTATTAACATGGAAACTCAAGCAAGCATGGCATAGCACACAAACATGGCAAGGGGTGAAGCACAAAGTAAACTATCTATGCTAGTCAATTTAAGTGGGGTGAAATCCTAGACAAGCAAACTATTGCGGACCCCACGATAAATATTGCATTTGGTACTGTTTTGCCCTAAACAATATTTTATTATTTTTATTATCAAGCAAGAACAGCATAAACACAATCTACATGCAATTCTAGTCAAGTTACATATAAGAAACATTTCAAACAGAGCAACAGATTAAAAGTTATTGTAGTTACAGTTTACAGTGGCAGACAGTGTAATTAGCAGTCAAACAACATGTAAACAAAGTCAAACATGGCAAACAAGCGCAAATTATTAATCTACATGCAATTCTAAGCTACTTTCATATTTAAATCGTCGCAATCGGAGCTACGGTTTAAAAGTTACATCTACCGCAAAAACTACTACACAATCTGTAAAAAAAACAGATAAAAGAAAAAGAAAAAAAACATAACAGAGAAAAAAAT
This sequence comes from Bromus sterilis, assembly GCA_950022295.1. Classification (NCBI taxonomy): domain Eukaryota; kingdom Viridiplantae; phylum Streptophyta; class Magnoliopsida; order Poales; family Poaceae; genus Bromus; species Bromus sterilis. Next base: position 300,987,321 of record OX465595.1, read on the forward strand.
AAAAAAAAAGAGAGAGCCTCACTTTGTGCCGGATCTGGCCCAGGCCGGCTGGAGGGCGAGTGGGCCGCTGTGGCGTGGCCGGCGTGCTTCGGGCGGGCGCTGAGCTTGGGCGGAGCTCCGTCCATGGCGTGGCCGCGCCGGAGCCTGCAGGGAGAGGAACAGAGGGGGTGAGGAGGGAAGGAGGAAGTAGGAGAAGGGGGCACGAGCGCGGAGGAGAGGAGGGCGGCCGGGCTGCGTGCTGGCCGGAGACGGCGGCGGCGGCTCGGCCTCCATGGGTGCGCGCGACTTGGCTTCGGGCATGGAGGCCTCCGGGCGTGGAGCTGCAAGGGGTGACGTGGCGGCTCCGGGGTCGTCCGATCTGTGATCCGACGGCTCCGGGCATCCCAGATCTAGGGTTTCGGGATTTTTGGAGGTGTTTTGGGTCAGATCTGAGCCAGATCAGGGGGGTGGCTGCAAAATTGGCTAGGGGAAACCCTAGAAATGGGTGGGAGGTGTGGTGGTCTTTATATAGCATGGGTGGCCGGCAGTTTGCAAAAACATCACCGGTTTTTCTCTCGGGCGCGCGGTGCTGACGTTTCTGACCGCCGGGGGTCCGCAGTACCTCCGATTCGGGTAAAACTTCGAACTGCGCGATCAGTGCGTCGAGCCGGAGGCGTTCACCTCGCGTTGGAACCGTTCCGAAAACACTTTCCGGCGCGCTATAAAAATATCCCGTTTAATTATTAAACGGGGTTTTCCGTTCCGTTGGCTGCGGCTGGTCTCGTGCGGTTTTCGCGACGGTGATCGGGTGAAACCCGGTGTCGCAAAGGTCGAGTGTCAGGGTGGCAAGGGTCGGTCTCCTTCCGTTACGAGATAAGAGGGGGAAAAACAATCGCCGATCGATAAATCGGGGATGCAAAGACCGCAAACAAATCAGACAATCAAACAATTCACACCGGAAACAAAATTTTTAATTTTTGCAAAAACTGGGCTGTTACATCGGCCATATGGGAGAACCTTCCAGGCGGTGCCCACAAAGGGAGAACACAATGTTGGTATTGTGAGAGATGGTCCTATTTGTGCTACCGTCCTCATATCTAGCATACTAGCATAAAAAGGAAGTAAAACTGTAAATCATACAAACTATGATCCCCCTTCATGCAAAGCAAAGTCAAATGCCTTTCTACTTTAGCTTGTGCAAGTTTTATGTGGCTGCTAGGGGTTTCAAGAGAGAGAACTGTTTCTATCCTGCGAAAAACATGCCACAACATCGCCTCCCATCCGTCTCTATTACACCCCTGTCGGGGCCCTCCGTTGCAAACATCTTCGCATCGCTAATGCAGAGAGACAGACACCCCCCAGCCACTTTATATGGTACAATCCATATGTCAAGCGTGGAACCAGTCTCGCGTAAACGCGTAAGGTTGGTCGGGGGCCGCTTCATCAAACATTGCCACAACGCTAAATGAGTACACGTGGGACGGTAAAGAATGAAGATTCGATGCCCACATCCTAGATCTGTTCTACCCGTACAATACATCTACGCATAGCTAGCTCTGATACCACTGTTGGGATAGGGGGTAGAAAACACAAATTTTTCATACCTACGGTACCCGAACCCAAGATCTATGCTATGGCGATGTAAAGTAACAGAGGGAATCGGTGTTCATACCTTTGAAGACCGAAAGAGGGAAAAGTTCTTGCGACGTGGCTGGCGTAGACTCGGAACTACGAACGCCCTGTCATGTAGTAGACCACCGGCGAGGATGACTCCCGGTTGACCTCCAGCTATGAAGTAGCACCACAGGTGTAGTGCCTCGAAGAGATTATACACGTACGGTACAATCGATGTTCCTCCCGGGCCCCGAACCAGGCGAGCAGCGGAAAAAAGACGGATTCGGATCCCGACTCTAGCAGAGAGACGGCCTGCCTTATGGTGGAGAACTCCAGTCCAGGTGCAGACTCCAAACAAGGGGAGTCTACTTCCAAAAAGGAGAAGGAGAGAGAGGAATAATTGTGTGTTGGAAAAAGGGGGGTGTACCCCCTCCTTATATAGGCCAAGGGGGGTGCCATCCTCCTCCCCTCCCCCATGTGGGACTAAACTCCCAAGGGGGAGAGTGCGCTGGCCACGAGGGGGGGCGGGGATGGGCCCCACCCTTGGCGCCAAGCCCAAGGGGGGAAACCGCCTCCTCCCTAATGGGCCCATATGGCCCATATAGCCTTTTCATCTTTTTTAATTAATTTAATTCTATTTTAATATTTAATTCAGATAATTAAATAATAAAAAATTATTAAATACAATTAATCTTTATTTTGAACCTTTCAAAATGTCTGGAACAACTTCCGTCCTCCTCCGGAACTATTCCGGTGATTTCTCCTAGTTCACCGATTGATCCCGAAACTGTCCTATGCATCGATTGCCCTTAAGTGTAACACCCTAACGGTCTGGGAAATAGCAGACATGGTCGAGACTCTTCTAATTGAGAAATGACTAGTCAGTTGGACCTGGTTACAATCCTTGATAGCCCCTGCGCTTCCATCGAATGAACTTCAATCGCTTTTGGAAACCGTTAACGATACGACGTAATCCCTTTGTGCTTCGGTACTTTCTTTGTCCGAGGTTCGATCGTCAGTATCCCACATACCTTCTTCACATCTCGTTCACAACAAACAAGTGTACTCGTCCATGCCTATTGCATCTCCAGTGACCTAGTGACCTGCTTGCAGGCTATTGATGCAATATCACCGAGTGGGCCCAGAGTACCTGTCCTGTTACAAGGACTGACAAATCCCGCTCTGATCTATTAACATACTCATCAACCATCTATTTCGGAATTCCCAAAGTGCACCGTTATATCCAGCATATTTCAGTCAGTCGGTGGGATACAAATCAAAGTCTCCTCATAGATGACAATTATGTATGATCATTACGGTCTAAGGACTAAGCCATACGTTACAAAGTCATCGCAACGCTGAACTGTGTGACTCGATCACATTGCAATACTTTAGTTGGGTGTATGTCCATCACATCATTCCCCTAATGACATGACCTCATTGTCAATGGACTTAAGTGTCGCCATGATCAGGAAAGCTTGATCAATCAATTTCTCAATTAGATAGTTTACCCGAGTTAAACAACGGACCTATGTTTTATACTACACCTGTATTAGTATTTCCAAGTAATACAATTATAGCACAGTATAAAATGTATTATGAACAAAACGGATATGTGACAAATATCTTTATTAATCTTTCTCTAGGGAACATATCCAACATTATAAGCATGATTACATTGAGAGCTATGTGAAAACTGATTATTTTAATACCTTTTTCTCTAAGATTGGTCTTGATTCCCAACTTATGATCGATTTTTGTAAGAACTTTGCCTCTCACATTGACTCTTGTAAGGAGGAGAAGGATCAGTATCATAAACCCTTTAAAGAATTACCTGTTGATATTCTTGTTGCTGACCCTATTCTTCCTGCAGTTTTATATGAAAAGCCCCCTTTTCTTATAAGGATAAGGGATCACTCTTTTGTGACAGGCATAATAAATAAAAGTGAGAGAAGAACTGACGAACCTGAGGACCTGATCAAGGTCGATCCTCAAGTTGTGATGGTTAAAGATTTAGTTACTGATGATGCTTTAGTTTCCAAAATAAAATTTTGTGATGTTTCAACTAACATTGTCACTTCCAAGAATAAAAGCCCAATTTCAGTTACACCAGTTGTATCTATCAAAATAGGAGATCACAATTATTAAGGGCTATACGATTTGGGATCCAGTGCTAGCGCTATTCCTTATTCACTCTATCAGGAGAGCATGGGTGAGATTTCACCCTGTGAACTTGAGGAGGTTGATGTTACTATTTATCTAGAAAATAAAGAAACTATCTCTCCCATTGGAATTGTGAGAGATGTTGAAGTCCTATGTGGAAAGGTAAAGTATCCTACCGACTTTCTAGTACTTGGTTCAGTGCAAGATAGTTTTTGCCCTATTATTTTTGGTAGGCCTTTCCTCAGAACTTGTGGAGCTATTATAGACTAAAAAGGTAAAGTTTCTGTTGAATTCAATGGTGAGCCATATGAATTTAACTTTTATAAATTCTCCAAGCAACCTCGTGATACTGATTTACCTAATCAAGATAAAATTATTGAAGATATTGCTTCTATTTCTATTCCTCCTAATGATCCTTTGCAGCAATATATGGAAGACCACGAGAATGATATGCATATGTAGGAGAGAAATGAGTTAGACAAGATATTCACAATACAAACTGCTATCCTGAAGCACAACCTTACGGTTGAACCTTTAGGAATCCTAGCACAACCAAAACAAGACCAAGTGTTTGATCTCAAACCACTTCCCGATACGCTCAAGTATGCTTATTTAGATGAAAAGAAAATATATCCAATTATTATCAATGCTAACGTTTCAGGATCTGAAGAAGATCTGTTATTGGAGACACTTCGTAGACACTGTGGTGCCCTTGGCTATACCCTTGATGAACTTAAGGGGATTAGTCCATCGATTTGCCAACACACTATCAATCTCGAGCCCGATGCTAAGCCAGTTGTTGATCATCAACGATGGCTGAACCCAAGGATGAAGGACGTGGTTAGGAGTGAAATTCTCAAGCTTCTAGCCACAGGTATCATCTATCCTATAGTTGATAGTAGGTAGGTAAGTCCAGTTCATTGTGTTCCTAAGAAAGGAGGTATGACTGTTCTTCCTAATGATAAAAATGAACTAATACCTCAAAGAGTTGTTATTGGATATAGAATGTGTATTGATTATAGGAAGTTGAACAAGGCAACCATGAAGGACCATAAACCGCTGCCCGTTATCGACCAGATGCTTGAGAGGTTGTCCAAAAACACCCACTTTTGCTATCTTGGCGGGTACTCTGGCTTCTCTCAAATTCACGTCAATACTGCCGATCAAGAGAAGACAACCTTCACATGTCCTTATGGTACTTATGCTTATAGGCGTATGCCTTTTGGTTTATGCAATGCAACTACTACTTTTCAGAGATGCATGTCTGCTATTTTCATGGTTTCTGTGAGGAGATAGGGATGTCTTCATGGATGATTTCTCCATCTATGGAACTTCCTTTGACCATTGTCTCCACATTCTTAATAAAGTTTTCGAGAGATCCGAGGATACAAATTTAGTTCTAAACTGGGAAATGTGCCACTTCATGGTTACCGAAGGGACCGTTCTTGGTCACAAGATTTCTGAGAGGGGAATTGAAGTGGACAGGCGAAGATTGAAGCTATCGAAAGGATGCCCTATCCAAGGGAAATTAAAGGTATTCGTAGTTTTCTCGGTCATGCCGGTTTCTATAGAAGATTTATTAAAGACTTTTATAAGACTTCGAGACCCCTCACTAATCTTCTCCAGAAGGATGTTCCTTTTGTATTTGATGGAGATTGTAAGGAAGCCTTCGAAGTTCTTAAGAAAGCTTTGATAACCGCTCCTATAGTACAACCACCTGACTAGAAATTGCCCTTTGAAATTATTTGTGATGCTAGTGATTTTGCTGTTGGGGATATTTTAAGACAAAGGGTTGATAAGAAATTGAATGTTATAAATTATGCTAGCAAAACCATCGATAGTGCTCAAAAGAATTATGCTACTACTGAGAAGGAATTCTTAACAGTAGTGTTTGCTTGTGGTAAGTTTAGACCTTATATTGTTGATTCAAAAGTCATTATTCACACTGACCATGTTGCCCTTAAGTATCTTATGGCGAAGAAGGATGCCAAAGCAAGACTCATCAGGTGGGTACTCCTTCTTCAATAGTTTGATTTACATATAGTTGATAGAAAAGGAGCAGATAATCCAGTGCCGGACAATCTTTCAAGGATGGAAGATATACCGCATGACCCCATCCCAGTCAACGACATTTTTCCAGAAGAACAATTTTCCGTTGTAAAAGTACAATATCTTTCCGACCCTTGGTTTGCAAATTATGCTAATTTTATCGTTGCAAATTATTTTCCTCCAGGTTTAACGTTTCAGCAAAGGAAGAAGTTCTTCCACGATTTGAGGTATTACTTTTGGGATGACCCTCATCTTTTCGAAGAAGGTCCGGACGGGATAGTGAGAAGATGCATACCGGAACACGAACAGAAGGACATTCTCAGGCAATGTCATGACAGTCCCTATGGAGAACATCACACCGGTGAGAGGACCGCACATAAGGTTCTCCAATCAGGTTTTTATTGGCCTACTCTCTTTAAAGATGCTAGAAATTATGTTTTATCTTGTGATAAGTGTCAGAGAATTGGTAATATTAGTAGGAGGAATGAGATGCCTATGAATTACTCTCTAGTGATGGAGCCTTTTGATTGTTGGGGCTTTGATTTTATGGGTCCTTTTCCTCCCTCACACAAGTACACTCACATTTTAGTGGTTGTTGATTATGTAACCAAGTGGGTTGAAGCAATCCCCACTGAGAGTGCTGATCACAAGACATCTTTGAAAATGCTCAAAGATGTAATTTTCCCTAGGTTTGGTGTACCTAGGTACCTCATGAATGATGGAGGTTCACACTTCACGCATGGAGCTTTTGGAAAAGCTCTAGCCAAGTATGATGTCAATCATATAATTACTTCACCGTACCATCCTCAAACTAGTGGGAAAATTGAGCTCACCAATAGAGAGATCAAGTTGATCTTGCAAAAGACAGTCAATAGTTCTAGGAAGGACTGGTCAAAGAGGTTAGGAGATTCTTTGTGGGCGTATAGAAATGCTAACAAGAACACCATGGACATGTCTACCTATAAGATGGTCTATGGCAAGGCTTGCCATTTACCACTAGAGTTAGAACACAAAGCTTTCTGGGCTGTTAGAGAGCTTAATGCTGACCCAAAATTAGCCAGTGAAAAGCGTATCATGAACTTGACTTCTCTAGATGAGTGGAGAAGTGAAGCTTACGAGAGCGCTAAAATGTTTAAGGAAAAAGTAAAGAAGTGGCATGATAGAAGGTTTCTGAAACATGAATTTAATGTTGGTGATAAATTTTTGTTGTTTAGACCTCGTTTCAGATTTTCTCCAGCTAAACTACTTTCCAGATGGGAAGGACCATTTCATATCGAAGAAGTATACCGCTCCGGTGCAATCAAGATTAACTATTTTGAAGGCACCAAACCTCAAGTTGTGAATGGGCAAAGACTCAAGCATTACATGGCGGGAGACGCCGTGAATGTTGATGTGAATTTAATACACACAACAACTCATGAATAATATGTTGCAGCCCGATTTCAGACACCAACAGAAACAGAATAAGAAAAAGTATGTATTATGGTAAGGAAACATCACAAACCACCTTAAAAGTTCCATATTATGAGTTTCTGCAAAATTAGGAAAAGTTGAAGCCTGATTGGAGCCGAAGAGGAGCTCCAGGGGGCCCAGGCGCCCCCCTGGCGCGGCCTACCTCCTGGCCGCGCCGGGTGGCCGCCTGGGCACCCAGAGTCCGCCTCTGACCCCGCTTTGGCTTGTTACCTTCCTTTTGTTGCTGAATTTTTTTCTATATATTTTCCCGGATAGTCCCGACACCATATCTCGCGATTTTGCGTGTTTTCTTTTCGAGTTGTTTCTGCCAGGACAAAAGTTGATTATTAGAGATGTCTTCTTGTGGCTTGAGAGGAGAAGACTTCTTGCGGCAACGTCTACGCCACGTTCAGCAGGATCTAAACCAAGGGAAGCACATTGATTGGGCTAAAGAAGAACAAATTGCCGCAAGACAAGCGAAGATGGAGCGCTCTGTGAGAGAGTAATTCAATATTATAACTGCCCAACAACAAGGAGGTCCAGGAAATCCCATCATGGTGGGATCTGTCCAACCTCAGTATGATCTTTCTCTTAACCTTTCAGGAACCCCCCCCCCCCTTCACTTTAAGATCAACGTACAATCTCCACCATCTTTGAGGCCTACCGCATCACCAATCAACTCTGTGAAGATTTCTTTGTACTGGAAGTACAAGTTGAACTCTTGTAATTATAAAATCGAACCCTTCGTCGTTTCATCGGGGATCTGAAGAAGGAACAACAACAGGAATGAGGAGTAAATCTCCTCGGGTAATGGCATTCCCTTAGCTTGTTCCAAACTTGGGGGGGTCTCCGGTATCTTTATCTTTATCTTAGTATTTTAGAGTCAAGTAGAGTCGTATCATGTCTAGGGAAGTTATTATATGAAATAGGTGTTTGCATTGAGGTCTATCAATCCTTCTATGGAGAGTCTGTCCGTGAGTGTGGAGTCGTCTATGATGGAATATTAATGAGAAGTCTATTGGTTCCTTCGCTGCACTCGGTATCCTCTTCACACAATCGACCTTATATGAAGATTCTTATGGGGAGGATTGACCTTATATCAGGTATGGCTTTGAAAACTTTCTTTAAATTTTGGCAAACATAGCTTTGGTAATGACAACAGGCATGTTTTCTCAACTAGGGACATAGCCAAAACCTTTATGTTGTTATGCTTGAAGTCTTATGTTGACAAGGAAGACAACTTGATGTGCTATGCTTACCTTAATGTTTATTCTTTATATGTTTTGCATCTAAGTTAGCATCAATTTTCTGTTCTCTAAAAGCCTTTGCTAGCCAAACTAGATTTCTGCTTGTGCATCCATACCCTGAAACCAATATCTTCCATATGAGTCCACCATACATTCCTATTCGTGGTATTCCCCTACCAGTCATAAAAGTATAGATTTTATGTGTTATCCTTTAATGTTCAAAATCTTCTGTTTTGTGCCTCTTGTTTAGCTCATGAGGAAGTAGTAGATAATTCATGATCTTCTTAAGTTGGACAAGTTTTACCCCAGAATTGCATGTCTAATCTGCAAACCCATAATATAGGGAGGAACTAGCATGAGTCGCCCAGCTCGTAAGATAATACAACAAACAAACCCTCCTTCGCGCTTGGTCTCTGAGAAATCAGAAACATTGGCAGTGATAAACAAAGGAGATTAAGGGGATGTGATCGTCCCCACTTGGGAGCCGTTCCTCGAAACTTGTCCATCTTGAGAAGTAATTGAGCTATCTATTAGCATTCGTTGACAAACTATGCACCTCCCAAAATTTATTTTCATTCTTTTTGATTGAAGGATAGCACATGAGTTTTCCCTGCTTTCCTATGGCAAGGCCTTTATTTTACTTTAATGTTGAGTCAGTTTCCCTACTTCCTTATTTTCCCAAAGAGAACAGACACCTTATGTTGATGAGGATTCATCCATATAATGATGCATTAAGTTTTGCCATGCCACATCATTGACGACATTATCTTTTGATAAGTAAGTTTCTTGCGAATGCTTATGCCAAGCAAGCATCTTCCTTTGTGTTCGCATTTGCACTTCATGACTAATAACATGTTCTTCAAAGCCTTCAAATTGTTTCATTATCAAGAGAAATAGCAAAAGTAAAAGTTATTATTTGTCCTTTGACCAAGGATATGTTTGCCTTAATTTGATGAGTTTTCTCCGCCCTAGTTTTGATTATGATTGTTACTACTTTCTCATAAGGACCTTATGAGTTGAGGTTGCTGTTGAGGATGCTTGAGTTTGGTGAAGAAATCATGATTCTTCTTGTCCGTATTCTATTTATCGGCATTTCACTCTCTAAACCTGTGAACAGGTTTAACGAGCTCAGTATTCATTTGGGGACAAGCGACGTCTAAGCTTGGGGGAGTTGATACGTCCAAAATGCATCACTATTTTATATAGTAATTCTTTCCTATTCATTGATATATTTGTTATGATGCTATTCTTATGTTGTTTTGGCTTCTTTTACACAGTTTGCAACTTTCCGATGCCGAAACAGCAGATGCAGGATTCAGCAGTAAAAAGTGGACGCTTAGTTGCTGAAACAGAAGACCTCCAAATTACTTGAAATTCGATGGAGGCCATTTTCCAGGAGGATGATGAGGACACACATAACAAGAGCCAGAGGGGGCCACAGGGTGCCCAGGCAGCCACCTGGCGCGGCCCCACCCCTAGTCGCGCCGGGAGGGCGCCTGGACCCCTGGGGCCACTCTCGGCTCCCCCTCTGGCCTATATATCACTCGTTATCCAAAAACCCTAAAATGAGAGTAGTTTCGCGAGTTCCGCCGCCGCTCCATGGCGGAAACCTACAGAGAAGAAAAGACATCTCCAGCGGGCAGATTCCGCCGGGAGACCACCCCCCGGAAGGGGAGATCATCGCCATTGTCATAACCATCATCACGGGCATCATCGAGATCATCATCAACAACATCCCCAACATCAGCACCATCTCCATATTCGTCTCATCTCACCTCACAAGTTTAGCTGATGTTGTAATGTGTACTATCTATCCTCTCTACTCTACTAGTGTTGATTTCTACCGTGTCATGTATGCTATTGAGTTTTGTTGGAGAAATATCATTGTGTCCAGATTGTTTATCATCTATATATCCCCTCTGATCATGATCTCTTTTATGTCTTGTGAGTAGTTACTTTAGTTCTTGAGGACATGGGAGAAGTCTAGTTGTTAGTAGTGATGTTGAAGTAATATGTATTGTTTGATATTTAAGTTATGTTGTTATTTTCCTAGTGGTGTTGTGCGATTCGAACACTCAACACTTCACCTTATTAAGGACCTAGGGTAATGCATTGTGTATAAAGAATGCTTACGCTGGGTTGCCGGAGTGACAGAAACCTGAATCCCAGTTTGCATGCTTTTGCACAAGGGAACAATGGATCATCGATCGTATTGCTATGGTTAGGATTTTTCTTTAATTACTATCTTGTATTTGCAGATTATTGCAAGATGTTTAATCATAAGAGTGCACTTATCTTACTCTAGAGGTGTACTAGCATAGACCCACCCACTCAACACTTATCAACACAACACATAGTACCGATGTGGAATATGGCGAAAGCACATGACTATTTCTCCCGTGTGTCCTCAAGAACGACTTAGCCTTTATAAGTTCAGTTGCTAGGCCTGTTCTTTTCTCAAAAGTATTGAGCCATTTGTTACTCCTAAGTGCCTTTTACTTTCCTCGCTTTTACCTTCTTATACCCCTAAAAAGTTATCTTTCAGTTTCTGCAGTTACTTCTTTGCCAAAGTCACTTACCAATACCTTCTGCTCCTCGTTGGGTTCGACAATCTTATTTATCGAAAATGCTACAAAACATCCCCTACATTTGAGGGCCATCAGCGTGTTTCTAACATCTTTCGGCAGCGCATTCCTGATGGCGATAGGAAGAACTTGTGTGAGCATTATATGGCAATCCTGTGACTTCATGCCGGTAAGTTTCTTGTTTGGCATGTACACAAGATTCCTGATGTTTGCGCACTAAGATGATGATGGTGTTTTAAGTGACTGTAAAAATCCAAGACTTCGATCGTTTCCTGCTTGGTGAAACTGTACATGGCAAGTTTGAGCCACTGATGGCACCGAAGTAGTGCTCCTAGTTGGTTACCCCAAGTGGAAGGTAGAGATCTAGATAGCAGCTAATTTCCCTTACACGACGACAATAAGGTTTATCGAATCCAGGAAGAATCCAAGGTCGACAAGTAGGTAGTGCAGCAAGTGACGCGCCGTTTCTCGATATTACTTGCTTAACCTGGACCTGCACACACAACAAGTAACTTTGCTCCCAACGAGTACAGTGGGGTTATCAATCCCTCTGGCCTTGCCATTTACAAAGGATAAAACGCAAGAGATAATGATAGTGATAAATGCAACGAAAGTAAAACAGTAAAATAAAATGGAGGTGTAAACAGTGGTGGAAATATGGACCGGGGTCCCGTGAGGTTCACTAGTGATGTCTCTCTCCCAAATGACGATAGAAAAGCTAAGTTGGATGATAAATTACAGTTGGGCAATTGACAGAATTATAAACGCACCGCAATGCTAATTATGCTACTTGAAAGTAAGAGTGCTCAAAACTATGGGAAAAACGCCAAGACAAGTAGAACGAAAACCATCTGCATCTACTCACTAATCATCCACCTTGAGATATCTCCAGAACATCTCGTTTGTAGTAAGTCGCGAGCCCCACCCAAAGTGTAAACTCAAAGCAACAGTCAATTGAATTAACAATCTATGTGTAAGGTAAAAAATCCTTGCAACCGCGGTTACAAGCGCCGTTGTTTTCTCCCTGGTGGTAACAACACATCCCCTAGACTCATGTTTCTGTCACTAAAGCTAGTCATCGGGGGGAATGAAACACAATCATGCATAACACTCCCTCTTGGAGTTACTATCTACTACTTTGCCAAAGCAATAAAAAGCAACAAAGAACATGTAATAATTACGAAGAACAAAATATAAAAGGTAAACCAAATAAATATAACTCATCACGATCTGAACATAATCTCATAATCCATCGGATCCCAGCAAACACAGCATAGCACAGCAGGAAAATTACATAAGTGCATTGATCATGTAGGGAAGCTCAGAAGGTCTAAACATTGAAGAGCAAATGTGGAGAGAAGACATCACATAGCTACTGATCACAGACCCATGGTCCAAGGGAGACTACTCATGGCACATCCGGGAGGCGTCCATGGTGGAGGAGAGGCTCCCGGAGTTCAATCCTCCCTCCGGCAGGGTGCCAGGAAGGGGTCTTTTGGTGCTCCCGATCTTCAGAGCGCGACGGCGGCAGAACAGAGAGGTAATTCGCGATGCGGGATTCTCCTCGAGGGCTTCTTTAATGGGGGGTAAAAATAGCCGAAGGGGGGTACCAGAGGTGGGGACCACCTCCCAGGCGCCCTGGTGGCGCGACCAAGGGTGGGTCCACGCCACCTGGCCGCCTGAGAGGGGGGTGGCCCCCCTCCGACTCTCCTTTGGTGGTTCCGGAAGCTTCCTCCATGCTGATTTTTATTCTGATTTTCCCAGAATTTTTTGGCATTTTATATTGGCGAAAAATCAATGCAACTAAAGACATTAGCAGACATGAATTGGCACTAGGTGCACTGCGTTATTAGGTTAGTACAAATATGTGTAAAATGATATAAAAGTGTAGCAAAGCATGTAGCAATGTCACATAAAAGTGCATGGAACAAGCAGAAATTATAGATACGTTTGGGACGTATCAACATCCCCAAGCTTAATTCCTACTCGTCCTCGAGTAGATAAATGATAACAAAGATAATTTCTGTGGTGACATGCTAACACACACATATAATAACTTCAAAGTAAAGCAAGTAAGATATGCAATTCAAGTCAAGACAATAACAGGCAAGAGTCTTAGCATTAATTCTAGGAAAGTATACACATAAAGGTGCAAGAGCTCTCGCTGTCCGTGACTCGAATGTCTCCAAATGGTGTTTGAGTGCAAGCAATGGGAGATGGGATTAAGAGTATATATATATACATATATATATATATATATATATATATATATATATATATAGAGAGAGAGAGAGAGAGAGAGTTTAATTACGAACTCAATCTACTAAAGTTTCACAGTTGGTCTCCTTCGGGATCTTATTTTGACTCATCCCAAGACCACTAGTCAGGTACAAGTCAAAATGATCCTCTCCTTTCGACTTTGAGCACTCATGCAATGGATGAGCGCGAGCAAGATACGTTGACACTTAGGATGGCAAAGAGAGAAATGATAGGTAAGGAAGAAAAAAAGGTGTGAAAGGCTCACATCAATGAGGACAATCATAGGCGAGAGAAAGCCAAGTGGTAGATATGATGTGAGGAGTAGGGATTTCCATACAAAGGATGCACATGTGAGCTAAGGTAAGATCTCTAATGGAACTAGTGGGGTGCATCCAACTTTCTTGCTCATGAATACTTGCAGCTCATTTGAGGAGGCTCATCCTTGGAAAATGCAAGCCAAGTTCTATAGTGAAAGGGTCCTCACATAGATATGTATGAATGATAATCTCTATGGAGTAGAAATATAGCAAAGGATTACAAGTGTGGATCTTTCAAAAGGAATAGTAGTGTTGCCCCCTTCTCTCTTTTTATTTCTTTTTCTCTTTTTTTATTTTTTTATTTTTGTGGCCTCTTTGGCTCTTTCTATTTAACTCTCATTTTTCCTCTTTGGGTTCTTTTAATTTTTCCTCTTTGGGATCTTTTCCTCACTTAAGGGAAACACTCTATATTTTACAAGAATATAGAAGATCTTCACACTTTATAAGAAGTACTCAAACATAAAGAAAGATGAAAACTATCATGATGTATGCAAATGTATGCCTCTGCCAATGTAGCAGGATATGCAATGATACTAGCGCGTCATGTAGCAATAATAAGGGCAAAACCCAACTATCATGCTTCTCCTCGACCAAGCAAAAGAATGTATGACATGGAGATCAAGTCATGAGATGGTGGATATTGCATGGCAATGTATCTCGGAAAGGCTATGGAAATGCCTTGATAGGTAGGTATCGTGGCTCTTTTGAGAAAGATATAGGGAGGTTTATGATGACAGAGCGTATCGTGCCAAGGGTTTGGATGCACCGGCGAAGTATGCGCCAACTCTCAAGGTGAGAAAGGGCAATGCACGGTACCGAAGAGGCTAAGAAAATACGGGAAGGTGGAAGTGCCAAGAATCGAATACTCGCATTAGTCCGAAGAACTCATGCCCTTATTATGGGTAACTCTCTATCTAATCGGGAGGTTGACAAAGAGACAAGTACCCCGAGGATGAGTCTATGGGGTTTGGTTATTTTTGCACATCCTCGACCCATTGTACGTGAGGGTACTCTATATATTCCAACCCTTCTAGAGGTTAGTGATCCATTTAGTACCTACGGTTCTCAACTAATTTTTGTAGTTTTTGAAAATAAGTACGGGTTTCCCAAAATACGACATATATCACTAATAGGCTCAAGCTCTTGGCACCTTGATGTCCAAACATTACTCTAATCAATACCTCAAAACTATTGCATGTTACTACTACACTTGTAATAGCAACCTTAATTACCTACTCATGCAAGACACACAACTCAGTGCAACAAGCCAACTCTCTAAACAAGATAAACATGAAGGCTAAGAGCGTTCGTAGAACAACCTAAAGAAAAGCTCTTAAAAAGATAAGCATGAAAATTAAGAGCTAAGCATGACAGCAGCTATGAAAAGATAAAGAACACACACAGAAGATAAGATAAGCATGCAAGTCTATGTTGTGTTCTACGGTGGAGTGGAACGTGTTTCTCTCCCAAACAACAAATACTAGGATCCAACTTGTTATGCACAGAAAACAAAACTAAAATAAACTAAAAAGTAAAAGTATGAGACGCTCCAAGTCTACCACATAACATATGAAGCAATACAAATATACCATGGAGAAGGACGAACTCATGATTGTTGATGGAGAAGGGGATGCACGGGGGCATCCCCATGCTGAGACGCTTGAGTCTCCTTCGATATTTCTTGGGGTGCATGGGGGCATCCCCAAGCTTGAGCGCTTGACACTCCCGAATCTTCTTTCATCATCTCCCGTCGCATACTTGAAAACTTCCTTCATACGAAACTCATCATAAGCTGATTAGAGTGGTTAGTACCCATGATAAAATATTTTCTTTACTGAAAATAATAATATTCTTGAAGAGCTACTTTTTCTCAAGATTGCCAAAACGTTTTTGCAAAGAAAAAGTAAGCTTAAGGTTTGCAAAACGAAGAAAAGGCATAGCATGGCAGAATCTGGGAAAAACAGACCAGCAGATAATTGATAATTTTTTGGGGGTACTTTTGCAACTCAAATCAAAAGAGTCAGAACAGATGCTCGAAAGACAATTTTATAGAGAATGTTGTCACAACAATTCAGATCAAAAAGATGATCTGGTGATTTTGGTCGAATTTTTCCGTCAATGGGACAGAATCTGTTTCTGGACAGCATGTCACAACTTTTGAACTTTCTTGCAATCGGAGGCTAGAACTTGGCACAAAGCTTGAAAATAAATATACAATGATGTTTCTACAGTAGTAACAAGCATCAAGATCACTCAAACTGAAAATAAAAACATCTTGGGTTGGCTCCAAACAAACGCTTTTGTAACATCCCAATTTTCTAAATTTGGATGTTAATAGATCATCATATACATGTCATGCTGGATTTTTGCATTATTTGGATTTTATGAATATTTTAAACATTTTTCAACTTAAGGCAATTTATTGGAGAGGATATAATATGACTTATCCCCATTTTTGAAGTGTTGGAAAATAGTTTAAAATATTTTCTGGAGACATTTAAATTTACTTTGGGGTTAAAAATAATTTTTAAAAAAATATTTTGGGAACTTATTTATGCTCCAGGAAATATTAAAATCTTTTTTTGGAGTTTTTTGGTATTTTTAAATAGTCGGAAAAGTATTTAAAAGTATTTAAAAATAAGTTGCAAAAGTTTTTATTTTTATTGAATATTTTGGTAATGCCAAAATTTCAATTTTATTATTTTAAAAGTTTTGGTGAAAAACAAAATTTAAAATAATTATCCGTTATTTTTATAAAATTGTTTTAGGCCTGATGGGCCTTGTTCTATTTTTTTTATTTTTTTACGCCCAGCTGATTTCGAATCCGATTTAAAAAAAACTTACCAGGCGCGGGTCCATAAATACCCGCGGACCCGCGGGCACTAGGGTTTCCGCCCGAGACCCGAAACCCAAGTCGCCGCCGCCGCCCGTTTCACCGTCGCCACCTTGGACCGCCGCCGCCGCCGCCCTCTCCGGCCACCGCCGCCTCACCGCCGCCGGTAAGCGCTGCCGCCGCCGCTCTCGCCACCTCGCGCCGCTCGCCGCCGCCTTGGACCGCCACCACGGGCGCCACCGCGGGCCGAGCCGCGCCACGCGCCGCCGCCGGCTGGAGCCGCCGCTCCTCGTCGGCTGTGCGATCTCGCGGTCGATGGCCGAAATCGCTCCGTTTTGTTTTAAAGAAAAGCATCCAGATCCGGTCAACCGCCGGTCAAAACCTTAGGGACCCGATTGCATTTTCCGAAATACTTTATTTGCGGATTAGTCCTTTTGGCAGAAAAGACCCCGGAACGGTAGTCGCAATATCTTTTAAACCGTAGCTCCGTTTTAGTTAATTATTTTTGCGTTGCGACTGTTGCGAAAAATCCTATCCAGTAGAACTAAATTTGCAAAAGTATTCAGTTTTCAAATTTGAATTTGTACAGATTTGAATTCAAACTTTGGTGACCGTATCTTTTACACGGTGTATCCGTTTTCGCCGATTACAGTTGCGTTGGGATCGTGGTGGCTTGTAGTTATCGTTTACCTACTGTTTAGTTGGTTTTCTTGCTGTTCATTTGGTTCTTTTACTGTTTCATTGTTTATGTGTTATATGGTGTATTGAATGCTATATTGTTTGACTGTGCAGACTGTCCGGAGTGCAACACTTCGTTCTGTGAAGAGTGTGATCATTAGGAATAGGATCAAGGCAAGGCATACATTGACCATTTCACAAACGATATTTTTACTAATGCATGTAGCAAATATCACCCTATGCATGTGTAGGAAGTTTATATTATTATTGCTGCAAACCTGGTAGGGTAGACATATGATCTTATCTTGTTTGCTTAGACAACCTAGCACGTGCTTGCTATATATTTGCTATGCTTGTAGACGTGGATTGGTTTGAGATTACATTGAGCTATGTGAGGATTTAATGACTTGACAAGCAAACCTTTAATTATAATTCACCTGTGGACGGGCAGGGAGTGCTTCCTGGGGGCTCGTGCCTTATCTAAGGCGAGACCAGGTTGTACCCCTAATGGTTGGTTTTTGTGGTCGACAGTATGTCATGGTATCTACCCTCTGAACGTAAGTGGGCACCGTCCAGGCTCAAAAAGATCAGACATACTTGGTGACTAGGAGCTTCCATGTACAGCCGCTGGCCATATGGGCTCTGGCTTAGTTGAGTACGATGTAGGAAGCCTCTCCCGTGCAAAGCTAGCAGATGTAGATGTGATAGGTGGTATCGGCTTGCCGTTGGGTGTAGGTGACCTCTTCTTAAAGACTTTGTCTCAATCTTCGGGTTGAGTCCAGCGGGGAAAGTGTACTAACCTCTGCAGAGTAAAAACTAATCATGATTAGCCATGTCCCCGGTTATGGACATCCTTGAGCTACTAGAAATTACTGTTACTAGAGGATCTTGACATATGAATCACCATAATAACTTGAGTGGGCAAGATTTAATAAAGGGTGTGGATTGGAACTGGTGTGCCCAGTTCGATCTTAAGTAGTAAGTTAAACTAAAATTTGACTAGGTAGATTGGGAAAAATCAGCTTTCTACAAAACAAAACCATAAGCCTTTCCTTTGACTTATCCTTGCATGTAGCGATAGGTCTTTTATATCATTTTCCGTGTGACTTGTCGTACAAATCATATGTACTGACCCGTTGTCGGGCTGTAACCTTCGGTGTTGCAGGTTTTTCAGACGACCAGTAAGGTGCGTTTAGGGTCGCGGGTCTTCACTTATCATGTTCACTTGTGGATGTTGCTGGGACTCCTCGTTATTTGCTTTTTCTTCCTCTATATTTGTGTTGAATAAGCTAGCCTTGAGCTATGCAACTTGTTATTTATATTAATCTGGATCATACGTTGTAATAATGATGCACTTGTACTTTGATATACATCTATGATACTGTGTGTGCCAGCGAGTTCGATCCAGGGACTGGCACTTGATCACAGAGACTCCAGTTCTATGTGAATTGGGTCGTTACAACTTTCTTTTATGCCTTTTAGCTAGGCATGATACAAGAAAACCAAGTTTTATCAATATCAAAAGAATAGCTTGCCCGTGTAACGGACTCATATGGTAACTTTATTTTCTTTCGAGGAAAGTGTTCCATTCCCTTTTTGAGGGGGAACTAAAATCTAATTGTATCCTCTTTCTTATCAATGATAGCACCAGCGGTGCGAAGAAAAGGACCTCCCAAAATAATTTGACATGAGAGATCACACTCAATGTCGAAGACAAGAAAATTAATGGGAACATAACTATCATTGACAATAATAAGCACATCATCAATCCTTCCTAAAGGTTTCTTCACGGAAGAATCAACAAGGCGAACTCCAAAAGAACAAGTATCAAAAGGTTTCAAATTAAGCATATCATACATCCTTTTGGGCATAAGGGAGGCACTAGCTCCAACATCACATAAAGCATAGAAAGTGAAGTTATTTAATTTAATTTTGACTATGGATCCCAACCATATTCTTTCTTCCTAGGGATGGAAGTCTCAATCTGGAGCTCCTCCTCCCTAGCTTTGATAAGAGCATTGGTAATATGCTCGGTAAAGGCAATGTTAAGTGTGCTAGTGTGGGGGTATTTATCCATTCTTTGTAAAAAGGTGATAACTTCTGAGAGACTACGATTATCAAAATCAAGATCACTATCATTAATTAAAGTGGTGGTGATGTCATCAAAGCTCATAGGTTTGATAGTCTCTAGAGTGATAGGATCTTCTTGTTCTATGGTTGAGGTTTTAGCATCACCATTAATAGGTCCAGTGGGACTGATAGGGTCTTCTTTTTCTACGGTTGAGGTTTTAGCATCACCATTAATAGGTCGAGTGGGACTAGGTATGTGTTGGGTGCTAAAAGTTTTGAGATCCTCAACAACGTGTATAGTGGAAACAGTAGTATGTGTAGGAAGGCTCTTAATTCTATCTTCCTCTTCATTTTCTCTACCCCATCTATCCTTAAGTTTTGCTAGCATTCTAACATTCTCATTAATTTCGACTTGGATAACATTCATGGGTGTGGTTTTCCTCTCCTCAAGGGGAGAAGTTATAATCTTAAGCAGTTCTACCTCCTGAGCAATGTTGTCAACCTTCGAAGAGAGGCTATCTAGTTTTTCTAATTTTTCTTCTACACTCTTGTTGAAGGCTTTTTGAGAAGTGATGAAGTCCTTAAGCATGCTCTCTAATTCAGAAATGGAGTTTTTGGTGCTAGAATAAGTGTTGTTGTTCCCATAGTTGTTGGATGGGAACGGTGTAGGATTGCTACCAAAATAACTCCTATAAGCATTATTATTGAAATTGTTCCTAGGGATAAAATTAACATCAACTTTCTCTTGAGAAACCAAAGAATTTAAAGGAACATCATGAGGATCAATAGGAGCTTTCTTACTAAGTAAAATCATGATCATGTCAACTTTTTCATTTAGGGAGGAGTTATCCTCGACAGAGTTTACCTTCCTACCTGTTGGAGCTCTTTCGGTGTGACATTGGGAATATTTTTTCATCATCTAATCTAATAATCTTGTGGAAAAACCAAGTATTGTTGACATAAAGGTTCCTCCCGCGGCCGAATCTAACAGGTTCTACGAGGTAAAGTTCAAGCCTGCATAAAAAGTCTGGATAACCATCCAAGTAGTCAAACCGTGTGTAGGGCAATTTTTAACAAGAGATTTCATGCGTTCCCAAGCTTGGGAAACACGTTCATTATCCAATTGCTTAAAATTCATAATATTACTCCTCAATTGGATAATCTTAGCAGGTGGGTAGTACTTCCCAATTAAAACATCCTTGCACTTGTCCCAAGAATCTATGCTATTCCTAGGCAATGATTGAAACCAAATTTTAGCTCCTCCTCACAAGGAGAAAGGAAAAAGCTTAAGATTAACAATATCACCTTCTGTTGGGTCTCGCAGCAGAAAACAATAATTTTTCTAACTAGCGTCACCCTTAACCCAAGATATATCTAGCTGTAATGCCGTAACGGAAAGACTTGCGGAAACATACCTCGGGGTGTAGTCCGTTGCGCGGGAAACGTTCCCGCAAACGTGGTTGATGAAGCCATAAACCATTCACAGCCCCCTGGCTGTGTTAGCACCCTGTTGGGTGGTAGTTCCGCACGTGCAGCACCTCGTAGTACTCGCACACGTACGGACTCGAGGACGACCTCCATTCTCCGATCCAGCGAAGGTGGCGGAAGTAGACCTCCCGGAACCGGAGTTTCGGCAGCACGACGGCTTCCGCATAGCAGAGAAGCCTCAATCCCAGCACAGGTTCCAGACAAGGGGACCCCAGCTTGAGAGAGACGAGAGAGGGGAGAAGACCGGTGAAAACCGATCTCAATTCGGAGTAATATTGAATTCTCTGCGGATTTTTCTGTCTTTAAGAAGTGCACCCCTGCCCATCTTTATATAGGAAGAGGGAAGGAGTCAACCCCCCTTCCCTTGGCAATGTGGGACTAATCCCTTGCCAAGGGGGGAGGTTGCGGCTAGGAGGAGGGGGGAAGTGGGGCGCCACCCACATGGGATCCAAGGCCCATGGCGCCCCCCTTTTTTTTTGTTTTCCTTTTCCCTTTTTTTTCCTCCTTCCCGTAATGGGCTTCGTTCACAAATAAGGCCCATTGCACTTTTTAATCTGAAATAAATTATTATTAATTATTAATTCACTTAATTAATAAATAATACATATTATTTCATCTCCCGATGATCCGGAACTCCTTCCAGCTAACTCCGAACGTCCTTCGGACCAACACGGAACTTTTCCGATACGTCTTTCTCTGTTCTCCGGTAACTCGGATAGTTCCGAAAAGGTCTCTGATATTCATCGAGCCCTTAAGTGTGTTACCCTACGGTCCGAGAACACTCCAGTCATGACAGAGACAAAGGCTACGGCTAATGATCAATAGCGGGACCTGGATGCCCATAATGACCCCTGTGCATTCCGTAAGTAACCGATTGAACCGTACACGTTGTATACCATTCCCTTTGTCATGTGATACTAGATTAGTCCAAGATTCGATCAACTTCATCCAATGCATTAGTTCTATCTTGTTACCGACAAATCTTATTCACTCGTTCCGTGATATTCATCCTTGTGACATAGTCACACGCTGCGCAACTTTATGGATGCAATCTCACCGAGTTGGCCATGAAGTATATGTCCATTACATGGATTGACAAATCCCGCTCTTGAATCAACACTCCTCAACATATCCCATCGGATAGCCCAAGATACACCTTTATGGTCACCATGTTTCAGTGTGACGGTTAATGCACTAAAAGCATCCTCAGAAGATACCAATTATGCGTGATCTCACGGTCAAAGGAACGGGCTACTACGTTCTGTAATTACAACACTGAACTTTTACGATTTGATCATGTTGCAATGCTTGCATTGGGTAATGTTCATCATGTCATTCATTAAATGAGGTGACCTTACCATCAATTGACTTGATTCTCCATGATCGTGAAACCACAATCATCAGTTGACGATAAACCAGTCATCATGAGAGGCTGACTAGGAACTCTTGTTGTTTCTATACTACACCTGTATCATTGTTTCACTGATACAGTTCCAGCATAGTATGAAACTGGTCATGAACTTATTTAGATATATTGGAATAATCATATATTATTTGCCTCTAGAGCATATATCCAACAGTCTCCCACTTGCAATAGATAGCAAATAATCTATCTGCATATTTTCTCGATCATAATCATCTTATCATATAAGTGTTTATTGATCATGCTTGCTCATGGAAGAGGTTTCGTCAACGATCTGTACCCTTTCAGATTCGTATGTTCCTTTGCAACAGGTATTGGTCAACTTGCTTGATATACCCTTCATTATCTAATAATGCTTCAATTATAAGTTTGACGGGAGAGTGAGACTTCTTATTTTACAGTATTCTCTAATGAAAAAATGGTTTTAGTCCCTAGGACTCCCATAGTCATGTATATTGAAAAATACACTCAGGAAGAAGTCTAAACCTCTTACGCTAAACTTTATTCAACCTTCTACTTCCTTAAGTAGATATTTATATTTTGTAGATTTTTGGTTCGTGAAATTATAGCTCACATTTCCTTTCTATTCCTTTTGGTGATATCTCTAATTCATATAGACCCATAATAAGGCTTGCAATCATAATCCAGTATTACATTCAAGTATATTATCTTTTCTATCATTTAGAGTATTGTCCTCAGTTTCTCTTCAGATACTTAATGCTTGGACTTTGCTCAGGTTCTGTGTTTTCCCAACCAAGCACATCGGAACCTGTTCTTCTTCTAAGAACGTTTGAGTCATTCTGTTATTGGATTCACAACTTCTGTTTTATGGTATAATCAGATGTCAAAGGTCATATAGGATCACATGTCTTGAGACAAAGTGCATCCCTATTCTTCCATTAAAACATTATTTTGTGATATTAAGGTTTTACATCCTTTATATAATTCCTAGCCACAAGAACCTTTTCTTGTTTAGGATATCATTCCAATCCTTTTGATGTTCATTACACGTGTCCTAATCTATCCTTATAGATTTTAGTGTGTGACACATCTGTATTTCGTTCATATAAGATTCTCGTAATCCTTTCATCTTATTAGCCTTAATCTCCATGTATATCAACGTATATATATGAGATTATTTTCACACATATCATCGTATATATATGAAATTGACATTGTGCTCCCACTCAAATATATCCGACATATATCTGTAAGTAAGCTTTTATTAAGTTTCTATTCTAATTATGTCAGACATAATAATATTGCTCCCAAAGCTCCCACTCAGAAAATGCTTTCTGCATTCCAAGTTTTCAGGAAGTCTCCAAAGCTCCCACTCAGTTTCATGAAATTGCAGTCCATCTCAAAATATTTTAAAATATTTTTGGGAGACTTTTTAAATTTACTTTGGGGTCATAAATATTTTCAAAAAAATATTTTGGGAATTTATTTATGCTCCGGAAAAGTTTTTAAATCAATCTTCAAAGTTTTCGGTATTTTTAAAATGCCAGAAAAGTATTTTAAAATATTTAAAAATAAGTTGCCAAATTTTATTTTTATTTAATATTTTTGTAAAGCCAAAAATTCAGTTTTACTCCCTCCATTCCAAAATAACTGTCGTAGCGTTAGTACAATTTTGTACTAGAGCTAGTAAAAAGTTGAGTCACTTATTTTGGAACGGAGGGAGTATTATTTAAAAAATATTACCGAAGACGGAATTTAAAAATAATTTTCCGTGCTTTTTCTAAAACTATTTTGGGCCTAACGGGCCGTTCTGTTTTTTCCGCGGACCGAATTAGAGTTTTATTCGGATTAAAAAAAAGTTTTGCGGATCAGGTTATATAAACCCGCCGACCCGCGGGGATTAGGGTTTCCAAACCCGTAATCGCGCCGCCCGACCTGCCAACCGCCGCTGCCCGTTCCGACCACCGCCACCGGGAGCCGCCGCCGCGGGTAAGCGCCGCCGCCGCCCCACCGTCCCGCCGCCCTCGCCGTTGGCCGCCGCGCACCGCCAGCCAGATCCTTTTTTTTTTTCGCGCAGGGACCCGATCGCGTTTTTATGTTATTTTAATTACAGATAGGCCCCTGTTTGTAGTTTAGACCCCGAAATCGCGCGGTACCGTTTTCGCGAGTACTTTTTAATCGTAACTCGGAATCGAGTGATTCCAGTTGCGTTGCGACCGTGGTGAAATGTCCTAGCCAGTAGACCAAGTTTTACAGAAGTTTGATGTTTTCAAATTTGAATCCCAAGCTGATCCATATTTGAACTTCCGGCAGCCGTAACTTTTTACCGGTGCGCCCGTTTTGCGTTGGTTTTATTTTGAGAAGTACTTTAAGTTTAGCTATTGTTAGGCAAGTTTTTCTACTGTTCTTTGAATGTTTATTACTGTTTGAGCATATTTGTATTGAATATATGTTGATTGGTGCTATGTTTGCTCGTATAGATTGTCCGGAGTGTGCCGCCTTGTTTTGTGAGGATTGTGACTGTCAGGACCAGGAAGAAGGTAAGTGATGCTTTGAACATACTCATACCTATATTTTCTATATGCGTTATGTTAAGGAATATCACCCTATTGCATGATAGGTAGTTTACTTACTGTTGCTGCAAACCAGTTAGGATATCCACATGACTTGACTTGTTTTTAGTAGATCAACCTAGCCCGTGTTGTTACTTTATTGCTATGCTTGGTAGACGTGGTTTGGGTTGTGAGAATTCATGGAGTGCATATGAGCTATTTAATAATTTGCGTAGCAACTTCTTAATAAATAGAAATCACCTCTGGACGGGCAGGGAATGCATCCTGGTGCTCATGCCTTGGATAAGGAGGGACCAGGGCTAAATGCTTCCCGAATGGTTGTTTTGGTGGTGAACCGGGTGCGTCATGGCGAGTACCCTCTGACACAGTGGGGGCCGTCCAGGCTCAAAATGATCAGACATGCAATATTACTAGTAGCTTCCGTGTACAACCACTGGCTATATGGGCTCTGGCTTAGCACGAGTACGTTGTGGGGAACCTGGCCCTGGTAGCTAGCTGATGTAGATGTGTGTTAGGTGTACCGGCTACCAAAGGGAGGAGGCAACCTCTTCAGAAAGTCTTTGTCTCAATCTTCGGGTTGAGTCCAGTGGGGAATGTGTACAACCTCTGCAGAGCGTATAAACTGATCATGATTAGCCGTGTCCACAGTTACGGACGAACTTTGAGCAACTAGTCAGTACTTTTGTTGAATGATCTTGACAGATGAACACTTAATAGTAATTTTTGTGGGAAAGAGTAGCATGGGTTGCTGTGTGTTTCAGGTAGAATTCAACTTAAAACTTTGACTAGTTTAGTTCAGGAGAAAATTGTCTTTCTGCAAAACTAAACCATAAGCCTTTCCTTTGACTTACCTTGCATGTAGTTGTAGGTCCTTTATATAAACTTTTCCGTGTCACTTGCCGTACAAATCAGATGTACTTACCCGTTGTCGGGTTGTAACCTTCGGTGTTGCAGGTTTTTCAGACGATCAGTAAGGTGCGTTTAGGGGTTGCGAGTCTACACTCAGCATGTTCGCATGTGGCTGTTGATGGGACTCCACATTACTTGCTTTTTCTTTCTCTATAGTTATATTTGAATAAGCTAGCCTTGACCTATGCAACTTGTTATTTATTTTACTCTGGATCATACGTTGTAATAATGATGCACTTGTACTTTGATATACATCTATAATACTGTGTGTGCCAGCGAGTTCGATCCAGGGACTGGCACTTGAGCACAGAGACTTCAATTCTGTGTGAATTGGGTCGTTACAGATGGTATCAGAGCAGTGTGTTGACTGTAGGACGTGACCCTAGAAAATGGACTAGAAAAGCCATAGGAATAAAAATATTACTTTATATCACTCTGTCTTGTACTTACTTACCTTGTCTATCTCGTAATCATACATGTTCTAATCTTGCCTTACCTCTCTTGATTCTAGATGACCACTTTGTCATACCGCGCTATGGCGTTTGGAACTGAGCTCAGGGGGATTTTCCACTACCTGAACATCTACGCGCCGGTCTTTCAGCCGGACATCGTGGAGACAAGGGGAGCTGACTTTCATCCTCGGAAGCATGGAGAATGAGGATAGGGTGATCACGGAGTCATTCGAGGTGCATTCCCAGGAGAAGGAGCGGTGTGTGCGCATGGCCGCTCACATAGCTCTTGGACGCATTGTGGAGACGTATGCCGCCCGGCTAAAGGGTATGGTGTACGCGGAGATGACCAAGATTCTTCCATCGGGGAACATATTGCCAAAGAGGTTCAAGTATGTGCCTGGGGCCAATTGGCCAGGTACAACTAGCTACATCATCCAATGCCTGGAGAAGCACATCCATTGCTTGGAGAAGAACACTCAGTCAGACCTCTACACCATTACTGAGTTGCAGCAGAAGAACACCAGGCTCAAGAGGGACAACAACAAGCTGAAGAAGGAAAGGTTGGAGATGCAAGCAGAGATGACAAGGCTGAAGGAGAAGATGAAGGCCAATGGAATTGAAGAACCAGAAGAGGAGCCAGAAGTAGATACCTCGGCAGAAGAAGAGGAGCCGAGTCCCAAAAGGCGCAACCGCATTAGCGGGCGCGAATACCGCATGCTGTTTAGCAAAGACAGCATTAAGAATTACTTCACCGGCAATTAGTTTTCTATCGTTATCGTGTTAGCGTATTTGACCATGTCGACTTATTCGGTGTGGCAATACTAGGTTGCTTGAGATACTCTTATGTTATTCGTGGTTGTTGAGGATCTTATATTACCCGTGGTTGTTTTGAGGATCTTATATCAGTTATAAAATATATTTTAAACTATATGGTGTGATATGTGGTGGTTTTCCATATGAGTGCATTGGTTGATGATTCTTATATGTTTGATGCTATGGTGATATTGTTTGGTGAAGTAGATTGGTGATATATGTATTGTATATATAATGCTTGCCATGATCATAATGAGCATATGGGTAGGAGTATATTTCCCTAGCTACTTTCTGTCTACAACTTACCTATTCTTACCCAACAGATGCCGCCGAGACGTGATCCCACGGGGAATGAGAGCAACAACAGTGGAGTGCCAGCTTACATGCAGCAGTTATTTCAAGGACAAGCTCAGCTGATCCAGTTGCTCACTCAGAACATGGGCAACAACAACAATGCGCCACCACCACCACCTGTGGACACGCTTGCAAGGTTTCTGAGGTTGAATCCTTAGAGGTTCTCTAGCACTCCTGAGCCCATAGTGGTGGATGACTGGCTTCGTTCAGTGGGCCGGAACATGGAGACAGTTGGTTGCACTGAGGCGGAGAGGGTGAGGTTTTCCTCACATTTGCTGGAGGGTCCTGCCATAGCATGGTGGGACAACTACTTGCTGACTTACCTCATCGACACAATCACTGGGGCGCAGTTTCAGTCTGCTTTTTGCGCCGCACATGTTTCAGCAGGCGCCATGAGCTTGAAGAAGAAGGAGTTCCGCAGTTTGCGTCAGGGAGGCCGTTCAGTGGCCGAGTATGTTGAGGTGTTCAACAAGCTTGCCAGATATGCTCCAGATGATGTCAGGAATGATGCAGCAAGGCAGGAGAAGTTCTTGGAGGGGCTGAATGATGAGTTGGGAGTTCAGTTGACAGTGGATAATTTTGCTAACTGCCAGGCGCTCATAGACAAAGCTATTGTGTTGGAAGGCAAGCAGCAGGCCATTGAGAACCGCAAGAGGAAGTACAACAACAACAATGGTGGCAAGTATAACTCTGGACCGCATCAGAAGCCACGCAATTCCTATGCTGGCAATGGAGGACATAACCATGGACATATCCACAATGGTGGGAATGGCCATGTTCACAGTGGAGGACACAACCATCATGGTGGGAATGGTCACAACCATAATGGCCACAACCACCACAATGGTAACAAGAATAGCAATGGCAATGGCAATGGAAATGGAAGGAACAATGGGAATGGAAGAAACAATGGAGCCAATGGAGGAAATGGAAACAACCGTCAGAATGGCCAGGCACCAAAGGACTTGAGTAACATCCAGTGTTTCAGGTGTAAGAACATGGGACACTATGCCACAGACTGCCCAGAGTCCAATGGGAATGGAGTCGTCAAGCCCAATACTTTCAACAAGGAGCATGTGAACCATGTCAACGTGGAGGAGATCTATGACACTACTGGAATCTGATCGTTTGCCATGTGTCTTTTCTTTGTCGTCTGCATTTTTTCGCGGCGGACGGCAAAGAGGCTCTTTGCCATCAGCCGCGGACGGTAAAGATTGGCTAACGGTAAAGAGTCCTTTTCCGTCTGCATTTTATTTCACGCATGGCAAAGAGTTCTTTGCCGTCTGTATTTTTTTTCACGCATGGCAAAGATGGCTTTGCCGTCTGTTTTTTTTCACGCATGGCAAAGAGGGACTTTGCCATCTATTTTTATATGGCGGACGGCAAAGACAGTTCTTTGCCATCTGCTTTTTTGCTGAAGGCAAAGATAGTTTTAGCTAATTATTTGTATATCTTTCATATTTTTTTGAAGATTCAAACAATGTTTAAATAATATGAAATTTAGCGTGGTGTTGTTTTATGATTCTTAGAAGGTCTGAAAAAAATTCAAATTTTTTTGAAATTTTTATAATGGTTACTTTATCAATTATTATAGGGTAAACAAACACAAAACGTGTACTTATTTTCTAATGCTGGAAAGCTAGTCTCGCGGATCGATGACGTGGCGACCAGAACCTCCCCACCAACCACATCCAACCGGCCCCCCACCCCCACCACGCACCCACTCTCTCCCTTATCCTCTCCTCTCCCCCACGAACCCACGCCCCCACGCTGGATCTCATCTCCTTCCTCACCTCACAGCCGGCATGGCTCTCTTTGCCTCCTTCCCCACCTCGCCGGTTCCCCCTCGCCGGCCCACCTCACAGCAACCCCGCCTGCCTCACCTCGCCGGCCCTCCCCTCTAGCCTGCCTCACAGCCACCTCGCCTCACAGCCTCCCCGCCTGCCCCACCTCGCCGGCCACCCGCCTGCCTCGCCGCTGACCTCACGGCCACCTCGTCATCCCTCGTCGCCGGTTGCACCGCCTTCCCCACCTCGCCGACCCGCATCGCCGGCCACCAGTCTGCATCGCCGGCTCACCTAGCAGCCACCTCGCCGGCCTGCGTCATCGGCTGCCCCGCCTGAGCCCTTGTTGGCCCGTGACACCGGCTGCCCTGCCACCTTACTTGCCCCACCTCGCCGACTCGCCCTCCTTCCGCCGGCCGCGCCACGCCTGCCCTGCCCCTCCGGCCCGGCATTCCCTACCATGTCTCATGCCGCCGTGGGTTTCATGTATAGAACAGAACAGAACGCGGTTGAGGCTAGAACAAGAACGGGGTCGACAGTTTATTTTTGTAATTGAAAAAATTCTTTGCCGTCTGCTTAAAGTATTAACGGGTTATCGGATCCACATACGAGCCAAAATGTGTAATAATTACTTTGTCGTCTGCCAGGATAAATACCTGATGGCAAACCTCTTCGCCGTCCGTCGATATTAAGAAGACGGCAAAGCGCCTCTTTGCCGGAGAAATGGCTGACGACTGCTTTGCCGTCCGCCGGCAGATGGCAAAGGGCTTTGCCGTCCGTTTTTTCTATGTTTGCCGACTGCCGTGGCAGACGGCAAACGTCAGAATTCCAATAGTGTGATGAGCCTGATGTTGTGATTGGTAAGTTCTTTATCAATTCAGTACCCGCACTTGTTCTTTTTTATTCTGGTGCATCGCATTCTTTCATATCGAGGGTATTTGTGGATAAGCATGAGTTTCCTACCGTAGTTCTTAAGTCATCTATGCTCATAAGTTCACCGGGAGCGGAGATGTCAGCTAGTTTGGGATTCTATCAGTTGAGCTTAGCCATAGGTGTCAGAACCCTCTGTTAGGTAATGTGCTAGGGTTAGCAAGTCTCTTGCATCATGTTAAAATTTCAAAAGAAATCTTTGAAATCAAAATCAAAAGCAAATTGGGAGAAGAAACCCCCAGAGGAATTAATTCAAAAGGCAAGATAAAAATCTTCTCCAAAAATTCATGTTAGATTTTTGAAAAGTCTTATAAATGAGTGTGATCACATATCAAGTGATGTGGGACCCACCCCATGCTCATGGATTTTTCAAATATTCAAACAGTGCCTTGGAATTAATTAAAACCCCCTTTTGAGTTAAGATTCAAATTATTTGAATTTTAAAAATGTTGAAACTTTATAAGTGGCTAGTCTATATTATTATGAGGCCATATAAAACTTTTCAGCATTTAATAAAATGCCTAGCTATTTATTTAGCACAGCAAAACAAAAAGGCAGAAAAGAAAACAGAAAAGAATTAAGAAATAGGGGAGAGCTTACCTGTTGCCCAGGGGCGAGGCCCACCTTCCCAGCCGACCCAGCCCACCAGGGAGCTCCCCTGTCGTCTTCCCCGGGCACGAGCACACAGCTGCGTGCCCGGCATGCCGCAGCTGTCGCCGTGGCCTCTCCCAAGCCCTCCCCTGCCTCTTTCTCGACGCCACGCACGCAGGGAGACGCCCCACGTCTCACTTTCCCCCTCCTCGCCCTCTGGTTCGTCCTCCCCGCGAAGAAAAGCGAAGCACCGAAGCCCTAGCCGGCCATGGCTCTGCTCCGGCATGGCCACTGAGCAAGCCGACGAGCCCCACCTTGTCTGTTTGACGCGCAACCGTCGACTCCGTCGAATCCCCCATTCAATCGAAGAAGAAGAGCAATGCCAACGACGCCAGCTTCAACCTCATCATCGCCGGAACCGCAAGTCGCCGTCGATGAATTCGCCGGCCACACAGCCTCTCCGACCACGCCACCACCTCAGTTCGACTCACGGTGAGCTTCTGCATCACCCAAGCTATCGCACGGCCGCCCCCTTCCTTCCTATCGTGTTCCGCCATGTGAGCAGGAGTCCGTCGCCGCCATGGCTGGTGGAGCTCTA
This sequence comes from Bromus sterilis, assembly GCA_950022295.1. Lineage (NCBI taxonomy): Eukaryota > Viridiplantae > Streptophyta > Magnoliopsida > Poales > Poaceae > Bromus > Bromus sterilis. The sequence continues at coordinate 301,018,443 of OX465595.1, forward strand.
GCCCCCGTGCGCTAGTGTCTCGACCGACTTTCCCATCACCCTCCTGGTGCGCCCAGCAACCTGTTGCACGAGGCCACGGTCAAAACGGCGCTCCAGAGCGCGAGTTCGACGATGCCCGAGCCACTGCCTCCGCCGTCTTCGATGCCGGCGACGCTCCGGTGATCCCCGTGACCCCCTGGTGCCACCACTCGACACAGACGGCCTCCAGGAACACGCCCGTGCCCTCCGTTCCCCTCCCCGTGCCCCGGAGCCGATTCCGGCGAGGCGCCGCCGTGGCCAGAGCCACCGGCGTCAAGCCGGCGACATTAGGGCCCTTAACCACGTGCACACCCCCCCCCAGAGCCGATGACAAGTGGGCCCAGAACCTTAATCCCCCCCGGTTAGTTTAAACTAACCGGGTTAATTAACCCAGTGGATGACACCTCGGCCCCACACGTCAGCCCCCCCCCTGACTCCAGCATGAGGTCATGCTGACGCAGTAAACCTTTTTGCAGAATAAAATGAATTAAAGAAATTCCAGAAAATCCTGAAAATAGCCCAATCTTTGGAAATTCATAGAAAATTCATATCAACTCCAAATTGGACAAATAATATATGAAAAATGATCAGGAGAAAATAAGATATCCAAATATCCAACTTTCAACTTTGTTTGAGTTGATTTTAAATTGGGATCAGTAGCATTTTATATTTGATGTAAATGGAATTAAATCAAATTCAATTCAAAAGTTTTTGCAACTTGAACCATGGCAACATGCTACATTTCAATTACACATCAGAGGCATATCATACACATTTCAAAATGATTCAAATTGATCAAACAATGTCACATGTAACTTGGCTAAATTTGAATTCAAATTGGAGTTTGAATTTGCAATTCATTTTGCAATATACTCCATTTAAATGGAATTGCTTCACACATCAAAGCATATACTTTTGCAAGATTGACATGTGGTAGCTTATGCTTCACGCCAGTTGCGGCCACATGAAGAAAACTATCCTACCCGTGACCTTGAACTCGCTGCCGTAGTTCATGCCCTAACAACTTGGCGACATTACCTCCTTGATAATCGTTGCGAGATCTATTCCGACCACCAAAGCCTCAAATATATTTTCACCCAGCCAGATCTTAATCTCAGGCAAAGACGCTGGATTGAGTTGATAAAAGATTACGACGTAGGAATTTCTTACACCCCAGGCAAAGCCAATGTCATGGCTGATGCACTAAGTCGTAAGTCGTATTGTAACAACCTCATGTTACAACAGTATCAACCACTTCTTCATGAGGAATTACGCAAGCTTAATCTTGAGATTGTTCCTCATGGCTATATTTCTACCTTGGTGGAGAAACCAATTCTTGAGGATCAAATCATAGTTGCCCAAAGGCGTGCACGAGATGTTCGCCGGATCAAGGAGACCATTGTTAGCGGAGTTGCTAAATGTTTCTCCACAGATAGCAAGGGAACGGTATTCTTTGGAAATCGTTTGGTAGTACCTAAGAATAGGGAACTAAGGCAACTCATCTTCAAAGAAGCCCATGACACACCCCTCTCGATTCATCCCGGTAGCACAAAAATGTACCGAGATCTACGCCAGAGATTTTGGTGGACTAGGATGAAGAGAGACATTGCTCAATTTGTTGCCGAATGTGATGTTTGTCGTTGCATTAAGGCAGAACATCAAAGACCTGCTGGTACACTTCAACCTTTGTCTATTCCAGAATGGAAATGGGACAAAGTCGGTATGGACTTCATCACCGGCTTTCCAAAAACCCAGAAAGGAAACAATGCCATCTTCGTTGTCATAGATAGGCTTTCCAAAGTTGCTCACTTCCTTCCCGTTCGCGATTCTATAACTGCTAGCCAGTTACCAGACTTGTACGTCTCTAGAATTGTGTCCCTTCACGGTGTTCCTTTGGAAATCAATTCTGATCGTGGTAGCCTTTTTACCTCTAGATTCTGGGGAAGCTTTCAGAATGCTATGGGAACTCATCTCTCCTTTAGTACAGCTTTCCATCCCCAGTCTAGCGGTCAAGTCGAAAGGGTTAACCAAATTCTCGAGTACATGCTCAGAGCTTGTGTTATCTCATTCGGAAAGAATTGGGAGAAATCTCTGCCATTCGCCGAATTTGCTTATAACAATAGTTTTCAATCTAGTCTGAACATGGCTCCTTTTGAACTCCTTTATGGACGACGATGTCGAACACCACTAAACTGGTCAGAAACCGATGAAAGACAATTCTTTGGACCGGACATGATCAAGGAAGCAGAAGAGCAAGTTCGCATTGTTCGTGATCAATTGAAAGCAGCTCAGACTTGTCAGAAAAGCTACTATGATCGTCATCATAGGCAAGAGAGCTACAATCTGGATGAGAAGGCTTACCTTCGGGTTACTCCTCTGAAGGGAACCCAACGTTTCGGTATCAAAGGCAAGTTGGCCCCATGTTACATCGGACCTTTCCGCATTCTTGCTAAACGTGGAGAAGTTTCCTACCAACTTGAACTACCCCCGCACCTTTCCCGAGTACATGATGTATTCCATGTGTCCCAACTCAGGCGTTGCTTCAAGGACCCCATCCGCGAAGTCAACCATGAAACGCTTGATCTCCAAGATGACCTTTCTTATCGAGAATACCCCGTCCATGTTCTTGATTCCGCAGAGCGTGTCACTCGTCGTCAGAAGATTAGGTTTCTGAAAGTGCAATGGTCACACCACTCTAAGAGAGAAGCTACGTGGGAAAGAGAAGACCGTCTCAGTGCCGAGTACCCCTCCTTCCTCCCGCAGACTTCTGAATCTCGGGACGAGATTCTGTTGAGTGGGGGCGAGTTGTCAGAACCCTCTGTTAGGTAATGTGCTAGGGTTAGCAAGTCTCTTGCATCATGTTAAAATTTCAAAAGAAATCTTTGAAATCAAAATCAAAGCAAATTGGGAGAAGAAACCCCCCAGAGGAATTAATTCAAAAGGCCAGATCAAAGTCTTCTCCAAAAATTCATGTTAGATTTTTGAAAAGTCTAATAAATGAGTGTGATCACATATCAAGTGATGTGGGACCCACCCCACGCTCATGGATTTTTCAAATATTCAAACAGTGCCTTGGAATTAATTAAAACCCCTATTTGAGTCAAGATTCAAATTATTTGAATTTTAAAAATGTTGAAACTTTATAAGTGGCTAGTCTATATTATTATGAGGCCATATAATTTTTTTTAGCATTTAATAAAATTCCTAGCTATTTATTTAGCACAGCAAAACAAAAAGGCAGAAAAGAAAACAGAAAAGAATTAAGAAAAAGGGGAGAGCTTACCTGTTGCCCAAGGGCGAGGCCCACCTTCCCAGCCGACCCAGCCCACCAGGGAGCTCCCCTGTCGTCTTCCCCGGGCACGACCACACAGCTGCGTGCCCGGCATGCCGCAGCTGTCGCCGTGGCCTCTCCTCAGCCCTCCCCTGCCTCCTTCTCGACGCCACGCACGCCAGGAGACGCCCCACGTCTCACTTTCCCCCTCCTCGCCCTCTGGTTCGTCCTCCCCGCGAAGAGCAACGAAGCACCGAAGCCCTAGCCGGCCATGGCTCTGCTCTGGCGTGGCCACTGAGCAAGCCGACGAGCCCCACCTTGTCCGTTCGACGCGCAACCGTCGACTCTGTCGAATCCCCCATTCAATTGAAGACGAAGAGCAACGCCGACGACGCCAACTTCAACCTCATACCCGCCGGAACCGCAAGTCGCCGTCGACGAATTCGCCGGCCACACAACCTTTCCGACCACGCCACCACCTCAGTTCGACTCACGGTGAGCTTCTGCTTCACCCAAGCTATCGCACGGCCGCCCCCTTCCTTCCTATCGTGTTCCGCCATGTGAGCAGGAGTCCGTCGCCGCCATGGCTGGTGGAGCTCTAGCCCCCGTGCGCTAGTGTCTTGACCGACTTGCCCATCACCCTCCTGGTGCTCCCAGCAACCTGTTGCACAAGGCAACGGTCAAAACGGCGCTCCAGAGCGCGAGTTCGACGATGCCCGAGCCACTGCCTCCGCCGTCTTCGACGCCGGCGAGGCTCCGGTGATCCCCGTGACCCCCTGGTGCCACCACTCGACACGGACGGCCTCCAGGAACACGCCCGTGCCCTCCGTTCCCCTCCCCGTGCCCCGGAGCCGATTCCGGCGAGGCGCCGCCGTGGCCAGAGCCACCGGCGTCAAGCCGGCGACATTAGGGCCCTTAACCACGTGCTAACCCCCCCCCCCCCCAGAGCCGATGACAAGTGGGCCCAGAACCTTAATCCCCCCCGGTTAGTTTAAACTAACCGGGTTAATTAACCCAGTGGATGACACCTCGGCCCCACACGTCAGCCCCCCCCTGACTCCAGCATGAGGTCATGCTGACGCAGTAAACCTTTTTCCAGAATAAAATGAATTAAAGAAATTCCAGAAAATCCAGAAAATAGCCCAATCTTTGGAAATTCAGAGAAAATTCATATCAACTCCAAATTGGACAAATAATATATGAAAAATGATCAGGAGAAAATAAGATATCCAAATATCCAACTTTCAACTTTGTTTGAGTTGATTTTAAATTGGGATCAGTAGCATTTTATATTTGATGTAAATGGAATTAAATCAAATTCAATTCAAAAGTTTTTGCAACTTGAACCATGGCAACATGCTACATTTCAATTACACATCAGAGGCATATCATACACATTTCAAAATGATTCAAATTGATCAAACAATGTCACATGTAACTTGGCTAAATTTGAATTCAAATTGGAGTTTGAATTTGCAATTCATTTTGCAATATACTCCATTTAAATGGAATTGCTTCACACATCAAAGCATATACTTTTGCAAGATTGACATGTGGTAGCTTATGCTTCACGCCAGTTGCGGCCACATGAAGAAAACTATCCTACCCGTGACCTTGAACTCGCTGCCGTAGTTCATGCCCTAACAACTTGGCGACATTACCTCCTTGATAATCGTTGCGAGATCTATTCCGACCACCAAAGCCTCAAATACATTTTCACCCAGCCAGATCTTAATCTCAGGCAAAGACGCTGGATTGAGTTGATAAAAGATTACGACGTAGGAATTTCTTACACCCCAGGCAAAGCCAATGTCATGGCTGATGCACTAAGTCGTAAGTCGTATTGTAACAACCTCATGTTACAACAGTATCAACCACTTCTTCATGAGGAATTACGCAAGCTTAATCTTGAGATTGTTCCTCATGGCTATATTTCTACCTTGGTGGAGAAACCAATTCTTGAGGATCAAATCATAGTTGCCCAAAGGCGTGCACGAGATGTTCGCCGGATCAAGGAGAACATTGTTAGCGGAGTTGCTAAATGTTTCTCCACAGATAGCAAGGGAACGGTATTCTTTGGAAATCGTTTGGTAGTACCTAAGAATAGGGAACTAAGGCAACTTATCTTCAAAGAAGCCCATGACACACCCCTCTCGATTCATCCCGGTAGCACAAAAATGTACCGAGATCTACGCCAGAGATTTTGGTGGACTAGGATGAAGAGAGACATTGCTCAATTTGTTGCCGAATGTGATGTTTGTCGTTGCATTAAGGCAGAACATCAAAGACCTGCTGGTACACTTCAACCTTTGTCTATTCCAGAATGGAAATGGGACAAAGTCGGTATGGACTTCATCACCGGCTTTCCAAAAACCCAGAAAGGAAACAATGCCATCTTCGTTGTCATAGATAGGCTTTCCAAAGTTGCTCACTTCCTTCCCGTTCGCGATTCTATAACTGCTAGCCAGTTACCAGACTTGTACGTCTCTAGAATTGTGTCCCTTCACGGTGTTCCTTTGGAAATCAATTCTGATCGTGGTAGCCTTTTTACCTCTAGATTCTGGGGAAGCTTTCAGAATGCTATGGGAACTCATCTCTCCTTTAGTACAGCTTTCCATCCCCAGTCTAGCGGTCAAGTCGAAAGGGTTAACCAAATTCTCGAGTACATGCTCAGAGCTTGTGTTATCTCATTCGGAAAGAATTGGGAGAAATCTCTGCCATTCGCCGAATTTGCTTATAACAATAGTTTTCAATCTAGTCTGAACATGGCTCCTTTTGAACTCCTTTATGGACGACGATGTCGAACACCACTAAACTGGTCAGAAACCGGTGAAAGACAATTCTTTGGACCGGACATGATCAAGGAAGCAGAAGAGCAAGTTCGCATTGTTCGTGATCAATTGAAAGCAGCTCAGACTTGTCAGAAAAGCTACTATGATCGTCATCATAGGCAAGAGAGCTACAATCTGGATGAGAAGGCTTACCTTCGGGTTACTCCTCTGAAGGGAACCCAACGTTTCGGTATCAAAGGCAAGTTGGCCCCATGTTACATCGGACCTTTCTGCATTCTTGCTAAACGTGGAGAAGTTTCCTACCAACTTGAACTACCCCCGCACCTTTCCCGAGTACATGATGTATTCCATGTGTCCCAACTCAGGCGTTGCTTCAAGGACCCCATCCGCGAAGTCAACCATGAAACGCTTGATCTCCAAGATGACCTTTCTTATCGAGAATACCCCGTTCATGTTCTTGATTCCGCAGAGCGTGTCACTCGTCGTCAGAAGATTAGGTTTCTGAAAGTGCAATGGTCACACCACTCTGAGAGAGAAGCTACGTGGGAAAGAGAAGACCGTCTCAGTGCCGAGTACCCCTCCTTCCTCCCGCAGACTTCTGAATCTCGGGACGAGATTCTGTTGAGTGGGGGCGAGTTGTCAGAACCCTCTGTTAGGTAATGTGCTAGGGTTAGCAAGTCTCTTGCATCATGTTAAAATTTCAAAAGAAATCTTTGAAATCAAAATCAAAGCAAATTGGGAGAAGAAACCCCCCAGAGGAATTAATTCAAAAGGCCAGATCAAAGTCTTCTCCAAAAATTCATGTTAGATTTTTGAAAAGTCTAATAAATGAGTGTGATCACATATCAAGTGATGTGGGACCCACCCCACGCTCATGGATTTTTCAAATATTCAAACAGTGCCTTGGAATTAATTAAAACCCCTATTTGAGTCAAGATTCAAATTATTTGAATTTTAAAAATGTTGAAACTTCATAAGTGGCTAGTCTATATTATTATGAGGCCATATAAAATTTTTTAGCATTTAATAAAATTCCTAGCTATTTATTTAGCACAGCAAAACAAAAAGGCAGAAAAGAAAACAGAAAAGAATTAAGAAAAAGGGGAGAGCTTACCTGTTTCCCAAGGGCGAGGCCCACCTTCCCAGCCGACCCAGCCCACCAGGGAGCTCCCCTGTCGTCTTCCCCGGGCACGAGCACACAGCTGCGTTCCCGGCATGCCGCAGCTGTCGCCGTGGCTTCTCCTCAGCCCTCCCCTGCCTCCTTCTCGACGCCACGCACGCCAGGAGACGCCCCACATCTCACTTTCCCCCTCCTCGCCCTCTGGTTCGTCCTCCCCGCGAAGAACAACGAAGCACCGAAGCCCTGGCCGGCCATGGCTCTGCTTCGGCGTGGCCACTGAGCAAGCCGACGAGCCCCACCTTGTCCGTTCGACGCGCAACCGTCGACTTCGTCGAATCCCCCATTCAATCGAAGACGAAGGGCAACGCCGACGACGCCAGCTTCAACCTCATACCCGCCGGAACCGCAAGTCGCCGTCGACGAATTCGCCGGCCACACAGCCTCTCCGACCACGCCACCACCTCAGTTCGACTCACGGTGAGCTTCTGCTTCACCCAAGCTATCGCACGGCCACCCCCTTCCTTCCTATCGTGTTCCGCCATGTGAGCAGGAGTCCGTCGCCGCCATGGCTGGTGGAGCTCTAGCCCCCGTGCGCTAGTGTCTTGACCGACTTGCCCATCACCCTCCTGGTGCTCCCAGCAACCTGTTGCACAAGGCAACGGTCAAAACGGCGCTCCAGAGCGCGAGTTCGACGATGCCCGAGCCACTGCCTCCGCCGTCTTCGACGCCGGCGAGGCTCCGGTGATCCCCGTGACCCCCTGGTGCCACCACTCGACACGGACGGCCTCCAGGAACACGCCCGTGCCCTCCGTTCCCCTCCCCGTGCCCCGGAGCCGATTCCGGCGAGGCGCCGCCGTGGCCAGAGCCACCGGCGTCAAGCCGGCGACATTAGGGCCCTTAACCACGTGCTAACCCCCCCCCCCAGAGCCGATGACAAGTGGGCCCAGAACCTTAATCCCCCCCGTTTAGTTTAAACTAACCGGGTTAATTAACCCAGTGGATGACACCTCGGCCCCACACGTCAGCCCCCCCCTGACTCCAGCATGAGGTCATGCTGACGCAGTAAACCTTTTTCCAGAATAAAATGAATTAAAGAAATTCCAGAAAATCCAGAAAATAGCCCAATCTTTGGAAATTCAGAGAAAATTCATATCAACTCCAAATTGGACAAATAATATATGAAAAATGATCAGGAGAAAATAAGATATCGAAATATCCAACTTTCAACTTTGTTTGAGTTGATTTTAAATTGGGATCAGTAGCATTTTATATTTGATGTAAATGGAATTAAATCAAATTCAATTCAAAAGTTTTTGCAACTTGAACCATGGCAACATGCTACATTTCAATTACACATCAGAGGCATATCATACACATTTCAAAATGATTCAAATTGATCAAACAATGTCACATGTAACTTGGCTAAATTTGAATTCAAATTGGAGTTTGAATTTGCAATTCATTTTGCAATATACTCCATTTAAATGGAATTGCTTCACACATCAAAGCATATACTTTTGCAAGATTGACATGTGGTAGCTTATGCTTCACGCCAGTTGCGGCCACATGAAGAAAACTATCCTACCCGTGACCTTGAACTCGCTGCCGTAGTTCATGCCCTAACAACTTGGCGACATTACCTCCTTGATAATCGTTGCGAGATCTATTCCGACCACCAAAGCCTCAAATACATTTTCACCCAGCCAGATCTTAATCTCAGGCAAAGACGCTGGATTGAGTTGATAAAAGATTACGACGTAGGAATTTCTTACACCCCAGGCAAAGCCAATGTCATGGCTGATGCACTAAGTCGTAAGTCGTATTGTAACAACCTCATGTTACAACAGTATCAACCACTTCTTCATGAGGAATTACGCAAGCTTAATCTTGAGATTGTTCCTCATGGCTATATTTCTACCTTGGTGGAGAAACCAATTCTTGAGGATCAAATCATAGTTGCCCAAAGGCGTGCACGAGATGTTCGCCGGATCAAGGAGAACATTGTTAGCGGAGTTGCTAAATGTTTCTCCACAGATAGCAAGGGAACGGTATTCTTTGGAAATCGTTTGGTAGTACCTAAGAATAGGGAACTAAGGCAACTCATCCTCAAAGAAGCCCATGACACACCCCTCTCGATTCATCCCGGTAGCACAAAAATGTACCGAGATCTACGCCAGAGATTTTGGTGGACTAGGATGAAGAGAGACATTGCTCAATTTGTTGCCGAATGTGATGTTTGTCGTTGCATTAAGGCAGAACATCAAAGACCTGCTGGTACACTTCAACCTTTGTCTATTCCAGAATGGAAATGGGACAAAGTCGGTATGGACTTCATCACCGGCTTTCCAAAAACCCAGAAAGGAAACAATGCCATCTTCGTTGTCATAGATAGGCTTTCCAAAGTTGCTCACTTCCTTCCCGTTCGCGATTCTATAACTGCTAGCCAGTTACCAGACTTGTACGTCTCTAGAATTGTGTCCCTTCACGGTGTTCCTTTGGAAATCAATTCTGATCGTGGTAGCCTTTTTACCTCTAGATTCTGGAGAAGCTTTCAGAATGCTATGGGAACTCATCTCTCCTTTAGTACAGCTTTCCATCCCCAGTCTAGCGGTCAAGTCGAAAGGGTTAACCAAATTCTCGAGTACATGCTCAGAGCTTGTGTTATCTCATTCGGAAACAATTGGGAGAAATCTCTGCCATTCGCCGAATTTGCTTATAACAATAGTTTTCAATCTAGTCTGAACATGGCTCCTTTTGAACTCCTTTATGGACGACGATGTCGAACACCACTAAACTGGTCAGAAACCGGTGAAAGACAATTCTTTGGACCGGACATGATCAAGGAAGCAGAAGAGCAAGTTCGCATTGTTCGTGATCAATTGAAAGCAGCTCAGACTTGTCAGAAAAGCTACTATGATCGTCATCATAGGCAAGAGAGCTACAATCTGGATGAGAAGGCTTACCTTTGGGTTACTCCTCTGAAGGGAACCCAACGTTTCGGTATCAAAGGCAAGTTGGCCCCATGTTACATCGGACCTTTCCGCATTCTTGCTAAACGTGGAGAAGTTTCCTACCAACTTGAACTACCCCCGCACCTTTCCCGAGTACATGATGTATTCCATGTGTCCCAACTCAGGCGTTGCTTCAAGGACCCCATCCGCGAAGTCAACCATAAAACGCTTGATCTCCAAGATGACCTTTCTTATCGAGAATACCCCGTTCATGTTCTTGATTCCGCAGAGCGTGTCACTCGTCGTCAGAAGATTAGGTTTCTGAAAGTGCAATGGTCACACCACTCTGAGAGAGAAGCTACATGGGAAAGAGAAGACCGTCTCAGTGCCGAGTACCCCTCCTTCCTCCCGCAGACTTCTGAATCTCGGGACGAGATTCTGTTGAGTGGGGGCGAGTTGTCAGAACCCTCTGTTAGGTAATGTGCTAGGGTTAGCAAGTCTCTTGCATCATGTTAAAATTTCAAAAGAAATCTTTGAAATCAAAATCAAAGCAAATTGGGAGAAGAAACCCCCCAGAGGAATTAATTCAAAAGGCCAGATCAAAGTCTTCTCCAAAAATTCATGTTAGATTTTTGAAAAGTCTAATAAATGAGTGTGATCACATATCAAGTGATGTGGGACCCACCCCATGCTCATGGATTTTCAAATATTCAAACAGTGCCTTGGAATTAATTAAAAACCCCTATTTGAGTCAAGATTCAAATTATTTGAATTTTCAAAATGTTGAAACTTTATAAGTGGCTAGTCTATATTATTATGAGGCCATATAAATTTTTTTAGCATTTAATAAAATTCCTAGCTATTTATTTAGCACAGCAAAACAAAATGGCAGAAAAGAAAACAGAAAAGAATTAAGAAAAAGGGGAGAGCTTACCTATTGCCCAAGGGCGAGGCCCACCTTCCCAGCCGACCCAGCCCACCAGGGAGCTCCCCTGTCGTCTTCCCCGGGCACGAGCACACAGCTGCGTGCCCGGCATGCCGCAGCTGTCGCTGTGGCCTCTCCTCAGCCCTCCCCTGCCTCCTTCTCGACGCCACGCACGCCAGGAGACGCCCCACGTCTCACTTTCCCCCTCCTCGCCCTCTGGTTCGTCCTCCCCGCGAAGAACAACGAAGCACCGAAGCCCTAGCCGGCCATGGCTCTGCTCCGGCGTGGCCACTGAGCAAGCCGACGAGCCCCACCTTGTCCGTTCGACGCGCAACCGTCGACTCCGTCGAATCCCCCATTCAATCGAAGACGAAGAGCAACGCCGATGACGCCAGCTTCAACCTCATACCCGCCGGAACCGCAAGTCGCCGTCGACGAATTCGCCGGCCACACAGCCTCCCCGACCACGCCACCACCTCAGTTCGACTCACGGTGAGCTTCTGCTTCACCCAAGCTATCGCACGGCCGCCCCCTTCCTTCCTATCGTGTTCCGCCATGTGAGAAGGAGTCCGTCGCCGCCATGGCTGGTGGAGCTCTAGCCCCCGTGCGCTAGTGTCTCGACCGACTTTCCCATCACCCTCCTGGTGCTCCCAGCAACCTGTTGCACAAGGCAACGGTCAAAACGGCGCTACAGAGCGCGAGTTCGACGATGCCCGAGCCACTGCCTCCGCCGTCTTCGACGCCGGCGACGCTCCGGTGATCCTCGTGACCCCCTGGTGCCACCACTCGACACGGACGGCCTCCAGGAACACGCCCGTGCCCTCCGTTCCCCTCCCCGTGCCCCGGAGCCGATTCCGGCGAGGCGCCGCCGTGGCCAGAGCCACCGGCGTCAAGCCGGTGACATTAGGGCCCTTAACCACGTGCTAACCACCCCCCCCCCCCCAGAGCCGATGACAAGTGGGCCCAGAACCTTAATTAACCCAGTGGCTGACACCTCGGCCCCACACGTCAGCCCCCCCCCCTTGACTCCAGCATGAGGTCATGCTGACGCAGTAAACCTTTTTCCAGAATAAAATGAATTAAAGAAATTCCAGAAAATCCAGAAAATAGCCCAATCTTTGGAAATTCATAGAAAATTCATAACAACTCCAAATTGGACAAATAATATATGAAAAATGATCAGGAGAAAATAAGATATCCAAATATCCTACTGTCAACTTTGTTTGAGTTGATTTTAAATTGGGATCAGTAGCATTTTCTATTTGATGTAAATGGAATTAAATCAAATTCAATTCAAAAGTTTTTGCAACTTGAACCATGGAAACATGCTACATTTCAATTACACATCAGAGGCATATCATACACATTTCAAAATGATTCAAATTGATCAAACAATGTCACATGTAACTTGGCTAAATTTGAATTCAAATTGGAGTTTGAATTTGCAATTCATTTTGCAATATACTCCATTTAAATGGAATTGCTTCACACATCAAAGCATATACATCAAGTTTCAACCTTCCATCATGTGATTGCGCATTGTATTTACTTTTCTACCTTGTTTGTTGTTTGTCGAGTAGAGGGGGAACCGGAGCAGGAGGTTGTCCCCTTCGTTGAAGACCCCGAACCCGAAACTCGTCAGCAAGGCAAGCAAACCCCCATTGATCATGTCGATAAAATCCCACTTCCCTCTCAAGTCTCGCTTATGCATTGTATAGGATGATTACCATGCTACGGTTCTACCGCATAGATGAACCCATTCCTTTGCATGACCTATCATTTTGTCACAGTAGTAAGCAAACCACAATCCTAGCAAATGTAGGACTTGATTGATATCATGTGGCCCCTGCAATTGTTACTGCTTATTGCATGCTTAGAGTGATACCATGATGATACTGTTATGTGAGTCGGGATGGTAGTGATCATGATGTTGATGGTAGAAAAGTGTTGGTGAATCTACCCTAATACAAGGTGAACGACGAGAGGCTGTGTAGGAGTACACGGTGGGTTGTCTCGTTGAACACCGCCCTAAGTCCGAGTTCTTGTGTGGTGATCCAAGATGAAGAGTACAACCACACATTGGGCTCACTGACCCCTCTCAGCTTACTAACTCATCCCTTTCGATGTCCAGATGTCGCAATAGTTCGGAGTTCTAGTAGGCTTGTGGCCTGGATGCTAAGTGAGAGAACGGCTCACCCGAGACCGGCTTATGCACCACGCACACATCACTTGGGTCCACTTCGGTAAACCGGCCGGGTTCACGATAGTGGTAGCCAACCCAAGTAGGCGGCTTTCTCGGACTAGATCGGCTATGAGGTAACAGTTGTGGTGAGCATCCTCGCTGGCACCCCTTGAATGGTGTTGAGATCAAAGGCGGTAAATGATGATCATGTGTGTGTAGCAGTACACCCCTGCAGGGTTAACAAAACTATTCGCGTCCGCAGTTATGGACTGCTTGGAAAGCTTAGCTTGATTATTAGACTACTTGAACTGGATACTTCTAAAACACACCAAGATAAGTGTGAGTGCTATGGCGTGCTTTCTCGTGGGGAAGTCGAGGAAGGCACCATAGTGGTGTAATTGGTTGGAGAAAGTAGTGGACTCGTGTACGCTTGTTACCTCAAGTCTGGTACTCGTAGTTCAGGACTAGCCAAGTCAAAGCTGGCACTTCTGCAAGTGAAACCCCACCTCCCTTTACCTTGATACATGTGCATGAGTAGTATAGCTCCTATGTAAGTCTTGCTGAGTACGACTTTGTACTCACGTTTGGTTAATCTATGTTTTAGATGAACCCACTGACCCCGAAGGTGGCTTCTTCATCGAGCTGGACGACTGAAGATCAAGCGACTGGTTCCCTCGTGGAGGGCATGTGTTTAAATAAGGCTTCTTAAGCCATTTGTTAAACTTGTCTGTACTCAGACATACTTTGCTTCCGCTTGTGTTGTAATGTTGGATCACATGTTTGTGATCTCTGTGTGCACTCTATGAGAGTTATCAATAAAAATGTATACTTTGTAGAGAATTGCAATGATACCTACTGTTCATACAAGGCATGTGTGCTGCGTGTATGTTTATAACATGCATGTCTTTGTATGGGTTTTCGAGACCTTAGTTGTGATCTGGCTGGCGGTCTTTTATACACCTAGTGGCCCTTAGATGTGCGCAGATTGGGGCATCGCGATGCGATTGCTCGAGACTCCGTCTCGTGCAAACTTTGATGTATGATCGAGCCCGCCCTAGACCCCGACTAAGTGATCGGGCTGGAGTAAGTCTATGTAAGGGTTATAATACAATCGATAGTATGGTTGAGGCGACTTGTCTATGAGTATGGGAGTTCACCACCCATATCATTTAGACTTGTGTGCGGACGATGAGGACCCATTTCAGTTGATCATCCGGCCTGGATGGGATGCCCCTCACGTTCGATGCTCTCCGAGAACGTTCTGTGCTTGGCCTTGTCTGCTTAGACAAGTGGGTACGGTTCTCGGCTCTCCATATGATTGTGTTGTAGCGAGGCTTGCATACGCTAACCCCGGGTCCCGACAGACTTGGTATCAGAGCAGGACTGACTATAGGACTAGCAGCCTTGGCCGAAGTCGAATCTAGCCTTCTATAGTTATATAGTTACTCTGGGTATATAAGGGAACAACATAAGGCTTCTTTTTTCTCCTTACCCCCTTCGTTCTGAGTTCTGAGTCACCCTCATCTTATTCTACGGGGAGATAGGACTAGGCCCTCCTCTGTCTGATTAGAACATCTCGTTGTTTGCTTCCTTGTAGCCGTAGGAAAGTTGTGATCGGTTTGTTAGAGTGGTTATGCTTCCTGATTTCTTACATCGTATGTAAGTGCTGTTTCCATGTTGTAAGAAATTGTCTTTTTCTTGCAATTACAGCCGTTATGCTGTCCGAGTCATTCCAGGTTTATCTCATAATCTGATGCATTTGCAAACTCCTTCTTTCTGTTTCATATGGCAGATCTTCCCCCTCGGCAGATTGTTCGTTTGACCAGGTGCCTCGGTGTGCGTGGCCATCCCGCCACGTTGATCGAGATGATGTCCTATGTGGGATATCGATGGTATCCTGAGTACACCGTTGAGGAGCAGTTCCATGACTTCAACCAGACCCAGTTCCACTGCATTCTCAGGATCTACCCGCACCACGTTGGAGTCACTTAGCCTATCCACTTTGGACATGGCATTGGCATTACCAAGAACATGGCTGTGAAGGATGCTGCATACTCATGTATTACACTGCTGAGAGAGGAGCACACTATGCTGAGAGAGACCTCATTCCGCTATATCCCTGCTGCACTTCCACGAGAAGAGGGATATTACACCGGACTCTACTCAGATCACTCTGTAGAAGATCCAGTACTTCAGATGACTGCTAGGTTCGCTTGTGATCGAGATCGTGATGCACGCTCTCTCCGTTTCGAGCTTCACGCCACTCGTGTTCGTCTGTATCGAGCACTGACCCTTTTGGCACCCTTCGTGAGCGTTGGATCAGCATGTTTTTCCTACATATTTGATTGTATTGAAGTCACAAGGTTTGGATATTATATTGGGCATGGATTGGCTAGCCAAGTACCAAGGTGTTATTGGTTTTGCCAGTCGGTCTATCACTCTCTGTAAACCGAGTGGACGGAAGATCAGATATGTATCCAAGTATAAGCATCAACACGCTCAAGTGAATTCTCTTAAGGGGGGTAGCCTGGATGATGTGCGTGTTGTGAGGGATTATCCGGATGTGTTTCCGGAGGAGTTTCCAGGTATGCCACCGGATAGGGAGATTGAGTTCCTTATTGATTTAATACCAGGCACTGGGCCTATTGCTAAGAGATCGTATAGGATGCCCGCTAAGGAACTTGCAGAGTTGAAGGAACAGATCAGAGAGTTGCAGGCAAAGGGTTTCATTCGCCCAAGCTCGTCACCTTGGGGATTTCCAGTGTTGTTTGTTGAGAAGAAGGATGGAACCCAGAGGATGTGTGGTTATTACCGTTCTCTAAATGATGTTACTATCAAGAACAAGTATCCTCTACCTGTGATTAATGATCTATTTGACCAGTTGGAGGGAGCTTGTGTATTCTCTAAGATTGATCTTCGTTCTGGTTATCATCAAGTGAAGATTCGGGAGAAGGATATTCTGAAGACTGCTTTTACTACAAGGTATGGGTTGTATGAGTATACTGTTATGTCATTTGGATTGACTAATGCTCCTGCATACTTCATGAATATGATGAACAAGATTTTTATGGAGTTCTTGGATAAATTCGTTGTGGTGTTCATTGATGATATATTGGTGTATTCCAAGAATCAGCAATAGCATGAGGCACATTTGCGTTTGGTATTGGAAAAGCTCAGGGAGCACAAGTTGTATGCCAAGTTCAGCAAGTGTGAGTTTTGGTTGAAGGAGGTAGGATTCCTTGGACATGTTGTGTCAGGAGAAGGAGTAGCTGTGGACCCATCCAAGGTTTCAACAGTTACAGAATGGGAGACACCCGCGACAGTTGGAGACATTCGCAGTTTCTTGGGCCTTGCAGGATACTATAGGAGGTTCATTGAGAATTTGTCCAAGCTTGCAAAACCAATGACTGAGCTGTTGAAGAAAGAGAATAAGTTTGTTTGGAGTGAGGCATGTGAGACCAGCTTTCAGGAGTTGAAGAAACGGTTAGTAACAGGACCTTTTTATGTTTGCCTGATATACATAAGGATTTCCAAGTATATTGTGATGCATCTCGTCGAGGACTTGGTTGTGTTTTGATGCAAGGGGGTAGAGTTGTTGCTTATGCTTCACGGCAGCTTAAGAACCATGAGCAGAACTATCCTACACATGATTTGGAGTTAGCTGCAGTTGTTCATGCTTTGAAAACATGGAGGCAGTATCTTGTTGGAAATCATTGCGATGTTTTTACTGATCATAAGAGTTTGAAGTATATCTTTACTCAGAAGGAGTTGAACCTCAGGCAGAGTAGATGGATGGAGCTTATTAAGGATTATGATATGAATGTGCAGTATCATCCTGGTAAAGCGAATGTGTTTGTCGAGGCTTTGAGCCGTAAGAGTCATATCAATTTTGCTAAGGTTGAGGATATGCCACGTGAGTTATGTGAGCAGTTCAAGAATCTCAGGTTGGAGATAGTTCCTAAGGGATATGTTGCAACATTGGAGGTGAAGCCAAATCTGTTGGAAAGAATCAGAGAAGCACAGAAGGGTGATGCAGAAATTGATGAGATAAAGGTGAATATGACCAAGGGAAAAGCAGAGGGTTTCCGTGAGGATGAGCATGGAGCCATTTGGTTTGAGGAGCGCATTTGTGTACCGCAGGATGCAGAGATCAGGAAGTTGATTCTTCAGGAGGCACATGATTCACCTTATTCTATTCATCCCGGGAATACCAAGATGTATTTGGATTTCAAGGAGAGATTTTGGTGGCCTAGCCTGAAGCGAGAGATAGCTTAGTATATTGCATTGTGTGATGTTTGCCAGAGAGACAAAGCTGAGCATCAAAAGCCAGCAGGATTGTTGCAGCCTTTTCCTATACCAGATTGGAAGTGGGATCAGATAGGTATGGACTTTATTACAGGATTACCCAGGACCCGGTCCGGATATGATTCTATTTGGGTGATTGTTGATCGTTTAACCAAGGTTGCTCACTTCATTCCAGTAAAGACAACTTATAACAGTGCCAAGCTAACCAAGATTTATATGTCCAAGATCGTGTGTTTGCATGGAGTTCCAAGCAAGGTTGTGTTTGATAGAGGTACTCAATTTACTTCGAAGTTTTGGCGTCAGTTGCATGAGACCTTGGGCACTAGGCTAGAGTTCAGTACAGCATTCCATCCTCAGACAGATGGGCAGACCGAGAGAGTCAATCAGATCTTGGAGGATATGTGGAGGGCTTGTGCGTTGGATTATGGTTCGAGTTGGGACGACAACTTACCGTATGCTGAGTTCTCATACAACAACAGTTACCAGGCTAGTCTTTAGATGGCACCATTCGAGTTACTGTATGGCAGGAAGTGCAGCACTCCGTTGATGTGGGATGAGGTAGGAGAACGTCAGTTGTTTGGACCTGACCTGATCAAAGATGCTGAGGAGAAAGTCAAGTTGATCCATGATAGACTGAAGATAGCACAGTCCAGGCAGAAGAGTTATGCAGATGCTAAGCGCAAGGATGTAACCTATGACGTTGGAGACCGTGCATATCTCAGAGTTTCACCAATTCGCGGAATCAAGAGGTTTGGAATCAAGGGCAAGTTAGCACCACGTTTTGTGGGGCCTTACAAGATCTTGGAGCGCAGAGGAGAGGTAGCTTATCAGTTGGAGTTGCCAGAAGCCTTGTCAGGAGTTCATGATGTGTTTCACGTATCCCAGCTGAAGAAGTGTTATGCAGAGATGGCAGATATTCCTTTGAGAGATACAGTGCCACTTGAGGCGATTAAGTTGGAGAGTGGCCTGACTTATGAGAAGAAACCTATGAAGATTATGGAGACTGCAGAAAGAGTTACCCGCACCAAGACAATCAGGCTATGCAAGGTTCAGTGGGATCATCACACCGAAGAGGAGGCAACTTGGGAGCGTGAAGAAGATCTGAAGCAAGACCACCCGCATCTCTTTGCTAGCCAGCCCGAATCTCGAGGACGAGATTCATCTTAAGGGGGGTAGGTTTGTAACATCCCAATTTTCTAAATTCGGATGTTAATAGATCATCATATGCATCTCATGCTTCTTCCGCATTTTTCTGGAGTTTTAAAATATTTTTATACATTTTTCAACACATGGCAGTTCGCTAGAGAGGATATAAAAGTACTTATCCCCATTTTTATTTTGGTGGAAAATAGTTTAAAATATTTTTGGGAGACTTTTTAAATTTACTTTGAGGTCATAAATATTTTCTAAAAATATTTTGGGAATTTATTTATGCTCCGGAAAAGTTTTTAAATCAATCTTCGGAGTTTTCGGTATTTTTAAAATGCCAGAAAAGTATTTTAAAATATTTAAAAATAAGTTTCAAAGTTTTTATTTTTATTTAACATTTTGGTAAAGCTAAAAATTGAGTTTTATTATTTTAAAAATATTGGCGAAGACGGAATTTAAAAATAATTTTTCGTGTTTTTTCTCAAACTATTTTGGGCCTAACGGGCCGTTCTGTTTTTTCCGCGGACCGAATTAGAGTTTTATTCGGATTAAAAAAAAGGTTTTGCGGATCGGGTTATATAAACCCGCGGACCCGCGGGGATTAGGGTTTCCAAACCCGTAACCGCGCCGCCCGACCCGCCAGCCGCCGCCGCCCGTTCCGACCGCCGCCGCCGTCCGCGCCGCCGCGCCGCCGCCACCGACGGGAGCCGCCGCTGCCGCGCCGTTGTCACGCCGCCGCCGCCCCACCGTCCAACCGCCCTCGCCGTTGGCCGCCGCGCGCCGACGGGCGCAGGCCGAGCCGCCGCTGGACAGCCGCCGGAGCCCCCGGCCAGATCCGTTTTCTCTCGCGCAGGGACCCGATCGCGTTTTTATGTTATTTTAATTACAGATAGGCCCCTGTTTGCAGTTTAGACCCCGAAATCGCGCGGTACCATTTTCGCGAGTACTTTTTAACCGTAACTCGGAATAGAGTGATTTCAGTTGCGTTGCGACCGTGGTGAAATTTCCTAGCCAGTAGACCAAGTTTTACAGAAGTTCTAAGTTTTAAAATTTGAATCCAAAGTTGATCCAAATTTGAACTTCCGGCAGCCGTAACTTTTTACCGGTGCGCCCTTTTGCACCGTTTCTTTTTGCGTTGGTTTTATTTTGACAAGTACTTTAAGTTTAGCTACTGTTAGGCAAGCTTTTCTACTGTTCTTTGAATGTTTATTACTGTTTGAGAATTTTTGTATTGAATATATGTTGATTGGTGCTATGTTTGCTCGTATAGATTGTCCGGAGTGTGCCGCCTCGTTTTGTGAGGATTGTGACCGTCAGGACCAGGAAGAAGGCAAGTGATGCTTTGAACATACTCATACCTATATTTTCTATATGCATTATGTTAAGGAATATCACCGTATTGCATGATAGGTAGTTTACTTACTGTTGCTGCAAACCAGTTAGGATAGCCACATGACTTGACTTGTTTTTGATAGATCAACCTAGCCCGTGTTGTTACTTTATTGCTATGCTTTGTAGACGTGGTTTGGGTTGTGAGAATTCATGGAGTGCATGTGAGCTATTTAATAATTTGCGCAGCAAATTCTTAATAAATAGAAATCACCTCTGGACGGGCAGGGAATGCATCCTGGTGCTCATGCCTTGGATAAGGAGGGACCAGGGCTAAATTCTTCCGGAATGGTTGTTTGGGTGGTGAACCGGGTGCGTCATGGCGAGTACCCACTGACGCAGTGGGCGCCGTCCAGGCTCAAAAAGATCAGACATGCAATATTACTAGTAGCTTCCGTGTACAGCCACTGGCTATATGGGCTCTAGCTTAGCACGAGTACGTTGTGGGGAACCTGGCCCTGGTAGCTAGCTGATGTAGATGTGTGTTAGGTGTACCGGCTACCAAAGGGTGGAGGCAACCTCTTCAGAAAGTCTTTGTCTCAATCTTCGGGTTGAGTCCAGTGCGGAACGTGTACAACCTCTGCAGAGCGTATAAACTGATCATGATTAGCCGTGTCCACGGTTACGGATGAACTTTGAGCAACTAGTCAGTACTGTTGTTGAATGATCTTGACAGATGAACACTTAATAAAAAAATTGTGGGAAAGAGTAGCATGGGTTGCTGTGTGTTTCAGGTAGAATTCAACTTAAAACTTTGACTAGTTTAGTCCAGGAGAAAATTGGATTTCTGCAAAACTAAACCATAAGCCTTTCCTTTGACTTACCTTGCATGTAGTTGTAGGTCCTTTATATAAACTTTTCC
This sequence comes from Bromus sterilis, assembly GCA_950022295.1. NCBI lineage: Eukaryota > Viridiplantae > Streptophyta > Magnoliopsida > Poales > Poaceae > Bromus > Bromus sterilis. The sequence goes on from OX465595.1 coordinate 301,039,407, forward strand.
GTGTCACTTGCCATACAAATCAGATGTACTGACCCGTTGTCGGGCTGTAACCTTCAGTGTTGCAGGTTTTTCAGACGATCAGGAATGTGCGTTTAGGGGTTGCGAGTCTACACTCAGCATGTTCGCATGTGGTTCTTGATGGGACTCCACGTTATTTGCTTTTGCTTCCGCTATATTTATATTTGAATAAGCTAGCCTTGAGCTATGCAACTTGTTATATATTTTACTCTGGATCATACGTTGTAATAATGATGCACTTGTACTTTGATATACATCTATAATACTGTGTGGGCCAGCGATTTCGATCCAGGGACTGGCACTTGAGCACACAGACTTCAATTCTGTGTGAATTGGGTCGCTACACATCATCAATAGCATATTTCCTCTTCTCATGGAGTCATTTCAGCGGAACGTTTTCCGTTGCGTTACTCTGTTATCTAGAGGCAGGGTCAATCACCCTGGTCAAAGAATTCACTTTTCTCCCATTGGTTTATTCCTTGAGAACCATCTTCTCATTCACCAATTCAAGCAATACAAGTTTTGCTATTTGGGAAGGTGTGTTTTACAATTGCTCACAACTCTAATGCAAAGAAAGTTATATCATATAAAACTTCTAGAAACTTTCTAACACCATCATCATATGGAGTCATCAGCTTAATTAAATTCAGAATGGTTTCCTTATTTCATGAAGTGGGTGTTTTAACTTAATAAATTATAACAACTTTTTTCATTCAAAATAGCATTAGTGTAAGGGGAATGTATTTAGACCATACTACATTTTAGTATGACTACGAATGGTTAGGTGCTTGAGCACTTTAAACTTCCATCATAATTTGTGGCATTATTTCCACAAGTCTCCCATTTATGTCAACTATAAGACTCATCACTTTGATCACATGATGGTGATTTGTATTCTTATATCCAACTTCACTGTGATTCCGTAATCTTAGATTTATGATATTAATTGAATGCCTTGTTCAATTAATCATGCGAAGCATCTTTAATGATTATTCATGCGCTTGGTTAATACATCATTTATGTACAATGTTTGGCGCAAGTTCTACTTTGCTAGAACTCCGTCATTAGTCATCTTGGTTGATAATAAATTCATGAGTTAATAGATCGAGTATCTAATGACTTCATCATTTATGAATTCATCTCATGCATTTAGTATGGTTATGACTTTTGACCTTATTGTTATTCATAATAACTTAATCATTAAACATTGAATATCACTTGACAATTATGGTGTTTTATAAATGCTTCTATCATATTATAAACTCCATTGCAATCATAGTATAAGCACACTTTATTCATCAAACTTGAACAACTGACTTGTCTCAAAATATGAATAACTTTGTCTCGCGAGATGCAAGACATACCACTAAGTGTTCATATTCGATTGATTACAAAAGATTTATCTAATACTCTAAGTATAATCCTATGATAGATGTCTTGGTGAAATCTTGGTGGCCATCAACTGTCTTGGATCCATCAATCCTGGATCGCACCTCTTCCCGTCCATGCAACAGCAGGCCCTGTTTTCATAAAACAGAACAAGTATCAAATACTTATTAAACTGCAAATGTTGTATAAGGGAACAAACATTTATAACGAGTATATCAAACATATACCTTCTCCATCAACAATTTCTCCTTCAATGGATTCTACCTCTAAATCTCGGAGGTTGACCATGAACTCAAAGAACTGAAGGCTTTCACCTCTTCCGACATAGTCATGGACAAAGTCTGTGTAACTCGGTGGAAGCGAGTGTAGCACCGTGTTTATAGCAGAATCCTCTGTGGTCCAATAGTCAAAGTCCTCTACGAGTTTCAGATATAGCCCATGCATCTTGGCTACGTGAGTTTTCAGACAAGTGTTCTCTTCCATCTTTGTAGTAAGAAACTCATTTTATAACTCAAATCTGGCCACTCTGAACTGATGTATAAACAATGACTTCATCATGTTGATTGTGTCAAACGTGTCCATATCCGCATATTGTTCACGTAAATCTTGCGGAAAGCTAGTTTCTATGACACTTTTAACCATGGCGTAAGTCCTTCGACGATTATGGTAATCAAGCATTACTTTTTCATCCATGTTGTCTACTGGAGGGTCTCCCATACACTCTTGTATCACGAACAAGGGGTTAGCTCTCTTGAGAACAGTCCTAAGGTATAAGTACCAATCAACGAAATTTGACCCATCATCTTTAAGTCTTTCACCACGTAAGAAAGTAACCAATCCATGATACTGATTCATGTCCATTTTATTTTTCTACAAAATATTTGCAAGGAAAAAAATTAAGACTAGTTCGTAACGATGAGTTCATAATAATCATATTATAGATGAGCTGACACTAAAACAATCATCCCTAAGAAGTTTTAGTGATTACATGATCCAGATTCACTATCCGTCCTCGAATATCACAACGGCCGACGGATTAGTTTCAAAGGTAGACAACTAGTTTGTGCAATCACATCCTATGTGTGACTCATGCTCAATCTTTCCATCTCTAGTATTCCGAGGCCATATCTACATATGCTAGGCTCGCCAAATTGACCTTAGTGTTATATGCTGCTTAGCAAGGCCATATCGACATATGCTAGGCTTGCCAGGCCCAACCTCATGCGAACTCTAATGTATGTATGACACCCGATCGTCACGGCCTTCCTATCATAAAGAGAACCTTCCAGGTGGTGCACACTTTGGTAGAATACATATGTTTGGCATTTTATAAGGGATCATCTTATTTAATGCTACCGTCGTGTATCCTATACTAGCAAGTTTTAAGATGTATGATCATGGTGGCACTAAGTCTACAGTGTCTCCATTTAAGTTTGTTTCATCATGATGAACGTTTACTACTTTCTAGTAACACATAGCAAAGCTATCACTACATCAAGATTAAGCAAACAACAATAGCCCCCTCTGCAATATAAAGTTAGACGCCTCTATTTTTGTATATTGCATGTTTTACGTGGCTGCTAGGGCTTTTCATAGATCAACCGTTTCTACGAACATTGAACCACAACGCTGATTATAGATTGTCTCTATTACACCCCGTACGGGGTCCTCCATTGCAAATGCCATATCCGCTAAAGTAAGAGAGACAGACACCGCTAGAGCCACTTTATACGGTACAAGCCGTATGTCAAGCGTGGAACCAGTCTCGCGTAAGCGTACGCGTAAGGTCGGTCGGGGGCCGCTTCATCAAACAATGCCACAGATATAACAAGTACACGTGAGAGGGTAACAATCGTAGAATCAACGCCCACATCCCTGATGTGTTCTAACCGTACAGCAATACGAAGCATAGAACTAGCTCATGATACCGTTGTTGGGTCTCGCAACAGAAAACAATAATTTTTCTAACTAGCGTCGCCCTTAACCCAAGATCTATCTAGCTGTAATGCCGTAACGGAAAGACTTGCGGAAACATACCTCGGGGTGTAGTCCGTTGCGCGGTAAACGTTCCCGCAAACGTGGTTGATGAAGCCATAAACCTTTCACATCCCCTTGGCCTTTGTTAGCACCCTGTTGGGTGGTAGTGGCGCACGTGCAGCACCTCGTAGTACTCGCACACGTACGTACTCGATGACGACCTCCGTTCTCCCATCTAGCGAAGGTGGCGGAAGTAGACCTCCCGGAACTGGAGTTTCGGCAGCACGACGGGGTCTGCGTAGCAGAGAAGCTTCAATCCCAGCACAGATTCCAGACAAGGGGACCCCGGCTTGAGAGAGACGAGAGAGGGGAGAAGACCGGTGAAAACCGATCTCAATTCGGAGTAATATGGAATTCTTTGCGATTTTTTCTGTCTTTAAGAAGTGCACCCCTGCCCATCTTTATATATGCAGACGGATGGAGTCAACCACCCTTCCCTTGGCAATGTGGGACTAATCCCTTGCCAAGGGGGGAGGGTGCGGCTAGGAGGACGGGGGAAGTGGGGCGCCACCCACATGGGCCCCAAGGCCCATGGCGCCCCCCTTTTTTTCTTTTCCTCCTTCCCCGAATGGGCTTCTTTCACAAATAAGGCCCATTGCACTTTTTAATCTGAAATAAATTATTATTAATTATTAATTCACCTAATTAGTAAATAATACATATTATTTCATCTCCCGATGATCCGGAACTCCTTCCAGCTCACTCCGAACGTCCTTCGGACCAACACGGAACTTTTTCGGTACGTCTTTCTCTCTTCTCCGGTAACTCCGATAGTTCCGAAAAGGTCTCCGATATTCATCGAGCCCTTAAGTGTGTTACCGTATGGTCCGAGAACACTCCAGTCATGACCGAAACAAAGGCTACGGCCAATGATCAATAGTGGGACCTGGATGCCCATAATGACCCCTGTGCATTCCGGAAGTAACCGATTGAACCATACACGTTGTATACCATTCCCTTTGTCAGGCGATACTAGATTAGTCCAAGATTCGATCAACTGCATCCAATGCATTAGTTCTATCATGTTACCGACAAATCTTATTCACTCGTTCCGTGATATTCATCCTTGTGACCTAGTCACACGCTACACATCTTTATGGATGCAATCTCACCGATTTGGCCATGAAGTATCTTTCCATTATATGGATTGACAAATCCCGCTCTTGAATCAACACTCCTCAACATATCCCATCGGATAGCCCAAGATACACCTTTATGGTCACCATGTTTCGGTGTGACGGTTAATGCACTCAAAGCATCCTCAAAAGATAGCAATTATGCGTGATCTCACGGTCAAAGGAACAGGCTACTAAGTTCTGTAATTACAACACTGAACTTTTATGATTTGATCATGTTGCAATGCTTTCATTGGGTAATGTTCATCAGGTCATTCATTCAATGAGGTGACCTTACCGTCAATTGACTTGATTGTCCATGATCGTGAAACCACAATCATCAGTTGACGATAAACCATTCATCATGAGAGGCTGACTAGGAACTCTGATTGTTTCTATACCACACCTGTATCATTGTTTCACTGATACAGTTCCAACACTATATGAAACTGGTCATGAACTTATTTAGATATATTGGAATAATCATATATTATTTGCCTCTAGAGCATATATCCAACACCTTCTACTTATTTATACTTTTGCATATCACATGGTTCAACAAAATTATTCAAGTGTAAAGCAGTGTCATCTCCAGCACTAGAGAATTGATCTTTCATAACAAGGTTCAGCAAAACTGTTTTAATTTCAAAAGAAGATGCTGAAGTGGCAGGTGTAGCAAAAGGAGTGCAGATAAAGTCATTGTCGTTGTGACTAGTGAAGTCACACAACTTAGTGTTTTCAGTGGTACCCATAATAGTTGAAGCAAGCAGGAACAAGACAAGCAATTTTTTTGTGATTTTTGATAAAGGTCACTAAGATAAAAACGATAAAGTAAACTAACAAGACTAAAATGCAAAGGTAATAGATAGTGTGCAACTCCCCTATCTTGAAGAGTGGTGTCCCTGGCAATGGCGCAAGAATTAGTCTTGATGGCACCGAAGTAGTGCCCCTTGTTGGTTACCCCAAGTGGAAGGTAGAGATGTAGATTGCGGCTAATTTCCCTTACACGAGGATAGTAAGGTTTATCGAATCCAGGAGGACTCAAAGGTGGACAAGTAGGTGGTGCAGCAAGTGATGCACCATTTCTCGATATCACTTGCTTAACCTAGACCTGCACACCCAACAAGTAACTTTGCTCCCAACGAGTACAGAGGGGCTGTCAATCCCTCCGGCCTTGCCGTTTACAAAGGATCAAACACAAGAGATAATGATAGTGATAAATGCAACGAAAGTAAAACAGTAAAAGAAAGTGGAGGTGTAAAGAGTGGTGGAAATATGGACCGGGGTCCCGTGAGGTTCACTAGTGATGTCTCTCTCCCAAAAGACGATATAAAAGCTAAGATGGGTGAACAAATTACAGTTGGGCAATTGACAGAATTATAAATGCACCGCAATGCTAAATATGCTACTTGAAAGTAAGAGTGATCAAAAGTATGGGCAGTAAGCCAAGACAAGTAGACCTAAATCCATCTTCATCTAGTCACTAATCATCCACCTGGAGATATCTATCGAGAACATCTCGCTCGTATTAAGTTGTGAGCCCCACCCAAAGTGTAAACTCAAAGCAACGGACAATTGCATTAACAATCTATGCATAAGGTAAACAATCCTTGCTACCGCGGTTACAAGCACCGTTGTTTTCTCCCTAATGGCAACAACACATCCCCTAGACTCATTTTTCTGTCACTCAAGCTAGTCATCGGGGGGATGAACCCACAATCATGCATAACGCTCCATCTTGGAGTTACTGTGTACTACTTGGCCAAAGCAATAAAAAGCAACGGAGAACATGCAAGAATTACTAAGAAAAAAATATAAAAGGTAAACTAGAAGATGGAGCAAACTCACGAGCATGCTTGCGAGACTCTTCGAACACCTCATTTCCATACTCAGCTCTGAAGGATCTATTGACTAAATCCTCAAAGTTGACAAACTCGTGAAGATTGAGATCATGACAAATGACAGGGCTAAGTACCTTGCGGAACCTTGCTTGCTTCGTGGCATCAGTGGATATCTCCTCTTGGGCATAACGAGCAAGATGGTTGAACTCGGTCATATACTCGTGGGTGGATCTATATCCCTGAGTAAGATTAAAAAACTCTTCCTTCTTTCTTTCCATACTCTCATCCAGAATATGGTACCTTCGGAAGGCATCACGGAATTGTTGCCAAGTCACTACGTGACCATCAGGTTGCATTGCAACATAGTTCTCCCACCATTAAACAGCAGCACCTTCCAGGAAGTATACGGCAAGCATCACACGATCGTTGGGAGCAACATGCGCGGTCTCAAGCTTACGCTCGATGGAACGGAGCCAACCATCAGCTTCAAGGGGCTCGGAGGAACATCGAAAAATCGGTGGCTTGAGGAGGATGAAATCTTGAATACTGACAACCACATTGCGCTGACGAGCAGTATTCTGCTCGATGATCTCCAGAAGGCGTGTTTGATCACATCGATTCTTCTCAGCTTCCATCATGATTCCCGCCGCAGAAGGCGGTGGTGGAGGTTCATCATCACTCCGATTCTGATCACGGTCTCGATTGCGAAGAACAGCACTACGAGTTCCACCTGACATCCTGTGTGATAAAAATCAACAATCAGAACATGTTTTACGATGGAAACAAAGATAAGAGGACATGACTAGGAGGAAAAGATTGTAATGCAAAGGAAAAGATTCCTAGAAACACGGAATAAATCGGGCAGCATAACGGCTACACCAGGATGGAAAACAAGTTAACCTCGAGAAGATGGGACATAACTTCTTCAAGGAACTCAAAGACACGAAGACTCTGGACAACCACACCTGTCCTATGGCTACAACGAAGCAATCAACGAGATGTTCTAGTAAGACATAGATGATCCTAGTCCTATCATCCCGTAGAAAAGATAAGGGTGACTCCGAACTCAGATTGATGAGGGTAAGGAGAAAAAGAAGCCTTACGTTGCTCCCTTTATACCCAAGTAACTATATAACTATAGAATGCTAGACTCGACTTCGACCAAGGGTTTGATAATCCTACAGACAGTCCTTCTCTGATACCAAGTCTGTCGGGACCCGGGGTATGCGTATGTAATTCCAGTCACAGTACAATCACATGGAGAGCCGAGAGCCGTACCCACTTGTCTAAGCAGACAAGGCCAAGCACATAACACTCTCGGAAAGCATCGAACGTGAGGGGCATCCCATTCAGGCCGGATGATCAACTGAGATGGGTCCTCATCATCCGCTCACGAGTCTAAATGCTTATGGGTGGTGAATCCCATGTTCATAGACAAGTCGCCTCAACCATGTTATCGATTGAATCCTAACTCTTACATAGACTTACTCCAGCCCAATCACTTAGTCGGGGTCTAGGACGGGCTCGATCGTACAACAAAGTGTGCACGTGACAGAGTCACGAGCAATCGCATTGCGATGCCCCAAGCTGCGCACATCTAAGGGCCACTTGGAGTATAAAACACTACCAGCCAGATCACAACTAAGGTCTCGAAAAGCCATACTAAGACATGCATGTTATAAACATACACGCAGAACACATGCCTAGTATGAACAGCAGGTATCATCACATAACTCTACAAAGTGTATCTTTATTGACTTACACCTAGAGCATACAAAGATCACATGTTTGTGATCATCATTACATCATACAACGGAAGAAAATTAGGTCTGAGTACAGATAAGTTTAACGAATGGCTAAGAGAAGCCTTGTACAAGAAACATGCCCTTCCACGAGGGACCAGACTGCTGTCTGGGACTATACTACCAAGGTCAACGTCGAGCTTCACGAAGGTGACTCCATCGGGGGTCCGGGTTCTCATCTAAAACATAGAATAAGCAAACGTGAGTACAAAATCGTACTCAGCAAGACTTACATCAGAACTACACTACTCATGCTCAATTATCAAGGTAAAGGGAGGTGGGGTTTCATCTTGTAGAAGTGGCAGCTTTGACTTGGCTAGTCCTCTAATACGAGTACCAGACTGAGGTAAGAAGCGTACACGAGTCCACTACCAAGTCTCCAATCAATACACCACTATGGTTACTTCCTCGACTTCCCCACGAGGAAGCACACCATAGCACTCACTCTTATCTTGCGAGTTTTAGAAGTATCCATTCAAGTTGTCTAATGATCGAGCACAACTTTCCAAGTAGTCCATTACCGCGGACGCGGCTATTCGAATAGTTTTGTTAACCTTGCAAGGGTGTAAACTACACACACATGACCATCGGTTACCGCCAAGCCTCTCCACCATTCAAGAGGTGACAGCGAGGATGTTCACCACAACACTTTGCCCACAGCTCCGTTCTAGTCCAAAGAGTCAACTGTCTGGGTTCCAAACCCAACTGGAGTTCCGGTCGAGCTTCCAGCCAGGACTCAAACCATGTAGGCACAACTGACAAGCCCACCTCGACGGATGGTTCTCCTCTTGGCAAGCCATGTTCTACAAGCCCTACCATGAATGCCACATTTCATTTCCTTTATCTTTCTATGCATATGCCAAATGGAAAACCCAAACTAGGTGTGACTCCTGGACTTGGATCGGGGTGAGTCACTAGGTCGAGAGGGGTTAGTGAGCCCAATGTGTGGTTGTACTCTTTGTCTCGGATTACCATACAAGAACTCGGGCTTAAGGCGGTGTTCAACGAGACAACCCACTGTGTACTCCTACACAGCCTCTCATCGTTCACCTTGTATTAGGGTGGATTCACCAACACAGTTTCACTTTCATCAACACCATGTTCACCATCATCCCGACTCACATCAAAAGCATCCTCATGGTAAACTCTAAGAATGCAATATGCAGTAACAGTTGCAGGGGCCACATGATATCAATCAACTCCTATGTCAGCTAGGATTGTGGTTTGCTTACTACTGTGACAAGATGATAGGTCATGCATCGGATATGGGTTCAACTATGCGGTAGAATCGATACAAGGTGATCTCCTAACATGCATAAGAGAGACTGAGAGGGAAGTGGGATTTTATAGACATGATCAATGGGGTTTTCTTGCCTTGCTGACGATACACAAGTCTTAACGGTGGTCTTCTTCTTCGGGGGTGATCACCGTCTCGGAACATCTGTCATCGGAGGCAATCATCAACAAGGGGGGACAACTTCGGAAGTAAAAATGCACAAGCACATGATAAGTGGTTCCATGTTGTGAATGGTACTGTTTTGTTGACAATTCAATTTAATTGAAGTGTATTGCAAAGGGTTTACAAATTCAAACTCCAAATTCAAATTCAAATTAAGTCATATGCATGTTTGCTAATGTTCACCCTTTTTAAAATGGTCAAACATCAAATTTTTTTGCATATTCTTAATCCTTGCATTTTTCTGATATTTTTTCATATATTATATGTCCAATTTGGAGTTAATATGAATTTTCTATGATTTATTGAAGTTTTGGCTATTTTCTGGATTTTTCTGATTTCTCTGGAATTAATTTTAATATGGAAAACCTTTATTGCGTCATGCTTAGCTCACTGTGACGTCAGGAGGGGGGCTAACTGGTGGGGTCGGCTGGTCATTGCCACAGGGGGTTAAGCCCCTGCGTTTAGTTTTTAAACAGGGGTTAGATTAGTGGCTTGGCCCACTAGTCAGTGAGGTTTAGGGTTAGCTTAGTGGTGGGTTAGGGGCTAAGTGCCCGGCGGCTTGACGCCGGCGTCCCTGTACGCGGCGGCGCTCTGCCAGAATTGGCCACAGGCCATGGGAGGCGTCGGGGTTTGGTTGGGGAGACGACCCGTGCTCGTCCGCTTCAAGATGTGCAACCAGGGAGGCCAGGGGGCGGCCGGAACCTCGCCGGCGTCGAGGTGCGGCGGAGGCCGTGGCTCGGCGTAAGTGAAGTCGACGGAGGAGGCACGGGAATGGCCACAGATAGAGGGGAAATGCAGGGGAGCTCACCCCGGAGCGAACAGACGTGACGACGAGGTCTGAGGAGGCCGGACGGCGGTGCAATCGACGTCGAGCTCCACGGCGTCCGGCGGCGACGAAGGCGACGAAGGCGTCGTCTACATGGCACCCGGGCTATTTATCCGCTGCGAGTCGAGGAAGAAGAACGCGGTGAGGCCACTGTACAAGGTCGTTGGGGCAGTTGCGCACGGTGGCCGTGAAGTCCACGACGGCGTGCTCCGGTGAGGTCTCGGGTGCGGAAAAAATCAGCGAGGGAGAGCATGGAGAGAGATCCAGAGGAGAGGGAAAGGAGGCGGGGAGGCTCTGGCTACTGCGTGGCGCCACGAGAGGGGCAGGGGAGGCCTAGAAGCCTCTCGGCTGCCACGACGGCGTCGTCGGCTCCCTCCCAGCTCGCCACCGAGCTGGTTGAGGAAGACGACAAGGGGGGCTGGGTGGTGGGTTGGGCCAGCTGGGCTGTGGGGGCTTAAGTTGGGCCAGATGCCCTGTAAACCCCTTTTTGTGTTTCTTTCATTTTTCTTTTCTGTTAATTTGTTTTGGCCTAGTAATTAAATACCTAGGCAATTTATAAAATGCCCAAAACTTTATGTGGACTTGGAATATAAGTAGCTAGCCACTCATAACTTTCAGGCATTTTTTAAATTCAAATAATTTGAATTTCAAATCAAATAGGGGTTTATTTAATTTTCCAAGGCATTGTTTGAGATTTAGAAAATTCCATGAGCATGGGATTGATCCCAAACCACTTTTAAAATGAGCAGCATCATTTATAGGAATTTTCCAAATGTTCAAATGATTTTTGGAAAAAAGATTTTTATCTGGCTATTTAATAAAATTCTTTAGGGCTAGCTTTTCTTTTCCCCAATTCTGAATTTCTTTTGAAATTTTTGCATGATTCAAAGGGCACAAGCAACCCTAGCACTTACCCTAGTTGGGGTTCTGACAACTCGCCCACACTCAAAAGAATCTCGTCCCGAGATTCAGAAGTCGTCGGGAGGAAGGTGGGGTACTCGGCACGGAGGCGGTCTTCTCTTTCCCATGTAGCTTCTTTTTCGGAGTGGTGTGACCATTGCACTTTTAGAAACCTGATCTTCTGACGACGAGTGACATGCTCTGCGGAATCAAGAATACGAACAGGTTACTCTCGATAAGAAAGGTCATCTTGGAGATCAAGCGTTTCATGGTCGACTTCGCGGATGGGGTCCTTGAAGCAACGCCTGAGTTGTGACACATGGAATACATCATGTACTCGGAAAAGGTGCGGGGGTAGTTCAAGTTGGTAGGCAACTTCTCCACGTTTAGCAAGAATGAGGAAAGGTCCGATGTAACGTGGGGACAACTTGCCTTTGATACTGAATTGTTGGGTTCCCTTCAGAGGAGTAACCCGGAGGTAAGCCTTCTCATCCAGATTGTAGCTTTCTTGCATATGATGACGATCATAGTAGCTTTTCTGACGAGACTGGGCGGCTTTCAATCGATCACGAACAATGCGAACTTTCTCTTCTTCTTCCTTGATCATATCCGTTCCAAAGAATTGTCTTTCACCGGTTTCTGACCAGTTAAGGGGTGTTCGACATCGTCGTTCATAGAGGAGTTCAAAAGGAGCCATGTTCAGACTAGATTGGAAACTGTTGTTATAAGAAAATTCGGCAAATGGAAGAGATTTCTCCCAATTCTTTCCGAATGAGATAACACAAGATCTGAGCATGTCTTCAAGAATTTGGTTAACCCTTTCGACTTGACCACTAGACTGAGGATGGAAAGCTGTACTAAAGGAGAGATGAGTTCCCATAGCATTCTGAAAGCTTCCCTAGAATCTAGAGGTGAAAAGGCTACCTCGATCAGAATTGATTACCAAAGGAACACCGTGAAGAGACACAATTCTAGAGACGTACAAGTCTGCTAACTGGCTAGCAGTTATAGAGTCGCGAACTGGAAGAAAGTGAGCAACTTTGGAAAGTCGGTCAATGACAACGAAGATGGCATCATTTCCTCTCTGGGTTTTTGGAAGCCGGTGATGAAGTCCATACCGACTTTGTCCCATTTCCACTCTAGAATAGGAAAAGGTTGAAGTGTGCCAGCAGGTCTTTGGTGTTCTTCCTTAATGCAACGACAAACATCACATTCAGCAACAAATCGAGCAATGTCTCTATTCATCCTAGTCCACAAAAATCTCTGGCGTAGATCTCGGTACATTTTTGTGCTACCGGGATGAATTGAGAGGGGTGTGTCATGGGCTTCTTTGAGGATGAGTTTCCTTAGTTCCCTATTCTTAGGTACTACCAAACTATTTTCAAAGAATACCGTTCCCTTACTATCTGTGGAGAAACATTTAGCAACTCCGCTAGCAATGTTCTCTTTGATCCGGCGAACACCTCGTGCACGCCTTTGGGAAACTATGATTTTATCCTCACGGGTTGGTTTCGCCACCAAGTTGAAAAGAGATCCACGAGGAACAATCTCGAGGTTGAGCTTTCGAAATTCCTCATGAAGAAGTGGTTGATACTGCTGCAACATGAGGTTGTTACAGTACGACTTACGACTTAGTGCATCAGCCATGACATTGGCTTTGCCTGGGGTGTAAGAAATTCCTAAGTCATAATATTTTATCAACTATATCCAGCGTCTTTGCCTGAGATTAAGATCTGGCTGGGTGAATATATATTTGAGGCTTTGGTGGTCGGAATAGATCTCACAACGATTACCAAGGAGGTAATGTCGCCAAGTTGTCAGGGCATGAACTACGACAATGAGTTCAAGATCATGGGTAGGATAGTTCTATTCATGTGGACGCAACTGGCATGAAGCATAAGCTACCAAATGTCTATCTTGCATAAGTATGCATCCTAACCCTTGCCGTGAAGCATCACAAAAGATCTCAAAATCCTTTTTGGTGTCTGGAGGCGCAAGTACGGGTGCAGAAGTCAATCTTCTTTTTAGCTCTTGAAAGCTTTCCTCGCACTTGGGGGTCCATTCGAATTTCTTATCTTCAGTCAGGGGCTTTGCAACTTTGGAGAAGTTCACAACGAAGCGGCGACAATAGTTTTCTAGGCCAAGAAAACTCCTAACTTGCTTAACCGATTCAGGTGGAGTCCAGTCAAGGATGGCCTGAACTCTCTCGGGATTGACAGCAATGCCTTTTGCAGAAATCACGTGGCCTAAGTAGGTCACTTCTGGTAGCCAAAATTCACACTTGGAGAATTTAGCATACAGGCGATGCTCTCTAAGTTTCATCAATACCAGCCTTAGATGTTCGTCATGTTCTTCTTCGTTCTTCAAGTAGATGAGAATTTCATCAAGATAAACTACAACAAATTTATCTGGGTACTCCATGAAGATCGAATTCATCATGCGCGAGAAAGTGGCGGGGGCATTGGTTAGACCGAAGGACATGACGGTGAACTCGTAAAGACCATAACGAGTAGTGAAAGCCGTTTTGGGAATGTCCTCGTTTCGGATCTTGATTTGATGATAGCCTAATCTCAAATCCATCTTGGAGAACCCAGAGGATCCTTCAAGTTGATCATAAAGATCATTGATCCTGGGCAGTGGGTACTTGTTCTTTATCGTCGCTAGATTTAGCGGGCGATAGTCTACGCACATCCTTTCTGTTCCATCTTTCTTCGTTACGAACAGAACGGTGCAACCCCAGGGCGATGAGCTAGGGCGGATGAAGCCTTTTGCCAACAAAGCTTCAAGTTGGATTTTAAGCTCAGCTAACTCACGTGGGGCCATTTTGTATGGGCGTCTAGAAATTGGGGCGGTTCCTGGGGCAAGATGTACAATGAATTCTACACATCTGTCAGGAGGCATTCCTGGCAGTTCTTCAGGAAAGACATCCGGGAAGTCACGAACCACCGGAATATCTTCAAGGTTAGGAAGGGGAAGCACATTCAAAGTACGCATCTGGGTTCTAGAATTGGGTGAGGTGTAGTCAATTGTCTGGATTGAAGGATGGGTAAGTTTAACTGACTTGGCTTTACAATCAAGGAAAGCATTCTGCCTTGATAACCAATCCATTCCTAGGATAACATCAATGTCTGAAGACTTAAGGGCTATAAGAGAAGCAAGGAATACAAAACCCTCAATTGCAATTTGATTGCCATGGCTTACTCTATTAGTTTTCCACTTTGAACCAGGTGTTTGGATGATCATTGGAGAAAACATTTCTTCAAAAGGGAACTCATGACGAAGTGCATAAATCTCCGACATGAATGAATGAGACGCTCCTGGATCGAAAAGAACGGAGGCGGGAACACGTTTGACTGGGAGCGTACCAAGGATGACGTCAGAAGTACCAATAGCTTCCTCAACTGAGATTTGGTTCACACAACCACCAACAGTGGCTAAGGACTTTGCTTGCAAGGAGTTGGAGGTTGATTTCTGTGAAGACTTAGCTTTGGAAGGCTTGGGTGGGGTGGCATCATGTCTTGGACGAGGATCAACTTTCACCGACAAGGAACATTTCCGCGCGATGTGGCCAGGATGACAACACTTGTAGCAAACTCTGGTGTCAGGGGGTAGAGCAATGATGGCAAGCTCACTACCATAGCTGTTGGGATTCGTGTTTGGTGGAGGAGGTTGAGGCACCATGTAGGATGGCCTTGCAAAAAGGTGTGAAGGAATGGCACTAGTTGGAATCCATATCCGGTGTTTCTGAGGGGGCGAACTAGAAGATGGAGCAAACTCACGAGCATGCTTGCGAGACTCTTCGAACACCTCATTTCCATACACAGCTCTGAAGGATCTATTGACTAAATCCTCAAAGTTGACACACTCGTGAAGATTGAGATCATGACGAATAACAGGGCTCAGTCCCTTGCGGAACCTTGCTTTCTTCCTGGCATCAGTTAATATGAATTTTCTATGATTTATTGAAGTTTTGGCTATTTTCTGGATTTTTCTATGCTTAGCTCACTGTGACGTCAGGGGGGGGGGCTGACTGGTGGAGTCGGTTGGTCAGTGTCACAGGGGGTTAATCCCCTGCGTTTAGTTTTTAAACAGGGGTTAGATTAGTGGCTGGGCCCACTAGTCAGTGAGGTTTAGGGTTAGCTTAGTGGTGGGTTAGGGGCTAAGTGCCTGGCGTCTTGACGCCGGCGTTCCTGTACGCGGCGTCGCTCTGCCGGAATTGGCCACAGGCCACGGGAGGCGTCGGGGTTTGGTTGGGGAGACGTCCCGTGCTCGTCCGCTTCAAGCTATGCAACCAGGGAGGCCAGGGGGCGGCCGGAACCTCGCCGGCGTCGAGGTGCGGCGACGGCCGTGGCTCTGCGTAAGTGAAGTCGACGGAGGAGGCACGGGAACGGCCACAGAGAGAGGGGAAATGCAGGGGAGCTCACACCGGAGCGAACGGACGTGATGACGAGGTCTGAGGAGGTCGGACAGCGGTGAAATCGACGTCGAGCTCCACGGCGTCCGGCGGCGACTCGGCGACGAAGGCGTCGTCTACAGGGAACCCAGGCTCTTGATCCGCTGCGAGTCGAGGAAGAAGAAAGCGGTGAGGCCACTGGACAAGGTAGTTGGGGAAGTTGCGCACGGTGGCTGCGAAGTCCACGACGGCGTTCTCCGGTGAGGTCTCGGGTGCGGCAAAAATCAGCGAGGGAGACCGTGGAGAGAGATCCAGAGGAGAGGAAAAGGAGGCGGGGAGGCTCTGGCTACTGCGTGGCGCCAGGAGAGGGGCAGGGGAGGCCTAAAAGCCTCTCGACTGCCACGGCGGCGTCTCCGGCTCCCTCCCAGCTCGCCACCGAGCTGGTTGAGGAAGACGACAAGGAGGGCTGGGTGGTGGGCTGGGCCAGCTGGGCTATGGGGGCTTAAGTTGGGCCAGCTGCCCAGTAAACCCCTTTTTGTTTTTCTTTCATTTTTCTTTTCTGTTAATTTGTTTTTCCCTTGTAATTAAATACCTAGGCAATTTATAAAATGCCCAAAACTTTTATGTGGACTTGGAATATAAGTAGCTAGCCACTCATAACTTTTGGGCATTTTTGAAATTCAAATAATTTGAATTTCAAAGAAAATAGGGGTTTATTTAATTTTCCAAGTATTTTTTGAGATTTAGAAAATTCCATGAGCATGGGATTGATCCCAAACCCTTTATCAATGTTTCCCACTCAAGTTTTATTAAGGTGAATCATCTGTCAAGACCATCCAACAACAGTAATTCCTAGTTGCTCATAGTTGTACATAACCAGGGACACGACTAATCATGATTAGTTTGTCCACTCTGCAGAGGTTTGTACACTTTACCCACTAGACTCAACCCGAAGATTGAGACGAAGTCTTCAGAAGAGGTCACCTCCACCCTTTGGTAGCCGGTACAACTTTCATATCTACATCTGCTAGCTACCAGGGCATACCATGCAAAGCCATTGGGAGCATTTAGCCCTATACCCGCCCTTAGACAAGGCGCACCCTCCAGGATGCATCCCGCCCGTCCAAAGGTGAATTCTATTTAAGGTTGCTAGTCAAACCATTAAGATCCTCACATAATTAATGTAATCTCAAGCCAATCCCCGTCTACATAGTATAGCAATATATAACAAACACGAACTAAGGCGACAAAGAATACATGATCAGATCATATGGCTATCCTACCAAGTTTGCAGAAAAATAATATAGTATAGTCCTACACATGCATAGGGCGATAAATTAGTACATGCATAATGAAACATATAGGATGAGATATGGTCAAAGTGTAACTTTCCTTATACATTCGATGAAGTTCTTCGCTCTCACAATCCAGATAACTCTACTCGTGACACTCTGAGAAATCCATCGTAAAATAAGGATACCACATAAACAATCCCGCTAAAAGGAACCAAAAGATCAACAAATCAAACACAATAAGGTTAAGCAACAATAACGACTAGGCTTGATACGGTATAGGTGGAAGGTAAAATTAAGTGAGTCAACGGATAAAGAATTCTGACTATAAAATATTACTACTAAAGACATTATGAATTTAAGGTAAATGTCATGACAACATTTAAGGTGTGTGGATATTGCCGATAGGATGTTATAGGTGATCCAATTTGCAAAAAGAATCACGTGAAACGGAATACTACAACATGAGTTACATTAAGTTGAAGTTTCATTTAGATTTAAATTTGAACTGATCAAAAACATTTGAATGTTGTGTCTACATGATGTGGACAGAAAGTATATGATGTGAGTGATCCTACGGAAAAAGAATCAATTGAATTAGGTCAACGGTATAAAAGATACGGCCTCCAGAAGTTTGAATTTGAATATAAATATATTCAAATTCAAAAATATTCCAGTGTGTTAAAGTGTAACTTCACTATAATATACGTGTCACTATGAACACAACGCAAAGAGAATCACCGAAAACCGATATACGGTTTAAAAGATACGGCTACAACGGTTCTAGGATGCAAACTATGAAAAAGGACTTATCCGCAAATAGAATAAGATTTCATCGCGAACAGGCCCTAAACACTACGGGACGAACAGCGTTCGCTCCGATGGAATTCCGGCGAACGTTCGCTGAATAAGTGATTCGGTCCATCCTCGGTTTACCGGAGAAAACCGACAGAAACTCGGTTAATCAAAAAAAAACAAAACCCTAGATCTAGACAGATCTGGGCCGTCCGATCGGGATCCAAGGGCGCGGAGGCTGACCGGAAAAATCCGGTGAGGCGGCGGTGCTCCGGCAAGCGGACGGTGGCGGTTGGCGGCGTCCGGCAACGCGGGGAGGCACGGGCGCCGGCATGGTGGAGGTGCGGTCGGCGTGATGGTGGGCGACGAGGTCCGTGGGGGTGGGGCGGCGTGCTCCGGCTCCGCAGCACGACACGTCGGCGCGACATCGGGCCATTGTGGTGGCCGGCCGAGGCGGCGGTGTAAGCGGCGGGGCTCTCCGGGCGGCCGGCGTCGGGCGCGTGCGGGGTGGCGGCGCGGCCGGGGAGGCGTTGCGACGGTCCGGAGGCGCACCGGCATGGAGGGGAGACAGCCGGCTCAGCGGCGGTGAGCTTGGGTGGCGGCTGCGAGTACTCCGGCGAAGTCGGCGTCTAGGGTTTGAGGCGGCATCCACGGCGGAGAAAGAAAAATAAAAAGAAAAAGGATTTTCTTTGGAAATATTTATAGGTTGAGAAAAAAAATCCAGATTCGACACAGAGTCCTTGTAACGACCCGAATCTGATAAGATCCGAATCTCTGTTCTTACTGTGCTATCCTTGGATCGTAGCTAGCACACACAGTAACAAGAGTGAATATCGAGTAAACATTCAATGCCACTGGGCTCGTTGAGTGTAGACCTGTGATTCTATCGCCTCTTAGATGTCGTCAGCTCCACGTGAGTACAACCCAACATGGGTGAGTAATTTGAATGTACTCGCAAGTTGCAAAGAAAAGGAATATAACAGATTATTCATGCAGGGTAAGTCAAAAGTGGATAGATATGGTTTATTTGCGAAAATTCAATTTTCACCTAACTAAAATTTGTAAACTTTCTTTGGAAAAGAAAATAGTTTTTTAAAGATATAGGGTTAGAGTGAAACACTTGGGTAGATACACCAAGGAACAAATCTCCAACCTAGGTAAAAATATATATGGTTTAAATGAAACACACCCTCGTGCTCAATCCTCAACCTATAAATCTTAAAACATATTTTTAGAAAATAAAGTCTTGACTCTGTGAGTTAGAAATGGTGCCTGTCCTCAGCCAGGCGCAATTACTCAAGTGTGCAAATCCTTCGTGGAGCGCAATCACTTAGTATGCAAGACCCAAGTTGAGCACAATCCCATAGTGTGCAAGACCCTAGTTGAGAGCAATCACTCAAGTATGCAGTCCTCCTTCGAGCGCAATTACTTGGTGTGCAAGACCTCAATTAGGCACAATCACTCAAGTGTGCAAGACCCCAGTCGGGCGCAATCACTCAAGTATGCAAGTCCTCTGTCGAGCGCAATTACTTGATGTGCAAGACCCCAGACGGGCGCAATCACTTGTAGAAAAAAAATATAGTTTTGTTTACGAAAGTTTTCACAAAATGTTGCTTCAAAAGAGAGCAAGTTTTAATGTTTTAAAACTTGTTTTGGTTTTCAAACCCTCCCATTTCTACAAGCATGGCTAAGCATAAGCATAGATATAAGCTTTGATCCTAAGGCTCTAAATAGCAATACATACTTTGTTACAACTTTGGTAAAACTTTTCATGCATAAAATAAATTGAAAGAGTTCATGCATATTATAAAAATATAGGACAAAGTATGATCAAGTTGAAACTTGCCTGAGTTTCTTGAAGTTGATACTCTAATTTTGTATCGTCACTCCTTCACCTTACAATATATCTAACAATAAAAAAAGTATTTCAACACACACAAAAATCCAAACGAAGATCCAAATAAAGATACAAACAACTTATACAGATTATTAAACATGTATATTGTTAAGATAATAGCTAAGACATGGTCATGGGTTTGGATAGGGTCAAGATAGATTTAATGCAAGTATGACATAGGTTTTATCCTATGGTTTGGACAAATTGGTACAACTGAAGATCGTGGTGTCACTATATGGAACTAGATCATGATAGCGCACGTTGCTGCGCCCGTCTATTTTTTCAATAAAATAAGAGAGTTGCATAAATAACTATATATATATATATATATGGACACGAAATATACGAGTAACAGTTGTGTAAAATATCCCACATATATTGACAAAAGGCAAACTTGATTTTGTTTTGTCTGCATGCTACATTCATTGCGGACCAGTAGCTAAATGCAGGAAACTTAGATTGCCATAAAACTAAAAAGAGACCAGGTGATCAATCTGACAAAAAAAACATATTATTTGTAGTGCAGGGTGAAGTAATTATTGTTGTGAGAAAATTTATAGAACATTCATCAAGTTAATAGGATTACAAACTGTAAAGTTAGAAGCTGGAGTCTGGAATGTTATGTTTCGGCAAGATAATTTGTATAATATATTTGGTTAGAAAGAAGACACCAGCCAGAAATATATGCTTACCCTGATCATCGATCCCTTATTTTCCTCCTGCCCAAGGGGGCTGCCACACCCTCTCCGGATGCTTTCCGCCCCATCTCGCTCCAAAAATGCCCTGCGAAAGCCCTGGCAAAACTCCTCACAAATCGTCTTAAACCAATCATCCCCCTTCTTTTACACCCGGATCAAACAGGTTTCCTCGCAGGCCGCACCATCTCCGAAAACTTTCTCTACGCTGCCGACATCCTCCACGTCTGTGCTCGCACAAAGGCTCCAACAATGGTCGTCAAACTTGACTTCTCAAAAGCATTTGACTCGGTCTGCTGGTCACCCCTTTTTGATCTGCTAAAAGCAAGAGGGTTCTCTCACATGTGGATTTCATGGATTGAAACTCTACTCACCTCAGGTAAAACCGCAGTGCTATTAAACGGAACCACGGGGCCTTGGATACAATGCAAATGAGGGCTCAGACAGGGGGACCCCCTCTCACCCTTCCTTTTCATTATTATTGCCGAAGTTCTTCAACGAATGCTCAATCAAGCCTCCGAAATGAACCAAATTGCTCACCCGGTTAACCAGGAGCTACACTGCCCGGTTCTGCAATACGCCGATGACACCCTGATCATCCTCAAAGCAGATGCACTGGCTGCCACAAACCTAAAACGTATTCTCATGAACTTTTCCTTGGCCTCCGGCATATCCATAAACTACTCAAAAACCACGCTAGTCCCCCTTAACATTGACGATCAACTCGCTGCGGACATTGCACTCACTCTAGAGACACAATTAGCGTCCTTCCCACAGAAATATCTAGGCCTCCCGCTTTCTCCCCACAAACTACCGCCCAACGCCTTCCAACCAGTCATAGATCGTTGTGATTCTTACCTTGTAGGTTGGTGTGCGCTCCTTCTCTCGCGGGGTGCACGCCTCATTCTCCTCTCGGCTGTTTTAGACAGTCTTCCAACCTTCTTTATGCTATGCTTTACACTTCCAAAAAGTGTCCTCGATGAAATTGATAAACACCGCCGTATTTTTTTCTGGTCTAACGATGATGCTTTCTCAGGAGCCAAGTGCCTGGTTGCGTGGGATAGGGTTTGTATGCCAAAGCAAGCGGGTGGTCTTGGTGTTAAAAATTTAAAAGCACAATTTTTTTTCCTTATGTTGAAGTTTGCTTTCAAATTCATGCACTCTCCCATGCTACCTTGGAAAGAGTGGATCCTAAATCACTCACCACTTCATATAGGCCTAGGTAAAAATGCATCTTTCCTTGGTAAAGCTATATTCAAGCATTTGCATTCGCTTCGAGAGATATCCCAAGTAGTAATTGGAGATGGTAATGCTACCTTCTTCTGGCTAGATAGGTGGCTTCTTTCTGAGCCCCTTTGCTTGGCCTTCCCGGCCTTGTTCACACACCACACAAAGCAAAATGCTAGGGTAGCCACTATTATGATGGATGGAATTGATCTGGGCTTGTGTAGCCGGCTAACCTTAACTGCCTCACGTGAATTGGTCTCTCTAAGATTGTTGTTGCAGGATGTGGCTCTCTCTCATGCTCCCAACATCAGATCGCTGCTCAATGGGTCCCCCTTCTCCACTAAGGGGGCATACGATGCCCTTGCCTCCCAGCTCGTGGACCCCAACCTCGCACACATCTAGGACAGCCGGGTCCCCAGTAGGGTGCGAGTTTTTGGGTGGCTCTTCTACCTGGACCGACTCAACACGCGGGCCAACCTTCATCGCAAGACCATCATTGCATCCTCTACATGCCCTCGATGCTCTGCCGCTCCAGAAGACCGTGGCCACCTTTTCTTCACCTGCCCGGCCTCGCAGGCGATATGGGAAGCTCTTGGCGTCACCCCGCTACACGCCCCCTTGGCATCCATATGGGTGATGCCCCCTTCAATTCGACTGTCGGCATCTATTTGGCCCTTCATCCTACTACTCCTTCTCTGGAAAATTTGGGATGCCAGAAACGCAAAAACATTTAGGGACTCGAACATGAGTCCAACTGATGTAATTAAGGCGGTCATTGATGACCTAACTCTATGGTCCCATCGCCTGCATAAGGTGGAGGCCAAACATCACGCCGGATTGTGGCGTGATTTCTTCTCTTCCCGCCTCCCATGATCTCTTGTAAAGAAACAAAAAACAGAAAATGAAATTTATTCAGGTGGGGAGTCTTTCCCCCCCGGTGACAGTTTCAAAAAGAAAAAAATCTTGAAGGTACCATCAACAATATTAAGTGTGAACAAATGGATGGAAGGTTGTGCGGCACTGATGCATGCCAATATGCCATTAAAGATAAATCTGATAATCATTGTAGAATGGATTATCCAAAGACATCTTCAGTAATATGGTGGAGGTGTATATTTTCAATAGATAGATGGTGATCAACGATCTAAGTACTTAGGCTACACTGAAAATGAGAAATACTAAAATATCTGCCCTCCGGATGCAGGCGTATCATTATCTTCAGACTACATGGAGGGAAAAAAAGACTGACAGAACATACATGTATAATAGCAAGGACATTGAGTGGTGGCTAATGAATCACTTAAAATTCTAGGTATTCTTGTTCAACTTCCTGTAGCAACAAGAGGACAAGAAATAAAAATAAGCTATTGTATACAACAAGAAGGGTTAGCAGTCAGCACCTGGTAAATAAATCTTACATTACATGTACTTGACGTTCTTGAGATAACTAACTGAATACGGGATGCTTCTGCCTAGATAACTTCTCACATGGTAATTCGATCAAAAATTGCATTGTCCTGTAATAGCATGTTCAAGAACAACAAACGTGATCACTCCCTATCACTTCACCTTAAACAGAGCGAAACGGCTGAGAGACCTTGATTGTCGCGATCCCAACCGTAGCTCACACATGTTCGCCATCTCGCATACGAAATTGGCTGCCACCGACTCCTCGTCCTTCTCTTGCTGCCAGAAATTCTGCATGCTATGGATAAGAGTGGCAAAGGAACGAAAGATTTACTGTATAAGATTTTACCTTTGGAGAGCCATGACTGATCAGGAGGTACCGCCGAAGTAGTGGAGAGATCGAGTATGATAGAAAACCAAATGGTGGTATATTAATAGTTGCAGGAGGGATGTAAGGGGACTGCAACGGAACTCCACTATCAATCGCCGAGTAGTGGCGCACCTCTTCTTTCATGAATGGCTAGTAGGAACGGCAGATTAACTCGTCAATTTGATGGCGCACTTCAAGTCTTTAATCGACCGCTCATGCTGGGAGTCTGTGGATACCGCATAACCCCCACCATCCATCCAATTGGGCCGACCTGACGCAAATCCCTCAAAGCCCATTTTACAGGAAACGTCCAAAAATATTCCTGGAGCAGCGGCGCAGCAAAGAAACGCTCAGTTTTAGCGAACAACACCATCCAGGCGGGATTAAGAGTAAATCTGACGGCCAAAAACGTTCTAAACTGATGATCCAAAGGCTAAAAATGCTAATAGCCTGAGAGGGCTGGAAAGGTGCTCAGTTATAATGTATCTAAATGACTGTGAGACAAGGTCTTATAACCGGATTCTGTGAAGAAACTATTTAGAATGTTAACATATGGTTGGCCATGGAACTTGAAGGTCATAAGAGTTTTAGGATATTTGGATTTTACCATGGTGCATGAGTTACAAGATCAAATACCAAATAATACAATTTATGCGAGTTCACCAAGTTAACATAGTTTGGTTTGGGTAATATGAATTTGGTTTATGGAGTTGGATGACATAAAGATTCTTGTTAAAAGAATTTAACTCAAATTTAATTGAATCTATTTTTTTTGATATAATTTGAGGAGAGAGGATCCTAATGATATTCTCGAGATAATGGGCTCAACAATAAAAATTAAGCTAAGGATAGAAGTAAAGTATGATAAAAGAAAAGGCAATTGGTGTGTTGAGCCAAAACAGGAAATAAACTTAGTTAGAAAAATGGGGAATGCTTTCTAACGGAAGGATATGGTTATAGGGACCAATTTTTTTATAAGAAATATTTTTTATATGAATTACGGATTAATCTCTATAGTAAAAATACTCGAATTCATATTTAAATCATAATTAATTCTTGAGTTTATCGAATGTTTAATATGTTAGTTCTGTAATAAAGTACATGTTTCAAGGAATTCGAGGATATAAATTTTTTCGAGTTTGGAGTTGTAGTCTAGGAGATATGTTTTTCTAAAGTTTATGTATTTTTTTGAAAAAGAATTACGGGATTAATTAATATAATGACACGTGGCGTAATTCTATTAGCTGATAACTCTTCACTTAAGTGATTCATTGAGAGGCACTCGATCTAGATCTGACGGCTGAAAAAAGAAGGGGATAAGGGCTCAACGGAGTTGGGTGGCTGGGTCGCCGGAGTTGGGCGGTGCACTGCCTGGTGTTGTCGGTTTTGATCACCGTCGAAGATCGGATTCTGAACGGGGTTGAGACGGACGTACGGAACCTTATGGACAAGGTGTTGATGGTGATGGCTTCCTGGACGAGCGGCTAAAGCTCGCCGAACTTCGCAAAATGTCGCGGAGTTCACGTCAGTGGAGTTGTCGCGCTCCGGTTGCGGAAGTGTACATAAAATCATGTCAAACATGTGAGATGATGAAAATAAGAAAGAATGGAGGAGGATTTGGACCTAGATCTTCACCGTATGGGACGCGATCTATGATGAACGTTGGCGGCAACGGGAACTCCGGCGAGAAATTGCCAGCATGTTAGAGGATCCTACCTCTTTCTAAGAGGGTTATTTGGAAGAGGAGTGAATGGGATATCTCAGGGACACATTTATAGGGTCGGATACGTCGATTCCTTGCTGTGTTATCAGTGGGGATTAATGGAGGCGACTCAGATCCATTTTAATGGCCACCATGGCCGATTTATGGCGCACCGAGGGAGGGATCCACTACTGGAAAAACCTAATTTGCCGTCAGCTTCTGGCTTTGCCGTCAGCAAATTTACGGGGCTGACGACATAGGGTCTTTCCCCTCAGCCAGAAATAAAGCTGACGGCAGAGATTGGGCTGACGGCATAGAGCAGCTTTGCCGTCAGCTACCTCACTGCCGTCGGCTGGCTGACGGCTTAGGTCATACAGCCTGACAGCAAAGAACGGCTGACGGCATAGAGGGGATCCTAGCCCCACGTCTGAGCCCGCCTAACGGAAAGCCGTCTATGCCGTCAGCTAGCTGACGGCAAAGACTAACGGATTTCTTTGCCGTCAGCTAGCTGACGGCTTAGCCAGGGGTTATCCCCCACGCATGGCCAGGACCCCACCCCTCACACGCACATCTGGATCTCGCCCAGGCCGGTCCTCCCACCCCGTCGCCGCCGCCGTCCTCCCGCCCTTCTCGCCGTCCCCGCCCACCACCATCCTCCCACCCCGTAGCCGCCGCCGTCCTCCCACCCTTCTCGCCGAAGCAGCCGTCCCCGCCCGCCCGCCGCCTTCCTCCCCACAAGCTCGCCGTCGCCGCCCCTGTCTCCGCCGCTGGTGAGCTGCGCCACCTCCTCCCCTCATCTCCGCCCTCCTCTTCGCCTAATCTCCTCCCCTCTCCTGCAGGTGCCCCGTCGCCACCGCCACCCCAGCCCGCCGTCTCCGCCACCCGGCCGGCACTACCCTCCCCCTCTGGCCACCACTCTCCTCCAGGTGAGAGCTCTCTTTCTTTTTTCATTTTTTGTTAGCAATTAGTAGTGAGCATTTTCTTGCATTTCCATTTCCATTTAGAAAGTAAGAATTTAGTTAGTAATTTAGTTAAAATTTATTAAGTAATTTGAAATTATTTAGTGCCCTTAAGTTGGTAGGTTGAGCATGAGGTTTAGGGCTCCATTTGATTCATAGGATGATATCCTATAGGAAAAATTCCAATTGGAATCTTGTAGTGCAAACTTCATAGGAAAATTCCTATAGGAACAATTCCTATGAATCAACAATGGGAGTCGATGAGAAAGGAGGAGTAGGGCTGGACGAAAAGCTCGTTACTCGCGAGCATAATGATCGCTCGGAAAATCGGCTCGTTAAGGCTCGTGTTCGTTAGTTAACGAGCCAAGCTGAACAACACTTTTTGCTCGTTAATATTGCTCTGTTTTGGCCTTCGTGCCGATGACACTATCTAGATAGGTAGTTTTAGTATTGAAATGCAAAGTCTTCGCGTAACCAATATGCGTCTCCCGTTCGAAAGGGTTACGGTTATAACTATGCATGCATTTGCATATTTATAACGGTGATTCTTTTGAATTGTCCAACGTTATCCATGGACAGCCCGGGTATGTGTAGATTGGGTCATTTTCCCATGCTTTGTTCCGGATCCGATGCAGAGTTTCGACAGCGCCTCCTTGTTGTTCTCCGAGTACACATCCTCTCGGTTAGTTTCCGAGACGTGTATTAGGAGAACAGCGGGGAGGTGCTGCCGAAATTTTGCGTTGGATCGGGAGCAGAGCATGGGAAAATGACCCAATCTACACATACTCGGGTGGGATTAGGACCCATCTTTACCTAGTAGCTGGTAGGTGTGCATGCAGTGCATCCCAATGTTTTAACCATGATTAAAAAATGACCATAATTAATTTGACATACTTGATGAACTGATAATTTATATTGTTCATATGTGGATACTATATAGCTAGCTTGACAGAATGACTGATCGTGAATGGATGTACTCCAGTCACCCTAGTCAGAAAGACATGACCGATGAATGGTTGAGCAAAACCTATGAATTCCTGCAAACGGCATTTTCTAAAGGCCAGCCAAAAACATGGTGCCCCTGCACTAAGTGCAAGAATTATTCGCGACAGACAAAGGATGTAATGGTTAAACACTTGCAGATGCGTGGTTTCACTCCCGGCTATACCTTATGGACATTTCATGGTGAGTCGGCCCAACGTAATACAGACGAAGTTTTGCGTCGGCGCACCGACGATTATGGTACAGGGATTGAAGACATGGTCAATGATTTTGATGATGCTCGGAACAAGGACGAAGAGATGGAGCAATCCGCAAAGGCCTTCTATGCCATGTTGGAGTCTTCAAAACGTCCTCTTCACGAGCACACTAAGATTTCTCAGCTAGATGCCATCGCACAAGTAATTGCTCTGAAAGCCCAATTCAACATTGGAAGAGACTTGTTTGACTCAATGATGGCCCTATTTGGGCGGTTTCTACCCGAAGGTCATATTATGCCTTCAAACCTATATGAGTCAGACAAAATCCTTAGTGCACTCAAGATGCCGTATGAGCAGATACATGCTTGTGAGAAAGGACGTGCCTTATTTAGGAAAGAGTATGCGGACGAAACATATTGTCCATTTTGCAAGTCCTCCAGATATGTTGAGGTAGAAAACGGTGAAGGTGAGCAGAAGCAGAGCAAAATCCCTGTGAGTGTTCTACGGTATCTGCGGATCCTACCAAGACTTCAACGACTTTACATGCTCGAAGAAACAGCAAAACAGATGACATGGCACAAACATGGAGTTAGGAAAGAATTAGATGAAAACGGAGATCCGATGTTGGTACACCCTTCGGATGGTGACGCATGGAAGGCATTTGATGCTAAACATACGGAAAAAGCTAAAGAGCCAAGGAATTGCCGAGTCGCCATCGGTCTCGATGGGTTCAATCCTTTTGGTATGACGGCTACCCAATATAGTTGCTGGCATGTGTTTGTTATTCCGCTCAATCTTCCACCATCATCCATTATGCAAAAAAAGCACATATTTCTGACGTTGATAGTTCCAGGGCCAAACTATCCGGGGAAGAATATGAGTGTGTACATGCAACCGCTGATGGATGACTTGAAAGAAGCTTGGGTGAATGGGGTCAACACATACGACGCAGCTAAAAAAGAGAACTTTCAAATGTATGTTTGGTACCAATACTCGTTGCATGATCTGCCGGCATTTGCGCTTTTCGTTGCCTGGTGTGTGCATGGAAGGTTCCCATGCCCACAATGCAAAGCAGCTCTTAAGTTTCATTGGTTGCCGGCGGGTGGACAGTATTCCTGCTTTGACTTACATAGACAGTTCTTGCCTATGGACCATCCATTCAGAAAAGACAAGAAGAATTTCATGAAAGGTAATGTTGTCAAACACTCGGCAACACCTGCGTTGACGGGCACACAAACTCATGAACAGTTAAAATCTATGGAGCCTGATCCAAACCGTCCAGGGTATTTCTTGGGTTATAATGAGGAACACGCCTGGACCCACAAGCCATGCATCTGGGATCTCGCCTACTTCGAAGACCTCTTACTACCACACAACATTGACATGATGCACACTGAAAAGAATATCGCCGAGGCCCTTCTTGGCACATTTTTCGGCACTGATAAGGGAAAAGATAATACAAAGGCTAGAGTTGACCAGGAGACTCTTTGTGATAGGCCATCACTAAACATGCGACAACCTAAAGGAAGAAAAAATTGGTCCAAGCCACCTGCCTGGTACAATCTCGAGAAGGGAGCAATAAGAGAAATCCTCTTGTGGGTGCAACAAAAGTTGTTGTTCCCTGATGGGTATACTGCGAATCTAGCGAGGGGAGCGAGCATTGAAAAAATGAAAAATTTTGGGCTCAAGAGTCATGATTGGCACATATGGCTTGAGCGGATAATGCCAGTGATGTTGCGCGGCTATATCCCAGAGTCTGAATGGCTAGTATTGGCAGAGTTAAGTTATTTCTTCCGTCTTCTTTGTGCTAAAGAGTTGTCGCGTGCCGTGATAGATGACATGGAAGAGTTGGCGCGTGAGTTGCTCTGCAAGTTAGAGAAGATTTTTCCACCGGGCTTCTTTAATCCGATGCAACACATGATTTTGCATCTCCCGACCGAGGCAAGATTGGGTGGCCCTGTGCAAAATCGTTGGTGCTATGCAACTGAAAGAATGCAGAAGACACTTAGAGAAAAATGTAAAAATAAACGTAGAATTGAAGCATCGATGGCCGAGGCGTTCATTACCGAGGAGGCGGCAAACTTCGTAACAGCACACTATGATGCCACTTTGCACAGCTTGCATAATCCAAAGCCTCGGTACAATGTGCGCGACCCCAAACGACGTGAATCCAAACTCAGCCTCTTCAAAGGGAAGCTCGCTCCTTCTGGTGTGGGAAAATCAAAGTTGCTGGGCGTCGAGGAGTGGCGCACACTAACGATGTATATATTGAACAACTTAACAGAAGTTCGGCCGTACATCGAGTAAGTCCTCGATACATTGTTTCGCAACTTTTTACCAAGTTTTGTGTCTAACAACTGTTATTAATTGATACAGTCGATACGTCGAACAGTTCTCGAATGGTGTTGCAATCGAAAAAGAATCCATTCTCGAGTATGAACTTCTTGAAAAGACAGGAGGCGGCTATCCCGGTTTCATCTCTTGGTTCAAAAAAATAGCTAATGCAGATGAGCAAGTCGACGATGAAGTGAGACAAATAGCAAATGGTTTTGACTTTAAGGTCCGGACATTTCAGAAGTACGACATCAACGGGTATCGCTTTCGTACTGCTAGCAAAGAGCTTTCAATGCCCGGTCGAATAACAACCAATTCTGGTGTCTCTGCTATAGGCGAGGGAGGTGTCAAGTATTATGGAAGACTTGAAGAAGTTTACGAACTTCATTATTATGGTGAAAATCCTCGAAATGTTGTTGTGTTCAAATGTCATTGGTTCGATCCTACTAAGACAAGACGGGCTCATGAACATGTTGGGCTAGTCGAAATCCGACAAGATAGGAAGTTAAGCGGTGATGATGTCTTTATTGTGGCTCAACAAGCCACCCAAGTTTTCTATCTGCCATACAGTCGTCAAAGTGTTAAGAACCTGGAAGGTTGGTATGTCGTGTACGATGTGCCGCCCCATCTTAGACCACCTCCACCAAACGAAGAGGATTATGAACCTCAAATTGACCCAATAACATATGATGGAGAATTCTTCCAAGAATCACGTGGTGTGAGACGTCGTCTCCGGAACTGCTCTACATCCACCCTGAACACGGAGGAACAAGAATCACGTGATGATGAGGAAGAAGTGGAAGTAGAAGAGGTTACCAATCCGGATGAGCTAACAATGCTTGATCGGTTACAAAAAGGCCTTCCACATGATGTCCCTGAACCCGATGACGATGTCATTCATGACGACACGTATGATACTGATGATGATTATGCTTCAGTTGACCTTGGAGAAGAGACAGATGATCCCGACTATTAGTACTTTGTATGCATCCAAACATTGTTGTTTAATTATTTAATTAATTGTTTAATTATTCATGTATTTATTATTGTTCATTTAATTATTGTCTTTGAATTTGTACTAAGTATTTAACTATGTATTGTTGCAGGTGGTGAGACATGGCAGGCGGGGATAAGTTGAGGATAGCACCTGGCCAGCTACG
Source organism: Bromus sterilis (assembly GCA_950022295.1). NCBI lineage: Eukaryota > Viridiplantae > Streptophyta > Magnoliopsida > Poales > Poaceae > Bromus > Bromus sterilis. The sequence continues at coordinate 301,070,224 of OX465595.1, forward strand.
GAGACAGTTGTTGCAGAGCTTTGCCGAGGAGCCCCGTGGGAGAGGCGGAGGAAAGAAGAGAGGCAGAGGACGTGGTCGCGGGAAAGGGAGGCTGCCTAATAGGAGCCAGTCGCCACCACCCTCATCTACTTCAGTCTCAGCCACTTCACCCCTGCAGACAAGGGTGTCACCGGTGCGGGATCCTCCCGTCCAGAAGCGGACACCGATGCAGGATCCTCCCGTCCAGGAGCCCACACCCTCACACGAGGAGTGGGGGAGTTGGGGGCGGGACGGTGAGGGGGCTGGGGCGGATGCGGAGGCTGAGGTTGAGGTGGAGGATGAGGGGGCTGAGGCGGAGGATGAGAGGGCTGAGGCGGAGGATGAGGGCCCGTCTGCCAGCAAGTCGGTCTACCAACATGGTATGACACGAGTTCCAGACCGATTAGAGTTGCAGCACAGGGCGCTGATTTCGCCAGATGGCGAGAAGTAAGTTGATGTCTATTGTGTACCTTATATCATTATTTTTCACCAAGTAGCTAATGTCTTTGCCTTCTCATTATGCAGGGGGTGGAATTACCCGGAGAATACCCGGAATCCAAACTGCCTCCTTGGTGCTTTGCTTAGGGAGCACTTTCCCGGGCTAGTGCAGTTGCCCGGGGAGGGTATGGTTCCCGAGCCAGGACTCAAGTGGGAGCACTACCAAGCCGCGCTGCTCCCGGAAAACACTCACGTGAACGGTGTTCTTTGCGTGAGCGTGGCCGACAAGGTGTTGGCTGATTTTTGGGTAACTATTATTTTACCCAATAATAAGTATACAATATCCAATGTTATATCTTGTTATTTCCTATTCATCTGTGCATATATATGGCATAATTGCAGAGTTACCATAGGGTCGAGGAGGGGACGGAGGAGGCGGCCAAGAAGAATCTCGAGAAAGAGTGCAAGAGATTATTGAATAACACGAGGCATGAGATGCGTGTTCAGGCCGTTCGAGATTGGTACGCCAAGCAAAACGAGCCGAAGACGAAGGCTGAATGTCGAAACCTTTTCCCTGATAAGACCGAGTACATGGAGGTACGTAGATTCCTTAGTTACATTCTTTATTAGTTTTGTTAGGGCTAGTTACAATACTTAGTTTCATTCATAGGTGCCCCCGAGATGGTTGGCCGATAAGATGGATTGTTGGGAGATGATAGTGGACAAGTGGTGCACAGAGGCTTGGTTGACCACCCACAATGTGGCCAAGGAGCGTCGTGCCCAATTGGTTGGTGTGGCACACCACCAAGGAAATGCCAACATCAAGCAATACGCCAAAAAATGGGTATGTGTGCCTTGTTTTCTTTCATCATTAATTCATTTGTGCATGATTTTTGTTGTACTAACTCTTTGCCTTTTCTTGTAGGCCAAACACCATAACCAGCCTGAGCCTCAGGGATACGCCGCGTTTGGCATGGCCCATAAGGGCTCGTACAGGACGGCGACACCATATTCTGAGGGGGACGGGCCATCGGCATACACAAGCCTGTCCGCCTACAACAAGATGACGTCTTATTCTCAGGTTGTCAAACAACTGCGCGGCCCTGACTTCGACCCGAGCCTGAATCCTATGGATGCGGAGGCGTTGATGATCTCTGGTGGCGGTAAGAGTCATGGCACGGTGGCCATGTGTGATGGCTTCGTCCCTATCACTGAGTCTCTATCTCAGATCAAGGCGAGGCAAACTAGCTCGGCTCCTGTAATACGGCAGCGCGCGAGGCCAGTTGATCTTGCCATCGAGGTTAGTTGTCCTTCATTATTTCTTTAGTCCATTTGACCCTGGATGGATGATGACGAGAAGTGGTTGCAGGCCGCACTTGAGAAGGAGAGGGAGGCCACCAGACTCTTGTTGGAGGAGAGGGACCGGAATACACAGAGGCTGCTGGAGGAGGAGAGGGCACGCAATAATGCCCATGCGAAGGCTATGCACGACTTCGTTGCGGTAAGTCTGTTGTGTGAGAAGCAAGACTATGTGTGAGAAGCAACAAGACTATTTCTTTGACTTCTCGTCAACTAATTTGCAGGCTATGTGTGAGAAGCATGGTTTGCCCCCCCCTCCGCCGATGCCTTCTCCGGTGGGAACGGTGAGTTCCCTTTCAATGACCAACCTTGCACGGTCTTATATCATTGTATGTTGCCATGCTAACCACATATTTCAACTCTTGCCTTGTTGCAGCATCATTCCAGAGTCGCATCCCACAATCCCTCTCCCGGTGAGAGCCCAACCAACCCGGCGACCAACCGAGATGGTGCTTCTCCTCTGTGACTTGGCTTATTTGGTAAAAACATGACATAATTACTTGATAACACCAAAAATAGCATAATTAGTTGATATTAGAGCTCAAAAATGACATGCTTAGCTCAACTTAGACTATGCCATGCTGTAGTTAGCTTAGTAAATTCTAGTTAGGCAAAAATAGCATAATTAGTTGATATTAGAGCTCAAAAATGACATAATTACTTTAGAAATTTTCAAAAGAAACCATAAGAGAAGAACAAAACAGAAGAGAAGAACAAAGAAGAGATGAAGAAATAAGAGAAGAAGAAAGAGGAGAAAAAGATAGATTAAGAAGAAACAAATCTTCTTATTCTTCCTTTTTCTCTTCTTTCTTTTTCTCCATCTTTTTCCTCTTCTTCTTCTTCTTCGTCTTCTTCTTCTTCTTCTTCTTCTTCTTCTTCTTGTTCTTGTGTCCTTCTTCTTCTTCTTCTTCTTCTTCTTGTTCTTGTCTTCTTCTTCTTCTTGTTGTTCTTCTTCATCTTCTAATTACTTAGCGCTAAATTCTTTCTTCTTCTCATTATGCAGATTTTGATAAAGCAGCATGGCACATGGATGGATGCTCCAGGGACTCTAGCTCGTTGTAGTCTTAGATGCTTTGTAATGCACTTTGTAATGCACTTGGGATTCTTTGCGATACTTTGTGATGCCATCTTTGTTGTTTTCACTTTGTGTTATTTATATCGTGATGTTTTGTGATGCTTTGCGATGCTTTGTGATGCACTTGTGGTGCTGTTTAGGGCCTGGCAGAATATTAATTGTGTTATATATATTGTTGTTTGAAAATGCAGGGAATTAACAGAAACTAAATTTAAAAAAAACAGGGAAAGTCTTTGCCGTCAGCTTCCTGACGGCAAATCCTTTGCCGTCGGTGGGCTGACGGCAAAGGAGGACACGTGGCAGCTAACTGTTAAATCTGGCAACTCTGGGACGACCAAATGTCCCAGGTTGCCAGCTTTGCCGTCAGCTGGTCTCTGGCTGACGGCAAAGGCAAGGACCCCAAGTGGCACTGATCGCAACTCCCCTGACAAGCATGGCCCACAAGCAGCAGCTTTGCCGTCAGCTGGTCTCCAACTGACGGCAAAGCCTGCCGTTAACCCCCCTAACGGGGCTGGGCTTAAATCGTTGCTGTCAACGTTCTATGCCGTCAGCCTCGGCTCCCTAGCTGACGGCAAAGCCTTTGCCGTCGGTCGATTTCCAGCTGACGGCAACGAAGCTGTTTACCGATAAAATCGTGGCCAGTCTCTTTGCCGTCAGCAAGCTGACGGCAAAGCCTTTGCCCTCGGTTAAAGTGGCCTTTGCCGTCAGCTATGGCTGACTCCGGAGATGGACTAGGGAGAGGAGAGGGACCGGTTACGGGGGTTAGTGGGGCCGGAAGAGGAAGAGGAGGCGCCAAGGCGTCGGGCTGGCCGGTGCGTTCTCTCTACGCGAGCGTACTGGAGGTTGAAGACGATGGGGTTGTTCCCGTCGTCACGTTTTTTTCAACCCAAGTAGAGTCTGGCTGAGCTGGGCCTCGTCATCTAGGCCACTTGATGCGTCACCTCGCGCCTGCGTGCGCATAATAGATAGATAGAGAGGAAAGGAAAAGTGGGACTGATCCGATACACTTAATCTTTTTATTTTCTATTTCGTAAATTTTAGATTCGATATTTAAAATATCAAATATCTTAAAACAAAATAGAAATTTGATATAGCATCAATAAATATACAGAGTATAGGAAAATATATTTCCTTCTCTGAATAAATTTATAAATACATTTTTATCAAAATAAAATTATAATTTAAGCTACTAATAAATTCTCGAAATTATTTTTAGGATTTTTTCTAAATAACAAAATAGCTTTATAAAATATCCAATTGTTTAAATGAGAAATATTTAAATATTACCAACAATAATTTTGGAGAATTCATATTATCTCCACTCATATATTTATTTGATTTATTGGAAATATTTAAATAACCTTTAAATGAAAATATCAAATATACTCCAAATAAAAAGAATTTAAAGTAGACATTGGTCCACAATTAATTTGAGAAAGTCATTTTATTCGCACTCTAAACTAATTAATTAGGGTTTCACCAAATTTCAAAAGAAGGAAAGATGAAGAAAATATTTCTTTGAATTTTCAAATAATCCTCAAAACGAAGATTTCCATTATCAGATAAATGATTATCCAAAATGAAATAACATGGTTTGCAAAGGTAAAACTCGAAAAGTTTTAATTTCCCCAGATTAAAAATGTGGATCTAACAATAATATTTATTTATTAACAATCCAAAATTTAGAAAATTTTGGGATGTTACAGTCCTATTGCGCCGTGGGCGGGAAATAGCTACTAGGCAGGTAGGCGGCCCAGGTGCAAATACACATTTTTTAAAGTTTTTATTTGGTCAACCGCGTCGAGAAAACTTTTTCAAACAATAAAATATTATATTTAAAAGTGCATAAAAATTCAAATAAATTATTGAAATAAAATATTTTACTGGAATTACTTTTCCAGCTAACGGAATATTTGATAAATCATTTTAATGCAATAAAACTTTCTAAGCATTATAAAAATCCCTAAAATAAATTTAGAGTTATTTATAATCCCCAAATGGGATTTCAAAAACCTTCAAACAATATCATAAATATTGATCAACTTTATTTTAAAGGGGATAAGTCATTTTATATCCTCTCCAATGAATTGCCTTGAGTTGAAAAATGTTTTGAATATCCAGAAAATACAAATAACTATTTAAAACATTACCAACTCTTTTAATACGTTGAAGGAGTCATATTACCTTCTTTCATTTTAATTTGTTGGGTTTGTTTTAAATATTAAATTCCAAAAGACCAACGATGAATATTAGAGAAAGTCCTTTTATTCCCTCTTATTTTAATATTCAATAAATTTCGAAAGTTTCAAATCCTGGTGAAAATCAAACATATCAAACAAAAAAATCATTTATAATTAATTTATTAACATTCCAAGATTTAGAAAATTTTGGAATGTTAAAGACTATGTAACAGCCCAGATTTCACAAAAATTAAAATTTTTGTTTTCGGTGAGAATTGTTTGATTGTCTGATTTGTTTGTGTTGTTTGCATCCCCGATTTCTCGATCGGCGATTATTTTCCCCCTCTTATCTCGTATCGGACGGAGACAGACCCTTGACACCCTGACACTCGACATTTGCGACACCGGGTTTCGCCCGATCAACGTCGCAAAAACCGCACGAGACCAGCCGAAGCCAACGGAACGAAAAACCCCGTTTAATAATTAAATGGGTTATTTTTATAGCGCGCCGGAAAATGTTATCGGAACGGTTCCAACGCGAGTAGAACGCCGCCGACTCGACGCGCTGATCGCGCAATTCAAAGTTTTACCCGAATCGGAGGTCCTACGGACCCCTGGCGGTTAGAAACGTAGGCACTGTGCGCGCGAGAGAAAAACCGGGGATGTTTTTGCAAACTGCCATCCACCTGGGCTATATAAAGACCACCACACTCCCACCCCTTTCTAGGGTTTCCCTAGCCACAAAATTGCAGCCACCCCCTCAGATCTGCCTCCAAATTTTCCCAATAGCACAAAATTTTCGCAACCCTAGCCCATTAAATCTGGAATTTTTCTCCTAAGCGATCTGGAACGTCAGATGTTCCGATCTAAAGGCCAGGAAACCCGATTCGTCGAGTCGCGCGCCCCTCCAGACTCCTCCTCGTGCCGCCCGTCGCCGGTGGAGGTGTCGCCGGCCTCGGCCTCGGTCCCGATCGTATCGAGGCAGGGGAGCTCCAGGTGGGCCGACCAAGCAGGTGTGGCCCACTCACAGCCGGCCCAGCCAGCCTCCATGGCGTCCTAGCCCGGTCCGGCCAGATCCAGACCAGTGGGCCGAGCCCAGTGGGTGAGACCCATGTGCCTTTTTTTTCTGAGAACCCTGTGAATTTTTCTAAGTCCTAGGATTTTTGCTGCTGATTCAATTTTGCGCTGTATTTTGCGAGTAAACTGTATCTCGGATGACGTTGCGCCCAAAAGGAAATTTTCTTAGAATTGTGTGTACTTCAATCCATCTTGTTGTTAGAATTTTGATTTGAGGCCATCTTGATGGTGCAAATCTATGTTGAAGTGGGCATCAGGCCGTTAACTCCTACTAATTGCTGTTGTGTGCTGCTGTTGTTATCTTATTGCAACTTTGGTTGATGATTGTGACACATCCATGATGCCTATTGCATTGATTCTTTTTGCATACTGTTAAGCATCATGTCTACTTCCATTATATGTATTACATTGTCATGATATGCTTGCTGGTCACATAGTTATTGAGCTCCAAAGTTGCTATGCTGCTGTTTTTGAGAGCCACCTCTATTTTTCACTAAGTCTGTAACGTCCCGATGCCATGTTGCATGCTTAATATCTTTTGATCTGTTATGCCTACGACCTTGATTCTTTTTTTTACCTGATCACCATCATGTCTAGTTCATGCTCATATATTGCTATGTCATGTTGCTGCACTTTTGCATATAGTTTTGCTCCTGTTTATATATCATAAAAATAACAGTTTCTGCCCCGTTTTCTTGATTTTTACCAAGTCCTAGACCAGTAATGTTTTATTGCATTTTGCATGAGCTATAAGTAGTTGTTCATGATGCCTATTTGCATGATTCCTTTTGCCATGCCTTCCATGCCATGTCTACTTTAGTTGCATATCATTTGTGAGCATGTTTGCATTCGTTATCCTATTTATGCATTGCTCTAAAGTGTGCTTCCTGATGTTGGCAGATTGTGCCCGTAACTTGTTTTGCTTGTATCTTTTTAACCGTAACTCCGTTTGGAGTGTTCTTTATATGTAACTTGATTAGTTTTTCGTGCACTTTGTGTTTATGCTTTTGTTTGCTGTTGTTAACCAACCTAAAATATGGTTTAGGGAAGAAAAGTACCAAATCCTTTAATTGTCGTGCGACACTTAGTGGTATGCCGTGTTCAGGTTGTGCCTCACTTAAACTGACTAGCATAGATAGTTTACTTTATGCTTCATCTCTTGCCATGTTTGTGTGCTATGCCATGCTTGAGTGAGATGCCATGTTAACAATCTTGCTCACCTTGAGTAGCTAGACAACTTGAACCAATATAAACGTGCGGTATCGTCGTGTGTGATGAGTACTCCACTAAACCTGTTAGTAACCGCTCTCGACGGTAGGTGCGATGTCTCGTGTTTCCTTCTTCTTGATGCTTGATCGTGTTTGCTTTGTAGTAATAGAGTTCTTGCTCGTTGATTGCTTTCCAGTGTTTCCTTCCTGTATGCCTCCCGTGGTTATTCTCGGAGACGTTGTGAGCTTGCGATCAACTACACCTTCGGAACCCGACTTATCAACAGGCAAGGACTATACATTACTTATGATCCATTCTATTTCAACCAGCGGTTTGCATGCTAGTATAGGTTAAGTTCGATGTTTGATCCTACCACATGTTTACAACCTCTTTCAAACCGATACAACCATGTCCCCTCCCAGCAAACCATGTACTGCTATGTTACTATTGCTCGTTGCTCATCCCCTTCTTAGTATGCATGCTTAGGATGCTACGAATGTTACCCCATGTTACTCCTTGGTTTGGGATATCACATTATTATATTGTTGTGGATGATATGATTATTATAATGTTGACTATATTCGACGAAGGATGGAAGGTCTAGTCTATCCCGCCCCGACGCTTTGTTCCATTCGAGTCACCTAGGACCCGAGTTCCGGGTATTAGTTTTAAGACTGAGCGTGCCTAACCGCGTGTGGGATTTTATGGGGTCCCCTCTTCTTACCTACCTAGCTCCAAACATTTCTAGAGGTGGCCCAAGATGATTTACCATTTGAAACCGTGTGTGTGCTTGGTTGGCCCCCCAGCAGTTTTAAAACAACTCAGGCTAGCGGAGACAGAGTTCATCTGCTGGTCCACACTGGTGAGCTAGGGAATCCCCCTTCTATTTAGGTGAGACTAAACCCGACCTTAGCCATACGGAAGAGTCTTATCCGAGGGCGCGGCCGGCTCTTGGATTGGGTGTCGACTCCCCAGGGGCCACCCGGATTTGTTCGTTGTTAGCTAGAGGGACCTGTCGTTTCGGATCTCTTGGAACTAAATCATAAAATGGTTTCCTGTGATGGGTAGCAACTGAGAGAGATGCGGCGTGCGTGCAGAGCCTTATAATGGGCAGTTGGTACACCCCTGCAGGGTTAAATCTTTTCGAGAAGCCGTGTCCACGGTTATGGACGACTTGAGACCTACTCCTTGTTCATAGACAACAACAACTGAGACAATCTTAATATAACTTGATCAACGTGTGTGTGCCTTGACTGCTTCTTCTTCGTCGGGATGCGAAGAGGAGGACAAGGATAGCATAGGTGTTATGTTTGCGTAAGTAGTTGATAGCAAGACTTGTTGGAGGCGATTCCTCATCGAATCCTTGGCTTCTTATCTTACTCTCTAGATCGTTAGCCACTTCATAAATGCTAGTGCGGCAGCAACCTCACCACTTACCCCATCCTTACCGTAAACTACTAGTTGTCCTAGAATGACTAGTGATGAAGTCCTTGCTGGGTCAGATGACCACGAAAGTTGGATGCTGAGTACTTCTGTACTCATGATACTACCCCCAAACTCTTTTCAGGGTCCTTGATCGACAACAGGTATGGTGACCGATGTTTCACGTGGAGACTCGATGACGACTAGTTAGGCGGATCCCGGCGGAGGGCCTGGACCCATGTGGTTATGGGAATCGATGATTTTCTCTTTGCCACTAGACATTTGATTGTAGTCTGTACTCAGACATGTATCTTCTGTTGTTGTATTGTATTTAAGGCAATTGTATGCCGATTGTATGAGATGTTGTATCCTTGTATCTGTAATGTTGTGATATCATGTTGGAAATCCGGGGCATATGACTTGGTCATATGTCGCGGTGGGACCGATATGTGCTTCGTCCCCGGATCTGGATGGAAACATCTAGATCTGGAACAGTACCGCATATCGGGCCTTACAGACTACCACCCTTAAAATGAATCTCGTCCCCGAGATTCGAAGAGGCTAGAAAGAAAAGTCTAGGGTTTGGGTCTTCATGACAATCCACCGATCCTCCCATGATCTAGGGTCCTACCACCCTTAAAACGAATGTGACGTGGTTTTCAAAAATCTTCCATAAAATAAAGTGGTCTTCAACATACTGATCCTTCATGGACGATGGGTCAAGCGCCAATAATAAACAAATATCAATGCTCTCTTGGTGGTCGTCAAGAATACCTCTATGGGATACCAGTAGGAAATGGTCTTGGTTCATACTCACCGTATAACCTACTATTGTCAACTGTAATCTTCTATATGGGTCAAACATTGTACCATTCTATGGTTAAGGCTTAACATCGTCGTCTCTCTGCTATAGGTAAGTGACTCAAGATTTTAGTATCCCGCATAGAAAGAGTGAATAATAAGAGTATTCGGCATGGTGATCAATCCATTCCGCACCCAAATCATTACCTTGTGTGTGGTTTAGCGAATCTCTCAATCTAACACTCGGACATTCTCACAAGCATTGAAGAAAGTTCCTCTTGTTCATGAACTGGGTTCAGATAAATCCATCAGTTCTGCAAGGCAAAATAAAGCATCTATTGTTCTTCACAACGCTCAGGTTTGCGCAAACTGCTATAAAACGTGTACTAGTGAATGACAGCTTCCTCCAAGGTTCTTCCTTCACCAAGATTGTGCTTTCTTGTTGTAAGATCCTGGCACTTGGGGTTACCTTTGAACTCGGCATTAGATTGCACCCATATTTATTCTAGTCTTGAACTTAGCAGCCATTGTAGTAGCTTCTTCAGTGCAGGGATTGGGTTGAGGCGGGATAGAACATAGAGAGAGAGATAGAGAGATACCCATACAAACATCACACAAGTTTTGAAAATAAGTATTGATGTGTAGCTGTCAGTAAAAACAAGAAAGGACAGCTCACAAAAATGATATAATGGTAGGAACCTTGAATCTTCCAATTCTTCAAGTCTTCAATATCGGTAACTTAAGCTTTGTGTTGTCGAAGCAATCTTCATATCGTTGAGTCACGTGTCAACTTATTCTTCTTGTAGTTGTGTCTCCTTTAGTATTGAAACATACTAAATAGATGGGGGTCTAATGTAACGTAAATGTATTCTACTTACATAGAAGAAACGCAAGGCACAACACACATCATCAATCAAAGACATATCAGGGTCAAGGACATAAGAAAAACCTAACAAAACAACATGACATAAGGTATCTAGTTCATCCACAGAAAAAACATGCATCGATCCACATCTCCAGCTAACATTAAAAGCTACCATCGTATACTTAGTGCACACCTACGAATGTTCTACTTTCCAATTGCCAAACATAAGCTTCAATATGTCGACGTCTTTCTTCCCATGTTCACATCTTCTTCTTTCCCTTCAATCCTGGACACATGTTGGCGTTGTGTCCCATGTTCCTGCACCGGTAACACTGAAGCTGCCCTAAGATCATTCCTTTTCTTCTTCACGGGTGCTTCCTTGAACTCATGGATAGTTTTCTTCATTCCTTCCTTTTGTTGTTGAATCACTCGTTGTGTCATGATATACAGTTGTCACTTAGCGGGGTAATGATCACTTCCTTCGCACATAAAACACGTGACTTGATCGGTGGGACATTCTTCACCCAAGTGAATTTCCTCACAATAGGGGATTCCATCTTGGTGTCCTTTGTAAGAGTGTCCTACTTCCCCGCAAGTTGTGTAGGCACGGAGCCTCTTAAGGTTTACCGCACTTTGCATCGGGGTGGCAAGGCAGGATCCCAACAAAATCTTTGTAAATTCCTTCCATGTAATCTCCCTATTTGATTCGTTAATCGCCTAATGCATTTTCCACCAAGTAGCAGCCTCTTCTACAAAGTTCTTGACAACATAGTGGACCATGTCATCACCTCCAACCTTGTTACTCTCCATGTGCTCCTCCATAGTATGAATCCATTGTTCCTCCTTCAGTCTAATCATCGCCCCGGAAAAGGTGAGTCCTACTTCATACTCCATCTATTGAGCCCATACGACAAGGGTTAGGGGAAACTAGGATACAGACATGAAAACAAAACTAAAGATAGTACCAAACACATGCACATAGACATAAATAAGGTAAAACACCTACATACAAAGAACAACACATAACGTCAATCAATCAAGTCACAAAAGTTATACCACACAAACAACACCTAGAGTAAGGTCATATGTGCAAGACATACGGTCTCATCATACTACACGAAATTCGTTTATCTAACATCATATAAAAAGTGGTGGTCTAGATCTAAGCTTCATCCTTCTCAGCTAAGCTGATCTTGAAGATCCTCTTGTAGTGTAAGCACTAATCCTTATTAAATCTATACGATACTCCTCCTAATTCTGGTAGTGGTAACTTTAATTGATCCATGATATTGATGGGCTACTTCTCAAAAATCATATCTTCGGGGGCATAAGCAACTAGGATGGTAATTTACATTAAAACAAGAGAAGGAATTTAGAAGATGAATAATAGATGAGAGATACTAGTGGAGAGAGTAAGTAATCAAAGAGTGATAAAATAATTTTGTTCTTATGGCTTTTCCTATCCATTTTCTCGGACCACGACCTATAATCAACATTGGCTCTCATACCATCTGTAACAACACGATTCACTAAGAACCCAAGTATCAGTGCATTTTGTGCCAGTCCCTCGATCAATAGCTAGCACACATAGTACATGATGTAATATCAAGTATAAACCACATGTCATGTATATTACGTCGAAGATCCAGTATTACAATTAAGCATACCTGCATAGGTCAAGGCTAGCTTACAAATAGAATACAACGGAAAAACAATAAAGAGCTTCGTGGCTTCCATCAACTCCACCGGCACAGTCGAGTATAGACATCATAACCCTACATCGCATCACTTACTCGTCGTATACAATCCTGCAACACTGAAGGTTACAGCCCGACAACGGGTCAGTACATTTGAATGTACAGCAAGCCACACAAAAAGGATATAACAGACCTACAACTACATGTAAGGTAAGTAAAATGAAGGCTTATGGTTTTATTTTGCACAAAGCTATTTTCCCCTCAATCTACCTATTAGTCAAATTTTAGTTTATCTTACTACATTAAACATAAGGTTGAATTGGGCAACACTAATTCCAACCCATACCCTTTATCAATGTTTCCCACTCCAGTTTTATTAAGGTGAATCATCTCTCAAGACCATCCAACAACAGTAATGCCTAGTTTCTCATAGTTATCCATAACCGGGGATACGACTAATCATGATTAGTTTGTATACTCTTCAGAGGTTTGTACACTTAACTGATGCTAGTTTCCTAGTTTCTCATAGTTATCCCATGAAGTTCACTAGTGATGTCTCTCTCCCAAAAGACGATAAAAAAACTATGCAAGGGAAACAATTTATAGCTGGGAAATTGACAGGATTAAAAACAGACCACAATACTAACTATGCTACAAAATAAATAAAGAAGCTCGAAAGCATGGGCAGTACGCAAAGACACTTAGACTGGAATCCATCTGCATCTACTCACTAATCATCCACCTTGAGATATTTATCCAAAGCATCTCGCTGGTATTAATTTGCGAGCCCCACCCAAAGTGTCAACCCAAAGCAACAGACAACTACATTAAAAGAACTTTGCGTAAAGTAAACAATCCTTGCACCCGCAAGTACAAGCACCATTGTTTTCCCCCTTGTGGCAACAACACATCCCATAGACTCATGTTTCTGTCACTCAAGCTAGTCATCAGGGGGAATGAACCCATAATCATGCATAATGCTACTTCCTCCAGTTACTACCTACCACTTGGCCAAAGCAATAAAAAGAAAGAACATAAATATAAAAGGAGAAGAACCAAATATATTACTCATCACAATCTGAACATAATCTCATAATCCATCATATCCCATCAAACTCAGCATAGAAACAGCAGTAAAATTACATATGTGCCTCGATCATGTAGGGCAGCTCACAAGGTCTAAACCATGAAGAACAAAGAGGGGAGGAGAACATCACATAGCTACTGATCACGGACCCATGGTCAAAAGGAAACTACTCACGGCACATCCGACAAGCGTCCATGGTGGAGGGGAAGCTCCCGGAGGTCGATCCTCCCTCCGGCAGGGTGTCGGGAAGAGGTCTGCTGGCGCTCCCGATCTTGGAAGCGCGGCGTTGGCGGAACAGAGGCGAGATCGCAGAAAAGGGTTCTCTCTCTGGAAGTTTCACGTCACGGGAAATAAATAGGCGAAGGAGGGCAGCCAGGGGGGCCACCAGGGGTCCAGGCCCCCCTGGCGCGACCAAACACGAGGCCACGCCAGGTGGCCGCCTGTGGCCCTAGTGGGTCCCACCTAGTCCTCCTTTCGTACTCCGGAAGGTTCCTTCAAGCTGATTTTTTATCTGATTTTTCGCGAATTTTTGGAGCACTTTTAATATGGGGGAAAACTGAATTAGAAAAACAACAGAAAACAGAAACTGGCACTAGGTGCACTGAGTTAGTAGGTTAGTCCAAATATGATCAAAAGTGTATGAATGTGTATCTAGATCATAGCAATATCGCACAAAACATGCATGGGGCAAGCAGAAATTATGGATACGTTTGGGACGTATCAACATCCCCAAGCTTAATTCCTGGTCGTCCTCGAGTAGGTAAATGATAACAAGCATAATTTCTATGGTGACTTGCTAGCAACAATATAAGAACTATGAAAAGTAAAGCAATCAAGGTATGTGATTCAATTCAAGTCATAACATGCAAGAGTCTATATTAGCATTGAAACAAGCAACGAAAGAACATTAGGTGCAAGAGCTCTCGCTGTCCGTGACTCAAATGTCTCCAAATGGTGTTTGCATGCAAGAAGGGGGATAGGGAATAAGAGAGAGAAAGTACTTTTTGTTGAGAACTCAATCTACTAAAGTTCCACGCTTGGTCTTCTTTGGAATCTAATCTTGACTCGTCCCCAGACCACTAGCCAGCTACAAGTCAATTTGATCCACTCCTTTTCGATATTTTGAGCACTCATGCAATGGATGACCGTAAGCACGAAAGTTGACACTTACGATGGCAAAGAGAGAAATATGGTGGAGGAGGAAGAAAAAAAGGGTGATAAAGGCTCACACGAATGAGGACAATCATATGCGAGAAGGCCAAATAATAGATATGATGTGAGGAGTAGGGATTTCCATGCAAAGGATGCACATATGAGCTAAGAAAATCTCTCCAATGGAACTAGTGGGGGTGCATCCAACTTTCTCGCTCATGAAGACCTAGAGCTCGTTTGAGGAGGCTCATCCTTGGAATATGCAAGCCAAGTTCTATAGTGTGAAGGTCCCCACATAGCTATAGGCTTAAATGATCATCTCTATGGAGCACAAGGATAAGAGGGAGTACTAGTGTGGATCTTTCAAAAGGATAGTAGTGTTTCCCCTTTCTATCTTTTTATTTCTTTTTATTTATTTTTCTATTTATTTGTATTTTTTTGGTGGCCTCAATGACTCTTTCTATTTAACTCTCATTTTTCTCTTTGGAATCTTTTATTTTGTCCACTTTGGGATCTTTTCCTCACTTAAGGGTAACACTCTAATTTACAAGAGGGTATAGATGATCTTTCACAGTTTACAAGGTACTCAAAACATAAAGAAGATGTAGCTATCATGATGTATGCAATGTATGCCTCTGCCAGTGTAGAAGGAACATGTATGACATGAAGATCAAGTCATGAAGAGGTGGATGTTGCATGGCAATATATCTCGGAAAGGCTATGAAAATGCCTTGATAGGTAGGTATGGTGGATGTTTTGAGGAAAGATATAGGGGGTTTATGATGACAGAGCGTATCATGCCAAGGGTTTGGATGTACCGACGAAGGTGGACGCCAACTCTCAGAGTGAGAAGAAGGAAATGCACGACAAGGGAGAGGCTAGCAAATATGAGAAGGTGGAAGTGTCAACTTTCAATACTTACTTTAGTCCGAAGAACTCATGAACTTATTATTGATAACTCTCAATGTAATAAGGAGGTTCACAAAGAGACAAGTACCCCAAGGAGTAGTGTATGGGGGTTTGGTTATCCTTGTGCATCCTCGACTCATGGTACTTGAGTGTACTCTAATATCCGATCCCTCCAAAGATTAGTGATCCATCTAGTAGCTAGAGTTCTCAACTAGTTTTTGTAGGTTTTAAAAATAAACACGGATTGCCCAAAATATGACACCTATCACTAATAGGCTAGACCTCTTGACACCAAAAGTTCAAACATTACTCACATCAATACCTCAAAGCTATTGCAAGTTCCTACTAAAATTAAATAGCAACCTCAATTACCTGCTTTCAAGACAAGACACAACTCAGTGCAACAACCAACTCTCTTAACAAGATAAACATGAAATCTAAAGAAATTTCCAGCAACAAACTAAACAAAAGCCAACGCTCTTTCTAAATACAAACTAAAACTAAAACTAAACATGGCTGTAGCTACGAAAAGATAAAGAACACACAACAGTAAAAAGATAAGCATGGAAAATCCTATGTTGTGTTCTAGATTTGAGTGGAGTGTGTTTCTCTCCCACACAAAGTAAGCTGGGGTCTAACTTGTTATGAACAGAAATCAAAGTTAAAGAAAACTAAAAATAAAACCTAAGAGCGAGACGCTCCAAGCATAGCAGATAACGCATGAAGTGATAAAAATATAGTGAGACGAAGGACGAAGTGATGATTGTTGATGGTGAAGGGGATGCACGGGGGCATCCCCAAGCTTAGACGCTTGAGTCTCCTTGAATATTTATTGGGGATGCATGGGGGTGTCCCCAAGCTTGAGCGCTTGACACTCTCGGATCTTCTTTGATCATCTTCCATCGCACACTTGAAAACTCCCTTCATACATAACTCATCATAAGCTGATTAGAGAGGTTAGTACCCTTAATAAAATAATTTTTCCCCACTGTATATAAAGATATTTTTGACGAGCAACTGTTTCTCAAGATTTCCAAAAAGTTTTTGCAATTAAAAAGCAAGCTTAAGGTTTGGAAAAGTAAGGAAAGGCAAAACGTGAAAGAATCTGTGAAAAACAGAACAATACGTAGTAAATAATTTTTTTGGGGTACTTCTTCAACTCAAATAAAAAAACTTAGAACATACGAAAGTTTCACAATTGTATAGAGCATGATGTGTAAAAATTTCAGCTCAAAAAGATGAACTGGTGATTTTATTCCGATTTTTTCCTCCAAGAAGACAAAATCTGTTTTCTGGACAGCATGTCACAACTTTTGCTTCACTTATCATAGGAGACTATAACTTGGCACAAAGCTTGAAAATAAAGATACAATGATGTTTCTACATTAGTAACAATCATCAAGACCACTAAAAATAGAAGTAAAAACATCTTGGATTGCCTCCCAACAAGCGCTTTCTTTTACACCTTTAAGATAGGCATGAAGATTATAGTAGATGCTCTCACAAGAATAACAATTTTGAAGAAAAAGAGAGCATCAAGAAGAAAATATGAAACATATTTAAGCCTAACCAACTTACAATGCATAGGAATCTCGTAAGAAAATAAATCAAAGAACCACAAACAATACTAGGATTTTGTCCATACAAGAATGGACGTTAGCAGCGCGCCCTACAGGGGCCACGCTGCAGGTGAAATTTAAAAGCGCGGGAAGAAGGAGCGCGCTGCAGGAGACTGATCATTGGCAGCGCGGGATTCTAAGGCCTGCGCTGCTAATATGGGTTCACAATTTTTGTTCTCGTGGCTAGCCAATTTAGTGGCGTGTGTGTCCAACCCCACGATGCAGATGTCATATACATCTGCAGCCCGTGTACTTAGGCCTGCGCTGCTAATTCGGATACCGCAGACCGGTTTTTTTGGCCCACATGTCAGCAGCGCGCCGCTTCTACGCCGCGCTGTAGGTGGCCCAGACATCTACAGCGCGGGGTCGACCACCCGCACTGCAGATGGTATCACTTAAACCAGTCTCACGACGTCCTTCCCTCCTCACTCTCTCTCTCACGCACGAAACCTCCACGCCGCCGCCCCATTCCTCCACCGCCGCCGCTGCCCCGTTCTCCATCGTCGCTGCCGCCCCGTTCCTCCATGACTTCGCCCCGTTCCTCCACCGCCGGCTGCCTCCCCAACCCGCCCCGCTCTTCCACGCCACTGCCTCCCACTAGTGAGTCTCCTGCTCAATCCCCTCTCTCAATTCGTATAATTTCTGTTAGATTGAAACATGATTTAGGATTTTTGTTAGATTGGAACATAATGTCGATTTTTCTTAGATTGCTATTGCTATAAAAAATTGCTATTGCTATGGATGCATTGTTAGGGTTCATATTATTGCTAAGGAAAAATATGTGTGTGTGGTGCTTGTCTAGTTTAAATTGTCCTTTTGTTAGCATATTGAGTAATTAGGATCATAGATTGCAGGATATGAGTGGCCTATGTTTTGCCGGAATGTCGATTCATTTCCGTTCCGGCGAATTTCAGGCGCTTGTTATGTCAAATTTTTAGCAAATGTCATGCCGAAAATTTCCATGGATTTCGGCATGACTTGTGCTAGAAAAGTACGACATATCGAGTGCTTGAGATTTGTCGAAACGGGAATTAAACAATGTTTTAACATCAAATTACTTTTAATCATTACTTTTGCTATTTTTTAAAAATGCTAATGATATAAATATAGTGACATTTGCTAGAATCATTTTCCTACTTTTAGCAATGACAGGAGATAATTAGGATTTTTGGTTAGCATATTGAGGTAATTAGGATTTTTTAGAATGTCGATGATTGAAATATATTGTGACACTATGTGACATCTGAGAGAGTGTGAAGAGAACCCTTGTGATATGTACAAGTACGGAACATGTGCATCCTATTTGGGTTCGCTGCCACACTCTCCCAGGAATAGCTTATGTGTTCAATCTAAATATGAGGCACTATTTCTCCTTTTTTAGAATGCCGATGCTTTAAATGTATTGTGACACTATGTGACATCAGGAAGAGTGTGAAGCGAACCCTTGTGATATGTACAAGTACGAAACTTGTTCAACCTATTTGGGTTCACTGCCACACTCTCCCTGGAATCGCTTATGTGTCCAATCTAAGTATGAGGCATTATTTAAAAATACTTTTGTCTTATTTTTTTAATTTTTTAGTCAGTATAAATTTTTCACTCGTTCCTTTTAATAAAAAAATTTATATTAAATAAGTTCTCGGCAACGATTCCTGGCCCGCATCCCCTTCGCGGTGGCGGATATCACCTACATGATGGGATGCGCAATGTGCGGGACTTGGTTCCCCCGGGCTGGCACTCGGAGGTGGTTTCCTAGGCGCGCCGCTTGGTGAGGATTCCGGGTCCTGTCATCGACCCGGAACTTGTCTACTTCCTTATTTTCTTGCTTCCCAAGTTGACAATTTATTTATAATTGTTAGTTTATCTCCATGCTCCAAAATAAGTTCGGAAGATGTTTTATAATACTTTCCATAATGGTGGCTTTGACCTGACAATTGATGAACAAGATGATTTCATCAATGTTCTTAAAGGTGTTCCTTCGTTTGTGAACTTGAATAATATTGACGAACCATATACACCGTATGTTCCATTTTTCCTCAAGTTGTTTCCAGGACATGTACAAGATTATAGCATGGCAAGATTTTTTATTATTCTATCACACTAGTCCATTTTCAGAAATCTTTTGACCTAACATTAAGTATAATTTATTACTAATTATTTTACTCGTATGTTTTCAATAGAGAATCCCGACAGCATATACGCCTAAGTGGATGCCTCCTCAAGGCGATCTTACAGTTGTTTCTGCACGCAAATGGGATGTCCTTTTCAGCACTGACTACTTCACTGAAGATGAAGATGATGGCTGCGTAAGAATAAGAGGATGGAAAAGGATAGTGAATAGGATGAACATAAAACATGGAGACAAGTTGTTCTCCATATTACATAATGGAATGTGGGATGTATTTTGTTTTTTTATTTCACCTTGTGGTGGTGATGAGTAGGTTGGTTCGTAGTTTTTGTTAAACATTATGTTGTTGGATATTAGAGAAGTTAAACTAGGAAAAGTTGACCTGTGTGTTCGATATTAAACTTATGACATGCTATATAAATGTATATGATGATCGATGAGCCTATTGCATATCTATGATATGATGTGGTTTATATGTGTGTAATTCTACTTTGTATATAAATGTTATGTGTGTATGCTAGAAATTTATAAAAAATTGTATAAACAAATAATATTGTAGAATAAATAAAAATGCAAAAAATGTACCTGCAGCGATTGCTAGCTAGACGCGCTGCTAGTTGTAGTGCAGTTTTGCAGCGCGGGAAGCTCCCCACACGCTGCTAACTGTACTGTTATCTACATCGCGGGTACCCCGCGCTATAGATGGAAGTTAGCAGCACCGCGTTATCTACAGCGCGGGTACTGTCGTGGAAAAGTCACGGCAGATGTCCGTAAAGTTAGACTTGATTATGGGGCCTTTGCTACGAGTGTACGAGGAAGAAGAACATCACAGAGAGAGAAAACGCGATTTATACAGCTTCAGGCCCCGGCAAACATCGTCCGGTAAAGACCCTACATGTTATTTGTGGCTAGGTCTTATTCCTTTGCTCACGAGGAGTCATTGGCGTGTCGCCGAATCTTTTACAATTGTATTCAGGCGAAAGCCTACTTTGGCGAAAGCCTACTTTGGCGGAAGCCTACTCTGGCGAATGCCTACTTTGGCGGAAGCCAACTCTCATGTTGAGAGCCTACTCTCATATCGAGAGCCTACTCTGGTGGCGAAAGCCTACTCTCATATCGATTGCCTACTCTGGCGGAACTTTCCCTCTATGGGCGCCCTACCCCTCCTTATATAGGTGGAAGGGGGAGGCTTACATGTAGAGTCATATTCTGATACAAACTAGTGTATCTTGTATTACAAGTCGGATACCAATCCGAGTCCTACTCTAAGTCTTGTAGATTTCCGTATCTTCCAAGTTAGGTGGACTCCATATTGATTCCTTCGTCCAGCTGACTCCAGTGGAGGAGAGTCCCCTGTCTGTCCGACTCCTGTAGAGGAGAGTCCCTTGTCTGGCCGACTCATGGAGGTGACTCATGTCAGCCAACTCATGGGGGTGACTCATGTCAGCCGACTCATGGAGGTGACTCAAGTCAGCTGACTCATGGAGTAGACTCATGTCAGCCGACTGATGGGGGTGACTCATGTCAGCCGACTCTAGTCTTCAGGACCTGTCTTCTGCCTGAGTCTTCCTTTTGGGTGCTTATCTTCTCGCCGGGACTTAGCTGTGAGTAATCCCCCCGATAGTAGCCCCCAAGTTTAGCTTGGACGCAATCTTGGTGTCAGCTTCATCTTTCATCTGCTTTTTCTTGGCAGTGAGATTGTCGTAGAAGAGAACGCTCGGTGCGCGTCCATGGTAAATTTCCAGTATAATGAATAGTTAGGATAAATACCGGGTCTGGAAGCCAAACCATTAAGCCAGCTTGCTCCAGTGATTCATGTCAATGAACCCGATATGCTTCAATTTTGAGCTCTTCCATGTATGAGCTCAATGTTGCTTTTTGCTCTTCCGTGTCTTGTCAAAAGGACTCGGGAAAAAAATTACGGGCAATTTTATGTCCATATCGCCCGTAGCCCCCAAGCTCCAATCTTATCATCTCGTGATGACTTGGAGTTTTGTATATAAAATAGCCTTGCTGGTGTAGCCCCCAAGTGCCGGGTTGTCTTAATTGCAGCAACCTGGGAATTTGTACTTGTGAAATTTGCATCTAAGTAGTGTAACCCCCAAGTGCCGGGTTGTCTTGCCTTCAACAACCTGGGAGTTACAATTTCTTGCTTGTTCTCTGAAGTCGGCAAGTATTATACCGGCAATTTTTGTTTGAAGCTGTCAAATATTTGCTTGCTGATAAAAACCGATGAATGTGAATTTGCTGAATCCGGTAGATATGATATGATGGGTTGTGTTCCCAGCTTCCAAATAGAGGGGACCTTCGAGTGCTGGAATATGTTTCTTTCAGCAACCCGGAATAATGTGTGCCAACTCTTGAGTCGGCATGAGCATCTGATACGTCAAAAACCTATCTATAATTTTTGCTTGCTCCATGCCTATTTTGTGTGATATTGCTATGATATTTGATGAACTTCCATACACTTTTGATCATATTTGGACTAACTGAAGGGAATATGCCCGAGAGGCAATAATAAAGTGTTTATTATATTATTCCTTGTTTATGATAAACGTTTATTTCTCATGCTATAATTGTATTAACCGGAAACGTTGATACATTTGTGTTTAATAAACAAACAATGGTTCCTAGTAAAGCCTCTCTTTTAACTAGCTCGTCGATTAACAGATGATCAAGGTTTCCTGATCATGAACATTGGATGTTGTTAATAACGGGATCATATCATTAGGAGAATGATGTGATGAATATATACCCAAACTAAGTATAACAATACGATCAAGTCATTTAGTTTATATTATTATATCTTGCCTTCGAAGTAATCTTGTTCCTTACACATTGAGATCATGTCAATCACTAATACCGAAAGAATACTTTAATGACATCAAACGTCACACCGTAACAGGGTGAATATAAAGGTGGTGTTAGGTATTCGTAAAGTATTAGTTGAGGCTCATGGATCAAGAATGGGATTTGTCCATCCAAAATGACGGAGAGATATACTCTGGGCCCTCTCGGTGATATCACATTGACACCGCTTGCCAGCACGTGACTAGGTCACAAGAATGTCATATGACAGAACGAGTAAAAGAGTACTTGTCGGAAACGAGATCGAACAAGGTATGGTTGATATCGATGATCGGATCTCGGACAAGTAAAATATCGCGAGACAAAGGGAATTAGTTACGACGTTGATGGTTCACACGATCACAAGATTCATCGTTGAATATATAGGAGTCATCACGGATCTCCAGATCCTGCTGTTGATTATTGATCGGAGAGGTGTCTCAATCATGTCTGTATTATTCGCGAACCGTAGGGTGACACACTTAAGGTTTGATGATGCATTTCGAGAGGATAAGGAATATTGAAGAATGTTTTGGACAGCACCGAAATTGTTTCGGGTAAAATTGAAATAGTTCAAGGGGTTTTTGTCGGATGGTTGTTAATAGAATTAACAAATGATTCGAGGTGCAATGCGCAAATGTTTGTTAATAGGATTAACAAATATTAAATAAAGAAATAGAAATGTTTTATTTATTTATTAAAGAAAACCTTTGGATTTTCCAAGTGGACAATTAAGGGAGCATGGGTGGGTGTGAGTGTGGCTTCCACTCACATCAAGAGGGGAAGAGGTGGAGGCACCATGAGTTGGCCGCCCCCCCCTCTTGGGCTGCCCACTCCTCCCCTATAAAAGGAGGGTGAGGGCTTCCCCTCCTAGACACTTGCCTCACCTCCCTTCCTCTCCACCCGCTGCTCCATACCATGGTCTTCCGCTTGGAGAAGCCCTTACCGTGGGATTCTTTACCGCATCACGTTGTTGTGCTGCTGGATTTCCGGGGATCCTCTACTTCCGCTGCCCCGCTAGATCGAGGGAACGGAGGTCGTCATCAAGCTGTACGTGTGACCGAGCACGGAGACGCTCAGCGTACATCATCGCGATCTTGAGATCGGCAAGTGAACCACTACATCATCCACGAGATTTGATCTCGTAACGTTTTAAGTCTTCGAGGGTGAGTTCTTCTATGACATCCTACTCGTTGCTTATATCTCCTAGATTATATCTTGGCTTGTTGGTTGTTTATGCGTAGCAAATTTTTTTGTTTTCCTTGCTACGAACCCTTCAGTGGTATCAGAGCCTCGTCTATGCGTAGATGGTTTGTACGAGTAGAACACATATGGATGTGGGCGTTCATGATCATGGTTTTTCCTCCTTTTGTATTTTGGATCCTAGTGGCATAGTGGGATGAAGCGGCCTGGACTAACCTTACATGTCCGCGTACATGAGACTTGTTCCACGACTGACATGCAACTTTTATTGCATAAGTGGTTGGCGGGTGTCTGTCTCTCTCACTATAATTAGGACCTAATCTACAACGGGTTGTTAAAAATATGTTTTATCAACGTTGTGGTTTATGTTCGTAGGTATGAACGGTTCTATCTTCGTAAGCCCAAGCCACGTAAAATATGCAAAAAAAAATTAGAGATGTCTAACTTGTTTTTGCAGGGCATGTGATGTGATATGGTCAATGTTACAAATTTGATGTATGAGATGATCCATTTTGTAAGTTATTGACATACCGGCAGGAGCCATATGGTTGTCTTATTATTTATGGCATGCGTGTTGTATATCATATCCATGTGATATGTTGTAATTTGATGGACAATCAAGATGGAGGTGCCATGGACCTTGGTGCCACGCCGGTGGGATGATGAAGATCATACCATGATGCACAAGATGGAGATCAAGTGCAAGAAGGACCATATCATATCACATTATCCATGCATGTGATGTTAATCCTTTTATGCATCTTATTTTGCTTAGACCATGACGGTAGCATTATAAGATGATCCCTCTCAATTAATATCAAGATAATAATGTGTTCACGTTCGTGTTTCGAGACACCACGTGATGATCGGGTGTGATAGACTCTACGTTCGCATACAACGGGTGTTTTCAAGACTAGCATGTACAGACATGGCCTTGAAACACACACAATACAAAGTTTCTACTTGGCGAGCCTAGCATGTACAGACATGGCCTCGGAACACGAACCGAAAGGTAAAGCATAAGTCAAATGGATGATATGATGAACATGTCGATATTCGCCTTTGCAGCTACATCATCTCACGTGATGATCGGTTTTGGTGTAGTGAATTTGGTTTGTGTAATCACAAAAACGACTAAGACGGATGTTGTTTTTGAGTGGGAGTTCATGGGATAATTTTTTGAATTAACTTGAACTTAATTTATCATAAACTTAGTATAAATAGTCTTTGCAAATATGTTGTAGATCATGGCTGCACCTACCTTCAATTTCAATATGTTCATGGAGAAAGAAAAGTTAGCGAACAATGGTAGCAACTTTACCAACTGGGCACTTAACCTAAGGATTCTCCTCACCGCTTCCAAAAAGCTCTATGTGCTTGATGCACCGCTAGGTGACCAGCCCGCTGATGATGCTTCTGATGAAGATAAAAATGTTTATCTGACTCAAAAAGAAGACCACAATATAGTTCATTGCGGCATCCTTTATGGATTAGAACCAGAGCTGCGAAAACGTTTCGAGAACAGCACTGCTTATGGTACAATGGGAGAATTGAAAATGATTTTCGATACCCATGCTGCAGTTGAGAGTTATGATGCTTCAGAAAAGTTCTTTAGCTGCATGATGGAAGAGAACAGCTTCGTCAGTGAGCACGTACTCAAAATGTCTGCGTACGCTGATAAGCTCATAGCCTTGGGAATAAAGATTCCCAATGAGCTAGGGATACATCGTGTTCTTCAATCTCTGCCACCTAGTTACAAGAACTTTGTGATGAACTATAATATGCAAGGCATGAAGAAGTCTCTTCCTGAGCTTCTCTCGATGCTTAAAACTGCTGAAGTGGAGATCAAGAAAGAGCATCAAGTGTTGATGATCAATAAGACCACTAGTTTCAAGAAAGGCAAGAAAGGCAAGCCAAAGGGCAACTTCAAGAAGGTTGGCAAGTCTGTTTCTACACCTGAGAAGAAAACCAAGAATGGTCCTAAGCCTGAGACTGAGTGCTTCTATTGCAAGGGCACTGGCCACTGGAAGCGAAACTGCCCCCAAATATCTGGCAGATAAGAAGGTCGGAAAAGTGAACAAAGGTATATGCGATATACATGTTATTGATGTGTACCTTACTAGTACTTGCAGTAGCGCCTGGGTATTTGATACTGGTTCGGTTGCTCACATATGTAACTCGAAACAGGAACTGCAGAATAAGCGACCACTAGAAAAGGATGAGGTGACGATGCGCGTCGGCAATGGATCAAGAGATGATGTGATCGCCGTCGGCACGCTACCTCTTCGTTTACCGTCTGGATTAGTTATAAACCTAAATAAATATTATCTGGTGCCTGCGTTGAGCATGAACATCATTTCTGGATCTTGCTTAATGCAGAGTGGTTATTCCTTTAAGTCCGAGAACAATAGTTGTTCGATTTATATGAATAATATCTTTTATGGTCACGCACCTGAGAAGAATGGTTTATTTCTTTTGAATCTTGATAGTATTGATACACATATTCATAGTGTGAATGCCAAAAGAATCAAGTTAAATGATGATATTGCTACTTACATGTGGCATTGCCTCTTAGGTCATATTGGTGTTAAACGCATGAAGAAGCTCCATTCTAATGGACTCTTAGAATCACTTGATTATGAATCATTTGAAACGTGTGAACCATGCCTTATGGGCAAGATGACTAGAACCCCGTTTTCAGGTTCTATGGAACGGGCGACAGACTTACTGGAAATCATACATAATGATGTGTGTGGACCAATGAGTGTATCGGCGCGCGGTGGATATCGTTATTTTGTCACTTTCACAGATGATTTGAGTAGATATGGATATATTTACCTAATGAAACACAATTCTGAGACGTTTGAAAAGTTCAAAGAATTTCAGTCTGAAGTTGAAAATCATCGTAACAGAAAGATTAAATTTCTACGATCTGATCGTGGAGGTGAATATTTAAGTTACGAGTTCGGCATGCATATGAAACAATGTGGAATAGTTTCACAACTCACACCTGCCGGAACACCACAGCGTAATGGTGTTTCCGAACGTCGTAATCGTACTTTATTGGATATGGTTCGATCTATGATGTCTCTTACAGATTTGCCACTGTCATTTTGGGGTTATGCACTAGAGACTGTTGCATTCACTTTAAATAGGGCACCATCTAAATTCGTTGAAACGACACCGTATGAATTATGGTTTGGAAACAAACCTAAGCTGTCATTTCTAAAAGTTTGGGGCTGCGATGTTTATGTGAAGAAGCTTCAACCTGATAAACTCGAACCCAAAGCGGAAAAATACATCTTCATAGGATACCCTATGGAAACAATAGGGTACACCTTCTATCACAGATCCGAAGGCAAGATTTTCGTTGCCAAGAATGGATCCTTTTTAGAGAAGGAGTTTCTCTCGAAAGGTGTGAATAGTAGGAAGGTAGAACTCGATGAGGTTATTGAACCTTCTCTTCTTGGAATGGCGAGTCGCGCAGCACCGGAAGTTGTTCTAGTGCTTACTCCGTCAGTTGAAGAGGGAACTAATGATCAAGATCATGAAACTCCAGAAGAGGAAACTACCGTGCTTCGCAGGTCAACTAGGGAACGTACAGCTCCTGAACTGTATGGCAATCCCGTCTTAAACTTCATGGTAGATGGAAGTGATGACCCTGCGACGTATGATGAAGCAATGATGAGCCCAGATTCCAACAAATGGCTTGAAGCCATGAAATCCGAAATGGGATCCATGTACGAAAACCAAGTTTGGACTTTGGTGGACTTACCCGATGACCGTAAGGCCGTTGAGAACAAATGGATTTTTAAATAGAAAACTGATGCTGATGGTAATGTGACCGTCTATACAGCTTGACTTGTCGCAAAAGGTTTTCGACAAATTCAAGGAGTTGACTACGATGAGACCTTCTCGCCAGTAGCGATGCTAAAGTCAGTTAGGATTATGTTAGCAATTGCTGCATTTTTCGATTATGAAATCTGGCAGATGGATGTCAAAACGGCATTCCTGAATGGTGACATTGAGGAAGAGTTGTATATGATGCAACCCAAAGGTTTTGTTGATCCTAAGTATGCTGACAAGGTATGCAAGCTTCAACGTTCCATTTATGGACTGAAGCAAGCATCCCGGAGTTGGAACCTCCGTTTTGATAAGGTGATCAAAGAGTTTGTATTTGATCAAACGTACGGAGAAGCTTGTATCTACAAGAAAGTGAGTGGGAGCTCTGTAGCATTTCTAGTACTGTATGTGGATGACATATTGTTGAATGGAAATGATATAGAATTGTTAAAAGGTGTAAAAGGTTATTTGAACAGTAGTTTTTTGATGAAATACCTCGGTGAATGTCAGAACCCTTTGTTAGGTAATGTGCTAGGGTTAGCAAGTCACTTGCATCATGTTAAATTTTCAAAAGAAATCTTTGAAATCAAAAATCAAAAGCAAATGGGAGAAGGAACCCCCCCAGATGAATTAATTCAAAAGGCCAGATAAAAATCTTCTCCAAAAATTCATGTTAGATTTTTGAAAAGTCTTATAAATGAGTGTGATCACATTTCAAGTGATGTGGGACCCACCCCATGCTCATAGATTTTTCAAATATTCAAACAGTGCCTTGGAATTAATCAAATACCCCTATTTGATTTATAATTCAAATCTTTTTAATTTTAAAAATGTTCTAAATTTATGAGTGGCTAGTATATTGTTTTATGAGGCCACATAAAAATTATGAGCATTTATTAAAATGTTTAGCTATTTTATTTAGCTAAACAGAACAAATGTCAGAAAAGAAAAACAGAAAAGAACAGAGAAGAGAGAGAAGAGGCCCAACTTAACGTACCTGGCCCAGCAGCAGCCCAGCCCAGCCCACCGGGGGGCACATGCGTCTTCAACCCCGGCTAGGCAGGCACCCAGGTCGTCAGCGAGCACCGTGGGCGCGCCAGGCAGCTGCCTGCCTGCCCAGGGCTTATCTCCTCGCCTGGAGACGTCTGGGAGACGTCCCGATCCATTCCCCCCCTCCTTATCATCTTCCCCCTCCTCATGCGCCCGATTTCATCGCCGCCCGTGAGCATCCGTGGAGCACGCCGCCGTCTTCACGCGGCCACCGTCGACGAGAGGCCGCTACGCCAAGTCCAACCGCTCCGCTGTCGTCTACAACCCCACCGTGCAGAAGGAATCGGAGCCAGACGCCTCCACGAGCTCGCTAGCTTCGTCGTCTTCGTCTCCGGCCGCCGCGGATCGACCTTGAATTCCGGCAGCACCAGAGCCTCCCCGAGCAAGCCGTCGCTTCAGTTAGACTCAGGGTGAGCTCGGGATCAAAACCCCTAACTTTTCCCCCTCGATTGCTCCCTCTAGCCGGATCCGCCATGGGAGCCGAGCACGGCCTCCGCCATGGATGAGCTCGAGCTAGCTCCCGTGCTCCTCTTCCTGCACCGAGTTGTTCATCATCTTCACCTTGTTTCTACACGTCGAACGCACCAAGCCACGCTCAAGTTGGTGCACCACAGTGATGATTGCGTCCTCGCCGCGTTTCTGTTGCCGCCGGTGAGCTCGCCGTCGTCGATTTGGTCACCCCCAAGGACAACCGCGTGCACCAGGTGACGTGCGAGCGCATGGGCTACGTCCCGGTGGTCTCGGCGTAGAGAATGGTGGCCAGGAGAGGGAGAACGCAGAGCGCCGCCGCAGGTCTGGTCACCGACGTTTAGCCGCCGGCAGCCCCGCCGACGTGGCCGTGCTTAGGGACTTAACCCCACTTGGGTTAAGTGACCCTAGGTCACTTACCAGTGGCCCAGTGGCTTAATTAAGTCACTGGTTAAGTTAACCCAGCCGGGTTAATTAAACCAGCCTGGCGCAATAAATCGAATAAATGAATTTCCAGAAATTAAATGAATTAAAGAAATTCAGAAAAATTCTAAAAAATAACCCAAACTTTGGAAATTCATAGAAAATTCATATTAACTCCAAATTGGACAAATAATATATGAAAAATGATCAGGAGAAAATAAGCTATCCAAAAATGCAACTTTCAACTATGTTTGAGTTGATTTTAAAATGGGACCAGTAGCATATGTCATTTGAATTATTTGGAATTTATTCAAATTCAATTCAAATACTTTTGCAACTTAGACCATGGAATTATGCTATATTTTAACCACACTTCAGAGGCATATCATACACATTTCCAAAAGGTTCAAAATGATCAAACAATGTCACATGTAACTTGGTCAAGTTTGAATTCAAATTGGAGTTTGAATTTGCAATTCAATTTGCAATATACTCCATTTAAATGGAATTGCTTCACACATCAAAGCACATACATCTAGTTTCAACCTTCCATCATGTGATTGTGCATTGTATTTACTTTGCTACTTTGCTTGTTGTTTGTCGAGTAGAGGTGGAACCGGAGCAGGAGGCTGCCCCCTTCGCTGAAGACCCAGAACCCGAACCTCGTCAGCAAGGCAAGCAAACCCCCATTGATCATGTCGATAAAATCCCACTTCCCTCTCATGTCTCGCTTATGCATTGTTTAGGATGATTACCATGCTACGTTTCTACCGCATAGATGAACCCATTCCTTTGCATGACCTATCATTTGTCACAGTAGTAGGCAAAACCACAATCCTAGCAAATGTAGGAGTTGTTTGATATCATGTGGCCCCTGCAAATGATTATCTCTTATTGCATGCTTAGTATGATATCATGATGATACTGTCATGTGAGTCGGGATGGTAGTGATCATGATGATGATGGTAGAAAAGTGTTGGTGAATCGACCCTAATACAAGGTGAATGATGAGAGGCTGTGTAGGAGTACACGGTGGGTTGTCTCGTTGAACACCGCCCTAAGTCCAAGTTCTTGTGTGGTGATCCAAGATGAAGAGTACAACCACACATTGGGCTCACTGACCCCTCTCAACCTATTAACTCATCCCTTTCGATGTCCATATTTCGCAATAGTTCGGAGTTCTGGTAGGTCTGTGGCCTGGATACTAAGGGAGAGAACGGCTCATCCGAGACCGGCTTATGCACCACGCACACATCACTTGGGTCCACTTCGGTAAACCGGCCGGCTTCACGATAGTGGTAGCCAACCCAAGTAGGCGGCTTTCTTGGACTAGATAGGCTATGAGGTAACAGTTGTGGTGAGCATCCTCGCTGGCACCCCTTGAATGGTGTCGAGATCAAAGGCGGTAAATGATGATCATGTGTGTGTAGCGGTACACCCCTGCAGGGTTAACAAAACTATTCGAATAGCCGTGTCCGCGGTTATGGACTGCTTGGAAAGCTTAGCTTGATTATTAGACAACTTAAACTGGATACTTCTAAAACACACCAAGATAAGTGTGAGTGCTATGGCGTGCTTTCTCTAGGGGAAGTCGAGGAAGGCATCATAGTGGTGTAATTGGTTGGAGAAAGTAGTGGACTCGTGTACGCCTCTTACCTCAAAGTCTGGTACTCGTAGTTCAGGACTAGCCAAGTCAAAGCTGGTATTTCTGCAAGTGAAACCCCACCTCCCTTTACCTTGGTACATGTGCATGAGTAGTATAGCTCCTATGTAAGTCTTGCTGAGTCCGACTTTGTACTCACGTTTGCTTAATCTATGTTTTAGATGAGACCACTGACCTCAAAGGTGGCTTCTTCATCGAGCTGGACGACTGAAGACCAACTAGTCTAGTCCTAGTCAGACGACTGGTTCCCTCGTGGAGGGCTTGTGTTTAAATAAGGCTTCTTAAGCCATT
The DNA here is from genome assembly GCA_950022295.1 of Bromus sterilis. Taxonomy (NCBI): domain Eukaryota; kingdom Viridiplantae; phylum Streptophyta; class Magnoliopsida; order Poales; family Poaceae; genus Bromus; species Bromus sterilis. The sequence continues at coordinate 301,101,048 of OX465595.1, forward strand.
TGTTAAACTTGTCTGTACTCAGACATAATTTTCTTCCGTTTGTGTTGTAATGTTGGATCGCATGTTTGTGATCTCTGTGTGCACTCTATAAGAGTTATCAATAAAATTGTATACTTTGTAGAGAATTGCAATGATACCTACTGTTCATACAAGGCATGTGTGCTGCGTGTATGTTTATAACATGCATGTCTTTGTATGGGTTTTCGAGACCTTAGTTGTGATCTGGCTGGCGGTCTTTCATACAACAAGTGGCCCTTAGATGTGCGCAGCTTGGGGCATCGCGATGCGATTGCTAGAGACTCCGTCTCGTGCACACTTTGTGGTATGATTGAGCCCGCCCTAGACCCCGACTAAGTGATCGGGCTAGAGTAAGTCTATGTAAGAGTTATGAGATAGTCGATAGTATGGTTGAGGCTACTTGTCTTTGAATATGGGAGTTCACCACCCATATCATTAGACTTGTGTGCGGACGATGAGGACCCATCTCAGTTGATCATCCGGCCTGGATGGGATGCCCCTCACGTACGATGCTTTCCGAGAACGTTCTGTGCTTGGCCTTGTCTGCTTAGACAAGTGGGTACGGTTCCTGGCTCTCCATATGACTATGTCTTAACTGGACTTGCATACGCTAACCCCGGGTCCCGACAGTGAAGCAGCTTATATATTAGGCATCAAAATCTACAGGGATAGATCAAGACGCTTAATTGGACTTTCGCAAAGTACATACATTGACAAGATTTTGAAGAAGTTCAGAATGGATAAAAGTAAGAAGGGGTTCTTACCAATGTTGCAAGGCAAGACGTTGAGTAAGACTCAATGTCCAGTTACAGAAGAAGATAGAGAGGAAATGAATAAGATTCCCTATGCTGCAGCCATAGGTTCTGTCATGTATGCTATGCTATGTACAAGACCAGATGTGGCACATGATGTTAGTTTGACTAGCAGGTACCAATCCGATCCAGGTTTGGAACACTGGGCGGCGGTCAAGAATATCCTTAAGTACTTGAGAAGAACTAAGGATATGTTTCTCGTGTATGGCGGTGAAGAAGAGCTCGTCGCAAGAGGTTACGTCGATGCTAGCTTCGTCACTGATCCGGATGACTCTAAGTCATAATCCGGATACGTATTTATTATGAATGGAGGAGCTGTAAGCTGGAGGAGTTCCAAGAAATCTGTGGTAGCGGGATCATCAACAGAAGCGGAATATGTTGCTGCCTCAGAGGCAACACATGAAGCAGTTTGGATGAAGGAGTTCATATCCGAACTAGGTGTGGTTCCGAGTGCTTTGGATCCAATGGTTATCTATTGTGACAACAATGGTGCCATTGCCAATGCGAAGGAACCAAGGTCTCACAAGAATTCCAAGCATATCAAGCGCCGTTTTCACTCCATCCGTGAGTATGTCAAGGATGGGGATGTGAAGATTTGCAAAGTACACCCAGATCTGAATGTGGCAGATCCGTTGACTAAAACTCTCCCAAAGGCAAAACATGATAAACACCAGAACTCCATGGGTGTTAGATTCATTACTATGTAATATAGATTATTGCCCCTAGTGCAAGTGGGAGACTGAAGGGAATATGCCCGAGAGGCAATAATAAAGTGTTTATTATATTATTCCTTGTTTATGATAAACGTTTATTTCTCATGCTAGTATTGTATTAACCGGAAACGTTGATACATGTGTGTTTAATAAACAAACAATGGTTCCTAGTAAAGCCTCTCTTTTACCTAGCTCGTCGATTAACAGATGATCAAGGTTTCCTGATCATGAACATTGGATGTTGTTAATAACGGGATCATATCATTAGGAGAATGATGTGATGAATATATACCCAAACTAAGTATAACAATACGATCAAGTCATTTAGTTTATATTGTTATATCTTGCATTCGAAGTAATCTTGTTCCTTAGACCACGAGATCATGTCAATCACTAATACCGAAAGAATACTTTAATGACATCAAACGTCACACCGTAACAGGGTGACTATAAAGGTGGTGTTAGGTATTCGGAAAGTATTAGTTGAGGCTCATGGATCAAGAATGGGATTTGTCCATCCAAAATGACGGAGAGATATACTCTGGGCCCTCTCGGTGATATCACATTGACACCGCTTGCAAGCACGTGACTAGGTCACAAGAATGTCATATCACGGAACAAGTAAAAGAGTACTTGTCGGAAACGAGATCGAACAAGGTATGGTTGATACCGATGATCGGATCTCGGACAAGTAAAATATCGCGAGACAAAGGGAATTAGTTACGATGTTGATGGTTCACATGATCACAAGATTCATCGTTGAATATATAGGAGTCATCACGGATCTCCAGATCCCGCTGTTGATTATTGATCGGAGAGGTATCTCAATCATGTCTATATTATTCGCGAACCGTAGGGTGACACACTTAAGGTTTGATGATGCATTTCGAGAGGATAAGGATTATTGAAGAATGTTTTGGACAGCACCGAAATTGTTTCGGGTAAAATTGAAATAGTTCAAGGGGTTTTTGTCGGATGGTTGTTAATAGAATTAACAAATGATTCGAGGTGCAATGTGCAAATGTTTGTTAATGGGATTAACAAATATTAAATAAAGAAATAGAAATGTTTTATTTATTTATTAAAGAAAACCTTTGGATTTTCCAAGTGGACAATTAAGGGAGCATGGGTGGGTGTGAGTGTGGCTTCCACTCACATAAAGAGGGGAAGAGGTGGAGGCACCATGAGTTGGCCGCCCCCCCCCCCCTCTTGGGCTGCCCACTCCTCCCCTATAAAAGGAGGGTGAGGGCTTCGCCTCCTAGACACTTGCCTCACCTCCCTTCCTCTCCACCCGCTGCTCCATACCATGGTCTTCCGCTTGGCGAAGCCCTGACCGTGGGATTCTTCACCGCATCACGTTGTTGTGCTGCTGGATTTCCGGGGATCCTCTACTTCCGCTGCCCCGCTGGATCGAGGGAACGGAGGTCGTCATCAAGCTGTACGTGTGACCGAGCACGGAGACGCTCAGCGTACATTATCGCGATCTTGAGATCGGCAAGTGAACCACTACATCATCCACGAGATTTGATCTCGTAATGTTTTAAGTCTTCGAGGGTGAGTTCTTCTATGACATCCTACTTGTTGCTTACATCTCCTAGATTAGATCTTGGCTTGTTGGTTGTTTATGCGTAGGAAAAAAAATTGTTTTCCTTGCTACGAACCCTTCATTAACCTATTAACTCAGTGCACCCCAGTGTCAATTCCTGTTTTCTGCTGTTTTTCTATTTCAGGTTCCCCCATATAAAAAGTGCTCCAAAAATTCACGAAAAACCCAATAAAAAATCAGCGTACAGGAAGCTTCGGGAATCACCAAGCGGGGGCAGAGGGGACCCACCAGGGCCCCAGGCGCCCTCCCGGCGCGCCCCAGGGTGGGGCCGCGCCAGGGGGTCGCCTGGACCCCTGGTGCCCCCCCTAGCTGCCCCCCTTCGCCTATATATTCCCCATGACGCAAAAACCCTGAGATGGGAACCCTTTTTCGCGATCTCTCCTCTGTTCCGCCGCCGCTGCGCTTCAAAGATCGGGAGCACCAGAAGACCTCTTCCCGGTACCCTGCCGGAGGGAGGAATCACCTCCGGGAGCTTCTCCACCACCATGGACGCTTCCCGGATGAACCGTGAGTAGTCCACCTTGAACCATGGGTCTATGATCAGTAGCTATGTGATGTTGTCCTCCCCTCTTTGTTCATCATGGATTAGAGCTCGTGAGCTGCCCTACATGATCGAGGCACTTATGTAATATTTCTGCTGTTGCTATGCTGAGTTTTCTCGCATCCGATGGATTATGAGATTATGTTGAGATTGTGTTTGAGTAATATATTTGATTCTCCTCTTTTATATTTATGTTCTTGAGTAATGTTTGCATGTTCTTCGTTGCTGTTTATTGCTTTGGCCAAGTAGTAGAATGTGACTCCAAGAGGGAGCGTTATGCATGATTGTGGGTTCATGCCACCTGATGACTAGCTTGAGTGACAGAAACATGAGTCTATGGGGTGTGCTGTTGCCACAAGGGGGAAAACAATGGTGCTTGTACTTGCGGGTGCAAGGATTGTTTACTTTACGCAAAGTTCTTTAATGCAGTTGTCCGTTGCTTTGAGTTTACACTTTGGGTGGGATTCACAACTTAATACTAGCGAGATGTTCTGGATAGATATCTCAAGGTGGGTGATTAGTAGGTAGATGTAGATGGATTTCGGTCTACTTGTCTTGGCGTACCGCCCATGCTTTTGAGCCTCTTCCTTTCTTTATAGCATAATTAGCATTGGTTTGCGCACATAATCATGTCAATTGCCCAGCTGTAATTTGTTTACCTCGCATGGCTATTTTATCGTCTTTTGGGAGAGAGACATCACTAGTGAACATCACAGGACCCCCGTCCATATTTCCAACACTGTTTACACTATCAATTTACTTTCAGTATTTACTTTTCCGTTGCTATCACTATCACTATTATCCTGTGCGTTTTATCCTTTGTAAACAACAAGGCCGGAGGGATTGAATACCACTTTGTACTCGTTGGGAGCAAAGTTATCTGTTGTGTGTGCAGGTCCAAGCCACCCGCCAATCTCTGGCGCCGTTGTCACCAACCTGTCGTTGTCGGAGTCCTGTTGGAGACAAACCTTGGTATCTTCATCGAGGGAAATTGCCGATGTCTACATCTCAACCTTCCACTTTGGGTAACCAACGAGGGGGGCGTTAATTCATACCATCAAAAGCAATTTCTGGCGCCGTTGCCGGGGACTCCACTCGTCAAGATAGGGGAGTTGCACACTATATTTTATCTTTGTTTTTTAGTCTTGTTATTTTACCTTTTAGTTTTTTCTTTAGTGTCCTTTATCAAAAATCAAAAAAATAGTTATTCTGCTTGCTGCTTCTATGGGTTCTCTGAGAACACCAAGTTGTGTGACTTCACTAGTCACAACAACAGTGACTTTATCTGCACTCATATTGCTACACCTGCTACTTCAACACCTTCTTATGAGATTAAACCTTCTTTTTTGAACCTTTTTATGACAGATCAATTCTCTGGTGCTAGAGATGATGCTGCTTTGCACTTAAATAATTTTATTGAGCTTTGTGATATGCAAAAGTACAAAGAAGTAGATGTGAACCTTGTGATATGAACTTAAATAATTTTATTGAGATTTGCACTTACATAACTTTGGGAAGGTAAACTCTGTCGAGGAGATCTCCTCCCTAAATGAAAAAGTTGACTTAATTATTTCTCTACTTACCAAGCAATCTCCTATTGATCCTCTAGATGTTCCTTTCAATTCTTTGATTGCTCAAGATCAAGTAGATGTGAACTTTATCTCTAGAAACAACTTCAACAAAAATGCTTATCGGAGTAACTTTGGTACCAATCCTAGACCGTTCCCCAACAATTATGGGAACAAAAACACTTATCCTAGCACCAAAAACTCCACTTTTGAATTAGAGAGTATGCTTAAAGACTTTATCACTACCCAAAAAGCTTTCAACAAGAGTATAGAGGAAAAACTAGAAAAATGAGATAACCTCTCATCGAAGGTAGACAATTTAGCCCATGAAGTAGAGTTGCTTAAAATTAGAACTTCTCCCCTTGAGGGGAGGAAGGTCACTCCTATGAATGCTATCCAAATGCAAATTAATGAAAACATTAGGTTGATGGCTAAACTTAAAGAGAGATGGGCTAGAGATAAGGAGGAAGATGATATAATTAAGAGCCTTCCTACACACCATACCATTGCTACTATCCAAGTTGTTGAGGATATCAAAACTCTTAGCACCCAATGCACCCCTAGTCCCATAGGACCTATTAATGGTGATGCTATGACCTCAACCGTAGAAGAAGAAATTCCTATGACTATAGAAGCTACCAAACAAGTGATCCTAAAGGACACCACTACCACTTTACTTGATAGTAGTGACCTTGATTTTGATAATTGCACCCTTTCTGAAGTTATTCGTTTCCTTCAGAAGATGTCTAGAGACCCCCACACTAGCACACTTAATCTTTCCTTCACGGAGCATATCACTAATGCTCTCATCAAAGATAGGGAGGAGAAGCTTAGGGTAGGAGCCTCCATACCTAGGAAGCTAGAAGATGGTTGGGATACTATGATTAAAATTAAGTTGAATACCTTTTCTTGTTATGCTTTATGTGATGTTGGAGCTAGTACCTCCGTTATTCCCAAAAGAATGTATGATATATTTGAATTGAAACCTTTTGATTCTTGTTCTTTTGGTGTTCGTCTTGTCGATTCTTCCATAAAGAAACCTTTGGGGAAGATAGATGATGTTCTTATCATTGTCAATGACAATTATGTTCCCGTTGATTTTACTATTATGGATATTGAATGTGAACCTTTTGTCCAATTATTTTGGCACGTCCTTTTCTTCGCACCGTGGGTGCTATTATTGATATGAAAGTAGAGATTATAAAATTCCAATTCCCTCTCAATAAAGGGATGGAACACTTCCCTAGGAAAAAGATTAAGTTGCCTTTTGAGTCCGTCACACAGGCTAGTTATTTTCTTGAAAAGACTTGATCTATTTGCATTAAGCCTAGCTAATGGCTTTAAAGAAGCACTTTCGGGAGGCAGCCCGCAACGAATTTAGGATTTCCCTTTTTTTTCTTATTTTTTTAGTGGTCTTGATGATTTTTACTACTGTAGCAACATCATTGTATGTTTACTTTTCAAGCTTTGTGCCATTTATAGCCTCATATGACAAGGGAAGTTAAAGTTCTGACATGCTGTCCAGAAAACAGATTCTGTCTTCGTGACTAGAAAAATCAGATAAAAATCCCAGTTCATCTTTTTGAGCTGAATGTTTTACACAGCATGCTCTATACAATTATGTAACTTTAGTATGTTCTGAGTTTTTTTATTTGAGTTGGATAAGTATCCCTAAAAACTTCTTTTCTACCTGCTGGTCTGTTTTTCACAGATTCTGTCCTGTTTATCCATTTCTTCGTTTTGCAAACCTTAAGCTTTCTTTTTCTTTGAAAAAACTTTTTGGAAATCTTGAGAAATAGTATCTCTTCAATAATATCCTTATTTACAGTAGAGAAAAAATTATTTTATTATGGGTACTAACCTCGCTAATCAGATTATGATGAGTTATGTATGAAGGGAGTTTTCAAGTGCGCAAGGGAAGATGATGAAAGAAGATTCAGGAGTGTCAAGCGCTCAAGCTTGGGGATGCCCCCATGCATCCCCAAGAAATATTCAAGGAGACTCAAGTGTCTAAGCTTGGGGATGCCCCCGTGCATCCCATTCTCCATCGACAATTATCAGTTCATCTCTCGTCTCACTATATTTTTATCACTTCATTCGTTATGTGCTATGCTTGTAGCGTCTCGCTCTTAGGTTTTATTTTTAGTTTTCTTTAGCTTTTCTTGCTGTTCATAACAAGTTAGAACCCAGCTTTATTTGTGTGGGGGAGAAACACGCACCACTTTCAAAATCTAGAACACAACATAGGATATTTCCTGCTTATCTTTGTTGTGTGTGTTCTTTATCTTTTTCATAGCTGCTTCCATGTTTAGCTCTTAGTTTTCATGTTTATCTTTTCAAAGAGATTTGTTTAGTTTGTTGCTGGAACTCTCTTGAGTTTTCATGTTTATCTTGTTTAGAGAGTTCGCCTGTTGCACTAAGTTTTGTGTCTTGATTTGAAGTAGGTAATCGAGGTTGCTATTCTTTTGTAGTAGTAACTTGCAATAGTTTTGAGGTGTTCTTTTGAGTAATGTTTGGACTTTTGGTGTCAAGATATTTAGCCTATTAGTGATAGATGTCGTATTTTGGTCAATCCGTGTTTATTTTCAAAACTTACAAAATTAGTTGAGAACTTTAGCTACTAGATGGATCACTACTCTTCTGAGGGGTCGAATATTAGAGTACACTCACGTACCATGAGTCGAGGATGCGCAAGGATAACCAAACCCCCATACACTCCTCCTCGGGGTACTTGTCTCTTTGTGAACCTCCTTGTTAGATTGAGAGTTACCGATAATAAGTGCATGAGTTCTTCGGACTAATGTGAGTATTCGAAAGTTGACACTTCCACCTTCCCATATTTTTCTAGCCTCTCCTGTGTCGTGCATTGCTTTCTACTCACTCCGAGAGTTTGCATCCACCTTCGCCGGTACATCCAAACCCTTTGCATGATACGCTCTGTCATCATAAACCTCCTTATATCCTTCCTCAAAACAGCCACCATACCTATCTACCAAGGCATTTCTATAGCGTTTGCGAGATATATTGCCATGCAACATCCACCTTCTCATGACTTGATCTTCATGTCATACATGCTACTTGCTTGATCGATGAGCCGCATGCTAGTTGGGCTTTTCCCTAATCATTGCTACATGACGCGCTAGTATCATTGCATATCCTGCTACACTGGCAGAGGCATACATTTGCATACATCATGATAGTTACATCTTCTTTATGATTTGAGCACTTTGTAAAGTGTGAAAGATATTCTATACTTCTTATAATATATAGAGTGTTGCCCATAAAATGAGGAAAAGATCCCAAAGTGGACAAATTAAAAGATCCCAAAGAGCACAAATTAAAAGACCCCAAAGAGGACAAATGAGAGAAATAGAAAGAGCCATTAAGGCCACCAAAAAAATATAAAAAATAGAAAAAAGATAAAAATAAATAAAAAGAGAGAAGGGGGCACACTACTATTCCTTTTGAGAGATCCACACTCGTACTCCCTCTTATATCTTGTACTCCATAGAGATTATCATTTATGCATATAGCTATATGGGGACCTTCACACTATAGAGCTTGGCTTCTATATTCCAATGATGAGCCTCCTCAAATGAACTCTAGGTCTTCTTGAGCAAGCAAATTGGATGCACCCCACTAGTTCCATTGGAGAGCCTTTAGTTCATATGTGCATCCGTTGCATGGCAATCCCTACTCCTCACATCATATCTATCATTTGGCTCTCTCTCGCCTATGATTGTCCTCATTGATGTGAGCCCTTCTCACCTTTTTGTCTTCCTCCTCCACCATATTCTCTCTTTGCCATCCTAAGTGTCAACTTTCTTGGTTTGTAACATCCCAATTTTCTAAATTCGGATGTTAATAGATCATTATATGCATCTCATGCTGTTTCCGCATTTTTTTGGAGTTTTAAAATATTTTAAACATTTTTCAACACATGGAAGTTCTTTGGAGAGGATATAAAATGACTTGTCCCTATTTCTAAATTGTTGGAAAATAGTTTAAAATATTTTTGGAGACATTTTAAATTTTACTTTGGGGTTATAAATAATTTATAAAAATATTTTGGGAATTTATTTATGCTCCGGAAAAGTTTTAAAATCATTTTGGAGTTTTTCGGTATTTTTAAATTGCCGGAAAAGTATTTAAAATTATTGAAAAAAAAGTTGCAAAGTTTTTATTTTTATTTAATATTTTAGTAATGCCAAAAATTCAATTTTATTATTTTAAAAGTTTTGGTGAAAACGGAAATTAAAAATAGTTATCCGTGATTTTTCTAAAATTGTTTTGGGCCTGTACTGTTTTTTTTTCGCCCAGCCGATTTCGTATTTGTTTCGGATTAAAAAACAAATTCAGAGCGGGTTATATAAACCCGCGGACCCGCGGGGGATTAGGGTTTTCGCCCGTTTCGCCGCTGCCGCGCGACCCGATCCGCGCCGCCGACCCGATCCGCCTCCGCCTCGGACGGTGCCGCGCCGCCGCCGGAGTTCGCCGCCGCCTACTCGTCGCCGCCCGCCACCACCGGTACGCCGCCGACGCCGCCGCCCCGTCCGTGCGCTGCCGCCTCCGCGCCTCGCCGCGCCGGCCTCCGCCGGTCAACGCCGGCAAGATCCGGTCAAACCGGCGCCGGGGACCCGATTGCGTTTTTCAAAGTTATTTTATTTACGGATGGGTCCTTTTTGCAGATTGGACCCCGATGCCACCCCGGTACCGTTTTGGCGGTTACTTTTTAACCGTAGCTCGGCATCAAGTGATTCCAGTTGCGTTGCGACCGTGACGAAAAATTCTAGCCAGTAGACTAAATTTTACAGAAGTTTGAAGTTTTCAAATTTAAATCCCAAGCAGAATCAAATTTAAACTTCCGGTAGCCGTATCTTTTTAACGGTGCGCCCATTTGCGCCGTTTCTTTTTGCGTTAGTTTTATTTTGTCGAGTACTTTAAGTTTAACTTCTGTTAGGAAAGTTTTTCTACTGTTCTTTGAATGCTTATTACTGTTTGTGCATAATTGTGTTGAATATATGTTGATTGGTGCTATGTTTGCTCGTATAGATTGTCCGGAGTGCGCCGCATCGTTTTGTGAGGATTGTGATTGTCAAGAACAGGAAGAAGGCAAGTAATGCTTTCACCATACCCATACCTATAATTTTTCTATATGCATTATGTTAAGAATATCACCTTATTGCATGATAGGTAGTTTACTTTACTCTTGCGTCAAACCAGTTAGGATAGCCACATGTCTTGACTTGTATTTGTAGATCAACCTAGCACGTGTTGTTACTTTATTGCTATTCTTTGTTGACTCGGTTTGGGTTGTGAGAATTCATGGAGTGCATGTGAGCAATTTAACAATTTGTGTAGCAACTTCATAATAAATAGAAATCACTTCTGGACGGGCGGGTTGCATCCTGGTGGCTGTGCCTTGTCTAAGGACAGTGCCGGGGTTAAATGAACCCAATGGTTGTTTTGGTGGTGAACCGGGTGCGACATGGTGTCTACCCTCTGAACGCAGTGGGCGCCGTCCAGGCTCAAAAAGATCAGACAGGCAATATTACTAGTAGCTTCCGTGTACATCCACTGGCTATATGGGCTCTGGCTTAGCATGAGTACGTTGTGGGGAACCTGGCCCTGGTAGCTAGATGATGTAGATGTGTGTTAGGTGTACCGGCTACCAAAGGGTGGAGGCAACCTCTTCGGAAAGTCTTCGTCTCAATCTTCGGGTTGAGTCCAGTGGGGAACGTGTACAACCTCTGTAGAGCGTATAAACTGATCATGATTAGCCGTGTCCACGGTTATGGACGAACTTTGAGAAACTAGTCAGTACTGTTGATGAATGATCTTGACAGATGAACAATTAATAATAATTTGGTGGGAAAGATTAGCATGGGTTGCTGTGTGTTTCAGGTAGGATTCAACTTAAAATTTTGACTAGTTTAGTTCAGGAGAAAATTGGCCTTCTGCAAAATAAACCATAAGCCTTTCCTTTGACTCACCTTGCATGTAGTTGTAGGTCCTTTATATATACCTTTTCCGTGTCACTTGCCGTACAAATCAGATGTACTGACCCATTGTCGGGCTGTAACCTTCGGTGTTGCAGGTTTTTCAGATGACCAGCAAGGTGCGTTTAGGGTTGCGGGTCTACACTCAGCATGTTCGCTTGTGGATGTTGATGGGACTCCTCGTTATTTGCTTATGCTTCCGCTATATTTATGTTGAATAAGCTAGCCTTGAGCTATGCAACTTGTTATTTGTTCTATTCTGGATCATACGTTGTAATAATGATGCACTTGTACTTTGATATACATCTATGATACTGTGTGTGCCAGCAAGTTCGACCCAGGGACTGGCACTTGATCACAGAGACTTTAATTCTATGTGAATTGGGTCATTACAGATGGTATCAGAGCAGTGTGTTGTCTGTAGGACGTGACCCTAGAAAATGGATTAGAAAAGCCATAGGAATGAAAATATTACTTTACATCACTCTGTCTTGTACTTACTTACCTTTTCTATCTCGTATTCATACCTGTTCTAATCTTGCCTTTGCTCTCTTTGATTATAGATGACCACTTTGTCATACCGCGCTATGGAGTTTGGACCTGAGCTCAGGGGGATTTTCCATTACCTAAACATCTACGCGCCAGTCTTTCAGCTGGACATAGTGGAGACAAGGGGAGCTGATGACTACTGGCAAGTGGAGACATTTCTCCTAGGAAGCATGACGGGAGAAAGGGTGATCACGGAGTCATCCGAGGTGCATGCCCCGGAGAAGGAGCAGTGTGTGTGCATAGCCGCTCACATGGATAATGAACACGTTGCCCAAGCTTGGGAACACATGAAATCTCTTGTTAAGAATTTTCCTACGCATGGTTTGACTACTTGGATGGTTATCCAAACTTTTTATGCAGGCTTGAAATTTACCTCGCGGAACCTGCTGGATTCGGCCGCGGGAGGAACCTTTATGTCAACTACACTTGGTGCTGCCACAAAACTTCTCGATGAGATGATGACCAACTATTCCCAATGGCACACTGAAAGAGCTCCAACAGGTAGGAAGGTAAACTCTGTCGAGGAGATCTCCTCCCTAAATGAAAAAGTTGACTTAGTTATGTCTCTACTTACCAAGCAATCTCCTATTGATCCTCAAGATGTTCTTTTAAATTCTTTGATTGCTCAAGATCAAGTAGATGTGAACTTTATCTCTAGAAACAACTTCAAAAAAATGCTTATAGGAGTAACTTTGGTACCAATCCTAGACCGTTCCCCAACAATTATGGGAACAACAACACTTATCCTAGCAACAAAAACTCCACTTTTGAATTAGAGAGTATGCTTAAAGACTTTTATCACTACCCAAAAAGCCTTCAACAAGAGTATAGAGGAAAAACTAGACAAATTAGATAACCTCTCGTCGAAGGTAGACAATTTAGCCCATGAAGTAGAGTTACTTAAAATTAGAACTTCTCCCCTTGAGGAGAGGAAGGTCACTCCTATGAATGCTATCCAAATGCAAATTAATGAAAACATTAGGATGATGGCTAAACTTAAAGAGAGATGGGCTAGAGAAAAGGAGGAAGAAGATAGAATTAAGAGCCTTCCTACACACCATACCATTTCTACTATCCAAGTTGTTGAGGATATCCAAACTCTTAGCACCCCATGCACCCCTAGTGCCATAGGACCTATTAATGGTGATGATATGACCTCAACCGTAGAAGAAGAAATTCCTATGACTATAGAAGCTACCAAACAAGTGAGCCTAAAGGACACCACTACCACTTTACTTGATAGTAGTGACCTTGATTTTGATAATTGCACCCTTTCTGAAGTTATTCGTTTCCTTCAGAATATGTCTAGAGACCCCCACACTAGCACACTTAATCTTGCCTTCACGGAGCATATCACTAATTCTCTCATCAAAGCTAGAGAGGAGAAGCTTAGGGTAGAAGCCTCCATACCTAGGAAGCTATAAGATGGTTGGGGTCCTATGATTAAAATTAAGTTGAATAACTTTTCTTGCTATGCTTTATGTGATGTTGGAGCTAGTACCTCCGTTATGCCCAAAAGAATGTATGATATATTTGAATTGAAACCTTTTGATTCTTGTTCTTTTGGTGTTCGTCTTGTCGATTCTTCTATAAAGAAACCTTTGGGGAAGATAGATGATGTTCTTATCATTGTCAATGACAATTATGTTCCCGTTGATTTAACTATTATGGACATTGAATGTGAACATTTTTGTCCAATTATTTTGGGACGTCCTTTTCTTCGCACGTGGGTGCTATTATTGATATGAAAGAAGGGATTATAAAATTCCAATTACCTCTCAAGAAAAGGATGGAACACGTCCCTAGGAAAAAGATTAAGTTGCCTTTTGAGTCCGTCACACGGGCTAGTTATTTTCTTGAAAAGACTTGATCTATTTGCATTAAGCCTAGCTAATGGTTTAAAGAAGCACTTTCGGGAGGCAGCCCGCAATGAATTTAGGATTTCCCTTTTGTTTTTCTTCTGTTTTTAGTGGTCCTGATGATTGTTACTACTGTAGCAACATCATCGTATCTTTACTTTTCAAGCTTTGTGCTATTTATAGCCTCATATGACAAGGGAAGTGAAAGTTGTGACATGCTGTTCAGAAAACAGATTCCGTCCTTGTGACTAGAAAAATCAGAGAAAAATCCCAGTTCATATTTTTGAGCTGAAATTTTTACACAACATTCTCTATACAATTTCGTAACTTTCTTATGTTCTGAGGTTTTTTATTTGAGTTGCATAAGTATCCCTTAAAAATTCTTTTGTACCTGCTGGTCTGTTTTTCACCGATTCTGTCCTATTTTGCCTTCTCTTCGTTTTGCAAACCTTAAGTTTTCTTTTTCTTTGCAAAAACTTTTTTGAAATCTTTAGAAACAGTATATCTTCAAGAATATCTTTATTTCCATTACAGAAAAATATATTTTATTATGGGTACTAACCTCGCTAATCAGATTATGATGAGTTAAGTAGGAAGGGAGTTTTCAAGTGCGCGAGGGAAGATGATGAAAGAAGATTCAGGAGTGTCAAGCGCTCAAGCTTGGGGATGCCCCCATGCATCCCCAAGAAATATTCAAGGAGACTCAAGCATCTAAGCTTGGGGATGCCCCCGTGCATCCCCTTCTCCATCGACAATTATCAGTTCGTCTCTCGTCTCACTATATTTTTATCACTGCATGCGTTATGTGCTATGCTTGGAGCATCTCGCTCTTAGGTTTTATTTTTTGTTTTCTTTAGCTTTTCTTGATTTTCATAACAAGTTAGAACCCCGCTTTCTTTGTGTGGGAGAGAAACACGCACTACTTTCAAAATCTAGAACACAACATAGGATTTTTTCTGCTTATCTTTGTTGTGTGTGTTCTTTATCTTTTTCATAGTTGCTGCCATGTTTAGCTCTTAGTTTTCATGTTTATCTTTTCAAAGAGCTTTTGTTTAGTTTTTTGCTGGAACTCTCTTGAGTTTTCATGTTTATCTTGTTTAGAGAGTTTTCCTGTTGCACTGAGTTTTGTGTCTTGACTTGAAGTAGGTAATTGAGGTTGCTATTCTTTTGTAGTAGTAACTTGCAATAGTTTTGAGGTGTTCTTTTTAGTAATGTTTAGACTTTTGGTGTCAAGATCTTTAGCCTATTAGTGATAGATGTCGTATTTTTGGAAATCCGTGTTTATTTTCAAAACTTACAAAATTAGTTGAGAACTTTAGCTACTAGATGGATCACTACTCTTCTGAGGGTCGAATATTAGAGTACACTCACGTACCATGAGTCGAGGATGCGCAAGGATAACCAAACCCCCATACACTCCTCCTCGGGGTACTTGTCTCTTTGTGAACCTCCTTGTTAGATTGAGAGTTACCGATAGTAAGTGCATGTAACACCCTCAGTGTCAAGTAGCAGTAATCACTTTTGATTAATGATAATTACTGTTGCTAATCTCACTTTGATCATCTTTGCATTTGATCACTCCAAAAATCCTTTTGGTTGATATTTAAAAACAAAGTGATAAATAAAACTTTGTCCAAAAATTGTGGAACCAATTTTGTTAAATGCCTAAAAATAAGTGGACCATGTTAAACCAACATTGGATATTGATTGCAATATTTAAATATTTCAAACAATTCAAACCAGTGCTAAGACAATCCCTTTCATCAGTTGCATATACAAAACAAATATTAAATGATTTTATAAAAGCTTCAAACTTTTCGCAGTAGTAGTCTATAATGGAACAATATTATTGGAGCAGGTTACAAGTTTTACAAAAATGTTCAATCAACTAGAATAATTAAAAAAAACAGAAAATAAAAATAAAAGAAAACAAAAATAAATAAAAATCCTATATACCGCAAAGGGGCGAGGCCCACCCCTTTTTCCCTCCCGTCCCCCCCCCCACTGGGCCCGGCCCCCACGGCCCAGCCCACCTGGCCCGCCCTGGCCATCGTCTCCTAGCTCCGTACAGGGGAGGCGTAGCGTCCATCCCCATCCAGGCCACCTCCGGCGGGGTTAAAGGCCCCCCCCACGCCCGTGCCCCCTCTGGAAACCCTAGCTCCCCCCAATCTGTTCCCCCCTCTGTCCCTGCGGCCCCTCCCGCTCGAGCTGGGCGCTCGTCGTCGCTACTTCCGTGGTCGAGCCACCGCGCCGCCGTGGCCAACGACCGTTGGAGACCGCACCATCGTGTCTGGGGTGCTCCTCGCGGAGGAGTCCCTCTCCCCAGGCAAGCCTTCGTCACCGGCGTCCACGGCATCACGCGAATCGCGCCTTCTTCCCCCTCCACGGCCGCCTCGTCATTGCTGGAGACCCGCTCCGCTCTGGTGCTCCTCCGCCTCTCCCGTCCTCCCCATCAAGCTCCTGGTGAGCTCCAGCTTCTCCCCGGTCTACTCGCGCTCGATCCCGTGCCGTAGAACGCCGCCGCGCCTTAGGTGTGCTCCGGTCGCCGCCGGTGGTGGTCGTGGCCGCTGTTTTGGCCGTCCCCATGGCCCAACGAGTTCCCCATCGTGCGTGCAACACTTGGCTCGATCGATTCCTCCCCTCGGTGCCTCGTTTGGACGCCGGAGCTGACCGCTACATCGTCGTGCCCCCCCCCCCTGTTCTTGCCGCCGGCGAGGACGGGCTCGGGCCACTGGGGATTGGTTCCCTGACTGGTGGGCCTGGGACGATTAAGATTAGGGGCTAATCCCCAATTAGACATAACCCACTCCCTAATTAAAACTGATTAGAGAAAAGAAAAACTGTTTAGTTAATAGGGTCAATGACACATGGGCCCCATCTATAAGTCCTTTTGTTTTATTAAAATAAATTGTTGTTGAGAGTATGACATGTGGGCCCTGGCATTTTTCTAATTAAATGAAAATGATTTATCACACTGTGAGGTTGACAGTGGGGCCCCACTTGTCAGTTTTGACCAGTCAAACTGTACTGTGGATAATGTTGAATAAACAATTAAAGAAATTCAGAAAATGATTTAAAATGTTTAAAACTTTGAAATTCAATATCTTTTAAACTGTAACTCAGATCAAAAAAGTTTATACATAAAATTTGATCAGGAAAATATAAAAAATACAAAAACGCAATCCGTATGTCTACCACACCCCCTAACGCAACGAACATCGACATCTCCCCCCCTCCGGGCCGTTTGTCCGATAATTGCCCGATACCGTAAAACTCTTCGGATGAATTTATTCTGAACACGAAACTTGTTAAGAATGGATCAACTAACACGAATACACCCTCGACATGTTTGTCGGATTTCCACGACACCTCCGGCATGATACTTCCCCCCTCCGGTTGCACTGTCCGGTAATTACCCGGAGCCGGTAAAATTGCCGGTTAAAATTCCCGTTTCATCTACAACGTGTAGCACCGCGTTAGTTCACCTCTAGCTTAACGTTGCCTTGTCTTGTATTTGTATTGCTATTATTATTGTATATTTATAGTTTCTCCCCCCTCTTTTATTTTCTGGTAGTCTCGACGTCCGCTGCTGATGCCCCTGTGACGGACTACTTCGTTGACGACCATACCTCTACCGTCGAGCTTACAGGCAAGCAGAGCCATTTTCCTTCCCCAGATATCGCCTATCTTTCCGTACTTTCTTGGACTAGGCATTGCTGCTGCTACGTTACAATCCTATTCAATTGCATAGCCTGTCATTGTCACCCTTGATGTACCTTCTGTTATCCTATGTTGCCTATTATATATATTATATTCAGCAGTGAACCCTGCACCTTGTTAGTCAATATGATTAGATAGCGGGCCGTGATCACTCTGGGATGATTGTGGATACGATACTTTACAACTGCTACAGGTACGGTTCAGAGCAGACAACGCTTCAGGCCCCTACCCCGGCTCTGCCGAGCCACATCAAGTGTGAGCTATCGAGGAGTAATCCTCGTACTCCACTCGTTGCTGACTCTGTATATCCGTCTAAGGGTACTGAACCACGGTTGTCCTTACAGGTAAGGAGTCGGGTGACCCCACGGTGCCCGCGCAGGGTATCTTAGCGGAACGACAGGTCAGGTGTATTCCACCGGTGTGCGGCGGGCCTGGTACTGTTCGTGGCCGAAGGAGTTCCTGTTGTACGAAAGTCGAGCTCTTCGGAGCAAACGCGAGACAAGGTAAGGAGACGGTTCACCTTGTTGGTAACCGCACGAGTTGGTGGGACGACAGGGCAGGCACCGACGTTACTAGTGGTCCTGACTGCTGTCGTTGTCCGCGACTCATTCAGTAAGGGGCAACGATAGCGGTTGTCTCGACAGAAAATTAATAAAATGCTTAACGGGTTCGGCGGATGGCTTGAGTAGCCTTTTGGCTTGTACGCACTACCTATACGTGTGATTACGCGTTTGGGCGCCTCCGCAATGTAGCCTCGTTCGAAAGCTCTGAAAGACGTCCAGTTCAGCATTGCGGCAGGGACGGATCGCACTGCGGCGTTGGAATTCACCCTCCTCGCAACCACCCGGAGAGCGAGGGGTGATAGGCCCATGACCCCTTTGCACTTAGGGCTGTAGACCGGCGGGGACCTTTCTGATGAGCCATAGGATGGACTGCGTTGTGTCGGATAGCCTCGGTGGGGCATTCCCTAACAAGGTGTACGCCACCCTGGAGATCCGAGCGTGTAGTGTCACACTAGTGCACCCCTGCAGGGAAGATTAATCTATCGATAGCCGTGTCCACGGTAACAGGACGCTTTATGCTAGAGCCGGATCCTATCACTACAAACTACTACTATTAAACTGTTGGTTCCGGGTTTTCTTCCTCGCGGGGATGTCGAGGAAGGTAACTCGGAGGAAGTATTATTATTAATTATTACAACTTACTATTATCCAATGCTGCAACAACTTCTGCTGCATTATTATTACATTCATGCTATTGAACTGTTGGCTGATTCTTACCTCATGCTGCAAGACTCGTCGGAAGATGCTAGTCTTCGATAAGCCTAGCTTCTTACCCTTATTCTGATTTCTACCTTGCATTCCACTATATACAACCTCCCTTTTCCATTTGATACATGCATAAATGCTTAGTAGCGGACGTAAGACTCGTGGGTATGCTAGATACTCACCTTTGCTTTATTTCCCCTTTTCTCTTTGCCTGATCGGACGCTGCAGTCGACGTTGGAGTCCAGGAGCAGAAGATCCCCGGAGCCCTCTACGACGTCGAGTTCCCGTTGACCAGGAGTAGTTCGGTGCATCACAGGCAGGAGGCCTCGCCTTTTCGATTTGTACCTCTGATGTTATTTGTGCTAGCCTTCTTAAGCAAAAACTTGACTAACTATGTCTGTACTCAGATATTATGATTGTATGACTTATGTATTCGGGTCCGTGTGACCCCACTTCATTGTAATATATTTGGTTTATCCTTTTTTGTTTAGTGTTGTGTTGTGATATTCTCACCGTGGCACCTTGATCTTGATCATGTACCCTGCGTGTATGATTACTGTACATGATCGTAAATCGAGGGCGTCACAACTTGGTATCAGAGCCGACTGCCTGTAGGAAGCCACCCAACCACTACCTGGTCGAAGTTGAGTCTAGACTTTGGAAAACTATTTTGCTAACTTAATATTTGGCTTACGGGCCCACATCGATGTCACTACGTGTGATATATATGGTATTAGGATCTTTTTCTCCGTACCTATGCTCTGGGAATCTGCTCTCTTATCCTTGCTGGTAAGTTTTACAAACTCTGACATTAGGATCACGTTCTCTTGATTCCACCCGGCGTTCTGGTGCTACCTCATTGATTGAGTCGTGTCGCAGATGTTCTAACGTAGGTCCCGGACCGCGGATCCCATTCTCATTCTGGGCAGGCCACGCGTCCTCTGGCATTAACTCTTGTGGCCAAGAGTTTTCTTGCGGCGGGATTGACATATCGGAAGCTATGTCGCGTCGTGTAATCCTTACCGCGGTCTGCGCGCCGCCTACTGAGTCCTTTTTCCTTAATTTCTACGACGTTACGCTGTCCGATTTTGACCAACTATGTGCAATGATCTGTATGTCTATATGACTACTATTGTGTATCTACTGCACTTCTCGTTCATTGCTCATACTACATCATGCATGACTTCTTATCCTTGCAAATGCTTTGTCTGAACTAACCCCTGCTGTTCAGGCAGGATGGCTGACGATTCCCCACCTCCACCTTATATGGCCGCAATACTGCAACAGTTTGATCTGAACCGTCAGTTTATGGCCGGAGTAATCACCCAGCTTTCAACTCAGAATTCCCCAATAACACTGCAGGAGTTCGTGCGCTTCAGTTCGTCCACCTTTCGCAGCTCCGCAATCCTATGGATGCCGATGATTGGCTCCGTGATATTGCTTTTCAGATGGAGTCAGCTGCCGTTGCCCCTGCTAGTTACCTCACCTTTGCGACATATCATCTGAGGGGTCCAGCTGCTCAGTGTTGGGAAAGCCACCGGCTTGCTTTGCCAGATGGAACTGTAACCACTTGGCAAGAATTCCAGTTAGCCTTCCGTGCATGGCACCTTCCTCAAGGTCTGATGGACCAGAAGAAGGAGGAGTTCCGCAAACTCCGTCAGGGCCAGACAACTGTTGATGAATATCATAGGAAATTCGTTGAGTTGTCCCGCTATGATGGGAGAGACGTCGCCATCGAATCTCACAAACAGGAGAAATTCCGAGAAGGACTGCGTCCTGATATAGAGATCACACTTGTCCTTCACGATTGTGCGGACTTGGCGACCCTTGTCAGCAAGGCTTTTCAAGTTGAAACTGCTCTGACTAAGCACCACGAGTCGCTCAAGCGTGCTCGAGATGTTGGCCCATCTTCGGGTCGGCTCGTTCAGAAACTTCGAGTCTGTCTCCCGCACAATGTTTTTCACTGGCCTGCTCCAATGCCAAGGCCGTCTTATGCTGCACCTCGTCTGCCTCTGCCTCCGAGACAGATAGCAGTACCGGATGCACAGCCCAATATTATGGGTCCTCCCCAGAACGATGGCTTATGCCGCCAGTGTGGACAGCCAGGTCACCGCGCACCTTGTCCTTCTGTTGGCAGAAAAAGAAGTTGTAGAAGCCGTCATTCCAGTAACCGCAACACCAAACAGTGTACTATGAGTTGTGCTCAGGTCACTCATGTCAAGATGGAAGAAGCTCACGAGTCCCCAAAAATAGTGATGGGCACTTTACTCATCAATTCAACGCCAGCTTCTGTTCTTTTTGTTTCCGGGGCATCGCATTCCTTTGTGTCCCAATCGTTTGCTCAGTTGCATGGAATAGCTACGAAACCCTTGGCCACTCCTTTAGCGGTAAATGTTGTTGGATCTCAGAGCCGTGCCACCATGATGAGCCCTGATACCACCATTGCAATTGTGGGTCTGTTGTTCCCTGCTCCTCTTATTGTCCTGAAGTCGTCCAACACTGATCTCATACTCGGTATGGATTGGTTGGCGGCACATGATGCCCGTATCCACTGTGCCACTAAGACAGTTCAACTCACGCACCTATCTGGCAAAAAGATTTTGTACTCGTCCCGAACAGCTCAGCATGCCGAAGGCCAGATATATGCCCTGAATGCTTTGAATACCTCACCTCCTGAAGGGATCGAGAATGTTCTAGTTGTTCGCAATTTTCTCGACGTCTTCCCAGAAGAACTGTCGGGAATACCCCCGATCAGAGATGTCGAATTCGTCATCGACTTGAAGCCTGGCACCGTCCCTATTGCAAAGCGTCCTTATAAGATGCCACCTCACCACCTCCTTGAACTGAAAAAGGAGATCGACACAGCACTTCAAAAGGGCTTCATCCGTCCAAGTTCCTCTGCTTGGGGAGCACCTTCACTCTTTGTCAAAAAGAGCGATGGACCGAACCGTTTGGTCCAAGATTACCGACCTATCAACCAGGCAACAATACAGAACAAGTATCCGCTCCCTCGGATCAACGATCTATATGATCAACTTGTTGGATCTACTGTGTTCTCGAAACTCGACTTGAGATTGCGTTACCATCAGATTCGGGTCCGCGAAGAGGACATCCCGAAGACCGCCTTCATTACTCGTTATGGTTCATACGAGTACACCGTCATGTCCTTTGGCATGACCAATGCCCCAGCCACTTTCTCTCGGTTGATGAACTATATATTCATGGAATACCTCGACAAGTTCGTCGTGGGTTATCTGGATGATATCTTGGTATACTCCAAGAACGAAGAAGAACATGCTGAACACCTTCGTCTTATACTGGAAAAGCTTCGAGAACAAAAACTCTATGCTAAGTGTTCTAAGTGTGAGTTCTGGCTTCCCGAAGTAACCTACCTTGGTCATGTGATTTCCAAGAACGGCGTTTCCGTCACCCTAGAACGAATCCAGGCTATTCTTGACTGGACTCCTCCCAAGACCGTCAAGCAAGTCAGAAGTTTCCTCGGCCTCGCTAGCTACTGTCGCCGTTTCGTCGAGAACTTCTCCAAGATTGCCAAGCCTCTGACTAATCTGCTTCACAAAGGCATCAAGTTTGAGTGGACTGATAAATGTCAAGAAAGTTTTCAAGCTCTCAAGGACAAGCTCACTTCTCCCACAGTGCTTGCTCCCCCTTATACCAAGAAGGACTTCGTGATATACTGCGATGCGTCTCGCCAAGGATTAGGCTGTGTCCTAATGCAAGAGCGCCGCGTGATTGCTTATGGCTCTCGTCAGTTGCGTTCTCACGAAGATGAGTACCCAACGCATGATCTCGAATTGGCAGCATTAATTTATGCATTGAAGCTGTGGCGACATTACCCTCGTTGGTAATCGTTGCGAGATCTACACCGACCACCAAAGCCTGAAGTACTTGTTTACTCAGCCCGACCTGAATCTCCGCCAACAAAGATGGCTCGAGACAATAGCCGATTTTAACATGGATATTCATTACACCCCTGGCAAAGCTAATGCGATGGCTGATGCCCTGAGCCGTAAAGCTTACTGTAGTGAACTTGAGGTGCAACTAGAACAACCACCTCTGTATGAAGAGTTTCAAAAGCTGAACCTCGAGATTGTTCCTCAAGGTTATGTAAATAACCTGGTTATCGAACCGGATTTCGTCAAATCCGTCAAGGGTATACAGTTTTATGATGATTTCGTACACAAGATTAAGCGCGATATCGCAAATGGGAGACCCTCACCCTTTACTATTAATAGCGAAGGTGTGGTGTTCTACCAGAACCGTTTAGTGGTTAGTCACAGCAAGGGCAGGCATGAGAACCTGGATATGACCCCGAAGGTCATGAAAGCGGCTCACGATACCCCGTTGTCCATTCATCCTGGAAGCACCAAGATGTACCAAGACATTCGTCCGCAGTTCTGGTGGCCTAACATGAAGCAAGACATTGCCCGGTATGTTTCTGAATGTGACATTTGTCGTCGCGTCAAGGGTGAACATCAAAAACCCGCTGGAGCTCTACAACCACTTGAAATTCCTAAATGGAAGTGGGAAAAAGTCCAGATGGACTTCGTCACTGGTTTTCCTAGATCACAGAAGGGAAACGATGCGATCTTTTTTGTCATCGACCGGTTCTCCAAGGTTGCTCACTTTATACCAGTCAAGGAGAAGATCACCGCTACTCAGTTGGGAGAATTGTATATCTCCCAAATTGTGTCACTCCACGGTATTCCGTTGGAGATCAGTTCAGATCGTGGCAGCCTTTTCACCTCAAGATCTTGGAGGAGTTTCCAAGAAGCTTTGGGGACTATTCTGCATCTCAGCACCGCTTATCATCCCCAGTCACAAGGCCAAGTTGAACGAGTCAATCAAGTGTTGGAAGACATGCTTCGAGCTTGTGTTATTTCCTTCGGTAAGAAATGGGAGGAATCTCTCCCGTTGGTCGAGTTCTCGTATAACAATAGCTACCACGCTAGTCTGAAGATGGCACCCTACGAAGTTCTCTATGGGCGTAAGTGTCGAACCCCTCTGAATTGGTCAGAAACTAGGGAACGTACACTCATTGGTCCGGATATTGTTCAGCGAGCTGAAGATCAAGTTCACGTCATCCGTGAACATTTGAACGCCGCTCAGTCCCGTCAGAAGAGCAACTATGACCGCAAACACCGGGAGATGGAGTATCAACCTGGTGAATACGCTTACCTTCGTGTCACTCCCATGAGAGGCACTGATCGCTTCGGAATCAAGGGAAAGTTGGCTCCTCAGTACATTGGGTCGTTCCGTATCCTTTCCAGGAGTGGACCCGTGGCATATCGATTGGAATTGCCGCCGAACCTCTCCCAAGTCCACGATGTCTTTCATGTGTCACAACTCCGTCGCTGCTTCAAGGATCCTATCCGAGAAGTGGAACATGATATGATTGAGCTGCAACAGGACTTGACTTATCAAGAACATCCGAGACGCATTATTGATCAGTCTGAACGTCGAACCCGCAACAAGATAGTCAAGTTCCTCAAGGTTCAGTGGTCGAATCACTCTGAAGAGGAAGCCACTTGGGAATGCGAAGATCGTCTTCGAGGAGAATACCCCGATCTTTTCCCCTCTACCGCTTAGATTCTCGGGACGAGAATTCTTGTAGTGGGGGAGATTTGTAACACCCTCAGTGTCAAGTAACAGTAATCACTTTTGATTAATGATAATTACTGTTGCTAATCTCACTTTGATCATCTTTGCATTTGATCACTCCAAAAATCCTTTTGGTTGATATTTAAAAACAAAGTGATAAATAAAACTTTGTCCAAAAATTGTGGAACCAATTTTGTTAAATGCCTAAAAATAAGTGGACCATGTTAAACCAACATTGGATATTTAGTGAAATATTTAAATATTGAAAACAATTCAAACCAGTGCTAAAACAATCCCTTTCATCAGTTGCATATACAAACCAAATATTATATGATTTTATAAAAGCTTCAAACTTTTTGTAGCAGTAGTCTAAAATGGAACAATAATATTGGAGCAGGTTACAAGTTTTACAAAAATGTTAAATCAACTAGAATAATTAAAAAAAAAGAAAAGAAAAAAAAAGAAAAAAATAAAAAATAAAAATCCTATCTACCGCAAAGGGGCGAGGCCCACCCATTTTCCCTCCCCTCCCCCCCACTGGGCCCGGCCCCCACGGCCCTGGCCATCGTCTCCTACCTCCGTACAGGAGAGGCGTGGCGTCCATCCCCTGGCCAGGACGCGGCCACGGACGCCGTGGCGGCCATCCAGGCCACCTCCGGTGGGGTTAAACCCCCCCCCCACGCCCGTGCCCCCTCTGGAAACCCTAACTCCCCCCCATCTGTTCCCCCCTCCGTCCCTGCGGCCCCTCCCGCTCGAGCCGGGCGCTCGTCGTCGCTACTACCGTGGTCGCGCCACCGCACCGCCGTGGCCAACGGCTGTTGGAGACCGCACCACCGTGTCTGGGGTGCTCCTCGCGGAGGACTCCCTCGCCCCAGGCAAGCCTTCGTCACCGGCGTCCACGGCATCACGCGAATCGCACCTTCTTCCCCCTCCACGGCCGCCTCGCCATTGCTGGAGACCCGCTCCGCTCTGGTGCTCCTCCGCCTCTCCCGTCCTCCCCATCAATCTCCTGGTGAGCTCCAGCTTCTCCCCGGTCTACTCGCGCTCGATCCCGTGCCGTAGAACGCCGCCGTGCCTTAGGTGTGCTCCGGTCGCCGCCGGTGGTGGTCGTGGCCGCCGTTTTGGCCGTCCCCGTGGCCCAACGAGTTCCCCATCTTGTGTGCAACACTTGGCTCGATCGATTCCTCCCTTCGGTGCTTCGTTTGGATTCCGGAGCTGACCGCTACATCGCCGTGCCCCCCCTGTTCTTGCCGCCGGCGAGCACGAGTTCGGGCCAGTGGGGATTGGTTCGCTGACTGGTGGGCCTGGGACGGTTAAGATTAGGGGCTAATCCCCAATTAGACATAACCCCCTCCCTAATTAAAACTGATTAGAGAAAAGAAAAACTTTTTAGTTAATAGGGTCAATGACACATGGGCCCCATCTGTAAGTCATTTTGTTTTATTAAAATAAATTGCTGTTGTGAGTATGACTTGTGGGCCCTGGCATTTTTCTAATTAAATTAAAATGATTGATCACACTGTGAGGTTAACAGTGGGGCCCCACTTGTCAGTTTTGACCAGTCAAACTGTACTATGGATAATGTTGAATAAACAATTAAAGAAATTCAGAAAATGATTTAAAATGTTTAAAACTTTGAAATTCAATATCTTTTAAACCGTAACTCAGATCAAAAAAGTGTATACATAAAAAATGATCAGAAAAATATAACGAATACAGATACGCAGTTTGTATGTCTACCACACCCCCCTAACGCAACGAACATCGACATCTCCCCCCCTCCAGGCCGTTTGTCCGATAATTGCCCGATACCGTAAAACTCTTCGGATGAATTTATTCTGAACACGAAAGTTGTTCAGAATGGATCAACTAACACGAATACACCCTCCACATGTTTGTCGGATGTCCACGACACCTTCGGCATGATACTTCCCCCCTTCGGTTGCACCCGGTAATTACCCGGAGCCGGTAAAATTGCCGGTTAAAATTCCCGTTTCATCTGCAACGTGTATCACCGCGTTAGTTCACCTCTAGCTTAACGTTGCCTTGTCCTGTATTTCTATTGCTATTATTATTGTTTATTTATTGTTTCTCCCCCCTATTTTATTGTCTGGTAGTCTCGACGTCCGCTGTTGATGCCCCTGTGATTGACTACTTCGTCGACGACCGTACCTTTACCGTCGAGCTTACAGGCAAGAAGAGCCATTTTCCTCCCCTGATATCGCCTATCTTTCCGTACTTTCTTGCACTAGGCATTGCTGCTGCTGCTACGTTACAATCCTATTCAATTGCATAGCCTGTCATTTTCACCCTTGATGTACCTTCTGTTATCCTATGCTGCCTATTACATATATTATATTCAGAAGTGAACCCTGCGCCTTGTTGGTCAATATGATTAGATAGCGGGCCGTGATCACTCTGGGATGATTGCGGATACGATACTTTACAACTGCTACAGGTACGGTTCAGAGCAGACACCGCTTCAGGCCCCTACCCCGGCTCTGCCAAGCCACATCAAGTGTGAGCTATCGAGGAGTATTCCTTGTACTCCACTCATTGCTGACTCTGTATATCCGTCTTAGGGTACTGAACCACGGTTGTTCTTACATGTAAGGAGTCGGGTGACCCCACGGTGCCCGCGCAGGGTATCTTAGCGGAACGACAGGTCAGATGTATTCCACCGGTGTGCGGCGGGCCTGGTACTGTTCGTGGTCGAAGGAGTTCCTGTTGTACGAAAGTCGAGCTCTTCGGAGCAAACGCGAGACAAGGTAAGGAGACGGTTCACCTTGTTGGTAACCGCACGCGTTGGTGGGATGACAGGGCAGGCACCGACGTTACTGGTGGTCCCGACTGCTGTCGTTCTCCGCGACTCATTCATTAAGGGGCAACGATAACGGTTGTCTCAACAGAAAATTAATAAAATGCTTAACGGGTTCGGCGGATGACTTGAGTAGCCTTTTGGCTTGTACGCACTACCTATACGTGGGATTACGCGTTTGGGCGCCTCCGCAATGTAGCCTCGTTCGAAAGCTCTGAAAGACGTCCTGTTCAGCATTGCGGCAGGGACGGATCGCGATGCGGCGTTGGAATTCACCCTCCTCGCAACGACCCGGAGAGCGAGGGGTGACAGGCCCATGACCCCTTTGCACTTAGGGTTGTAGACCGGCGGGGACCTCTCTGATGAGCCGTAGGATGGACTGCGTTGTGTCGGATAGCCTCCGTGGGGCATTCCCTAACAACGTGTACGCCACCCTGGAGATCCGAGCGTGTAGTGTCACACTAGTGCACCCCTGCAGGGAAGATTAATCTATCGATAGCCGTGTCCACGGTAACAGGACGCTTTATGCTGAAGACAGATCCTATCACTACAAACTACTACTATTAAACTGTTGGTTCCGGGTTTTCTTCCTCGCGGGGATGTCGAGGAAGGGAACACGGAGGTAGTATTATTATTATTAATTATTACAACTTACTATTATACAATGCTGTAGCAACTTCTGCTGCATTGTTATTACATTCATGCTATTGAACTGTTGGCTGATTCTTACCTCATTCTGCAAGACTCGTCGGAAGATGCTAGTCTTCGATAGGCCTAGCTTCTTACCCTTACTCTGATTCCTAACTTGCAGTCCACTATATACAGCCTCCCTTTTCCATTTGATACATGCATAAATGCTTAGTAGCGGACGTAAGACTCGTGGGTATGCTAGATACTCACCTTTGCTTTATTTCCCCTTTTCGCTTTTCCTGATCGGCCGCTGCAGTCGACGTTGGAGTCGAGGAGCAGAAGATCCCCGGAGCCCTCTACGACGTCGAGTTCCCGTTGACCAGGAGTAGTTCGGTGCATCACAGGAAGGAAGCCTCACCTTTTCGATCTGTACCTCTGATGTTATTTGTGCTAGCATTCCTAAGGAAAAACTTGACTAACTATGTCTGTACTCAGATATTATGATTGTATGACTTATGTATTCGGGTCCGTGTGACCCCACTTCATTGTAATATATTTGGTTTATCCTTCTGGGTTTAGTGTTGTTCTGTGATATTCTCACTGTGGCACCTTGATATGGATCATGTACCCTGCGTGTATGATTACTGTACATGATCGTAAATCGAGGGCGTCACAGTGCATGAGTTCTTCGGACTAATGTGAGTATTCGAAAGTTGACACTTCCACCTTCCCATATTTTTCTAGCCTCTCCTGTGCCGTGCATTGCTTTATACTCACTCCGAGAGTTGGCGTCCACCTTCGCCGGTATATCCAAACCCTTGGCATGATACGCTCTGTCATCATAAACCTCCTTATATCCTTCCTCAAAACAGCCACCATACCTACCTACCAAGGCATTTCCATAGCGTTTCCGAGATATATTGGCATGCAACATCCACCTTCTCATGAATTGATCTTCATGTCATACATGCTACTTGCTTGATCGATGAACCGCATGCTAGTTGGGCTTTGCCCTAATCATTTCTACATGACGCGCTAGTATCATTACATATCCTACTACACTGGCAGAGGCATACATTTGCATACATCATGATAGTTACATCTTCTTTATGATTTGAGCACTTTGTAAAGTGTGAAAGATCTTCTATACTTCTTGTAATATATAGAGTGTTGGCCCTAAAGTGAGGAAAAGATCCCAAAGTGGACAAATTAAAAGATCCCCAAGAGGACAAATTAAAAGATCTCAAAGAGGACAAATGAGAGAAATAGAAAGAGCCATTGAGGCCACCAAAAGAATACAAAAAATAGAAAAAAGAGAAAAATAAATAAAAAGAGAGAAGGGGCCACACTACTATTCCTTTTGAGAGATCCACACTCGTAATCCCTCTTATATCTTGTACTCCATAGAGATTATCATTTATGCATATAGCTATGTGGGGACCTTCACACTATAGAACTTGGCTTATATATGCCAATGATGAGCCTCCTCAAATGAGCTCTAGGACTTCTTGAGTAAGCAAGTTGGATGCACCCCCACTAGTTCCATTGGAGAGCCTTTAGCTCATATGTGCATCTGTTGCATGGCAATCTCTACTCCTCACATCATATCTATCATTTGGCTTTCTCTCGCCTATGATTGTCCTCATTGATGTGAGCCCTTCTCACCTTTTTGTCTTCCTCCTCCACCATATTCTCTCTTTGCCATCCTAAGTGTCAACTTTCTTGCTTATGCTCATCCATTGCATGAGTGCTCAAAATGTCGAAAAGGAGTGGATCATTTTGACTTGTACCTGTCTAGTGGTCTGGGGATGAGTCAAGATAAGATTCCAAAGAAGACCAAGTGTGAAACTTTAGTAGATTGAGTTCTCAACACAAAAATAGTTTTTCTCGTATATCCTTATCCCTTTTCTTGCACGCAAACACCATTTGGAGACATTCGACTCACAGACATCGAGAGCCCTTGCACCTTTATGTTCTTATGTTGCTTGTTTCAATACTAAATATAGACTCTTTCCTGTTATGACTTGAATTGAATTACATTCCTTGATTGCTTTACTTACAAAGTTCTTATATGGTTGTTAGCATGTCACCACAAAAATTATGCTTTTATCATTTACCTACTCGAGGACGAGCAGGAATTAAGCTTGGGGATGTTGATACGTCCAAAACGTATCTACAATTTCTTCTTGCTCCATGCCTCTATTGCGTGATATTGCTATGATATTGATGAAGTACCATACACTTTTTATCATATTTGGATAACCTATTAACTCAATGCACCCCAGTGCCAGTTCCTGTTTTCTGCTGTTTTTCTATTTCAGGTTTCCCCCATATAAAAAGTGCTCCAAAAATTTGGGAAAAATCCAATAAAAAATCAGCATACAGGAAGCTTCGGGAATCACCGAGGGGGGGGGGGGGGGGCAGAGGCGACCCACCAGGGCCCCAGGCGCCCTCCCGGTGCGCCCCAGGGAGGGGCCGTACCAGGGGACCGCCTGGACCCCTGGTGGCCCCCCTGGGTTCCCCCCTTCGCCTATATATTCCCCGTGACGCAAAAACCCCGAGACGGGAACCCTTTTTCGCGATCTCTCCACCGTTCCGCCGCCGCTGCGCTTCCAAGATCGGGAGCACCAGAAGACCTCTTTCCGGCACCCTGCCGGAGGGAGGAATCACCTCCGGGAGCTTCTCCACCACCATGGATGCTTCCCGGATGAACCGTGAGTAGTCCACCTTGTACCATGGGTCTATGATTAGTAGCTATGTGATGTTTTCCTCCCCTATTTGTTCTTCATGGATTAGACCTCGTGAGCTGCCCTACATGATCGAGGCACTTATGTAATATTTCTGCCGTTGCTATGCTGAGTTTCTGGGATCCGATGGATTATGAGATTATGTTCATATTGTGTTTGAGTAATATATTTGATTCTCCTCTTTTATATTCATGTTCTTGAGTAATTCTTGCATGTTCTCCATTGCAGTTTATTGCTTTGGCCAAGTAGTAGATTGTGACGCCAAGAGGGAGCGTTATGCATGATGGTGGGTTCATGCCCCGTGATGACTAGCTTGAGTGACAGAATCATGAGTCTAGGGGATGTGTTGTTGCCACAAGGGGGAAAACAACGGTGCTTGTACGTGCGGGTGCAAGGATTGTTTACTTTACACAAAGTTCTTTCATGCAGTTGTCCGTTGCTTTGAGTTTACACTTTGGGTGGGATTCGCAACTTAATACCAACGAGATGTTCTGGATAGATATCTCAAGGTGGATGATTAGTAGGTAGATGCAGATGGATTTCGGTCTACTTGTCTTGGCGTACCACCCATACTTTTGAGCCTCTTCCTTTCTTTATAGCATAATTAGCATTGGTTTGCGCACATAATCCCGTCAATTGCCCAGCTGTAATTTGTTTACCTCGCATGGCTATTTTATCGTCTTTTTGGAGAGGCATCACTAGTGAACATCATAGGACCCCGACCCATATTTCCAACACTGTTTACACTATAAATTTACTTTCAGTATTTACTTTTCCGTTGCTATCACTATCATTATTATCCCGTGCGTTTTATCCTTTGTAAACAACAAGGCCGGAGGGATTGACAACCCCTTTGTACTCGTTGGGAGCAAAGTTATCTGTTGTGTGTGCAGGTCCAAGCCAACCGCCAATCTCTGGCGCCGTTGTCACCTACCTGTCATTGCCGGAGTCCTGCTGGAGACAAACCTTGGTATCTACACCGAGGGAAATTGCCACTGTATACATCTCAACCTTCCACTTTGGGTAACCAACGAGGGGGCGTTAATTCGTACCATCAGCATCTGAATGTGGCGAGAGCCGGTGCGACGAAAGTCGACTTATATATTTTATATGGCCAGAACCAGTGCGACGAGTGTCGACATATATATATATATATGGCGAGAGCCAGTGCGACGAGTGTCGACTTATATATATGGCGAGAGCCAGTGCGACCGAGGTCGACTTTATATATGGCGAGAGCCGTTGCGACCGAGGTCGACTTTATATATGGCCAGAGCCGTTGCGACCGAGGTCGACTTTATATATGGCGAGAGCCGTTGCGACCGAAGTCGACTTTATACATGGAGAGAGCCGTTGCGACCGAAGTCGACTTTATACATGGCGAGAGCCGTTGGGACCGAAGTCGACTTTATATATGGAGAGAGCCGTTGCGACCGAAGTCGACTTTAAATATGGCGAGAGCCGTTGCGACCGAAGTCGACTTTATATATGGCGAGAGCCGTTGCGACCGAAGTCGACTTTATATATGGCGAGAGACGTTGCGACCGAAATCGACTTTATATATGGCGAGATCCGTTGCGACCGAAGTCTACTTTATATATGGCGAGAGCCGTTATGACCGAAGTCAACTTTATATATGGCGAGAGCCGTTGCGACCGAAGTCAACTTTATAATGCAGAAGGTATAGTCCCCATGAGTCGGTATGTGTGTCTTGACGTATGTTTGAGTCACGTAAAGACGTTCTTTGAATGTAGTCCCCATGAGTTGGCATGTGCGTGTTGGCACATTGCCGATTCACACAGGATTTTTTCAAGTTGTAGTCCCCATGAGTAGGCACGTGCGTGTTGACACATTGCCGAATCACATAGAGATTTTAACTTCTGTGTATAAAGAAAAACATGCTTATAATGATGTACGCAAAAAGGTGGATTTATGGATTTCTCATATAGAAGTCGGCTCTGGATTCATCTTTTCCTCATCTTCTCTTTTTTGAGAAGATTTTTGGGTTCTCCATGAGTCGAAACTCCTCTGTATGCCGTCTCACGTTGATCAGCGTGTTTCCTTTTGCTTTAAAACCTCTTCTTGAGAATGTGTAGCCGGGTTTTTCATATTTAGATCATATGAGCATCAAACATACAGGCAGTTATAAGGCGTGGAGTGCCACATGTATATGCCGAGTTTTCTTAGTTAAGACTCGATGAGTATAATTGAGCCCCCAAGATTTCCCTGAAATAAGCTATATACACGTAATTACACATATGTGCTGGGTTTTCTCAGTTAAAGGTTGATGAGTGTCATCAAGCCCCCTGAACTTTCCCTGAAATAAACACACAAGTGCCCTCATAACAGTTGAGAGTTGATCAAGCCCCCAAGTTTCTGAGATAATAATAATGCAAAGTATGATATGTATGATGCAAAGAACAGTAAGTAAATGTATGTAATGCATGTGACGTTTTGATTTTGAAGGAGTTTGTTGCGATCAAAGTCGGCTTTTTGGTTGTGTGGAAATAGCCTGGTGCGATGAAGATTGACTTATGGCGAAGGCCTGGTGCGATGAAGATCGAATTATGGATGCATAAGATGGAATGCATCACGATATGAAAATCTGCAATGGATAAGGATTCAATGCATAAGGTTCCAGAAGTGTCGATTCTTACCGAGATTTCTGGTGAGAAGCCGGTAATTTGTAATGATTCTGGATCCGTAAAGAAGCCAGAATTTCCGATGAACCAGAACTCATCGAGGAGCCGGGATTTTACCATCGAAATCAATAGACCAAAATTTGTGATGATCAATTATAATCCTTCGTTGAAACATAATATATCTCAATCTCCGATGGATGCTACAGGAGGCGTAGCCCCTGATTCTTGAGTCGACTCGAGGAGTCGGCTGGGGACTCCATGTATCTGGCTTGATAAATAAACAAGCATTGATCTGATGATGCAGAGAAAACCCAGAAAACCATGGAAGGAAACCGTGGTGAGGTTGTGGCTGAGCTTCGTAGGAGTCAGCGGTTGATAGTTCGGCCAATATGTCAAGCCGGAAATAGCGAGAGCCAAGCGGTTGAAGGCCGACGCATATGTGTCTATTAAGCACGATGTTTTTAGGACGACGTGTATGTTGTCGTGTATGTTGACGTCGACCGTCGCGTTGTGAGCCGGCATGAAACGAGGCAAACCGGCGTGGCCACAGAAAATAATATATGTCCTGAACCTGTTTGCACAAGATTGCGCAAACAGATATTAAAATTCTTGATAGAATAAATTTGTAGAGAAATGGTGTAGGAGAGATATCACCTAATGACTTTCTCAAAAGGTAGTTCTCCAATGTCCGAAGTGCGGACCGGTGATAAGTTGAGCCGAACTTGCGATTGGAATTCGCGATCTCGCGTAGATGAGAAAACGTGTTGTAGTGCGGGAGTCGGACATGGACTCATCTAATTTGGTGAGTCAGAATTTTTCCGTAGACTCATCTCTTTGGTGAGTCGGAATTTTGTAGACTCTTCTCTTCTGGAGTCGGAATTTTGTAGACTCTTCTCTTCGGAGAGTCAGAATTTTGTAGACTCTTCTCTTCGGAGAGTCGGAATTTTGTAGACTCTTCTCTTCGGAGAGTCGGAATTTTGTAGACTCTTGTCTTCGGGAGTCAGAATTTTGTAGACTCTACAACACAGACGTTCTTATCCTGCAGGCTGTGTGTGAGGGTCAATGTTGAAGTCGAGTTTCGAGTCGCACGCTTGGATTTTTTTCTTGTTTTCTCCATGAGATTTATGTAGATCTTGATGCAGATGTTGAAGAAACCGAGGTTGCAATGCACCCGAGTCGGATTGAGTCTTGCCAGAGTCGGGTACCGTCGATTTGTTGAGTTAGATTCGTTCGTGCCGGTTCTTCTTCGTTCGGCCGATCACGAGTTTCTCGATCCCTGTGAGTACTTCCTCCATGATGACAACACCCTTGTTCGTAGGCCCCAGGCACTACAGGAAACAAGAGTTTTGCCGTCAGCCAAAGCTGACGGCAAACACCTGAAAAGCTGACGGCAATGGCTTTGCCATCAGCTCCATGACGACAAACTTTTTGGCAGCTCCTCATTCGGCACTGAGCTTCTTTGCCGTCAGCTTATAATCGACCGACGGCAAAGACAATGCCGTCAGTTTTTTTGCGCCGGCTGATGGCATAGTAGCTCGTACGGCTAGCTTCTAACTTAACACCCTCGGCTGAGTTAACGGTGTGCTTTGCCGTCTGCTAACGTCCTGGCTGACGGCAAAGACCTATCCTGGGTCCACATGTCAGCATTTTGCCGTCAGCTACGCCCTGGCTGACGGAATAGAAACCTGCTATGTGCCCGCGTGTCAGCCCGACATATGCCGTCAGCTTAGCGCGGGCTGACGGCAGCCAACCTACTCTTGGACGTCAGCTAGCTTAAGGCTGACGGCAAAGCCTTGACCAAATGGTCACTGCCACAGCCCAGATTGCACAGGCTGCTGCCACGTGTCCCCTTTGCCGTCAGCTTTCCGACGGCAACGATTTTGTCGTCAGCCAGCTGACGGCAAAGCTCTCTGTTTCTTTATTTTTTGTTTTTTTTCTTTAATTCCCTGCATTTACACAAATAACATATATATATATATTATATATATATACAGCACTGGCCCAACATCACAACAATATATCACAACATGAAACAAGTCGGTACAACACTGGCCCAACATCACAACAATATATCACAACATGAAACAATAGAGTGCACATGTATCTACAAGTCATTTACATACCCACTAGTCCACTAATGCATACAAAAAGTTCAAAACAGCAACAATCATCATCTACATAACCACAAGCGTCTACAAAGTGCCCAACATCTCACAAATGCATATATAAAGACTAACATCCTATATCTTGAAAACAAAGAAGCATCCATCCATGCATATAGGCAAATCTGCAAAATGAAAACATAATCATATGTTAGTTATGGAAAAGAAGAAATCCAAAATGATTATATATGGAACTAGTTTGTATGAAATGAAGCTAAGTACATATCAGTTTTGGCCTTTATTACAAGCTACGTATAAAAAAGAAAAGGAAGAAAAGAAGAACAAGGAGAAGAGGATTAAGGAGAAGAGGAGGAAGAGGAAGAATAAGAACAAGATGAAAAGAAGAAGAGAAGATGGAGAAAAAGAAAGAAGAGAAAAAGTAAGTATAAGAAGATCTTTTCTTCTTTTACTTTCTTTTTCACCTCTTTCTTCTTCACTTCTTTCTTTTCCTCCTCTCCTTCTTATTCTACTATAATTCTTCTTCTTAGACCTTAAGATCTAAATATATCTCATTTTAGATCTAACTAAGTCATTAATTCATTTTTAGCTTTATATGCAAAGTATAAGTCATTTTTAAGGTTTATAAGCCAACTAAGCTAGTAAAATCATTATTGAGCTTTTATAAGACAAGTATAAGTCATTGTTGAACTTAATAAAATTATAAAATCAAATTTGAGCTTTATAAGCTTATAAAGCCAAGTTTCAGCTTTATAAGCTTATAAAGTCACTATTGAGCTTTTATAGGCCAAGTATAACTCAATTTTCATCAAACTAAGCTATTAATATCATTTTTTAGCTTTATTTTCTTATGAAGTCATAGAGGAGCTATTATAAGCCATGTATATGCCATTTTTGAGGTTTACAAGCTTATAAATCCTTAAGAGCTAAATATATCTCATTTTAGATCTAACTAAGTCATTAATTCATTTTTGAGCTTTATATGCGAAGTATAAGTCATTTTAAGGTTTATAAGCCACTTAAGCTAGTAAATTCGTTATTGAGCTTTTATAAAACAAGTATAAGTCATTATTGAACTTAATAAGCTTATAAAATCAAATTTGAGCTTTACAAGATTATAAAGCCAAGTTTGAGCTGTATAAGCTTACAAAGTCAGTATTGAGCTTTATAAACCAAGTGTAACTCAATTTTCATTGAACTAAGCTATTAATATCATTTTTTAGATTTATGAGCTTATGAAGTCATT
This sequence comes from Bromus sterilis, assembly GCA_950022295.1. Lineage (NCBI taxonomy): Eukaryota > Viridiplantae > Streptophyta > Magnoliopsida > Poales > Poaceae > Bromus > Bromus sterilis. The sequence continues at coordinate 301,137,523 of OX465595.1, forward strand.
GAGGAGCTATTATAAGCCAAGTATATGCCATTTTTGAGGTTTACAAGTTTATAAAGCCAAGTATAAGCTTTAAAAGCTTATATAGTTATTTTTTAGCTTTTATAAGACAAGTATAAGTCAATATTTATGTAACTAAGCTACTAAAACCATTATTGAGCTTTATGAGATTATAAAGTCATTGATGAGCTTCATGTAACTTACCGGAGGCCACCTCAAGGCTGAGAAGCGCCGCCACGTGGGTTGCTCGAGGATTCACTAGGAGATTCTTGTGGGTTGTGAGATGCAGCTCCGGAATTACGCTGCAAAAAAGGATGAGTTGCAATGTGGTAAGCATGATGACAGTTGATGGTATAAGACCAGGCTATATTGATCATTGAAAGAAACTTACCATTCCGGGAGGAGAAACGATAGGCGTCGGCATCGGTGGAGGGGTAAGACCTTGCTTCTACCACATACTCTGCGAGTTAGTTTTTTGAGGACTCAAGCATATTAGCAAGTGAACCAAACATATGCATATGCATTCTTGACGGAGATATATGCAGAAGTAATAACTTACTGAGAAGAGGTCGTACATGGCCTTCGTCTGGGCATTATTGCGTGCCCTCTCCTCCTCTAGTATCCTCTGGTTCCTCTCCTCTACCAGCCGGTCCCTCTCCGCACGCTACTCCGACAACATCTCTTGTGTCACCTGTCTCTCCCTCTGAATGGCATCCTGCAAACACTCAGGAATATAACATTTAATGTCATCATCGCTATGCAATCTAAAGAACGAAAGGACAATTGAGACAAAGTTATACCTGGATAGCAATGTCAACTGGCCGCGGCCGAGGTCGTATAGCAGGAGCGGAGCTCGTTTGCCTCGCCTTTATCTGAGGTAGAGTCTCCGGGCAATGTACGAAGCCATTGCACATGCAGGTGCTGCCATGATGCTTACCTCCACCAGAAATCATCAAGGCCTCCGGATCCATCTCCTCCTCGCTCGGGTCAAACTGAGGACCGCGTAGCTCTTTCGCCACCTCAGAATAGGCCACCATCTTGTGGTAGGCTGCAGCGCTGGTGTACGCCTCAACACCGTCTCTCTCGGAATATGCCTTCACCGTTTTGTACTTTCCCTTATGGGACATGGAAAATGAGCGAAATACCTTAGGCACGGGCTGATTATGATGTTTCGCCTACAATGAAAAGCAAAGTATCTAATCAGTACAAGAAAAAGCATGAAACAAATCAATTGATTAATGATGAAAGGACATGAAACTGAAAACAAGGCACATACCCATCTTTTGGCGTACTCGTTGACGTTGAGATTTCCTTGTTGGTGTGACACACCTACCATTTGTGCACACCTAGCCTTGGCGCTTTTGTGGGTAGAAAGCCAGGCATCACTGAGCCATTTGTCCACTATCACCTCAAAACAATCCATCTTATTTGCACACCATCTCGGGGGCGCCTATGAATTAATAAGCTTATAAAGGCACTAAATAACTTTTATAAGCCAAGTACAAGTCAAGTTTTATGCAACTAAGCTATTATTATCATTTTTGAGTTTTACAAGCTTATAGAGCCAAGTTTGACCTTTATAATCTTATAAAGCCAAGTTTGATCTTTATAAGCTTATAAAGCAAAAGTTGGAGTTAACTAGGCCTTACTTAAGTGTAGGAATTTGAATTAGTTAGTAATTTACCTCCAAGTATTGTTCCTTCTTAAGGAAAATTTTTCTACACTTCTTCTTCGCCTTCTTCACGCCCTTCTTGGCGTACCAATCTCGAACACACTGAACACGCATGTCGTGCCTCGTGTTCGTGAGTAGCCTCACTATCTCCTTCTCGAGATTTTTCTGGGCCGCCGGCTCCATCCCCTCCTCAACCCTATAGTAGCACTGAAATTACATCGAACACATGCTTAGATGAGTGAAATGATTCCAACGCTAATAAATGATTTCAATGCTTAGAATATTTACCCAAAAAGTAGCCACCACCATCTCGGGTCTGGTACGGCATTCAACTTTGTTGATGCGTTCATCTGGCGGGGCCGAGGCGACTTTGTAGTGCGGCCAAGTGAGGCCGAGCTCAGGAACCCTACCCTCAATAGGCAACTGCACTAGCCTGGGGAAGTGCTCCTTAAGCACGGCAGCAAGGAGGCAGTTCGGATTCCGGACACCCTCCGGATAAGTCCACCCCCTGCAAAATAAGAACACAAAGACACTAGTTGTTGTTGGAACAAATGTACATGTATGATATATAGAAGGACACAAAAAATTCATCAACTTACTTCTCCCTATCTGGCGCAATCAACGACCTCTGCGCAGGGTCCGGTCGTGGTGGGATCCGTGTCATACCACGCTGGTACACCGGCTTCTTGGAAGAGGAGCTCCCCTCACCCCCGTCAGCCCCGTCATCACTATCATCATTGCTGTCCTCAGCATCAGCATCATCATAATCAGTGCAAGCACGCTCATCCCAAGGATCATCCCAACGAGGCTCCGCCGACTTCCTTGGTGCCTCCGGTGTCTCTGACTGCACCGGTGCCCGCTGCTCCGGCGCCGTCGATTGCACTGATGGCCGCTGCTCCGGCGCCGCTGAATGCACCGGTGCCCGCTGCTCCGGCGCCGTCGACTGCACTGGTGGCCGCTGCTCCGACGCCGCCGACTGCACCGGTGCCTGCTGCTCCGGTGCCGCCGACTGCGCTGGTGAGACTGTCCTGTGAGTGGGTGACTCGGCTAGGGGTGGTGGTGAGTCGCTTCTATCAGCCGCCCTGATCGCTTTTGAGAGACCACCTGCTCGACCACCTCCTCGACCACCGGGTTTAGCTCTCTTTTTCCCTTTTCCCCGACTTCTCCCACGAGGCTGCTCAGCACGCACCGACGGCGAGTTGGCTGCTACAATATCCGCCAGCAACACTCTCCGTAGAGGGAGAGGTGGTCGAGAATCCACCGGTGGGTCATTCTCCCTACGGCTCACCATGTGTCAACACCTGTTACAGAGTAAAGATGAATTAGTACAGTAAGGAAATAAATAATACAAATTCATATACAAAAAACAAACATATGCATATAAAGATGAATTAGTATAGTAAGGAAATAAATAATACTAATTCATATATACAAAAAAAAGAAAGTTGGGATGCATACAACTAATGATAGTCGGGATCATCTTCTCCAGGATCAATAAAAACACCATCGTCACTATCACGCGTGTCTTCATGAATGGTCTCTTCTCTGGGATCAGGTTCAACGGCAACCACAATTCGAAAGCCTTTTTGTAACCTGTCAAGCAATGATAGGTCATCCGTATCGGTAACCTCTTCGTGTTCCACTTCTTCCTCTTCCTCCTCATCATCATCGGTAACCTCTTCGTATTCCACTTCTTCCTCTTCCTCTTCATTGTCATTCTCTACTTCCATGTTCTGAACAAACATAGAGGTGTTTCGGAAATGTTTTTTGGCCACACTTGTTTCTTGGAAGAATTCTCCTTCATATGTGTCTGGGTCTATGTGAGGTTCATAATCCTCTTCATTGGGGGCAGGTAGTTTACCATGTGGCGGCACGTCGTAGACGACATACCAATCTTCGAGATTCTTTACACTTTGGCAGGCCCATGGAAGATAGAAAACTTGTGTGGCCTGTTGAACCACAATATAAACATCGGCAGTATTTAAGCGGTTCTTCTATTTAATTTCAACTAGCCCAACATGCTCATGGGTTCGTCTAGTGTCCTTCGAATCGAACCAATGACATTTGAAGACAACGGCGTTCGGAGGATTTTCACCATAATATAGCAGTTCGTATATTTCTTCAACTATTCCATAATACTCGACACCTCCATCTATTGTGGACACACCGGAATTCGTTGTTTTCCGATCGGGCATAGTTTGCTCTTTCCTACCAGTACGAAAGCGATAACCATTGATGTTGTATTTTTCATATGTATGGACCTTAAAGTCAAAAACATTTGCGATTTGTCTCAATTCAGCGTCCATCGACTATGAATTAGCCTACAAGTTCAAATGGAAAGGCTTGTTGTATTAGTCTGAACTGAGACGACGAAGAAATGAAAATGGCCTATATATTATATAAGAAGTACCGTTTGTGCAAACCAAGAGATGAAACCGGGATTGCCGCCTCCCCGCTTCTCAAGAAGATTAATCTCTTCGATGGAGTCATTTTCGATCGCCACTCCATTCGAGAATTGCGCGACGAATCGACTATATCAAATAATAGAGAGAAGTTAGACACAACACTCGCCAAGAAGTTGCGGAACAATTAATATGTACCGAGCACTTACGCGATGTACGGCCGCACTTTTTTCATGTTGGTCAAGATATACAATGTAATGATGCCCCATTCCTCGAAGTTCAACTTCTTTGTGTTCATAACCCCACAAGGTGCGAGGCTCCCTTTAAAGAGTTTGAACTTGGATTCATGTCGCTCGGGGTCGCCAGTATTGTACCGAGGCTTTAGATTATGCAAACTGTGATTAGTGGCAGAATAGTGTGCTGTCACGAAGTTTACCGCTTCCTCGACAACGAATGCCTTAGCCATTGATGCTTCAATTCTCCGTTTATTTTTACATTTTGCTTGAAGCGTCTTCTGCATTCTCTCAGTTGCATAGCACCAACGGTTTTGCATAGGGCCACCCAATCTTACCTCCATCGGTAGATGCAAAATCATATGTTGCATCGGATTAAAGAAACTCGGTGGAAAGATCTTCTCTAACTTGCATATCAACTCCGGCGCCAGTTTTTCCATCTCTTCTATCACAATAGGCGATAGTTCTTTAGCACAAAGAACACAGAAGAAATAGCTCAGATCTGTCAGTACTAGCCATTCATCCTCGGGGATGTAGCCGCGCAACATCACCGGCATTCTCCGCTCAAGCCATATGTGCCAATCGTGACTCTTCAGCCCAAAGATTTTCAACTTTTCAAGACTTTCTCCCCTTGCTAGATTCGCTGCATAGCCATCGGGGAACATCAACATTTTTTACCCACATGAGGATTTCCCTCATATGTTCCCTTTTAAGATTGAACCAGGCCTTTGGCTTATCCCAATTCTTCTTCCCTTTCGGTTGTCGCATGCTAAGTGACTTCCTATTACACAGACTCTCCTGATCGACTCTAGCCTTAACATTATCTTTCCCCTTATCAGTGCCGAACAATGTACCAAAAAGGGCCTCACCCATAGTTTTTTCAGTGTGCATCACATCAATGTTGTGTGGAAGAGAAAGGTCTTTGAAATAGGGGAGATCCCAGAAGCATGGCTTGTGGGTCCAGGCGTGTTCAGTATTATATCCCAAGAAATACCCTGGCCGGTTCGGATCAGGCTTTAGTGAGTTCAACTGATCAAGAATTTGTGCGCCCGTCATCATAGCTGGTGCCTCGTGCTCGACAACTTTACCTTTGGTGAAATTCTTGCCTTTTTTGAATCCATGGTCTAGGGGAAGGTATTGTCTATGCAAGTCGAAGCAAGAATACTTGCAACCCTCCGGCAGCCAATGAAACTTAAGAGCAGCCTTGCATTTCGGGCATGGGAACCTTCCGTGCACACACCATGCAACGAAAAGTGCAAAGGCTGACAGGTCATGCATGGATTACATCAACCAAGCATGCATTCGGAAGTTTGTTTTGCTAGCTGTGTCGTATGTCCAGATCCCATTATCCCAGGCTTCTTTCAAGTCATCCATCAACGGTTGCAAGTACACATTCATACTTTTGCCGGGATAGTTGGGCTCCGGAACTATCAACGTCAAGAAGATGTGCTTTCTTTGCATAAGTACTCCAGGGGGCAGATTGAGGGGCATGATGAATACGGGCCAACAACTATACTGGGTTTCCTTCATACCGAAAGGATTGATCCCATCGAGACTAATGGCGAGTGCCACGTTCTTTGGGTCTTTGGCTTTACCTTCTTTATGTATTTCATTGAACATCTTCCATGCTTCACCATCAGAGGGGTGGGTCAACATCAAATTCCCGTATTCATCTATAGCACGTTTAATTCCATCTCTGTGCCATGTCATCTGTTTTTCTGTTTCTTCAAGCATGTGAAGCCCTTGAAGTCTTGGTAAGATCGGTAGGTAACGAAGAATGTTTATGGGTATTTTGCTCTGTGTCTTCTCACCAAGACCGTTGTCTACGACAATATACCTGGAGGACTTGCGGCGTGGACAATAATTATCATCCACATACTCATGCCTAAATAAGACGCATCCTTTCTCACAAGCATGTATCCTCTTGATGGGCATGTTCAGTGCACCGAGTATTTTGTCTGAGTGGTATAGGTTTGCAGGCATAATATGACCGTCGGGTAGAAAGCGCCCGAATAAGGTCATCTTCGCATCATAGCACACTCTTCCCAAGTTGAATTGGGCTTTAAGAGTCATTGTTTGTGCGATGGCATCTAGTTGACAAAGCTTGGTGTGCACATGTAGTGGGATTTTTGAAGACTCCAGCATGGCATAAAAGGCCTTGGCAGTTTCCTCTGGTTCTTCGTCCTCATGACGAGCATCATTGTAGTCATTAATCATGTCTTCAATCCCTGTACCACAATCCTCGATGCGCTGACGCACTACCTCATGTCTGTCACGTTGGGCCGACTCGCCATGAAATGACCACAACGTATAATCAGGCATGAAACCACGCATTTGCAGGTGTTTACCCATTACATCCTTTTTCTGTTGTGAATAGTTCTTACATCTAGTGCAGGGGCACCATGTTCTTGGTTGGCCAGCACTAAATGCAACCTCTAGGAACTCCTCGGTCTTGGTCAACCATTCCTCAGTCATATCTTTCTGACTAGGGTGACCGGTGTACATCCACGCACTATCATTCATTCTTGCTAGCTAGCTAGTACAAATTATCACAAGAAGGCATATAATTAATTACGGTGATACGACATATGCACCTACTAGATAATAGGTAAAGATAGGTCCTAATCCCACCCGAGTATGTGAAGATTGGATTCATTTCCCCATGCTCTCCTCCCGATTTGACGCAAAATTTCGACAGCACCTCCCCGATGTTCTCTTGATACACATCTTGGCATAAACCGAGAGGATGTCTACCCGGAGAACAACAAGGTGGCGCTGACAAAATCCTGCGTCCGATCGGGAGGAGAGCATATGGGGAAATGAATCCAATCTACACATACTCGGGCTGTCCATGGATAACGTTGGACAATTCGAAAGAATCCAATTAGAAATATGCAAATGAATGCATATTTATAAATGGAATCTTTCGAACGGGAGACGCATATGGGTTACGTGACTTGCATGAGTTGAGAAGGAAAGAACTAGCTATACACCTGTCTTTTGGGTAGGGTGAAACTAGGGGAGAGGGTGGAGAAACAACCCCGATTATCCCCGGGACTTATAACTAATAATCGTATATATACCTTATATAAATAACAAATAACAAATAACTAGTAATAAATGTCTACAAACGAAAATGAAAGTGACATATACAAAACTAACATATTATTATACCTGAAATATAATTATTAGAAAGTCAAAACTAACAACTTTTCTACTTTTCTCCTTTTATTTCCTAACAATATCCTAACAACTAAGTCATTTTCTTATATTTTATCATTCTTTCTTTCATATTTATTTCTTTCTTTTCCTTCCTTTCTTTTATATTTCTTTCTTTCTTTCTTAACAACTAAATTTGCTCCACATAACAAATTCTAACAAATTCTACAAATTCTACTTCTAACTAACATCTATTTTTATATCAAAAAATATTCTATTTCTAACTAACATCTAATAACACATTTACTAAATGGTAATTAAAAAACTAACAAATTGTACTAACTAAAGTAAACTAACTATAACAGATCTACTAACTAGCTATAATAGAATCCTAAAAACAAAAATGAAATCAAAAAATATTCTATAACAGATCTACTAACTAACTAACTATAACAGATCTACTAACTAACTAAGTAAACTAACAAATTTCTACTACTAACAATAAATAGAAATGAAATAAATAAATAAACAGGGGAAGGGGGCTCACCTGCAGGTCGACGACGAGGAGAAGCCGGCGCTGGCCGGTGCAAGGCGGAGCGTAGGAGGGAGGAGGCGGCCGGCGAGGGAGGGGCCAGTACGGGCCGGGGCCTCCGGCGTGGTCAGCGGGCGAGGGCGGCAGCGGCCCGGTCCTGCGAGAGTGCGACGAGAAAGAGATGAGTGAAGTAGAGGGAGAGGAGAGAGGAGAGAAGGAAGGGAGAGGGAGGGGAGAGAGGAGCGGCGGCTCACCGGCGGCGCAGCAGGGGGAGGGACGGCCGGGGTGGTGGTGGCGGCGGCGGCGCGTGGGGTGGGGAGAGAGGGGTGGGGAGAGTGAGTGGTGGGGTTAGGTCTGGCCGCGGGTGGGGGGTAAAGGCCCCTCTTAGCCGTCAGCCGACTGATGGCAACGTTTGCCGTTAGGCTAAGCCGTTAGCTGGCTGACGGCTAAGCGGTGAGCCTTTATCCCTCAGCCATGTGGTGGGGCCTGGATATACGTTGCGGTCATGGCGGCTTTGCCGTCAGTCATTCTGCACTTTGCTGTCAGCTAACTGACAACGTTGCCCCGACTGACGGCTAACAAATCTTTTGCCTACAGTTGATTCTTTTCCGTCAGCTTTATACCAAGCTGACGACAAAGCATGCTTTGCCTTCAGCCCTGATGACCAGCTGACGTCAAATCTCAAAGATGACGGCAAAACTCTTGTTTCTACTAGTGACGGTGGGCATCAAATGTCGTGGAAAAGTCACGGGCAGATGTCCGTAAAGTCGGGCTTGATTATGGGGCCCTTGCTACGAGTGTACGAGGAAGAAGAACATCACAGAGAGAGAAAACGCGATTTATACAGCTTCAGGCCCCAAGAAACATCATGCGGTAAAGACCCTACATGCTGTTTGTGGCTAGGTCTTATTCCTTTTCACACGAGGAGTCGTTGGCGTGTCACCGACTCTTTTACAATTGTATTCAAGCGAAAGCCTACTTTGGAGAAAGCCTACTTTGGCGGAAGCTTACTCTGGCGAAAGCCTACTTTGGCGGAAGCCTACTCTCATATCGAGAGCCTACTCTGGTGGCGAAAGCCTACTCTCATATCGAGAGCCTACTCTGGCGGAACTTGCCCTCTATGGGCTCCCTACCACTCCTTATATAGGTGGAAGGGGGAGGCTTACATGTAGAGTCCTATTCTGATACAAACTAATCTCATCTTGTATTACAAGTCGGATATCAATCTGAATCCTACTCTAAGTCTTGTAGCTTATCGTATCTTCCAAGTTTGGTGGACTCCATATTGATTCCTTCGTTCGGTTGACTCCTGTGGAGGAGAGTCCCCTTTTTGGCCGACTCCTATAGAGGAGAGTCCCCTGTCTGGCTGACTCCTATAGAGGAGAGTCCCCTGTCTGGCCGACTCCTGTAGAGGAGAGTCCCCTGTCTGGCCGACTCTTGTAGAGGAGAGTCCCTTGTCTGGCCGACTCTTGTAGAGGAGAGTCCCCATCAGGCCGACTCATGGAGGTGACTCATGTCAGCCAACTCATGGGGGTGACTCATGTCAGCCGACTCATGGAGGTGACTCATGTCAGCCGACTCATGGAGGTGACTCATGTCAGCCGACTCTAGTCTTCAGGACCTGTCTTCTGGCTGAGTCTTCCTTTTGGGTGCTTATCTTCTGGCCGGGTCTTAGCTGTGAGTAATCCCTCCGACAGGCACCCCGCGCTGCTAATGGGCCTTTACCACGCGCTGCTAGAGGCCATTATCCTAGTAGTGAAAGTGACATGCATAGGAAGGTGGAAAAGAACAACTTCAAAACTTTCATCATAAAGAGAGGTGTTTTTGTAACATGAAAGTTTTATAACCAAACTTTCCTCTCTCAAAGTAATTTTCAGTAGCATCATGAACAACATCAAGAATATAACTATCACATAAATCATCTTGTTCATGACCTACAAGAACACTTGTATAGTTTTCAACATGGTCTTTAGGAAAATAGGATAAATGCAACCCATCACATTGAGCCTCAATAAGAGCACAATTCTCTGGAATATGAGTTGGAGATTTCAAAAGGATAATCGGACAATCAAGTGTGGTTGCAATAGCAACAATTTCATGCTTAACATAAGGAACTATAGAAAGTTCATCTTCGCAAGCATAATCCATATTGGCATCATGGCCATCAACAAAGCAAGTATTAAGTTCATCAGAAAGGGAAGTATGAAGTGAGTCCTCAGAATCATGGGATTCCTCATGAAAGCAATCATAAGCCTCTTCTTGGGCAGCAAACATTTTATTTTTAAAATCCTCAATATAAGAATGGGAAGTATAATTCTTGAAGCAATAAGCAAGAACTGCAAAGTTTTTGGAATTGTGAATAGTATCATAATACTTTTCAATCAAAGAAGCAATCTCATAAGCACCTTTCAAAGCAAAAAACTCTTCAATCTTTTCAACATAAAAGTAATCATAACCTTTAGCATAAGAAGATAAGATCTCATTTTCATTAAACTCACATTGAAAAGGAAGGTGTTTACGATCTATATTAGAGAAGCAAGTAAAATCATAAATATGGCACAAAATTTCAGCATGGCAATAAGAAACATGTATTTCATCCCATAAGTGTTTCCCTTTCTGAGATAGGCGGTGCAGCGTATAATGAGCATGCTCATCCAATGATTTTCCCTCAACCAAGTTGGTTGGGTTTTTAGAGCGAGCACAAATTGATCGAAGACGATGCAAGTGAAACATGTCCATCCTACCATATTTGGGTGGTTCAGCACCCATGGTGAGGATAGCATCACTAGGCAAAGTAAGACAATGGCAAAAGGTAGCAACTATTTTTTTGGTTTTTCATATAAGACACAAAAGCAAAAACTGAAATGTAAACTAACAAGACTAAAAAGAAAAGGTAAAAGGTAGTGGGCAACTCCCATATCTTAGCACCCGGAGTCCCCGGCAACGGCGCCAGAAATTTGCTTGATACACGAGAGATGATAATTGCTTCTCGCCCTTCGTTGGTTACCCCAAGTGGAAGGTGAGATGCAGCGTAGCGGCAAGTTTCCCTTGGTGAAGATACCAAGGTTGACAATATCGACCATTAGGACTCCGATAGTGATTAGTAGGTGGCAAAGTTAACAATGGTACCGTTCACAACTCTGGGTTTCTTACTTTACCTGCACCTGCACACAACACAAATAACTTTTCTCCCAACGAAGTTCAGAGAGGTTGTCAATCTCTCAGGTATTGTTATTTACAAAGGATCAAACACAAGGGATAATGATAATGGTAGCAACTGAAAGTAAAAGAAAGAAAGTAAATGATAGTGTAAACAATGATGAGAATATGGACCGGGGTCCCGTGATGTTCACTAATGATGTCTCTCTCCCAAAATACGATAAAAAATGCTATGCGAGGTCAACAAATTACAGTTGGGCAATTAACAGGTCAACTACTACTAATCATCCACCTTGAGATATCTATCCAGAACATCTCGCTGGTATTAAGTTGCGAGCCCCACCCAAAGTGTAAACCCAAAGCATTAAAAAGCTCTTTGCATAAAGTAAACAATCCTTGCAACCGCGGTTACAAGCACTGTTGTTTTCCCCCTTGTGGCAACAGCACATCCCCTAGACTCATGTTTCTGTCCCTCAAGCGTGTCATCGGGGGGGCATGAACCCACAGTCGAGCATAACTTTCCCTCTTGGAGTTACTACCTACTACTTGGCCAAAGCAATAACCAACAATGGCGAACATGCAAGAATTACTTAGGAACAAAAATACAAAAGAATAGAACCAAATATATTTACTCTATCACAATCTGAACATAATCTCATAATCCATCAGATCCCATCAAACTCAGCATAGCAACAACAGAAAGATTACATATGTGCCTCGATCATGTAGGGAATCTCACGAGGTCTAAACTATGAAGAACAAAGAGGGGAGGATAACATCACATAGCTACTGATCACGGACCCATGGTCCAAAGGAAACTACTCACGACACATCCGGGAAGCGTCCATGATGGAGGGGAAGCTCCTGGAGGTCGATCCTCCCTCCGGCAGGGTGCCGGGAAGAGGTCTGCTGGCGCTCCCAATCTTGGAAGCGCGGCGCCGGCGGGACAGAGGCAAGATCGTGGAAAAGGGTTCTCTTTCTCGAAGTTTTACGTGAAGGGAAATAAATAGGCGAAGGGGCAACCAGGAGGGCCACCAGCGGTCAAGGCGCCCCCCTGGCGCGGCCAAGACCTAGGCCGCGCCAGGTGGCCGCCTGGGGCCCTGGTGGGTCCCATCTGGTCCTCCTTCGGGACTCCGGAAGGTTCCTTCACGCTGATTTTTTATCTGATTTTTCCCGAATTTTTGGAGCACTTTTAATATGGGGGAAAACTGAAATAGAAAAACAGCAGAAAACAGAAACTGGCACTGGGGTGCACTGAGTTAGTAGGTTAGTCCAAATATGATCAAAAGTGTAGGAAAGTGTATCTAGATCATAGAAATATCACACAAAACATGCATGGAGCAAGCAGAAATTATAGATATGTTTGGGACGTATCTACAGGGTCTCCTAGCAGCCTCGATCTTGGAAGCGCGGCGGCGGCGAAACAGAGGGGAGATCGCAAAAAAGGGTTTTGTCCTTGGGGGTTTCGGGACGAGAGGTAAATATAGGTGAAGGGGGAAGCCAGGGGGCCAACAGGGGGTCTAGGCGGCCTCCCGGCGCGGCCTAGGGTGGGGCCGCGCCCCCTGGCCGCCTGGGCAGCAGGTGGGGCCCCTCAGCCCTACTTCGGGGGTTTGGAAGCTTCCGTAATGCTGATTTTTTATATATTTTCCCGAAATTTTTTGGACACTTTAAGTAATGGGAAAACCTGAAATACAAAAATAACAGAAAACATAAACTGGCACTTGGGTGCACTGAGGCAATAGGTTAGTCCAAATATGATCAAAAGTGTATGAAAGTGCATCAAAAGCATAGCAATATCACCCAAAACATGCATGGAGCAAGCATAACTTATAGATACGTTTGGGACGTATGAACATCCCCAAGCTTAATTCCTGCTCTTCCTCGAGTAGGTAAATGATAACAACCATAATTTATGTGGTGGCATGCTACCAACCATAAAAGAAATTTTAAGTAAGGCAAGCAAGGCATTTATTCAATTCAAGTCATAACAAGCAAGAGTCTATATTACCATTGAAACAAGCAACATAAGAACATAGAGGTGCAAGAGCTCTCGCTGTCCGTGACTGAAATGTCTCCAAATGGTTTTTGCGTGCAAGAAATGGGAGATGGGATTACAAGAGATAGAAAACATACTATTTATTTTAGTTGAGAACTCAATCTACTAAAGTTTCACCCTTGGTATCCTTTGGAATCTTATCCTGACTTGTCCCCAGACCACTAGCCAGGTACAAGTCAAACTGATCCACTCCCTTTCGAATTTTTGAGCACTCATGCAATGGATGAGCGTAAGCAAGAAAGTTGACACTTAGGATGGAAAAGAGAGAAATGATGGAGGGGGAAGACAAAAAGGTGTGAAAGGCACATAATTGCGGACAATCATAGGCGAGATAAAGCCAAATGACAGATATAATGTGAGGAGTAGGGATTGCCATGCAACAGATGCACATGTGAGCTATAGAAAGCCAAGTTCTCCAATGGAACTAGTGGGGGTGCATCCAACTTGTTTGCTCAAGAAGACCTAGAGCTCATTTGAGGAGGCTCATCATTGGAATATGCAAGCCAAGTTCTATAGTGTAAGGGTTCCCCACATAGCTATATGCATGCATGATGATCTCTATGGAGTACAAGATATAAGAGGGGGTACGAGTTTGGATCTCTCATAAGGAATAGTAGTGTGCCCCCTTGTCTCTTTTTATTTTGCTTTTTCTCTTTTTTTCTGTTTTTTATATTTTTTGTGGCCTCACTGGCTCTTTCTATTTATATCTCATTTGTCCTCATTGGGATCTTTTAATTTGTCCTCTTTGGGATCTTTACCTCACTTTAGGGACAACAATCTATATATTACAAGAAGTATAGAAGATCTTTCACATTTACGAAACTACTCAGCATAAAGAAGATGAAGCTATCATGATGTATGCAAATGTATGCCTCTGCCAGTGTAGCAGGATATGCAATGATAGTAGCGCGTCATGTAGGAATGATTAGGGAAAGGCCCAACTAGCATGCGACTCATCCATCAAGCAAAATCATGTATGACATGAAGATCAAGTCATGAGAAGATGGATGTTGCATGATAATGTATCTCGGAAAGGTTATGGAAATGCCTTGATAGGTAAGTATGGTGGTTGTTTTGAGGAAGGATATAAGGAGGTTTATGATGACATAGAGTATCATGCATAGTGTTTGGATGCACCAGTGAAATATGCGCCAACTCTCAAGGTGAGAAAAGTGCAATGCACGGTACTGAAGAGGCTAGAAAAATATGGGTGGTGGAAGTGTCAACTTTCGAATACTTACATTAGTCCGAAGAACTCGTGCACTTTTTATGGGTTCACAAAGAGACAAGTACCCAGAGGATGAGTGTATGGGGGTTTGGTTATCCTTGCGCATCCTCGAATCATGGTACGTGAGTGTACTCTAATATCCGATCCCTCCAAAGATTAGTGATCCATCTAGTAGCTAGAGTTCTCAACTAGTTTTTTGTAGTTTTTCAAAAATAAACGCGGATTGCCCAAAATACGACATCTATCACTAATAGGCTAAATCTCTTGACACCAAAAGTCCAAACATTACTCAAAACAATACCTCAAAACTATTGCAAGTTACTAATACAATTGAATAGCAACCTCAGTTACCTATTTCAAGTCAAGACACACAACTTAGTGCAACAAGCCAACTCTCTAAACAAGATAATAATGAAGACTCAAGAGAGTTCCAGCAACAAACTCTATAAAAGCTCTGAAAAAGAAATAAACATTAAATCACGAGAGCTAAACATGATAGTAGCTACGAAAAGATAAAGAACACACACAAAAACAAAGATAAGCATGAAAAGCCTATGATGTGTTCTATGTTAAAGTGGAGTGATTTTCTCTCCCACAGAAAGAAATCTGGGTTCTAACTTGTTATAAACGGCAAGCAAAGCTAAATAAAACTAAAAAGTAAAGAGCAAGACGCTCCAAGCATAGCACATAACGCATGAAGTGATAAAAATATAATGGAACGAAGGACGTACTGATAATTGTTGATGGAGAAGGGGATGCACGGGGGCATCCCCAAGCTTAGATGCTTGAGTCTCCTTGGATATTTGTTGGGGGTGCATGGGGGCATCCCGAAGCTCTCGTATCTTCTTTCATCATCTTCCCTCCCACACTTGAAAACTCCCTTCATACATAACTCATCATAAGCTGATTAGAGAGGTTAGTACCCATAATAAAATAATTTTCCTCTACTGGAAATTAAGATATTATTGAAGAGATACTGTTTCTCAAGATTCCAAAAAAGTTTTTGCCAATAAAAAGCTAGCGCAAGATTTTCAAAACTGGGAAAACGCAAAACAGGGCAGAATCTGCGAAAAACAGACCAACAGGTAGTAAATAATTTTTTTTGGGTAATTCTGCAACTCAAATCAAAAAACTCAGAACAGATTCATGAAAGATAATTTTATAGAGAACACTTTCAAAACAATTCAAATCAAAAAGATGATCTAGAGATTTTAGCCGAATTTTTCGTCAAGGGACAGAATCAGATTTCTGGACATCACGTCAGAACTTTTGAACTTCTTCCAATCAGAGGCTAAACTTGGCACAAAGCTTGGAAATAAAGATACAATGATGTTTCTAAAATAGTTTCAATCATCAAGACCACTAAAAATAGTAGGCAAACCATCTTGGGTTGCCTCCCAACAAGCGCTTTCATTTACGCCTTTGAGCTAGGCACAAAGCAAAACGATCAAGTTTTTCAAGTGTAAGAGAATAGCTAGCCCGTGTAACGGACTAAAAAGGTAACTTAATATTCTTTCTAGGGAAGTCTTCCATGCCCTTCTTGAGAGGGAATTGGAATTTTATATTCCCTTCTTTCATATCAATGATAGCTCCAACGGTGCGAAGAAAAGGACGTCCCAAAATAATTGGACATGAGGGTTCACACTCAATGTCCATAATAGTAAAATCAACGGGAACATAATTATCATTGAAAATAATAAGAACATCGTCAATCATCCCCAAAGGTTTCTTTACAGAAGAATCAATAAGACGAACAAAAAAAGAACAAGGATCAAAAGGTTTCAATTCAAACAAATCATACATTCTTTTGGGCATAAGAGAGATACTAACTCCAACATCACATAGAGCATAGCAAGAGAAGTTATTCAATTTAATTTTGATCATAGGATCCCAACCATCTTCTAGTTTTCTAAGTATGGAGGCTTCTAACCTAAGCTTCTCCTCCCTAGCTTTAATGAGACCATTGGTGATATGCTCCGTGAAGGCAAGATTTAGTGTGCTAGTGTGGGGGTCTCTAGACATTTTGTGTAGGAAACCAATAACTTCAGAAATGGTACAACTATCAAAATCTAGGTCACTACTATCAAGTAAGGTGGTAGTGATGTCATTTAGGATTACTTGTTTGAAAGACTCTATGTTCATAGGATTTTCTTCTTCTACAGTTGAGGTAATAACATCATAATTAATAGGTCCAAAGGGACTAGGGGTGTGTTGGGTGCTAAGAGTTTGGATATCCTCAACAACTTGGATAGTAGCAATGGTATGGTGTGTAGGAAGGCTCTTAATTCTATCTTCTTCCTCCTTTTCTCTAGCCCATCTATCTTTAAGTTTGGCCAACATCCTCGTGTTTTCATTAATTTGCACTTGAATAGCATTCATAGGAGTGGTCTTCCTCTCCTCGAGGGGAGAACTTCTAATTTTAAGCAATTCTACCTCATGGGATAAGTTGTCTACCTTCAAAGTGAGACTATATAATTTGTCTAATTTATCTTCTACACTCTTGTTGAAGGCTTTTTGGGTAGTGATAAAGTCCTTAAGAATGTTCTCTAATTCAGAAGTGGAGTTCTTTGCTAGGATAAGTGTTGTTGTTCCCATAGTTGTTGGATGGGAACAATCTAGGATTGCTACCAGAGTTACTCCTATAAGCATTGTTGTTGAAGTTGTTTCTAGAGATAAAGTTCACAACTACTTGTTCTTGAGCAACCAAGGAATTTAAAGGAACATCATGCGGATTAATAGGAGCTTGCTTGTTAAGTAAAGACATATCAAGTCAACTTTTTCATTTACCTTCCTACCCGTTGGAGCTCTTTCGGTGTGCCATTGGGAATAGTTGGTCATCATCTCATCGAGTAGTTTTGTGGAAGCACCAAGTGTTGTTGACATAAAGGTTCCTCCCGCGGCCGAATCTAACAGGTTTCGTGAGGTAAAGTTCAAGCTTGCATAAAAAGTCTGGATAACCATCCAAGTAGTCAAACCATGCACAGGGAAATTCTTAACAAGAGATTTCATATGTTCCCAAGCTTGGGCAACGTGTTCATTATCCAATTTCTTAAAATTCATAATATTACTCCTCAAGTGGATAATCTTAGCAGGTGGGTAATACTTCCCAAGAAAAGCATCCTTGCACCTATCCCAAGATTCCATGCTATTCCTAGGCAAGGATTGGAAGAAAATTTTAGCTCCTCCACTCAAGGAGACAGGAAAAAGCTTAATCTTAACAATATCTACTTCTACTTCTTTATAGTTTTGCATATCACAAAGCTCAACAAAATTATTCAAGTGTAAAGCAGCATCATCTCCAGCACCAGAGAATAGTTCTTTCATAACAAGGGTAAGCAAAGCAGGTTTAATTTCACAAGAAGATGCTGAAGTGGCTGGTGTAGCAATAGGAGTGCAAATAAAATCATTGTTGTTGTGACTAGTGAATTCACACAACTTGGTGTTTTCAGTGGTACCCATAATACCAGCAATAAGAAAGACAAGAAATTTTGTTTAGATTTTTTATAAAGGACACAAAGGTAAAAACTGAAAGGTAAACTAACAAGACTAAAAAGCAAAGATAAAAGATAGTGTGCAAGTCCCCTATCTTGAAGAGTACAGTCCCCGGCAATGGCGCCAGACATTACTTGATGCTAGCAATTAGCTCGTTGGCTACCCCAAGTGGAAGGTTGAGATGTAGCATAGCGGTAATTTCCCTTGGCAAAGATACCAAGGTATGTCTCAAGTAGGACTCCGACGACGACAAGTAGGTGGTAAAGTGAACAATGCCGCCGTTCACAACCGAGGGTTTCTTACTTCCCCTGGACCTACACACATATACAAATAACTTTGCTCCCAACGAGTACAGAGAGGTTGTCAATCTCTCCGGGCTTGTAGTTTACAACGGGTGAAACGCAAGAGATAATGGTAATGATAACTACGACTATCAAGTAAAACACGAAGTAAATTGAGGGTGTAAACAATAGTGATAATATGGACCGGGGTCCCATGAAGTTCACTAGTGATGTCTCTCTCCCAAAAGAAGACAAACATCTATGCAAGGTGAACAAATTACAACTGGGTAATTGACGGGATTAAAAACGCACCGCAATGCTAACTATGCTACAAAAGAAAGGAAGAGGCTCAAAAGCATGGGCAATACGCCAAGACAAGTAGACTGAAATCCATCTGCATCTACTCACTAATCATCCACCTTGAGATATCTATCCAGAACATCTCGCTGGTATTAAGTTGCGAGCCCCACCGAAAGTGTAAACCCAAAGAAATAGACAACTGCATTAAAAGAACTTTGCATAAAGTAAAAAATCCTTGCACCCGCCAGTATAGGCACCAGTATTTTCCCCCTTGTGGCAACATCACATCCCCTAGACTCATGTTTCTGTCACTCAAGATAGTCATCAGGGGACATGAACCCACAATCATGCATGTGCCCTCTTGGAGTTACTACCTACCACTTAGCCAAAGCAACAAACAACAACGGAGAACCTGCAAGAATTAATCAAGAACATAAATATAAAAGGAGAAGAACAAAATATATTACTCATCACAATCTGAACATAATCTCATAATCCATCAGATCCCAGCAATCTCAACATAGCAACAGCAAGAAAATTACATATGTGCCTTGATCATGTAGGGAAGCTCACAAGGTCTAATCAATGAAGAACAAGGGTGGAGAGAAGACATCACATAGCTACTGATAATGGACCCATGGTCCAAGGTGGACTACTCACGGCTCATCCGTGAAGCATCCATGGTGGTGGAGAAGCTCCCGGAGGTCAATCCTCCCTCCGGCACGGTGCCGGGACAGGGTCTCCTGGTAGCCCCGATCTTGGAAGCATGGCGGCGGCGGAACATAGGGGAGATCACTAAAAAGCGTTCTGTCCTCAAGGGTTTTGGAACGATAGGTAAATATAGACGAAAGGGGCAGCCAGGGGGCCACTAGGGGGTCCAGTCGGCCTCCCAACACGACCTAGGGTGGGGCTGAACCCCCTGGCCGCCTGGGCACTAGGTGGCGCCCCGGCCCCCCTTCGGGCATCTGGAATCTTCCGTAACGCTGATTTTTTATTTCCCGGAATTTTTTAGACACTTTAAGTAATGGGAAAACCAGAAATACAAAAACAGTAGAAAACATAAACTGGCACTGGGGTGCACTGAGTTAATAGGTTAGTCCAAATATGATCAAAAGTGTATGAAAGTGCATCAAAAGCATATCAATATCACCCAAAACATGCATGGAGCAAGCGGAAATTATAGATACATTTGGGATGTATCATTACCCACTAGATTAAACCCGTAGATTGAGACGAAGTCTTCAGAAGAGGTCACCTCCACCCTTTGGTAGCCGGTACACCTATCATATCTACATCTTCTAGCTACCAGGGACAGGCTCCCTACAACTTACTCGACTAAGCCAGAGCCCATATAGCTAGTGGTTGTATAGGGAAGCTAATAGTCACTAAGTTTGTCCGATCTTTTCGAGCCTGGACGGCGCCCACTTAGGGTGCACTCTCATGGGCGCAGTCCTTAGACAGGGTGCAATACCCCATGATGCGTTTCTTCCATACCATGAAAAATCATTGGGAGCAATTAGCCCTGGACATGCCCTTAGACAAGGCGCAGCCTCCAGGATGCATCCCACCCGTCTAGAGGTGAATTCTATTTGAGGTTGCTAGTCAAGTCATTAAGATCCTCACATACTCAATGTAATCTCAAGACAATCCCCATCTACATAGCATAGCAATATATAACAAACACGAACTAAGGCTGCAAAGAATACATGATCAAATCATTTGGCTATCCTACCAGGTTTGCAGCAAAATAATATAGTATAGACCTACACATGCATAGGCTGATAAATTACTACATGCATAATGAAAAATATAGGATGATGTATGGTCAAAGTGTAACTTGCCTTATACATTCGATGAAGTTCTTCGCTGTTACAATCCGGATAACTCTACTCATCACACTCCGAGAAATTTATCATAAAAGAAAGATACCACATAAAAAATCCCGCCAAAAGGAACCAAAAGATCAAAAAATTAAACACAATAAGGTTTAGCAACGAAAACGACTAGGCTTGATACATTATAGGTGTCGATGTGCTCGAAGGTGATAGGTGGAAGGTAAACTCGAGTGAGTCAACGGATAAAGAATTCTGACTATAAAATATTACTGCTAAAGACATTATGAATTCAACGTAAATGTCATGGCAACATTTAAGGTGTGTGGATATTGCCGATAGGATGTTACAGGTGATCCAATATGCAAAAAGAATCACGTGAAATGGAATACTACAACATGAGTTATATTAAGTTGAAGTTTGATTTAGATTTAAATTCAAAAAAATCAAAAAGAATTGAATGTTGTGTCTACATGATGTGGACAGAAAGTATATGATGTGAGTGATCCTACGGAAAAGAATCAATTGAATTGGGTCAACGGTATAAAAGATACGACCTCCGGAAGTTTGAATTTGAATCTAAATATATTCAAATTCAAAAATGTGCAAGTGTGTGAAAGTGGAACTTCACTTTAATACATGTTAGTACGAACAGAATGCAAAAATAATCACCTAAAACGGATATACGGTTTAAAAGATACGGCTACAACGGTTCTAGGATGCAAACTGTGAAAGAGTCCTTATCCGCAAATAAAATAAGATTTCATCGCGAACAGGCCCTCAATGCTTCGGGACGAACAACATTCGCTCTGGTGGAATTCTGGCGAACGTTTGCTGAATAAGTGATTCGGTCCATCCTCGGTTTACCGGAGAAAACCGACAGAAACTCGGTTAATCAAAAAAAAACCTAGATCTGGACGGATCTGGGCCGTCCAATCGGGATCCAAGGGTTAGGAGGCTCACCGTCGAACTCCGGTGAGGCAGTGGCGCTCCGGCGAACGGCCGGTGGTGGTTGGC
Organism: Bromus sterilis; assembly: GCA_950022295.1. Taxonomy (NCBI): domain Eukaryota; kingdom Viridiplantae; phylum Streptophyta; class Magnoliopsida; order Poales; family Poaceae; genus Bromus; species Bromus sterilis. The sequence goes on from OX465595.1 coordinate 301,158,883, forward strand.
GGCGTCCGGCAGCGCGGGGAGCCACGGGCGCCGGCGTGGTGGAGGCGCGGTCGGAGTGGTGGTGGGCGACAGGGCGCGGAAGGGCGGCGAGGTCCATGGGGTAAGGCGGCGTGCTCCGCCTCGGTGGCACGGCGTGTTGGCGCAGCGTCGGGCCATTATGGTGGCCGGCCGGTGCGACGGTCCGGCGGCGCACCAGCCTGGAGGCGAGACGTCCGGCTCGGAGGCGGTGAGGTCGGGTGGCGGCGGCGAGTACTCCGACGAAGTCAGCAGCTAGGGTTTGAGACCGGGTCCACGGCGGAGAAAGTGCATCAGAATTCAAATAAATTATTGAAATAAAATATTTACTGGAATTACTTTTCCAGCTAACGGAATATTTGATAAATCATTTTAATGCAATAAAACATTCTGAGGATTATTAAAATCCCTAAAATCAATTTAGAGTTATTTATAATCCCCAAATGGGATTTCACAAACTTTCAAACAATATTCTAAATATTTTTCAACTTTCTTTTACAGGGGATAAGTCATTTTATATCCTCTCCAATGAAGTGTCTTGAGTTGAAAAAAAATTTGAATAGCCGGAAAATCCAAATATCAATTTAAAACATTTACCAACTCTTTTAATACGTTGAAGGATTCATATTACCTTTTCTTATTTTAATTTATTGGGTTTCTTTCAAATATTAGATTCCAAAATAGCAACAATGAATATTAGGGAAAGTCCTTTTATTCCCTCTTATTTTAATATTCAATAAATTTCAAAAGTTCCAAATCCTAGTGAAATTCAAACATATCAAACAAAACAATCATTTATAATTAATTTATTAACATTCGAAAATTTAGAAAATTTTGGGTAGTTGCAAAGTGCCTTGATCATGTAGGGCAGCTCACAAGGTCTAAACATTGAAGAGCAAAGGTGGAGAGAAGACATCACATAGCTACTGATCATGGACCCATGGTCCAAGGGAGACTACTCACGGCACATCCGGGAGGCGTCCATGGTGGTGGAGAGGCTCCCGGAGTTCAATCCTCCCTCCGGCAGGGTGCCAGAAAGGGGTCTTCTTGTGCTCCCAATCTTTGGAGCGCGGCGGTGGAGGAACAAAGAGGTAATTCATGATGCGGGATTCTCCTTGAGGGTTTCCTCGACAGGGGGTAAAAATAGGCCGAAGGGGGGGCACCAGGGGTGGGTCCCACCTCTTAGGCACCCTGGTGGCGCGGCCAGGGGTGGGGCCGCGCCACCTGGCCGCCTGGGAGGGGGTGGCTCCCCTCTGTCTCTCCTTCGGTGGTTCCAGAAGCTTCCTCCATGCTGATTCTTCTTCTGGTTTTTCCGGAATTTTTCTGGCATTTTAAATTGGCGAAAAATCACTACAACTAAAGACATCAGTAGACAGGAACTGCCACTGGGTGCACTGAGTTAGTAGGTTAGTCCAAATATGTGTAAAATGATATAAAAGTTTAGCAAACAATGTAGAAATGTCACATAAAAGCGCATGGAACAAGCAGAAATTATAGATACATTTGGAATTTTGGAATCGGGCGGATAACTTGCATATCCAATCTTGCTTTATGATACGTCCAAAATGCATCACTATTTTACATCATAATTTACCTCTATTCATTGATATATTTCATATTATGCTGATGTTCTCATAGTGTTTTGGCTTGTTGTATACAGTTATTAACTTTCCAGTGCCGAAATAGCAGACGCAGGGATCAGCAGAGGAAAGCGCACATAGAGTGGGCATATCAGCACATCTCCTAATGACCTAAAATTTACGGGGAAGAGCTTTATAAAGAAATAACAGAGTGTTGCAAAAGATGTGCCGGAGGGGGACCACCAGGCCTCCAGGCGGCCTGGTATCGCAGCCCCCCTTAGGCCACGCCAGGTGGCCGTCTGGGAGGGGGTCCCACCCACGGGGCTCTCCTTTGGCCTATATGACCTCCGTAACCTAAAAAACCCAGAAAATAAGTTGTTTCCGGAGTTCCGCTGCCGCTCTGTGGCGGGAACCTACAGAGAAGAAACTACCTTGCCAACCGGCAGATTCCGCCGGGGAGAAGTCCTCCCGGAGGGGGAGATCGTCCCCATTGTCATCACCATCGTCACGGGTATCATCAAGATCATCATCACCATCATCCTCATCATCAACACCGTCTCCATCACCATCCCATCTCATCTCACCATTGCAATCCGAATTGTTACTTGCACTATTCATCCCCTCTATTTTACCGGTATTGATTACTCTTTTGTGGTGAATGCTATTAAGTTTTGTTGAAGAATTATTGTTATGATCATATTGTTTATCATCTATTCATCACCTCTGATCATGATCTCTTTTATGTCTTGTGAGTAGTTCCTTTAGTTCTTGAGGACATGGGAGAAGTCTAGTTTTTAGTAGTCATATGATGTTGAAGTAATATGTGTTGATTGATATTTAAGATGTGGTGTTATTCTTCTAGTGGTGTTATGTCAATGTTGACTACATAACACTTCGCCTTTTTAAGTACCTCGGGGAATACCTTGTGTATAAAGATTGCTTATGGTGGTTTGCCGGACTGACAGAAACCTGAACTCTAGTTCACATACTTTTGCACAAGGGAGTGTTGGATCCTAAATTTTTTTTCTATGGTTAGGCTTTGCCTTAATTTCTCTCTTCTATTTGCGAATGCTTGCAAGGGGTTTAATCATAAGAGTGTACTTGTCTTAGCCTAGATGGTGCACTAGCATAGGTCCACCCACACAACACTTATCAACACAAAACGTAGTGCTAGACGAAATATGGTGAAAGCACTCGACTACCTCTCCCATCACTTGAAAAATGGCTAGAGATAATATGGACACTAATGGCGCACCACATGTGTAGTGCGCCATTACTAAGTAGAAATGGCGCACCATGTCCTGGTGCGCCATTAGTGTCGTTGTTACTAATGGCGCATGTACCCACAAGTGCTCCACTGCCCATTCACTCCTAGACGAGCCCCCGCCCGTGTCTTAGCAATGGCGCACTACTTGAAAGTGTGCCATAAGCCACCAGGGATTCTAATGGCGCACTTCCAAGAAGTTTGCCATTGCTAAGTCAAGGGAGGGGTGGGCCCAGGCCTGAGACATAGAAATGGCGCATATTATAGAGGTGCACCATTACGAAGTATGGAACGCTAATGGCGCATATCTGCATGGTGCGCCATTACTATCCTAGTCCCCCCTCTCTGGCATGGGCCCACATCTCCCAGAGTTAGTAATATCGCACCCCTGGATGGTGTGCCATTATATCCCATACTTAGTAGTGGGCATATTGGAGAAGGTGCGCCATTACTTACTCTGGTAGAATCTAGATGTTTTGGCAGCCCACTTACCACACTCAGTTTCTCCACCTCCAACAAGCTTCTCTCGGTTCCTTCCTTCTAGATTGAGACGAAGGGCATGATCATCATGAAGAAAGTTGGCACTCACTTTGCACCATAGATCTAACCAAAATAAGTAGTTTTATCTCCTTTTTTCATTGGTAAGTAAGGTATCTCTCCTTATTGTTGTGTAGATCTAGTTTTTTCTCCCTCGAACACACCTTTTGTCGGTGTATATGTGTGGTGTGATGTGATGATCATGGGGTATATATGTATGTGTGTTGTGATAATGGGTGTGTGATGATCATATGGGATATGTATGTATGTGTGTTTGCAGGTACCTCACATGCGATAGTTGCCAATATTTTGCCAGAATGATGATTTATTTCCGTTTCGGAGAAAATTTGGCACACTTTGCATTCTTTTTTGTCCTAATAATTAGGCAAGGTCATGCCAAAAAAAATTTTGTTCTAAAATATTGTTTTGCTCTATGACCCGCAGGCGACCATGGTTCGCAAGATGACCGGAGGCATCGTGGATAGGTTTTTGAGCTCCGCGAAGGCCGAGATGATTCAAAAGAATGAGACGGAGATAAGATGTCCGTGTCGAAGATTCAAGATGAAGAACCTTATGGACCCGGATTCGAACACCATAAAAGGGCACGGTGGGAAGGTGATGAAGATGACTATGAAGTCGTCCACGGTGGCCCGGCATTAATAAGAAATAATGAAGGGCAGCAGAGCAACAGCGCCGAGGGTGGGCGAGAAGACGAAGAATCTCTCGGACATGATCACGATGCAGGACAGAATCATCATGTATAAGATGTCGGACATGATCATGAGGAAAATCAAGACGAAGGGCATGATCATCATGAAGATGAAGATGCCAGAGAAGACGGCGACGAACCATAGTCGATGGACTGGGTGCAGGACCCTCATCTTCAAGAGTTTCTTCTGAACCAGGCGATTAATAACGCAAGAGCTGCCACACGAGAGAAAGCCAAGCTGAATAAACTTGAGATGGACGCGGTTACTCCATTGTATGAAGGATGCAATCCCGAGGATACCCGCCTGAAACTAGCACTCATGGCTCTGGAGACGAAAGTAAAACACAAAATGACTGACACATGATTCGACGAAAACCTGTCATTCTGGCAAGAACGTCTTCCCAAGGGGAACACGTGGCAGACCAGTTTCAATGAGGCGAAGAAAATCGTGTGTCCTATAAATTTACCGCATGTTAGATACCATGTCTGCGTTAATCGACATGAGTACACGGAGTCTGCCGTATGTCTAAAGTGTGGCGCCAGTCAATACAACAAGAAGAAAGCTCCTCAAAAAACGGTGTGGTATTTCCGATCATTCCTCGTCTACAACCTTATTTTGCGGACCCTAAGCAAGCTAAGCTCATGCGCTGGCATGCGGAAAGGGAGAAGCTGAAAAAATGATCTAGAAAAATACAGTATGTTGAGTCACCCTTCCGATGGGACCTAGTGTTGGGGTGCGCAGCGGAAAACACAATTTTTTCCTAACTAACGTTTCCCATGACCCAAGATCTAGCTAGCCGTATTACCGTAACGGAAAGGAGTGCGGAATAACATACCTCGGGGTGTAGTCCTTTGCGCGGGAAACGTTCCCGCAAATGTGGCTGGTGTAGTCGAACAAGTTTCACAGCCCCCTGGCTATGTTAGCACCCGGATGGGTGTAGTGCCACACGTGTAGCACCTCGTAGTACTCGCACACGTACGAGACTCGATGACGACCTCCGATCTCCGATCCAGTGAAGGTGGCGGAAGTAGACCTCCGGAACCAGAGCTTCGGCAACACGACGGCCTTCGATTCTAGCTGAGATGCCTCAATTCCACTACAAGCTCACACTAGGGAGCCCACCGTGGAAGAGACGAGGAAGGGGAGAAGACCGGAGAAAACTGATCTCAATTGGGAGTAATATTTATTTTCTCACGAATTTCTGTGTATTAAATATGTGCACCCTGCCCATCTATATATAGGCAGAGGGGAGGGAGTCAACCCCTCTCCCCTAGCAAGGTGGGACTAAAGTCCCTTGCTAGGGGGAGGTGGCCGGCCAAAGAAGGAGGGGCGCGCACCCCTCATGGGCCCTAGGGCCCATGGCGCCTCCCTCTCTCTCTCTTTTTCTTTTTTCCCTTTTGTTTCCCCTAATGGGCCTCTTTCATAAATAAGGCCCACAGCACTTTTTAATTACAAATAAAATGTTTTTAATTATTAGTTCAATTAATTAATTAATAAAACATATTATTCCTTCTCTCGGTGCTCCGGAAGACCTTCCGGCTCACTCCGAAACTCCTTCGGGTCAACACGAAACTTTTCCGGTGCTGCTTCCTTTATTCTCCGGTAACTCCGATAGTTCCAAAAAGGGTCTCCGATTTCATCTAGCCCTTAAGTGTGTTACCCTACGGTCCGAGAACACTCCATTCATGATCGAGATGAGGCTACGGTCAATGATCATCAGCGGGACCTGGATGCCCATAATGACCCCTATGCATTCCGGATATCAATACCGATTGGACCTTACGTCATATAGCATTCCCTTTGTCAGCGATACTGGATTAGTCCGAGATTCGATCAATGACATCCTATGTCTGGTTCAACCTCGTTATGAAAAATCCTCATTCACTCGTTCCCGTGATATTCATCCCCGTGACCTAGTCACACGCTGCGCAGCTTAATGGATGGAATCTCACCGAGTGGGCCCTGAGTATCAATCCATCAGATGGATTGAAAAATCCCTCTCTTGTAACAATACTCCTCAAGATATCTCCACGGAATACCCAAGATACAACTTTATGACCCACATATTTCAGTCAGGTGGTGGGATGTAAGTCAAAGCATCTGAGAAGATAGCAATTATGCACGTACTCACGGTCAAAGGAACGGTCTACTACGTTCTGTAATTACAACACTGAACCTTCATAAGATTGATCATACTGTAATGCTTACTTTGGGTAATTTTCATCACATCACTCATCCAGTGAGGTGACCTCATAGTCAAGAGACTTAATTGTCCATGATCGCGAAACCACGACCATCATGTTGACCATGAACTAGTTATTGATATAGAGGCTAACTAGGAACACTAGGGGTTTCTATACCACACATGTATCATTGTTTCATAGATAGAGTTCTAGCACGGTATGAAACTGGTTATGAACTTTCTTAGATATATTGAAATAATCACATATTATTTTCCCCTAGAGCATATATCCAACACCTAGTGGGAGGCATTGAACTTCGAGGAGGACTTTGGGAAGGATCCAAGGAATGTAGTGTTGGTCGCGTGCATTGATGGAGTCAATCCTTTCATCAACCAGAGCAACACACATAGCACCTAGCCAGTGTTTGTGTGCATGTACAACATCCCCCCTGGGAGTGCATGAAGAGGAAGTACATGAACATGAGTGTGCTAATTGAAGGGCCAAAAAAAACCAGGAAACGACCTCAATCTGTATTTGGGGCTCCTGAAAGAGGAGCTAGATACGCTATGGAGAACGCCAGTCAATACGTGGGACGCTCTTGATGGATCATATTTCCTATAAAAGCCGCACTGCTCACGACGGTGCACGACTATCTCGTTTAGGATATGTCGCGGGGCAGGTGGTCCACGGACACTGTGGATGCGCTAGGTGCATGGTGGACACAACGTATCACCAGCTAGATAAGGATCCTGGGTCTTCAAAAACCATTTTCATGGGACATCAAAGATGGATTCCTCACAATGACCCATGGAGTAAACGCAAGGATCTGTTCGATGGAACAACCGAACCCTAAAAGGCCCCATGTAGGAGGAGCGGCACCGAAATAGACATGCTGTTCAAAAATTGGAAAGAGTGCCCACCGTCAGGAAAGATCAATTCTAAGAGAAAGGCGCCAGATCCGCTGCTGAAGGTATGGAAAACGAGGTCAGTTTTTTTGGGATTTGATGTACTGGAACATCCTCGGTGTGCCGAACAACCTTGATGTCATGCATATCACGAAGAATGTGTGCGAGATTCTGCTTGCGACCTTGCTCAACATGCCAAAAAAGACCAAAGATGGGCCGAAAGCAAGGGCTGACTTGCTATCAATGGGCATCAGGGAGGAGCTTCAAGCAAACCGCCCTAATGATGATGATGACGACGATGATGATGATTATGATGATGAGCCACCGGAGGAAACGTAAAGTTGTCGCAAAGGCAAAAAGGCCAAGAAGCGGAGCAAACATTACTCCCCCCACCGCGTCCTTCACTCTAAGTCAGAAGGTGATCCAGTAGTTTATCAACTTCCTCCTAGGAATAAAACTTCCTTACAGTTTCGCTGGGAAGATCAGCAGATACCTAGACTCATCAAAGCAGAGGTTCAGCGGGATGAAGTCTCACGACTGTCACGTGCTAATGACGTAGCTACTTCCGGTTGCAATGCGCAGGATCATGGAAGACCACGTCCGTGAAACACTATTTGTCCTATGCTACTTTTTCGATGTCATCTCTCGGAAGTCGGTTGGCGTGAGGCAACTCAAAAGGCTACAAGAAGAGATCGTGGTGATACTATGCGAGCTCAAGATATACTTCCCTCACGCATTCTTCGACGTCATGGTGCATCTCTGATACGTCCAAAACGTATCTATAATTTCTGCTTGCTCCATGCCTCTTTTGTGTGATATTTTTATGATATTTATGAACTTGCATACACTTTTGATCATATTTGGACTAACCTATTAACTCAGTGCACCCTATTGTCAGTTCCTGTTTTCTGCTGTTTTTCGATTTCAGGTTTCCCCCATATTAAAATTGCTCCAAAAATTCGGGAACAATCCAATAAAAAATCAGCGATCAGGAAGCTTCCGGAATCACCGAGGGGGGGGGGGAGATGGGACCCACCAGGGCCCCAGGCGCCCTCCCGGCGCGCGCCAGGGTGCGGCCGCGCGAGGCGGCCTCCTGGGCCCCTGGTGGCTCCCCTGGGTTCCCCCCTTCGCCTATTTAATCCACGTGACATGAAACCCCCATGACGGGAACCCTTTTTGGCGGTCTCTCCTCTGTTCCGCCGCCGATGTGCTTCCAAGATCGGGAGCACTAGAAGACCTCTTCCCGGCACCCTGTCGGAGGGAGGAACCACCACCGGGAGCTTCTCCACCACCATGGATGCTCCCCGGATGAACCGTGATTAGTCCACCTTGTACCATGGGTCTATGATCAGTAGTTATGTGATGTTTTCCTCCCCTCTTTGTTCTTCATGGATTAGACCTCGTGAGCTGCCCTACATGATCGAGGCACATATGTAATATTTTATGTTGTTGCTATGCTGAGTTTGATGGGATCCGATGGATTATGAGATTATGTTCAGATTGTGTTTGAGTAATATATTTGATTCTCCTCTTTTATATTTATGTTCTTGAGTAATTCTTGCATGTTCTCCGTTGTTGTTTATTGCTTTGGCCAAGTAGTAGGTAGTGAGTCCAAGAGGGAGCGTTATGCATGATTGTGGGTTCATGCCCCCCGATGACTAGCTTGAGTGACAGAAATATGAGTCTAGGGGATGTGATTTTGCCACAAGGGGGAAAACAACAGTGCTTGTACTTGCGGGTGCAAGGATTGTTTACTTTACGCAAAGTTCTTTAATGCAGTTGTCTGTTGCTTTGAGTTTACACTTTGGGTGGGATTCGCAAATTAATACCAGCGAGATGTTCTGGATAGATATCTCAAGGTGGATGATTAGTAGGTAGATGCAGATGGATTTCGGTCTACTTGTCTTGGCGTACCACCCATGCTTTTGAGCCTCTTCCTTTCTTCATAGCATAATTAGCATTGGTTTGCGCACATAATCCTGTCAATTGCCCAGCTGTGATTTGTTTACCTCGCATAGCTATTTTATCATCTTTTGGGAGAGAGACATCACTAGTGAACATAATAGGACCCCGGTCCATATTTCCTACACTGTTTACACTATCAATTTACTTTCAGTATTTACTTTTCCGTATCTATCACTATCATTATTATCCCGTGCGTTTTATCCTTTGTAAACAACAAGGCCGGAGGGATTGACAACCCCTTTGTACTCGTTGGGAGCAAAGTTATCTATTGTGTGTGCAGGTCCACGCCTACCGCCAATCTCGCGCGTCGTTGTCACCTTCCTGTCGTTGTTGGAGTCCTACTTGAGACAAACCATGGTATCTTCACCAAGGGAAATTTGCTGTTGTCTACATATCAACCTTCCACTTTGGGTAACCAACGAGGGGGCGTTAATTCGTACCATCAAAAGCTATTTCTGGCGCTGTTGTCGGGGACTCCGCTCTTCAAGATTGGGGAGCTGCACACTGTCTTTTATCTTTTCTTTTTAGTCTTGTTTGTATACCTTTCAGTTTTTGCTTTAGTGTCCTTTATCAAAAATCCAAAAAACGTATGTCTAGTTCCTTACTTGCCAATCAATGTCTGACTTCTTTGAAACCAGATCTTATTGGCATGGAGGATTCACCGAGGATCAACAAAAGTGGTACAAGGAACACCGCTTGTCTCAGAAGGGGATACACTTATGGAAACAAATACACCAGTTGTATGAGTATGCTAGAAACTTGTGCTCAATATATAATATATCTTTCTGCAGGGATGAATCTTGTTGCTTTATGAGGCACAAACACCGTTCTTTCCAATGTGAGTACAATGGTGATGAAACCTTAGCTTCTTATGCTAAGGGAAACTATGATTTTTTATGATGTAGAGCCAATAGAAGCAATTGTTGCTTATAAGGGTGCCTATGAAATTACTTCTCTTCTTAGAAATATTAATGATGCCCCTTACAAATCTGAGAGTCTTGCTATACTTAAATATTGTTTGGAAAATTATGATGCAAATTATTATATTACTGATCATCTTGAGAGAATCTCTCCCCCAAAGGAAGAGACTAATGTTTTGCAGGACTCTATGAAAGAAGAAATTGATGAAACCGAAAGCTCCTTGGATGAAAAAGAGGAGAGTGACGAACAAAAGGAGGAAGAATGGAGCCATCCATGTCTACCTTCTAATGAGAGTAACTCTTTGAATCTTACCTTACATGAGTGTTATGATCCTATGGATTCTTTTGAAATATCCCTTTTTGATGAAGTTGATGCCTTCTATGCTTATGGCCATGATGCCACTATGGATGATGCTTACGGAGATGAACTTTCTATAGTTCCTCATGTTAAGCATGAAATTGTTGCTATTGCACCCACACTTGATTTTCCTATTATCCTTTGAAATCTCCAAATATTCCGGAGAGTTTTGTCCTTATTAAACGTCAATGTGACGGGTTGCATTTATCTTATGATCCTAAAGACCGTGTTGAAAACTATACACGTGTGATTGCAGGTCATGAACAACATGATTTATGTGATAGTTATATTCTTGATGCTGTTCATGATACTACTGAAAATTACTTTGAGAGAGGAAAGCTTGGTTCTAAAATCTTTCATGTTACAAAAATAGCTCTGTTTTTGATAAAATATTTTAAGTTGCTCTTGTTCCACCTTCCTATGCTTGTCACTTTGTGATTCTTTGATTTATTTTCTTATAAGATGCCTATGCATAGGAAGTGGGTTAGGATTAAATGTTTTTCATATTTTCTTCTTGATGCTCTCTGTTGCTTCAAGTCCTTATTCTTATGAGAGCATCATTTATAATCTTTATGCCTAGCTAATGGCTTTAAAGAAGCGCTTTCGGGAGGCAGCTCGCAACGTATTTAGAATTTAATTTTTGTTTTTCTTCTGTTTTTAGTGGTCTTGATGATTTTTACTACTGTAGCAACATCATTGTATCTTTACTTTTCAAGCTTTGTGCCATTTATAGCCTCATATGACAAGGGAAGTGAAAGTTGTGACATGCTGTCCAAAAAACAGATTCTGTCCTCGTGACTAGAAAAATCAGAGAAAAATTCCAGTTCATCTTTTTGAGCTGAATTGTTTACACAACGTGCTATATACAATTACGGAACTTTCTTATGTTCTGAGTTTTTTGATTTGAGTTGCGGAAGTATCCCTACAAAAATCTTTTCTACCTGCTGGTCTGTTTTTCACAGATTCTGTCATGTTTTTCCTTTTCTTCGTTTTGCAAACCTTAAGCTTTCTTTTTCTTTGCAAAAACTTTTTGGAAATCTTGAGAAACATTATCTCTTCAATATTATCTTTATTTCCAGTAGAGGAAAAATTATTTTATTATGGGTACTAACCTCGCTAATCAGATTATGATGAGTTATGTATGAAGGGAGTTTTCAAGTGTGTCCAGCGCTCAAGCTTGGGGATGCCCCCATGCATCCCCAATAAATATTCAAGGAGACTCAAGCGTCTAAGCTTGGGGATGCCCCCGTGCATCCCCTTCTCCATCAAAAATTATGAGTCGTCTCTCGTCTCACTATTTTTTTATCGCTTCATGCGTTATGTGCTATGCTTGGAGCGTCTCGCTCTTAGGTTTTGTTTCTAGTTTTCTTTAGCTTTGCTTGTTGTTCATAACAAGTTAGAACCTAGATTTCTTTGTGTGGGAGAGAAACACGCTCCACTTCCAAAATTTAGAACACAACATAGGACTTTTGCATGCTTATCTTTGTTGTGTGTGTTCTTTATCTTTTTCGTAACTGCTATCATGTTTAGCTCTTAGTTTTCATGTTTATCTTTTCAAAGAGCTTTTGTTTAGTTTGTTGCTGGAACTCTCTTGAATTTTCATGTTTATCTTGTTTAGAGAGTTTTCTTGTTGCACTGAGTTGTGTGTCTTGACTTGAAGTAGGTAATTGAGGTTGCTATTCTTTTGTAGTAGTAACTTGCAATAGTTTTGAGGTATTCTTTTGAGTAATGTTTGGACTTTTGGTGTCAAGAGCTATAGCCTATTAGTGATAGATGTCGTATTTTTGGCAATCCATGTTTATTTGCAAAACCTACAAAATTAGTTGATAACTTTAGCTACTAGATGGATCACTACTCTTCTGAGCGGTCGAATATTAGAGTACACTCACGTACCACGAGTCGAGGATGCGCAAGGATAACCAAACCCCCATACACTCCTCCTCGGGGTACTTGTCTCTCTGTGAAACCTCCTTATTAGATTGAGAGATACCGATAATAAGTGCATGTGTTCTTCGGACTAATGTGAGTATTCGAAAGTTGACACTTCCACCTTCCCATATTTTGCGAGCCTTTCCTATGCCGTGCATTTCTTTCTTCTCACTCCGAGAGTTGGCGTCCACCTTCGCCGGTAAATCCAAACCCTTGGCAGGATACTCTCTGTCATCATAAACCTCCTTATATCCTTCCTCAAAATAGCCACCATGCCTACCTACCAAGGCATTTCCATAGCCTTTCCGAGATATATTGCCATGTGATACGTCCCAAACGTATCTATAATTTCTGCTTGCTCCATGCATGTTTTGTGTGACTTTGCCATGTTTTGCTTGAACTTTCATACACTTTTGAGCATATATTTGGACTAATCTATTAACCCGGTGCACCCAGCTGCCAGTTGCTGTTTTCTGCTGTTTTTTGTATTTCAGGTTTTCCGGCCATTAAAAGTGCTCCAAAAAATCCGGAAAAATCTCATAAAAAATCAGCAACCGGAAGCTTCCGGAATCACCAAGGCAGCGGAGGGGGGCCACCACAGGGACTCCAGAAGGGTCCCTGGCGCGACCCCACCCTGGGCCGCGCCAGTGGGCCTCCTGGCTGCCCTGTGGGTCCCCTCGACACCCCCCTCCGCCTATATTTATCCCTCGCGGTGGAAACCCCTAATATCGATCTCTTTTCCACAAACTCGCCTCTGTACCGCCGCCGCTGCCGTTTCAATATCGGGGCTGCCTGGAGAAGCTGCCCCGGCACCCTGCCGGGAGGAGGAACCCCCTCCGGGAGACCATCCCTGGCCATGGACGCCTCCCGGATGTACCGTGAGTAGTCCCCCTTGGACCATGGGTCCGTGAACAGTAGCTATGTGATGTAATTCTCCCCTCTTTGTGCTTCCACTTTCGAGACCTCGTGAGCTGCCTCACATGATCGAGGCACTTTTGTAATTTCTGCTGTTGCTATGCTGAGTTTGCTGGGATCTGATGGATTATGAGACTATGTTAAGATGGTGATGAGTAATATATTTGGTTCTTCTCTTTTATATTTTGTTCTTGAGTAAATTCTTGCATGTTCTCCGTTGCAGTATTTTACTTTGGCCAAGTAGTTTGTTGCAACTCCAAGAGGGAGCGTTATGCTTAATTGTGGGTTCATCCCCTTGATGTCTAGCTTGAGTGACAGAAACATGAGACTAGGGGATGTGCTGTTGCCACCAGGGATAAAACAATGGTGCTTGTATCCGCGGGTGCAAGGATTGTTTACTTTACGCAAAGTTCTTTTAATGCAGTTGTCTGTTGCTTTGAGTTTACACTTTGGGTGGGATTTGCAACTTAATACCTGTGAGATGTTCTGGATATATATCTCAAGGTGGATGATTCATAGTAGATGCAGTTGGATTTCGGTCTACTTACCTTGGCGTACTGCCCATTGCTTTTGACCCTTCCTTTCTTTGCAGCATAGTTAGCATTGCGGTGCCTTCATAATTCTGTCAATTTCCCAACTGTGATTTGTTTACCTCGCTAGCACTTTTATCGTCTTTTGGGAGAGAGACATCACTAGTTAAAATCACGGGACCGCGGTACATCTTCACATCATTGTTTACACCCTTAGTTTACTTTCAGTCTTTACTTTCAGTTGCCACTATTATTATCTCTTGCGTTGATCCTTTGTAAACAGCAAGGCCGGAGGAATTGACAACTCCTCTGTACTCGTTGCGAGGAAAGTTATTTGTATCTGTGTGCAGGTCCAGGTTAAGCTAGCAACCTCGGCGCCATTGTTCACTTTACCACCATCTTGTATCCTTCGGAGTCCTACGGGAGACAAACCTTGGTATCATTGCCAAGGGAAAACTTGCCGCTGCACTATATCTCACCCTGCGCTTGGGGTAACCAACGAGGCTTGAAGATTATTAACACTCTCTTGCCATCAGCAAGTTTTCTGGCGCCGTTGCCGGGGAACTCCAGTCTACAAGATAGGGGAGTTGCACACTATCTTTTAGCTTTGATTTTTAGTCTTGTTAGTTTACCTTTCAGTTTTTACTTTTGTGTCCCTTATCAAAAAAACCAAAAATACCTGCTGCTACTATGGGTTCCAATGAAAACACCAAGTTGTGTGACTTCACTAGTCACAACAACAGTGACTTTATCTGCACTCCTATTGCTCCACCTGCCAATTCAGCACCTTCTTATGAAATTAAACCTGCTCTGCTTAATATTTTTATGAAAGATCAATTCTCAGGTGCTGGAGAGGACGCTGCCTTGGACTTAAACAATTTTACCGAGCTCTGTGATATGCAAAAGTACAAGGAAGTGGATGGAGACATCGTCAAGCTAAAGCTTTTTCCTTTCTCTTTGAGAGGAAGAGCAAAGGAGTGGCTGCAATCCTTACCCAAGAACCGTATCGATTCTTGGAGTAAATGCAAAGATGCTTTTATAGGGAAGTACTATCCCCCTGCTAAAATTATTCAATTGAGGAGTAACATTATGAATTTCAGGCAATTGGATAATGAACACGTTTCCCAGGCATGGGAACGTATGAAGACGCTTGTCAAGAACTGCCCCACACATGGACTGACTACCTTCATGTTATCTAGACTTTTTATGCAGGCTTGAACTTTACCTCGCGGAACCTGTTAGATTCTGCCGCGGGAGGAACTTTTATGTCAACCACACTTGGTGCTGCCACAAAGCTATTTGACGAGATGATGATGAACTACTCTCAGTGGCACACCGAAAGATCTCCAACTGTTAAGAAGGTAAATTATGTCGAGGAGATCTCCTCTCTAAATGAAAAGGTTGACCTTATCATGTCTCTACTTACCAAGCAAGCTCCTATTGATCCTCAGGATGTTCCGTTAAATTCTTTGGTTGCTCAAGAACAGGTAGATGTGAATTTTGTCTCTAGAAACAACTTCAACAATAATTCTTATAGGAGTAATTTTGGTAGCAACAATCCTAGGCCTTTCCCATCCAACAACTAGGGGAACGGTAATAGCAACTCCTACAGCCACAATTATAGGGAAAGAGACCTACCCAGCTATGAAAAACTTATAGAAATAGAAAAAGGCACCAAAAGCTATCTGCACACACAGTTTGAACAAAACAAGGCCTTTTCCAGAAAGTTAGATGAGCACTCCTCTATCCTGCTAAACATTAGCAAACAACTTGAGAGCCTGAATAGTGACATTTCCAGCCTCCAAACTCGACTCACTTCCATTGAGACCTATGTTTCAAACATGTCTCACACCCAATCTACCTTGATAAACCAGATGGCAGCCAAACCAGAAGTAATTCCCAAGGAAGAAGAAAGAATTAAGAGCCTTCCTACTTACCACACAGCAGCCACTATCCAAGTAGTTGAGGATGTCCAAACAGTTAGCACCCATCACACCCCTAGTCCCACTGGACCTATCAATGGTGATGCTACCACCTCAACCATAGATGAAGAGACCTTTATGAACACAGAGGCTTTCAAACAAGTGAGCCTAAATGATATCACTACCTCCTTTATAGATAGTAGTGACCTAGACTTTGACAACTGCACTTTACCTTAAGTTATTGGTTTCCTACACAAGATTTCTAGAGACCCCCACACTAGCATACTTAATCTTGCCTTCACAGAGCATATCACCAATGCTCTAATCAAAGTTAGGGAGGAGAAGCTTAGACTAGAAGCCTCCATACCTAGGAAGCTAGAAGATGGTTGGGATCCTATGATAAAAATTAAATTGAATAACTTTTCTTGTTATGCTTTATGTGATCTTGGATCTAGAACCTCTGTTATGCCCAAAAGAATGTATGATATGCTTGAATTGAAACCTTTTGATCCTTGTTCTTTTGGTGTTCGTCTTGTTGATTCTTCCGTAAAGAATCCCTTGCGGAAGATCGAAGATGTTCTTATCATTGTCAATGACAATTATGTTCCCGTTGATTTCACTATTATGGACATTGAGTGTGAGCCCTCTTGTCCAATTATTTTGGGACGTCCTTTTCTTCGCACAGTTGGTGCTGTTATTGACATGAAAGAGGGGAATATCAAATTCCAATTCCCTCTCAAGAAAGGGATGGAACATTTCCCTAGGAAAAATATTAATTTACCTTTTGAGTCCGTCACACGGGCTAGTTATTCTCTTGAAAATACTTGATCTTCTGCTTTAAGCCTAGCTAATGGCTCTAAAGAAGCGCTTTCGGGAGGCAGACTGCGACGAATTTAGATTTTTCTTTTTTGCTTTTCTTCTGTTCTTAGTGTTCTTGATGCTTTTTACTACTGTAGAAACATCATTGTATCTTTATTTTTCAAGCTTTGTGCCAAGTTTAGCCTCATATGATAAGGGAAGTGAAAGTTGTGACATGCTGTCCAGAAAACAGATTCTGTCTTGGTGACTAGAAAAATCATAGAAAAATCCTAGTTCATCTTTTTGAGCTGAAAGTTTTACACAACGTGCTCTATACAATTACGGAACTTTCGTATGCCCTAAGTTTTTTTATTTGAGTTGCAGAAGTACCCCTAAAAAATTCGTTTTTACCTGCTGGTCTGTTTTTCACAGATTCTGTCCTATTTTGCCTTTTCTTCTTTTTGCAAACCTTAAGCTTGCTTTTTCTTTGCAAAAACTTTTTGGAAATCTTGAGAAACAGTAGCTCTTCAAGGTTATCTTTATTTCCAATAGAAAAAAAATATATTTTAGTAGGGCACTAACCTCTCTAATCAATCTACAATGAGTTATGTATGAAGGGAGTTTTCAAGTGCGCGATGGAAGATGATGAAAGAAGATCCTGGAGTGTCAAATGCTCAAGCTTGGGG
The DNA here is from genome assembly GCA_950022295.1 of Bromus sterilis. Taxonomy (NCBI): domain Eukaryota; kingdom Viridiplantae; phylum Streptophyta; class Magnoliopsida; order Poales; family Poaceae; genus Bromus; species Bromus sterilis. The sequence goes on from OX465595.1 coordinate 301,176,100, forward strand.
ATGCCCATGTGCACCCCCAATAAATATTCAAGGAGACTCAAGCGTCTAAGCTTGGGGATGCCCCCGTGCATCCACTTCTCCATCAACAATTATCAGTTCGTCCCTCGTTGCACTATATTTTTATCACTTCATGCGTTGTGTGCTATGCTTGGAGCGTCTCGCTCTTTACTTTTCTAGGTTTTTTTTTCTTTGTTTGCTGTAGTAACAAGTTAGACCCCAGCTTAATCTTTTTTGTGGGAGAGATACACGCTCTGCTTGAACTAGAACTCCTCATAGGATTTGCATGCTTATTCTTTTTGCTGTGAGTTGTTCTTTTTCTTTTCTTAGCTGCTGCTCTGTTTAGTTATAGTTCTTTAGTTTTTCTAGAGCTTTTCTTTTGTTCTTGGTTTAACTTTCTATAGGTTGCATGATTTATCTTGTTAGAGAGTTTTCCTGTTGCACTGAGTTTTGTGTCTTGACTAGAAGTAGGTAGTTGAAGTTGTTGTTCTCTTTGTAGTAGTAACTTGCAATAGTTTTGAGGTGTTGACTAGAGTAATGTTTGAAGTTTTGGTGTCAAGAGCTCGAGCCTATTAGTGATAGATGTCGTATTTTGGGCAATCCGTGTGATTTTCGAAAACCAAAAACCCCTGTTGAGAACTCTACCTACTAGATGGATCACTAACCTCTGGAGGGTTAGAATATTAGAGTACACTCACGTACCATGAGTCGAGGATGCGCAAGGATAACCAAACCCCCATACACTCCTCCTCGGGGTACTTCTCTCTTTGTGAACATCCTGATTAGATTGAGAGTTACCGATAATAAGTGCATGAGTTCTTCGGACTAATGTGAGTATTCGAAAGTTGACACTTCCACCCACCTATACTTTTTCTAGGCTCTTCGGTACCGTGCATTGTCCTTTCTCACCTTGAGAGTTGGCGCATACTTCACCGGTGCATCCAAACCCTTGGCACAATACGCTGTGTCATCATAAGCCTCCTTATATCTTTCCTCAAAACAGCCACCATACCTACCTACAAGGCATTTCCATAGCCTTTCCGAGATACATTACCATGCAACATCCACCTTCTCATGACTTGATCCTCATGTCATACATGCTACTTGCTTGATCGATGAGCCGCATGCTAGTTGGGCCTTTCCCTAATCATTGCTACATGACGCGCTAGTATCATTGCATATCCTACTATCCTGGCAGAGGCATACATTTGCATCATGATAGTTATATCTTCTTTATGTGAGTACCTTTGTAAAGTGTGAAAGATCTCCTATATTCTTGTAAAATATAGAGTGTTGCTCCTAAAGTGAGGAAAAGATCCCAAAGAGGACAAAATCAAAAGATCCCAGAGAGGACAAATGAGAGTTAAATAGAAAGAGCCATTGAGGCCACCAAAAAAATACAAAAAAATAGAAAAAAGATAAAAAGAAAAATAAAAAGAGATAAGGGGGCACACTACTATTCCTTTTGAGAGATCCACACTAGTACTTCATCCTCTATCCCTTGTACTCCATAGAGATCATCATCATGCATATAGCTATGTGGGGACCTTCACACTAGAGAACTTGGCTTGTATATTCCAATGATGAGCCTCCTCAAACGAGCTCTAGGTCTTCTTGAGCAAGCAAGTTAGATGCACCCCCACTAGTTTCCTTGGAGAGCTTTTAGCTCACATGTGCATCCGTTGCATGGAAATCCCTACTCCTCACATCATATCTATCATATGGCCTTCTCTCGCCTATGATTTTCCTCATTGATGAGAGCCTTTCACACCTTTTTGTCTTCTTCCTCCACCTTCTTTCTGTTTCTCTTTCTAGGTGTCAACTTTCTTGCTCACGCTCATCCATTGCATGAGTTTTCAAAATATCGAAAGGGAGTGGATAAAATTGACTTATACCTAGCTAGTGGTCTGGAGACGAGTCAAGATAAGAATCCAAAGGAGACTAAGTGTGAAACTTTAGTAGATAGTTGTTCTCAACAACCTTTTTTCTCTCTTTTTCCCAGTCCCCTGCTTGCACGCAAACACCATCTGGAGACATTCGAGTCACGGATAGCGAGAGCTCTTGCACCTTTTGTTCTTTTGTTGCTTGTGTCAATGCTAATATAGACTCTTTCTTGTCAAGACTTGAATTGAATTGCATGCTTTGATTGCTTTACTTAAAAGTCCTTATATGGTTGTGTGGCATGTCACCACAGAAATTATGCTTCTAATCATTTACCTACTCGAGGACGAGCAGGAATTAAGCTTGGGGATGTCGATACGTCCCAAACATATCTATAATTTCTGCTTGCTCCATGCATGTTTTGTGTGACTTTGCCATGTTTTGCTTGAACTTTCATACACTTTTGAGCATATTTGGACTAATCTATTAACCTAGTGCACCCAACTGCCAGTTGTTGTTTTCTGCTGTTTTTGTATTTCAGGTTTTCCGGCCATTAAAAGTGCTTCAAAAAATCCTGAAAAATCAGATAAAAAATCAGCGACCCGTAAGCTTCCGGAATCACGAAGGCAGCGGAGGGGGGGCCACCACAGGGACTCCAGAAGGGTCCCTGGCACGGCCCCACGCTAGGCCGCGCCAAGTGGCCTCCTAGCTTCCCTGTGGGTCCCCTCGACACCCCCCTCCGCCTATATATAGCCCTCAGGGTGGAAACCCCTAATATCGATCTCTTTTCCGCAAACTCGCCTTTGTACCGCCGCCGCCGCCGTTTCAAGATCGGGGTTGCCTGGAGAAGCTGCCCCGGCACCCTGCCGGGAGGAGGAGCCCCCATCGGGAGACCATCCATGGCCATGGACTCCTCCCGGATATACCGTGAGTAGTCCCCCTTGGACCATGGGTCCGTGACCAGTAGCTATGTGATGTAATTATCCCCTCTTTTTGCTTCCACTTTCGAGACCTCGTGAGCTGCCTCACATGATCGAGGCACTTTTATAATTTATGATGTTGCTATGCTGAGTTTGCTGGGATCTGATGGATTATGAGACTATGTTCAGATTGTGATGAGTAATATATATGGTTCTTCTCTTTTATATTTTTTTCTTGAGTAAATTCTTGCATGTTCTCCGTTGCAGTATTTTACTTTGGCCAAGTAGTTTGTTGCAACTCCAAGAGGGAGCGTTATTCTTGATTGTGGGTTCAGCCCCTTGATGTCTAGCTTGAGTGACAGAACATGAGACTAGGGGATGTGTTGTTTCCACCAGGGATAAAACAACGGTGCTTGTATCCGCGTGTGCAAGGATTGTTTACTTTACACAAAGTTCTTTTAATGCAGTTGTCTGTTGCTTTGAGTTTACACTTTGGGTGGGATTCACAACTTAATACCAGCGAGATGTTCTGGATATATATCTCAAGGTGGATGATTCGTAGTAGATGCAGTTGGATTTTAGGAGAGAGACATCACTAGTGAAAATCACGGGACCCCGGTCCATCTTCACATCATTGTTTACACCCTTAGTTTACTTTCAGTCTTTACTTTCAGTTGCCACTATTATTATCTCTTGAGTTGATCCTTTGTAAACAGCAAGGCCGGAGGAATTGACAACTCCTATGTACTCGTTGGGAGAAAAGTTATTTGTATCTGTGTGCAGGTCCAGGTGAAGCTAGCAACCTCGGCGCCATTGTTCACTTTACCACCTTCTTGTATCCTTCGGAGTCCTACGGGAGACAAACCTTGGTATCTTTGCCAAGGAATACTTGTCGCTGCACTATATCTCACCCTGCGCTTGGGGTAACCAACGAGCCTTGAAGAGTATTAGCACTCTCTTGCCATCACCATGCAACATCCATCTTCTCATGACTTGATCTTCATGTCATACATGCTACTTGCTTGATCGATGAGCCGCATGCTAGTTGGGCCTTGCCCTAATCATTGCTACATGACACGCTAGTATCATTGCATATCCTGCTACACAGGCAGAGGCATACATTTGCATACATCATGATAGTAACATCTTCTTTATGATTTGAGTACTTTGTAAAGTGTGAAAGATCTTCTATACCTTTTGTAATATATAGAGTGTTGCCCCTAAAGTGAGGAAACTATCCCAAAGTGGACAAAATTAAAAGATCCCAAAGTGGAAAAATTAAAAGATCCCAAAGAGGACAAATGAGAGGAATAGAAAGAGCCATTGAGTCCACCAAAAATGCAAAAAAAAAGAAAAAAAATTGAAAAAAAAGAGAGAAGGGGGCACACTACTATTCCTTTTGAGAGATCCACACTCGTACTCCCTCTTATATCTTTTACTGCATAGAGATTATCATTTATGCCTATAGCTATGTGTGGGGACCTTCACACTATAGAACTTGGCTTGTATATTCCAATGATGAGCCTCCTCAAATGAGCTCTAAGTCTTCTTGAGCAAGCAAGTTGTATGCACCCCCACTAGTTCCATTGGAGATCTTACCTTAGCTCATATGTGCATCCATTGCATGGCAATCCCTACTCCTCACATCATATCTATCATTTGGCTTTCTCTCGCCTATGATTTTCCTCATTGATGTGAGCCTTTCACACCTTTTTGTCTTCCTCCTCTACCATATTCTCTCTTTTCCATCCTAAGTGTCAACTTTCTTGCTTACGCTCATTCATTGCATGAGTCCTCAAAATGACGAAAAGGAATGTATCATTTTGACTTGTACCTGGCTAGTGGTCTGGGGATGAGTCAAGATAAGATTCCAAAGAAGACCAAGTGTGAAACTTCAGTAGATTAAGTTCTCAACACAAAAATATTTTTTCTCGTATATCCCTATCCCTTTCTTGCACGCAAACACCATTTGGAGACATTCGAGTCACGGACAGCGAGTCAAGTAAGCAACCTCTAGGTTGTAAAATGGCGCCATTGTTTTCTTCGCACCTTCTTGTTGCACATGGAGTCCTACTGGAGACAAACCTTGGTATCTTCACCGAGGGAAATTTGCTTCTATCTACATCATAACCTTCCACTTGGGGTAACCAACGAGGAGGTTTTATCTACACAGTCACCTTTGCCTCAGACTGGATCGAGTAGAGGATGATCGGCTACTCCATCGCCTTCTTATCTTTCGTGAGCTCGTACTTTACCGATGTGTCTTCCATGTCAAAACCATCATGCACCAGTGAAGCCTCCTTCTCCTGCTCCGTATAACCCATGTTCTTGTCCTCCTTCTACTCCGACTCTGGCTCCATCCTTAGTTTGGTATTTTTCTCCATCTCTAGCTTTGGATCGGCATCCTCCACCTCCCGCGACTCCGGAGGTAGGACGGCCTCAATGCATGGTGTGAGGCTCCTCCAGAACGCGCCTCTCCGCGTAAAGTTTCTCTCAACGCTGTGGGATAAGAATTTTGTAATATGATACCATATTACGGACCATGGCGTATGCATGACAACATAAGAGCTTGGTAGTGGAAGATGGGGGTCTGATGACCCTCAACTGTAGGGGATCGTTTGTAGCGTTTTCGCGGGTAAGTTAACCCAATTTATTGATTCGACACAAGGGGAGCCAAAGAGTATTTATAAGCTTTGTCAGTTGAGTTGTCAATTCAACCGCACCTGAAATATACTGGCTTGCAACAAAATATTAATAGCAACTGTGGTAGGATAGTGGTAGTGGAAACAGCGAAAGTAAAACAACGAAAGTAAATTACTAGTAACCAGCATGATTAAAGCACTGTAGGTGAGGGTGATGGATGGTTGGGCGCTGCTTGGATAAGAGTGAACATGTAATAGATTATAACAGGGGGCAAGGCACATGTAAAAGAAAGGATCATCTAGGAAAATATCAAACGTTAGGCATGTATCCCGTAGGTAGTTGTGCGTGCTTGCAATAAGAACTTGCACAACATCTTTTGTCCTACCATCCCTCTACGAACGTGGCCAAAGTGAACTTATGGATATTAAGGTGCTCCTTTCAAAGAGCACCGGAACAAAGCAATAAACTCAATGGATACATGAAATCCTCAAATTATGGACCGTCCCCTTTGGTGTCCCAAGCTGTCACCTTTGGGATCGCCAGTTCTGAACCATAATAGGTGCATACAACTCATAGATAGGATCAAGAACATAAATATACTCATGAAAACACAAGTGGTTCGGATATGAAAACATGGCACTCGAGCCGAAAGTGACAAGAATTAAGAGCAACAAGTTGTAGCAAAGATGATAAACACCATAGTAGATGATAGGCGACATGCCCCCAACAATCTGACGAACTATTACATGATCAAACTCATCCAATCCCTACCATCCCCTTTTCCTACATCAGGGAATTACTCACACATGTGAAGATAAGTCATGGAGTGAGAATGGATTGGTGATGGTGATGACGATGGTGACGATATCCCCTCTCCGGAGTCCAAATCAGCCTCCAGATTAGCCCCCCCGAGGAAGAACAGAGGGTGGCGGTGGCTCCACGACGGAAACTCGAAAAGCGACTTCTGTTTCGGGCTTTTCCCGTAACGGGAATAAATAGGGGCATCGGTAGGGCACCAGAGGAGGGGGGAGGCCCCCAGGCGGCCAGCCGGCGCGGCCAGGGGTGAGGCCGCACCAGCAGGGCGCCTGGAGCCCCTGTGGCCCCCCTCTGGCCCCACTTCTATCACATCGAAGCTTCTGGTGCATGTTTTTTCTGTGAATTTTCCCGGAATTTTCTGAAGCACCTAAAAATCCATTTTCCTTCACACAATAAAACCATACAGGCAGCTCTGCTGAAAATAATGTTAGTCCGGGTCAGTTTAGATCAAATAATGCAAGAATGAGGGCAAAATAATAACAAAAGTGGTTGGAAAAGTAGATACGTTTGAGACGTATCAACTCCCCCAAGCTTAGCCTATTGCTTGTCCTCAAGCAATTCTGTTCAACAAACTGGACGCGACAAAGAAAACTTTGACAAACTCTTTTGCTTCATAATATGTATATAAGCCGGTACTACGAAAATAGTTGAACAAGTATCGAAAAAATGCTATGAGGACAATGCATGGAGCAATCCTTCTTTCAAGTGATCAATCATAAACAACTAAAAAGTAAATAACATGCTGCCAAAAATCAAGACAAGATCACAATGCACATAGCTTGAACATACTAGAGTGGTATCTCGCTAGCCTCCATGAGTGAAGAAAAACATAAATGCAGAAACTCCTCCAGAGTTTTAATGGAGACTAGAACTAAGAATTTCAGAACAAGAAATATCACAATCATGCAGAAGACAATGTGATACTTTGGGACAATGCATGTTACAGTAAGAATGACAATTATGCTCTCACTAGTTGGTGCTTTGAATAAAGAAGTGGAGACTCTCGAACTGTGGCTTTTTGATGGCAAGGTTGAAAACCCGTGGTTGGAAGCAAAGACTAAAAATGTGCCAGAGCTCTTGGTTTTGAAAACAGAGATGAAATACTTTTTGAGAAGAGAAACTTTCCAGTCAACGGTGAACGGTAAAGGTCTCTCAATATCTCCCATGCCAACTATATTAATGCTTTTTTCTTACACGTTTGTTCCCTTTTCCATACATCATTTGATGGTCTATGGAACCTTTTATTCTGCCTCACGCATGGAAGGAAGTTTTCTCGTTCCATCTATCAATAGCAGCATTTGGTCCATTTCATTCCATCATCAAGTATGGGGGAGGTGTAACTCTTTATTTTTTTATAAATTTGACTAGTTAAAACTTCCGTCAAAATATTTTTGGCATGGTATATACTGATTTTCCCTCACCGCACCATGTGCTTGTATGGTTACAAAAGGGGAGCTTTTGAACAAATTTCGAGATAACACAAGAAATTCTAAGTTAGGGGTGGCCGGTAAATACCACATATAGGAAGATATGGCAGACTCAAGTGGAACAACTGGTTTGAAAAAGGAGTTTGGATACAAAAGCAGAATTCCGCTTAGTGCGAGTGAAGGCTAGCAAAAGACTGGGAAGCGACCAACTAGAAAGCAATAATTGTCATAATCATGCAGAGTGACAAAGCAACATTGAATCGTGCATGAAAGTGATATAACTATTCTGAAACAAAAAGATCATCAAGGCATGATATACTTTTTAGTCAAAAACATGTGTGAACATGTGCCAAGTCAATCCAAGAATTCTCCGAAGGGAAATACCACTTCAATATGCCAAACGATGAACAATGCAATGCATGTAAATAATTTCAACAACATATTAAGCACTCTAGCTCTTTGAGATCAGCCACAAAGAAAGCACGAACAATGGGAAAGCATTGTAAACATGGCACTATGTCGCTACAAGCTGGTCTCTAGATCATAAGTATAGGCATATGTACAAAAGTAGAAACAAGAAAAGTTCATACCGGTTTTCCTTGTTGCTTCCCTTCCGTCGATCTTCGTCATTATTGCCTTGTCACTTGCACGATCGAACGTGGGAAATATATAATCAAATGCCATCACGAACTCGAGCTGAACTCTTAAAACAAAGCAAAGTAAAGAGAGAAAAGGAAATATTTATGGGTTTTTCAAAGGTTAAACGAAAGAAAAAGAAAATAAAAAATCTTTTTGTTGTTTTTGAAAATTAAAAAGGACAGAGAAGAACAGGCAAAAACTTCGAAAAGATCAAAGCAAACAAAATAAAAATGGATAATACAATGACAAAAGGGAGAAGGGCACGTACACCCCCAAGCTTAGGCTTTTGGCCTAAGTTGGTAGCAGCTACTACCCCCAGGAGCCTCCTGCTCTGGGGTGGTACGGGTGAGTCCAAGAGTCGTACGAGCCCTCCGGTGCGTACATCTAAGTCCTCGGGTCCTCCCATGAGGAAGGTCCTGTGCTCCAAGCAGAATAAGACCCCTCACCATACTGGGTGACTGTCTCCCCTGGAAAGGTGGGAACTCACCATGCTCCTCCTCGTCGGGAACAACCCCCTCCATGGGGTTATGCAACTAATATTGGGCCATGAACTCATCAAACTGGACATCATTGAAGGTACATCCATTCCTGCGGGTATGATCAAACAAAAGTGGTGCAGGTAGACGGATCCCACGAGTAATAGTCTTTTCAAACCTCAAAATATAAACAAGGTTACCCAACTCGAAAGTCGTGGTAACAAACTTATGCCTCTTCATAGCAGCAAGATCAAGACTTATGTATGAAAAGGGAACATCATCAGGATGCGGGGTGCCATTAAAATGCTTAAGGATAAGTGTGGCGTAAATGCCACCAAATAAATCTCCCTTGTTACCATTCATAGCAAGGTGATGAGCAATTAAATCACCCACATTATAATCACTCCTACCAGAGAGGGCGTTCGCATAGATAGCAAAATCTGTTGTAGAATCGTTGCTCGTGTTGTCACGAGCCAACACCCCTCTGGCAATGAAATATGCAAAATACCTGAGATGGGGGAATAAAATGTTGGAAACCTTCGTACGCCTAATATCTCTCTCCTCCTTCCTATAGAGAGAGTTGAAGATAGTCCTCAAATCAGAGGGTTGAGTGTTCATCCTCGTCGTCTGACCAACGTTCGGCACACCTATTATATCACAAAATCTTGCCAAATACATGGTCATAAGATTATTATAAATTTTAAACTCAACAGTTCCAGCATCATGATTATAACCAAAACTATTAATGAAACAGAAGGTGAGCTTCTTATATTGTACGACACGGCATAGTGCTAGCCGTGTCAAACCTGCATTGGCGCAAAGGCCATAAAAATCCTCCTTGATTCCTGCAGCTTCAACAAAATTATAGCACAGATACATCATTCGCATGCGGGACTCGTGTTTTCCAACAACTCTAGGGGCACATGATCTTCGTTGTAGCTCACCCTAGAAGATGAGGGTGAAGCTGCAGCTCTAGTAACTCGATCGGAGCGCTCGGGCTTCTTCTTCCCAAGCCACCCCTTTGCTTTTCCTAGCAAACTCATTTCTGAAATTTTTGACAATTCACAAAAAGAAGAAATTAAACAAAGTGAGTTGAGGCAAACTACTCTACTCACTTACCTAAGTCATAAACTTGCATCACAACTTGGAAAATAAATTTATACACATGCATGCAAGCTCATATGAACAACACCAAGAACTACTAAATACTCACAAATGAAGCCACCAATAAAAAATATAATTGGAGGGGTGGAGGAGTTACATACCTGGGAGTATTTTCTCAAAATCTCAGCTCAAACGATGGGTTTTAGAGAGAGATCAAAAATCGCCTCCAATAACAGCAAGACTGGAGAACTCGTGTTTTTGGAGAGAGAGGAAGAAGGAGGAAGAAGACATACCTGGAGATGGGGCCTGTGGGCCCCAGGCGCCTTGTGGGCGCGGCCAGGGGGCTGGCCACGTTAGCTGGCCGCCTGGGCCACTGGTGCCCCCCTGGTCAGCCTCAGGTGCCTCTGGGTCACTCCCGACATGGAAATTTTTATTTTTATTTTCCTGGATTTTTTCTGAAAACTGCACTGTTGAAAAAATTTCGGAGTTCAAAAAGCTGCGAAACTTTCTGAAAACTTGAAGCAATGATTAGATATGTGAAGCTTCAGAAACATATAAACTTGTTACAACAAAGAGAATAAAATATAAGGCAAATGAAAACATAACAAGCTCAACTTTTTATCTATATAAAACATGCTAGCTAGTTACGTTGTCAAGTCTTACCAACAAACCGGCGATATATAGAGCAAAAAGTCTCACCTCTCATGAAGTGATCATTGCACCTTTACTTTAATGGACATTGTCCCCACCATAATGGTTTTGTATTGTTGATGCACATGTAGAGGATAATTCCGTTCTCCAATCTTCATGGTCTCGATATTCTCTATTGAGTTAAGGCCATGCCTTTTGTCGATCTTCTTCGGAAAATACACCGTGTGTTATTTATCATCAACGTTGAAGGTAACCTTTCCTTTATTGCAATCAATAATAGCACCTGTGGTGTTAATAAAAGGTCTCCCAAGAATAATGGACATGCTCCCATCCTCGGGCATGTCAAGCACAACAAACTCTTTAAGAATTAAGCAATTAGAAACTTCAACGGGAACATCCTCGCAAATACCAATCGGGACGGCTGTTGACTTGTCAGCCATCTGGAGAGAGATATCTGTAGGGATTAGCTTATATAAACATAACCTATTATAAAGAGAAAAAGGCATAACACTCACTCCTGCTCCGAGATCACATAAGGCAGTTTTGACATAATTATTTTTTATGGAGTAAGGAATGGTGGGTATACCTAGATCACCGAGCTTCTCAGGAATCTTGCCACTGAAAGAATAGTTAGCAAGCATAGTATATATTGACTCATTAGGAAATTTTCTTTTATTAGTAACAATATCTTTCATATATTTGGAATAAGGAGGTAACTTGATAGCATCGGTCAAAGGAATTTGCAGAAAAAGAGGTTTCATCCATTCACAAAATTTATTATAGTGCTCTACTTCTTTAGATTTGAGAGACTTACCTGTAAAGGGCATGGGTTTCTGTACCCATGGTTCACTTTCCTTCCCGTGTCTTCTTGCGATGAAATCTTCTCTAGTGTAATTCTTGCGTTTGTCGGGTGCTTCTTCTTCTCGCACCTCGAGAGGATCATTCTTCTCCTTATCCTTTTCTGCGGGCTCAGCACCGTCTTCAGTTTCAACATCAAAGGTAGATATGCTGTTAGGATCAACAGCAGGTTCTTAATTGTAATAGGATCATCGGAGTTGTCATGTAACACAGGGCAAGGCACATGTAAAAGAAAGGATCATCTAGGAAAATATCAGACATTAGGCATGTATCCCGTAGGTAGTTGTGAGTGCTTGCAATAAGAACTTGCACAACATCTTTTGTCCTACCATCCCGCTACGAACGGGGCCAAAGGGAACTTATGGAGATTAAGGTGCTCCTTTCAAACAGCACCAAAGCAATAAACTCAATTGATACATGAAATCCTCAAATTATGGACCGTCCCCTTTGGTGTCCCAAGATGTCACCTTTGGGATCGCCGGTTCCGGACTATAATAGGTGCATACAACTCATAGATAGGATCAAGAACATAAATATACTCATGAAAACACAAGTGGTTCAGATCTGAAAACATGGCACTCGGTCCCAAAGTGACAAGCATTAAGAGAAACAAGTTGTAGCAAAGATGATAAACACCATTGTAGATGATAGGCAACATGCCCCCAACAATCTAACAAACTATTACATGATCAAACTCATCCAATCCCTACCATCCCCTTTGCCTACAGCATGGAATTACTCACACATGTGAAGAGAAGTCATGGAGGGAGGATGGATTGGTGATGGTGATGACGATGGCGACGATCTCCCCTCTCCGGAGGCCAAATCAGCCTCCAGATTAACCCTCCCGAGGAATAACAGAGGGTGGCGGCGGCTCCGTGACGGAAACTGGAAAAGCGACTTCTGTTTCGGGGTTTTCCCGTCACGGGAATAAATAGAAGCATCGGTAGGGCACCAGCGGAGGGGGGAGGCCCCCAGGCGGCCAGCCGGCGCGACCAGGGGTGGGGCCGCGCCAGCAGGGCGCCTGGAGCCCCTGTGGCCCCCCTCTGGCCCCACTTGTGGCACATCAAAGCTTCTGGTGCGTGGATTTTCTGTGAATTTTCCCAGAATTGTCTGAAGCACCTAAAAATCCATTTTCCTGCACACAATAAAACCATACAGGCAGCTCTGCTGAAAACAACGTTAGTCCGGGTTAGTTTAGTTGAAATCATGCAAGAATGAGGGCAAAACAATAGCAAAATTGTTTGGAAAAGTAGATACGTTTGAGACGTATCAGGGTCCAGCGATGATGCAGACACAAGGGGAATGGTCTGGGGCTAGGGTTGCCTCGCCATCCATCTTAAATTTTGAACTTAGTCTCTAGAGTGGTGAACCAAAGAGGTGGCATGAATGCGTTCTCACCTAAATTGGAGGAGGTGCCCGTTAGAGCAATGTGTTTTGACGCGGGCCTAATGGATGTGTCCGGCCTTGTCCATGGACATCATCCAATTGCCTTTCATTTTTTTAGCTTTCACACATTGCAATCACACTCTTCATTTTTTAAATTCCCGTTTTCATACAAAGACATGAAATATATGATCTATATACATGAAGTAGGTAACTGCGAAAATAAAGATACTTACAACCTAGCAAACTAATCATCATAAAAAATCTCTATGACATACTTTTTGAAGACGCGAGCCTCATGGTCATTGGTGGACGAGTAAAAAGTTGGTGCCTCCTCCTCGTCTTCCTCGCCCACTAAGAGCTTCTCACACTTCATGTCCACCGTGTTGATGAAACGGTAGTTCAAGGCCATCTTCGGCTCAAATTAGATCGAATCAAGGATGGCATGATGATACACCGCCTCCTCCTCTTGGGAGAGTACTCCGCTAACGTGCCATCAATGCTGAATTCATTCTGCTCCGGTGTTGACTCTTCCTCCTTCCCCTCTTTTGACATCTCCTCATCCTCCTCCCGCTTCTGCTCTGTCTCCAGCCCCAGCATGGGATCCTTCTACGTCTCCTGCTCCGGATCCACGTCCTTCGGCTTCAGAGGAAGGCCTACCACAATGTGCGCGATGTGACACTCTTCCACAATGACATCTCCTTATAAAGTTCCACCCGGTGTTGTGGAATAATCATTTTGTAGTACATGACCTTGTTGTGGATCATGAAGTCTGTTGGACGGCGACATCAGAAGAGCTTAGAAGTGGAAGATGAGGGAGCATCAGCAACGCAAATAGGGGAGGGGGAATTTAACGGGGCTAGGGTTGCCTCTCTGCCCATCTTATATAGTCAATTCGGTCCCTAAGGTGATGAGCTAAAGAGGTGCCAATGCATCCTTAGCTAAATTTGAGGAGGGGCCTGTCAGACCAATCTGTTTTGACGCAGGATATGTCCATTCCGACGTGGTGGATGCGATTGGTGTCCCCATATCAGTCCCACATATGGGATAGAGAGTGTGTCGGTTAGCCTGGATGTTTGGTTTGAATATGTTGGGTCTGACTGGATGGCTTTTCTATCTGGGAAATGATCGGGCCATGATCGCGTAGGAAATCTTGATGTTTGGGGACAGCCTATGCAGTCTGATTGTAGATGCTATGTGGGTATCTCCAATGCAGTACCTCAAACTCCTGTAAATACTCAGATCAAGCGGTCCGGGCATTTTCTTTTTGCTATCCAATACGATCCTCTAAATGTCCGTGGACTAGTATGCATGACCTTTTTTTGGCAAACTGGAAAAAAATTGAAGCAGTTTTGCGGGAATTTATGCACCATCTATGAATCCACTTGGCCCACCATAAGTTGGACCACATGCCCTTAGAGTCTATGTGTTTTATCCTCTAAGTTTGCTTGGCCGACAATTGTTGTTCAAATTTTATTACTATTTAAGAAGCGAGATTGAATGGCTAGTGCCCATATCATGTTCGCCAACCGTGTTTAGACTGGATCTGTAGATGAATAGTGTGTCTATTTTCAGAAATAGAATTCAAGATAACCCTAATATGTAAAACCGTAAAATTGCATTAGTCACTACTATGTGGTAGAATTCCCTGTCCTCATTTGTGTATGTAGCTTCAACACATCAAGATCAAATACCAACACAATTTAAGTGATATGTATGTTGCTTCCAACTTGAGGCTAGACATGTGGTGACGAAGGCAACAACAATACGCTGGCGCTGCAAGAATGACAATTGCGTCCTGATCTGCTCCACTATGCCAATCTGTTTTAACATTGCCAACACACTAAAAACATCACCAGTGTACGAAGATTATTTTGTATTTGAGATTCATTTGATTTGTTACTAATCAAATAAAAATATTATAGTGTACTCTCTTCGATCCTTTTTAGCATATAATAAGTTTTGTCTAAAGTCAAAGTATCTCTACTTTGACTCAACTTTAAAAAAAATATCAACATTCACAATGCCAAATCAGTATGGTCAGATTCATCATGAAATGTAGTTTCATAGTATATATGCTTCATATTGTATATGTTGATATTTTTAATATAAATTTGGTTAAATTTTGTAAAGTTTGACTTGACACAAATCTAATACGCGGAGTAAAATGGTCCAGAAGGAGTATATACATCTTTCCTTTCAGCTTAAAGGACTGAATTATCAAATCTCTCAAGCAAAGGAAATGATGAGTGGTGGAGTTGATTTTATAGTCTGTAAAGGTACTTAATAAGTGCTCTTGTCTTTTCTTAAAAAAATCATTGTTCCCGATGCATAAATTGCAATGTATACACATGTCACCACTAAGGCTGGTCACAATAAGGAGTAACTTAAGTTAATAACATACACATATTACAAGTCTATGATACTATCTTCATAGTGGGTAGTAACATATATGTTGTGTCATGTAAGATCTTATTTATTAGGTTATAAACTCATACTGTTTTGGTATATGTGATGTTACAGTAACTAGCTCAGTTATCACAAACAATTCTCTCCTCATTAACTACAAGTCAGATAAGACAATTTATCTTGAAATGTGTGATGTTCCTACCAAAGTTACATCGATTGTGATCAGCCTAAACGATCAAAAAAATTTACATACATTGATGAGTTTTCTTTAAATCCTTCCACAAAGTAATCTAATGGCCCTTGAAATCAGGACATGTAATGAGAAATAGTAGCAATGAGACTAATAAAATCAAAAATCAAAAAAAAATGGGATAAGCCCTATAAACCGAAAGGAGTAAAGGTAGACTCTAATTAACCTATAAGATGAATCCTTAAAAAAATATTTAATAAATAGCATCATATTTATCGAATCAACCACTTTTCCTACATTCTCTCTAACATACATTATCAATTGATTTATTTATTTGTTGAAGGCAGCCTTTAATGCTAGAGATGCCTTTAAAATTTTATTTTTTGCTTGAAGGCAGCTATAGATATGTATAAATTTTTCCTTTAAAAGAATAGAAAGGGCTTAGAGGAAGCAAAATTAATACATTATGGATGCTCTAAGTAATCATGATCTCTGCGGCACATAACATTAGGTGCTAATCAGATGTTGTTGTTGGGAGGGGATTCAGGGTACATGGATGTAACAACCCAGATTTCATAAAAAATTAAAAATGCGTTTTTGATGTGAATTGTTTGATTGTCTGATTTGTTTGCGGTGTTTGCATCCCCGATTTATCGATTAGTGATTATTTTTCCCCCCTCTTATCTCGTACCGGACAGAGACCGACCATTGCCCCCTGACACACGACCTTTGCGACACCGGGTTTCACCCGATCACCGTCGCGAAAACCGCACGTGACCAGCCATAACCAACGGAACGAAAAACCCCCGTTTAATAAGTAAACGGGATATTTTATAGCGCGTAGAAAGTGTTCTCGAAACGGTTCCAGCGCGAGGTGAACGCCTCCGGCTCGACGCGCTGATCGCGCAGTTCGAAGTTTTACCCGAATCGGAGGTCCTGCGGACCCCCGACGGTCAGAAACGTAAACATCACGCGCGCGAGAGAAAAACCGGGGATATTTTTGCAAACTGCCAGCCACCTGGGCTATATAAAGACCACCACACTCCCACCCATTTCTAGGGTTTCCCTAGCCACAAAATTGCAGCCACCCCTCAGATCTGCCTCCTAATTTGCCCAATAGCCCCAATTTTCGTCCAAACCCGAGCCTAGCCGCATCTGATCTGGACCGTCAGATGCGAGATCCGACGGCCCAGATCGCCCCTCATCCCCACCTTCTCTCTCCAGCCCATGGAAGTCTCCACCATGCCGCTCCACCGCGGCCAGTCCGCCGCCGCCTCCACGACCGCGCCGCCGCGGCCCTGCTCTGGTGAGCCCTTGGTCGTGCCTCCCTTCTCCTCCTATCCTTCACATCCTCCCTCTCTTCCCTGTAGGAGCGCCGCCGCCGCCATGGTTGGCCGGAGGCGAACCCGGCCCGACGCGCCGCCTGGAGCTCGTCCCGCCGCCCGCTAGTGCTGGATCCGGAGAGTCCCGCTGTCCTCCGCGGTTGCCATGCCTCCTAGGCCAGCCCTCGTCGCGCCGCCCCTCGCCGGAGGCCGCGACCTCGCCGACGGGATCCGCGAGACGCCACACACCCCGATCGAGACGAGGAGGCTCCCTCGTTGCTCGGTTGGGCCCCAATCGCCTCCCTGGGCCGGCCCAGCCCCAGCGGCCCACCATCTTTGCAAGGCCCAGCCCAGCACCGAACCGAGCCGCCAGATGGGTCGAGGCCCATGGTGAGGCCTCTGTTATTTTTTTTATTTTTTTATTTTTTCCCTCTGTGATTTTTTCTTCTAACTCCTTTATTGTTAGTATTTTATTCAATTTTGTGAGTAGATTTGCGGTAAATCTGTAGCTCGGATCACGATGCGCCAAAAAGGAAAATTGTTTAGAATTGTGTGTACTTCAGTTCATCTTTTGTGAGCATTTTGATTTGAGGCCATCTTGATATTGTTAATATGTGTTGAAGTGGGCATCAGGCTGTTAATTGCTATTATTTCCTGTTAGTGTGTTGCTGCTGTTATTTTATTGCAAGTTTGCATGAGGATTGTGACACATCCATGAGGCCTATTGCATTGATTCTTTTTGCATACTGTTAAGCATCATGTCTACTTCCATTATATGTATTGCATTGTCATGATATGCTTGCTGGTCATATAGTTATTGAGCTCCAAAGTTGCTATGCCACTGTTTTTGACAGCCACCTCTGTTTTTCTTTAAGTCTGTAACGACCCGATGCCATGTTGCATGCTTAATATCTTTTGATCTGTGATGCCTATTACCTTGATTCTTGTTTGTACCTGATCAACATCATGCCTACTCCATGCTCATATATTGCTATGTCATGTTGCTGCACTTTTTCATATAGTTTTTCTCATGTTTGTACAGCATAAAAATAATAGTTTCTGCCCTGTTTTCATTATTTTGACAAAGTCCTAGACCAGTAATGTTTTATTGCATTTTGCATGAGCTATAATTAATTGTTCATGATTCCTATTTGCATGATTTTTTTTGCAATGCCTTCCTTGTCATGTCTACTTTAATTGCATATCATTTGTGAGCATGTCATTCATTATCCTGTTTATTCATTGCTCTAAAGTGTGCTTCGTGATGTTGGCAGATTGTGCCCGTAACTTGTGTTGCTTGTATCTTTTTAACCGAAACTCCGTTTGGAGTGTTCTTTATATGTAACTTGATTAGTTTTTCGTGTACTTTGTGTTTATGCTATTGTTTTCTGTTGTTAACCAACCTAAAATTTGGTTTAGGACAGAACAGTACCAAATCTTTTAATTGTCGTGGGGTACTTAGTGTTATGCCATGTTTAGGATTGTGCCTCACTTAAATTGTCTAGCATAGATAGTTTATTTTATGCTTCACCTCTTGTTATGTTTGTGTGCTATTCCATGCTTGAGTGATATGTCATGTTAACAACCTTTGTTGATCACCTGTAGCTAAACAACTTGAACCTTTCCAAATGTGCGGTATCGTCGTGTGTGATGTCTCGTGACGAGTACTCCACTTAACCTGTTAGTAACCGCTCTTGGCGTTAGGTGTGATGTCTCGTGTTGCCTTCTTGTTGATGCTTGCTCATGTTTGCTCCGTAGTAATAGATGTTTGTTCGTTGATTGCCTTTTCCAGTGTTTCCTTCTTGTGTGCTTCCGCGGGTACCTCTCGGAGACGATGCGAGCTTACGATCAACTACACCTTCGGAACCCGACTTATCAACAGGAAAGAACTATGCATTACTTATGATCCATTCTATTTCAACCAGCGGTTTGCATGCTAGTCTAGGATAAGTTCGATGTTTGATCCTACCACATGTTTTTAGCCTCTTTCAAACCGATACAGCCATGTCCCCTCCCAGCAAACCATGTATTGCTATGTTACTATTACTCGTTGCTCAGCCCCTGCTTAGTATGCATGCTTAGGATGCTACGATGTTACCCTGTTACTCCTTGGTTTGGGCTATCACATTATTATTATATTGTTGTTGATGATATGATTATTATAATGTTGATTATATTCGACGAAGGATGGAAGGTCTAGGCTATCCCGCCCCGACGCTTTGTTCCATCCGAGTCACCTAGGACTCGAGTTCCGGGTATTGGTTTTAAGACTGAGCGTGCCTAACCGCGTGTGGGATTTTATGGTGTCCCCTTTTCTTACCTACCTAGCTCCAAACATTTCTAGAGGTGGCCCAAGCTGATTTACAATTTGAAACCGTGTGTGTGCTTGGTTGGGCCCCCAGCAGTTTTCAAACAACTCGGGCTAGCGGAGACAGAGTTCCTCTGCTGGTCCACACTGGTGAGCTAGGGAAGTCCCCTGTTATATAGGTGAGACTAACCCCGACTTTAGCCATACGGAAGAGCCCGATCCGAGGGCGCGACCGGCTCTTGGATTGGATGTCGACTCCCCGGGGGCCACCCGGATTTGTGTGTTGTTAGTTAGAGGGACCTGTCGTTTCGGATCTCTCGGAACTAAATCATAAAATGGTTGCCTATGATGGGTAGCAACTGAGAGAGATGCGTGTGCGTGCCGAGCCTTGTAATGGGCAGTTGGTACACCCCTGCAGGGTTAAATCTTTTCGAGAAGCCATGCCCACGGTTATGGACGACTTGAGACCTACTCCTTGTTCATAGACAACAAAAACTGAGATAATCTTAACAACTTGATCAATGTGTGTGTGCCTTGACTGCTTCTTCTTCGTCGGGATGCGAAGAGGAGGACCAGGATAGGATAGGTGTTATGTTTGCGTAAATAGTTGATAGCAAGACTTGTGGGAGGCGATTCCTCATCGAATGCTTGGCTTCTTATCTTACCTCTAGATCGTTAACCACTTCATAAATGCTAGTGCCGCAGCAACCTCACCACTTACCCCATCCGTACCGTAAACTACTAGTTGTCCTAGAATGACGAGTGATGAAGTCCTTGCTGGGTCAGTTGACCACTACAGTTGGATGCTGAGTACTTCTGTACTCATGATACTACCCCCAAACTCTTTTCAGGATTCCCGGTCGACAACAGGTATGGCGATCGACGTTTCACGTGGAGACTCGACGGCGACTAGTTAGGCGGATCCCGGCGGAGGGCCTGGACCCGTGTGGTTATGGGGATCGATGTTTTTCTCTTTGCCAGTAGGCATTTGATTGTAGTCTGTACTCAGACATATACCTTCCGCTGATGTATTGTAATTAAGTCAGTTGTATGCCGATTGTATGAGATGTTGTATTCTTGTATCTGTAATGTTGTGATATCATGTTGGAAATCCGGGGCATATTGCTATGTCATATGTCGCGGTGGAACCGATATGTGCTTCGTCCGCGGATCTGGATGGAAACATCTAGATCTTGAACAGTACCGCATATCGGGCCTTACAATCGAGTACCCTAAAAAATGGCAAATGTTGGTGCTACCTCTACGTTTGGGGGGGGTCGAAGTCTTTTCCTAAGATTTACCCTAATCATAGAGAGCGAACGTTCAAAAATTTGCACCCTAACGCGACTGGCTTTCAACCCTAGACTCGTTTTTGCATGGATGTCGGTGTAATAAACCGGTTAGCCACATTCTCTATAGGGATAGTTCACGGTAGAATTATACGCGCGCAAACTCTACATTAAGCAAATACAAAAGCTTTAGCGCAATGGAGGGACGTGGCTTCTAAGTCTGGGAGATCTAGGTTCTTCAAGTCCCACTCACTAGTGGACAGACCCCCATATTGTCCCGGTTCAAATGGGCCTTCGGTCCAGGTTCAATACCCGGGACCAATAACTCGGGACCAATGCTGGTCCCGGTTGGCCCACGAACCGGGACCAAAGAGGGGGGAGGGGTCATTGGTCCCGGTTGATAGGAAGAACCGGGATCGGGCCTCCATATTTTTTTATTTTTTTTATTTTTATTTTTATTATTTATTATTTATTATTTATTATTTATTATTATGGTTAATCTCAGATCAAATTGACCTTCGTGGTCAAACTTCCCCAAGGGTCACCCATCCTCACACTACTCCAGCCCCAGCACGCTTAACTTCTCAGTTCCATTCAACACCTACCCCAACTCGCTTAACAGACAGTTGTTGATATATGTATCATATCGATCATATTAAACCTTGTTGATGTCTAGGACCTTGTTGATGTCTACGTTGTGATGAAATTTAAAAAAAATTGAAACTTCCCGATCGGTTACCTATTATATTTTAAATGTTTTTAAATTATTTTTTTGAAAAAATATATTTCTTTTTAATTTTGGAAACACATTTTCCATTTTCCGAGTGACAAAAGTAGGGGTTTTTTGTGAAGGATCTACCAAATATTTCATGTCAACTTGAACCATTTTATTTTTGTAAAATATTAGACCATGTGTTATTTACAATTGACCAAAGTTTCCATGTAATATGGTTTTTATATACCTCTTCTGAAAAAGACAAATTTCCGCAGATTCAGCTAGAACGGGGTCAAATTTGAACTACATGTGCTTGATAGTCTGCTCTTTATTTTTTGAAAACATCATTTCTAGATACACAAGTAGTCATTTCATCAGGGATCCACCAAGACTTTTGTAAGATTCCACCCTATCTATTACCGGTCATGCCCTCCGTTTTGACTACTTTTTGAAATCGACAAAAATAATTCAAAAAAATTAAAAAAATTGTGAAACCTTCGCGTTGCATCCTAATTTATGTCTTAGTAACCATAAAAAACAAAAAACTTGGAATAAGGCAAATATCTTATAAAAGTCTTTTTAAAATGAGCTATCGAGTATGAAGATTCATGACTTTCAAGCCAAATGACCGATGTTACAGCTAGATTGAAAGGATAGTTTTCCCAAATGATCTCATATTTTGCACATGTGTGTATATTATACTAGCCAACAAGTTTGCCAAAAGAAGTTTTTATTTTCTTTGCACAAAAAATCCATTTTCCATTTTCCGAGTGACAAAAGTAGGGGTTTTTTGTGAAGGATCTACCAAATATTTGATGTCAACTTGAACCACTTTATTTTTGTAAAATATTAAACCATGTGTTATTTACAATTGACCAAAGTTTCCATGTAATATGGTTTTTATATACCTCTTCTGAAAAAGACAAATTTCCGCAGATTCAGCTAGAACGGAGTCAAATTCGAACTACATGTGCTTGATAGTCTGCTCTTTATTTTTTGAAAAAATCATTTCTAGATACACAAGTAGTCATTTCATCAGGGATCCACCAAGACTTTTGTAAGATTCCACCCTATCTATTACCGGTCATGCCCTCCGTTTTGACTACTTTTTGAAATCGACAAAAATAATTCAAAAAAAATAAAAAAATTGTAAAACCTTCGCGTTGCATCCTAATTTATGTCTTAGTAACCATAAAAAACAACAAACTTGGAATAAGGCAAATATCTTATAAAAGTCTTTTTAAAATGAGCTATCGAGTATGAAGATTCATGACTTTCAAGCCAAATGACCGATGTTACAGCTAGTTTGAAAGGATAGTTTTCCCAAATGATATCATATTTTGCACATGTGTGTATATTATACTAGCCAACAAGTTTGCCAAAGGAAGTTTTTATTTTCTTTGCACGAAAAATCCATTTTCCATATTCCGAGCGACAAAAGTAGGGGTTTTTTGTGAAGGATCTACCAAATATTTGATGTCAACTTGAACCACTTTATTTTTGTAAAATATTAGACCATGTGTTATTTACAATTGACCAAAGTTTCCATGTAATATGGTTTTTATATACCTCTTCTGAAAAAAACAAATTTCCGCAGATTCAGTTGGAACGGGGTCAAATTTGAACTACATGTGCTTGATAGTATGCTCTTTATTTTTTGAAAAAATCATTTCTAGATACACAAGTAGTAATTTCATCAGGGATCCACCAAGACTTTTGTAAGATTCCACCCTTTCTATTACCGGTCATGCCCTCCGTTTTGACTACTTTTTGAAATCGAAAAAAATAATTCAAAAAAAATAAAAAAATTGTAGAACCTTCGCGTGCATCCTAATTTATGTCTTAGTAACCATACAAAACAAAAAACTTGGAATAAGGAAAATATCATATAAAAGTCTTTTTAAAATGAGCTATCGAGTATGCAGATTCATGACTTTCATGCCAAATGACCGATGTTACAGCTAGTTTGAAAGGATAGTTTTCCCAAATGATCTCATATTTTGCACATGTGTGTATATTATACTAGCCAACAAGTTTGGCAAAGGAAGTTTTTATTTTCTTTGCACGAAAAATCCATTTTCCATTTTCCGAGTGACAAAAGTAGGGGTTTTTTGTGAAGGATCTACCAAATATTTGATGTCAAGTTGAACCACTTTATTTTTGTAAAATATTAGACCATGTGTTATTTACAATTGACCAAAGTTTCCATGTAATATGGTTTTTATATAGCTCTTCTGAAAAAGACAAATTTCCGCAGATTCAGCTGGAACGGGGTCAAATTTGAACTACATGTGCTTGATAGTCTGCTCTTTATTTTTTGAAAAAATCATTTCTAGATACACAAGTAGTCATTTCATCAGGGATCCACCAAGACTTTTGTAAGATTCCACCCCTATCTATTACCGGTCATGCCCTCCGTTTTGACTACTTTTTGAAATCGACAAAAATAATTCAAAAAAATAAAAAAATTGTAAAACCTTCGAGTTGCATCCTAATTTATGTCTTAGTAAACATACAAAACAACAAACTTGGAATAAGGCAAATATCTTATAAAAGTCTTTTTAAAATGAGCTATCGAGTATGAAGATTCATGACTTTCAAGCCAAATGACCGATGTTACTACTAGTTTGAAAGGATAGTTTTCCCAAATGATCTCATATTTTGCACATGTGTGTATATTATACTAGCCAACAAGTTTGCCAAAGGAAGTTTTTATTTTCTTTGCACAAAAAATCCATTTTCAATTTTCCGAGTGACAAAAGTAGGGGTTTTTTGTGAAGGATCTACCAAATATTTGATGTCAACTTGAACCACTTTATTTTTGTAAAATATTAGACCATGTGTTATTTAAAATTTACCAAAGTTTCCATGTAATATGGTTTTTATACACCTCTTCTGAAAAAGACAAATTTCCGCAGATTCAGCTAGAACGGGGTCAAATTTGAACTACATGTGCTTGATAGTTTGCTCTTTATTTTTTGAAAAAATCATTTCTAGATACACAAGTAGTCATTTCATCAGGGATCCACCAAGACTTTTGTAAGATTCCACCCTATCTATTACCGGTCATGCCCTCCGTTTTGACTACTTTTTGAAATAGACAAAAATAATTCAAAAAAAATAAAAAAATTGTAAAACCTTCGCGTTGCATCCTAATTTATGTCTTAGTAACCATAAAAAACAACAAACTTGGAATAAGGCAAATATCTTATAAAAGTCTTTTTAAAATGAGCTATCGAGTATGAAGATTCATGACTTTCAAGCCAAATGACCGATGTTACAGCTAGTTTGAAAGGATAGTTTTCCCAAATGATCTCATATTTTGCACATGTGTGTATATTATACTAGCCAACAAGTTTGCCAAAGGAAGTTTTTATTTTCTTTGCACGAAAAATCCATTTTCCATTTTCCGAGTGAAAAAACTAGGGGTTTTTTGTGAAGGATCTACCAAATATTTGATGTCAACTTGAACCACTTTATTTTTGTAAAATATTAGACCATGTGTTATTTACAATTGACCAAAGTTTCCATGTAATATGGTTTTTATATACCTCTTCTGAAAACGACAAATTTCCGCAGATTCAGCTAGAACGGGGTCAAATTTGAACTACATGTGCTTGATAGTCTGCTCTTTATATTTTGAAAACATCATTTCTAGATACACAAGTAGTCATTTCATCAGGGATCCACCAAGACTTTTGGAAGATTCCACCCTATCTATTACCGGTCATGCCCTCCGTTTTGACTACTTTTTGAAATCGACAAAAATAATTCAAAAAAATTAAAAAAATTGTGAAACCTTCGCGTTGCATCCTAATTTATGTCTTAGTAACCATAAAAAACAAAAAACTTGGAATAAGGCAAATATCTTATAAAAGTCTTTTTAAAATGAGCTATCGAGTATGAAGATTCATGACTTTCAAGCCAAATGACCGATGTTACTGCTAGTTTTAAAGGATAGTTTTCCCAAATGATCTCATATTTTGCACATGTGTGTATATTATACTAGCCAACAAGTTTGCCAAAGGAAGTTTTTATTTTCTTTGCACGAAAAATACATTTTCCATTTTCCGAGTGACAAAAGTAGGGGTTTTTTGTGAAGGATCTACCAAATATTTGATGTCAACTTGAACCACTTTATTTTTGTAAAATATTAGACCATGTGTTATTTACAATTGACCAAAGTTTCCATGTAATATGGTTTGTAGAATGACGAGTGATGAAGTCCTTGCTGGGTCAGTTGACCACTACAGTTGGATGCTGAGTACTTCTGTACTCATGATACTACCCCCAAACTCTTTTCAGGATTCCCGGTCGACAACAGGTATGGCGATCGACGTTTCACGTGGAGACTCGACGGCGACTAGTTAGGCGGATCCCGGCGGAGGGCCTGGACCCGTGTGGTTATGGGGATCGATGTTTTTCTCTTTGCCAGTAGGCATTTGATTGTAGTCTGTACTCAGACATATACCTTCCGCTGATGTATTGTAATTAAGTCAGTTGTATGCCGATTGTATGAGATGTTGTATTCTTGTATCTGTAATGTTGTGATATCATGTTGGAAATCCGGGGCATATTGCTATGTCATATGTCGCGGTGGAACCGATATGTGCTTCGTCTGCGGATCTGGATGGAAACATCTAGATCTTGAACAGTACCGCATATCGGGCCTTACAATCGAGTACCCTAAAAAATGGCAAATGTTGGTGCTACCTCTACGTTTGGGGGGGGTCGAAGTCTTTTCCTAAGATTTACCCTAATCATAGAGAGCGAACGTTCAAAAATTTGCACCCTAACGCGACTGGCTTTCAACCCTAGACTCGTTTTTGCATGGATGTCGGTGTAATAAACCGGTTAGCCACATTCTCTATAGGGATAGTTCACGGTAGAATTATACGCGCGCAAACTCTACATTAAGCAAATACAAAAGCTTTAGCGCAATGGAGGGACGTGGCTTCTAAGTCTGGGAGATCTAGGTTCTTCAAGTCCCACTCACTAGTGGACAGACCCCCATATTGTCCCGGTTCAAATGGGCCTTCGGTCCAGGTTCAACACCCGGGACCAATAACTCGGGACCAATGCTGGTCCCGGTTGGCCCACGAACCGGGACCAAAGAGGGGGGAGGGGTCATTGGTCCCGGTTGATAGGAAGAACCGGGATCGGGCCTCCATATTTTTTTATTTTTTTTATTTTTATTTTTATTATTTATTATTTATTATTTATTATTTATTATTATGGTTAATCTCAGATCAAATTGACCTTCGTGGTCAAACTTCCTCAAGGGTCACCCATCCTCACACTACTCCAGCCCCAGCACGCTTAACTTCTCAGTTCCATTCAACACCTACCCCAACTCGCTTAACAGACACTTGTTGATATATGTATCATATCGATCATATTAAACCTTGTTGATGTCTAGGACCTTGTTGATGTCTACGTTGTGATGAAATTTAAAAAAAATTGAAACTTCCCGATCGGTTACCTATTATATTTTAAATGTTTTTAAATTATTTTTTTGAAAAAATATATTTCTTTTTAATTTTGGAAACACATTTTCCATTTTCCGAGTGACAAAAGTAGGGGTTTTTTGTGAAGGATCTACCAAATATTTCATGTCAACTTGAACCATTTTATTTTTGTAAAATATTAGACCATGTGTTATTTACAATTGACCAAAGTTTCCATGTAATATGGTTTTTATATACCTCTTCTGAAAAAGACAAATTTCCGCAGATTCAGCTAGAACGGGGTCAAATTTGAACTACATGTGCTTGATAGTCTGCTCTTTATTTTTTGAAAACATCATTTCTAGATACACAAGTAGTCATTTCATCAGGGATCCACCAAGACTTTTGTAAGATTCCACCCTTTCTATTACCGGTCATGCCCTCCGTTTTGACTACTTTTTGAAATCGACAAAAATAATTCAAAAAAATTAAAAAAATTGTGAAACCTTCGCGTTGCATCCTAATTTATGTCTTAGTAACCATAAAAAACAAAAAACTTGGAATAAGGCAAATATCTTATAAAAGTCTTTTTAAAATGAGCTATCGAGTATGAAGATTCATGACTTTCAAGCCAAATGACCGATGTTACTGCTAGTTTTAAAGGATAGTTTTCCCAAATGATCTCATATTTTGCACATGTGTGTATATTATACTAGCCAACAAGTTTGCCAAAGGAAGTTTTTATTTTCTTTGCACGAAAAATCCATTTTCCATTTTCCGAGTGACAAAAGTAGGGGTTTTTTGTGAAGGATCTACCAAATATTTGATGTCAACTTGAACCACTTTATTTTTGTAAAATATTAGACCATGTGTTATTTACAATTGACCAAAGTTTCCATGTAATATGGTTTTTATATACCTCTTCTGAAAAAGAAAAAATTTCCGCCGATTCAGCTAGAACGGGGTCAAATTTGAACTACATGTGCTTGATAGTCTGCTCTTTATTTTTTGAATAAATCATTTCTAGATACACAAGTAGTCATTTCATCAGGGATCCACCAAGACTTTTGTAAGATTCCACCCTATCTATTACCGGTCATGCCCTCCGTTTTGACTACTTTTTGAAATCGACAAAAATAATTCAAAAAAAATAAAAAAATTGTAAAACCTTCGCGTTGCATCCTAATTTATGTCTTAGTAACCATAAAAAACAACAAACTTGGAATAAGGCAAATATCTTATAAAAGTCTTTTTAAAATGAGCTATCGAGTATGAAGATTCATGACTTTCAAGCCAAATGACCGATGTTACAGCTAGTTTGAAAGGATAGTTTTCCCAAATGATCTCATATTTTGCACATGTGTGTATATTATACTAGCCAACAAGTTTGCCAAAGGAAGTTTTTATTTTCTTTGCACGAAAAATCCATTTTCCATTTTCCGAGTGACAAAAGTAGGGGTTTTTTGTGAAGGATCTACCAAATATTTGATGTCAACTTGAACCACTTTATTTTTGTAAAATATTAGACCATGTGTTATTTACAATTGACCAAAGTTTCCATGTAATATGGTTTTTATATACCTCTTCTGAAAACGACAAATTTCCGCAGATTCAGCTAGAACGGGGTCAAATTTGAACTACATGTGCTTGATAGTCTGCTTTTTATTTTTTGAAAAAATCATTTCTAGATACACAAGTAGTCATTTCATCAGGGATCCACCAAGACTTTTGTAAGATTCCACCCTATCTATTACCGGTCATGCCCTCCGTTTTGACTACTTTTTGAAATCGACAAAAATAATTCAAAAAAAATAAAAAAATTGTAAAACCTTCGCGTTGCATCCTAATTTATGTCTTAGTAACCATAAAAAACAACAAACTTGGAATAAGGCAAATATCTTATAAAAGTCTTTTTAAAATGAGCTATCGAGTATGAAGATTCATGACTTTCAAGCCAAATGACCGATGTTACAGCTAGTTTGAAAGGATAGTTTTCCCAAATGATCTCATATTTTTCACATGTGTGTATATTATACTAGCCAACAAGTTTGCCAAAGAAAGTTTTTATTTTCTTTGCACGAAAAATCCATTTTCCATTTTCCGAGTGACAAAAGTTGGGGTTTTTTGTGAAGGATCTACCAAATATTTGATGTCAACTTGAACCACTTTATTTTTGTAAAATATTAGACCATGTGTTATTTACAATTGACCAAAGTTTCCATGTAATGTGGTTTTTATATACCTCTTCTGAAAAAGACAAATTTCCGCAGCTTCAGCTGGAACGGGGTCAAATTTGAACTACATGTGCTTGATAGTATGCTCTTTATTTTTTGAAAAAATCATTTCTAGATACACAAGTAGTAATTTCATCAGGGATCCACGGAGACTTTTGTAAGATTCCACCCCTATCTATTACCGGTCATGGCCTCCGTTTTGACTACTTTTTGAAATCGACAAAAATAATTCAAAAAAAATAAAAAAATTGTAAAACCTTCGCGTTGCATCCTAATTTATGTCTTAGTAACCATACAAAACAACGAACTTGGAACAAGGAAAATATCTTATAAAAGTCTTTTTAAAATGAGCTATCGAGTATGAAGATTCATGACTTTCAAGCCAAATGACCGATGTTACAGCTAGTTTGAAAGGATAATTTTCCCAAATGATCTCATATTTTGCACATGTGTGTATATTATACTAGCCAACAAGTTTGCCAAAGGAAGTTTTTATTTTCTTTGCACGAAAAATCCATTTTCCATTTTCCGAGTGAGAAAAGTAGGGGTTTTTTGTGAAGGATCTACCAAATATTTGATGTCAAATTGAACCACTTTATTTTTGTAAAATATTAGACCATGTGTTATTTACAATTGACCAAAGTTTCCATGTAATATGGTTTTTATATCGCTCTTCTGAAAAAGACAAATTTCCGCAGATTCAGCTGGAACGGGGTCAAATTTGAACTACATGTGCTTGATAGTTTGCTCTTTATTTTTTGAAAAAATCATTTCTAGATACACAAGGAGTCATTTCATCAGGGATCCACCAAGACTTTTGTAAGATTCCACCCCTATCTATTACCGGTCATGCCCTCCGTTTTGACTACTTTTTGAAATCGACAAAAATAATTCAAAAAAATAAAAAAATTGTAAAACCTTCGAGTTGCATCCTAATATATGTCTTAGTAACCATACAAAACAACAAACTTGGAATAAGGCAAATATCTTATAAAAGTCTTTTTAAAATGAGCTATCGAGTATGAAGATTCATGACTTTCAAGCCAAATGACCGATGTTATAGCTAGTTTGAAAGGATAGTTTTCCCAAATGATCTCATATTTTTCACATGTGTGTATATTATACTATCCAACAAGTTTGCCAAAGGAAGTTTTATTTTCTTTGCACGAAAAATCCATTTTCCATTTTCCGAGTGACAAAAGTAGGGGTTTTTTGTGAAGGATCTACCAAATATTTGATGTCAACTTGAACCACTTTAATTTTGTAAAATATTTGACCATGTGTTATTTACAATTGACCAAAGTTTCCATGTAATATGGTTTTTATATACCTCTTCTGAAAAAGACAAATTTCCGCAGATTCAGCTCGAACGGGGTCAAATTTGAACTACATGTGCTTGATAGTTTGCTCTTTATTTTTTGATGTCTATGTTGTGATGAAATTAAAAAAAATTGAAACTTCCCGATCGGTTACCTATTATATTTTAAAATCAGTGTTTTGTTTTGAAATCTTTGTATTATTAAACTAAAATTATACAAAAACAAAAAGAATAGCAAATTTATTATAAGAGGTAGACAGAGGAATCCTCCCAAGGAGGGTGATATATATCTCCTTGAGCATGCGGGAAATTATACAAAAACAAAAAATATAGAAAATTTATTATAAGAGGTAGACAGAGGAATCCTCCCAAGGAGGGTGATATCTATCTCCTTGAGCATGCGGGAGGGTGACATCTGCCTCTATCGGCTTCAACAGACACAAGTCCTTCTGGACCAGAAGAACCTATGCCTCTTCAAACTGATAGAGGTGGAAGGTCAGCCTCCTGCCTGCTTAAAGAGATACACAGCACCCCCCTCGGGTTGAATTCCTCGGTATACACCTTTAATAAGCTTGATATGCTACAGTAAGTGCTGGACTGACCGTGCTTATAAACAACTCTAACCCACCTTCGGTTAGCGAGGTGGGACTAATTATATACTATTGGTCCCGGTTGGTGGCTCCAACCGGGACTAAAGGTCCTTTTTTTCCATTT
This sequence comes from Bromus sterilis, assembly GCA_950022295.1. Classification (NCBI taxonomy): domain Eukaryota; kingdom Viridiplantae; phylum Streptophyta; class Magnoliopsida; order Poales; family Poaceae; genus Bromus; species Bromus sterilis. The sequence continues at coordinate 301,206,844 of OX465595.1, forward strand.
GGTATTACTGCAAAGTACTAATTATAGACTATTGGTCCCGGTTGATAGCTCCAACCGGGACCAATGCCTCGCAGTGTGGTCGCCAGAGCATTAGTCCCGGTTATTGGCACAAACCGGGACCGTTGCCCCAGTTGAACCGGGACCGTTGCCCAATACAGACGAACCGGGACCGTTGCGAGGCATCGGTCCCGGTTCTGAAATGAACCGGGAGCGATGCCTTTTTTGGGCTGGACGAAAGGGTGGTCTCTCCACTAGTGACTTCTCCCTCCTTTTTTGTAAGAATGGAAAAATACGTACAACAATTATAGATGGCATGGAAAATTCCACTTTTTTTTGCTTACTTACTGCAGAGATAGCAAATATGCAAAAATAAATGTAGGTCGGATGGAAACTCTCACTTCTTACTTTTTTTGGGATGAGAAATTATGCACAAAATATAGATAGCATGGTAAAATATAGGTAGCATGCAAATTTACTATGGACATGGAAATTTTAGTGTGTTGGACCATGCCAAATTGTTTTTCATAGTATGGTAAATTTAGTTTTTAAAATATGGCAAATTAAATTTTACACCATAACAAATTTAGTTTTGGGACATAGCAAATTTTTTTCTCATAGCATGGTTAGTTTAGTTTACAATCATGGAAAATTTAGTTTTCATAACATTAAAATTTTAGTTTTAAATCATGACAAATCTATTTGCATAGAATGGCAATTTGGTTTAAAATCATGGCAAATATAATTTTAGACCTTGTCAAATTTAGTTTCTTTAGCATGATAAGTTTTTTTACCATGACAAATTTGGTCCTTTTAGCATGGCAAAATTATTTTTTAATGATGGGAATTTAGAAAAACTAGTTTTTATTAACACAAAATGTCATGACAAATTTGTCATTATACCTTTTCTAGGCCACCTATCAAGTTGTAATCACATGGAAAATTGGTAATTGTTATACTTTTCTCATTTTAGATATAATAGTTTCTTAGAGTATAATATAAAAAAATCACAATATAAAGCATGACAATTGCTTGTTCTTTGTTTATCTTTTTATTTTTTCTTTGTCATCGTCATTTTTAATTAATTATCTAATTGGGTCAATCTGCTTCGGTCTTCTTCATCGGCCAATCGAGGGTCGGGCTAAAGACCCGCTGGAGCGGACATTCGAATCGTTTGATCGACAACTTGGAACCAATTATGCGTTTTCTCTAGCCTCCTCCGAGCGCGCAACCAGTCGCTCTAAATTGACGTCCAAGATTTGAGCATAAGATTAATTTTTTCTGGTAATCTAAGGGCATTTCCATCATTGATCTTTAAGTGGGACACATTATTCGTTTATGGATTGGTTCAGACTCGTCCACAAACATTGATATGTAAGCCAGACATCTAATCCTTGTTGTGAATGTTTAACCTAATTTTAATAAAAATCCATAAATTTCAGATATATTTTTATTAATCTAGACAATTCATTTTAGTTTAATAATTTACATAAACAAATAATATTTTATTTATTCAACTAATAAAGTTAGATAAAAATATATAAAACTAATATAGTCATCGTCGATCTCCTTACCGACGCCTCCACATCTATTTCCTCGATCGGATAATCGTCGAACTCCAGATCGACAAAGAGTTTCCCCCACTCCGTACGTGAAGTTAGCGGCAGTTTGCTTCCACCTCACACTCCAAATGGATGGAGTAATTGATTGTGTACTGCTACGTTGTGATCGGATCATCGGATCTGCCAACTGCTTCGCCTCCCCTCCATAGTCGAGGGGCAACCCAATGATAAAATGAGCGATGTGCTAGTCCTCAAGGTCCGCTAGGAGCTCACATCAGCGCGCATGATTCAACTCCTCCTTATGCGTCGGCGCATCCTGCTCAGCAGTGCGCACGACACACCGATCCTCCATCTTCGCTGATCTTCCCGTCGTGCGTCAACGTTAGAATCTTGTTGGTGATGACCCAATGGCGGAACATGGCTATCGTCTTGGTTGTGGATTTGAGAGTGGAGGTGAGGATTTTCTCGTAGTCCCGCTTAAATAGATGCGAGAAGGAGAATGGGCGGGAAACTGGCTTCAGCGCGGCCGAAGTAGGCTTCTCGTGGTCGCGTTCACATTAAACCGGCGCATCACTTCGGCGACATTCCATCGCGTCTCTCTAGCATTGCAAAGGCGCGGAGAACAGGGCTAGGATCAATATTGAATCAGCGTCGTCCTTCTGCGTTGTCCCATCTCGTCTCTCCGAAATTTAATGCACCGTGCGGAGAACGAAGTTCAGACTGGTATTGAACTAGCTCGTCCCTTTGAAGTCGTCCAGTCGCGTCTCTCGGGCATTTAATGTAAGTGTGGATGGAGCTCTCACCGGCATCAAATTCACGGCAACCACTTCGCGTGGGGAGAGAGTTTTTGGTGGGGAAAGTTTCAGGTGGGGTTGGGGTTGAACGCGAACATGACGGCGGTTCGGACGGACGCTCACAATGCCCCTTCCCTCGGATGCATCCAATTTAACGAAAAAACAGACACGCAAACAGATTCGGCAACAAATAAAAATCCGCATTAAATGATAAAATATGTTTAAACGGTTGCAGGAGCTTTATGAATCCTTGTTGGAGCTGCCTTAAGAAAGTGATTGATTGAAGATGAAATATTAAGATGTTCGTTCAAAGTAATAACCAGCAAGCAAAATTTGCCAGACAAGACATGTACCTACGGTACCAGCATGAGCATTTTTACTACAAAAAATAGCCTTTCTTGTATAGTCAGAGTAGCTAATTTGCAGTGATGATTATCTTATAGTTTTATTTGTAGTGATGTATATCTAACACTGACATATACCTACAATCTCATCTAAGAGTCATACTAAATTAGTTTCTGCAAGCACGGCATGGCACAGGATGGCATGGATTATTAGCATGACGCTGAAGCTCAGTAGGTGCTCCTCCATGAATGGTGAATGAGGGTCGGGACTGAGACAGGGCTCATGCCATATGGCAGACAATTAATCACCAGCACCATCTGGATGATGCATTACATGTGTACTTGTGTTTTGAGTTTTCTTTTCTTTTTTCTCCATACGGATTTCTTTATCAAACCGTAACGGAAAACAAAAAACCAAAATAGCATCTAGGTGCAAGAGTTTAAAATGGACCATCAGGACCCAGATAATACAATCCTTACTAAGCAAACTACTCCCTTCGTAAAGAAACATAAAAAATATTAAATTACTAAAGTAGTGATCTAAATATTTACTTTAGTGATCTAAATATTTTTATGAAGGGAATACTTACGCATGCATCGATAATAAAAACTATGTCAATTAATAAAAATATAGTTTAGATCTGAAACAGTAATAACACAAAGCTAAAGCATCTATGGCCGGGCTATTAAATATGTCAGGGCACACGATAGGTTACGGTTCGATCAAAATTACTCGATTCAGACAAACGCCTCATCCCGATTCTAAATTATTGAATTGCATGCATTAACTAACTCAACTAAAAGTCTAAACTGATGAAAAAGTTTAGGAAATTTACTTCAACATTCACTCTACGTCTTTTCCCTTTGGTCTATTGTGACACGTTTTTTTGGGAGCCACACTATTTCTGTTTAATTCTTGTGTTCGCCAGGATTTAATCTTAGGACCTTCTGCGCCGATACCATATTGAATTGCATGATTTTTCAACTCAACCAAAAGTTTGAACTGATGGAAAGGGCTAGGCAATTTACCTCAGCAGTCACCCTACGTCTTTTTCCCTTTGACCTATTGTGACGCATTTTTGTGTGGACCCGCAATATTTCTTTTTAATTCTTATGTTGGCCGGGATTTTAGCCTAGGATCTTCTGCGATGATACCATATTGAATTTCATGACTAGTCAACTCAACCAAAAGTCCGAACTAATGCAAAGGGCTAGGCAATTTACTTCAACACTCTCTCAACGTCTTTGCCCTTGGCCTATTGTGACAAAAAAAATTGGGGAGCTACAATATTTCATTTTAGTTCTTACGTTGGCCTAGGACCTCCTGCGCCGATGGGTGGTCTTGATGATCACTTTGATCAGTAGCCGACCCTGATCCCGCTCCTCCAACCGCTGCCCATCCTCTCGTAGGCCCGGTTTTTGCTGCACATGAAGGAGAAAAATCAGCAGCGCAAGGCGGCCACTCGACACCTCTTCCATACTATGACACCCCTCCCGCTACCGCATCGGTTCCCGCCCACCGACGCCCTCTGAACCGCCCCCAGGCTGGCATCCCAGCCCCAACTACAAGGGCAATAATCCGGTCTACCTGCCGCCAAAGTAGGTCCCCGCATCTTGCTCTCCTGCGGCGCCGGTTCCTCCATTGTCGAATCCTCTACCACCTTCGTCTATCTCCGCTCCGGATCCTGCTACATGACGCCCCTCTCGTGATCCCTGAACTGGGTTGGTGCGGGTTTGGACCATGCCCTGCTCCGGTTCGTCTCCCTATGGTGCCCCCCCCTACATACACATGTGCTTGGACGCCCGGCCTTCGCCTCGCTCTCGGCACTCCTGGGTTCCCGCCCTGCATCGGCTGCATACGCTGCCTATTCGCAATTATACCAGGATTAGTGCTAACCGCAGTTATCCAAACGGTTTTTTACCCCTATTGCATGCGGGAATCGGAACCGTCGCCTTGCATTCAATTGCGATAGGGGGGCTATTCCACACGATAGCCAAAAACCGTTGCCTATGGACTAGTTCACGCAGACGCAAAAGATAATACAAACGTTTGAGATGACCTTTTCATCGCAAACACTTATCCACGAATGTCCGTATGAGATTATGATACTATAACACACGTTTAATCCAAAAATTACGTTTGTGTTCTGTTATACTATCCCAAACGCTGGTGTGTCAGGATTTGCGTGGGATAGCCGAAGCTATTCCATACAGTTTGCATATACTGCATGTTTGTGTTGTTCACACTGACCCAAACGTTTATGCAGAAATGCTTGTGTGGTTTCAGAATGAAATCCGAAACGTTCATTTTGATCAAACTGTGTGTGCTGTACGCTGAACATTACAAACGGTTGTGCACAAAATATGGTGTGGAATTAGGAATAAATCACCAACACTCATTTCTTATTAAACATGTGTGATGTACACATCTATCTATGACGAAATTATATGCAGAACCGTGTGCAATGCTCTAACTACAAAAAAAGGATTATTTAGCAATATATTTATCTGAAATATTTTATCCATTTTACAATTGTTGTAATAAGGAAATTTATAACAAAATGTTCCCACTAGGTATATATGTAAGACAATATATCTTTAATATTACTAAAATCACAGTACAACTAGCAAGTAGTTCACCCAGCCACAATGGAGAAGCACCAAATCTATGTTATAACAACCTTTGTAAAGTACAGTATTATAGTCTATAGATAGACAGATGAATCTCATCTGAGAAGCTGTCGAAGCGGAATGCAAAAATTGACCCTATAATAATGTTGAATGCCTGTGCGACTTTAGCCGAGCGACTATTGATGATTTCCCATGCATCGTACGCCCTCTTCAGGAATATTTCAATATTATAGCATGGGTGTTGTACAAAAATCTTTCTTGCCTCTTAACCATATATGTGGGTTGAGAGGTAATCATCGGTGAACTAGTTCGGAAAAGACCGCATGCAAAGATAGGCATAAATATCATTTCTCAGTATTGAAATTGTGTGCATATGAAAAAATATGGTAGGGAGGTAAATTAGTACCATCTTATAGCAAACTGAAGTCTTCTTCATTGTGCAGACAAAGAGTTTGGTCTCTTTCATGGCCAGTTTCTTTATCCTAATAATCTTTCTAAGTTAATTGACTTGGTTGATGGTCATGGTCACCTTGTTTCCCCAGATGCAAAATAGGTTGATAAGTGGATCTAAACCTCTTGTAAAAGGAGCTACAAGCAAGATGTAAAGTTAGACACCAAACGCTGTCATTTTTCCTTAGTTTGTACATTAATGAGTATAAGTCATTTAGACCAAGTGCATACCTCGATTGTAAGTCTCAAAGTCACCCATTTCTAACCTGCAACTACATGAAGTATGAAATGGTTAAGTAATGTAAGGATTGGGGGAAATCAAAGATAAGAGGTTCCTTCATACAAAATCAACTATACAATCGAACAGATTCAAGACATGGAAATTTCAGCTAAGTACCTAAGATCGGATCGAGCAAGCAATAGAACAATGCTACGAATATAATGCACAAAGAGAACATTCAAACTCATGAAAAAGATCACAAAGATCTAAGAATGAATAATGTGAAACTGAAAATTACTTCAAGATCACAATGCTCATAGTAGAGGTGATCAATGATGAAAGATTCGCTCATACAAACATAGTAGAGTGGTATCTCGCTTGCCCGTTAAGTGAAGCAAGACATAAATGTAGAGGTGATCAATGATGAAAGATTCGCTCATACAAACTAACCAATACAACCAACCCAGAAAAACATACAATCGAAAAGCTTCAAGACATGAAAAGTCGATCTAAGTTACTGTAACATAAGCATCACAATGCATGGTAGCATTTTATACTGTATGATTTCAATTGATGGAAATCATAGATGCAATCCAACCAAAAAATAATTTACAGATGAGATCAAAACAAAAATGGTGGGAGATGCAGGGCAAGAGCATCCCACGTGGAAAAGGTGAACTGAAGATAAATTAACTCTGCGGCATATCTAACTAAACATGATTTGGTAGACGGGCATACAGGATCGATGGAGGAGTAAGAGTGTCGGGGGTACAGTTCATGGACTCGGCATAATTAGCAAGAAGATTTCCAAGGAAGGAAGAGAGCTAGCCCATGGACTGGCTTGTAAAGAAGAAGGCCCAGAAGAAGGTATGACACGTATGCCAACCGACTCACCATATGAAGACCGACGCGCGAGATAAGGACATGCGCCAGAAGGAAGGAGTCCAAGCTGCCTTGGAGGACAAGACAAGTCATCGAAGAGATAGAATAGGACTCCACCTCGTTTGATAGTCAGTCTCATTATGGAAACCCTTGGGCTTCGCGTGTATATAAGCCGAGACTCTGGGACGTACTAGAGGCGAATCATATCTAGTATAGTTCTTGAGACACCGGCGAGACCTAGCGCCATTGTAATCGAGATATCCCACATATAATATAAGGAAGGCAGGAGTATGTCTTCACCTCATCGAGGGGCCGAACCTGGGTAAATCCCTGTGTTTCTGTCGTTCCAATCTACGTATCGACTCTCCACCGATCGACTCTCCGTCCTTACGAACTCGTACCTAACTCCCACAATCCAGTTCTCTATGAGGACATCTGGCGTGATTTCCCACGACAGTTGGCGCCCACTATGGGGCCTACGCACAAAGGTGTCGAGATCCAGGAGGGAACTTGACGCAACATGGAGATCGCCACCGATCGGACAGCCGGAAGACTGTGTAATCAGCTCCACGTCAACCTCGATGTCAAAAACTTGGGAACGGATCTCGTTTACGATATCCCTGTCGAGTCGGTTCTCCTCTCCATCAACCAAGACGGTGGATCTACGTCAGCATCGGCTCAGGTCCGCATGATCAACCACGAGGACCGATCCCTGGACGAAACCACCCGTGTTCGGACCGGCTTCGCCGAAGAAACCTCACACAAAACCGATCAACAAAAACTCCTCATCGTCGGCTCAAGTCAACGCAAGAAGACCCCGAACGACCGTGGTCATCTAGGACGACCCAAATAAATTTTTGTCGAAGGGACATGAATAATGCGCAGCGTGCCGTAACACTCTCGGTCTCTCACACCCTGGCGGTTCCCAGGTGGCTTAAGTGGTCCGAGAAAATAATAACTTGGAGAAGAAGAGATCACCCCCACGAGTCGACTCTCCAGGAAGCCTAGCCCTCGTGGTGGCACCCCTGGTCTACGGCTACACCATGTAGAAGGTCCTCATGGATAGAGGAAGCATCGTAAACATACTCTACTTCAAAACCTTCCAAGAGATGAGCCTGACTCGGAAACAAGTGCAACCGTCCTCTACGGTTTTCCATGGAATCGTCCCAGAAAAGACAGCTCATCCTTTAGGAAAGTGGCGTTCAAAAGAACCTCCAACTTTAGATCAGAGATATTGCATGTCGAGGTTGTGGACTTCAAAAGCCCCTACCACGCGTTGTTCAGAAGACCTGCCTACGCCAAGTTCATGGCACACCCATGTTACGTGTACCTCAAGATCAAGATGCCGGGTCCTTACGAAATAATTACCATCGACGGAAGCCGGGAAGTAGCCGCAGCCTACGAGAAAGAAGAAGCACCCCCTTGTAACTTCCCCCTCCCTACCCCTTCTCCTTATGTATAGTTGACACTTTCTTGTTTCCTTTAGTATAGAAGGTAGTGGGGGGTTCCCCTACTATCATGAACCCTTAATAAAAACGAGAAATAAGACGCCACGTACGCGGAACAAACGTGTGTGCAATTGGGACTTGAAGTCTACAAGGAAAGGGTAGATCCGACCGACCCAACATTAATCAAAAGGCCGACTCCCGACCCTGACCCTAAGTTCGAGCCGGCGGAAGATACCAAGAAAGTCGACTTTGTCCCAGGCGACTCCTCCAAACAATTCATCATTGGGACAGGGTTACCTGAAAAATAGGAAAGCGCACTCATCGAGTTCATCCATGAGAATCGTGACATCTTCACGTGGGAACACTTAGACATGCCAGGCGTCCCGAGAGAACTCGCTGAGCACCACCTTAACACTTACCCAAAGATGAAGCCAATCAAACAATTCCTCCGCCGCTTTAACGACGAGAGAACAGAAGCCATGGGAGAGGAAGTAGCCCGGATCCTAGCTGTCGGGTTCATCGTGGAAGTATTCCATCCAAATTGGCTAGCCAACTCGGTCCCCGTCCTCAAGAAAAACGGAACCTGGCGTATGTGCGTCGATTATACGGACCTCGACAAACCATGACCCAAGGATCCTTTCGCCCAACCGCGGATAGACCAAATCATCGACTCTACGGTGGGATGTGAACTCTTATGCTTCTTGGACGCATACTCTGGCTATCACCAGATAAAGATGGCCGTCGAAGACCAGGAAAGTACATCCTTCATTACACCCTTCAGGTCCTTCTGTTATACGTCAATGCCATTTGGTCTAAAAAACGCATGAGCCACATACAACCGCACCGTCCATAACTGCCTAAACGAACAGATCGGGCGCAAGGTTCACACGTACGACGACGACATTGTGATTAAGACCATGAAGGCTGACTCACTGGTCAAAGACTTAGAAGAAACATTTGCGAATCTCCACACCTACCAGATGAAACTGAACCCGACCAAATGCACCTTCGGAGTACCAACGGGAAGCTTCTGGGATACATCATATCAGAGAGGGGCATCGAGGCGAACCCGGAGAAGATAAACACCATCATGTCCTTATCAAAACCAACCTCCATTCGAGGCGTCCAGAGGATCACCGGGTGCATCGCCGCTCTCAGCTGGTTTATAAGCCAGCTCAGTGAAAAAGCTATACCCCTATACCGGCTCCTAAAGAAAACTGACACAATTGTCTTGGGGAAGGAGGCTCATGAAGCCCTGGAGGCCCTAAAGCTCCAGTTATCAAAGGCACCAGTCCTGGCAGCTCCAAGGCCGAAGGAGCCCATGTTACTTTATATCGCTGCAAACAGAAAAATTGTCAGCGCCGTTGTGGTAATCGAACGAAAGAAGGAAGGGAAAGAACAATTGATTCAGCGACCCGCCTACTATTTCAGAGAAGTACTGTCCATCTCCAAGCAGTGTTAGCCTCAGTGGTAGAAACTGGTCTTGGGAGTTTTCATGTCAAGTCGGAAGCTAAAACACTACTTCCAATAGCATCCTATTACGACCGTCAGTTCAACACCCCTGCGAGATATCATACAGAATATGGAAGCAACAGGACGGTTAACAAAGTGGGCCATAGAAGTAGGAGCCTATGACATAAAGTACGAGCCACGCATAGCCATCATATCGCAAGCGCTAGTCGACTTCATCAATGACTGGACGGAACAACAAATACCACCCGAAAAACAAACCACCAAATCCTGGACCCTGCACTTTGATGGAAGTCCGCAATTACAAGGAACTGGAGCTAGGGTGGTTATTACTTCTCCCCAAGGGGAACAATTCTTCTATGTACTCCAGTTATGTTTCCCCTGCACCAATAATGTAGCCGAGTACGAAGCACTATTGCACAACCTATGACTCGTCCGGGAGAAGAACATTACCAGGATACAGTGACTGGGAGACTCTGATTTAGTTGCCCAACATGTCTTCATAACTTGGATATACAGGGATCCGATGATGGCGGCTTATCGCCGAGAAGTATCGCGGCAGGCTGGTTTCTTCACAGGATACCAAGTTGACCACATAGAAAGAAATCTCAATGAGGCAGCCAAAGCCTTGTATCGGCTGGGGTCACAACAAAAGCGGATACCCCCTGACGTCTTCCTGGATATCCTGGATCACCCCTCAGTACGACTCCAAACTGAAGAAGAAATAGCGGTACCGGACCCAGAACATGCCCTGGTAGCGGCACTCCACGCAATTACGGAATGGGTCACACCATACCTGGACTAAAAAACCAGAAGAATACTACCAGATGATGAGTTTCTAGCTAGAAAAATTGCTAGGCGTAGCAAGTCTTTCGTAATTCACAAGGACAAACTACACCGACTCAGTCCCACATGTGTCTTCTAGCGGTGCGTCTCCCCAACAGAAGGGCGCGAAATACTTAATGAGATACATTCGGGCGACTGTGGACATCACGCCGGCTCTCGTTCCTTGGTGGCCAAAGCTTATGGACACGGTTTCTATTGGCCAGCGGCCCACACCGACGAAGAAGATATAGTGAAGAAATGTGATGGATGTCAACGTTATGCTCGACAAGACCACGTTCTGGCTCAAGAAACCCGGATGATACCAATAACATGGCCCTTTGCAGTATGGGGTTTGTACATGATAGGTCCCTTTAAGCGTTCCAAGAACAAGAAAACCCACCTTCTAGTGGCAGTTGACAAATTCACCCAATGGGTGGAAGTAGAGCCGGTCAGCAAATGTGACGCAAATACGACGTTGAAGTTCCTAAAGAAAACCATCTTCCGGTTTGGATATCCGCACATCATAAGCACCAAAAATGGAAGTAACTTGTCAAAAGTAGTCATGGAACAATTCTGCCAACAAGAACACATTCGGTTGGACCTGGCCTCCGTAGCACACTCGCAAACAAAGGGACAAGCGGAGCGCACAAACCAGGAACTACTCCGGGGAATAATACCCCGACTCCTCGTTCCGTTAGAACAATCTCCGGGCTGCTGGGAGGATGAACTTCCTTCAGTAATATGGAGTATCCGAACATCCACGAACTGATTGACGGGATATACGCTTTTCTTCCTTGTTTACGGAGCGGAAGCAATCCTACCAAGCGACATCAGACATGACTCACGCCGGGTCATGGCATATGTGGAGGCCGACAAAGAGAAAGAAAAACAAGACTCTCTTATTATTCTCGACGGAGAACGTGACATCACCGCATCCAAATCAGCAATTTATCAGCAAGACTTACGGCGATACCAAAGTCGAAGAATCAAAAGCCAAACTTTTCAAGAAGGAGACTTAGTGTCGCGACTCATACAAAAGAAGGAGGGAATGCATAAGCTATCCTCACCATGGGAAGGACCATTCATGGTAAGCAAGAACCTACACAACGGATCATACTATCTGGTAGATATAGGGGAGCCGTCCAAAGACAAAACGTCAGGGGAGGAGATGCCCCAACCATGGAACGTTGCTCAGCTTCGTCCCTACTACACGTAGTTCCGTTGGTAAAGACATCCAAACATATCCTATTCACCCTCACCTTTTCCCCCCTCCTTTTCTGTGAAATAATTATGGAGCTGACTCCTAAAGAGACAACTCTACTTATTTCTTCCCCCCATATCATAAAGTCGAGTTACGACACCTTTTTATTTTTTGTTCATGCAATTATTTTTTTCTCGACTCTGTCTATCACGACAAAACATTGCCTATAAGCTTGATGCATAATCGCACTTCTATGACCTGATGGTATCGACTTTTGATTCACTCAACATCGGCTCTACTCGAGGCCATTCTTGACCCTGAATCTAAGTCAGCATAGCAGCAGAATAAGTCATGCGACGCCGGCATACAGAGAAGTTTGACCTACGCACACATTATTTCTGGCCTTCTTCGTCGTAACCAGGCTCAAACCTCTCCACATTAATACCATCTGCTACAATAGACGCCTCTACACGAGTCGCCTTTACAACATTCTAATAGTCTTCCCTCTCGAACAGTCAACAATCGGCTCTTCTTGCTGGAACTCCTTCTACTAGCCGAGCCGGATCAACGGAGGGATACTATATCTTGCATAAATCCAGACCCCTCATAGCCCCTTGACGACAAGCCAACCTTTTTGAGGCTCGAATCCAGAACGGCACCTTCGACAACTCTTCCAACATCTTAGAAATAGCATGAGGAATTTTAGGTAAGCCTGAGGCATAAGAAATTGCCCGACACCCACCTGTATGGAGGTCTCAGACAACATTCATTACTTCCCTCAACTTGTTAGCTGGCGACTCGGCAACTATCGGGTCTTCTGGAGACATAAATATGAATATCTTCTCGAAACAGAAATCAAAATTATAAGCAATTGCCTACCAAAAATGGCCTTAACCAGTCTAGTAATGCTCTAACTTAGGGTAACGTCTTTGTCATCCCTATGTTTCAATCTGGCTTCCAATTGCTTAATACGTTCGTCCTTTGGGGGATAACCGACTTGGAGAGTTTTCAGCAGACTCACCATCTTTTTATGATGATCCATCAGCAAAGATATCCGCCTCTCAGCTTCTTTAAGTTGGCAAGCTTGATGGATGGCCCGTTGTTTCAGAGTCGCAATGGCGCCTCCAGAATTACCAAATATACTCTATATACAAAAGCTTTGGGGATTACACTCTTATGATTCGGCCCAACGATTTATATCATTATCCCGACTCATGGGGGCTACAATATTTACAATACGGTGCATAAGTTACCTCGTATTTTTGCTTCATCAAACCCAGGATGTCTCGTAGTTCATCCATCTGGCTCACAAGGTTGCTATACAGCACGGGGAAAGTCGACTCATCTCCTAAAGCAATGGACCTTTGACTTGAACCTGGCTCACCCTCTTTAGAAGAATGAGTCCTAGGTGCCGATGGACCCGGAGAATCTTGGTCGTTCACCTGCACCCTAAAAATAGGTAAAACACATAAGCATCATCCCCTCAAAGATGGTGAAGAAAAAACACATGGTTTATCATTTGACTATTTGATAATCTAAAGAATCATCGTCAGATAGATCCATGATGGGAGTTGACTTAGGCGGATTCACATCAATGGGAGGAGATAGATGACTGATACGTCTCAAACGTATCGATAAATTCTGCTCGTTCCATGCATGTTTTGTGTGATATTTCTATGATCTAGATACACTTTCATACACTTTTGATCATATTTGGACTAACCTACTAACTCAGTGCACCCCAGTACCAGTCCCTATTTTCTGTTGTTTTTCTATTTCAGTTTTTCCCCATATAAAAAGTGCTCCAAAAATCCGAGAAAAATCAGATAAAAAATCAGCATGTTGGAAGCTTCCCGAACCCCGAAGGAGGGCGAGGGGGCCGCCACCAGGTGCCCAAGTGGCCACCTGGCGCGGCCAGGGGCCTGTCCGCGCCAGCAGGGCGCCTGGACCCCTGGTGCCCCGCTGGCTGCCCCCTTCGCCTATTTATTCTTCGTCACGGGGAAACTCCGAAGACAGAACCCTATTTCGCAAACTCGCCTCTGTTCTTCCGCCGCCGCGCTTGCAAGATCGGGAGCACCGTAGGACCCTTCCCGGCCCCCTGCCGGAGGGAGGATCGACCTCCGGGAGCTTCTCCTCCACCATGGACGCTTCCCGGATGTGCCGTGTGTAGTTTCCTTTGGACCATGGGTCTGTGATGAGTAGCTATGTGATGCTCTCCTCCCTTCTTTGTTCTTCATGGTTTAGACCTCGTGAGCTTCCCAACATGATCGAGGCACATATGTAATTCTTCTACTATTGCTATGCTGAGTTTGATGGGATCTGATGGATTATGAGATTATGTTCAGATCGTGATAGAGTAATATATTTTGTTTTTATCTCTTATATTTTTTCCTAAGTAAGGCTTGCATGTTCTCCGTTGATTTTTAGTGCTTTGGCCAAGTAGTAGGTAGTGACTCCAAGAGGGAACGTTATGCTCGATTGTGGGTACATGCCCCCTGATGACACGCTTGAGTGACAGAAACATGAGTCTAGGGGATGTGCTGTCGCCACAAGGGGGAAAACAACGGTGCTTGTAACCGCGGTTGCAAGGATTGTTTACTTTACGCAAAGTTCTTTTTAATGCAATTGTCTGTTGCTTTGGGTTTACACTTTGGGTGGGGCTGGCAACTTAATACCAGCGAGATGTCCTAGATAGATATCTCAAGGTGGATGATTAGTAGTAGATGCAGATGGATTTTGGTCTACTTATTTTGGCGTACTTCCCATGCTTATGAGCCTCTTCCTTTTTTTGTAGCATGTTAGCATTGCGGTGCGTTTATAATCCTGTCAATTGCCCATCTATAATTTGTTTACCTCGCATAGAAGTTTTATCGTATTTTGGGAGAGAGACATCACTAGTGAACATCACGGGACCCCGGTCCATATTCTCATCACTGTTTACAAGCTTATTTCCTTTTCAGTATTTACTTTTAGTTGCTATCATTATCATTATCCCTTGTGTTTGATCCTTTGTAAACAACAAGACCGGAGACATTGACAACCTCTCTGAACTTCGTTGGGAGCAAAGTTATTTGTGTTGTGTGCAGGTCCAGGTCAAGGAAGCAACATTTATCGTAAACGGTGCCATTGTTTTCTTGCCACCTACTTATCATTGCCGGAGTCCTATGGGAGACAAACCCTATCCTCTACATAGGGGAAATTTGCTGCTATCCTACATCTCACCTTCCACTTGGGGTCACCAATGAAGGGCGATAAGCCATTATCACTTCCACGCCATCAATGACCCGGTAAAGTCACCTCATCTTGATGATCTAATTCTTCAGAGTCGGAAGATTCGACTCTTTGTCTTTTCACCGGCTCTCCCAGCTGAAAGAATGGAGAGCGTGATTAAAACCGAGTTGGGTGAATCCAAATAAAATAAAGAAAGATGAAAGAGCAGTACCCCCTCCTCAAAGAAATCTTCTAGTTGTTCAACATAACTGGCGTCCTTATGAAACTCAAAGTCATCATCGTCATAATCTGATGTAATGAAAGGCGCATCTGCTAAGGTCCACGGATCCGGCTCCTATACGAAATATAAACTCAATTAGCCGACTCCATTGTACGAAGCAAAGAATGACAAGACAACACGACTAAAACCAAATGGATCTCCAATATATTGATTTCATAAAGGATTAAAAAGAGAGCTATTTTACATCAAAAGGACTGAGAGACCAACATCCCAAGGAATCATCACTTCTACATGTGTGCTCTTGATAGGATGATTGGGACTACTACGCTCAGCGCCAGGAATCATCACAGACAAAGAAAAATCCCGAGTCTACTTGCGAGCATGCCATGGGATCGACTTGACATCCCCCAAAATCTCGCCCAGAGCCCGAGTAGCTATCACCACCTACTCGGCCTTGAACTCCTTCATCTGATGAAGAGACAGAGGAGTGATACGGTGAGGATAGTTCTCTCACTCCTCGTTGGTTACCCCAAGTGGAAGGTGAGATGTAGCGTAGCAGCAAATTTCCCTCGGTGAAGATACCAAGGTTTGTCTCTAATAGGACTCGCAGAAATACAAGAAGGTGCCAACAGTGCCAGAAATTAGCTTCTGGCTAGGGAGTTGACAGGACCTGCACACAGAAACAAATAACTTTGCTCCCAACGAGTATAGAGGAGTTGTCAATTCCTCCGGCCTTGCTGTTTACAAAGGATCAATGTAAGAGATAATAATAGTTGGAACTAAAAGTAAAGACTGAAAGTAAACTAAGGGTGTAAACAATAATGTGAAGATGGACCAGGGTCCCGTGATTTTCACTAGTGATGTCTCTCTCCCAAAAGACGATAAAAGTGCTAGCGAGGTAAACAAATCACAGTTGGGCAATTGACAGAATTATGAAGGCACTGCAATGCTAACTATACTGCAAAGAAAGGAAGGGCTCAAAAGCAATGGGCAGTACGCCAAGGTAAGTAGATCGAAATCCAACTGCATCTACTATGAATCGTCCACCTTGAGATATCTATCCAGAACATCTCGTTGGTATTAAGTTGCGAATCCCACTCAATGTCAGAACCCTCTGTTAGGTAATGTGCTAGGATCAAGTAACCTTGCATCATGTCAAATTTTCAAAGGAAATCAACTTCAAAATCCAAATGGGAGAAGGAACACCCCCAGATGAATTAATTCAAAAAGGCCAGATAAAAATCTTCTCCAAAAATTCATGTTAGAGTTTTGAAAAGTCTTATAAATGAGTGTGATCACATATCAAGTGATGTGTGACCCACCCCATGCTCATAGATTTTTCAAATATTCAAACAGTGCCTTGGAATTAAAGAAATACCCCTATTTGAATTAAGATTCAAATTATTTGAATTTTAAAAATGTTGAAAGTTTATGAGTGGCTAGTCTATATTATTATGAAGCCACATAAAAGTTTTCAGCATTTAATAAAATGATTTGGTATTTTTACCAAAGTCAAAACAAATATACAGAAAAACAGAAAGGAAAGATTAAACAGAAAAAGGAAAAAGACTTACCTCTCGCCAGGGGCGAGGCCCACCTCTCCAACCGGCCCAACCCGCGAAGCCCCCCTTGTCGTCTTCTACCCCGCGCTGCCAAGCAGCACGGTGGCGCGGCGCCGACGCCGTGGACGCCACCTCGACGCCCAGGAGCTTCCAGACCACCCCAGGACTCCAAAGTGCACCACGGAGACGCCCTCGACTCCCTCTCTCACTTTCCCCCATCGCCGCTTCGTCCAGAGCCCTCCCCTAGTTTTCCCCTTCTTCCCCGAGAGCGTCCGCCGTTCGTCGTCGACGAGAACCGCAGCCAGCGCCGGAGAGAAGCCTGAAGGCCATGTCCATCGTGTGCGCCATCATCGACTTCCTCTTCACGCAGCAGGCGAAGCTGTGATCTGGACTCAAGCCGCCGGAATCGAGCTCGAGCTGCCGCCGGACCCGCAAGTCGCCGTCGTCGAATTCGCCGCCACCACGACCTCCCTGACCCCTCTGCTAGCATCACGGTGAGCTCGCGGTTCGACCGAGCCATTCTTTCGTCTCCCTCCTCCTCCCTAGCTGGATCCGCCATGGACGCCGAAGCTCCTCGCCGCCACGGTCATCGTAGTCGAGCGTCCGTGACGCAAACGAGCTCGGGGGCATGTCCTTCGTCTTCACCTTGCTCCTCTGCTTCGATTGCGAGAATCCCCGGTTCAAATGGAGCACCACAGCAAGCTTTGCCCCAAGCCCGAGCCACGTCCGCCGCTAGGGCTTGACGCCGACGACGCTCCGGTGAGTTCCAGCCCCCCTGACTGGCTCCATTCGACGCGGCGTCCTTCCAGCAGCCGTTTGGTGCCTCTGGCGTGCCAAACGCGCGAGCAGGGCGCGAACCCGTGCAGCGCCGCCGCGACTCCAGTCGCCGGCGTTTAGCCGCCGGCGTGTTAGCCCAAGCCCCCCCACTAATCACCTAGTTAGTGACCCCCTGGGTCACTGACCAGTGGGCCCAGTGGCTTAATTAAGCCATTGGATTAACTTAACCACGGGTTAATTAACCCCAGCCACTAACAGGGTGACCCCACATGTCAGCCCCCCCCTGACGTCAGCCTGACGCATTAAATCAATTTAAATGAATTTCCAGAGATTATTTGAATTAAAAGAATTCCAGAAAATCCAGAAAATACCCCAAACTTTGGAAATTCATAGAAAATTCATATTAACTCCAAATTGGACAAATAATATATGAAAAATGATCAGGAGAAAATTATCTTTCCAAATATGCAACTTTCAACTCTGTTTGAGTTTAATTTAAAACGGGACCAGTAGCATATGTCATTTGGTTTATTTGAATTTAATTCAAATTCAAATCAATTGATTTTGCCACTTGAACCTTGGATTTAAGCTATACTTCAACCACACTTCAGAGGCATATCTTACACATTTGAAGTTGATTCAAAATGATCAAACTATGTCACATTCAGCTTGGCTAAGTTCAATTCAAATGTGGAGTTTGAATTTGCATTTTCAATGCAATATATTCCACTTAAATGGAATTGCCTCACACATCAAAACTTATACTTCAAGTTTCAACATTCATTCATGTGCTTGAGCATTGCATTCATTTGATTGCTACTTCGTGCTTTGTTTGTCGAGTAGAGGTGGAACCGGAGGAAGAGGTCACCCCCTACGTTGAAGACCCCGAACCCGAACCTCGTCAGCAAGGCAAGCAAACCCCCTTTGATCATGTCGATAAAATCCCACTTCCCTCTCATGCCTCGCTTATGCATTGTTTAGGATGATCACCATGATTCGTTTCTACCGCATAGATGAACCCATTCTTTTGCATGACCTATCATTTTGTCACAGTAGTAAGCAAACCACAATCCTAGCAAATGTAGGAGTTGTTTGATATCATGTGGCCCCTGGAATGTTACTGCTTATTGCATGCTTAGTATGATACCATGTTGTTACTGTGATGTGAGTCGGGATGGGAATGATCATGTTGATGATGGTAGAAAAGTGTTGGTGATCTCCGTTTCGAGCTCCACGCCACCCGTGTTCGTCTGTATCGATCACTGACACTTTTGGCACCCTTTGTGAGCGTTGGATCAGTTGAGTTTGATGCGATCTACCCAGTGAGGACTCAGATGCCTTCTCGAGTTGCTTGGCCCGAGATTGGAGGCATTTTTCCACCCCGTGGTCCTTTGCTTCCACCCTACGCTGGACCTAGGCCCCATCCTTTCCCAAATGGATATCAGGGTCCACAAGCCTCCGTGTTTTCCGATGGTCACCTCCAGCTACCGGGATACGCGGGTAACTTTTACGATGACTACTATGGAGATGGAGATGAGTGAGACCGCCTGTGGTCTTACATAGTGAGATGTAGTAGTATCTTAGTATATTGTAAGCAAGGTGTCTAAGATTCCAGAGGCTTAGATAAATAATGTATAGGAAGTCAGAGTGCCTCTGAAGGATGTATCATCTTCATCACGTTTGTATTAGCTTGGTGCTTGTACTAAAATGATGTATGGTTTGTATGACAGCTTGTGAATATATGGCTTGTATGCTTTATCACCATGTTGTCAAGATGATTACTTCCTTTGCTCTGTAATCCTTCCAGTACTTCAATACCTTGATTAGACTCTTCAAATCAACTCTGTTTGACTTTGGTTTTTCACCTTCAGGATGTCTCAAGGAACCCGTGGCCAGGTTGGTCGTAACCAGGGTCGTGGGAATGACCAGGAGGAAGGCAACCTTCCACCCCCACCCACGATGGCACAAGTTCTGATGGAAGTGGAGAGGAACTGCCGTGACTCTCACCACCTGCTGGAAGTCATCGAACGCAACACCACTCAGCAGCGCAATGAGTTGGTGTCTCTGAACGACTTCATCCGGCTTCATCCCCCGGTTTTTAGTTACTCCACCGAGCCCCTTGACGCCGATGACTGGCTCCGCAGCATCGAGAGGAAGCTCCAAGCAGGTCGTGTTGCAACTGGTGACAAGGTCAGCTATGCCACCTATCACCTCGAAGGTGCAGCTAGTTCTTGGTGGGAGAACTTTCTGAATATGCGTCCCAATGGACCACCTGCATCTTGGGAGGAATTCTGCACGTCCTTCCGCGAGCACCACATTCCCAAAGGTCTTATGGACCGCAAGCGTGAGGAGTTCTGTAACCTCACTCAAGGCAGAAGAACCGTGGACGAGTTTAGTCGTGAGTTCAACCGACTTGCTCGTTATGCAACTGAAGAAGTCTCCACCGACTCCAAGAAGCAAGAGAGGTTCCGTCGTGGCCTCAACTCCAGACTCCGTCGCGAGCTCAACCTTCATGACTTTGCCACCTTTCAGGTCCTTGTCAACAAGGCCATCAAGGCAGAGGACATGAACACCCCCAACGACTTTCACAAACACCCTAGAGATGATAGTTCATCCAGTTCTGGCTCGCAGAAGCGCAAGATCTGGATTCCAAACAGCATGTTCCGCCAGAACAACCTACCGAGGCCATCCTATGTGGCGCCTCGTCCACCAACCCAGTTCCACCCAGCTCCACCAAACAACCCAGCTCCACGAACTGTTTTCGGAGCCTGTTACAAGTGTGGTCAGGCAGGCCACTATTCTCGAGAGTGCCCCCAGAACCAGCTCCAACACCAGAATGCTCCACCCCGTGCCGGAGGCAACAACAACAACAATGGCCGTGGCAAGCCACCCCAGAAGGTCTTCACCGTCAAACCCACTCTTCCCGCCACTCGTAGACGTCTGAACCAGATCGCCGCCGAAGAGACTGACGACACCACTGACGTCATTCTTGGTACGCTCCCAGTCAATTTTGTTCCTACTTCCGTTCTTTTCGACCCAGGAGCATCTCATTCATTCATGTCGGAAAGTTATGCACTTCGTCATGAGTTACCCTTTGTTGAATTGTCCACCCCGATGGTTATTCAAACTCCAGGGTCAAGATGGCAAACTAATAGAGTGAGCCATGGTAATCAAATTGCAATTGAGGGTTTAGTATTCCTTGCTTCACTCATAGCCCTCAAGTCTTCAGACATTGATGTCATCCTTGGCATGGATTGGCTATCAAGACAGAATGCCTACCTGGATTGCAAAGGCAAATCCGTGAAACTCACCCACCATTCAGGAAAAACAGTCAACTATACCTCACCCAGAACAAGAACCCAAGTGCATTCCTTGAATGTACTTCCCCTTCCCGAACTTGAAGATATTCCGGTGGTTCGTGACTTCCCGGATGTCTTTCCTGAAGAGCTGCCGGGCATGCCACCCGACAGATGTGTAGAGTTTATAGTGGATCTTGTTCCAGGAACCGCACCAATTTCCAAACGCCCATATAAAATGGCCCCACATGAGTTAGCTGAGCTAAAAACCCAACTTGATGCTTCGTTGGAAAAAGGCTTCATCCGCCCTAGCTCATCGCCATGGGGTTGCCCCGTTCTGTTCGTAAAGAAGAAAGATGGAACAGAAAGGATGTGCGTAGACTATCGCCCGCTAAATTTAGCGACGATAAAGAACAAATACCCACTGCCCAGGATCAATGATCTTTATGATCAACTTGCAGGATCCGCTTTCTTCTCCAAGATGGATTTGAGATTAGGTTATCATCAGATCAGAATCCGAAACGAGGACATTCCCAAAATGGCTTTAACTACTCGATATGGTCTTTACGAGTACACCGTCATGTCCTTTGGTTTAACCAATGCCCCCGCCACATTCTCACGCTTGATGAATTCGATCTTCATGGAGTACCTAGATTAATTTGTTGTGGTTTATCTCGATGATATTCTCATCTACTCGAAGAACGAAGGAGATCATGCCGAACACTTAAGGCTGGTATTGATGAAGCTTAGAGAGCATCGCCTGTATGCTAAATTCTCCAAGTGTGAATTCTGGCTACCAGAAGTGACCTACTTAGGCCACGTGATTTCTGCAAAAGGCATTGCTGTGAATCCCGAGAGAGTTCAGGCCGTCCTTGACTGGACTCCACCTGAATCGGTTAAGCAAGTTAGGAGTTTTCTTGGCCTAGCCAGCTATTGCCGTCGCTTCGTCGAGAACTTTTCTAAAGTTGCAAAGCCTCTATCTGAACTCCTCAAGAAAGATAAGAAATTCTTATGGACTCCCAAGTGCGAGGAAAGCTTTCAAGAGCTAAAAAGAAGATTGACTTCTGCACCCGTACTTGCACCTCCAGACACCAAAAAGGATTTCGAGATCTATTGTGATGCCTCACGGCAAGGGTTAGGATGCATACTTCTGCAAGATCGACATGTGGTAGCTTATGCTTCACGCCAGTTGCGGCCACATGAAGAGAACTATCCTACCCATGACCTTGAACTCGCTGCCGTAGTTCATGCCCTAACAACTTGGCGACATTACCTCCTTGGAAATCGTTGTGAGATTTATTCCGACCACCAAATCCTCAAATACATTTTCACCCAGCCAGATCTTAATCTCAGGCAAAGACGCTGGATTGAGTTGATAAAAGATTACGACGTAGTAATTTCTTACACCCCAGGCAAAGCCAATGTCATGGCTGATGCACTAAGTCGTAAGTCGTATTGTAACAACCTCATGTTACAACAGTATCAACCACTTCTTCATCAGGAATTTCGCAAGCTCAACCTTGAGATTGTTCCTCATGGCTATCTTTCTACCTTGGTGGCGAAACCAACTCTTGAGGATCAAATTATAGTTGCCCAAAGGCGTGCACGAGGTGTTCGCCGGATCAAGGAGAACATTGCTAGCGGAGTTGCTAAATGTTTCTCCACAGATAGCAAAGGAACAGTATTCTTTGAAAATCGTTTGGTAGTACCTAAGAATAGGGAACTAAGGCAACTCATCCTCAAGGAAGCCCATGACACACCCCTTTCAATTCATCCCGGTAGCACAAAAATGTACCGAGATCTACGCCAGAGATTTTGGTGGACTAGGATGAAGAGAGACATTGCTCAATTTGTTGCCGAATGTGATGTTTGTCGTCGCATTAAGGCAGAACATCAAAGACCTACTGGTACACTTCAACCTTTGTCTATTCCCGAGTGGAAATGGGACAAAGTCGGTATGGTCTTCATGACCGGCTTTCCAAGAACCCAGAAAGGAAACAATGCCATCTTCGTTGTCATAGATAGGATTTCCAAAGTTGCTCACTTCCTTCCGGTTCGCGAGTCTATAACTGCTAGCCAGTTAGTGGACTTGTACATCTCTAGAATTGTATCACTTCATGGTGTTCCTTTGGAAATCAATTCTGATCGTGGTAGCCTTTTTACCTCTAGATTTTGGGGAAGCTTTCAGAATGCTATGGGAACTCATCTCTCCTTTAGTACGGCCTTCCATCCTCAGTCTAGCGGTCAAGTCGAAAGGGTTAACCAAATTCTTGAAGACATGCTCAGAGCTTGCGTTATCTCATTCGGAAAGAATTGGGAGAAGTCTCTTCCATTTGCCGAATTTGCTTATAACAATAGTTTTCAATCTAGTCTGAACATGGCTCCTTTTGAGCTCCTATATGGACGACGATGTCGAACACCTTTAAACTGGTCAGAAACCGGTGAAAGACAATTCTTTGGACCGGATGAGATCAAGGAAGCAGAAGAGCAAGTTCGCATTGTTCGTGATCAATTGAAAGCAGCCCAGTCTCGTCAGAAAAGCTACTATGATCGTCATCATAGGCAAGAGAGCTACAATCTGGATGAGAAGGCTTACCTTCGGGTTACTCCTCTGAAGGGAACCCAACGTTTCGGTATCAAAGGCAAGTTGGCCCCACGTTACATCGGACCTTTCCGCATTATTGCTAAACGTGGAGAAGTTGCCTACCAACTTGAACTACCTCCGCACCTCTCCCGAGTACATGATGTATTCCATGTGTCCCAACTCAGGCGTTGCTTCAAGGACCCCATCCGCGAAGTCGACCATGAAACGCTTGATCTCCAAGATGACCTTTCTTATCGAGAATACCCCGTTCGTGTTCTTGATTCCGCAGAGCGTGTCACTCGTCGTCAGAAGATTAGGTTTCTGAAAGTGAAATGGTCACACCACTCCGAAAGAGAAGCTACGTGGGAAAGAGAAGACCGTCTCAGTGCCGAGTACCCCACCTTCCTCCCGCAGACTTCTGAATCTCGGGACGAGATTCTGTTGAGTGGGGGCGAGTTGTCAGAACCCTCTGTTAGGTAATGTGCTAGGATCAAGTAACCTTGCATCATGTCAAATTTTCGAAGGAAATCAACTTCAAAATCCAAATGGGAGAAGAAACACCCCCAGATGAATTAATTCAAAAAGGCCAGATAAAAATCTTCTCCAAAAATTCATGTTAGAGTTTTGAAAAGTCTTATAAATGAGTGTGATCACATATCAAGTGATGTGTGACCCACCCCATGCTCATAGATTTTTCAAATATTCAAACAGTGCCTTGGAATTAAAGAAATACCCCTATTTGAATTAAGATTCAAATTATTTGAATTTTAAAAATGTTGAAAGTTTATGAGTGGCTAGTCTATATTATTATGAAGCCACATAAAAGTTTTCAGCATTTAATAAAATGATTTGGTATTTTTACCAAAGTCAAAACAAATATACAGAAAAACAGAAAGGAAAGATTAAACAGAAAAAGGAAAAAGACTTACCTCTCGCCAGGGGCGAGGCCCACCTCTCCAGCCGGCCCAGCCCGCGAAGCCCCCCTTGTTGTCTTCTACCCCGCGCTGCCAAGCAGCACGGTGGCGCGGCGCCGACGCCGTGGACGCCACCTCGACGCCCAGGAGCTTCCAGACCGCCCCAGGACTCCAAAGTGCGCCACGGAGACGCCCTTGACTCCCTCTCTCACTTTCCCCCATCGCCGCTTCGTCCAGAGCCCTCCCCTAGTTTTCCCCTTCTTCCCCGAGAGCGTCCGCCGTTCTTCGTCGACGAGAACCGTAGCCAGCGCCGGAGAGAAGCCTGAAGGCCATGTCCATCGTGCGCGCCATCATCGACTTCCTCTTCACGCAGCAGGCGAAGCTGTGATCTGGACTCAAGCCGCCGGAATCGAGCTCGAGCTGCCGCCGGACACGCAAGTCGCCGTCGTCGAATTCGCCGCCACCACGACCTCCCCGACCTCCCTGACCCCTCTGCTAGCATCACGGTGAGCTCGCGGTTCGACCGAGCCATTCCTTCGTCTCCCTCCTCCTCCCTAGCTGGATCCGCCATGGACGCCGAAGCTCCTCGCCGCCACGGTCATCGTAGTCGAGCGTCCGGTGACGCAAACGAGCTCGGGGGCATGTCCTTCGTCTTCACCTTGCTCCTCTGCTTCAATTGCGAGTATCCCCGGTTCAAATGGAGCACCACAGCAAGCTTTGCCCCAAGCCCGAGCCACGGCCGCCGCTAGGGCTTGACGCCGACAACGCTCCGGTGAGTTCCAGCCCCCCTGGCTGGCTCCATTCGACGCGGCGTCCTTCCAGCAGCCGTTTGGTGCCTCTGGCGTGCCAAACACGCGACCAGGGCGCGAACCCGTGCAGCGCCGCCGCGACTCCAGTCGCCGGCGTTTAGCCGCCGACGTGTTAGCCCAAGCCCCCCCACTAATCACCTAGTTAGTGACCCCCTGGGTCACTAACCAGTGGGCCCAGTGGCTTAATTAAGCCACTGGATTAACTTAACCACGGGTTAATTAACCCCATCCACTGACAGGGTGACCCCACATGTCAGCCCCCCCCCTGACGTCAGCATGGCGCATTAAATCAATTTAAATGAATTTCCAGAGATTATTTGAATTAAAAGAATTCCAGAAAATCCAGAAAATACCCCAAACTTTGGAAATTCATAGAAAATTCATATTAACTCCAAATTGGACAAATAATATATGAAAAATGATCAGGAGAAAATTATCTTTCCAAATATGCAACTTTCAACTCTGTTTGAGTTGAATTTAAAATGGGACCAGTAGCATATGTCATTTGGTTTATTTGAATTTAATTCAAATTCAAATCAATTGATTTTGCCACTTGAACCTTGGATTTAAGCTATACTTCAACCACACTTCAGAGGCATATCATACACATTTGAAGTTGATTCAAAATGATCAAACTATGTCACATTCAACTTGGCTAAGTTCAATTCAAATGTGGAGTTTGAATTTGCATTTTCAATGCAATATATTCCACTTAAATGGAATTGCCTCACACATCAAAACTTATACTTCAAGTTTCAACATTCATTCATGTGCTTGAGCATTGCATTCATTTGATTGCTACTTCGTGCTTTGTTTGTCGAGTAGAGGTGGAACCGGAGCAAGAGGTCACCCCCTACGTTGAAGACCCCGAACCCGAACCTCGTCAGCAAGGCAAGCAAACCCCCTTTGATCATGTCGATAAAATCCCACTTCCCTCTCATGCCTCGCTTATGCATTGTTTAGGATGATCACCATGATTCGTTTCTACCGCATAGATGAACCCATTCTTTTGCATGACCTATCATTTTGTCACAGTAGTAAGCAAACCACAATCCTAGCAAATGTAGGAGTTGTTTGATATCATGTGGCCCCTGCAAATGTTATCGCTTATTGCATGCGTAGTATGATACCATGTTGTTACTGTGATGTGAGTCAGGATGGTAGTGATCATGTTGATGATGGTAGAAAAGTGTTGGTGAATCGACCCTAATACAAGGTGAACGATGAGAGGCTGTGTAGGAGTACACGGTGGGTTGTCTCGTTGAACACCGCCCTAGTACGAGTTCTTGTGTGGTGATCCAAGATGAAGAGTACAACCACACATTGGGCTCACTGACCCCTCTCAACTTACTAACTCATCCCTTTCGATGTCCAGATGTCGCAGTAGTTCGGAGTTCTGGTAGGCTTGTGGCCTGGATGCTAAGTGAGAGAACGGCTCATCCGAGACCGGCTTATGCACCACGCACACATCACTTGGGTCCACTTCGGTAAACCGGCCGGGTTCACGATTGTGGTAACCAACCCAAGTAGGCGGCTTTCTCGGACTAGATCGGCTATGAGGTAACAGTTGTGGTGAGCATCCTCGCCGACACTTCTTGAACGGTGTCGAGTACAAAGGCGGTAAATGATGATCATGTGTGTGTACCGGTACACCCCTGCAGGGTTAACAAAACTATTCGAATAGCCGCGTCCGCGGTTATGAACTGCTTGGAAAGCTTAGCTTGATTATTAGACAATTTGAACCGGATACTTCTAAAACACACCAAGATAAGTGTGAGTGCTATGGCGTGTTTCCTCGTGGGGAAGTCGAGGAAGGCACCATAGTGGTGTATTGGTTGGTGAAAGTACTGGACTCGTGTACACTTCTTACCTCAAAGTCTGGTACTCGTAGTTCAGGATTAGCCAAGTCAAAGCTGGCATTTCTGCAAGTGAACCCCACCTCCCTTTACCTTGATACATATGCATGAGTAGTATAGCTCCTATGTAAGTCTTGCTGAGTACGACTTTGTACTCACGTTTGCTTAATCTATGTTTTAGATGATGCCACTGACCCCGAAGGTGGCTTCTTCATCGAGCTGGACGACTGAAGTTAAACTAGTCTAGTCCCAGTCAGCAGACTGGTTCCCTCGTGGAGGGCTTTGTGTTTAAATAAGGATTCTTAAGCCATTTGTTAAACTTGTCTGTACTCAGACATAATTTGCTTCCGCTCGGTGTTGTAATGTTGGATCACATGTATGTGATCTCTGTGTGTACTCTATAAGAGTTATAAATAAAATGTACACTTTGTAGAGAATTGCAATGGTACCTGCTGTTCATACAAGGCATGTGTGCTGCGTGTATGTTTATAACATGCATGTCTTTGTATGGGTTTTTGAGACCTTAGTTGTGTTCTGGCTGGCGGTCTTTCATACACCAAGTGGCCCTTAGATGTGCGCAGCTTGGGGCATCGCGATGCGATTGCTCGAGACTCCGTCTCGTGCACACTTTGTGGTATGATCGAGCCCACCCTAGACCCCGACTAAGTGATCGGGCTGGGGTAAGTCTATGTAAGAGTTTTGAGATAGTCGGTCGTATGGTTGAGGCGACTTGTCTTTGAATATGGGAGTTCACCACCCATATCATTTGACTTGTGTGCGGACGATGAGGACCCATCTCAGTTGATCATCTGGCCTGGATGGGATGCCCCTCACGTACGATGCTTTCCGAGAACGTTCTGTGCTTGGCCTTGTCTGCTTAGACAAGTGGGTACGGTTCTCGGCTCTCCATATGACTATGTCTTAACTGGACTTGCATATGCTAACCGCGGGTCCCGACACCCAAAGTGTAAACTCAAAGCAACAGACAACTGCATTAAAAGAACTTTGCGTAAAGTAAACAATCCTTGCACCCGCGGGTTCAAGCACCGTTGTTTTATCCGTGGTGGCAACAACACATCCCCTAGTCTCATGTTTCTGTCACTCAAGCTAGACATCAAGGGGCTGAACCCACAATCAAGCATAACGCTCCCTCTTGGAGTTGCAACAAACTACTTGGCCAAAGTAAAATACTGCAACGGAGAACATGCAAGAATTTAATCAAGAACAAAATATAAAAGAGAAGAACTAAATATCTTACTCATCACAATCTGAACATAGTCTCATAATCCATCAGATCCCAGCAAACTCAGCATAGCAACAACAGAAATTACAAAAGTGCCTCGATCATGTGAGGCATCTTGATACGTCCAAAACGTATCTATAATTTCTGCTTGCTCCATGCATGTTTTGTGTGATATTGCTATGATATAGATACACTCTCATACACTTTTGATCATATATGGACTAACCTATTAACTCAGTGCACCACAGTGCCAGTTCCTGTTTTATGCTGTTTTTCTATTTCAGTTTTCCCCCATATAAAAAGTGCCAGAAAAATTCCGGGAAAAATAAAGAAAAAATCAGCGTACAGGTAGCTTCGAGAAAAGCCCGGGAGGGGACAGAGGGGAGCCAGGGGGACCCAGGCGGCCACCCAGCGCGGCCCCACCCCTGGCCGCGCCAGGGGGGGCGCCTGGGGCCCCTGGTCCACCTCTGGCTGCCCCCTTTGCCTATTTATTCTCCTTCATGGGGAAACTCCAAAAGAAGAACCCTATTCCGCAAACACCTCTGTTCCGCCGCCGCCGCGCTTCCGAAGATCGGGAGCACCAGAAGACCTCTTCCCGGCACCCTGCCGGAGGGAGGATTGACCTCCGGGAGTCTCCTCTCCACCATGGATACTCCCCGGATGTCTCGTGAGTAGTTTTCCTTGGACCATGGGTCCGTGATCAGTAGCTATGTGATGTTCTCCTCGCCTCTTTGATCTTCATTGTTTAGACCTCGTGAGCTGCCCTACATGATCGAGGCACCTTTGTAATATTTCTGTTGTTGCTATGCTAAGTTTGGAGGGATCTGATGGATTATGAGATTATGTTCAGATTGTGATAGAGTAATATATTTGGTTTTTATCTCTTATATTTTTGTTCCTAAGTAATTCTTGCATGTTCTCCGTTGCTGTTTATTGCTTTGGCCAAGTAGTAGGTAGTGACTCCAAGAGGGAACGTTGTGCTAGATTGTGGGTTCATGCCCCCCGATGACACGCTTGAGTGAGAGAAACATGAGTCTAGGGGATGTGTTGTTGCCACAAGGGGGAAAAACAACGGTGCTTGTAACTGCGGTTACAAGGATTGTTTACTTTACGCAGAGTTCTTTTAATGCAGTTGTCTGTTGCTTTGGGTTTACACTTTGGGTGGGGCTCGCAACTTAATACCAGCAAGATGTTCTGGATAGATATCTCAAGGTGGATGATTAGTTGTAGATGCAGATGGATTTCGGTCTACTTATCTTGGCGTACTGCCCGTGGTTTTGAGCCTCTTCCTTTCTTTTGTAGCATAGTTAGCATTGCGGTGCGTTCTTAATCCTGTCAATTGCCCTTCTGTAATTTGTTTACCTCGCATAGCAGTTTTATCGTCTTTTGGGAGAGAGACATCACTAGTGAACATCACGTATCCCGGCCCATATCCTCATTATTGTTTCCAAGCTTTATTTACATTACTGCTTTTATTTGCTATCATTATCCCTTGCGTTTTATCCTTTGTAAACAACAAGACCGGAGAGATTGACAACCTCTCTGAACTTCGTTGGGAACAAAGCTATCTGTGTCTGTGTGCAGGTCCGCGTCAGTTGCGCCGCTGACACCTACTTATCATCTCTGGAGTCCTTCTGGAGACAAACCTTGGTATCTTCACCGAGGGAAAACTGCTGTTGCACTACATCTCAACCTTCCACTTGTGGTAACCAACGAAGGGCGAGAAGCCGTCTAGCACATCTCACGAGGTCTCGAAAGTGGAATCACAAAGAGGGGAGAAGTACATCACATAGCTACTGGTCACGGACCCATGGTCCAAGGGGGACTACTCATGGCACATACGGGAGGCGTCCATGGCTATGGATGGTCTCCCGGAGGGGGTTCCTCCTCCCGGAAGGGTGCAGGGACAGCTTCTCCAGGCAGCCCCGATCTTGAAACGGCGGCGGCGGCGGTACAGAGGGGAGTTCACGGAAAAGAGATTGATATTAGGGGTTTCCACCCCGAGGGCTAAATATAGGCGGAGGGGGGTGTCGAGGGGACCCACAGGGCAGCCAGGAGCCCCCTAGCGCGGCCTAGGGTGGGGCCGCGCCAGGGACCCTTCTGGAGTCCCTGTGGTGGCCCCCCTCCGCTACCTTGGTGATTCCGAAAGCTTCTGGGTCGCTGATTTTTTATCTGATTTTTCCGGATTTTTTGGAGCACTTTTAATGGCCAGAAAACCTGAAATACAAAAACAACAGAAAACAACAACTGCCAGCTGGGTGCACTGGGTTAATAGATTAGTCCAAATATGCTCAAAAGTGTATAAAAGTTCAAGCAAATCATGGCAAAGTCACACAAAACATGCATGGAGCAAGCAGAAATTATAGATACGTTTGGGACGTATCAACATCCCCAAGCTTAATTCCTGCTCATCCTCGAGTAGGTAAATCATGACATGCCACACAACCATAAAAGGACTTTTAAGTAAAGCAATCAAAGCATGCAATTCAATTCAAGTCTTAACAAGCAAGAGTCTATATTAGCATTGACACAAGAAACAAAAGAACAAAAGGTGCAAGAGCTCTCGCTGTTTGTGACTCGAATGTCTCCATATGGTGTTTGCGTACAAGCAGGGGATTGGGAAAAGAGAGAGAAAAAAGGTTGTTAAGAACAAGTATCTACTAAAGTTTCACACTTAGTCTCCTTTGGATTCTTATCTTGACTCGTCCCCAGACCACTAGCCAGGTACAAGTCAATTTGATCCACTCCCTTTCGATATTTTGAGCACTCATGCAATGGATGAGCGTGAGCAAGAAAGTTGACACCTAAAAGGGGAAACAGAAAGAAGGTGGAGGAGGAAGACAAAAAGGTGTGAAAGGCTCACATCAATGAGGACAATTATAGGCGAGAGAAGGCCATATGATAGATATGATGTGAGGAGTAGGAATTGCCATGCAACGGATGCACATGTGAGCTAAAATCTCTCCAAGGGAACTAGTGGGGGTGCATCTAACTTGCTTGATCAAGAAGACCTAGAGATCATTTGAGAAGGCTCATCATTGGAATATACAAGCCAAGTTCTATAGTGTGAAGGTCCCCACATAGCTATATGCATGATGATGATCTCTATGGAGTACAAGGGATAGAGGATGAAGTACTAGTGTGGATCTCTCAAAAGGAATAGTAGTGTGCCCCCTTCTCTCTTTTTATTTTTCTTTTTCTCTTTTTTCTATTTTTTTATATTTTTTGGTGGCCTCGATGGCTCTTTCTATTTAACTCTCATGTATCCTCTTTGGGATCTTTTGATTTTGTCCTCTTTGGGATCTTTTCCTCACTTTAGGGGCAACACTCTATATTTTACAAGAATATAGGAGATTTTTCACACTTTACAAAGGTACTCACATAAAGAAGATATAACTATCATGATGCAAATGTATGCCTCTGCCAGGATAGCAGGATATGCAATGATACTAGCGCGTCATGTAGAAATGATTAGGGCAAGGCCCAACTAGCATGCGGCTCATCGATCAAGCAAGTAGCATATATGACATGAAGATCAAGTCATGAGAAGGTGGATGTTGCATGGCAATGTATCTCGGAAAGGCTATGGAAATGCCTTCTAGGTAGGTATGGTGGCTGTTTTGAGGAAAGATATAAGGAGGCTTATGATGACAGAGCGTATCATGCCAAGGGTTTGGATGCAACGGCGAAGTATGCGCCAACTCTCAAGGTGAGAAAGGGCAATGCACGGTACCGAAGAGGCTAGAAAAAATATAGGTGGGTGGAAGTGTCAACTTTCGAATACTCACATTAGTCCGAAGAACTCATGCACTTATTATCGGTAACTCTCAATCTAATCAGGAGGTTCACAAAGAGACAAGTACCCTGAGGAGAAGTGTATGGGGGTTTGGTTATCCTTGCGCATCCTCCACTCATGGTACGTGAGTGTACTCTAATATTCGAACCCTCTAGAGGTTAGGGATCCATCTAGTAGCTAGAGTTCTCAGTAAGGGTTTTTGGTTTTCGAAAAACACACGGATTGCCCAAAATACGACATCTATCACTAATAGGCTCGAGCTCTTGACACCAAAAGTTCAAACATTACTCTAGTCAATACCTCAAAACTATTGCAAGTTACTACTACAAAGAGAACAACAACTTCAACTACCTACTTCTAGTCAAGACACAAAACTCAGTGCAACAGGCAAACACTCTAACAAGATAAAACATGCAACCTATAGAAATTTCAACCTAAGACAAAAGAAAAACTCTAGAAAGACTAAAGCACTACAACTAAACAGAGCAGCAGCTAAGAAAAGAAAAAGAACAACTCACAGCTAAAAGAATAAGCATGCAAATCCTAAGAGGAGTTCTAGTTCAAGCGAAGCTTGTATCTCTCCCACGCAAAAGAGTAAGCTGGGGTCTAACTTGTTACTATATAAAACAAAGCAAAAACAAACCTAGAAAAGTAAAGAGCGAGACGCTCCAAGCATAGCACATAACGCATGAAGTGATAAAAAATATAGTGCAACGAGGGACGAACTGATAATTGTTGATGAAGAAGGGGATGCACGGAGGCATTCCCAAGCTTAGACGCTTGAGTCTCCTTGAATATTTATTGGGGTGCACATGGGCATCCCCAAGCTTGAGCGTTTGACACTCCAAGATCTTATTTCATCATCTTCCATTGCGCACTTGGAAACTCCCTTCATACATAACTCATTGTAGACTGATTAGAGATGTTAGTGCCCTACTAAAATAATTTTCATCTACTGCAAATAAAGATAAACTTTAATAGATACTTTTTCTCAAGATTGCCAACAAGTTTTGGCAAAGAAAAAGCAAGCTTAAGGTTTGCAAAACAAAGAAAAGGCAAAACAGGACAGAATCTATGAAAAACAGACCAGCAGGTAGAAACAAATTTTTTAGGGGTACTTCTGCAACTCAAATAAAAAAACTCAGAACATACGAAAGTTTTGTAATTGTATAGAGCACGCTGTGTAAAAAATTCAGCTCAAACAGATGAACTGGGATTTTTCTATGATTTTTCTAGTCACGAGGACAGAATCTGTTTTCTGGACAGCATGTCACAACTTTCACTTCCCTTGTAGTATGAGGCTAAACTTGGCACAAAGCTTGAAAAATAAAGATACAATGATGTTGCTACAGTAGTAACAATCAGAAAGACCACTAAGAACAGAAGAAAAACAAAAAGGAAAACCTAAATTCGTTGCGGGCTGCCTCCCGAAAGCGCTTCTTTAGAGCCATTAGATAGGCTTAAAGCAGAAGATCAAGTCTTTTCAAGAGAATAACTAGACCGTGTGACGGACTCAAAAGGTAACTTAATATTTTTCCTAGGGAAATGTTCCATCCCTTTCTTTAGAGGGAATTGGAATTTGATATTCCCCTCTTTCATGTCAATAACAACACCAACTGTGCGAATAAAAGGACGTCCCAAAATAATTGGGCAAGACGGCTCACACTCAATGTCCATAATAGTGAAATCAACGGGAACATAATTGTCATTGAAAATGATAAGAACATCGTCGATCTTCCCCAAAGGCTTATTTACGGAAGAATCAACAAGACGAACACCAAAATAATAGGGATCAAAAGGTTTGAATTCAAGCATATCATACATTTTTTTGGGCATAACAGAGGTACTTGCTCCAACATCACAAAGAGCATAACAAGAGAAGTTATTCAATTTGATTTTTATCATAGAATCCCAACCATATTCTAGCTTCCTAGGTATGCAGGCTTATAGTCTAAGCTTCTCCTCCCTAACTTTGATTAGAGCATTGGTGACATGCTCTGTGAAGGCAAGATTAAGTGTGCTAGTGTGGGGGTCTCTAGAAATCTTGTGTAGGAAACCAATAACTTCAGGTAAAGTGCAGTTGCCAAAGTCTAGGTCACTACTATCTATCAAGGAGGTAGTGATATCATTTAGGCTCACTTGTTTGAAAGCCTCTATGTTCATAGAGGTTTCTTCATCTATGGTTGAGGTGGTAGCATCACCATTGGTAGGTCCAGTGGGACTAGGGGTGTGATGGGTTCTAATAGTTTGGACATCCTCAACTACTTGGATAGTGGCTATTGTGCGGTAGGTAGGAAGGCTCTTAATTCTTTCTTCTTCCTTGGGAATGACTTCTGGTTTGGCTGCCATCTGGTTTATCAAGGTAGATTGGGTGTGAGACATGTTTGAAACATAGGTCTCAATGGAAGTGAGTCTAGTTTAGAGGCGTGAAATGTCACTATTCAGGCTCTCAAGTTGTTTGCTAATGTTTTGCAGGATAGAGGAGTGCTCATCTAACTGTCTGGAAAATGCCTTGTTTTGTTCAAAATGTGTGTGCATATAGCTTTTGGTGGATTTTTCTATTTCTATAAGTTTCTCATAGCTGGGTAGGTCTCTTTCCCTATAATTCTGGCTGTAGGAGTTGCTATTACTGTTCCCATAGTTGTTGGATGGGAAAGGCCTAGGATTGTTGCTACCAAAATTACTCCTATAAGCATTATTGTTGAAGTTGTTTCTAAAGACAAAGTTCGCATCTACTTGCTCTTGAGAAACCAAAGAATCTAAAGGAACATCCTGAGGATCAATAGGAGCTTGCTTGGTAAGTAGAGACATGATAAGGTCAACCTTTTCATTTAGAGAGGAGATCTCCTCGACAGAATTTACCTTCTTACCAGTTGGAGATCTTTCGGTGTGCCACTGAGAGTAGTTCAGCATCATCTCATCAAGTAGCTTTGTGGAAGCACCAAGTGTGGTTGACATAAAAGTTCCTCCCGCGGCCGAATCTAATAGGTTCCGCGAGGTAAAGTTCAAGCCTGCATAAAAAGTCTGGATAACCATCCAGGTAGTCAGTCCATGTGTGGGGCAGTTCTTGACAAGCGTCTTCATACATTCCCATGCATGGGCAACGTGTTCATTTTCCAATTGCCTGAAATTCATAATGTTACTCCTCAATTGAATAATTTTAGCAGTGGGGTAGTACTTCCCTATAAAAGCATCTTTGCATTTACTCCAACAATCGATACTGTTCTTGGGTAAGGATTGCAGCCACTCCTTGGCTCTTCCTCTCAAAGAGAAAGGAAAAACCTGCATCTTGACGATGTCTCCATCCACTTCCTTGTACTTTTCCATATCACAGAGCTCGATAAAATTGTTTAAGTGCAAGGCAGCGTCCTCTCCAGCACCTGAGAATTGGTCTTTCATAACAAGATTAAGCAGAGCAGGTTTAATTTCATAAGAAGGTGCTGAAGTGGCAGGTGGAGCAATACGAGTGCAGATAAAGTCACTATTGTTCTGACTAGTGAAGTCACATAACTTCGTGTTTTCATTGGAACCCATAGTAGCAGCAGGTATTTTTGGTATTTTTTATAAGGGACCCAAAAGTAAAAACTGAAAGGTAAACTAACAAGACTAAAAAGCAAAGATAAAAGATAGTGTGCAGCTCCCCTCTCTTGTAGACTGGAGTCTCCGGCAACGGCGCCAGAAATTAGCTTGATACGGTGAGGATAGTTCTCTCACTCCTCGTTGGTTACCCCAAGTGGAAGGTGAGATGTAGCGTAGCAGAAAATTTCCCTCGATGAAGATACCAAGGTTTGTCTCCAGTAGGACTCACAGAAATACAAGAAGGTGCGAACAGCGCCTTAAATTAGCTTCTGGCTAGGGAGTTGATAGGACCTGCACACAGAAACAAATAACTTTGCTCCCAACGAGTACAGAGGAGTTGTCAATTCCTCCGGCCTTGCTATTTACAAAGGATCAACGCAAGAGATAATAATAGTGACAACTGAAATTAAAGACTGAAAGTAAACTAAGGGTGTAAACAATAATGTGAAGATGGACCAGGGTCCCGTGATTTTCACTAATGATGTCTCTCTCCCAAAAGACGATAAAAGTGCTAGCGAGGTAAACAAATCACAGCTGGGCAATTGACAGAATTATGAAGGCACCACAATGCTAACTATGCTGCAAAGAAAGGAAGGGCTCAAAAGCAATGGGTCATACGCCAAGGTAAGTAGACCGAAATCCAACTGCATCTACTACGAATCATCCACCTTGAGATATCTATCCAGAACATCTCGCTAGTATTAAGTTGCGAATCCCACCCAAAGTGTAAACTCAAAGCAACAGACAACTGCATTAAAAGAACTTTGCATAAAGGAAACAATCCTTGCACTCGTGGGTACAAGCACCATTGTTTTATCCCTGGTGGCAACAACACATCCCCTAGTCTCATGTTTCTATCACTCAAGCTAGACATCAAGGGGCTGAACC
This sequence comes from Bromus sterilis, assembly GCA_950022295.1. Taxonomy (NCBI): domain Eukaryota; kingdom Viridiplantae; phylum Streptophyta; class Magnoliopsida; order Poales; family Poaceae; genus Bromus; species Bromus sterilis. The sequence goes on from OX465595.1 coordinate 301,243,423, forward strand.
CACAATCAAGCATAACGCTCCCTCTTGGAGTTGCAACAAACTACTTGGCCAAAGTAAAATACTGCAACGGAGAACATGCAATAATTTACTCAAGAGTAAAATATAAAAGAGAAGAGTCAAATATATTACTCATCACAATCTGAACATAGTCTCATGATCCATCAGATCCTAGCAAACTCAGCATAGCAACAGTAGAAATTACGAAAGTGCCTCGATCATGTGAGACAGCTCACGAGGTTTTGAAAGTGGAAGCACAAAGAGAGGAGAAGTACATCACATAGCTACTGGTCAGGAACCGATGGTCCAAGGGGGACTACTCACGGCACATACGGGAGGCGTCCATGGCTATGGATGGTCTCCCGAAGGGGGTTCCTCCTCCCGGCAGGGTGCTGGGGCAGCTTCTCCAGGCAACCCCGATCTTGAAACGGCGGCGGCGGCGGTACAGAAGCGATTTCGCGGAAAAGAGATCGATATTAGGGGTTTCCACCCCGAGGGCTAAATATAGGCGGTGGGGGTGTCGAGGGGACCCACAAGGCAGCCAGGATGCCCCCTGGCGCGGCCTAGGGTGGGGCCGCGCTAGGGACCCTTCTGGAGTCCCTGTGGTGGCCCCCCTCCGCTACGTTGGTGATTCCGGAAGCTTCCGGGTCGCTGATTTTTCCGGATTTTTTGGAGCACTTTTAATGGCCGGAAAACCTGAAATACAAAAACAGCAGAAAACAGCAACTTGCAGCTGGGTGCACTAGGTTAATACATTAGTCCAAATATTCTCAAAAGTGTATGAAAGTTCAAGCAAATCATGGCAAAGTCACACAAAACATGCATGGAGAAAGCAGAAATTATAGATACGTTTGGGACGTATCAAGGAGCCAGAGCTAGTGATGATCTTTTCGCTCCGGTCATTTGCAGAAGGAGAACTAGAGGAGTTGTTTTCTTCTTCTGAGGTGGCTTCACTTGTACTCTCTACGCAACATTCCAGATAGTCTCCATGGGCATTAAAATTCCTCACCAGTAGGGAATCTTTAACGTCAAATCTACAACAAAGGCAATCGCCCCTGCGCAGATGGTACCAGCGGGCAAAGGTTTTCCACCTTTTCCCTAGATACATCTGAGTTTACTATTCAAATAACATTTTCACCTATATGGGGCCATAAGGACACCCATCGACGCATAAAAATAGACCTGGGGGCTTGAGATCGACCATGTCAATGGAAAAATATAGAGGAAGATCGACGCGACGACGAATGCGAGAGAAAGCCAAATGATAGATATAATGTGAGGAGTATGGATTGCCATGCAACAATGCACATATGAGCTAGTGGAACTAGTGGGGGTGCAGCCAACTTGCTTGCTCATGAAGACCTAGATCTCATTTGAGGAGGCTCATCTTTGGAATATGCAAGGCAAGTTCTATAGTGTAAGGGTCCCCACATAGTTATGCAGGAATGATTATCTCTATGGTGTACAAATATAGCAATGGAGTACGAGTGTGGATCTTTCAAATGGAATAGTAGTGTTGCCCCCTTCTCTCTTTTTATTTCTTTTTTATTTTTTTATTTTTTTTATTTTTGTGGCCTCTTTGGTTGTTTCTATTTATCTCTCATTTGTCCTCTTTGGGATCTTTTAATCTGTCCTCTTTGGGATCTTTTCCTCACTTAAAGGCAACACTCTATATTTTACAAGAGTATAGAAGATTTTCACATTTTACAAGAAATACTCAAACATAAAGAAAGATGAAAACTATCATGATGTATGAAAATGTATGCCTCTGCCAGTGTAGCAGGATATGCAACGATACTAGCGCGTCATGTAGCAATAATAAGGGAAAAACCCAAATATCATGCGGCTCCTGGATCAACCAAAAGCATGTATGACATGAAGATCAAGTCATGAGATGATGGATGTTGCATGACAATGTATCTCAGAAAGGCTATGAAAATGCCTTGATACACTACTAGGGAATACCCTTATGGTGGCGCACTGCTTTTGAGTTTAGTGGCGCATTCACAGTGCGCCACTAACTACAAGCCACTAATAAGGGCTTAGAGGTGGCGCATTCTGGATGCGCCACCCCTAAGGCCCTTAGGCGTGGCGCATCTCAGAATGCGCCACCTCTAAGCACTTAGGGGTGGCGCATTCTGGTATGCGCCACGCCTAAGGGCCTTAGGGGTGGCGCATTCACAGTGCGCCACTAAATCCTAACAAGATGCGCCACTAAATAATTACAGAAAACAAAAAAAAAGAATTACATAAAAGAATAAAAGCATTACAGATATTTTTATTATATTACAGAAATGCAAAATACAATATAACAATGAGGCCAACAATTATTGATACAAAAGAATTGCAATATAATTTTTATTACAAAGGTTTAGAGGCCAACAAGATTCACAAGATTACATTCCATCACAAAATTACAATGAGTCCAACAATTATTGAAAACCGAAAGCTACTTTCGTCATCACTACTTGTTTGCTCTTCAACCTGCGCAAAACAAAGCTTTAGAGGTCACATCCATCATACCATCTAGTACACAAAGAGTACATCCAAATTACACAAAGAGTACATTCAATTAATTATTTTGACTCGGCTCGGGGAATGGGCGGCATCCTTCTTTCGTCATTAAAGGCCTTGTGTCATGCAGGGCCTTTAGGCGGACTTCTATCTCCCCATTGGATGGTGCAATGTTGGAGTGGAAGATCGACCCCCTCATTTGTACTTCATGATGGATGATAGTCTCCATCTTCGCTTGGATGTGAAAGAACTCCTCCTTCAGATTTGCATCGGCGATTTCCGCCTTCCTTTCAGCCCACGCTCTGAGATGACTTGGCAGCGTAAGGTTGCGTTGTTCCTGTACAATCGCCCTTATGTGATGAAGGGTGTAGTACGCATCCCTCACACTGCCAGCCGGCTGCTTGACGCACGGGAACTGCGTTACGTGGTTGAACACGTTCACGCTAGGCTGATTTTTCCTGAACTTGTGCTTCATGATCTTGCCTCCGGCTTTTATGTAGCCGACGAGAGCATCATACAAAACTCTCATGATATACTTGTAATCTTTTTTGTTCACACTCCCCGAGTCTAAATACACGGCATGTGAGTGTTGCGGTGAAAAGCAGATGAGCACGCAGTCTTGATCCTCACTGCATAATTAAAACAATCCAAAAGGAATGTTGGAAGAGGACAATGGAAAGCTAAGAAAGCATATATGCTACGGAGGCGAGCGAATGACTTACTTGGGAGAGTAGGTCATAAGAAATGAATCTTTGTCGGCGTTCCGTAGCATGAAGTCTGTGATGTACCCCGCCGCGAGAGCCGCGTCCCCGTCGTCCATCAAGATGCTTTCACGCATGTAGAAGGGGTCCAATATCGCGACGCTCGGGGTCTTATCTCTCCTGATACTCATAGAAAGGCTGAGAGAGAACAGACGGATAAGGCTATGGTCCAGCCGCTTGAGATGGTACAAATTGAAGATCTCCGAAAACCGTAGGATTATCATATCCGCGGGGATAGTGTTGATGAAGCCCATGTTGAGTGGCACCTTGGCCATGAAAACCGGGTACGAGGGATTCTCTTCTCGAAGAAGAATCTTCTCTAATGCCATAATACTATGATGCACACTCTGCATATCCGAAGTTGCAAGGTCCAGCATGTCCTTAGGTAGCATCGCCCTACCAGCCACATGGATTTCAAACGAGAGATCCTTGGGTCTTGGTGGCCCGTCCTGAGCCCGGATCGGCATCGAAGGTTGGCTACTAGAAGTGATGCTCTTCTTTGTTTTCCGTCCCTTCTTCTTTTCTGATTTTGAGCAGTCACCGGCCTTTATCTGCTCAGTGGCCGCCTTATGGAGTGTGGACGGGCTGAGAATAGATCTTGTGGCATCTGCTTGAGGCTCGGTGAAGGCGCAAGCTGCTGGAGACATGTCCTGAGAAGCAGCGAAGAGACGCGTGGAGCAAGCAGGCTTCGCCGCAGGATCAGCTGGACCGCGAGCTTCCTCGTCATGCTGACAGGCTCCTTCAGCAGGAGGCATGAATAAGTCATCAGCATCATACAAAGTATTGAAGAACTGGTCGGCGCTGATATCATCATCAAGATCATCGTCTTCTTGTTGTGCTCCGATGGGATCATGTGGCGCCGACACGATGACTAGCGGTGTTGTCCTAGGTGTGGTGCCCCTTTCCCCCGTCATTAAACGCATTTGGCTCTTCGGCCATAGGCATATTTGGATGAAACAGTCACTGAGGACTGCCGGCTCATCCTCATCGTATCCGGGGGGTTGAATGGGAGGTTCAACTCTCTCGTAGCCCGAAATCACGAGAGAGATTTGAACCCTATGCATCTCCGGTGCCATCGGCATATTGTGCATGATTCGATTTTGTGGTTGAATGATTTTACCTTTGGCAACATCCTTCAACTCGCCGTCCACGACTTGTAATAGAATGCATGGAGTGTCCTCCTGCGAAAGAGATATATATATATATGCATCAGAGAGATTCCACTAAAAAAGGGCGTCGAGGTGAAGTCCTCGTTTGAGTTGCAAGGAGATGAAGTCCTCGTTTGAGTTGCAGACGCTTATAGTTACCTTGAGGGCATCGAGGTCGGCTAGTGAAGAGACCCCGCCGATGACGGCGGGCATGCAAGAGACGGAGGGCGCGCTGCCTCCCGTGGCGTCGGTCGCCCTATTTGTGCTGCCGCCGGGTGCATTATTGTTATGCCCCGGTTGCTCGATCGTGGCCGGAGGAGTTACCATCACGTCCGGCGTCGCCGCCGCGGTGTTGGCGGCCGGAGTCACCAATACGCCGGGAGTCGGTGCGGGAGCCACCACTATGGCCGGAGTCGGGACTGCAGGCGCCGCGGGGCCCGAGTTGCTGCCGACCATGCTGGGGACTGGTATGGGCCCTTGTCCACCACGCGCTTGCCAATTCGCGAGCGACTGCATCATATCTGGAAGGAGAGCGTTCATCGTCTTCGCCACTTCGTCCTGGACAAGCTGCGGAAGCATGTTCACCTTCTCCTCCAGTACACGAACATAAGCGGCATCTTCTTCGGTCCTTCTCGCCTTGCGCCCCCTCGAACCGGACTGCTCCGCCGATTTTCCATAATATTCGGACCAATTTAGGTCCGCACCAAAGCCGACCACACGGCCGGCTGACGATGGCTTCGCCGTCACGTCGTCAACCTTCTTGACCTTGTTCAACGCCCTGTTGAAGGCGTTGTCCCACGGGCCGGCCGCCCTAACCGACGACTCCTGCGATGAGGCGATTTTCATTTCCGCTTGCTGCAAAAAGAATGTGAAATGTTAAGAAATTGTGAACTTCACTCGAGAATTCAATCGACAAGGTCGCGTGGTAAACTACTTACCACGGCAGTCGTAAACTCCTGAATCTTAGGATCGATAATTATTTTCGAGGTTGCTTTGTCCTTATAGCTTCGGGCCCTCACAAAGAATTCGGTCTGCGGATCATCTTTGTATTGCTGGAAGGGGTTAGGTATGCCCGCAGCGGCGTACTCGGCATCCTCCTTGTCCCATTTAGGCTTGGAACTTTTGTAACCACCGGCTCCGAGACGATGGTTACTTATGACCTGCGACCGCATGGCCTTGCCCTTTGCACTCGCGGCCTTGGCTTGCTCGGACTCACACCTAGCCTTGAAAAGGTTGTAGGTAGCTTCGTCGATCAACGACTCTTTCTCCTTGAGCTCCTCCCAGGTTTTGTTCTTTTCAAAAATTGCCCTCTTCACCCGGGTTTTCCAACTGGACAAGGCCTTGCTCATCTTCCTGAGGGCCCATGTGTTTACTTTGTTCCCTCTGAGTTTGGTGTTATCGTACGGCTCCGGAAACTTGTATCGTCCGTGCAGCTTGTTGATAAGAAGCTGATAATAATGAATATTCTCACGACTCCTGAGGTTAATCGTGGTGATCGGCACGGTGTTGCGGAGGATCGCCGCGACTTGACGGCCGTACCCTTCCGAAAAACGTTCGGGCTCTTTAGGAATCCCGACGGCGGTCACAATAGTAAACTCTTGCCTGATGACGCCGACCTTGGTCGGTTTCCGATTCCTCTTCTTCGACTGGGTACCATCTGTGTTGGAGCCACCGGTCCCATCATCCTCGCCGATGTTCCTCTCGCTGTCTGTCGTACCGGCCTCCTCCTCCAAGTCATCATCCGATGAGTCGGACTCTGACTCTATCTCCTCCTCATACTCCTCCTCGCCCGGAGGTACTTCCTCTTCTCTCTGCTCCTCGACCTCCTCTTGGGAGTATTCCCAAAATTTCTTCCTTTTTGTACCCGGCTGAGAAGAAGGACCGGCGTCGGCTCCGGTCGACATGTTTGCACTAGTACAATATTAAAAAATGCAACTACTTAATTAATTAGCACAATAAATAAATGCAAATACTCTCATGTTAAGAAAAATAGCAAAGGTCATGCACGAATTCACGGAAAAATTCAGCATGACCTTTGCTCTTTTTCTTAACATGAGAGTGCCCCATTCTCAACCGAAACGGAAGTTAATCAACATTTCGGGAGAAAGGGGATAATGAGAGTCCCTGCACATAAAAAATGCCTACATGTAGGCACAACCATCACATATATAGTGTAGAACAATGCACTAAAATAGATATTCAAACATCATATATATAGGTAAATTTCATATGATAAACAATGCATTGCAAATTGGCACTTGCTTGGGTTTTTTCATATTCAGTTGAAATATCTTATAACTAAGTCATTCAGTTCCAGCATGATGGATGGATGGATGGATGGTAAATCACCCTACTCATGTTGCCAAGATATAAATACATACTCATACCCTGGCACTACAGAAAACCACATGGCTTATTCTCATCATGAGTCAAAACAAAAATAATCCCAAATGAACCACAAACACCAACGATGACACAATAATAACAGTAGTATGAAATGATGCAACGCGCAAAGAATATCATGTGTGCATCTTATTGAGAACACGGAAAACAAGATCTTTGCCGAGTGCATAGAGAAAATTGCTCGGCAAAACTATTACACTCGGTGAAGCATCACCTTTATCAAGCACCACGTGGGCGAGACTCGGGCACTAACTTGAAGCTTAGTGGTTATTCAATTCTATTTTTTTTAAATAAGCCAGAGAAGCACAAAACCTGACAAGGTGGCATGATATGACATCTAGAGGTGTGATTAATTTTAGAGTGTTTTTCAAAAGTTTTCACATAGTTTTCTTACAAACTAGGCCATCATTCAGCAACAAACTAGGTTTCGAGAAGGAATGAATCAGGTTTGCATTTGAAGTGACCGCTCATTCATTCGTTGACTTTAAAACTTTATCAACATTAAACGCACACCATTACATGTTTCATGTTCAAAAAAAAATTCAGTTCTCTTTTCCTATATTTAGGCCATGCATTTCTTGTGATTTATGAATTTCCAAATTTCCATTCACAAAATTCTCCTCTCTCTTTTAATTCTGTTAACAACAAATTCAACAGTTTCTTGGCTTTTTTCATATGGTAAAAAAGTTCAGTAGATCTTTCCAAAATTTCCAAAGTTCAGTGGACAAACATCATGGCAGCTTGTGCTGTTATGGGTGTTCATTATGCATCAGCAGTGATCCATAATTCATGTGGTGACCCTATATATGCCTCTGCATCTAGAAATCGTGATTCTCATCTCACTTGCCCTGTTTTAGCTGTTGAAAATACTAGTACTGCTGGATATGAACACCTCAAATCACCAGGAATTAGGAAATATGAAATTTGCTTATTTCCAAATTTCCATTCACAAAATGATATATTGCAGGACGTGATCATGAATTTCCATTCACAAAATTTCCAAATTTCCAAATTTCCATTCACAAAATTTCCATTCACAAACAAAATTTCCTTGTTTGCTATGCTAGCCGTGCAGTTGCAGGAGCAGGGGAGAGGGAGGGGGAGCAGGGGAGAGGGAGGGGTGTACTTGGCCGTGCAGTTGCAGGACGGAGGGGAGGGAAGGAGGCGGCGGCCGGAGGCGAGGCAGAGGCACGACGGCGACTGCGGGCTCGGGCTGCGGGCGCGGGCGGCGACGAGGACGGTGGCGGCTCCGGCGTAGCCGGCGAGGACGGTGGCGACTCCAGCGTCGGCGGCGAGGACGGTGGCGGCTCCGGCGTCGGCGGCGAGGACGGTGGCGGCTAGGGCTCGGCGTCGGCGGCGAGGACGAATGGGTACTGTGACCAGCAAGGGGGAGGGGGCCGTGGAGGTTAAGGCTTAGGGGTGGCGCATTTAGCCAGAATGCGCCACCAAGAGGTTCCTTATGCGTGGCGCATTCCGCCGAAATGCGCCACGCATAAGGAACCTCTTGGTGGCGCATTCTGGCTAAATGCGCCACCCCTAAGCACATTTAGTGGCGCATTTATGAAAGATGCGCCACCCATAAGAGTTTTTTAAATTTTTTTATTAATTGGACTAGCTATCTATCTGGTTTTTTATCGCTGCTAGTTTTTTTATCGCTACTAAGTATTTTTAAGGAGTTAGGCATGATGCTTCAATTGTGTATAAAAGTGGTCAAACTTTATTAAGATTGACTTTGACCAAATATTATATGCGGAGTAAAAAGAAACGGGGGGAGTACTTCGATTGTGATCATATCGATCCACGTACCATGCCTTAACCGTGTCGTCGCCGAACCAATTCCACAAACACAAGGTGTAGCGGCATTTGGAAACATAAGATTGTGATCATCAATTATAAAGTGCATATTAAATCCATGCATACACAAAGTGATCATGAATTACAAAATATATTTCTTAAATTTGGAGCTAGCTATCTAGCTATCGTTTCCTCACGATCTTCTTCTTGCCCTTCTTTGTCGTGGTTGAATAATTTAGGCCCGGGACGTCTTCACTTTTCCTCTTGAACGGGAGGAGACCTTTCTTCGGTAGGGTTGTGGTGTCTGTATCCTGAGCGGCGTAGTCATCCTCCATCTTCGGGTCGCCGTACTTGTCAAAGTCTTGCTCGTTGGCGACTCCATCCATTCCGATGATGTTTCTTTTGCCTCTCCTCACTACAACGCGGCTCGGCTTTGATGGGTCGGTAATGAAGAAGCATTGGTCCACTTGGCTAGCCAGTACCCATGGCTCATTTTTCGCGGTGACGTTTGCGCCCGTAGACTTGGATTTGGCTTCGGGTATAACCATGGTGGTGAAGTACCGGTCTTCTTTTACGACGCTCTTGGCCCATCTCACACGGAACATCGTCACTTTCTCTCCACAGTAGTCGAGCTCCCATATGTCCTCGATACTTTCATAGAATCTTTCCTTGACGTCATCGGTGTAGAATATCCCCGTTACCCCTGAGTTCTGGTAATCGCAGTTATTGTCCTTTTCCTCCGTGTAAAATGTGTAGCCATTGATATCATACGCTTGATAGGTCATCAGGTTGCGTGCGGCACCCTGTGACAAGGTGAATATCATCTTTTCGTCCTCGGAAGCGTTCCTTCGCGGGGGATTAGCACGAAGCTCGTCCCTGAACCAAGTCATGAAACCGGAGTTGTGCTCTTTGATTAGTCGTGGATCTCGGTCCGTTATCTGCAGGCCTTGGTCACTGTACTTCTTCCTGATTAAATCCTTGTGCTTTACTATCCAAGGATCGACCAGCTGGATGTGTTGTAGCGCGACTAGGCTTGCTCTTTCAAAGTCGATGTCTCGACCATCAAAGTTGACATGCATTGCGCGGCTTCCCTCGTGGTGACCACACCCATCGGTCCTGCCAAAGTGCTTGTTGACGGCCAGACCAACAGGGTTCTCGTTGTTGAGATAATTCGTGTAAAAAGAGATGCACTCTTCGGTTAGAAAGCCCTTCGCTATGCTTGCATATGGACGGGACCTGTTACGAACGTATTTTTTGATGTGCCCATTCATCCTTTCGAACGGCATCATGCTGCGCAGAAACGCAGGCCCGAGTTGGACGATATCCTCCACGACGTGGATCAGCAGATGCACCATAATGTCGAAGAACGCGGGCGGGAAATAGATCTCAAGCTCGCATAGTATGAGCACGATCTCCTCCTGTAGCCTTTTGAGTTGCGTAGCGCAAATCGACTTCCGGGAGATGACGTCAAAAAAGTTGCAAAGGCCAAACAACGTTTTACGGACGTGCTCGTCCATTATCCCTCGCATCGCAACCGGGAGAATCTGCGTCATCAGCACGAAACAGTCGTGAGATTTCATCCCGCTGAAACGCTGCTTCGCCTCGTCTAGGTATCTGCATATCTTCCCCGCGTAGCCGTTCGGAAATTTTACTCCTATGAGGCAGTGGATAAACCGCTTGATCTCCTCCTCCCACAGAGTGAAGCATGCCGGGGGGCAGTGATCAATACCGGTCTTCTTCTTGGTCGTCCTTTTTCGTTTGCGAGAGTTTTGCGTTTCCGTATCCTCTTCCTCCTCCGGCTCATCATCGTCGTCACTAGGGGGGTGAAGTTCCCTCCTGATGCCCATAAATTTCAAGTCATTCCTTGCTTTTGGCCCGTCCTTGGTCTTCTCCGGCATGTTGAGCAGCGTGCCAAACAAGCTCTCGCACACGTTCTTTGTGATATGCATTAGATCAAGGCTATGAGGACTGCGGAGTAGACTCCAGTATTGCAAATCCCAGAAAACAGACCTCGCTTTCCATACCCTCATCAACGGCTGAGTCTTCTTTTTTTTCTTTCTCGGCGTGGGGCACTCTTTCCAAGTTTTCAGCAAGTTGTCGATTTCTTTGCCGCTCCTTCGAGCTGGGGGTGCTCGGAGCTCCTCGCTTCCATCGAACAGATGTCCCTGTTTTCTCCACGCGTGTTTCTTGGGAAGCCACCTCCGAGACCCCTGGAACACGGTTTTTGAAGATCCAGGATCTTTTGGTAGCTGGCGGTACGTTGTATTATCCATGCACCTAATGCATGCACAGAATCCTTGGACCACCTGCCCTAAGAAATATCCGTATCCGAGATAGTCGTGAACCGTCGTGATCACCGCGACTTTCATTGGGAAATATTCTTTTGCCGCGGCGTCCCACGTATTGACTCCGTCTTTCCATAACGTTTCTAGCTCCTCTTTCAACAGCTGCAGATATAGATTGAGGTCCGTACCTGGTTGTTTCGGCCCTTGAACTAGCATACACATTGTTATGTACTTTTTCTTCATGCACTTCCAGGGGGGAAGGTTGTATATGCATACAAACACGGGCCAGGTACTGTGTGTGCTGCTCTGGCCGCCAAACGGGTTGACTCCATCGGCGCTCACACCAATCCTGAGGTTCCTTGGTTCTTTCCCAAAAACTGGGTATTCGAGGTCCAACGCAGTCCATTGGCTACCATCTGAAGGGTGCCTCAGCATGTCCTCCTTTTCCGGATCCGGGTTGGGGTCATCCTCTTTTAGCTTCTTTCTATCCGCGTGCCAGGTCATGAGCTTTGCTTCCTCGGGATCTATGAAATACCTCTGCAGACGAGGAGTAATTGGAAAGTACCATACCACTTTTCTAGGAACTTTCTTCCCTCTCTTGTATCGACTAACACCGCACACCGAACATGTGGTTTTATCTTCGTCCTCACCCCGATAGATCATGCAATCATTTATGCAGACGTGGTATTTAACGTGCGGAAGATCGAGAGGGCAAAGGACTTTCTTGGCCTCAGCGATACTAGTTGGGCACGTGTTGCCCTTCGGAAGACGATCGTGCCAGATTGCCATGTTATCATCGAAGCTTTCGTCGGTCCATTTGTGTTTTGCCTTCACCTCCATAGCCCCAAGTGTTACATTCAAGCGGGTATCCTCGTCGTTGCATCCTTCGTACAACTTCGTAATCGTGTCTTTCTCGAGTTGCGCCATCTTGGCTTTCTCTCTAGCTGCACCTCTTGCGTTCAATGCCTCTTTGACAAGCAGCTCTTGAACATGAGGGTCCCGCACCCAGCTTGAATCATCATGTCTGACATCTTGATCTTCATGTCCGGCATCTTGATCTACATGATCCGCTTCGGCATCTTCTTCATGATCATGTACGGGATGCTCTTCGTCTTCTCGCTCGCCGTTGTTGTCTGGTTGCCCTTCCTCATTTACTGGCGCCCCACCATTGACGTCCTCCTCCTCACCAGCTTCAACACTTATCCATCGTGTGTAGCCATCCATCAAACCATTACGCTTCAGGTGTCTTTGCAATATTCCGGAATCAGGCTCGGTCACGCACTGCAGTTTGCATCTCCGACACGGACATCTTATATCCGACCTATTATTCCTTAGCATGTCGTTTGTCGCACATTGCATCCACCTAGCCACGGTGATATCGCTCAGCAACTCGCGGACCATGGTCGATCACCTGCGTGCACGGAGAGAGCAACACAATTATATATCACAGTCGTCGCCGGAAAAATTCGGCATGACCTTCCCTAATAATGCATGGGAGCATGCGGAGAGTGCGCTAGAAATTTGCCGAAACGGAAATGAATCGACATTTCGGCAAAACATTTGCCACTCAAGATACACATATACATCAAACCACCATAAGCTTCACACATACATCAAACCACCACAAGCTTCACATATACATCAAACCCAAGATTCACATATACAACAAACCCCAAGCTAATAAAGGAAAGTATATGGGTCATAAATGGAACAAAAGAGTTTGGGAGGAGGTCCACTTGCTTCAATATGAAACAAAATAGATGTAATGCCAAGTATCGATGGATAAATGGAAGAAATGAGGTGGGGAGGAGGAGAAACCGAATAGATCTAGGGTGAGAAGAGTGGATCTAGTTTGAGAATTGTGTGGAGTGAATGAGAGGTGGTAGGTGGGGTGGAGTAGATAAGGGAAGCTCTAGGCATTTAGTGGCGCATATAGGAAGTCAGTGGTGGCGCATCTGTGCAGTGCGCCACCCCTAAGCTCTTATGGGTGGCGCATTACCACAATGCGCCACCCCTAAGGACCTTATGGGTGGCGCATCTACAGAATGCGCCACCCCTAAGCTCTTAGGAGTGGCGCATTCTGTAAATGCGCCACCTATAAGGTTCTTAGGTCATCCAGGCTGGCCCACTCTTAGGGGTGGCGCCCTAATAAAGGAAAGCATCTAGCAATATGCGCCACGTATAAGGTCATCCAGGCTGGCCCACTCTTAGGGGTGGCGCACTGGAAAATAAAGCGCCACCCATAAGGTCTTGTGGGTGGCGCATTATTTTCCAGTGCGCCACCCATAACAGATGGTGGCGCATGGCTTTCTATATGCGCCACTAATAAGCTTTCCATGTATAGCTATTTCCCTAGTAGTGATAGGTACTCCCTCCGTCCCAAATTATAAGACGTTTTTCACGTGTACGTACAAAATGTGCCAGGCTACGCTATTTTTGTGTTTTCCCGTTTTACCCCTCCGCACTCTCTTCTCCACTCACTCTCTCGTTCCCCTCCGCAAAATACCTAGCCCGTGCGTCACCGGCTCGCCGCCTCCCTCTCGCCCGCGTCGACGCCTCGCTCCGATGACGCGCGTCGCCGCCTCCCTCTAGCCCGCGTCGACGCCTCGCTACGATGACGCGCGTCGCTGCCTCCATCTCGCCCGCGTATTCGCGTCGCCCCTCCCTCTCGCTCGCGTCGACTGCATCACGTATTGGCCGCAAAGGTTATTCTTTTACTGAAGGGGAGGTGAGGACGAGCGGGAGGAGCTCAGCCGGCGGCTGGAAGTCTCTGCCGTGAGGACGAGCGGGAGGATTAGGAGGCGTTTGAAGATGAGGAGGAGGAGCTGGATCTGCTGATACGGTGACGTTCGCACTACTCCCTTCCCTGGTGGCTCCAGGTCAACGGTGGCGGGGGCGGTGGTGGCAGCAGGTAGGCCACGATCCAGGCTCCCAAGGACCTGTAGCTGGGTGTTGTCAGGCGAGAAGAGATGCACAATTCTGAACCGAAAATGGTACTGTAGTTTTCTTCTTCAGGCAGTGTTTATTTCATACACAGTATATAATGATTCAGTAAATCTCTCAGCGTGGCCTGCGTAGATTCAGCAAACTGAACCGGAGCAAGAACTAGCGCAGATGAATGGAAGGTGGCCCTAGAACAAAAGAATAAGGACTTTGCGCTGCTCTGCGGAATACCATGTTCAGAACTTGTTCATGGAAGAATTCATATGTTCATGTGGTTCCCCTGATGATGGGTCATGAAGCGAAAATATCATCAGAGTTTGATGCTGTAAGTGATACAATAACATCACTGTTGTGTTCATGCCGCATCAGAAATAATATCATGCCTTTTCTTGTGACCATATATATGTTCCTTTGATTTTTAGACTTCTAGATGCATAGATAATCCTGGAGCTGAACTTTCATGTGCCAAGGTAATTTGCTTGCATGCTTGCTGTACATTTCCAACAAGTTGAAATTGACTACTGAGTGGCTTGAAAGCGCTTGGCTGATAAGCTAGTTTGAACCATCTGAAAACACATTGTGAACCATCTGAAATAGTGTGCGAAATCATACGCACATTGTACACAGAGGCAAATTACAGGGTCAATTTCAGATGGATCATGCTTCTTGTTGCGACATGATTGAGCAGTATTGTGATTTCATTGGAAACCAACTAAACAACCTGCAGAAACAGAGGTACTCCAAATTTATTAACGCAACTCTGCTCTCCCAGTTTCCATTTACTCCAAGCACAACTGATCTATGCTTTTTGTACATTTTCAGTTAACTTGCATATGTCCTACTGTAAATTTAATCCTCATATAGAACTCCTTGTTCCTTGCTGTAGTTTCAAATTCAGTTTGTACTCCTTGCTCTGTAATTTTGATTATCGAAATTTTCAAGTTGTTCAACATGGGAAAAGAATTTTGCTACTGTCATTTGTTGCTCTTAGCATTTCTTTTCTTTTAGGATTCCTTTTACATTAGCATTTCTTTTTTGTAGAAATATACTCTATCTGAATTGTTTGTTGGCCTCCAATTCTATCTGAATTTCAGAGAAGAGACATGCAGCTTGTTGTCCTATTCATAGAAAACTGGGAGATGAGATGGACGCTGGGAGCGGAGCACAGAGGCGCTGGATGTGGAACTCCTGGGCGTGGGCGTTGGGTGAGGAGCAGAGGTGCCATGCGCTGGGAGAGCAACACAAAGGCGTTGGGCGCTGATCTCCTTGGCGCGCCCGCTGGCCGATGATTAGAAGGCGCCGATCAGCAGCAACCCGGCGAGCAGAAGGCTCTGGGCTGATCGAGGAGGAGCCGATCGCTGCTGGTCCTCGCCGTTGGGCACCTGTCCGAGGAGGCGGTGGGCGCTTGGCGACGACGCTCGAGGAGGTGGACGGCGCGCGCTGGCTGCTGGAAGGTGGGCGACGGGCCACGCGCTGGGAGGTGGGCGCTGGCCGGAAGGCGACTGGGGACGTGATGGGAGGCGGGCATTGGGCAGAGGGCAACGGACAACGCACTAGGCTGCGGATGATTGGAGACGCGACGGCGAAGTAGGGTCGAGGCGCAGAATACAAAGAGGGGGTATAATTGTATTTTCCCAGGTTCTCACCTGGTCGGAATCCCTCTAAATACGTCTTATAATTTGGGACGGATGGAGTAGGTATGATGTCTGTTTTGAGGAAGATATAGGGAGGTTTATGATGAAAGAGCGTATCATGCCAAGGGTTTGGATGCACCAGAGAAGTATGAGCCAACTCTCAAGGTGAGAAAGGGCAATGCATGGTACCGAAGAGGCTAACAAAATATGGGAAGGTGGAAGTGCCAACAATCGAATACTCGCATTAGTACGAAGAACTCATGCACTTATTATCGGTAACTCTCTATCTAATCGGGAGGTTCACAAAGAGACAAGTACCCCAAGGAGGAGTGTATTGGGGGTTTGGTTATCCTTGCGCATCCTCGACCCATGGTACGTGAGGGTACTCTATATATTCCAACCCTTACAGAGGTTAGCGATCCATCTAGTAGCTAGAGTTCTCAACTAATTTTTGTAGTTTTTGAACATAATCACGGATTTCCCAAAATACAACACCTATCAGTAATAGGCTCAAGCTCTTGGCATCCTAATGTACAAACATTACTCTTCAATACCTCAAAACTATTGCATGTTACTACTACACTTGTAATAGCAACATTAATTACCTACTCATGCAAGACACATAACTCAGTGCAACAAGCCAACTCTCTAAACAAGATAAACATGAAGACTCAAGAGAGTTAGTACAACATCCTAAACTAAAGCTCTTAAAATGATAAGCATGAAAACTAAGAGCTAAACATGACAACAGCTATGAAAAGATAAAGAACACACAAAAAGAAAGACAAGCATGCAAGCCTATGTTGTGTTCTATAGTGGAGTGGAGCGTGTTTATCTCCCAAAAATGAAGGATAGGATCCAACTTTTATGAACAACAAGCAAAACAAAAACAAACTAAAAAGTAAAGAGCAAGACGCTCCAAGTTTAGCACATAACACATGAAGTGATAAAAATATAGCATGGAGAAGGACGAACTGATGATTGTTGATGGAGAAGGGGATGCACGGGGGCATCCCCAAGCTTAGATGCTTGAGTCTCCTTGGATATTTCTTGGCGGTGCATGGGGGCATCCCCAAGCTTGAGCGCTTGACACTCCCGAATCTTCTTTCATCATCTTCCTTCGCATACTTTAAAACTTCCTTCATACGAAACTCATCATAAGCTGATTAGAGTGGTTAGTAACCATGATAAAACATTTTTTATCTACTGGAAATAAATATATTCTTGAATAGATACTGTTTCTCAAGATTGCCAGAAAGTTTTTGCAAAGAAAAAGCAAGCTTAAGGTTTGCAGAATGATGAAAACGGAAAAGGTGGAAGAATCTGTGAAAAACATACCAGCAGGAAGTAAATAATTTTTTCGGGGTACTTATGCAACTCAAATCAAAAAACTCAAGACATATGCACGAAAGACAATTGTATGGAGTATGCTGTCAAAAAAATTCATATAAAAAAGATGATCTGGTGGTTTATGGCTAATTTTGCCGTCAAGGGGACATAATCTGTTTCTGGACTGCATGTCAGAACTTTTGAACTTTCTTGCAATCGGAGGCTAAAACTTGGCACAAAGCTTGAAAATAAAGATACAATGATGTTGCTATAGTGTTAAAAAACATCAAGACCACTAAAACTGACAGTAAAAACATCTTGGGTTGCCTCCCAACAAGCGCTTTCTTTTATGCCTTTAGCTAGGCATGAGGATTATAAAATATGCTCTCATAAGAATAAAAATTGAAGAAAACAGAGCATCAAGAAGAAAATACGAAACACCTTTAAGCCTAACCCAGTTCCTATGCCTAGGAACCTTATAAATAAATACATCATGAAAGCACAAAGTAACAAGCATAGGAAGGCAAAAGAAGAAGAACTTCAAAACTTTCAACATGAAGAGAGGTGTTTTTGTAACATGGAAGTTTCTACAACCAAACTTTCCTCTCTCAAAGTAATTTTCAGTAGCATCATGAACAAAATCAACACTATAACTTTCAAATAAAGCATTTTGTTCATGACCTCGAAGCACACATGTATAGTTTTCAACACGGTTTTTAGGAACACAAGATAAATGCAACCCATCACTTTGAGCCTCAGTAAGAGCACAATCCTTCGGAATATGAGTTGGATATTTCAAAAGGTTAATAGGACAATCTAGTGTGGGTGCAATAGAAACAATTCCATGCTTAACATAAGGAACTATAACAAGTTCATCTTTGTAAGCATCATCCATAGTGGCATCATGGCCAAAACCCAACTAGGATCAACTTATTCAGAAAGGGATGTATCAAGTGAGTCCTCGGAATCATAAGATTCCTCATCATAGCAATCATTGTCCTCTTCTTGGGAAGAAAATATTTTGTTTTTAAAATCCTCAATATAAGTATTAGAAGTATAATTCTCTAAGAAATAAGCAAGAACTGCAAGGTTTTCGGACTTGTAAATAGTATCATAATACTTTCAATCAAAGAAGCAATCTCATAAGAACCTTTAAAAGCAACAAATTCTTCAATATTTTCAACATCAAAGTAATAATAAAAAACTTTAGCATAAGAAGATAGGATCTTATTTTCATTAAACTCGCATTGGAAAGGAAGGTGTTTACGATCTATTTTAGAGCAGCAAGTAAAATCATAAATATAGCACAAAGATTCAACATAGCAATGAGAAACTTGTATTTGATCCCATAAGTGTTTCCTTTTCTGTGATAGGCAGTGTCGCTTATAATGAGAATGCTCATCCAATGATTTTTCCCTCAACCAAGTCGGTGGGTTTTTAGTGCAAACACAAATTGATCAAAGACGATCCAAGTGAACCATGCCCATCCTATCATATTTGGGTGATTCCACACCCCTGGTAAAGATATCATCAGTAGGCAGAAAAAGACAAAGACAAAAGGTAGCAACTATTTTTTGGTTTTTCATATAAGACACAAGAGAAAAAGAAAAAACTGAAAGGTAAACCAACAAGACTAAAAAGAAAAGGTAAAAGATAGTGTGCAGCTACCCTATCTTGAAGAGTGGAGTCCCCGGCAACGGTGCCAAAAATTAGCTTGATGGCACTGAAGTAGTGCTCCTTGTTGGTTACCCCAAGTGGAAGGTAAAGATGTAGATAGAGACTAATTTCACTTACACGAGGACTGTAAGGTTTATTGAATCCAGGAGGACTCCAAGGATCGACATGTAGGTGCCAATGGTGTCAGAGACTTGACAACGCGAGAGTTGACGTGGACTTGCACAAAGAAACAAATAACTTTTCTCCCAACGAGTACAGAGGGGTTGTCAATCCCTTCAGCCTTGTCGTTTAAAAATGGTCAAAAGCAAGAGATAGTGAGAGTGATAATTGCAACTGAAAGTAAAAACAGGAAATAAATGTAAACAGTGGTGGAAATATGGACCGGGGTCCCATGATGTTCGCTAGTGATGTCTCTCTCCCAAAAGACGATAAACAACAAAGCTGGGTGAACAAATTACAGCTGGGAAATTGACAGACTTATAAACACACCACAATGCTAATTATGCTACTTGAAAGTAAGAGGCTCAAAACTATGGGCAGTCCGACAACACATATACACCAAAATCCATCTGCATCTACTCACTAATCATCCACCTTGAGATATGTATCCAGAACATCTCGCTAGTATTAAGTTGCGAGCCCCACCCATAGTGTAAACTCAAAGAAACAGACAATTGGATTAACAATCTATGCGTAAGGTAAACAATCCTTGCAACCACGGTTACACGCACCGTTGTTTTCTCCCTGGTGGCAACAGAACATCCCCTAGTCTCATGTTTCTGTCACTCAAGCTAGACATCGGGGGGCATGAACCCACAATCATGCATAATGTTCCCTCTTGGAGTTAGTATCTACTACTTGGACAAAGCAATAAAAAGCAACGGAGAAGATGCAAGAATTACTCAAGAACAAAATATAAAAGGTAAACCAAATATATAATTCATCACGATCTGAACATAATATAATAATCCATCGGATCCTAGCAAACACAGCATAGCAACAGAAGGAAAATTACATAGGTGCCTTGATCATGTAGGCAGCTCACAAGGTCTAAACATTGAAGAACAAGGATGGAGAGAAGACATTACATAGCTACTGGTCATGGACCCATGGTCCAAGGAGACTACTAACGGCACATCCGAGAAGCGTCCATGGTGTTGTAGAAGATCCCAGAGGTCAATCCTCTCTCCGACAGGGTGCCAGGAAGAGGTCTTCTGGTGCTCCCGATCTTGGAAATGCGGCGGCGACGGAACAGAGAGGTATTTTGCAATGCGGGATTCTCCTCGAGGGTTTCCTAGACAAGGGGTAAAATAGGCCTAAGGGGGCACCAGGAGTGGGGCCCACCTCCCAGGCGCCCTGGTGGTGCGGCCAGGAGGTGGGCCACGCCACACGGCCGCTTGGGAGGGGGTGGCCCCCCTCCGACACATCTTCGGTGGTTCCGGAAGCTTCCTTCATGCTGATTTTTATTCTGATTTTTCTGGAATTTTTCGAGTATTTTAAATTGGGAAAACTGAACTGCAACTAAAGATATCTGCAGAAAGGAACTGGCACTAGGTGCACTGAGTTAGTAGGTTATTCCAAATATGTGTAAAATGATATAAAAGTGTAGCAAAACATGTAGCAATGTCACATAAAAGTGCATGGAACAAGCCGAAATTTTAGATACGTTTGGGACGTATTAGACATCTAGCTTAATTTTCCCACGACAAAGAGCATGGGCATTGGGAGGGCGGCCGAGATCTTACCGGAATAGGATGAACGGTGGACCGAAGAGGCGCGGGTAGAAGAGAGGGTGCCGGCCGGTATACACAGTATAGGCCACCGTGTAGGCCGCCGCGTGCGGTAAACAGAAGGGACTGCACTGTCAGCACTTCGCTGGAGTTGCCTGCGCCGTCTAGGACACAACGGTAGGAGGAGCAATGGGGATTTGAACAAGAGGGGGGGAATGCGGCTTTTCGTGATGGATGGAGGGATGGGCCGGTTAGATATTGACGCAGCCGGCAAAAAAATTTGGTAGGCGGGGAGGGGGGCTGTCGGGAAAAGTGATATCACAAACGTTTGTGCATTATAATCTTTGTGTAATACACCTGAACAAATATCCAACCAATAGTTCTCATAACCAGCTTCTCGCGGTAGGATCCAACGACTATCGTTCGACGCTAAGGTTACTTCCAACCGCCACCGTCTTACGTTAGGGTTACGCGATATTCTGATGGGTTTTGAGACGGTCAACGGGATTTTCCAGGGTTTTGAGTAACATTCAACTAATCCATTTTGTGCACAAAGTGTATCTAATTTCTTTAGTAATGCACTGAAACTTTTACGAAGGACCATGTTGGTGAAATGATCACAGCATGCCAAATGAACATTATGCTAAAAAATAATTCATTTAATGCATTAACATTGCCAAATGAAGTCAGAAACATTTGAAATTTCAGTATGTTAGTGTGAATGATTAATGTTGATCATATACAAAGATTGGGGTTTAAAAGATGTAAGAATAACGTGATGCCTTTGTGATGTGATTGTTTCCGATCAAAACCTCGATACTTCGAAAGGAATGGCCCAGTTTGTGCACGAAGTGTATCTAATTTGTCTAGTAATTCACTGATACTTTTACCATGGACCATGTCGGTGAAATGATAATAGCATGCCAAGTCTCAACCTTTTTAGAGGCCATTTGAATTAATTTTCATGTTCAAGGTCATTAATGCTTACAAATAATTCAGTTGATGCATTAAAATTGTCAAATGAAGCCAAAAACTTTTGAAATTTTAGTATTTAAGTGTGAATTCTTAATGTTTTTCATATAAAAAGTTTGGGGTGTAAAAGATTTCAGAATAGCGTGATGCATTTGTGTTGTGGTTGTTTCCTATCGAAACCCTGATACTTCAAAAGTAATAGCCTAGTTTTTACACGAAGTGTAACTAATCTGTCTAGTAATCCATGGAAAATTTTACAAAGAACCATGTCGGTGAAATGATGAAAACATGCCAAGTCTCATCCTTTTTAGAGGCCATTTGAATTGATTTTCATTTTCAAGGTCATAATGCTCAAAAGAATTCATTAAATGCATTAAAATTGCCAAATGAAGTAAAAAACGTTTGAAATTTCAGTATGTTAGTGTGAATGCTTAATGTAGATCATATAAAAAGTTTCGGGTGTAAAAGATTTAAGAATAACGTGATGCCTTTGTGATGTGGTGGTTTCTGATCGAATCCGACCCCGATACTACGAAAGGAATGGCCTAGTTTGTACACGAAGTGTATCTAATTTGTCTAGTAATCCACGGAAACTTTTACCATTGACCATGTCGGTGAAATGATGACAGCTTGCCAAGTCTCATTCTTTAAGAGGCCATTTGCATTTATTTTCAATTTCAAGGTCATTATGCTAAAAAAAATCATTTAATGCATTAAAATTGCCAAATGAAATCAGAAACGTTCAATATTTCAGGATGTTAGTGCGAATGCTTAATGTTGATAATATAAAAATCTTGGGGTGTAAAAGATCTAAAAATGTTCAATTTAAAGTCATTTTATGAAAAGAAAAACAATTCATTAAATGCATTAAAAAGCATTACTCAACAACAATTACATACACATGTTCTTAATGTGCATTCCACCGAACATAGAGCGCTACACATACAATAATCACCCATAAGTCTTTGAGGAAAGCATAGCTCACGATCTTCATCACAAAACGTCTTTAACTAATAAACATGAAAATCCCTGCAATGCCTTCATACATGAAGAGAAAAAAGTTGTCTATCATTTTCATATGTGGACGAATTTCCATCACGGTGTTTCATTTATGAATGAAAATAGTTCCATTTCTGGGGAAATGATGTATGAATACATCACCCTCTTATTTTGACCACTAGCTTGTGTTATTGGATCAGCAGAGGGGATCAATTCAGGAACAACTGATGGCGGCAATACCTATTGCAAGACCAATAAAACAATTGTAACACTGGATGAACGTAGAGTTTACGAAAGTATATATAGCATAAAAGATAAATATGTACCAGGATTTTGTCGGTACAATTCATGTTGTCCAATGTATGCACGATTAGATAATAAGATGCCATCATGCATCCAACACGATGACGCTTAATCATCGAGTTAATCCTTCCAACAAATTCTACGAGAGGCTCCAGATCTCGGCATCGAAATTTGGGACAAGGACTAATCTTCAGATCTTTAACTACACGCTCAACATCGAATACATAAAAAAAGTTTTTGTCAGTATTTATTACAATTTTAAACCTAAAAATTACTGCTAAGACAATGCAAGAGAGATAAATGCAATATTTGAAAGTCGATTAACTTTCATTATCAGTCCATGGACGAATCTGAACCGGAAACACCACATGTATGATAAGACCAGGTGGGCTTATATCCACTAACACTTTCATGCCAGTTTCTAGCACATAACGTGCAACAAACTCTCTCCACAGATCCTTCTCAAAGTAGCAGCGACCTCTAGCTTCAGTAGTAACTTCAACTTTGAAACTATATCCATGGTTCGTTTGTACTTTAACCATAGCCGTGTCTTCACATAGGTACATGGATAACTTCTCTATCAAAGGTGTTGTAGCAAAGAAAGGGATAATCTGCAGGATCTAGTTGGGATGATCAACCAAATCACTAAATTCAAACAAAAAATTACTGTAAAAGGGGCGTGGTGGGGGTGGGGGCCGGTACAAGAACATATTGTGCTCTTCAAGAGCACATCTCTGATAGTCATGTCGAACATCCCCCCTGTGCGGCCGAGGACGCAAATTCCTCCCTCCTGATGAAACTTTGGTCATTGACATTGAAAGCACGGATAATATTCAAGAAAAAACGAATCTACAATAATAGACTACATTTATAGTGAGTTACAAGATGCGGATGAAGCCTCCAATAACCTTCATCTCCATTAGAAATATACAAATAGGGTGTGTTGGCTGGTGTGGCAACGACGACTCTGTGTTGGGGAACGACTCAGGCACTGCAGGGGCTGCGTCTTCGGTGGCAACGACTGCATGGGGTGACAATGTGTACGGACTCTTCGATAGAGTATGAGAGATAGAGATACGGCGACGAACTAGGCCCCACTACATAATGAAATTAAATCGCGGCACCATGATTTTTTTTCAATAATAGAATAGACTACTGAAAAAATAAACCTTGACAATGGGCTGACCTCATAAATACACTCATCCTCCCTCGCCCCCAATCCCAGTTCGCCATCGCACCCGTCTTGGTCTCTCAGTCAAAGTCTAGCTCGTCAACTACTTCGACCTCACCATCACCCTCACCCTCACAATCACCCTTGTCACGCTCACCATCAACCTCACCATCACCCTCACCTCCTAAGCACCATCCATCACCGGACACGGAGGCCAGGTTGGAAGTTCGGGCGAGGCCACCATGAACGCCGCGGAGGAAGAGGCTCACTTGTACCAACTCGCCGATAAAGCGTCGGTCTTGGCCTGCGAGACCACCAAGAGGTCGGCATTAGCCTGTATGGCTAAGCGCTTCAAGAAAGAGAAAATCCAAGGCCAAAAAAGCTTATGAAATCGCGGAGAATATCTCCTGATCTATCGACCTTCAGGAGAATGTAGATTAAGTGAAGGTGGATGTGGCCCAACGTGTCGCTGAACACGCGGATCTGGCCGCCGCCTCTGCCATCTTCAAGCTCAAATCCATCATGAAGACTGAATATGCCTTTCTCTTTTTCAAGGGTAATGTGGATAAAGATGAGGAACTGGACCCCAATGTGCAGGAAAGGATGATAAAGAGGTCCAGGGATCATTTCTTTGGCTTTGGACAAGGACGTCGGTAGTAGCATGATCCTCTGGCAGTCCAGATTTATTTAGATAAAATTCTGATGAACAATGTACGAAGCGTTTATATAAGTTCAATCTACATAATTTAGCCGTGAAAATAAGATAGTAGGAATCTATGTGCTTCCACTGTACCAGCTCTTGCAACGCAAGGGTGTATGACAGGTGGGCCCAACAGCTATTGGAACCACCTGTCATGCACCCAAAGTCATGTTACTTAAGTCACTGAAGCTCAGTCCATCGATTATATATCTGGGAGACGGGACAACCATTTGACCTATCCGTCGAAGTCCTTTTACCAAGATTCTTAGGTAAGGCAACTCTTACCAGCTTCTTCGGTAAGGCAACTCTTCCAAGCTTCTTCGGTAAGCCAAATCGCGCATTGCAAAGAGTCTGTTTTAACAACCCGTGTTGGTTATGTGTTATCTGGGTTACAATCTTATCGCCAATGGGCATTCTTTTTTAGATAAGTGACATGATATGTAAATCCTTCGGTGGATGGGGTGCTAGTTACGTGTCAGATGATCACAAATGTTTCAGCATTATATTCTGTGTGTAATATACCTAAACAAATATCCAACCAATCAGGGCGCATAACCATCTTCTCACGGATCGCGGTAAGATCCAAAGACTATCGTTCGACACTAAGGTTACATCCAACGACCACTATCATACGCTAGGGTTGTGAGATATTCTGCTAGGTTTTGAGATGGTCAACGGGGTTTTCCAGTGTTTTACTAACATTCAACTAATTCATTTTGTGCACAAAGTGTATCTAATTTCTTTAGTAATCAACTGAAACTTTTACCGCGGACCATGTTGGTGAAATGATGACAACATGCAAGTCTCGTCCTTTTCATAGGTCATTTGAATTGACTTTCAATTTCAAGGTCATTATGCTAAAAAATAATACATTTAATGTATTAAAATTGCGAAATGAAGTCAGTAACGTTTTAAATTTCAGTATTTTAGTGTGAGTGCTTAATGTTGATCATATAAAAAGTTTGGGGTTTAAAAAATTTAAGAATAACATGATTCCTTTGTGATGTGATTGTTTCCGATCGAAACCCCGATACTTCGAAACGAATGGCACAATTTGTGCATGAAGTGTATCTAATTTTTCTAGTAATCTACTGAAACTTTTACCACGGACCATGTCGATGAAATGATGACAGCATGCCAAGTCTCATCCTTTTTAGAGGTCATTTGAATGAATTTTCAATTTCAAGGTCATTATGCTAAAAATAATTCATTAAATGCATTAAAATTGTCAAATGAAGTCAGACACATTTGAAATTTCAGTAAGTTAGTGTGACTGCTTAATGTTGATCCTACAAGAAGTTTGGGGTTTAAAAGATTTAAGAATAACATGATGCCTTTATGCTGTGATTGTTTCCGATCGAAACCCCTATACTTCGAAAGGAATGGCCCGGTTTGTACACGAAGTGTATCTAATTTGTCTAGTAATCCACTAAAACTTTTACAACAGACAATGTCGGTGAAGTGATGACATCATTCCAAGTCTCATCCTTTTTAGAGGTCATTTCAATTGATTTTAAATTTCAAGGTCATTGTGCTTAAAAATAATTCATTTAATGCATTAAAATTGCCAAATGGAGTCAGAAATGTTTGTAATTTCAGTATGTGAGTGTGAATGCTTAATGTTGATCATATAAAAAGTTCCGGTGTAAAAGAATTAAGAATAGTGTGATGCCTTTGTGTTGTGATTGTTTCCTATCGAAACCCCGATACTTCGAAAAGAATGACCTAGTTTGTACACGAAGTGTATCTAATTTTTCTAGTAATCCACATAAACTTTTACCAAGGACCATGTTGGTGATATGATGATAGCATGCTAAGTCTCATTCTTTTTAGGGGCCATTTGAATTGATTTTCAATTTCAAGGTCATGTTTCTCAAAAATAATTCATTTAATGCATTAAAATTGCCAAATAAGTCAGAAATGTTTGAAATTTCAGGAAAATTGCAAATTTGACCTACGCAGTTGCTCTTGCAACGCAATCGATTATATATATGGGAAAAGGGTCACTGGACTTGCATGCCCGTCGAGCACCTTATTACCAAGCTTTTTCAGTACGAAACTCTTCCTAGCTTTACTAGTAAGACAAATCACACATTGCAAACAGTTTGTTTTAACAACCCGTGTTGGTTATGCGTTATGATAACAAGCTATCACATATATATTGACCTAAATTACAGTTGCATATTATACATCTCTTACATACAATGCTTCATATAGATTACCCCACACACCTACAATATAATAAACACAGGCACGTAGTCTCATCAGAACACACACACACATATATATACCAAGAAGGATGGAACTAGCAAATGTACACTTTCATGCTGGTGCCTCTGGATCATGCTCGTTCCAGTCATGGAAGTTTTGAAGCGATGCCACTATCCATAGAGGGGATGACTCCTGGCCGGTGTAGCAACTTGATAGGTCACAACCAAGCATATCAGAGCAGTCCAAGGGAAAACGACAAACATAAGGAGATGGTGCTGCCTAGTAGGAGACGCGGTGACGGGCAATGAAGACATAACCAGGCTTAACGAATGGCAGACCATCATCCCTAGTGTGCATCATCTGTGGTGTTATTTCCATCATGCGACATGTCGTCGACAATTTGCGGTGCACGAATTGAAATTGGGGGCTGCATCGAACCTTCAATTGAAACAAAGCAACATATATATAAACGTACCGACCAATTACTGAAGCAAATAATAACATGGGATATATATATATATAGGTGATGGCAAGAGAGTGTTAATACTCTTCAAGCCCTCGTTGATTACCCCAGGTGCAGGGTGAGATATAGTGCAGCGGCAAGTTTTCCCTTGGCAAAGATACCAAGGTTTGTCTCCCGTAGGACTCCGAAGGATACAAGAAGGTGGTAAAGTGAACAATGGCGCTGAGGTTTTTAGCTTCACCTGGACCTGCACACAGATACAAATAACTTTTCTCCCAACGAGTACAGAGGAGTTGTCAATTCCTCCGGCCTTGTCATTTACAAAGGATCAACGCAAGAGATAATGATAGTGGCAACTGAAAGTAATGAAAGTAAATTGAGGGTGTAAACAATGATATGAAGATGGACCGGGGTCCCGTGATTTTCACTAGTGATGTCTCTCTCCCAAAAGATGATAAAAGTGCTAGCGAGGTAAACAAATCACAGTTGGGTAATTGACAGGATTATGAAGGCACCGCAATGCTAACTATGCTGCAAAGAAAGGAAGGGCTCAAAAGCAATGGGCAGTACGCCAATGTAAGTAGACCGAAATCCATCTGCATCTACTATGAATCATCCACCTTGAGATATCTATCCAGAACATCTCGCTGGTATTAAGTTGCGAATCCCACCCAAAGTGTAAACTCAAAGCAACAGACAATTGCAGTAAAAGAACTATGCGTAAAGTAAACAATCCTTGCACCCGCAGGTACAAGCACCGTTGTTTTATCCCTGGTGGCAACAACACATCCCCTAGTCTCATGTTTCTGTCACTCAAGCTAGACATCAAGGGGCTGAACCCACAATCGAGCATAACGCTCTATCTTGGAGTTGCAAATAAAATACATGGCCAAAGCAAATACCGCAACGGAGAACATGCAAGAAATTACTCAAGAACAAAATATAAAAGAGAAGAACCAAATATATTACTCATCACAATCTGAACATAGTCTCATAATCCATCAGATCCCAACAAACTCAGCATAGCAACAGCAGAAATTACATAGATGCCTCGATCATGTGAGGCAGCTCACGAGGACTCGAAAGTGGAAGCACAAAAGGGGGAGAGATAGATCACATAGCTACTGGTCACGGACCCATGGTCCAAGGGAAACTACTCACGGTACATACGGGAGGCATCCATGGCTATGGAAGGTCTCCTGGAGGGGGTAGCTTCTCCCGGCAAGGTGCCGGAGCAGCTTCTCCAGGACGCCCCGATCTTGAAACGGCGGCGGAGGCGGAACACAGGCGAGATCGCGAAAGAGGAGTCCGTATTAGGGGTTTCCACCCCGAGGGGTAAATATAGGCATAGGCGAAGGGGGCATCGAGGGGACCCACCAGGCAGCCAGAAGGCCTCCTAGCGTGGCCTAGGGTGGGGCCGTGCCAGGGGCCCTCCTGGCCTCCTGGTGGTGGCCATCCTCCGCTCCTTTGGTGTTTCCGGAAGCTTCTGCTGCGCTGATTTTTTATATATTTTTCCCAGAATTTTTGGAGCTCTTTTAATGGCCGGAAAACCTGAAATACAAAAACAGCAGAAAACAACAACTGGCAGCTGGGTGCACTGGGTTAATAGATTAGTCCAAATATGCTCAAAAGTGTATGAAAGTTCAAGAAAATCATGGCAAAGTCACACAAAACATGCATGGAGCAAGCAGAAATTATAGATACGTTTGGGACGTATCAACATCCCCAAGCTTAATTCCTGCTCGTCCTCGAGTAGGTAAATGATAACAAGCATAATTTCTGTGGTGACATGCCACACAACCATAAAAGGACTTTTAAGTAAAGCAATCAAAGCATGCAATTCAATTCAAGTCTTAATAAGCAAGAGTCTATATTAGCATTGACACAAGCAACAAAAGAACAAAAGGTGCAAGAGCTCTCGTTGTCCGTGACTCGAATGTCTCCAGATGGTGTTTCCGTACAAGCAGGGGACTGGGAAAAAGAGTCTTGGAGCTTTTGTGGGTGGACAGCCAGGCATCACTGAGCCATTTGTCCACTATCGCCTCAAAGCAATCCATCTTATTTGCACACCATCTCGGGGGCGCCTATCAATTAATAATATTATAAAGTCATTGAATATCTTTTTTAAGCCAAGTACAAGTCAGGTTTTATGTAACTAAGCTATTATTATCATTTTTTAGTTTTACAAGCTTATAGAGCCAAGTTTGACCTTTATAAACTTATAAAGCCAAGTTTGACACTTATAAGCTTATAAAGCCAAGTTTGAGCTTCATAAGCTTATAAAGAAAAGTTTGACACTTATAAGCTTATAAAGCCAAGTTTGAGCTTCATAAGCTTATAAAGAAAAGTTGGAGCTAACTAGACCTTACTTATAAGTGTAGGAATTTGAATTAGTTAGTAATTTACCTCCAAGTATTCTTCCTTCTTAAGGAAAACTTTTCTACACTTCTTCTTGGCCTTCTTCACGCCCTTCTTGGCGTACCAATCTCGAACACACTGAGCACGCATCTCGTGCCTAGTGTTCGTGAGTAGCCTCACTATATCCTTCTCGAGATTCTTCTGGGCCGCCAGCTCCATCCTCTCCTCAACCCTATAGTAGCACTGAAAAATGCATCGAACATATGAAAAGATGAGTGAAATGATTCCAACACTAATAAATGATTGCAATGCTTAGAATACTTACCCAAAAAGTAGCCACCACCATGTCGGCTTTGGTACGGCATTCAACGTTGTTGATGCGTTCATCTGGCGGGGCCGGGGCGGCTTTGTAGTGTGGCCAAGTGAGGTCGGGCTCAGGAACCCTACCCTCAACAGGCAGTTCGGATTCCGAGCACCTTCCGGGTAACTCCACGCCCTGCAAAATAAGAACACAATGACATGGTACATGTATGATATATATATACAAGGAACACAAAAAATTCATCAACTTACTTCTCCCCATCTGGCGCAATCAATGTCCTCTGCGCAGGGTCCGGATGTGCTGGGAGCCGTCATACCGAAAGGATTGAACCCATCGAGGCTAATGGCGAGTGCCACGTTTCTTGGGTCTTTGGCTTTACCTTCTTTATGTATTTCATTGGACATCTTCCACGCTTCACCATCAGAGGGGTGGGTCAACATCAAATTCCCGTATTCATCTGTAGCACGTCTAATTCCATCTCTGTGCCATGTCATTTGTTTTGCTGTTTCTTCAAGCATGTAAAGCCGTTGAAGTCTTGGTAAGATCGGTAGGTACCGAAGAATGTTTATGGGTATTTTGCTCTGCGTCTTCTCACCAAGACCGTTGTCTACGACAATATACCTGGAGGACCTGCAGCGTGGACAATAATTATCATACGCATACTCATGCCTAAATAAGACGCATCCTTTCTCACAAGCATGTATCCGCTCGATGGGCATGTTCAGTGCACCGAGTATTTTTTCTGAGTGGTATAGGTTTGCAGGCATAATATGACCGTCCGGTAGAAAGCGCCCGAATAAGGTCATCATCGCATCATAGCACTCTCTGGACAAGTTGAATTGTGCCTTAAGAGCCATTGTTTGTGCGATGGCATCTAGTTGACAAAGCTTAGTGTGCGCATGCAGTGGGAGTTTTGAAGACTCTAGCATGGCATAAAGGCCTTGGCAGTTTCCTCCGGTTCTTCGTCCTCAAGACGAGCATTGTTGTAGTCATTGACCATGTCTTCGATCCCTGTACCACAATCCTCCATGCGCTGACGCACTACCTCATGTCTGTCACGTTCGGCCGACTAGCCATGAAATGACCACAACGTATAATCAGGCATGAAACCACGTATTTGCAGGTGTTTAACCATTGCATCCTTTGTCTGTTGTGAATAGTTCTTACATCTAGTGCAGGGGCACCATGTTCTTGGTTGGCCAGCACTAAATGCAACCTCTAGGAACTCCTCGGTCTTGGTCAACCATTCCTCAGTCATATTTTTTTGACTAGGGTGACCGGTGTACATCCACGCACGATCATTCCTTCTGGCTAGCTAGCTAGTACAAATTAACACCAGAAGGCATATAATTAATTACGGTGATACGGCATATGCACACTAGCTAATAGGTAAAGATAGGTCCTAATCCCACCCGAGTATGTGCAGATTGGATTCATTTCCCCATGCTCTCCTCCCGATCCGACGCAAAATTTCGACAGCACCTCCCCGCTGTTCTCCTGGTACACGTCTCAGCATAAACCGAGAGGATGTGTACCCGGAGAACAACAAGGTGGCGCTGACGAAATCCTGCGTCCGATCCGGAGGAGAGCATATATGGGGAAATGAATCCAATCTACACATACTCGGGCTGTCCATGGATAACGTTGGACAATTCGAAAGAATC
The DNA here is from genome assembly GCA_950022295.1 of Bromus sterilis. Taxonomy (NCBI): domain Eukaryota; kingdom Viridiplantae; phylum Streptophyta; class Magnoliopsida; order Poales; family Poaceae; genus Bromus; species Bromus sterilis. The sequence continues at coordinate 301,274,801 of OX465595.1, forward strand.
TAATTATAAATATGCAAATGAATGCATATTTATAAATGGAATCTTTCGAACGGGAGACGCATATGGGTTACGTGACTTGCATGAGTTGAGAAGGAAAGAACTAGCTACGCCTATCTTCTAGGTAGGGTGAAACTAGAGGAGGGAAAGGCACACAGATGTGATAAAATACAAGTGTGGCAATAAACCACACAAATGCCACCTAGCTTAGAACAACTTGGGTTCATGAGATTAGGATATGCTTTCTCAATTTGAAAAAAAGGACTTGATACATCGAGCATTGTATTTGGAGACAATAGGAAGGGAAAGGGGGTTTGTCAAGGTGGTTGTTACTAATGATATCTATGTATAGAATGTTATGCTAGTCAGATATCCATACTGTAATCTTATTGGTTTGGGGGAAGGTTGAAGGCGCTACATGTTGTAATATTTTCAAAAGAAAAAAGGAAAGTTTGAAATAATTTAATCAATTGTTATTTACAGGTTTACATGTTGTAATATCATCTTCCCTACTTTACTTTTCATTAATTTCACTTTACTAACAAATTGTTTTACTTACTAATAAATTATTTCTTTCTTTCCCTTTACTTTGATTCTAACATAATTAAACTTACTAACTAACTAAATAATAATAGAACAAAACTAACTAAAAGATTCTGCCAAACTAGTAGTAACAACCCTAGCTATAACAACTAACAATAACCAAAATAGATTCTATATATATATCTAACCTTAACTAACCTAACAACTAAAAATAACTAAAATTACTAACAACTAAATTCTTACAAGAACAAACAATGAACAGAAATCTACACTAACAGATGTAGATCTACACTAAGCTAACTAAAATTCCATGCCACTAAGAGATCTACACTAAGCTAACTAAAATCTAATTAAACAAATAAAAAAAATGGGCAACCGTGGGTGGCCGTGGGCTCACCGGAGAGCAGCGGCGGCAGCGGCCCGGACGAAATTCGGCGGTGGCGGCCCGGACGTAGTGCGGCGCAAGGGGTGCAGCCTCTCCGTTGGCAGTGGCGGCGACGGCTCGGAAGAGGCGGCGGCGGCGGGCTGGACCTGCAGAGGAGGAGAGGATGAGCGGGAGAGAGAGAGAGAATGGGGAGCGGGGGAAGGGGCGGCCGGGGTGGCCGCGGCTCACCGGCGACGGCAGGAAGACGCGGCCGGCGTGGCGGCGGCTTGGAGGGGAGGGGTTGAGAGCGGGCTCGAGCGGGGTGAGAGAGAGAAGTGGCGGCTAGGTCTGCCCGGGCCGAGATAACGGCCCGCCGCTTGGCCGTCAGCCAGCTGACGGCAACGCGGCGGTCCGTTATCCCACGGCCGCGTGGTGGGGTCTGGGAAAAAGTTGCCGTCATTGGGGCTTTGCCGTCAGCTGTTCTGCGCGTTGCCGTGAGCTAACTGACGGTGTTGGATGGGCTGACGGCTAAAGTTTCTTTTGCCTACAGTTGTTTCTTTTCCGTCAGCATTTCTATTAGCTGACGGCAAACCATCGTTTGCCGTCAGCCCCGACGGAAAGCTGACGGCAAAGCATAAGCTGACGGCAAAACTCCTGTTTCCTGTAGTGAGTGTGAAGGTCCCCACATAGCTATATGCATGATGATGATCTCTATGGAGTACAAGGGATAGAGGATGAAGTACTAGTGTGGATCTCTCAAAAGGAATAGTAGTGTGCCCCCTTCTCTCTTTTTATTTTTCTTTTTCTCTTTTTTCTATTTTTTGTATTTTTTTGGTGGCCTCAATGGCTCTTTCTATTTAACTCTCATTTGTCCTCTTTGGGATCTTTTGATTTTGTCCTCTTTGGGATCTTTTCCTCACTTTAGGGGCAACACTCTATATTTTACAAGAATATAGGAGATCTTTCATACTTTACAAAGGTACTCACATAAAGAAGATCTATATTTTTGGAGCACTTTTAATGGCCGGAAAACCTGAAATACAAAAACAGCAGAAAACAGAAACTGGCAACTGGGTGCACTGAGTTAATACGTTAGTCCAAATAGGTTGAAAAGTTTATGAAAGTTCAATAAAAACATGGCAAAGTCACACAAAATATGCATGGAACAAGCAGAAATTATAGATATGTTTGGGATGTATCGACATCCCCAGGCTTAATTCCTGCTCGTCCTCGAGTAGGTAAATGATAACAAGCATAATTTCTGTGGTGACATGCCACACCACCATAAAAAGACTTTTAAGTAAAGCAATCAAAGCATGCAATTCAATTCAAGTCTTAACAAGCAAGAGTCTATATTAGCATTGACACAAGAAACAAAATAACAAAAGGTGCAAGAGCTCTCGCTGTCCGTGACTCGAATGTCTCCAGATGGTGTTTGCGTGCAAGCAAGGGATAGAGAAATACGAGAGAAAAAATAAGGTTCTTGAGAACAACTATCTACTAAAGTTTCACACTTGGTCTCCTTTGGATTCTTATCTGGACTCGTCTCCAAAACACTAGCCAGGTACAAGTCAAACTGATCCACTCCCTTTCGATATTTTGAGCACTCATGAAATGGATGAGCGTGAGCAAGAAAGTTGACACCTAAAAGGTGGAAAAAAAGAAGGTGGAGGAGGAAGACAAAAAGGTGTGAAAGGCTCACATCAATGAGGACAATCATAGGCGAGAGAAGGCCATATGATAGATATGATGTGAGGAGTAGGGATTGCCATACAACGGATGCACATGTGAGCTAAAAGCTCTCCAAGGGAAATAGTGGGGGTGCATCTAACTTGCTTGCTCAAGAAGACCTAGAGCTCACTTGAGGAGGCTCATCATTGGAATATACAAGCCAAGTTCTATAGTGTGAAGGGTCCCCACATAGCTCTATGTATGATGATGATCTCTATGGAGTACAAGGGATAGAAGATGAAGTACTAGTGTGGATCTCTCAAAAGGAAAAGTAGTATGCCCCCTTCTCTCTTTTTATTTTTTTTCTCTTTTATCTTTATTTTTATTTTTTTGGTGCCCTCAATGGCTCTTTCTATTTAAATCTCATTTGTCCTCTTTGGGATCATTTGATTTTGTCCTCTTGGGGATCTTTTCCTCACTTTAGGGGCAATACTCTATATTTTACAAGAATATAGGAGATCTTTCACACTTTACAAAGGTACTCACATAAAGAAAATGTAACTATCATGATGAAAATGTATGCTTCTGCCAGGATAGCAGGATATGCAATGATACTAGCGCATCATGTAGCAATGATTAGGGCAAGGCCCAACTAGCATGCGGCTCATCGATCAAGCAAGTAGCATGTATGGCATGAAGATCAAGTCATGAGAAGGTGGATGTTGCATGGCAATGTATCTCGGAAAGGCTATGGAAATGCCTTGTAGGTAGGTATGGTGGATGTTTTGAGGAAAGATATAAGGAGGCTTATGATGAAAGAGCGTATCGTGCCAAGGGTTTGGATGTACCGGCGCCAACTCTCGGAGTGAGAAGAAAGCAATGCACGACACAGGAGAGGCTACAAAAAGTATAGGTGGGTGGGCGTGTCAACTTTCGAATACTCACATTAGTCCGAAGAACTCATGCACTTATTATCGGTAACTCTCAATCTAATCAGGAGGTTCACAAAGAGATAGGTACCCCGAGGAGGAGTGTATGGGGGTTTGGTTATCCTTACGCATCCTCGACTCATGGTACGTGAGTGTACTCTAATATTCGAACCCTCCAGAGGTTAATGATCCATCTAGTAGCTGGAGTTCTCAACAGGGGTTTTTTTGGTTTTTGAAAAAAACACTGATTGCCCAAAATACGACATCTATCACTAATAGGCAAGGGCACTTGACAACATAAGTTCAAACATTACTCTAATCAATACCTCAAAACTATTGCAAGTTACTACTACAAAGAGAACAACAACTTTAACTACCTACTTTCAGTCAAGACACAAAACTCAGTGCAACAGGCAAACTCTCTAACAAGATAAAACATGTAACCTATAGAAAGTTCAACCTAAGACAAAAGAAAAGCTCTAGAAAAACTAAACCACTACAACTAAACAAAACAACAACTAAGAAAAGAAAAAGAACAGCTCACAGCTAAAAGAATAAGCATGCAAATCCTATGAGGAGTTATAGTTCAAGCGGAGTGTGAATCTCTCCCACACAAAAGAGTAAGTTGGGGTCTAACTTGTTACTACAGCAAACAAAGCAAAAGAAAACTAAAAACAAAACCTAAGAGCGAGACGCTCCAAGAAAAGCACATAACGCATGAAGTGATAAAAATATAGTGCAACGAGAGACGAACTGATAATTGTTGATGAAGAAGGGGATGCACGGGGGCATCCCCAAGCTTAGACGCTTGAGTCTCCTTGAATATTTATTGGGGGTGTACATGTGCATCCCCAAGCTTGAGCGCTTGACCCTCCTGAATCTTCTTTCATCATCCTCCATCGCGCACTTCAAAACTCCCGTCATACATAACTTATTGTAGGCTGATTAGAGAGGTTAGTACCCTAATAAAATAATTTTCCTCTACTGCAAATAAAGATTTCCAGGAAGAGCTACTGTTTCCCAAGATTGCCAAAAGGTTTTTGCAAAGAACAAGCAAGCTTAAGGTTTGCAAAAGTGAAGAGAGACAAAACGTGGCAGAATATGTGAAAAACAGAACAGCAGGTAGAAACGAATTTTTTAGGGGTACTTCTGCAACTCAAATAAAAAAACTCAGAACATACGGAAGTTTCGTAATTGTATAGAGAATTCTGTGTAAAAAATTCAGCTAAAAAATATGAACTAGGATTTCTCTCTGATTTTTCTAGTCACGAGGACAGAACCTTTTTTCTGGACAGCATGTCACAACTTTTACTTCCCTTGGCGTATGAGGCTAAACTTGGCACAAAACTTGAAAAGTAAAGATACAATGATGTTGCTACAGTAGTAACAATCATCAAGACCACTAAGAACAGAACAAAAGAAAAAATAAAAACCTAAATTTGTTGCGGGCTGCCTCCCGGAAGGGCTTCTTTAGAGCCATTAGCTAGGCATAAAGATTATATTAGGTGCTCTCATGGGAATAAGAATTTGAAGCAAAAGAGAGCATCAACAAGAAAATATGAAACACATTTAAGCCTAACCCACTTCCTATGCCTAGGAATCTTGTAAGAAAATAAATCAAAGAAGCACAATGAGACAAGCATAGAAGGTGGAACAAGAACATCTTCAAAACTTTCAACATAAAGACAGGAGTTTAAGTAATATGGAAGTTTCTACAACCAAACTTACCTCTCTCAAAATAATTTTCAGTAGTATTATGAACAACATCAAGAATATAACTATCACATAAATCATGTTGTTCATGAACTGCAAGCACACGTGTATAGTTTTCAACACGGTCTTTAGTATTATAAGATAAAAATGCAACCCATCACATTGAGCCTTGATAAGAGCAAAGTTCTCCGGAATACGAGTTGGAGATTTGAAAAAGATAATAGGACAATCAAGTGTGGGTGAAATAGCAATAATTTCATGCTTAACATGAGGAACTATAGCAAGTTCATCTCCGTAAGCATCATCCATAGTGGCATCACGGCCATAAGCATAGAAGGCATCAACTTCATCAAAAAGGGATATTTCAAAAGAATCCATAGGATCATAACACTCATATAAGGTAAGAGTCAAAGAGTTACTCTCATTAGAAGGTAGACATGGATGGCTCCATTCTTCCTCCTCTTGTTTGTCACTCTCCTCCTCTTTTTCATCCAAGGAGCTTTCAGGTTCAGTAATTTCTTCTTCCATAGAATCCTACAAAACATTAGTCTCTTCCTTTGGGGGAGAGATTCTCTCAAGATGATCAGTAATGTAATAATTTTCATCGTAATCTTCCAAACAATAGTTAAGTATAGCAAGACTCTCAGATTTGTAAGGGGCATCATCAATGTTTTTAAGAAGAGAAGTAATTTCATAGGCACCCTTATAAGCAATAAATTCTTCTATTTCCTCTGCATCATAATAATCATAGTTGCTCTTAGCATAAGAAGCTAAGGTTTCATCATCATTGTACTCACATTGGAAAGCAAGGTGTTTGTGCCTCATAAAGCAACAAGATTCATCCTTGCAGAAAGATATATTATATATTGAGCACAAGTTTCTAGCATACTCATACAACTGATGTATTTGTTTCCATAAGTGTATCCCCTTTTGAGACAAGCGGTGATCCTTGTACCACTTTTGTTGATCCTCGGTGAATCCTCCATGCCAATAAGATCTAGTTTCAAAGAAGTCAGACATTGATTGGCAAGTAAGGAACTAGACATAATATATATATATATATTTTGATTTTTTTTAAAGGACACGAAGATAAAAACTGAAAGGTAAACTAACAAGACTAAAAAGCAAAGATAAAAGATAGTGTGCAACTCCCCTATCTTGTAGACTGGAGTCGCCGGCAACGGCGCCAGAAAACTTGCTGATGGCAAGAGAGTGTTAATACTCTTCAAGCCCTCGTTGATTACCCCAAGTGCAGGGTGAGATATAGTGCAGCGGCAAGTTTTCCCTTGGCAAAGATACCAAGGTTTGTCTCCCGTAGGACTCCGAAGGATACAAGAAGGTGGTAAAGTGAACAATGGCGCCGAGGTTGCTAGCTTCACCTGGACCTGCACACAGATAAATAACTTTTCTCCCAACGAGTACAGAGGAGTTGTCAATTCCTCCGGCCTTGTCGTTTACAAAGGATCAACGCAAGAGATAATGATAGTGGCAACTGAAAGTAAAGACTGAAAGTAAATTGAGGGTGTAAACAATGATATGAAGATGGACCGGGGTCCCGTGATTTTCACTAGTGATGTCTCTCTCCCAAAAGACGATAAAAGTGCTAGCGAGGTAAACAAATCACAGTTGGGCAATTGACAGGATTATGAAGGCACCGCAATGCTAACTATGCTGCAAAGAAAGGCAGGGCCAAGGTAAGTAGACCGAAATCCATCTGCATATACTACGAATCATCCACCTTGAGATATCTATCCAGAACATCTCGCTGGTATTAAGTTGTGAATCCCACCCAAAGTGTAAACTCAAAGCAACAGACAATTGCATTAAAAGAACTATGCGTAAAGTAAACAATCCTTGCACCCGCAGGTACAAGCACCGTTGTTTTATCCCTCGTGGCAACAGCACATCCCCTCGTCTCATGTTTCTGTCACTCAAGCTAGACATCAAGGGACTGAACCCACAATCGAGCATAACGCTCTCTCTTGGAGTTGCAAATAAAATACTTGGCCAAAGAAAATACCGCAACGGAGAACATGCAAGAATTTACTCAAGAACAAAATATAAAAGAGAAGAACCAAATATATTACTCATCACAATCTGAACATAGTCTCATAATCCATCAGATCCCAACAAACTCAGCATAGCAACATCAGAAATTACATAGATGCCTCGATCATGTGAGGCAGCTCACGAGGACACAAAAGTGGAAGCACAAAAGGGGGAGAGGTAGATCACATAGCTACTGGTCACGGACCCATGGTCCAAGGAAAACTACTCATGGTACATACGGGAGGCGACCATGGCTATGGAAGGTCTCCTGGAGGAGGTAGCTTCTCCCGGCAGGGTGCTGGAGCAGCTTCTCCAGGCAGCCCCGATCTTGAAACGGCGGCGGCGGCGGAAAAGAGGCAAATCGCGAAAGAGGAGTCCGTATTAGGGGTTTCCACCCCGAGGGGTAAATATAGGAGAAGGGGGGCGTCGAGGGGACCCACCAGGCAGCCAGGAGGCCTCCTGGCGCGGCCTAGGGTGGGGCCGCTCCAGGGGCCCTCCTGGCCTCCTAGTGATGGCCCTCCTCCGCTCCTTTGGTTTTTCCGGAAGCTTCTGTTGCGCTGATTTTTTTATATATTTTCCCGGAATTTTTGGAGCACTTTTAATGGTCGGAAAACCTGAAATACAAAAACAGAAGAAAACAGAAACTGGCAACTGGGCGCACTTAGTTAATAGGTTAGTCCAAATAGGTTCAAAATTGTATGAAAGTTCAAGCAAAACATGGCAAAGTCACACAAAATATGCATGGAACAAGCAGAAATTATAGATACGTTTGGGACGTATCAATAGGGTGGGTCTATTATGATAACACCCCTTAAGACCTTATTCTATCAACAATATCTCATTCTGCTAACACCCATCTACGTGGAAAAAAACGAAAACAACCCACCCACCTTGTCTAGCTTATTAACCCCGTACGCACGAACCCCACCCCGAACCCACCTTCTTCCCCCACGCCCCCACGCCCGCTCCAAACGCATCGCGCGTCCCCCGCACCAAACCTCCCGGCGGCGCCACCCACCCCACGTTCGGCTCTTCCCACCCCGCCGTCAACCACCTAGCCTCCTTCCACCAGAGCCGCCCGCCCTACCGGCGACCGATCCGTGCCGCCAGCAAGTCTCCTTCCGCCACGAAGGATCCGCCCCCAGCACGCCTCCTTCCCGACAGATGTCACAACCAAGTTTAGGTACGTGCTAGGGTTCAAGTTCTCCTTTGCATCATGCAAAAATTCAAAAGAAATTCAAAAATGGGGAAAGCAGAAAGCCCTAAGAATTTAATTCAAAATGGTCAGACAAAATTTCTTCCAAAATTTTCTCTGTTATTTTTGAAAAGTCTTATAAATATGCATGATCACATATAAAGTGAACTGGGTCCCACTGCATGAACCAAGATTTCTCAAAAATTCTAAACAGGGCTTGGAAATTAAATTAAACCCCTATTTGATTTGAAATTCAAATTGTTTGAATTTCAAATCTCTCCAAAACTTGTGAGTGGTTAGATATGTATACTCTAAGTCCACATAAAAGTTTTGAAGATTTAATAAAATGCCTTGCTATTTATTTGGGGCAAAACAGATGGCAGAAAAAAAGAAAACAGAAACAGAAATAGAAAGAAAAAGAAAAACCTAAAGCTAGCCCACCTCACTAGGCCACTGGACCAACTAATCCCCCACGGCCCAGGCCCACCCCACTCCCTTGTCATCTACCCCGGTGACGGCAAGCTGCTCGGTGGCGAGCATGCCGACGCCGCTGTGGCCACCGAGGCGCTTCCAGGGCCTCCCCCTCCTCCTAAGCGTGCCACGGAGACGCCCAGAGCCCCGCAACATTCTTCCCCCTCTCTCTGTTTCCTCTAGCTTCCTCGCCCCGCCGGATTTATTCATCGCAGAGAACACGCCGTCGCCGCCAACAAGCAAACGCGTGGCCACCGTGCTCGCCGCGCCGCGCAAAGCTGTCCAGAAGGACCAGCGTCGTCGTCTTCCTCGAACCCCTGTGCGAATCGAGCCTAGCAAGCACTGGAGACGACACCAGCACCATAGAATCGCCGCCGGCCGCCGTGAAGCACTTCGTCGATTTCGCCGCCGGCGTCCCTCCTCCGACCCTGCCGTCTCCTCTGCTCGAATCGGGGTGATCTTCTCGTCGTTTTTCCCTAGTCCACTCTCCTCCCCGTGCCCTAACCGCTGATCTCGCCGAGGACAGAGCTTCGTCGCCGCCATGCTCAACACCGGCATCGCTCTAGTGCCCCTGGAGACCCCCTCGATGGCATCCCTATACGCGGGGGCACGTGGGATTCAATTTGGTAGCCCTCCCATGCTCTCCCGTGGCCTTTTGCAACTCCGGCGAGCCCTCCGCCATGGCTTTGGTCACCGCCGGCGAGCAGCCGACGTGGCAGGCCATTAGGGCCTAATGACCCTGCTAACTAACCCCTATGACAGGTGGGACCCAGCCCCCCCTAATTAACCCAGCTAATTTAAACATAGGGGATTAACCCCCTAGTCATTGACTAGTGGGCCCCTACTTTCAGCCCCCTTGACGCCAGCATGATGTCATGCTGACGCAGTAAATGAATTTCCATTTAAATGATTTTCAGAAAAATCCAGAAAAAGGCTAAAACTTTGGAAATTCATAACTAATTCATTTTAACTCCAAATTGGACATATAATATGTCTAAAACTATCAGAAAAATGCAAGGAATGTGAATATGGACTTTTTTTTTATGTTTGACCAATTTAAATTGGGTGAACAGTGGCATTTGTCCATATGGCATTAATTTGAATTCAAATTTGGAATGAATTTGCAAATGACTTTGCATTCCACTTCTTTTAAATGGAATGGTACCCACATTGCAACCATGAACATCACCATTGCAATCTTATACATGTGATTGTGCATTGTACATTATCTTGATCCTATATTGTCATGTTGATCATAGAAGTGGAACCGGAACCGGAGGCCACCCCCTTCGTTGAAGATACCGTGTACGACCCTCGTCAGCAAGGCAAGCAAACCCCATTGATCATGCCTATAAAAATCCATTTCCCTCTCAGTCTCGCTTATGCATTGATTATGATGATCACCTTGTTATCGATTCTACCGCATAGTTGAACCCATATCCGATGCATGATCTATCATCTTGTCACAGTAGTAAGCAAACCACAATCCTAGCTGACATAGGAGTTGATTGATATCATGAGGCCCCTGCAACTGTTAGAACTTATTGCATGCTTAGTGTTACAATGAGGTTACTTTTGATGTGAGTCGGGATGATAGTGAACATGGTGTTGATGAAGGTGAAACTATGTTGGTGAATCCACCCTAATACAAGGTGAACGATGAGAGGCTGTGTAGGAGTACACAGTGGGTTGTCTCGTTGAACACCGCCTTAAGCCCGAGTTCTTTTATGGTAATACAAGACAAAGAGTACAACCACACATTGGGCTCACTGACCCCTCTCGACCTAGTACCTTAATCCGTGTTGACGTCCAGGAGTCACATTACTTCGAGTTTTCCATTTGGCATATGCATAGAAAAAGAATGGATGAAAGGTTGCATCATATAGATATGTGGGTGGATCTGTGAGACAGTGAAACCATCTTCTCGGATGGCGTCTCGGTTGCCTACATTGTCTGAGTCCGTATCGTTGATCCGGCCGAGCTCTCGAGCGGGATCTACCTCAGATAGTCGACTCCTGGAATAGACCGGTTGTGAGCGACGTGTCGTGGTGAACATCCTCGTCGGCACCCCTTGAATAGTGACAAGACCTGGCGGTAACTGATCGTCATGTGTGTGTAGTTTACACCCCTGCAGGGTTAACAAAACTATTCAAATAGCCGCGTCCGCGGTCATGGAATACTTGGAACATGTGCTTGATTATTAGACAACTTGAATGGATACTCTAAAACTCGCAAGATAAGTGTGAGTGATATGGTGTGCTTCCTCGTGAGGAAGTCGAGGAAGTATCCATAGTGGTGTAATGGTTGGAGACTTGGTAGTGGACTCATGTACACTTCTTACCTCAAGTCTGGTACTCATAGTACAGGACTAGCTAAGTCAAAGCTGGCACTTCTGCATGTTGAAACCCCACCTTCCTTTACCTTGATACTTGAGCATGACTAGTATAGTTCTGATGTAAGTCTTGCTGAGTACGACTTTGTACTCACGTTTGCTTATTCAATGTTTTAGATGAGAACCCAGCCCCCGATGGAGTCACCTTCCTGAAGCTCGACGTTGACTAAGTTAGTATAGTTCCAGACAGCAGTCTGGTCCCTCGTGGAAGGGCATGTATGTTGAACAAGGGTTCTCTAAGCCATTTGTTAATCTTGTTTGTACTCAGACCTAATTTGCTTCTGTTGTTTGATGTAATGATGGATCATAGTCATATGATCTTTGTGTACTCTATGTAAGTCAATAAAGATATACTTTGTAGAGTTGATGCAATGTGTACCTGCTATTTACACTGGACATGTATGCTGCGTGTATGATTATAACATGCATGTCTTAGTGTGGGGTTCGATAGCTTAGTTGTGTTCTTGCCGGCGGTCTTTTATACACCAAGTGGCCCTGAGATGTGCAGAGCTTGGGGCATCGCGATGCGATTGCTCGTGACTCTGTCACGTGGCACGCTTTGTTGTATGATTGAGCCCGCCCGACATCCTGACTAGGTGATCGGGCTGGAGTCTTTTTATGTAAGGGTTATGATTCAATCGATAACATGGTTGAGGCGACTTGTCTATGAGTATGGGATTTCACCACCCATAATCATTTAGACTTGTGAGAGGGCGATGAGGACCCATCTCAGTTGATCATCCGGCCTGGATGGGATGCCCCTCACGTACGATGCTTTCCGAGAGTGTTCCATGCTTGGCCTTGTCTGCTTAGACAAGTGGGTACGGCTCTCGGATCTCCATGTGATTGAGTTGTGACTGGAATTACATACGCATATTCCGGGTCCCGACAACAGATCCGCGTGGCTAGCTCCTGATTCAGCGTGCGGTGTGGCGGCTCCAGATCGAGCGCCCCCGGCTGCCTAATCCCTCCATCCCGCACCGCCGGCTCTCTCCGTTGGCGCCAAGGAAAGGCCGATGCGCCACCAACGGATCGATAGCGACCCGACCTTCCTGCATCTGCGCCGCACCCCGCTCCTTACACCAGTTCTACTGCGCGGCTGCTGGCTCAAGAACCCGCACGTCGGCAAGAACCTCCACCTCCACCAGATCGCCATGGGGTGGGGCTACTTCCCGCCGGACAAGATGCCGGACCTTAAGGGCAAGATTACGAGGGCAGCATCATCACGTCGCAGCATAAGGTGGAGGCCGTCGTCGACAGGCTGCCGTGGGGATGCAGTTCACCTGGGCGTGCGGGCGTGACATGAAGGAGTGCATGTTCAAGTACGACCGGGTGGTGCACATCTTCTCCCTGGTCAGCAACCGCCATGTTGCATTTTTTGTTGTCCCCCCATTGTGCAGTATGTATAGAGAGCCTCCTTCCGTTGTTCAATTAGGGAAAAAAGATAAAGAATATTAAAGTTCTTTTATCTCATTTATGTAATTTTTTTCTATGTTCTCTATGTATTTGTTTTGTGCTTTTGTTGGATACAATCAAAGTGTAACGTGGTTCATTGATCGAGAATCAAGTGCAATGGGTTCACTTTTCTTTGGTTTTTGTAATTTGCTTTTAGTTTTGATTCCAGAAAGAGACAAAAAAACAGAGAGCATTGAACACATTTATAACTCTTTTGTTGATGTTGCGGTACGGTTACCCGTCGGATTGTGTGTGCTTGTAAGATTTTTGCAGCTCAATACTCCCATGTTTTATAGTCTAGTGCGCTTGACTGTCGGATACGGCGCGGTTGCCCATCCTATGCATTGCATGCTCGTTGATAACAAATGCAGTTCACTTGCCTCGTCCATGCGGTGCACGCTCGTTGATAAAAAATTATGTTGAAAGTTAAAAAATAAGTGCAGTTTGCTCTTTCCATAAAATGGAACCGGTCTCTGAAGGATGCAATTCGCTACGCCGATTCCGGATCCGCGAAAAAGACATGCATTTCTGTTTGCCGCTAATTCAGTGCGCTTGCCCCGTCAGATGCGGTGTGGACAGAGTTCCGCGTTTTTAGTAGAATTAACACAACTTTTAAACCTTAAGGAATTAGAAAGTGTGTTCTACATGAAAATGGAGCGCCTTGATGATATATAACCAACGGTGTATCAATTGCATCGATCGAATAAATGAAAGATAAGAATTTATACAAAAACACCCGCTGCCCCAAATGTGGACAGCCACACCGTTTTTCAAATTACTTCGAAACCATGGGGAATCTGGAAAAGTGTTCAACATATGTATTAATATAATACTCCATACAAATCCAACGGTGTATCATACGCATCGATCGGACAAGCGGTTAAAAAGTTCTACTCTCTACAAGATCCACCGGCGAAAAACAGTGTGCATGTTTTTTTGCGGCTAGATTTCTCTCAAATCTGTAACGAATTAGACAAAATGTTCTACATATGGATGGAGCACCTGATTGATATCTTTACAACGGTATATTGTTTGCATCAATCTGACCAATGGTTTAAGAGAAACCGCAGAAAAACTGCCGCTGGGAAAGTGGGCTGCCGAACCATTTTTGAAACTTCTCATAATCCAAAAAGTATCGGGGGAAGTGTTCTAGAAACGAAAGATACTCCTTTTCCATACGAATCCAACAGTGTATCATACGCTCCATTCCGACCAATGGTTAGAAAGTTAAGGGGAAAATACTTCATGCATTTCGTTTTTACCCGAGCTAGAGTGCTCGTGAGTCAATAGTGTGGTTCCCTTTGCGTTACGATTACCACAATCCATCACAGCGAAGTACCAACCGCCACTGCAAACAGCATCTTCATATGTCCAAGGAGTTAGATGGGGTGGTGGGAGCATGTACCATGTTAAGGAGTTGGTAACATCGCACCAGCCGGTGATGGCAATCGTTTTGTCGAAGACGGCGATGAGATCGTAGTCTTCGAAGTCACGATACCTTGCAGGTAGACATGTAATGGCTATCTTCTTCAATATAAGATATATGAGATCATAGCTGAAAGTCCATAAGGTTTTCTGACAAAAGCCAGCAGATGACAATGGAGTCACATCAACTATTCCACTGTACACGTTATGCAACTGGAAGCTGATACATCCAAAATGCATCACTATTTTATATCATATTTCACCCTTGTTCATCAATATATTTCACATTATGATATTGTTCTTACGTTGTTTTGGCTTGTTTTACACAGTTTGCAACTTTCCGGTGCAGAACTAGCAGACGCACGATTCAGCGGAGAAAAGTGGGCATAGAGTTGCTGAATCAGAAGAACTCCAATTAAGCTGAAAATCGACAGAGGGCATTTCACGGAAGATTGACAAACCCACGCAAAACAGGGACTAGAGGAGGTCCACCAGGTGCCCAGGCGCCCACCCTGGCGCGACCCCCACCAAGGGCGCGCCGGGAGGCCGCCTGGACTCCTGGCGAAACCCCAGGGTCCCCCCTCTGTCCTATATACCCCTCGTCATCTGAAAACCCTAAAAAGAGGAGAATTTACGGATTTCCTGTCGGGGGGATGGACCAAGCCCATAACCCGACATTAGAGCTATGGGCCGACTCATCGTTAAAAGAAGAGCCGGCCACGGCCCGGCTGCGGCAAGGAAAGAAAATAGAAGCCACAGAAGGAATTCGATTTACCTTATATAGCACATAGCATATTTGTAAAGTAGAATAGGACTCCACCTCGTGTCGGAGTCGGACTCATGGAATCCTGGGACCCGGATCCTTTATAAGCCGAGGTCCATGGGATCGAGGGTCAAGGAACAATCTCCATCTAAGATAGGGCTAGTCACTTCTAGATCTCATCGAGACTAAGTTTACGAGTCAGCTCCCTTGTAATCGATCAACCGACTCTTCTTTCGAGAGTCGGAGCCCATAATAATAAGAAGCAGAAGTAGGCTTTTAGATCGAGACAAAGAGGGGCTGAAACTTGGGTAAATGGCCGAGTCTCTTGTCAATGTCGACTCTCTCCACGAAATCACCTCACAGTAAAGGTCCCATGTTAAGTTCGACTCTTCGGACATCCGCCGTGACTTTTCCACAACAGTTGGCGCCCACCGTGGGGCCTGCGCTTGCAGGTGTTGAGATTCTGGTGGGAGCTCTGCCAGACATGGAGGGATTCATCACTGGATGGATCACCATAAGCCGGCGCGGGAAGCTCTGCATCGACGACTCAACATGTGGCTCTAAAGTTGATTCAGTCGAATCAGGATATCAGGTCCCAATCGGGTCCATCCACATCTTCATCGAAACTTCAAGTGGGCGACATGCCGGATCCAAAAGCACTTTCGTCGTATTCATTGGTGAGTCTCCCGAGTCGGAGTGCTCTTTCGAGTCCCCAATGTACGATGACTCGGAAGAACAGACTAGTGCCGACTCATATCCAAGTGAAGGGAGCTTCTAAGATGAGGGGTCCGTCCAATCCGTGGGAAACAACAGACTTGGCACCGGTGTGCCAGAGTATAACCCAGATTACCCTCACTTTGAACCTCCATATTGTGCCACGGTGTTCATGGCCGACATCGGAGGACAAGAGAGTCAGGCGACCCAAAACCAAGGCGCAGAGTCGGCAGCCGTCGCGACTCCTAATGCAAATAGGGACCTGACAGCCCACTCCTCAACACAGATCCCCACTGGATCCGAAACCCTCATAGATGCCCTAAACTCCCTTGTTGAGGCCTTAGCACTGACGGTCGCAGCGGAGAATCAGGAGGCCTGGAAGACGAGGGTTAACGAGCTCAAGGTATGCATAGCGACCTTACGGAGGGAAGTCAACATGAGAAAGAGGAGATGGCTGAGAGGGAAGCTCGGCTCGTCCAGGAAGCCGCATCCCTCCGGGGTGAGTCGGATCTTATAGATGTTCAACGATTGAGTCTCGCCCATACGCTCCCGCAGGGATACACGAGTCGGTTCCCCCTCGGCTACCAAGGGAGAACGCTATTCCACTGCCCTGACCAGTCGACTCCCCCAGGATTCACGGCTCCCAGACAGCCGAGTCCTTCTCCACGCCAAGATCTCTTCCATACACCTCCTCACCACTTAGACAACCCCATGGTTAATGTCATGGCGGCGACCCGTTACCTCACCAACGCGCCAATTTATGGAGATACCCCAGCAGATCGTGCCGCTCGAGAGGCTGTCGACTTCCTCAAAACTGCGATCACACAGCAGGGCTAATACTCACAAGGGGTCCCATACATACATGGAAATCCATATCGAAGTGTGAGCAGGCAAGCAGAGTCGCCGACTCCAGCAGCCTCGGGAAGTCACCACCACCATAGAGTACCTCTAAGCCCTTAGGGGGCGCTGAGAATCATGGACCTACCGGCTCCAAACACTAGCCAACGTGTAGAGCCGGTGCCCCAACTTCCCCCACAGGAATCAAACACCGAGTTC
Organism: Bromus sterilis; assembly: GCA_950022295.1. NCBI lineage: Eukaryota > Viridiplantae > Streptophyta > Magnoliopsida > Poales > Poaceae > Bromus > Bromus sterilis. The sequence continues at coordinate 301,291,538 of OX465595.1, forward strand.
GTCAGAAGATCCGTGGGTAATCGATGTCTAGTGTCGGCTTTGAGGAACACACGTTGCCCCCAGATTTCAAGGGACTGCGTAAGATCCCAAACTACACAGTCGACATGGACCCGGCGGCTTGGATCGAAAGCTATGACCTCTCCATGGACATGATGCAAGCCTGCGAAGAGGTTTGCGCCCATTACTTCACAATGATGTTGGAAGGGCCGGCTTGCACATGCTTCAAAAATCTCCCAGAGAATTCCATCACCTCTTAGGCGGATCTCAGAGAGAAGTTCATCAAGAATTTCCAAGGCACATGCCGGCGAGCCACCACAATCATCGACTTGGAGCACTGCGTCCAGAAGGAAGGGGAGTCGGACCTAAACTAGGCACGACGAGTCGCTGATATAGTCCATTCCTCAGACACTATTACTGCACAGACAACAGTGATCTTCTTGGAAAGAAACTGCAAGTTTGAGCCTCTAGTACACAAGCTCGGCCGACTCAAGAGGACGGTCAGTAACATGGGAGAGCTCATGAACGCGGTCATCAAGTATGCCGAGTCTGATAAAACCAAGGATGCTGACCAGGAAGAGGACAAAGCCGCCCAAAATAAAAAGAATAACAACCAGGGATCCCGGAGCCAGAACCAAGAAACCAAGCGTCGAATCGATCAGAATACTTCTGACTTGGTAGCAAACACAAATGTAGGATCCCAAAGGAAGAAGTAGGGGGCAACAACTACCGCAAGCCGGAACGAAGTTTCCAACCCCTAGTCACCTTTGAAGAAGCTCTGAAGAGACCTTGCCCACAACACAGCAAGTCCGGCCATCCAGCCAGTGACACTTGGGAAGACTTGAACTTCATGAAAGAGTTCGCACGTCGTGGAGTCCAGGGCTCCCCCTGTGTCAGCCGGTCAAAACAACAATAACAAAAGAATTGGCTATCAGGGAGCCGGTGCAGGTCCGCAATACCAAGGACCCCAAGGAGGGGGACAGCAGAACCAATCGGGACTCCACGGATTCCAATCAAACCCAAAGAAGCTCCAAGATCACTCAGCTTATCACGTCGTCACCACCATCAGTTGTCGGATGGACAGGAAGTTCCAACAGAGAGCGGCCATGTCTGTGGCCACTGAGCCGGCTTGTCCCAGGTGTATTAACTGGTCTGCACAACCGATCACTTTTACGAGGAATGACCACCAACCAGTGGAAGAAAACCCGGGTTCTCTAGCCCTGGTAGTTTCTCCACAAATTGGGTGCTACATACTTCACAAAGAATTCATGGATGGAAGGATCAGTATCAACATCCTCTACTACGAGACGTTCCGAAGGATGGGAATGACTCACAAACAGTTGCAAACCTCCAACACCGTTTTTCATGGAATAGTCCCAGGGAAGTCGGCACGCCCAATAGGCAAAATTTACCTGGAGACAGCTTTTGGAACTGCTGAAAACTTTCGCTTTGAGATTATACCCTATGAGGTGGTAAAACTCGAGAGCCCATATCATGCCATCCTAGGGAGACCAGATTATGCCAGGTTCATGGCTCGGCTGTGCTACGTTTACTTAAAACTAAAAATGTCGGGTCCCTTTGGTCCGACCACAGTAGACGGGAGCCGCTCCAGAGCTACGGAATGTGACGAGCAACACGTCAAATTTGCCGACTCAGCATGCGCAAAGGAGGACCTGTCTGCATACCAGAGAAAGTAGATCCAACCGACTCCACCATCTTAAAGAAACTTACTCCTGATAACAACCCCAAGTTATAACCGGCTCAGGACACGAAAAAAGTTGACTTTGTCCCTGGTGACGCTTCCAAGCAGTTCATCATTGGGATTTAGCTATCTGACAAATAGGAAAGAGCGTTCATCGAGTTCCTCCATGAGAATCGGGACATTTTTGCATGGAAACCTTCTGACATGCCAGGTGTCCCGAGGGAACTCGCTGAGCACCACCTAAATATCGACTCAAAATTGAAGTCGGTCAAGAAATTCCTCCATCGTTTCAACGACAAAAGGAGGAACGCCATTGGGGAAGAAATAGCTCAGCTCCTAGCTGCCGGGTTCATCATGGAAGTCTTCTATCTTGAGTGGCTTGCAAACCCGGTCCTCGTTTTGAAAAAGAACGTGACTTGGCGTATGTGCATTGACTACACCAACTTAAACAAGGCCTGCCCTAAGGATCCATCTGCATTACCTTGCATTGATCAAGTCATCGACTCTACTGTAGGAAGCGACCTCCTGTGTTTTCTCGACGTCTACTCTAGCTATCATCAGATCAAGATGGCTCTAGAAGACCAGGATAAAACAACTTTTATTACTCCCTTCAGGATATACTACTACACTTCTATGCCTTTCGGCTTGAAGAATGCAGGGGCCACATTCCAGCGAACGGTGCATAACTGCCTCAAGGAGAAAATTGGGCGCAACGTGCACATTTACGTGGATGACATAGTCATCAAGTCTCAGGCTCCCGACTCACTCATCAGTGACCTCCAGAAAACCCTTCAAGAATATGCGCAAGTATCAGATGAAGCTGAAACCGTCCAAGTGCACCTTTGGGGTCCCCGCAGGAAAACTCCTCGGGTACATAGTGTCAGAGAGAGGAATCGAAGAAAACCCGGAGAAAAGCAACGCTATTATGGCTCTTCAGAAGCCGGCTTCAGTGAAAGGAGTCCAACGTCTCATAGGGTGTGTAGCGGCCCTGACTCGGTTCATAAGCCTACTTGGAGAAAAAGAGATCCCACTATACCGACTCTTGCGCAAGTCGGAGAAATTTGTATGGGACGATGAAGCTGATCAAGCTCTAGAAGCTTTAAAGAAACAATTATCCCAGGCTCCAATCTTGGCGGCTCCCAAGCCAAAAGAGTCGATGCTACTTTATATTTCTTCCAACAATCATGTGGTCAGCGTTGTGGTTGTGCTTGAACGTATGGAAGCCGGTAAAGAGCACCCTTTCCAGAGGCCAGTCTATTATGTTAGTGAGGTCTTGACTTCAACAAAACAACGCTACCCTCACTCGCCGAAGTTGGTCATCGGTGTGTTCATGGTGAGTCAGAAGCTCAAGCATTACTTCCAGGAGCACCCCATAACTGTAGTCAGCTCAGCACCGCTTGTAGATATCATCCAGAACCGGGAGTCCACCGAAAGAATTGCAAAGTGGGATATAGAGTTGGGGGCTTATCACATCAAGTATGAACAACATACGACCATAAAATCTCAGGCACTCGTCGACTTCATCAATGACTGGACAGAGATCCAAGCACCCCAAGAAAAGCGGTCACTAAATACTGGACAATGCACTTTGATGGTAGTCGGCGGCTCCAAGGGCCACGAGCCGGCGTGGTCCTCACTTCTCCCAAAGGAGAGAAATTTTTCTATGTCTTGCAGCTACAGTTAACTTGCACCAACAACGCAGCAGAATACGAGGCCCTACTCCATGGGCTGCGGCTGCTCGCGAGATGAACATAAGCCGGATACAATGCTATGGCGATTCCGACATTGTTTCCCAACAAGTATCGGGAAAATGGAACTCCAAAGATGCCACCATATGCGCGAGAAGGAAAAGTCACGCACATCCATCGAGGAGACTCCCAGGCCGTTGAATATCATACAACTCCATCCATATTATACTTAGGTAGCACGGGAAAACTATTGTACAAAGTCAACACTCGTCGCACCGGCTTTCACCATATGTATGTAAGTCAAGATTTGTCACATCGTCTATCGCCATAATAAAGTCGATTTACATCGCAACCTGCTTTCACCACAGTTAAATTAATAAGTCGATCTTCATCGCATTTAGGATATCGCAAAATTAATATATAAAGTCGACTTTTGTAGCAAATAGGCTATCCCCATACTTAAACACCAAGTCGATTTTCATCGCAAACAGGCTGTCGCCAAAAAGTCGATTTCATCGCATTAGGCTTTCGCCGCATCTAAAAGTCGACTCTCGTTCACCGGCTTTCGCCACACTTATGCATAAAATAAACTTTCATATTACATAAATATTCATATTGCATCAATTACATATTTTTACACCTTTTTATCAGAGACCTGGGGTCTTGATCAACCCTCTATCGGCTCTCAGCATGTATATTGCTTTGATAAGGCAAATCGGGGAGCTCCTTGATACTCTAATACTCCTACCATAAAAGTCGGCATATATATGTAAAACTTCACATGGGTATAACTTAATCGGGGGCAGTAGGAGAGTTTCATGGCTCCCATCAATTCTTAAACGAAGAAATCCCGGTGTATACATGAATTGGCCACCCACGTCGACCGGCCTATTGATACGTCCCAAACTTATCTATAATTTCTGCTTGCTCCATGCATGTTTTGTGTGACTTTGCCATGTTTTTCTTGAACTTTCATACACTTTTGAGCATATTTGGACTAATCTATTAAACCAGTGGACCCAGCTGCCAGTTGTTGTTTTCTGCTATTTTTGTATTTTAGGTTTTCCGGCCATTAAAAGTGCTCCAAAAAATCCGGAAAAATCAGATAAAAAACCAGCAACCCGGAAGCTTCCGGAATCACCAAGGTAGCGGAGGGGGGCCACCACCAGGAGACTAGGAGGGTCCCTGGCGCGGCCCCACCCTAGGCCGTGCCAGGAGGCCTCCTGGCTGCCTGGTGGGTCCCCTCGACACCCACTCCGCCTATATTTATCCCTCGGGGTGGAAACCCCTAATATCGATCTCTTTTCTGCGAACTCGCATATGAACCGCCGTCGCCGTTTCAAGATCGGGGCTTCCTGGAGAAGCTGCCCCGGCACCCTGCCGGGAGGAGGAACCCCCTCCAGGAGACCATCCATAGCCATGGACGCCTCCCGGATGTTCTGTGAGTAGTCCCCCTTGGACCATGGGTTCGTGACCAGTAGCTATGTGATGTACCTCTCCCCTCTTTGTGCTTCCACTTTCGAGACCTCGTGAGATGCCTCACATGATCGAGACACTTTTGTAATTTCTGCTGTTGCTATGCTGAGTTTGCTGGGATCTGATGGATTATGATACTATGTTCAGATTATGATGAGTAATATATTTGGTTCTTCTCTTTTATATTTTCTTCTTGAGTAAATTATTGCATGTTCTCCGTTGCAGTATTTTTCTTTGGACAAGTAGTTTGCTTGCAACTCCAAGAGGGAGCATTATGCGCTATTGTGGGTTCAGCCCCCTGATGTCTAGCATGAGTGACAGAAACATGAGACTAGGGGAAGTGTTGTTGCCACCAGGGATAAAACAACGGTGCTTGTACCCGCGGGTGCAAGGATTTTTTACTTTACGCAATGTTCTTTTAATGCAGCTGTCTGTTGCTTGGAATTTACACTTTGGGTGGGATTCGCAACTTAATACCAGCGAGATGTTCTGGATAGATGTCTCAAGGTGGATGATTCGTAGTAGATGCAGTTGGATTTCGGTCTACTTACCTTGGCGTACTGCCGATTGCTTTTGAGCCCTTCCTTTATTTGCAGCATAGTTAGCATTGCGGTGCCTTCATAATTCTGTCAATTGCCCAGCTTTGATTTGTTTACCTCGCTAGCACTTTTATCGTCTTTTGGGAGAGAGATATCACTAGTGAAAATCACGGAACCCCGGTCCATCTTCACATCATTGTTTACACCCTTAGTTTACTTTCAGTCTTTACTTTCAGTTAGACTTTTATCTCTTGTGTTGATCCTTTGTAAACAGCAAGGCCGGAGGAATTGAGAACTCCTCTGTACTCGTTGGGAGAAAAGTTATTTGTATCTGTGTGCAGGTCCATGTCAAGCGCCATGACACCTACTTGTATCTCTTGGAGTCCTACTGGTTCGATACTCAACCTTAGCATCTTTGCTAAGGGAAACTTGCTGCTACACTGCATCTCACCTTCCACTTGGGGTAACCAACAAGGAGAGTTGCCACTCTGTATCAAGCGAATTTCAAGCGCCGTTGCCGGGGACTCCAGTCTACAAGATAGGGGAGTTGCATACTATCTTTTATCTTTGATTTTTAGTCTTTCTAGTTTACCTTTCAGTTTTTGCTTTAGTGTCCTTTATCAGAAATCCAAATAAATAATAGTATGTTTAGTTCCTTACTGGCCTCAATGTCTGACTTCTTTGAAACCAGATCTTATTGGCATGGAGGATTCGCCGAGGATCAACAAAAGTGGTACAAGGAACACTGCTTGTCTCAAAAGGGGATACACTTATGGAAACAAATACACCAGTTGTATGACTATGCTAGAAACTTGTGCTCAATATATAATATATCTTTCTGCTGGGATGAATCTTGTTGCTTTATGAGGCACAAACACCTTGATTTCCAATGTGAGTACAATGATGATGAAACCTTAGCTTCTTATGCTAAGAGAAATTATAATTTTGATGATGCAGAGCAAATAGAGTAATTTGTTGCTTATAAGGGTGCCTATGAAATTACTTCTCTTCTTAAAAATATTGATGATGCCCCTTCAAAATCTGAGAGTCTTGCTATACTTAACTATTGTTTGGAAAATTACGATGCAAATTATTATATTACTGATCATCTTGAGAGAATCTGTCCCCCAAAGGAAGAGACGAATGTTTTGCACGACTCTATGGAAGAAGAAATTGTTGAACCTGAAAGCTCCTTGGATGAAAAAGAGGAGGAGAGTGACGAACAAAAGGAGGAAGAATGGAGCCATCCATATCTACCTTCTAATGAGAGTAACTCTTTGAATCTTACCTTATATGAGTGTTATGATCCTATGGATTCTTTTGAAATATCCCTTTTTGATGAAGTTGATGCCTTCTATGCTTATGGCCGTGATGCCATTATGGATGGTGCTTATGGAAATGAACTTTCTATAGTTCCTCATGTTAAGCATGAAATTTTTGCTATTGCACCCACACTTGATTGTCCTATTATCCTTTTGAAATCTCCAAATCATATTCCGGAGAATTATGCTCTTATTAAGGCTCGATGTGATGGGTTGCATTTATCTTATAATCCTAAAGACCGTGTTGAAAACTATACACGTGTGCTTGTAGGTCATGAACAACATGATTTATTTCATATTTATATTCTTGATGTTGTTCATGATACTACTGAAAATTATTTTGAGAGAGGGAAGTTTGGTTGTAGAAACTTCCATATTACTAAAACTCCTCTCTTTATGTTGAAAGTTTTGAAGATGTTCTTGTTCCACCTTCCTATGCTGGTTTCTTTTTGCTTCTTTGATTTATTTTCTTATAATATGCCTATGCATAGGAAGTGGGTTAGGCTTAAATGTGTCTCATATTTGCTTCTTGATGCTCCCTTTTCCTCCAAATTCTTATTCTCATGAGAGCATCTTCTATAATCTTTAAGCCTAGCTAATGGCTTTAAAGAAGCGCTTTCGGGAGGCAGCCCGCAATGAATTTAGGATTTACTTTTTGTTTTACTTCTGTTTTTAGTGGTCTTGATGATTGTTACTACTGTAGCAACATCATTGTATCTTTACTTTTCAAGCTTTGTGCCTTTTATAGCCTCATACGACAAGGGAAGTGAAAGTTGTGACATGCTGTCCAGAAAACAGATTCTGTCCTCGTGACTAGAAAAATCAGAGAAAATTCTCACTTCATCTTTTTGAGCTGATTTTTTTACACAGCATGCTCTATACAATTACGAAACTTTCATATGCTCTGAGTTTTTTTATTTGAGTTGCAGAAGTATCCCTAAAAAATTCTTTACTACCTGCTGGTCTGTTTTTCACAGATTATGTCTTGTTTTGCCTTTTCTTCGTTTTGCAAACCTTAAGCTTGCTTCTTCTTTGCAAAAACTTTTTGACAATCTTGAGAAACAGTAGATCTTCAAGAATATCCTTATTTCTAGTAGAGAAAATTATTTTATTATGGGTACTAACCTCGCTAATCATATTTTGATGAGTTATGTATGAAGAGAGTTTTCAAGCGCGCGCTGGAAGATGATGAAAGAAGATCTTGGAGTGTCAAATGCTCAAGCTTGGGGATGCCCATGTGCACCCCCAATAAATATTCAAGGAGACTCAAGCGTCTAAGCTTGGGGATGCCCCCGTGCATCCCCTTCTTCATCAACAATTATCAGTTCGTCCCTCGTTGCACTATATTTTTATCCCTTCATGCGTTGTGTGCTATGCTTGGAGCGTCTCGCTCTTTACTTTTCTAGGTTTTTTTTTCTTGGTTTTATGTAGTAACAAGTTAGACCCCAGCTTAATCTTTTGTGTGGGAGAGATACACGCTCCGCTTGAACTAGAACTCCTCATAGGATTTGCATGCTTATTCTTTTAGCTGTGAGTTGTTCTTTTTCTGTTCTTAGCTGCTGCTCTGTTTAGTTGTAGTGCTTTAGTCTTTCTAGAGATTTTCTTTTGTTTTAGGTTGAACTTTCTATAGGTTGCATGTTTTATCTTGTTAGAGAGTTTGCCTGTTGCACTGAGTTTTGTGTCTTGACTAGAAGTAGGTAGTTGAAGTTTCTATTCTCTTTGTAGTAGTAACTTGGAATAGTTTTGAGGTATTGACTAGAGTAATTTTTGAACTTTTGGTGTCAAGAGCTCGAGCCTATTAGTGATAGATGTCGTATTTTGGGCAATCCGTGTGTTTTTCGAAAACCAAAAACCCCTGTTGAGAACTCTAGCTACTAGATGGATCACTAACCTCTGGAGGGTTCGAATATTAGAGTACACTCACGTACCATGAGTCGAGGATGCGCAAGGATAACCAAACCCCCATACACTCCTCCTCGGGTTACTTGTCTCTTTGTGAACATCCTAATTAGATTGAGAGTTACCGATAATAAGTGCATGAGTTCTTCGGACTAATGTGAGTATTCGAAAGTTGACACTTCCACCCACCTATACTTTTTCTAGCCTCTTCTGTACCGTGCATTGCCCTTTCTCACCTTGATAGTTGGCACATACTTCACCGGTGCATCCAAACCCTGGGCAGGATACGCTCTTTCATCATAAGCCTCCTTATATCTTTCCTCAAAACAGCCACCATACCTACCTTGAAGGCATTTCCATAGCCTTTCCGAGATACATTGCCATGCAACATCCACCTTCTCATGACTTGATCTTCATGTCATACATGCTACTTGCTTGATCGATGAGCCTCATGCTAGTTGGGCCTTGCCCTAATCATTGCTACATGACGCGCTAGTATCATTGCATATCCTGCTATCCTGGCAGAGGCATACGTTTTCATCATGATATTTATATCTTCTTTATGTGAGTACCTTTGTAAAGTGTGAAAGATCTCCTATATTCTTGTAAAATATAGAGTGTTGCCCCTAAAGTGAGGAAAAGATCCCAAAGAGGACAAAATCAAACGATCCCAAAGAGGACAAATGAGAGTTAAATAGAAAGAGCCATTGAGGCCACCAAAAAAATACAAAAAAGGAGAAAAAAGAGAAAAAGAAAAATAAAAAGAGAGAAGGGGGCACACTGCTATTCCTTTTGACAGATCCAAACTAGTACTTCATCCTCTATCCCTTGTACTCCATAGAGATCATCATCATGCATATAGCTATGTGGGGACCTTCACACTATAGAACTTGGCTTGTATATTCCAATGATGAGCCTCCTCAAACGAGCTCTAGGTCTTCTTGAGAAAGCAAGTTAGATGCACCCCCACTAGTTCCCTTGGAGAGCTTTTAGGTCACATGTGCATCCGTTGCATGGCAATCCCTACTCCTCACATCATATCTATTATATGGCCTTCTCTCGCCTATGATTGTCCTCATTGATGTGAGCCTTTCACACCTTTTTGTCTTCCTCCTCCACCTTCTTTCTGTTTCGCCTTTTAGGTGTCAACTTTCTTGCTCACGCTCATCCATTGCATGAGTGCTCAAGATATCGAAAAGGAGTGGATCAGTTTGACTTGTACCTGGCTAGTGGTCTGCGGACGAAAGAGACCAAGTGTGAAACTTTAGTAGATAGTTGTTCTCACAACCTTTTTTCTCTCTTTTTCCCAGTGCCCTGCTTGCACGTAAACACCATCTGGAGACATTTGAGTCACGGACAGCGAGATCTCTTGCACCTTTTGTTCTTTTGTTGCTTTTGTCAATGCTAATATAGACTCTAGGTTGTTAAGACTTGAATTGAATTGCATGCTTTAATTGATTTACTAAAAAGTCCTTATATGGTTGTGTGGTATGTCACCACAAAAATTATGCTTGTTATCATTTACCTACTCGAGGACGAGCAGGAATTAAGCTTGGGGATGTTCATACGTCCCAAACGTATCTATAATTTTTGCTTGCTCCATGCATGTTTTGTGTGACTTTGCCATGTTTTGCTTGAACTTTCATACACTTTTGAGCATATTTAGACTAATCTATTAACCCAGTGCACCCAGCTACCAGTTGTTGTTTTCTGCTGTTTTTGTATTTCAGCTTTTCCGGCCATTAAAAGTGCTCCAAAAAATGCAGAAAAATCAGATAAGAAATCAGCGACCCGGAAGCTTCCGGAATCACCAAGGTAGCGGAGGGGGCCACCACCAGGAGACCAGGAGGGTCCCTGGCGCGGCCCCACCCTAGGCTGCGCCAGGAGGCCTCCTGGCTGCCTGGTGGGTCTCCTCGACACCCCCTCTGCCTATTTTTAGCCCTCGGGGTGGAAACCCTTAATATCGATCTCTTTTCCGCGAACTCGCCTCTGTACCGCCGCCGCCGCCGTTTCAAGATCGGGGCTGCTTGGAAAAGCTGCCCTGGCACCCTACCGGGAGGAGGAACCCCCTCCGGGAGACCATCCATAGCCATGGACGCCTCCCGGATGTGCCGTGAGTAGTCCCCCTTGGACCATGGGTCTGTGACCAGTAGCTATGTGATGTACCTCTCCCCTCTTTGTGCTTCCACTTTCGAGACCTCGTGAGCTGCCTCACATGATCAAGGTACTTTTGTAATTTCTGCTGTTGATATGATGAGTTTGCTGGGATCTGATGGATTATGAGACAATGTTCAGATTGGGATGAGTAATATATTTGGTTCTTCTCTTTTATATTTTTTCTTGAGTAAATTCTTGCATGTTCTCTGTTGCAGTATTTTTCTTTGGCCAAGTAGTTTGCTTGCAACTCCAAGAGGGAGCGTTATGCCTGATTGTGGGTTCAACCCCCTGATGTCTAGCTTGAGTGACAGAAACATGAGACTAGGGGATATGTTGTTGCAACCAGGGATAAAACAACGGTGCTTGTACCCGCAGGTGCAAGGATTGTTTACTTTACGCAAAGTTCTTTTAATGCAGTTGTCTGTTGCTTTGAGTTTACACTTTGGGTGGGATTCGCAACTTAATACCAGCGAGATGTTATGGATAGATGTATCAAGGTGGATGATTCGTAGTAGATTCAGTTGGATTTCGGTCTACTTACCTTGGCGTACTGCCCATTTCTTTTGAGCCCTTCCTTTCTTTGCAGCATAGTTAGAATTGCGGTGCCTTCATAATTCTGTCAATTGCCCAGCTGTGATTTGTTTACCTCGCCAGCAGTTTTATCGTCTTTTGGGAGAGAGACATCACTAGTGAAAATCACGGGACCCCGGTCCATCTTCACATCATTGTTTACTGTCGGGACCCGGGGTTAGCGTATGCAAGCCTCGCTACAAAACAATCATATGGAGAGTCGAGAACCGTACCCACTTGTCTAAGAAGACAAGGCCAAGCACAGAACGTTCTCGGAAAGCATCGAACGAGAGGGGCATCCCATCCAGGCCGGATGATCAACAGAAATGGGTCCTCATCGTCCGCACACAAATCTAAATGATATGGGTGATGAACTCCCATACTCATAGACAAGTCGCCTCAACCATACTATCGATTGTATTATAACCCTTACATAGACTTACTCCAGCCCGATCACTTAGTCGGGGTCTAGGGCGGGCTCGATCATACATCAAAGTGTGCATGAGACAGCGTCTCGAACAATCGCATAGCGATGCCCCAAGCTGCGCACATCTAAGGGCCACTTGGTGTATAAAAGACCGCCAGCCAGATCACAACTAAGGTCTCGAAAACCCATACAAAGACATGCATGTTATAAACATACACGCAGCACACATGCCTTGTATGAACAGCAGGTATCAATGCAATTCTATACAAAGTATATATCTTTATTAATAACTCTTACAGAGTACACACAGAGATCACAAGCATGTGATCCAACATTACAACAAACAAGCGGAAGAAAGTAGGTCTGAGTACAGACAAGTTTAACAAATGGCTTAGAGAAGCCTTATCTAAAAACAAGCCCTCCACGAGGGAACCAGTCGTCTGACTGGGACTATACTAGCTTGGTCTTGGTCTGAGTCTTCATTCTTCGAGCTTCGGTTAGAAGCCACCATCGGGGTCGGTGGTTCATCTAAAACATAGATTAAGCAAACGTGAGTACAAAGTCGTACTCAGCAAGACTTACATAGGAGCTATACTACTCATGCATATGTATCAAGGTAAAGGGAGGTGGGGTTTCACTTGCAGAAGTGCCAGCTTTGACTTGGCTAGTCCTGAACTACGAGTACCAGACTTGAGGTAAGAAGCGTACACGAGTCCACTACATCTCTTCAACCAATTACACCACTATGGTTACTTCCTCGACTTCCCCACGAGAAGCACACCATAGCACTAACGCTTATCTTGCGAGTTTTAGAAGTATCCAGTTCAAGTTGTCTAATAATCGAGCACAGCTCTCCAAGCAGTCCTTAACCGCGGACGCGGCTATTCGAATAGTTTTGTTAACCTTACAAGGGTGTACCGCTACACACACGTGTCATCAGTTACCGCCTTTTGCGTGTCACCGTTCAAGAGGTGACAGCGATGATGCCACCACAACACTTCGCCCACAGCTCCGTTCTAGTCTAGAGAGTCGCCTATCTGAGGGGGATCCGTATGGAAGTCCGGCCGAGGTTCCAGTACAGCCTCAAACGATGTGTGCAGGGTCCCAAGCCGGTCTTGAAAAGCCGTTCATCCACTTCGCAGACCGTGCCACAGCCCTACCAAAACTCCGAACTACTGCGACTCTTAGGGTTTGAACGGGGTGAGGTACTAGGATGAGAGGGGTCAGTGAGCCCAATGTGTGGTTGTACTCTTCTTCTTGGATCACTACACAAGAACTCGGGCTTAGGGCGGTGTTCAACGAGACAACCCACTGTGTACTTCTACACAGCCTCTCATCGTTCACCTTGTATTAGGGTAGATTCACCAACACGTTTCACTCTCATCAACACCATGTTTATCATCCCGACTCACATCATAAGCGACCTCATTGTACCACTAAGCATGCATTAAGCAGTAACAGTTGAAGGGGTCACATGATATCAACCAACTCCTACATCTGCTAGGATTGTGGTTTGCTTACTACTGTGACAAGATGATAGGTCATGCAAAGGATATGGGTTCAACTATGCGATAGAAACGTTATCATGGTGATCATCCTAAAAATTGCATAAGCGAGACATGAGAGGGAAGTGGGATTTTATCGACATGATCAATGGGGGTTTGCTTGCCTTGCTGACGAGGTTTCGATAACGGTGTCTTCAACGAAGGGGGTGGCCTCGAGTTCCGGCTCCCCTTCTATCAGCAACATGACAATCATAGGATCAACATAATGTACAATGCACAATCACATGAATAATATTGCAATGTTGATGTTCAAGGTACTGATGTGTTGAGCATTCCATTTAAAAAGAGTATATTGCATTTGAAATGCAAATTCAAACTCCAGTTGATTTATCGATGAATTTCAAATGCATTTGAATGCATGAAAGTTCATTTGAAAAGTTTGATCATGAAGTGATGTTGTATAGTTGAAGTAAAGTTTCTGATGTGTGGATGAAACCATTGGAATTAAGGGTGTTGTAAAATCATTTGCAAAATCAACCCAAATTTGAATTTGAAAAGGATCCATATGCATGTTTGCTACTGTCCACCCATTTTAAAATGGTCAAACATGAAAACAAATTGCATATTCTTAATCCTTGTATTTTTCTGATAATTTTAGACATATTATTTGCTACATTTGGAGTCAGTATGAATTAATTATGAATTTCCAAAGTTTGGGGTATTTTCTGGAATTTCTGGAATTAAATAAACCATTTAACTGATTTACTGCGTCAGCCTGACGCCAGGGTGACGTCAGGGGGCTGCTGACGCGTGGGTCCGGGCTGTCAGTGGGGGGGGGTTAATTAACCCGGTTAGTTAAACTAACCAGGGGTTAGTTAGTGGCCTTGGGCCCACGAGTCAGTGGGATTAGGGGGTGATTAGGGGTGGGTTAACTCCTAAGTGCCCGGCGGTTAGCCGCCGGCGTCCAGTGCGCGGCGGCGCTCTACCGGAACAGCGTTACGGGACACGGGGAGGAGGCTGGGGGCACTGGGACGAAGCCCGCGACGTCGCGCGTCGTCTGGACTAGGAGGGGTTCGAGGGGGAGGCTCCAGGCCATGGCTTCGACGTCGGGAGGCGGCGGCCGGAGACACTGTCCATGGCGGACTAGCACAAAGAGCCCGGGGAGATGCACGGATGGGGGGGAAATGGAGCTGGGAGCTCACCAGTGGCGATGGAGAGGACGAAGGGGGCGGGGAAAGCAGCACGGCGTCGAAATCGACTTGGGGGTCGGCGGCGGCCGGCGGCAACTCGAAGACACGGGCGACGCCTGGGGAGCTCCTCGGTTCGATTCTGTGCGGGAGATGACGAAGACGACGGCAGCGGATGCACTAGACAGCTCGGCTCGGCGAGGGGGGCACGGTGGCCACGTCGGGGCGTCGCCGCGCTCCGGCTGTGCTTCCGGGGTGCTCGGTTTCTCGTCGCCGGAGGGGAAGGAGAGGGTCTGGGAGAGACCTGGGGTGCGGGGGGGGGGGGGGGCTTCTGCGCGATTCCGTGGCACAAGAGAGAGGGAGGGGGAGGTCTAGAAGGGCCTGGACGTCGCCGTGGCGTCGTCGCCGTGCTCTGCCCTCCAGCGAGGTGCTTGGAGGGGCGGGGAGGAAGAAGACAAGGTGGCTCGGTGGGCTGGGCCGGGGCCAAGGAGGTGGGCCTCGCCCCTGGGCAACAGGTAAGCTTTTCTGTTTCTTTTCTGTTTTTCTTTTCTGACATTTGTTTTGCTGTGCTAAAATAATTAGCTAGGCATTTTATTAAATGCTGAAAATTTTTATGTGGCTTCATAATAATATGGACTAGCCACTTATAAACTTTCAACATTTTTGAAATTCAAATAATTTGAATTTCAAGTCAAATAGGGTTTTATTTAATTTCCAAATCCACTGTTTTAATATTAGAAAATTCCATGAGCATGGGATTGCTCCCAAACCATTTTTAAATTGATCAACACCATTTATAGGAATTTTCCAAATGTTCAAATGATTTTTGGAAAAAGATTTTTATCTGGCCATTTGAATTAAATTCTCAGGGCTTTTCTTTTCCCCAATTTTGATTTCCTTTTTGAATTTTTCACATGATGCAAAGTAGCACTTGATCCTAGCACATACCTAACTTGGGGTTGTGACATTTACACCCTTAGTTTACTTTCAGTTCCACTTTTATCTCTTGCGTTGATCCTTTTTAAACAGCAAGGCCGGAGGAATTGACATCTCCTCTGTAGTCGTTGGGAGAAAAGTTATTTGTATATGTGTGCAGGTCCACGTCAAGCGCCGTGACACCCACTTGTATCTCTTGGAGTCCTACTGGTTCGATACTCAACCTTAGCATCTTTGCTACGGGAAACTTGCTGCTACACTGCATCTCACCTTCCACTTGGGGTAACCAACGAGGAGAGTTGCCACTCTGTATCACCTGTACAGTTCAGAGCTTACATAACTAACGTGCAACCGGTTGGTCTAAACTTTGGGGTTTACATAAAACACCTATCGAATTTAGTCCTAAGACCCGGGGACGCTAGTCTTCGAAAGCCGGCTCTACAGAGGCCTAAGTCGACTTCTACTAGTCTTTGCATTTCATTCTTGCATATAAAGTATCATGCTCAATTAATAAATACATTTTTTTCTCACAGATACACAGTTTGACCTATGTGACTCGGCACAAGCACACAGATGCATACACCGACTCATGGGGACTACACTTCAAAAAAATTTTTCTCAAAAGACCCCACACGACGCAATGATGTTTGTGCCGACTCTTGGGTCTACACTTAAAAGTTTCTCCTTAAATCAAAGACTTGGTACATCACCCAGTTGCATACACCGACTCTTGGGGAGTAACACTTCAAAATTTTCTTATTCAACATTTGGCACGACGCCACAAATGATCATACCAACTCTTGGGGAGTATGACTTCAAAAAGTTATATGACCTGGTATGGCACACAACGTGACAACACCAACTCATGAGGGCTACAAGTCGATCTATCCTATGAGTCGATCAATAACACAAGGCTATTTTGAATCGACTCAGGGAGCTACAGATACAGATACTATCAAAACATATCGGCTCTCATGCATTTTCAAAAAACATTCAAAGTGAGGAATAAAATCGAGTTATAGACTCGATGGGAAATATTCATTCAACAACAACCAAGTCTTAAATCAAAAGGAGAAGCCTTACATTGCAGAAAAGTAAAAGCCAAAGTCAGAAAAATACTACTCCCTCCGATCCAAAATAAGTGTCGCTCATTTTGTACTAAGCTAGTACAAATTTTGTACTAGAGGAGCGACACTTATTATGGATCGGAGGGAGTACTAAATAAAAAACTACAGCTTCAGCCGTCATCTTCAGAGTCGGCTTCTTCTTCAGATGAAGAGACTTTGACTTCCTCTTCATTATTGTAAAATTCTTCATCACTGCTGCTGGAACTCTCCATGCAGCAGCCGACTCGGTCACCACCCGAATCAAATAATCTAGTCCACAGAGTGTCACCACTTTCATATCTAAAAACAATGGTGTCTCCTCTTGAGATATTCCTGGAGCGAAGGAAAATTTTCCAACCTTTCTCCAAGAACATGGAGTTGTGGCTAGAGAAGCTAGTATCTACCCAAACAGGTCCATGAGGACACCCCTCAGACCGGAGCCAAAGACCCGAAGGCATTGAATCCATCACAAGATTGGCAAAAGACTCAGGAAGTTTGATCCAACGACGAATCATCTGGACGTGTATCAATAACTCACCCCTTTCAGGAGAAGAAGGCGGAGATTTAGATGGAGAAGCCATACGAGCACTCTTTACCCTACCTCTGCCACCGCCACGACGTCGCCCACGGCCACGACCGCGGCCACGACCTCGACCAAGAGCGCCTGCACTGGAACCAGGATCATTGACCATCGGAGGAGCACGAGCACCTAGCTTGGGAGCCATGGAGGACGTAGAAAAGAAGAACAAGATGCGGGAACTCAAAGGATAAAACTACCCAATGCCTATTTATAGTAGATCTGAGGAGAGGATCAATCAAATGACGTAATGACATGGATGAACTACCCATGGTAGACGACATTTATGGAAAGACTCCTCGATTCCCAACACAATATCAATGCCTCCACCAGGCGTTTCGGGCAGTGCAACCATAAAAGCGACACTGGATCTTTACTGAAAAAGTCAAAAGAAATTTTCTAACTGGAAGATGAAGCGAAGAAACAAGAGAAATTGGCACCGACTGCTTGTAAATCTCATAGAGGCTGGGAGTCGGTCTGACCAAAGTTAGAGAGTCGGCAACCTGAGAATGACAAGAAGATTGATGCGAAGACTAAAGCATCACACCAATCCTGGGGGCTAAGGTCGGGGGGGATGGACCAAGCCCATAACCCGGCATTAGAGCTATGGGCCAACTCGTCGTTAAAAGCCCCACAAAAGAAGACCCGGCCACGGGCCGGCTGCGCCAAGGAAAGAAGATAGAGGGCACAAAAGGAATTTGACTTACCCTGTATAGCACATAGCATAATTGTAAAGTAGAGTAGGACTCCACCTCGTGTCGGAGTCGGACTCACGGAATCCCGGGACCCAGAGCCTTTATAAGCCGAGGTCCATGGGATCCAGGGTCAAGGAACAATCTCAATCTAAGATAGGACTAGACACTTGTCAGCGTAACCTAGATCTCATCGAGACTAAGTTTACGAGCCGAATCCCTTGTAATCAATCAATCGACTCTTCATTCGAGAGTCGGAGCCAATAATAATAACAAGCATGAGTAGGCTTTTACCTCGAGACAAAGAGGGGCTGAAACCTGGGTAAATCGCTGAGTCTCTTGTCAATGTTCACTCTCTTCACGAAATCAGCTCGCAGTAAAGGTCCCATGTTAAGTTCGACTCTTCAGACGTCTGCCGTGACTTTCGCACGACAGTTCCGCCGCCGCTCCATGGCGGAAGCCTACAAAGAAGAAAAGGGCTCTCCGGCGGGCAGATTCCGCCGGGGAGAACACTTCCCGGAAGGAGATCATCGCCATCGTCATCACCATCGTCACGGGCAACATCGAGATCATCATCAACATCATACCCATCATCACCACCATCTCCATATTTATCCCATCTCATCTCACCAATGCAACTTTTGTTGTAACTCGTACTATCCACCCTCTCTACTCTACTGGTGTTGATTACTCTTTTGTGGTGAATGCTATTGAGTTTTGTTGGAGAACTATTGTTATGACCAGATTATTTATCATATATTTATCACCACTGATCATGATCTGTTTTATGTCTTGTGAGTAGTTACTTTAGTTCTTGAGGACATGGGAGAATTCTTGTTGTTAGTAGTCGTATGATGTTGAAGTAATATGTGTTGTTTGATATTTAAGTTGTGGTGTTATTTTTCTAGTAGTGTTATGTGAGTCAAACACATAACACTTCGCCTTGTTAAGGACCTAGGGGAATACATTGTGTATAAAGGATGCTTATGGTGGGTTGTCGTAGTGACAGAAACTTGAACCCCAGTTCGCACACTTTTGCACAAGGAAATAATGGATCCTTGATCTTATTGCTGTGGTTAGGCTTTTGTCTTAATTTCTACCTTGTATTTTCGGATTTTTGCAAGGTGTTTAATCATAAGAGTGCACTTGTCTTACTCTAGAAGGTGTACTAGCATAGATCCACCCACTCAACACTTATCAACACAAAACATAGTACTGATACGGAATATGGAAAACGCACATGACTACCTCTCCCGTGTGTCCTCAAGAACGCTTTAGTCTTTATAAGTTTAGTTGCTAGGCTTATCCCTTGCTCAAAAGCATTGGGCCACTTGCTGCTACTCAGCACCCTTTACTTTGCTTGTTTTTGCCTTCTTGTTGCTTATACCGAAAATCCCTAAAAAGCTATCTTTCAGTGCTTGTAGTTATTCCTTGTCCAAAGTCACTGGTCAATACCTTCTGCTCCTCGTTGGGTTCGACACTCTTACTTATCGAAAACACTATGATAGATCCCCTAGACTTGTGGGTCATCAGAAGCCTCTACCGTTACGTACAAGAAAGGATAGTCAGTCGCCATTCGCAGCAACCCAAGGCTGTCGTGCAGTTGATCGTCAAAAATCTGGCTTGACAGAAATGAAATTTTGTAAAGAAAGACGTAAGTGATCGATGACCTACCTGATGGAGGTAGAAAATCGTCGTTGGAAAAGGTGTGGCATCAAGAGGGGTGATGGTTCACTTCTCGCTCAGGAGTTGTTCCTTCTCCAAACCCCGGTACTGATCTTGTAGCAGTTTCTCCATTATGCAAGGACGCCCTAGTGACGCGCGAGAGGTGATAACGGCTTCTCGCCCTTCGTTGGTTACCCCAAGAGAAAGGTGAGATGTTGGATAGCAGCAAATTTCCCTTGGCAATGATACTAAGGTTGAGAGTCAATCCATTAGGACTCCAGCAACGACAAGTAGGTGTCTTCTGCTCTAGGGCTTACAGAAGACGTGGACCTGCGCACAGCAACAAATAACTTTGCTCCCAACGAAGTTTAGAGAGGTTTTCCATCTCTCCGGTCTTGTTGTTTCAAAGGATCAAACATAATAGATAAAATATAGTGATAACTACAACTAGAAAGTAAAAGCAAGAAGTAAATTGAGGTTTTAAAAAGTGGTGGAAGTATGGACCGGGGTCCCATGATGTTCACTAGTGATGTCTCTCTCCCAAAAGATGATAAAAAGCTATGTAAGGTAAACAAATTGTATCTAGGAAATTGACAGGATACGGGCGCAAACCAATGCTAACTATGCTACAAAAGAAAGGAAGAGGCTCAAAAGCATGGGCGGTACGCCAAGATAAGTAGACCGAAATCCATCTGCATCTACTACTAATCATCCACCTTGAGATATCTATCCAGAACATCTCTTTGGTATTAAGTTGCGAGCCCCACCCAAATTCTAAACCCAAAGCAACAGATAACTGCATTAAAATAACTTTGCATAAAGTAAACAATCCTTGCAACCCTTGTTACAAGCACTATTGTTTTCCACCTTGTGGCAACAACACATCTGTGACGCCCCCAAACTCAAGTCGTGTACAGTAATCATACACGCAAGGTACACGATTGAGATCAGGGACTCATGGTAAGATATCACAACACAACTCTATAAATGAAATAATACAAGCTGTTTAATACTAGCCAGGGGACACGAGGGCTCGAATACAACAACTCGAAGGACAAAGTTAGCAGAAGCAATAGTATCTAAGTACAGACACAGGGTAAACATTATCTTCCTTAAGAAGGCTAGCACAAAACAACAACGATCGAAAAGGCGAGGCCTCCTGCCTGGGAACCTCCAAACTACTCCTAGTCGTCGGGGATCTCCATGTCATAGAAGGCATCGGGGGTCTTCACGTTGCGGTGGTCGGCATCGGGGATCTCCTGAGAATCCAAGGATCCAACGTCGACTGCAGTGGCCGATCAGGAAAAACAAAAAGGGGGAAATAAAGAAAAGGTGAGTATCTAGCATACCCGCAAGTTTTACGTCCGCTACTAGCAATTATGCATTTGTATCAATGGAAAGGGGAGGCTATATATGGTGGACTGAATTGTAGAAAATCAGAATAAGGAAGAGAAACTAGGCCTATCAAAGACTAGCATCTTCCGACGAGTCTTGGAGCATGAGAAGAGAACAGCCAACAGTTTATATAAATCATAAAGTAACAATGGAGCAGAAGTTGCTGCAACATTGTATAATAATAAGTTGTATTAGTTAACATTTATCAATGCCTCCGAGAATCCTTCCTCGACTTCCCTGTGAGGAAGAAAACCCGGAACCAATAGTTTAATAGTAATAGTTTGTAGTAGTAGGCTCTGGCTTCAGCATAAATCGTCTTGTTACCGTGGACACAGCTATTCGAATAGATCAAACTCCCTACAGGGGTGCACTACTGTTCAGCCTGCACGCTCGGATCTCCAGGGTGGCGTAAACCTTGTTAGGGAATGCCCTATCGAGGCTATCAGACACGCCGAGGCCCATCCTTTGGCTCATCAGAGAGGTCCCTGCCGGTCTAAAGTCCTAAGCGCAAGGGGGTCTTGGACCGTCACCCCTCGCCCTCCGGGTCGTTGTGTACAGGGTGAATTCCACGCAACTCCTCTGGGATGCGGATCCGACCGTGCCATAATGCTGAAATGGACGTCTTTCAGAGCTTTTGAACGAGACCACAACGCGGAGGGCCCACACCATAATCCCACGTGAAGGTAGTGCGTACATGCCTTTGCGGCCTCTCAAGTCATCCACCTGAACCATTAAGCATTTTATTATTATCTGTCGGGACAACCGTTATCGTTGCCCCTTTCTGGGTGAGCCGCGGACAATGCAGCAGCCAGGACCACCATTACATCGGTGCCTGCCCTGTCATCCCACCAACTCTTGCGGTTACCAACAAGGTGAACCGTCTCCTTACCTTAACTCGCATGTGATCTTGGAAGAGCTCGACTTTCGTACTACAGGGTGTCTCACGGCCAACGAGCCAGGACCAGGCCCACGATGGTATCCGCCTGTCCTGCCATCCCGATACAATCCCTGCGCGGGCACCGTTGGGTCACCCGACTCCTTACTCCTTAAGGTCACCAGTTGATTTGACTGCCTATCATCAACTGAAACCACAAGGAATCACCCTCGAAGGTACACTTGAAGAGGTTCGACCGAGACATCAGCAGAATGAACTAAAGCGGAATATCCTCGTATCACCCCGGTGGTGCTATGCTACCGAGCCAACAACGAGAGTGAAATACGAGTCCATCCACTAGCAAGTGAAACTAGAAGCGACTCGGAGAGTCTATCCGTTGTAGGTTCCCTTGGGCGTCTGCTCTGTACCGTACCTGTTGCAGTTATAATAATTTATGCATACATTCACTCCCAGAGCGCTCACGGCCCTCTATCTAATCCTACTTGACTAACAATGCGGAGGGCTAACTACTGAATGTAATATAAGTAATAAAAGGCAGCATAGGATTAAAGGAAGGTACATCAAGGGGCGACAATGACAGGCTATGCAATTGAATAGGTAAGCAACGTAGCAGCAGCAACAATGCCTAGTGCAAGAAATGTACGGAAAAGATAGGTGATATCTGGGAAAGGAAGATGGCTCTGCTTGCCTGGAAGCTCGACAGTAGGGGTACGGTCGTCGACGTAGTAGTCATACTCGGCAAAGATGTCATCGGCGGCAGTGTCGAGGTCTATCGGAGAATAAGGGGGGAGAAACAATAAATACACATCAATAATAGAAATACAAATTCAAGACAAGGCAAACACATTGTTGGCGGTGTTCTAACGTAGTGTTAAGTATTTTAGGCAAAACGTGAAGTTATCCGGGGATGACTCATCAATACCGATTGACTACCGGACAAATGATCCAGAGGGGAAGGTTCCATGTCTGAAGTGTTAGAGTCATCTGACAGACATGTCGACATTGTATCTGTGCTCGTTGATTCGTTCTGAACAACTTTCATGTTCAGAACAATTTCATCCGAAAAGATTTACCGGCTCCGGTCATCTTGCTGACAGATGAACCGGAGGGGAAATGTTCCACGTTCGGTATGTTAGAGGGGTGCGGTGGGTAAACGGGTAGCGTATTCGGATTCCTGATATTTTTCTGGTCAAGTTTGATGTAGAAATTAATTTAATCTGACTTATGGTTTAAAAGATATTGAATTTTAAAGTTTAATTCATTAATAATTATTTACTGTATTTATTTTAATACTTAAATATCAACATTATCCAAAATAGTAACTTTGACTGGTCAAACCTAACAAGTGGGACCTACTGACCTGTGGGTCCTACATGTCAGCCTCTATATATTTAATTAAACCATTTTCTGTTTAAATAATGCAATGGGCACACATGTCATAGGACCAATTTTTTATAACATTTTATTTAGCTTAATATGGGCTTCGGCCCCACCTGTCAGTGAGATATTTAATAAAATTTGTTTATTAATTTTAATTCACTTAATTAAGTTGTGGGGGCCACCCGTAAGTGACATGGGCATTTACACTAATTAACATGTTAATCCAATTTGTTGGCCTTGGGCCCACTTCCATAGACACTGGGGGTTTGTTAAATGTGAGATTAGCCCACAGCCGGGCTGCCTGAGCACCCCGGCGGCGAGGGGCACGGCGGAGCGCGGCGGTCTGTGACCGTGCAGCGAGGGCATGGCGACGCCGTCCAGCGAGGGAGGTTCTGCAGGGTTAGCAGGCTGCGGTGGGGGGCGACGAGGCACGCGTGATGAAGGGGGCGCGGCGAGGCTGGCCGTGCGGCCTCAGGTGCACCTAACTGCAACCATCCGGGCAGTGTGCGAAGGGGAGGGTTGGAGGAGTAGGGCGCGGCCGTACACATGGGCAAGGCACACGGGGCGGCTGTAGCACACGGAGGGCGCTGGGCGTGGCCAAGGCAGGCAGGGCGGGGGGGCCGAGGCGCGGTGAGCGCGCGCCTAACCATGGCGGCCCAACGGCGACCATTGTGGGGCGGAGGGGGGCTACAGCGGGGACATGGGGGAACGGAGACAGAGCTCGCCGGGATTTAAGGGGAGAGGCCAGGGAGGCCAGAGGGTCACCCGCGACGACGAATTGCCGTGGAGCTCGGAGGCCATGGCGGTGGGGGAACGGTTCGATTGGTGAGTTCCTTTGCGGTACGGCGACGATTGGCTGTGCGAGGAGACGAAGTCTTCAATGGGAGAGCTCCTGGACATCACGGCTGGGCGGGAGGTGGCCGTTGCCCGCGGCGGCGTGCGGCGGCGCACTGCGACCCACGGGCGGCTCTCGCCCGAGGAATTGGAGGGAGGGGAGGGGAAAACGGGCGCAGCTAGGGTTCCAAGATGGAGAGGGGGGTCTTATCCTGCACGAGGGCTTCGGCCACGCGTTGTCGAGTGCGAGGAGGGGAGGCTGCAGCGATGCTGTCCAAGGCCATGGCGACAGCGGCCATGGGGTGAACAGGGGAGGGAGCAAGTGGATGGGGAAGGCTGGGCCGGGCCCGTGGCAGTTTTACCCTAGGCGATTTATAGAGTTTTTCCATTTTATTTTTATCACCTAGCTAATCTTGTTCTGTCTCTTTTTCTTTAGCCAACAATTTTTTTTTCAAAATGTGCCCCCAGCTCCAATAATTGTGTTGCACCTTATTGTGATACTACAAAAAGTTTGAGCCCTAAGAAAATTCATTGGAATATTGTTGTTTATTTTAAAATGCTTTTTGGTGCTGCTTTGTTATTGTTACCATTTGTTTGCATTATTTAAAAAGCTTAATAAATTTCCAATACCACATTATCATGATCTACTGATTTCTATGAATTTAATAAAATTGGTTGCTCAATTTTTGGCTACAGTTTTAATTCCACTTTGTTTTAAATTCCACCAAATGGGGTTTTAATATTATTCGATTTGAATATGATCAAGGCAAGATTAATCATTGTGATTTATCATTAGCAATACGTGATCACTGTAGCCTGACACTAAGGGTGTTACAAATCTCCCCCACTACAACGAATTCTCATCCCGAGAATTGAAAAGGTAGTGGAAGGGGCAAAGCTTTTGTTTCGTATTCTAACGAATTTTCTGGTTCTTGTTGCCCTTCTCGAAGTAGTTAATCCTTCTCGTTGATGTCGTCATTTCTCTGCATCGGTGTATCTCTAAAAGTTTTCATCCTTCCTTCTAGGGCTTAATCGTACTTACGAATAGGGTAGGGGAAAACGTAGGGGATCGGGTCGATATCAGGTTAATCAACCAAGGATGACCAAGGGAAGGGGGTACAACGTATCGCCCGAGTCTAACCAGTCGGGCAGCGTGCTAAGGGGAGGGTTGGAGGAGCAGGGCGCGGTCGTGCACATGGAGAAGGCACGCGGGGCGGGTGCAGCACAGGGAGGGCGTCGGGCGTGGCCAAGGAAGGCAGGGCGCGGGGCCAAGGCACGGTGAGCGTGCGCCCAACCATGGCGGCCCGGCGGCGACCGGTGTGGGGAGGAGGGGGGCTACGGTGGGGATATGGGGGAACGGAGACATAGCTCACCGGGGTTTGAAGGGGAGAGGTCAGGGAGGCTGGAGGGTCACCGACGATGACGAATTGCCGTGGAGCTTGGTGGCCGTGGCGGTGGGGGAACGGCTCGATTGGTGACTTCCTTTGCGGTACACCGTCGATTGGCGGTGCGAGGAGACGAAGTCGTCCATGGGAGAGCTCCTGGATATCACGGCTGGGCCGGAGGTGGCCGTTGGCTGTGACGCACTACGACCCACGGGCGGCTCTTGCCCGAGGAATTGGAGGGAGGGGAGGTGGAAAACGGGCGCATCTAGGGTTCTAACTGGGAGAGGGGGGTCTTATCCTCCACGAGGTCTTCGGCCACGCGCTGTCGAGTGCGAGGAGGGGGGCGGATGCAGCGGCGCTGGCCAAGGCCATGGCGACAGCGGCCATGGGGTGAAGAGGGGAGGGAGCAAGTGGATGGGGAAGGCTGGGCCGGGCCCGTGGCAGTTTTGCCTTGGGCGATTTATAGAGTTTTGCATTTTCTGTTTTAACGCCTAGCTAATCTTGTTCCGGCTCATTTTCTTTAGCCAACAAACAATTATGCAAAATGTGCCCCCAGCTCCAATAATTGTGTTGCACCTTATTGTGATACTACAAAAAGTTTGAGCCCTAAGAAAATTCATTTGAATATTGTTGTTTATTTTAAAATGATTTTTGGTGCTGCTTTGTTACTATTACCATTTGTTTTCATTATTTAAAAAGCTGAATAAATTTCCAATACCACACTATCATGATCTACTGATTTCTATGCATTTAATAAAATTGGTTGCTCAATTTTTTGATACAGGTTTAATTCCACTTTGTTTTAAATTCCATCAAAAGCGGTTTTAATATTATTCAGTTTGAATATGATCAAGGCAAGATTAATCATTCTAATTTATGATTAACAATAGGTGATCACTGTAGCCTGACACCGAGGGTGTTACAACATCCCCTAGACTCATGTTTCTGTCACTCAAGCTAGTCATCATGGGGAATGAACCGACAATCAAGCATAACGCTCCCTCTTGGTGTCAGTACCTACTACTTGGCCAAAGCAATAAACAGCAATGGAGAACATGCAAGAATTACTCAAGAACAAAAATATAAAAGAGAAGAACCAAATATATTACTCATCGCAATCTGAACATAGTCTCATAATCCATCAGATCCCTGCAAACTCAACATAGCAACAACAGAATGAATTACATATGTGCCTTGATCATGTAGGGCATCTCACATGGTCTAATCCATGAAGAACAAAGAGGGGAGAGAACATCACATAGCTACTGATAATGGACCCATGGTCCAAGGCGGACTACTCGCGGGTTATCCATAAGCGTCCATGGTGGTGGACAAGCTCGCGGAGGTCAATCCTCCCTCCGGCATGGTGTCGGGAAGACTTCATCTAACGCTCTCGATCTTGGAAGCGCGACGGCGGCAGAACAGAGGCGAGATCTCGAAAAAGGGTTCTGTCTTCGGGGGTTTGAGAGGACGAGGTAAATATCACTACTAGAGAAAGGGCTTATGGTGGCGCCCTTTTTTTTGGCCTTTAGTGGCGTATTATGGATGCGCCACTAAGGACAAGCCACTAATAAGGGCTCAGGGGTGGAGCATTCTGAATGCGCCACCCCTAAGACCCTTATGGGTGGCGCATTTCAGAATGCGCCACCCCTAAGACCTTATGGGTGGCGCATTTCAGAATGCGCCACCCATAAGGTTCCTTAGGGGTGGCGCATTTCAGGTGCGCCACTACCTGTACAGAATATGCGCCACCAAATATTTATTACAGAAAACAAAAAAAAATTTACAGAAAAAAAACAAAATACAGAAACAATTACATAAATGGAATCACAGAAATTATTACATAAATTGAAGCATTACAGAACTAGAGAAAGCATTACATGTTTTCAAGTATCGTTTACATGTATCGAATACAAGTTATTACAAATGAAATAAAAGAAAACCCTAAAACTATTCTTCGAATATTGTTTTCTTCACTCCATCTTGATAATGTTGATCATTTTGATCAATCTGTTGCAGAAAATAAGTGAGTGTGAATGACAATGGCATCAATGACCACATTTATCGTTTAAGCATATAGGAAGATACATACACACAACACAACTTATATAAGAACTGATCAACTAAACTAGTAGCATAGCCAAAATGATGCATGATACATTTATACAAAGATGGAAAAGTGTTTGTGCGATAGAGATAAAGTTATTTAGAACACAAATCTTCAATATTGTTCGGATCTAACAACGCTAAGCATGAAAAAATGTAGCATGAAATTTACATCGATCGTCATCACTTGTGACTCGGCTCAGGGAATGGGCGGCATCCTTCTTTTGTCATGAAAGGCCTTCTTAGGGGCTTCTATCTCCCCATTGGATGGTGTAATGTTGTAGTGGAAAATCGACCCCTTCATCTGTACTTCACGAAAGATGATAGTCACCATCTCCCCTTGGATGTGAAAGAACTCCTGCCTAAGATTTGCATCCGCGATTGCCGCCTTCCTTTCGGGCCACACTTTTAGATGACTTGGTACCGTAATGTTGCGCTCTTCCTGTACAATCTCTTGCATGTGATGGAGGTCGTAGTACGCATCCCTCACACTACCAGCCGGCTGCTTGACGCACGAGAACTGCATTACATGGTTGAACACACTCACGGCAGGCTGATGCTTCTTGTACTTGTGCTTCACGATCTTGCCTCGGGCTTTTTTGTAGCCGGCGAGAGAATCATCCAAAACTCTCGTGATATACTTGTAATCTTTCTTCTTCACACTCCCTGAGTCTAAATACACGACATGAGAGTGTTGCGGTGAAAAGAAGATGAGCACGCAGTCTTGATCCTCACTGCATAATTAAAACAATCCAAAAGGAATGTTGGAAGAGGACAATGGCAGAAAGCTAACAAAGCATATATGCTACGGCGGCGAGCGAATGACTTACTTGGGAGAGTAGGTCATGACAAATGAATCCTTTTCTGCGTTCTCTAGCATGAATTCTCTAATGTACCCCTCCGCAAGAGTCGCGCCCCCTTTGTTCATCAAGTTGCTTTCACGCATGTAAAAGGGGTCCAATATCGCAACGCTCGGGGTCTTATCTCTCCTGATACTCATAGAAAGGCTGAGCGAGAAAAGATGGATAAGGCTATGGTCCAGCCGCTAGAGATGAAACAAATTGAAGATCTCTGAGAACCGCAGGGACATTGTTGATGAAGCCCATGTTGAGTGGCACCTTGGCCATGAAAACTGGGTACGAGGGATTCTTCTCTCGAAGAAGCATCTTCTCTAATGCCATAGCACTATGATGCACACTCTGCATATCCGAAGTTGCAAGGTTGAGAATTTCATTAGGTAGCATCGCCCTACCTGCCACATGGATTTCAAAAGAGAGATCATTGGGTCTTGGTGGCCCGTCTTGAGCCCTGATCGGCATCAGAGGTTGGCTGCTCGAAACGCCCGTCATCAAACGCATTTGGGTCTTCGGCCAAAGGCATATTTGGCCAAAACAATCATTGATGACTGCCGGCTCGTCCTCATCATATCCGGGGGGTTGAATGGGAGGTTTCACTCTCTCGTAGCCCAAAATCACGAGAGATATTTGAACCCTATGCATCTCCGGTGTCATGGGCCTATTGTGCATCACTCGATTTTGGGGTTGAAGGATTTTACCTTTGCAACAACCTTCAACTCGCCGTCCACGACTTGTAGTAGAATGCATGGAGTGTCCTCCTGTGAAAGAGACATATGCATGTAGGGACCAGAGAGATGCCAATAATAAAAGGCAAGGAGATGAAGTCCTCGTTTGAGTTGGGGACCCTTATAGTTACCTTGAGGGTGTCGAGGTCGGCCAATGAAGAGACCCCGCCGACGACGGCGGACATGCAAGAGACGGAGGGTGCGCTGCCTCCCGTGGCGTCGGTCACCCTTTTTTCGCTACCGGCGGGTGCATTATTATTATGCCCCCGTTGCTCGATCGTGGCTGGAGGAGTCACCATCACATCCTGTGCCGGCGTCGCGGTGTTGGTGGCCGGAGTCGGTGCGGGAGCCGGAGTCGGGACTGCGGCCGCCACGGTGCCCGAGTTACTTCCAACCATGCTAGAGACCGGTATGGGCCCTTGTCCATGACCCGCTTGCCAATTCACGAGTGACTGCATCATATCAGGAAGGAGGGCGCTCATTGTCTTCGCCACTTCGTCCTGGACAAGCTGCGGAAGCATGTTCACTTTCTCCTCCAGTCTACGAACATAAGTGGCGTCTACTTCAGTCCTTCTCGCCTTGCGCCCCCTCGAACCCGACTGTCCGCCGAATTCCCATAATATTCAGACCAATTTAGGTCCGCACCAAAGCCGACCACACGGCCGGCTGACGATGGCTTCGTGGACACATTCTCAACCTTCTTGACCTTGTTCATTGCCCTGTTAAAATAGGTGTCCCACGGGCCGGCAGGCTTAATAGACAACCCCTGCGATCAGGCCACGGCGAATTCATCTTCCTGCACAAAGAATGTGATACACTAAGAAGATGAACTTCATGAACTAGAATTCAATCGACAAGGAAGTCGCGTGGTAAACTACTTACCACGGTAGCCGTAAACTCCTGAACCTTAGGATCGAGAACTATGTTCGAGATTTCTTTGTCCTTATGGCTCCGGGCGCTCACAAAGAATTCAGTATGTGGATCAGCTTTGTATTTCTCAAAGGGGTTAGGTATAGTAGGCCCGCAGTGGCATACTCGGCATCCTCCTTGTCCCATTTAGGCTTGGAATGTCTGTAACCGCCGGCTCCGAGACGGTGGTTACCTATGACCTGCGCCCGCATCGCCTTGCCCTTTGCACTCGCGTCCTTGGCGTCCTAGGACTCACACCTAGCCTTGAAAAGGTCGTAGGTAGCTTCGTCGATCATCGGCTCTTTCTCCTTGAGCTCCTCCCAGTTTTTGCCGTGCTCCATAATTGTCTCCTTCCCCGGGTTTTCCAACTGCACAAGGCTTTTCTCATCCTCCCGAGGGCCCATTTGTTTACCTTGTTCCCTTTGAGGTTTTTATTGTCGTACGGGTCCGGGAACTTGTATCGTCTATGCAGCTTGTCGAGAAGGAGCTGAGAATAATGAGTGTTGTCACGACTCCTTAGGTTTATTGTGGTGATCGGGACGGTGTTCCGGAGGATCGCCGCGACTTGACAGTCGTACGCTTCCAAAAAATGTTGGGGCTCGGTAGGAATCCCAACGGAGGTCACAATGGTAAACTCTTGCCTGATGGTGCCGACCTTGGTTGGTTTCTGATTCCGCTTCCTCGACTGGCTACCATCTGTGTTTGATCCACCGGCATGATCATCCTCGTCGGCGGTGTTCCCCTCCCCTTCTGTACCCTCCTCCTCCATGCGATCATCCTCCGATGAGTCGGACTCCGACTCTATCTCCTCCTCATACTCCTCCTCGCCCGGAGGTACTTCCTCTTCTCTCTGCTCCTCGACCTCCTCCTGGGAGTATTCCTAAAATTTCTTCCTATTTTTTCCCGGCCGAGAAGAAGGACCGGCGTCGGCTCCGGTCGACATGTTTGCACTAGTACAATATTAAGAAATGCAACTACTTAATTAATTATCACAATAAATAAATGCAACTACTCTCATGTTAATAAAAATAGCAAAGGTCATGCACGAATTCACGGAAAAATTTGGCATGACCTTTCCTATTTTTCTTAACAT
This sequence comes from Bromus sterilis, assembly GCA_950022295.1. Taxonomy (NCBI): domain Eukaryota; kingdom Viridiplantae; phylum Streptophyta; class Magnoliopsida; order Poales; family Poaceae; genus Bromus; species Bromus sterilis. Next base: position 301,322,562 of record OX465595.1, read on the forward strand.
GAGAGTGCCCCATTCTCAACCGCAACGGAAGTTCATCAACATTTCGGGAGAAAGGGGATAATGATTTGTACCTGCACAAAAAAATTCCTACATATAGGCACAAAACACACACACATATATATATATATATTGTAGAACAGTACATATTCTAGCAATGGACTAAACAGTGCATAAAAATAATGATAAGAAAAGCATCTTGTCAATGCACTAAAAAACATCATTTAAAAAAACAACAGCAGCAGTAGAAACTACTTGTCACTTTGCTTGATCATTTAGAACATATGCTATGCTAGAAGCCTAAAATTCTATTCCATTGGTACCACACAAAACAAAAAACTTGTGTTTCATTAATAAGAACATATGCTATGCTTGCTAGTCTTCCTTTTCTCTCTTCTAAATTTATTAAAATAGACCCTACACATATCTTGTATGTGCTAAGTGGCCTGGTTCATACTATTTCTATGGATAATATTTCCTTTCCAGAACATATGCTATGCTTGCTAAGCAATGGCAGCAAGCAACATATATATGCAATTGCATCACACAAGTACCCACTTGATACAAATATTCTTATCAAATTCTAAATATTCTTATCTCTCTATATAGTTATCTATCTATCTTTGTTAAGACAGTGACCCTAGGCATTCTTATCAAATTCTTAAAAAACACCTAGCAATTCTTATGAAATTATCTATCTCTCTCACTCTATAACTCTCTCTCTATCTATCTTAAAACAGTGACCCTAAGAAATTTTTCAAATGCTTAACTTCATTCATGCTAGACTAAACACTACTAGGAATTGAAACTTACACAATCAGCAATGCATACACAACCCGACACACATTTGGTGCAAAAACCCCATGCCAACACAAAATCAATAAAATCAATGATGTTCAATTTAGAAATTAATTCATGCACTAAAATGGGGTGACTTTGAGAAGTAAAGATCAAGTGCTTCCGTTGTACTTTTTCAAATATCATTTATAACATCTCAAGTTTATTTTTTTGCCAAAACAGATATTGGCAACATATAACAGACAATAAATAAATAAATGTTTGACTATATGCATCAAATCAAAATTTGTACAATGTTTGGCTATATAATTGAAGATGACCAATTCAGAATTTGTACTTTTATTTATACTAGAAATTGTACATGGCACATAACCATTTCACTTCAAAAAATCAACAACAATAATCCTAGAAATAATTCATGGCAGAGAAGAAAGAAATGGAGGGGGCACTAGAAAATTCATGGAAGAGAAGAAAGAAATGGAACAGGGGAACTAAGCAGGGGGAAGGGATGGAGATGGAGGCATCGAGGGGGCTCACCTCGGGGGCGTCGGGTTGGCGGTTCTGGTGGCGTCGAGGGGATCCGGTGGCGACAAGCGGCTTCTCCGCGGTGGCTCAAACGGCGGGGGCGGGGGCAGCTCCGGTGGCGTCCATCGGCGAGGAGAGGGGGGCCACCTCCGTTGGCGCGGGGCGGCTCCGGCGGCGGCGGCTAGGGCTCCGTTGCGGCAGCGCTAGGGCTCGAATGGGGGGCTCGAGCGAATGGATACTGTGCACAAGCAAGGGGAGGGGGCCATGGAGGTTAAGGCTTAGGGGTGGCGCATTCTGCCAGAATGTGCCACCAACAGGTTTCTTATGCGTGGCGCATCTTGGCAAAATGCGCCACGCATAAGAAACCTGTTGGTGGTGAATTCTGGCAGAATGCGCCACCCCTAAGCGCACTTAGTGGCAATGTGCCATCCCTAAGAGTTTTTTAATTTTTTTGTTGAAATAATTGTCCTAACTATCTATCTGTTTTTTATCACTACTAGTTTTTTATTGCTACTAAATATAAGGTTTTATCGCTACTAGTGTGTTACCCATTCTATCGGTCCACGTACCATGCCTTAACCGTGTCGTCGCCGAACCAAGCTCCAAAAACGCAAGGTGTAGCGGCATTTGCAAACATAGGAATGTGATCATCATTAAAAAGTACAGATTAAATCCATGCATACACAAAGTGATCATGAATTACAAAATATTTTTCTTAAATTTGGAGCTAGCTATCTAGCCAACGTTTCCTCACGATCTTCTTCTTGCCCTTCTTTGTCGTGGTTGAATAATTTAGGCCCGGGACGCCTTCACTTTTCCTCTTGAATAGGAGACCTTTCTTCGGTAGGGTTGTGGTGTATGTATCCTGAGCGGCATACTCATCTTCCATCTTCGGGTCGCCGTACTTGTCAAAGTCTTTCTCGTTGGCAACTCCATCCATTCCGATGATGTTTCTTTTGCCTCTCCTCACTACAACGCGGATAGGCTTTTGTGGGTCGGTAATGAAGAAGTATTGGTCCACTTGGCTAGCCAGCACCCATGGCTCATTTTTCACGGTAACGTTTGCGCCCGCAGACTTGGATTTGGATTCGGGTATAACCATGGTGGTGAAGTACCGGTCTTCTTTTACGACGCTCTTGGCCCATCTCACACGGAACATCGGCACCTTCTCTCCATAGTAGTCGAGCTCCCATGTGTCCTCGATCCTTCCATAGAATCTTTCCTTGACGTCATCGGAGTTGTGACACAACGCCTGAGTTGTGACACATGGAATACATCATGTACTCGGGAAAGTTGCGGGGGTAGTTCAAGTTGGTAGGCAACTTCTCCACGTTTAGAAAGAATGCGAAAAGGTCCAATGTAACGTGGGGCCAACTTGCCTTTGATACCGAATCGTTGGGTTCCCTTCAGAGGTGTAACCCGAAGGTAAGCCTTCTCGTCCAGATTGTAGCTTTCTTGCCTATGATCACAATCATAATAGCTTTTCTGACGAGATTGGGCTGCTTTTAATTGATCTCGAACAATGCGAACTTTCTCTTCTGCTTCCATGATCATATCCGGTCCAAAGAATTGTCTTTCACTGGTTTCTGACCAGTTTAGAGGTCTTCGACACCTTCGTCCATAGAGGAGTTGAAAAGGAGCCATGTTCAGACTAGATTGGAAACTATTGTTATAAGCAAATTCGGCAAATGGAAGAGATTTCTCCATATTCTTTTCGAACGATATAACACAAGCTCTGAGCATGTCTTCGAGAATTTGGTTAACCCTTTCAACTTGACCGCTAGACTGAGGATGGAAAGCTCTACTAAAGGATAGATAAGTTCCCATAGCATTCTGAAAGCTTCCCAAAAATCTAGAGGTGCAAAGGCTATCACGATCAGAATTGATTTCCAAAGGAACACCATGAAGAGACACAATTCTAGAGACATAAAAGTACGCTAACTGGCTAGCAGTTATAGACTCGCGAACGGGAAGGAAGTGAGCAACTTTGGAAAGTCTATCAACGACAATGAAGATGGCATCATTTCCTTTCTGGGTTTTTGGAAAGCCAGTGATGAAATCCATACTGACTTTGTACTATTTCCACTCGGGGATAGGCAAAGGTTGAAGAGTGCCAGAAGGTCTTTGGTGTTCGGCCTTAATGCGACAACAAACATCACATTCAGCAACATACTGAGCAATTTTTTGTTTCATCCTAGTCCACCAAAATCTCTGGCGTAGGTCTCGGTACATCTTTGTGCTGCCATGAATCGAAAGGGGAGTATCATGAGCCTCCTTAATAATTAGCCTCCTAAGATTGTGTTTTCGTGGTACAACCAATCGAGTGCCAAAGAAGACGACACCTTGATCATCTATAGAGAAACATTTAGCAACTCCGCTAGCAATGTTCTTCTTGATCTTTCGAATACCACTATGACGTTTCTGGCGGCTATGATTTTATCCTCAAGGGTTGGTTTCGCCACCAAGGTAGAAAGATAGCCATGAGGAACAATCTCAAGGTTGAGCTTGCGAAATTCCTCATGAAGAAGTGGTTCACACTGTTGTAACATGAGGTTGTTACAATACGACTTACGACTTAGTGCATCAGCCATGACATTGGCTTTGCCTGGGCTGAAAGAAATTCCTAAGTCATAATCTTTTATCAACTCTATCCAGCGTCTTTGCCTGAGATTAAGATCTGGCTGGGTCAATATGTATTTGAGGCTTTGGTGGTCGGAATAGATCTCACAACGATTACCAAGGAGGTAATGTCGCCATATTTTCAGGGCATGAACTACGGCAGCGAGTTCAAGATCATGGGTAGGATAGTTCTCTTTATGTGGACGCAACTGGCGTGAAGCATAAGCTACCACATGTCTATCTTGCATAAGTATGCATCCTAACCCTTGCCGTGAGGCGTCACAGTAGATCTCGAAATCTTTTTTGGTGTCTGGAGGCGCAAGTACGGGTGCAGAAGTCAATCTTCTTTTCATCTCTTGAAAGCTTCCCTTGCACTTGGGGGTCCATTAGAATTTCTTATCTTTTTTGAGGAGTTCAGTTAGAGGCTTTGAAACTTTAGAAAATCTTTCGACGAAGCGGCGGCAATAGCTTGCTAACCCAAGAAAATCCTAACTTGCTTAACCGATTCAGGTGGAGTCCAGTCAAGGATGGCCTGAACTCTCTCGGATTCACAGCAATGCCTTTTGCAGAAATCACGTGGCCTAAGTAGGTCACTTTTGGTAGCCAAAATTCACACTTGGAGAATTTAGCATACAGGCGATGCTCTCGAAGTTTCATCAATACCAGCCTGAGATGTTCGGCATGTTCTTCTTCGTTCTTCGAGTAGATGAGATTGTCATCAAGATAAACTACAACAAATTTATCTAGGTACTCCATGAAGATCAAATTCATCATGCGTGAGAAAGTGGCGGGGGCATTGGTTAAACCGAAGGACATGACGGTGTACTCGTAAAGACCATAACGAGTAGTGAAAGCCGTTTTTGGAATGTCCTCATTTCGGATTTTGATTTGATGATAGCCTAATCTCAAATCTATCTTGGAGAAGACAGAGGATCCAGCAAGTTGATCATAAAGATCATTGATCCTAGGTAGTGGGTACTTGTTCTTTATCGTCGCTAGATTTAGTGGGCGATAGTCTACGCACATCCTTTCTGTTCCATCTTTCTTCCTTACGAACAGAACGGGGCAACCCCATGGCGATGAGCTAGGGCGGATGAAGCCTTTTGCCAACAAAGCTTCGAGTTGGATTTTAAGCTCAGCTAACTCACGTGAGGCCATTTTGTATGGGCGTCTGGAAATTGGTGCGGTTCCTGCATAAGATCCACTATGAACTCTACGCATTTGTCGGGTGAATAGATTTAAGGGGTTGGGTTACTAGATGGTTTTCCTAGAGGATGACCATGGCTTACTAGGGGATACAACAGATATGTCAGAGTAGCAAAGTACCCCAACACGAAGATTAGTGTGGTTATTCTGGCTAGGAAACATCTAAACTGGGAGGAAGAACTGCAAATGCATCAATATAGCTTTCTTGAATAAAACCTACTACAAAGTCTATGGAACTGTCGAGCATGCCACCTAGAAATTATTCTGGAAAGACAACCGAAATGGAGAGAAAGATTTTGCAAATGCATCAGATTATGTAGAAACATGGAATGACTCGGACAACATAAGGGCTATAATTGCAAGAAAAGACAATTTATTACAACATGGAAACATCACTTACATACGATGTAAGAAATCAGGAAGCACAACAACTCTAGAAAACCGAACACAACTTTCCTACGGCTACAAGGAAGCAATCAACGAGATGTTCTAGTAAGACATAGATGAGCTTAGTCCTATCTTCCCTTAGAAAAGATGAGGGTGACTCAGAACTCAGAACAATAAGGATAATGAGAAAAAAGAAGCCTTACGTTGTTCCCTTATACCAAGAGTAACTACATAACTATAGAAGGCTAGACTCGACTTCGACCAAGGCTGATAATCCTACAGTCATTCCTGCTCTGATACCAAGTCTGTTGGGACACGGGGTTAGCGTATGCAAGACCCGCTACAACACAATCATATGGAGAGCCGAGAACCATACCCACTAGTCTAAGCAGACAAGGCCAAGCACAGAACGTTCTCGGAAAGCATCGAACATGAGGGGCATCCCATCCAGGCCGGATGATCAACGGAGATGGGTCTTCATCGTCCGCACACAAGTCTAAACTATATGGGTGGTGAACTCCCATACTCATAGACAAGTCGCCTCAACCATACTATCGATTGTATTATAACCCTTACATAGACTTACGCCAGCCCGATCACTTAGTAGGGGTCTAAGGCGGGATCGATCATATAACAAAGTGTGCACGTGACAGAGTCACGAGAAATCGCATCGCGATGCCCCAAGCTGCGCACATCTAAGGGCCACTTGATGTATAAAAGACCGCCAGCCAGATCACAACTAAGGTCTCGAAAACCCATACTAAGACATGCATGTTATAATCATACACGCAGCACACATGTCTAGTATGAACAACAGGTATCACTGCAATTCTCTACAAAGTTTACAACTTTATTGATAACTCTTACAGAGTGCCCACAGAGATCACGAGACCGTGATCCAATATTACATGAAACATGCGGAAGCAAAGTATGTCTGAGTACAGTCAAGTTTAACAAATGGCTTAGAGAAGACTTATTTATAAATAAGCCCTTCCACTAGGGACCAGTTGTCTGACTGGGACTACACTAGCTTGATCAGTCGTCGAGCACCAGGAAGAATCCACCTTCGGGGTCAGTGGGTTCATCTAAAACATAGATTAAGCAAACGTGAGTACAAAGTCGTACTAAGAAAGACTTACGTAGGATCTATACTACTCATGCACATGTATCAAGGTAAAGGGAGGTGGGATTCATAAGCAGAAGTGCCAGCTTTGACTTGGCTAGTCTTGAACTACGAGTACCAGATTTGAGGTAAGAAGCGTACACGAGTCTACTAAAATCTCCAACCGATTACACCACTATGGTGCCTTCCTCGACTTCCCACGAGAAAGCACGCCATATCACTCACGCTTATCTTGGCAAGATTTATAAGTATCCAGTTCAAATTGTCTAATAATCAAGCTAAGCTTTCCAAGGAGTCCATAACCGCGGACGCGGCTATTCGAATAGTTTTGATAACCCCGCCGGGGTGTACCGCTACACACACATGATCATCAGTTATCGTCAGGTCTCGTCACCATTCAAACGGTGCCGGCGAGGATGCTCACCACAACTGTTACCTCATAGCCAATCTAGTCCAAGAAAGCCGCCTACCTGGGTTGGTTACCACTATCGTGAACCCGTCCGGTTTACCGAAGTGGACCCAGATGATGTGTGCAGGGCCCCAAGCCGGTCTCGGTTGAGCCGTTCTCGCACTTAGCAGGCCGTGCCACAAACCTACCAGAAATCCGAACTACTGGGACATCTGGACATCGAAAGGGATGATTTAGTAGGTTGAGAGGGGTCTGTTAGCCCAATGTGTGGTTGTACTCTTTATCTTGGATCACCACACAAGAACTCGGACTTAGGGCGGTGTTCAACGAGACAACCCACTGTGTACTCCTACACAGCCTCTCATCGTTCACCTTGTATCAGGGTAGATTCACCAGCACATTTCCACCATCATCAACATGATTGCTACCATCCCGACTCACATAACAGTAACAACATTGTATCACTCTAAGCATGCAATAAGCAGTAACAGTTGCAGGGGCCACATGATATCAATCAACTCCTACATCTGATAGGATTGTGGTTTGCTTATTACTGTGACAAATGATAGGTCATGCAAAGGAATGGGTTCATCTATGTGGTAGAAACGTAGCATGGTAATCATCCTAAACAATTCATAAGAGAGACTGAGAGGGAAGTGTGATTTTATCGACATGATCAATGCGGTTTGCTTGCCTTGCTGACGAGGTTCAAACACAGTGTCTTCAACGAAGGAGGTGGCCTCGGGTTCCGGCTCCACTTTTATTAGCAACATGGCAATCATAGGATCGACATATCTGAAATGCACAAACACATGATCAAGATTGTAATGTGATGTTCATGGTTGCAATGTGTGGACAATTCCATTTAAAAGAAGTGGGTTGCAAAGTCATTTGCAAATTCACTTCAAATTTGAATTTCAAAGAACTCCATATGCACATATGCTACTGTTCACCCTTTTTTAAAATGGCCACACATGAAAAAAAGTACATATTCGGAATCCTTGCATTTTTCTGATAATTTTAGACATATTATAAGCCCAATTTGGAGTTATTATAAATTAGTTATGAATTTCCAAAGTTTAATTCATTTTCTGGATTTTTCTTAATTTCTTTTAATCTGTAAAATGGTTTGTAGCATCATGCTTGCGTCACTATGACGTGGGGGGGCCTCTGACATGTGGGGCCTCTCTGTCAGTGGGTCAGCTTAATTAAGCAGTTTGTTTTAATTAACAGAGAGGGATTAAGGCCTTGGGCCCACAGGTCAGTGACACTGCAGGTGGGGTTAGGGGTTAATTAACCCTGGACACGTGGACCACACGGGCGGCGAGTCTCCGGCGACCCACCAGCACGACGGTGTCCATGGGACGGCGTTCTAGTGAGCCATTTGGTGTGCCGCAACCTCCAAATCGAAGCCCTGGACGTCACGCTTCGATTGGGACAAAGTACAGGTGTTGGGGTGCACCGTAGCCATGCCGACGATGAGCCCTAGCGGCGGCGGAGCCACTGGCTCGACGGAGAGGTGGCTGTGAGGGGAGAGCTTGGGCTTGCGCTAGCATTTTGGAACGCTGGGATCACTAGGAAGACGAAGGAAATCACGGGAGAGACAGAGGTGCCCTGGAGCTTTGTCGACAACGTTCATGTCGGCGGTGCTTCTCTTCTCTAATGGCAATCGACGATGGAGTGCAAGGGGGTGGCCGTGCGATAGATGGGGTGAACCAGGAGCTCACCGTGATTGCAATGGAGGTAGTGGCGCGATCGGAGGAGCTCTTTGGACGGCGGAATCAACAACGGCGTGCTACGGCTCTGGCGAGAAGATGGCGATGATTGCGACGGCCTCGGGCTCGATTAGCCCTCCACCTTCTCCAGATCGAGGAAGTCGACGATGCTGCGCATGATGGACAAGCTCTTCTGGTCTAGCTCCGGCGTTGGCTGCGTTTCCAGTCGACGACGAACTGCGGCGGCTCTCGGTTGGTTTGGGGAAAACGTGGAGAGGGCGGGAGAGCACGAGAGAGGAGGGGGAAGTGACGCGGCGTGCTTTGCTCGTCTCCGTGGTGAGAAGATGTGGCTTGGGGGCACCTGTAACGCCGTGGGTGTCGCGGTGGCAGTCGCCGGCCGGGGCATGCTCGACAACGAGCTGCTTCAGCCTCGGGGAGGAAGACGACAAGGAGATTGCGGGATGGGCTGGGCTGCTGGGGGTTGAGTTGGGCCAGTTTGCCCAGGTGAGTTTCCTTTTCTTTTCTGTTTTATTTTCTTTTCTGCAATTTGTTTTAGCTTGCTAAAAAAATTACAAGACATTTTATAAAATGCCCCAAATTTTTATGTGGACTTGTAATGCATATAGCTAGCCACTTATAAAGTTTGGGCATTTTTAAAATTCAAATAATTTGAAATTTAATTCAAATAGGGGTTTAAATTTAAATCCAGGTTCTTGTTTTAATTTTTGAAAATTCCATGAGCATGGGAATGCTACCACATCACTTTATATGTGATCACACTCATTTATGTGAGTTTTCAAAAATGCAAAAGGAATTTTTGGAGCAACTTTTCTTCTGGCCATTTGAATTAAATTCATCTGGGGGTGTTCTCTCTCCCATTTCATTTTCTGTTTGAAATTTTTCTATGATGCAAAGTGAGACTTGATCCTAGCACATACCTAACAGAGGGTTCTGACATGCATCTACCAATTGAATATTGGCAGTGTGATTTTCAGTTTAAACTAGACAATGTGCAGTTTTATTGTGGGCACGGGACCTATGGAAATGATACTTTGCAACATATTACAATCTGTTCTATCATCTCGGTATCTAAGTATATAGTCATCTCAGCATTGCATAAACTTTTCTGTGAGAGCATGAAAGCTCAAGTATAATCAGAGGGGTGAGGGGGTGAATGATCACTTCTAAAAATTCTAAGGAACTTAGAAGGAATTCATACAAACTTCTAAAAATGCATAGCTCGAAGGGATTGGGAGCGAAGGAAAACATCGAAGAAAAAAAGGCAACGAGCAAATACTTAATGTAAAGGCATGAAAGAAAATGAGCCTGACACGACGATGTTTGGTAAACCAGTTCACACTCTACAAAGTGCTATGTCTGGTTGGAGGGACTGGTGATTGAACACCTGGAGCAAAACTCTCTCTGTCCTATTCTCCACTGCAACAAACTCCTCGAGCTTGTCCAGTTTTCACTCGTGGTAGATGATTCAGGACATCTCCGAGACCTTTACAAACTTCCTTCAGCAGCAACAATTACTCTACGACTGCTTGACAGGCGACGCCTAACCGTCTAGGAGACTTGCAGTTCTCCAAGATAAAAAGATCGGCTAATTTCAACCTAAGTCTCTGTGAATTGCTCAACTCAGTTTAGACTTGGGTTTTGGTTTTCTCTCGATGAATCTCTCTTGGGATGCTCACAGACTTCTGTCTTAGAATCTTCAGTGGAGCAGCCAACCCAAAATGGCGGGTAGGTGCGGGGTATTTATAGTTGGCGATCCCGATGGGTAAAATGACTGAAGTGACCCGATGCGACAGCTTGATGCGTGTCCACAACGGTCGGATTCATATCAATGCGCAACTTTACTTGAGGAACAAGTAAGCTGACTTACCGAACGAGTTCTCTCTCGAAGGCACGAAGTGCGATGACTTTACCTTCGAGCTATTCACTCGACTCAGTATGATTTCTCTCGGTAGGCTTTTGTGGGTTTAGGTTGAGCAGAGAAAATTCACTTCGACTAAGATCTCAACTAGCAGAACCCTCTTGATAGTACGGTTTTTCCTACGACTCAAGAAAATAAAGAGAAACTAGTAAAAAGACTAAGTCTTCGACCAGCTTCAGCTTTCTCGTTGTTGCGCTTTTACTCGAGAGAGACTTTTTCTTCGACTACATTTTTAGGGGTCGTCTTCCTTCAAAGGTTTCGGTAAATGACTGCAGCTTTGCTGCAGTGAGTTGTCCTTCGACCTTCTACATGCAATCACCATTCTTTCGGAACCTAAGTATCTGTTTATACTCGAAAACAATATTAGTTCCACTTCTGCTTTGTCCAACAATGTCCAAAACCTTCGGGGGCAAAACTTGCTCTTACAATCTCCCCCTTTTTGGACGATTGTTGACAAAACAGGCATTGATAAATAATTGAAAATGTTTTGATTTTTCGATGAAATACTCCCCCTTGATGTATGCACGGAAGATAAGAGTTTCCTGTGAAGTGCATATTTTGACAAGTAGAGTCGAGGGAAAAACATCAATAATCTTAGCGAGTGAAATTGCATTCCAGATAATATCCAATGAGAAACATGCAATCTCCTCGAATGACCTGTGAACTTATATGAAAGATAACTTCCTGCAAAAGGTTAAGTATCGCAAGCAGCAGATAGATATCTTACGAAAACGAGTAGCAGTTCATAGTCCTACTTAAAGTTAGTTACAACCAGATCGAATATGAATCGAAAGTTTGTTGAAACTACTCAGAAAACTTCAAAGATCAAAAGTTTATCGAATGAAAAGCAAAGCCCTTAACCCCGTAGGGAAACTAATTTCTTCGATGCCACTACATCTCCCCCTTTTTTTCACAACGTACAAAAAGTCGAGAGAATAGGGTCGAAAGAAATCCCTAATCGCTGTGGCGGCTCCGGCGACGTCGAGAGGATTCGGTGAGCGTTGGAGCACGACGAATTGGGCGAGCGCCTGGAGGAGTGATCTTCGTGCGGAAGGAGTGTTGATCTCCAGAAGATTCTAGCTGCGATTCCGGAGGGGTCCTGGGGCTTCGAGGGTGTGGAGTGTAAACTCTCGCTGGACGTCGAGGGGCTTCATCTTGCTCGGAGTCGGAGGAGAAGGTGTCCAAAGTGATGTGGTAATAGTCATCAACATTGAGTACATCTCTGTTCTTCGGCAGCCGAGGGATATTGGGATCCGGGCGATCTACGCGATCATCATTAGTCCAATTCCTGGTCATATGGGGAGGATATTCTTCGAAGCCACATCGTTGAAGTTGACCGAGGGAATTGAATTTCCGCAGTTCTTTCCAATCTCTGCGAAGACATTCACGCAGCATCTGATTGTTGTTCATGGCAATATTGCGCAAATGATTAATCTCGTCCATCAAAGCTTGCTTATGAATGAAATCTTGGTCGATGTGATGTTGAAGCATTTGCTGGGACCGAATAGAAACTTCCATGTGATCCATTGGCTTGATAAACTTCGAGCGAACAATACGCTCAGTTAAGTGGGCGCGGATGCCAGTGTGCTCAGCATATTGATCGTTGGGTCGAGCAACAATCTGCAACACTTCCCTAACAGGTGGAGTGAAAATCTTCGGGAAAATTGACACGGGGAATGGCACGTCCCGAGAGTAATTGCAGATAGCCATCAGCCATGGTGCATACGGCTTGTGGGAATTGTGATCATCAGCACATGACACCAAAGTTCTAATGAAGTAGTCTTCAAAATCGAAAGGATGACCATGAACTAACTTCAACAGAGAAAGTTGTACGTCATTGGGAATAGGAAAATCATCGTGCACATCGAGCATTGGCATCAAAGTCTTTGAAAGAATATAAAACCATGCCTTTGCTTCAAAAACTAAGTGTCTTGGCTTGGGCTCAGCCGGGTAGTTATCTCCTACGACATCTGGATTCATGATCGTTGAAGCTTGTGTGGTAATCCTTCGAACCGAGGTAAATTGATGATGGCCAGAAATTGGTCGACAGTCATATGGAATACTTGGCCTTGAATCATATAATCAAATTTCCACGTCTTCGAGTTCTCGGGATCACCAGTGACATAGAGCGTTGCATAAAATTGCTTGATAAGCTCGGGATTGTAGCCACAATCGAGAGCAAACATCTTGTGAGCATGAAGACCATCAATTGTCTCGGCAACATTCTCAAAACATGAAGTGGAGTACACCGAAGGCATATCGAGGTATTGATGTTGGAACACTCTAGCCTTGTTGTACAGCACACGAGTATAATAGATGGCTTGCTCTTGGGTCCAAAACCGAAGATAATATGCACTTCTGGGCTTCTCGTAGGGATTGGTTCCGAAGAAAAATGGCTTGTGTTCGCGCCTTTTGAAGATGGGGCTTCCTCGAGGAACATCTGAGCGGAACAGGGGCAGCATTTCTCTCGGATGAGCAGAATGGAGCAGCTCATCAACAGGAAAAACTTCGGCAACATTGTCCGGCATCTGGTAAACAGGCTCAGCAAGACGAGGAATTGAAGATGGAATGTTTACAATGTCCTGAGCTGGGATGGCTGCAGGAGCATTTTCCTCGGCCTGCGCTTCGACGGCAACTCCTTCGTCGGCATTAGCATTCTGACCGGCCTCTTCATTCTCCATGGCCTCCAAATCATCGTCTAGTTGTGCGAAAGCATCAACCATTTCTTTGTTCGAGGAACTTGATGAGGGGGAGGAAGAACTGTCACTAGAACCGCCATCTCCAGAACTGTTTCCTTCGACGACATCTTGACGAGAGGAAACTGTCGTGATATCAACATCAGCCTCTTCTCCTTCATGCAGAGTCTGGGTAGAGGAGTAATCTTTCTGAGCAGAGGAGATGGGGGCTTGAGTTTCTTGCTCGACGTGAGCAAGTTGTTCGGTCTCTGCTTGGGCTTGGGTCTCGATGGGTGGGGTGGTTGATGGAATAATGTTCGGTGGTGATGATGGTTTTGGTGGTGGCGACGAGGATTTTGGTGGTGATAGTTGACGAGGTGGAGGTGTTTGTTGGCGAGGTGTAGGTGTTTGTCGGAGAGGTGGAGGTGTTTGTTGGCGAGGGGGTAGAGTTTTCTCACGAGGAGGAGTTGGTTGCTTGGTGGGGGTTGGTGCAGTTTCCTGTCGTGCTGATGCAGCAAAGACCTCGGTAGACTTGGCCTTCTTTGCATTCTTCTCGATCTCTGGCGTCCCACGCGCAGAGGTTGGGGCAGCAGACTTTCTCTTATGAGATTGTCTCTTGAATAGGGCATCATTGCGCTCTTTGCACACAGCCGACACAATTTGTCGAACCTTTTCATACACAGCGGTCAGATTTTCCTTCTGAGCCCTTCTGGGAGCTTCAGCAGTGGCAATCATGGATTTGAAAAACTTTCGGGACTCAATGTCCTCGGTTTCTTCTTGAAGTTGTCTGGAGTAGAAATTCACTTGCTCCTTGTCCTTGCGATCCTGGGTGATATACCCTTCCGAGCGAATCATGTATCGAGCAACATGCTCTTTGATCTCAGCAGCGACATCATCTTCGGCAGAGACTTTGCTCGGTGTGGTAGCCATCTTCCAGAGGATATGAGAAATATTAGCAGCATCCCAAGAAGCATGGGTACCAGAATCTCGTTCATTTGAACTCTCTTCATCGGCACGAGGGCCGGAAACAACAGGTGCAGAAGGTGCAGGTGCAGGAGCAGGTGCGGCTCGAGGAACTGGAACAGCCAGAGCTTTTTTCCTAGCCTCCTTGGTTTTCTTCTCGGCCTCCTTGGTGGCCTTGGAAGCAGCAATGGGTTTGGCAACGGCACTAGGGGCCACAGCTTTATCCTTCATGGCACTTGGGGCCTCAGAATTTCTCTTCGCAACACTTGTGGCTGCAACCTTTTCCTTCGTGACTGTGGGAGTCACAACTTTCTCGGTGGTGCTGGGGGCCACGACCTTTTCTATCGGTGCATCAGGAATTTTGCCGTCAGCAATTTGTCGACGATACTTTTCACTGACCAAATGTAAAATGCCTAGTTGTTGAGAAACCTGGGCCTTTTTATGCTCGGGCTGGTTGTGAAAGTTTAGGAGCTTGGAATTTGTCAAGTCCTTTGCTTCTTGCTCTTTTTGCTTTGCCAGCCTATCTCTACGTTGAACAAGAGTTTTTTCATCCTCAGCAACTTGAGCTTGCTTTCCCTTTGATTTGATCGAAGGTTTTTGTTGGCGAGCTTGAACTGGTGGAGCTGATGAAATGGGCGGATCAGTGACCAAGTTGGTCAAGTCAATGTTTGCTCGAGGAGCCTGTACAGCTGGCTCCTGGATCCTAATGCCTTTACTGCTAGGTTTCTTCTTCAGAGGAATGTCCTCGACATCAGCCTCTGTACCAGGGTCTTGATCATCTGAATTTGCTTCTTCATTGGAGCTTGCATCTGGAGGCGAGACAATTACCACCTTTTTCTTTCGCTTGGCTGATTTCTTGCCAGCCTTCGATTTGGCACTTGGGCCAACTTCCACGGTACCCTCAGCAGCAGCAACCTCCTTTTTGGCTTTGGCTTCTTTTCTTTTCTGTGCTCGTGCTTCCCGAGCATCAACCAGCTCTTGAAAATCGGCAGGAGTTTTCAGAGAGGATGGATGAGCATCAGCTGGAGGAGATGTATCTTTCGTCCACATTGGCCTTAAAGCTTTGACATCAGACCAAGGATTTTTCATTGCAAACAGCCTCTCCTAGCGTGGCATAAGAGACTTGTACTCATACCAACGAAGCGCTTGAAGTCTTCGAATCTCTTGTAGATGGTTTTCTCTCGTACGTTCATCCTCAAAACCTTCAGGCGTTCTTAACTTCTTTTCGATGATCAACTCCTCTGATAATCCTTCAGAGTTGTTGGCGATTCTTGTCCGACCTCCTACACGCTTGGGTGCTCTGACATTTCCTTCGATCCCAGACATTTTCCTGCGAAAAATATAGGTACGAGGGAATATAGGAAAGTTGTGAACAAGTACCAGCGGTTTTCGAGGAAAGTCATTTTGAATGCAGTAACTTATCGATAAGCATGTCTTGCAGCAAGTTTTTCAAGCAAGTGCTAGGCTAGATTTCCATCGGGTGTAAATCTAACGAAGAACTTGTATGAACGAATTGTGCAACCAAGTCTATCGATACATTTCTGAGGAAATTGCTAAAGTGAGAGAATCAGAGGGATTTCTTACCTAGCTCAGATGGGAATTGACAGAAAAAGCTAGAAACAGATTTCCCAACATTCAATGTTCCAAACAGATCAAACAGACCTAAAAAAAAGAGGAGAAAATCAAGAACAAATCTGGATACGATGAACAGATGAGATTGGAATCGTGTCCTGAGCCACACATACCCTAACTTGGGGATGTGCGGCGACTACGGCGACGCGGATGAAGTTCCTCGTCGACGGGAAGGTCTCCGGCGGCTTCCTTCCGGTAGCAAAGCGGCGAGGAAGTTGACGGCGATGAGCAGCACGGCGGCGCGCGAGAGAGAACTTCGGGTGCAGAGAGAAGAAGTCGAGGAAATTGCGATGGCTGAGCCAGTGGGGAGGATCAGTATTTATAAGGGGGGGTCTGACATAGCTGTGAGATCTGATCCAACGGCGCAGATTTCGCGTCTCTCCGCATTCAATGGACGGATTTTGTGGCGGTAATCGCGGGAAAATCCCAACGAACCGAAAGAAAGTTGCTCCACGTCCGAGACCAAACTCATCGAACATCGAGTATAAAAGTAGATAAAAGTTCGATAGACTTACCTTCAGAATTAATGACATTCGAAGGGAATCTTGATCGAGTACATATATACATGTTCATGAGAGAAAAGCACAGATGGGCTAGGGATAGAATAGAGGGAAAACAGGGTCCAATGCTTAATCAATCCGAGGGGAAAACAGTGATAATACTCGGAGTGGTAAGTGTATAGGACAACACCAAATGAACAAAAACAAAAGAAAAAGAAACACGATAGAAAATTAACATAACTAAACAACATAGAAAGAAAACATATAATACATAGTACCGATAGTTATGATCTTACTTCACATTGCATGAGTCCAATATGTTTAACTCACACCTTAGTGCACAAAACCTCTTTTCATCCAAGGGCTTCGTAAAGATATCAGCCAATTGATCTTCGGTGCGAACATGGCTGATAACAATATCTTCTCGCTGAACGTGATCTCGAAGAAAATGATGAAGAATGTCAATATGCTTCGTTCGAGAGTGTTGCACAGGGTTATGGGCAATCTTGATAGCACTCTCGTTATCACATAGCAATGGAATTTTCTTCACAAGAATACCATAATCTTTCAGCGTTTGCTTGAGCCACAGAATCTGAGTGTAGCATGAACCGGCAGCAATATACTCGGCTTCGGCCGTAGAAATAGATACGCAATTCTGTTTCTTCGAAGCCCAACAGACAAGAGATCTACCGAGAAAATGACATGTTCCTGAGGTAGATTTCCTGTCGACTCGATCACCAGCCCAGTCAGAATCAGAATATCCAACGAGATCAAACTGGGAACCCTTGGGATACCAAAGTCCCAAAGATGGTGTGTGAGCCAGATATCAAAGATTTCGCTTGACAGTAATATGATGTGATTCTTTCGGGTTTGCCTGAAAACGAGCACACATACAAACTGATAGCATAATGTCAGGTCTAGATGCACAAAGGTAAAGAAGCGAACCGATCATCGAGCGATATTTCTTCTGATCGAAAGGTTTTCCCTTCTCATCTGCATCTAGATGAACATTCGTAGGCATTGGAGTCTTGATAGTTTTGCAACTGACAAGATCAAACTTCTTCAGGAAATCTCTGAGATACTTCTCTTGAGAGATGAAAGTCCCATTCTCCTGTTGACGGATTTGAAGCCCGAGAATGAACTTCAATTCACCCATCATGGACATTTCATATTTCTTCGACATGATACGAGCGAATTCTTCGCTAATATCAGGGTTAGTACAGCCAAAAATAATATCATCGACATAAATTTGACACATAAAAAGATCATTTTTGAATGCACGAGTAAAAAGAGTCGGATCATTTGTTCCTGGTTTCAATCCCTTCTTTAGAAAAAAATCCTTCAGTGTTTCATACCAAGCACGAGGAGCTTGCTTTAACCCATATAGGGCCTTGTGCAATCTGTACACCTTATCAGGATTCTTCGGGTCTTCAAAACCTGGTGGTTGCATAACATATACTTCTTCTTTGATTTCACCGTTAAGAAATGCACTTTTGACATCCATTTGATATAGCAGTATACCATTATAATTGGCAAAAGCAAGCATGACACGAATGGATTCAAGTCGAGCAACTGGAGCATAAGTCTCACCGAAATCAATACCTTCGATTTGGGTAAAGCCTCGAGCAACCAGTCGAGCTTTATTCCTTACCACAATGCCATCTTCATCTTGCTTGTTGCGAAAAATCCACTTCGTACCAATGATATTATGCTTCTTGGGATCAGGTCTATCAACAAGGGACCGGACTTTATTTCTCTCGAACTGATTAAGTTCTTCGAGCATTGCAGTCATCCAGTCTGAGTCCTTCATGGCTTCATCAAATTTCGATGGTTCTAGCATGGATACAAACGAGAAATTTCCACAGAAGTTAGCTAATCGAGTACAAGAACGAGTGGTGGGACGACCTGGTAAACGAATCTCTTCGAGAATTGAGTCGACGTCCACTCTTCTTCGAACACGAGGTAGAACTCCATCAACATCTTGTGGATTCGGTTGTCCTTCGGGATCAGCTTGCCCTTCGGGATCAGCTTGTCCTTCGGGTTCAGCTTCTCCTTCGGGTTGGACATTTTCTTCGTTTACGCGTTCTCCTTCGACCTGTACATCATTTTCTTCAGGATGTTGATCTCCAACGCCCCGGGCTATGTGTGGGAACATTGGACCATTTTAATCCTTGTTTGCTTGACGTGCATTTCCTTCGACAGGTCGAATATCTCCAATGGCCATGTACCTGATAACTTCATCCAAAGGTGGTTCATCCAGGTTAAGAGGTAGTTTCTCTTTTTGAGAGCCGTTAGTTTCATCAAATCGAACATTTACAGTTTCTACAACTTTGCCAAGATGAGAGTTGTAGACTCTCTAAGTGTGAGAATTCGAACCATAACCTAGGAGAAAACCTTCGTGAGCCTTAGGGGCAAACTTGGAGCTGTGATTCATATCTCTGATATAACATGGAGCACCAAAAACCCTGAGATATGAAACATTTGGCTTTTTACCAGTAATAAGTTCATGTGAAGTTTTCTTTAGAAACATGTGCAGATAAACCTTGTTGATGATATGACATGCAGTATTAATTGCTTCGGCCCAGAACCTGATTGGAGTCTTGTATTCAGCAAGCATTGTTCTAGCCATTTCAATAAGTGTTCGATTCTTTCTCTCAACCACACCATTTTGTTGCGGTGTATAAGCAGCCGAGAATTCATGAGTAAAGCCATATTCATCAAGAAACTCTTCGATATGAGTGTTTTTGAATTCTGTACCATTGTCACTTCTGATATGTTTCAGAGATAATTCATATTTAGTCTGAGCTCTCTTTGCGAAGGTTTTGAAGATTTCAACAACCTTGCTTTTGTCATCTAGAAAGAAAACCCAAGTATATCGAGAGAAATCATCAACAATAACCAGACCATACTTGCTACCTCCAAGACTAGCATAATTTTGAGGACCGAATAAATTCATATGAAGTAATTCAAGAGGACGAGTAGTGGTCATTATATTTTTTGCTGAGTGATGTTTCTTGGCAATCTTTTCTGCTTCACAGGCACTGCATAGACGATCTTTATCAAATTTAACATTATCAATTCCAACGATGTTCTTCTTCGAGATAAGAGTTTGAAGGTTTTTCATTCCTGCATGCCCAAGTCTTCGGTGCCATAACCAACCAGAAGTGGCTTTGGCCATTAAACATGTGGACACTGCAGGTCCCGAAGAAAAATCGACGACATAAAGATCACCTTTGCGATATCCTTCAAACACGAAGGAATAATCATCCTGTGAAAAGACAACACAACGAGAAGCAGAAAACAGTACAAGCATACCCATATCACAAAGTTTTGAGATAGACATAAGATTATATCCAAGTGATTGAACAAGCATAACCTTATCAATATGCTTATCCTTCGATATAGCAACCTTACCCAAACCAAGTACTTTTCCTTTGTTGTTGTCACCGAAGGTAATGTATCTCTGTGAAGATTCAGTGAGTTTGTCTTCGGTGAACAAATCTTTGTCTCCGGTCATATGATTTGTACATCCACTATCCATGACCCATTCGGATCCACCGGAGACATAGCCCTGCAGAAGAATTAGTTCTTCTTAACCACCCACAAACGAGCAGGTGACTTAGAAGGCATGGAAGAGCTAGATGGGGCAGCAATATCATAGCGAACAAGATTGCATTGTCTATCTGGACCATCAAGCACACCATAAATATAATTCCTCGACGAGGGGTTAGAGTACTGATGAGTAACGACAACTTTGGTGTTATTGTTACGATGACGATAAACATTTCTATCGACACGATAGTATTCCTTCTGGGGAACATTTGAAGCAGGCACCAAGGGTTCATTTCTATCCTCGAGAGAATAGTAGTGATTCGGTGGTACCGAGGATTTTCCCTGCATAGAATGGTCAGGGGGCAGTTTTTCTACGAGAGATTTGCGAACCCAAATCTGTCGCTTATAGAAACCATTCTTCGGAGGAGTACCAACGAATTTAGCCGACACCTTTCCTTCCTGATCTTTGACAAGCTTGTAGTCAGAATCAAGTGATTCATCAACAATAGCTTTGTCAATTTTGCAACTGAAACCTGAAAGGTTAGCAATATCAATGGGATTTTCTTTCGCAAGAACCCAGACAGTCTTAGGATACTGCTCGGGTTCCCAGTAGGTTCCATCAGGATTGATTTTCCTTTCGAAGCCAACTCCTTCGTTTCGGGGATTCCTGTGAAGAAGAGCCTTTCGTAGGATATCACATAGGTACTGGTTTCCCTTCACACTTTTGAACATGCATGTTTCAAATAAATTTTTCAACTTGAGGAGTTCCTCGGTAATGGTTTCCTCATTCGAGGGGTTAGCATCATCAATAACAATAGGTTGCTTTCCTTTCGATCTCTCAGAAATAGACTCAATTTTACTTCGTTCCAAACAGGTTAAGCACGGTGAAGTAGATTCATTTTTAGCTTCTGAGCCTTGTTGAGCCATGAGCGTGAGATTGACACTTTCCAACTCTTCATTCGCCTCTCTCAGTTTCTCAAGAGCCATTTTCCTTTGAAGGACTTCATAGGTTAGCTTCTCGTAGTCCACTGAGAGAAGATCATGACGAGAGGAAAGTTCATCATACTTTTCCTTCAGAGCAGCATGCTCATTCGTCAAAGTTTGACCCTTCTCAATCTCATCGATCAACAAAGTCTCATATTTTTGAATAGTTTCACTTAGAGAATCTAGCTCATCTTGTTGGATAGAAGCAATTTTGGAAAGTTTGGCATAGCTTATCCTAGAGTTACTTTCATAAGAAGATCCATACAAAGTATCGTAGGAATTCTTAGATGAGGATACCTTAGCCTTGGCCATGAAGCAGTAAGCTGGAGATTCATCTTCGCTGCTTTGGTTGGTGAAGAATGAACTTGAAGTCTTGCTCGAAGCAAATGCTAAACCAGCAACACCATCAGATTCAGAACCAGAACCAGAACCAGATCTTGGGTTTGATTCAGCTTCGGAACTGGATGCTTCATCTTCAGAGTTCATCTCTTTGCCCAGATAGGCTTTGGCACGGTGGGAATTCTTTCGTCTAGAGGAATGTGATTTCGAGGAGAACCCTCTCGATGCTTGTGATACTTCTTCTTCTTGTCATCATCAGAACCGTCTTTCTTGTCTTTTCTGGACTTTCAATCATATCTCTTCGACTCATAGTTTTTGCTCGATCTGTGAGACTTGCTCGAAGAATTGTTGTGAGAATGCTTTGATCTATGTTCAATTTCCCAGAGAGGACAATCAGCAATGAAGTGACCTGGCTTCTTGCACTTGTAGCAACAGTTATCTTTCGCTGATGAGTTTCTGGATGATGATCGATGATGTGATGAATTTCTTGAATGTCTTGAAGAGTAGTTTTTCTTCGGTGAGGAGGAGTTCCTTCTCTGAAAGCGATTGAATCTTCTCATTATCAGTGCCAGATCTTTTCCAATGTTCTCGGGGTCATCTGAGGCACAACCCGATTCAGAAATAGCTTCAAGAGAGGAGTGATGTGAAGCTCTGGCCTTCAGTGCATGAGATTTTCTTCGTGTCCCATTAATATCTCGTTTTTCATCTTCTTCCATCTCGAAGGTATTAAGTCTCTCGAGAATATCAGCGGCAACTAGATCCTTGAAGTACGTCCTTTCCTTAATCATCTGCACAATGTGATCGAAAGAATCATCAAGGGAACGGAGCAAAGTTCTGACAATAATTCGATTGGTAATGTCTTCGGCACCGAGGGAAATCAGTTCATTTGACAGTGCAGTGAGTCTGCTATATATGGAGCTAACTTTTTCTCCCTCGTGCCTCTTGAAATGATAGAACTTGCTTCGAAGGGTGTCAATACGAGCATCTTTCTGAGTAGAGACACCTTCACCAATCTTCTCGAGATAGTCCCAAACACCTTTGGCCGAAGGAATATTCTTGACCTCATGATATTTCTCTGGAATCAGATGATTTGTAATAAAGACCCAGACTTCAGTATCTAGCTCTATCTTCTTTGCCTCTTCAGGAGTGATGGAATTTGTGTCTTTGACAGTTACACCATTCTTGACAACTTCCCAAGCGGCAGAGTTGATAGCCATGATATTCCTCTTCATTTTTTCCTTCCAACAGGGATAGTCCTTCCCATTGAAGATAGGGATTGGTTCCCCTGATCGAACAGCTGCAAACGACATTCTTGACAACACTCCAGGTTGTTAGACCAAAATACGCAGAGCGTAGGGAGTGCCTAGCTCTGATACCAATTGAAAGCTCAAGAATGATCAGAGGGGGAGGGGGTGAATGATCACTTCTAAAAATTCTAAGGAACTTAGAAGGAATTCATACAAACTGCGAAGGACTAAGCACATCCCAAAGAAAATACAGTATCGAAGGTAATGCATAGCTCGAAGGGATTGGGAGCGAAGGAAAACATCGAAGACAAACAGGCAACGAGCAAATACTTAATGTAAAGGCATGAAAGAAAACGAGCCTGACACGACGATGTTTGGTAAACCAGTTCACACTCTGCAAAGTGCTACGTCTGGTTGGAGGGACTGGTGATTGAACACCTGGAGCAAAACTCTCTCCGTCCTATTCTCCACTGCAACAAACTCCTCGAGCTTGTCCAGTTTTCACTCGTGGTAGATTATTCAGGACATCTCCGAGACCTTTACAAAGTTCCTTCAGCAGCGACAATTACTCTTCGACTGCTTGACAGGCGACGCCTAACCGTCTAGGAGACTTGCAGTTCTCCAAGATAAAAAGATCGGCTAATTTCAACCTAAGTCTCTGTGAATTGCTCAACTCAGTTTAGACTTGGGTTTTGGTTTTCTCTCGATGAATCTCTCTTGGGATGCTCACAGACTTCTGTCTTAGAATCTTCAGTGGAGCAGCCAACCCAAAATGGCGGGTAGGTGCGGGGTATTTATAGTTGGCGATCCCGATGGGTAAAATGACTGAAGTGACCCGATGCGACAGCTTGACGCGTGTCCACAACGGTCGGATTCCAATCAATGCGCAACTTTACTTGAGGAACAAGTAAGCTGACTTACCGAACGAGTTCTCTCTCGAAGGCACGAAGTGCGATGACTTTACCTTCGAGCTATTCACTCGACTCAGTAAGATTTCTCTCGGTAGGCTTTTGTGGGTTTAGGTTGAGCAGAGAAAATTCACTTCGACTAAGATCTCATCTAGCAGACCCCTCTTGATAGTACGGTTTTTCCTACGACTCAAGAAAATAAAGAGAAACTAGTAAAAAGACTAAGTCTTCGACCAGCTTCAGCTTTCTCGTGGTTGCGCTTTTACTCGAGAGAGACTTTTTCTTCGACTACATTTTTAGGGGTCGTCTTCCTTCAAAGGTTTCGGTAAATGACTGCAGCTTTGCTGCAGTGAGTTGTCCTTCGACCTTCTACATGCAAACACCATTCTTTCGGAACCTAAGTATCTGTTTATACTCGAAAACAATATTAGTTCCACTTCTGCTTTGTCCAACAATGTCCAAAACTTTCGGGGGCAAAACTTGCTCTTACAGAGCACCTCTCAATGAGCATATGACAGAGAATGCACCTGTTTGAGCGCTTTCCAAATTTTATATGATATAGTTAGTGTCTTGTGGCCATAATAGATGAGAATAGTAGTGGTGAAATTATTTTTGCTTGCTGTTGTACCATAAAATTGTTGCATTATTTGCTTGCTGTTGTAGCATGAAAATATTGCATTATTTGCTTGCTGATGTAGCATGAAATTTCTGTTGTTATTTTTACTGTTCATAACATGTAGATGTCACACGTTCATCAAAGTGTTGGCTGCTGGAACAAGCTCTGGATGAAGAAGCTAAAACAAGCATCAAGCAATGATATTTTTTGATATTAGAAGACTGAATACTATGTATTATTGTAATTTAAAGTTTGGATGTATTGTGATATTTTTTGCATTCATTGCCTTTGTTTCACTTGATAGCAGTTTTTGTGCACTTGAAACAGATTTTGTGATAGCACTTGGCTTGGTAGCAGCTTTTGTGCACTTGTGTAATTTTTGTACCAGATTGTGCTATAGGTTTGGTAGCTAATTTTTTGTTTGAGCTACAAGTTTTGGCTATATTTTTAGATTTTGTTTGTGCTCCAGTTTTTGGCTTTATATTATGAGATTTTGGAATGGTCTTCAAACTTTGTGGTGTGGGCTGTCATTTAGAGATGCTTTTGATTTATGTGTATGGGCTGTTATTTATAGATCAACTAACAGCATGAAAAAATGTCGATGCATTCAAAAATTGAAAAAGGCCAAAACTAAACTGGACCAAATGTATCTAGGCGATAAAAGGCCAGGGCCCGAATTATAATGATCAAAATAAATTCAAAAAATATATATCCAGAAGGGCTCTAAGTATGCTAAGGCTCCAAAAGAAGCCCAAAAAGAAAAGCCCAAAATAAAAAACGAGCCCATGTGATCAATTGAAATGGGCTGGGCTGATTTCAGCCACGACTTTTTGATTTCGTTGCAATGTTGCCACGTAGGACTGCCACGTAGGATTTGGTTAGATTGCCAACGACGATTTAGGCTCGTCGTAAGGGTTACGACGATCCAGAAATCGTCGTGAAAGTTACGACGATTTTGACAAAAATGTCGTTGTTTTCAGTGTTTGACGCCTCGTTTTTGATGCTTGGTTTTTCGTCATAAGATCGTCGTAAATTAAAAATCGTGACGATGTAGCGAAGAAAATATAGCGTCGTGTATTAGCATATTTCTTGTAGTGAAACAAGCTCTCGCACACGTTCTTTGTGATATGCATGAGATCCAGGGTATGAGGACTGCGGAGGAGACTCCAGTATTCCAAATCCTAGAAAATAGACCTCGCTTTCCCTACCCTCATCAACGTGTGAGTCTTCTTTTTTTCTTTCCCGGCGTGGGGCACTCTTTCCAAGTTTTCAGCAAGTTGTCGATTTCTTTGCCGCTCCTTCGATCTAGGGGTGCTCGAAGCTCCTCGCTTCCATCGAAAAGATGTCCCTGTTTTCTCCACGCATGTTTCGTGGGAAGCCACGTCCGATACCCCTGGAACACGGTTTTGACGATCTGGGATCTTTTGGTAGCTGGCGGTACGTTGTATTATCCATGCACCTACCGCATGCACAGAATCCTTGGAGCACCTGCCCTGAGAAATATCCGTATCCGAGATAGTCGTGCACCGTCGTGATCACCGCGGCTTTCATTTGGAAATATTCTTTTGCGGCAGCGTCCCACGTATGTACTCCGTCTTTCCATAACGTTTCTAGTTCCTCTTTCAACGGCTGCAGATATAGATTGAGGTCCGTACCTGGTTGTTTTGGCCCTTGAACTAGCATACACATTGTTATGTACTTTTTCTTCATGCACTTCTAGGGGGGAAGGTTGTATATGCATACAAACACGGGCCAGGTACTCTTTGTGCTGCTCTGGCCGCCAAACAGATTGACTCCATCGGCGCTCACACCAATCCTGAGGTTCCTTGGTTCTTTCCCAAAATCTGGGTATTCGAGGTCCAACAGAGTCCACTAGCTACCATCTGAAGGGTGCCTCAGCATCTCCTCCTTTTCCGGATCCGGGTTCGGGTCATCCTCTTTTAGCTTCTTTCTATCTGTGTGCCAGGTCATGAGCTTTGCTTCCTCGGGATCTACGAAATACCTCTGCAAACGAGGAGTGATCGGAAAGTACCATACCACTTTTCCAGGATCTTTCTTCCATCTCTTGTATCGACTAACACCGCACACCGAACACGTGGTTTTATCTTCGTCCTCACCCCGATAGATCATGCAATCATTTATGCAGAAGTGGTATTTAACATGCGGAAGATCGAGAGGGCAGAGGACTTTCTTGGCCTCAGCGATACTGTTGCCCTTCGGAAGACGATCGTGCCAGAATGCCATGTTATCATCGAAGCTTTCCTCGGTCCATTTGTTTTTTGCCTTCAGCTCCATACCCCCAAGTGTTACATTCAAGTGGGTATCCCCGTCGTTGCATCCTTCATACAACTTCGTAACCGCGTCTTTCTTGAGTTGCACCATCTTGGAATTCTCTCTAGCCGCACCTCTTGCGTTCACCGCCTCTTTGACAAGCAGCTCTTGAACATGAGGGTCCCGCACCCAGCTTGAATCCTCATGTCCGGCATCTTGATCTTCATGATCTGCTTTGGCATTTTCTTCATGATCCTGTACGGGATGCTCTTCGTCTTCTCGCTCGCCGTTGTTGTCTGGTTGCCCTTCCTCATTTACTGGCGCCCCACCATTGACCTCCTCCTCCTCACCAGCTTCATCACTTGTCCATCGTGTGTGGCCATCCATCAAACCATTACGCTTCAGGTGTCTTTCCTATATTCCGGAATCAGGCTCTGCCACGCACTGCAGTTTGCATCTCTGACACGGACATCTTATATCCGTCCTATTATTCCTTAGCATGTCGTTTCTCGCACATTGCATCCACCTAGTCACGGTGATATCACTCAGCATCTCGTGTACCATGATTTCCTGCGTGCACAGAGAGAGCAACACAATTATATATCAGGGTCATCGCCGGAAAAATTTGGCATGACCTTCCCTAATAATGCATGGGAGCATGCGGAGAGTGCGCTAGAAATTTGCCGAAACAGAAATGAATCAACATTTCGGCAAAACATTGGAAACTCAAGATTCACATATATATCAAACTACCATAAGCTTCACATATACATCAAACCACCATATATAAGCTTCACATGTACACTTCACATATACATCAAACCTCCATAAGCTTCACATATACATCAAACCACCTCAATCTTGCACATATACATCAAACCACCTCAAGCTTTCACATATACCTCGAACCACCACAAGCTTCACATATATACTTCACATATACATTAAACCCAAGCTTCCATGAATTTAGAGACTACAAGGAGAATGAGCTTAGATGACATCACCACCACTTTAATTGATGGTAGTGATCTTGATTTTGATAATTTTAGTCTCTCTGATGTTATCACTTTTTTGCAATGAATGGCTAAAGACCCCCACACTAGTTCACTTAACATTGCCTTCACCGAGCATATTAGCAATTCTCTTATCAAAGCTAGGGAGGAGAAACTCAAGTTAGAGGTTTCTATTCCTAGAAAACTAGAAGATGGTTGGGATCCTATGGTCAAGATTAAATTGAATAATTTCTCTTGCTTTGCTTTATGTGATGTTGGAGCTAGTGCCTCCATTTTACCCAAAAGAATGTATGATATGCTTGAATTGAAACCGTTTCATCCATGTTCTTTTGGTTTTTGTCTTGTTGATTATTCCGTAAAGAAACCTTAGGGAAGGATTGATGATGTTTTATTGTTTGCAATGACAATTATGTTCCCGTTGATTTTATTGTGATGGACAGTGAGTGTGATCCCTCATGTCCAATTATTTTGGGATGGCCTTTTCTTCGCACTGTTGGCGCTATCATTGATATGAAAGAAGGGACCATTACATTCCAATTCCCCCTCAAAAATGGAATGGAGCACTTCCCTCGAAACAAGATTAAGTTACCTTATGAGTCCGTTACACAGGCAAGTTATTCTTTTGGAGTTGATAAAACTTGACCTTTTTGCATCATGCCTAGCTAAAAGGCATAAAAGAAGCGCTTATTGTGAGGCAACCCAAAATGTTTTTACTTTCAGTTTTAGTGGTCTTGGTGCTTGTTACTACTGTAGCAACATCATTGTATCTCTATTTTCAAGCTTGGTGCCAAGTTTTAGCCTCCGATTGCAAGAAAGTTCAAAAGTTGTGACATGTTGTCCAGAAACAGATTATGTCTGCTTGATGACAAAATTCATCATAAATAACCAGATCATTTGATATGATTTTTTGATAGTATTCTCTATACAATTATCTTTCTGGCGTCTGTTCTGAGTTTTTTGATTTGAGTTGCAGAAGTACCCCGAAAAATTATTTACTATCTGCTGGTCAGTTTTTCATAGATTCTGCCACATTTTGCGTTTCTCCGTTTTGAAAACATTAAGCTTGCTTTTTCTTTGAAAAAACTTCTTGGCAATCTTGAGAAACTGTAGATCTTCATGAAAATCTTTATTTCCAGTAGAGAAAAATTATTTATTTATGGGTACTAACCATTCTAATCAGCTTATGATGAGTTTCGTATGAAGGGAGTTTTCAAGTATGCGAAGGAAGACGATGAAAGAAGATATGGGGGTGTCAAAAGCTCAATCTTGGGGATGCCCCCATGCACCCCCAAGAAATATCCAAGGAGGCTCAAGCGTATAATCTTGGGGATGCCCCCGTGCATCCCCTTCTCCATCGACAATCATCACTTCGTCCTTCTCCATGCTATATGTTTATCAATTCATGTGTTATGTGCTATGCTTGGAGCATCTCGCTCTTTAATTTTTAGTTTTTTTAGTTTTGTTTTCTGTTCATAACAATTTTGACCCTAGCCTTCATTGTTTGGGAGAGAAACACGCTCCACTTCACCCTAGAACACAACATAGGTTTGCATGTTTATATTTTTTGTGTGTTCTTTATCTTTTCATAGCTACTATCATTCTTAGCTCTTGTTTTCATGTTTATCTTTTTAAGAGATTTTATTTAGGTTGTCTATTTTGGAACTCTCTTGAGTTATCATGCTTATCTTGTTTAGAGAGTTGGTATGTTGCACTGAGTTGTGTGTCTTGCATGCGTAGGTAATTGAGGTTGCTATTACAAGTGTATTCGTAACTTGCAATAGTTTTGAGGTATTGATTTGAGTAATGTTTAGACTTTTGGTGGCAACAGATTGAGTCTATTAGTGATAGGTGTCGTATTTTGGGCAATCCATGTTTATTTTCAAAAACTACAAAAAAAAATTAGTTGAGAACTCTAGCTACTAGATGCATCGCTAACCTTTGGAGGGGTTGGAATATATAGAGTACCCTCACGTACCATGGGTCGAGGATACGCAAGGATAACAAAAACCCAATGCACTCCTCCTCGGGGTACTTGTCTCTTTGTGAACCTCCTGATTAGATAGAGAGTTACCAATAATAAGTGCATGAGTTCTTCAGACTAATGTGAGTATTCGTTTGTTGGCACTTCCACCTTCCATATTTTGCTAGCCTATTTGGCACCGTGCATTGCCCTTTCTCATCTTGAGAGTTGGTGCAAACTTCGCCGGTGCATCCAAACCCTTGGTATGATACGCTCTGTCATCATAAACCTCCTTATATCTTCCTCAAAACAGCCACCATACCTACCTATCAAGGCGTTTCCATAGCCTTTCTGAGATACATTAACATGCAACATCCATCATCTCACGACTTGATCTTCATGTCATACATTCTTTTGCTTGATCGAGGAGCCGCATGCTAGTTGTGCCTTGACTTTGTCATTGATACCTGACGCGCTAGTATCATTGCATATCCTGCTACACTGGCAGAGGCATACATCTGCATACATCATGATAGTTTTCAGTTTTCTTTATGTTGAGTACTTTTTTAAAGTGTGAAGATCTGCTTTATATCCTTGTAAAATCTAGAGTGTTGCCCTTAAGTGAGGAAAAGATCCCAAAGCGGTCAAAACAAAAAATCCCAAAATAGGAGAAATTAAAAGATCCCAAAGAGGACTAATGAGAGATAAATAGAAAAAGCCAATGACGCCACAAACATACAAAAAAATATAAAGAAGAAGGAAAAAATAAATAAAAAGAGAGAAGGGGGAAACAATACTATTCCTTTTGAAAGATCCACACTCGTACACCATAGTCATAATTGTACGCCATAGACATATTCATATCATTCATGCATAACTATGTGGGGATCCGAAGACTATACAACTAGGCTTGCATATTACAATGATGAGCCTTCTCAAAAGATCTCTAGGTCTTCATGAGCAAGCATGTTGGATGAACCCCCACTAGTTCCATTGGAGAGCTTACCTTAGCTCTTATGTGCATCCGTTGCATGGAAATCCCTAACACTCACATCATATCTCTCATTTGGATTTCTCTCGCCTATGATTGTCCCCATTGATGTGAACCTTTCACACCTTTTTGTCTTCCTTCCCCATCATTTTTCTCTTTGCCATCCTAAGTGCCAACACATCTTTCTTGCGCTCATCCATTGCATGAGTGCTCAAAGTCGAAAGGGAGAGGATCAGGTTGACTTGTGCCTGACTAGTGGTCTGGGGAAGAGCCTAGATAAGATTCCAAAGGAGACCAAGTGTGAAGTTTTAGTAGATTGAGTTCTCAATTAAACTATATAGAATTTTTCTGCTTTAACACCATCTCCCACTTCTTGCATGCAAACACCATATGGAGCATTCGAGTCACAGACAGCGAGAGCTCTTGCACCTTTATGTTCTTACTTTGCAAGTTTCAATACTAGATATAGACTCTTGCTTGTTATTGTCTTGAATTGAATTGCATATCTTACTTGTTTTACTTTGAACTACTTATATGTGTGTTAGCATGTCACCATAAAAATTATGTGTGTTATCATTTACCTACTCGAGGAAGAGAAGGAATTAAGCTTGGGGATGTTGATACGTCCCAAACGTATCTATAATTTATGCTTGTTCCAGGCTCATTTGGGTGACTTTGCTATTTGTTTTGCTACACTTTCATACCTTTTTACACATATTTGTACTAACCTACTAAATCAGTGCACCCAGTGCCAGTTTTTGTCCGCTGATGTGTGTGAATTGCAGGTTTTTACCCATATCTACAGTGCCCAAAAAAATTCCAAGATAAATATATAAAAATATCAGCATAACGGAAGCTTCCAGAACATCGAAGGGCAGCCGGAGAAGGCCACCCCCTCCCAGGCAGCCAGCTGGCGCGGCGAGGAAGAAGGTCGCACGCACAGGGCGCCTGGGAGGTGGGGCCCTCCCCTGGCGCCCACTTCGACCTATATTTACCTCCCGATGCAGAAACCCTAGAAAGAGAACATCCCGAGATCAGGACCGCCAGAAGACCTCGTCCCGGCACCCTGTCAGAGGGAGGATTGACCTCCGGGAGCTTCTCCACCACCATGAGAGCTTCCCGGATGTGCCGTGAGTAGTCCCCCTTGGACCATGGGTCCATGACCAGTAGCTATGTGATGTCTTCTCTCCAATCTTGTGCTTCAATTCTTAGCCCTTCTAAGCTTCCCTACATGATCAAGGCACTTATGTAATTTTCCTGTTGTTGCTATGATGTGCTTGCTGGGATCCGGTGGATTATGAGATTATGTTCAGATTGTGATGAGTTATATATTTGGTTCTCCTTTTATATATTTTTCTTGAGTAATTCTTGCATGTTCTCCGTTGCTTTTTATTGCTTTGGCCAAGTAGTAGATAGTAACTCCAAGAGGGAGCGTTTATGCTTGATTGTGGGTTCATACCCCCCGATGTCTAGCTTGAGTGATAGAAACATGAGACTAGGGGATGTGTTGTTGCCACAAGGGAGAAAACAACGGTTCTTGTAACCACGGTTGCAAAGATTGTTTACCTTACACATTGATTGTTAATGCAGTGTCTGTTGCTTTGGGTTTAAACTTTGGGTGGGGCTCTCAACTTAATACAAGCGAGATCTTCTGGATAGATATATCAAGGTGGATGATTAGTGAGTAGATGTTGAGGAATAAACGGTCTACTTGTCTTGGCGTACTGCTAATAATTTTGAGCCTCTAACTTTCATGTTGCATAATTAGCATTGCGGTGCGTTTATAATTCTGTCAATTGCCCAGCTGTAATTTGTTCACACAGCTTAGCTATTTTATCATCTTTTCGGAGAGAGACATCACTAGTGAACATCATGGGACCCAGGTCTATATTTCCACCATTATTTACACCTCAACTCTTTAATGCGTTTATTTCCTTTCGTTGCAATCACTATTTCCACCGTGCGTTTGATCCTTTTCGAACGACAAGGCCGGAGAGATTGACAACCTCTCTAAACTCGTTGGGAGCAAATTTATTTGTTGTTGTGTGCAGGTCCAGGTCAAGTAAGCAACCTTGGTTGTAAGCGGCGCCATTGTTTCCTTGCCACCTACTTGCAGATCTTGGAGTCCTACTGGTCGATTAAACATTGGTATCTCCATCGACGGAAATTTGCTTCTAAGCTACGTCTCAACCTTCCACTAGGGGTAACCAACGAGGGTCGAGAAGAAGATAATCTCTCGCGCCATCAGGGATCTTTTAATTTTCCTCTTTTGGGATCTTTTATTTTTTCCTCTTTGGTATCTTTTCCTCACTTTAAGGGAAACACTCTATATTTTACAAGAGTATAAAAGATATTCACACTTTACAAGAAGTACTCAACGCAAAGAAAACTGAAAGCTATCATGATGTATGTAAATGTATGCCTCTGCCAGTGTAGCAGGATATGCAATGATACTAGCGCATCATGTAGCAATGATAAGGGCAAGGCCCAGGTAGCATGCGGCTCTACGATCAAGCAAAAGCATGTATGACATGAAGATCAAGTCATGACATGATGGATGTTGCATGGCAATGTATCTTGGAAACGCTATGTAAATGGGATCATAGGTAGGTATGGTGGATGTTTTCAGGAAGATATAAGGAGGTTTATGATGACAAAGCGTATCATGCCAAAGGTTTGGATGCACCGGCGAAGTTTGCACCAACTCTTAGATGATAAAGGGCAATGCACGATACCAAAGAGGCTAGCAAAATATGAAAGGTGGAAGTGCCAACAATCGAATACTCTCATTAGTCCGAAGAACTCATTCACTTAGTACCGGTAACTCTCTATTTAATCAGGAGGTTCACAAAGAGACAAGTACCCCGAGGAGGAGTGTATGGGGGTTTGGTTATCCTTGCGCATCCTTGACCCATGGTACGTGAGGGTACTCTATATATTCCAACCCCTCCATAGGTTAGCGATCCATCTAGTAGCTAGAGTTCTCAACTATTTTTTGTAGTTTTCGAAAATAAACACAGATTGCCAAAAATACGACACCTATCACTAATAGGCTCAAGATCTTGGCACAAAAAGTCCAAACATTGCTCAAATAAATACCTCAAAACTATTGCAAGTCACTATTACACTTATAATAGCAACCTCAATCACCTACTCATGCAAGACACACAACTCAGTGCAACAGAAAACCTCTCTACAAGATAACATGATAACCCAAGAGAGTTACAAAAGAAACAACCTAAATAAAAGCTCTTAAAAAGATAAGCATGAAAACTAAGAGCTAGGAAAGACCACAACTATGAAAAAGGTAAAGAACAGACAAAAAGATAAGCATGCAAACCTAGGTTGTGTTCTAGGGTGAAGTGGAGCGTGTTTCTCTCCCAAACAATGAAGGCTAGGATCTGATACGTCCCAAACGTATCTATAATTTCTGCTTGCTCCATGCATCTTTTGGGTGATATTGTATGTTTTATATACACTTTCATACACTTTTGATCATATTTGTACTAACCTATTGTAACATCCCAAAATTCTCCGAATTTTGGAATGTTAATAAAATTAAATAGATAATGATTGTTTGCTTGATGTGTTTGATTTTCTCTAGGATTTAAAACTTTTTGGAGTTTATTGAATATTAAAAAGGAGAGGGAATAAAAGGACATTCCCTAATATTCATAATTGGTGCTTTGGGAATTTATTATTTAAAAAAAAACCAACAAAAAAAAATGAGAGAAGGTAATATGACTCCTTCAACTTATTAAAAGGTTGGAAAATGTTTTAAATCATTATTGGAATTCTTTTGAATATTCAAAACATTTTTCAACTCAAGGAAATTCATTTGAGAGGATATAAAATGACTTATCCCCTTTTAAAAAAAATTGGGAAATATTTAGAATATTACTTTAAAGTTTTTAAAATTTATTTTGAGTATTATAAATAACTCTAAAATTATTTTAGGGATTTTATAATGCTACGAGAGTTTTTATTTCATTTAAATTATTTATTTAATATTTCAAAAGAGTTGAAAAAGTATTCCAATGGGATATCTTTTTTTTTACCAAATTATTTATTGGTGTGACAATTCTAAAATTTATATTTTCTTATTTAGAAATGGTTTGTCAATGCTTTTGACCAAATAAAAATAATTTTAAATAATTTATTGGATTTTATCTGATTTATGAAAAGTATTTTATATTTAAATAAGGTATTTAGAAAATGTTTTATTTTTATTTTCCTTTTTGGAAAATGTATTCATTAAATAAATTTCCTTGTATTATTTGATGAATTTAGAAATTTATTTCATATTTTTCTGATGAGTATTTATTTTTCTACAATTGTTTGAAATTTCAGTTTTTAAAGAAAAAGAAAATGCGTACCGAGCCGGTCCAATAGCCTTTTCCGCCCACGAGCGCAATTTGAGCTCGAGACGAATTTAAAATTTTTTTTTGGGCTATATAAGATTTCGAAATTTTTTCTTTTTTTGTTTTTTTCAGAAACTCTTAATCGTCCGCGCCTCGATTTCTGTGCCACCGCAGGCGAACCTTGGGATCCGCGCCGCCGGCGAACCTCGATTTTCGTGCCGCGCCGCCTTTGTTTCCGCGCCGACGAACCTCGGTTTCCGTGCCCGACGAAGCTCGATTTCCGCGCCCGGCGAACCTCGGTTTCCGTGCCCGGCGAACCTCTGTTTCCGCGCCATCGCCACGTCATCGGTACATCAGCAATTTTGTCCTGTAGTGAAAAGGATCTGTCTGCGACAGAAACTTTTATTTTATTCACGAATAGGCCCTTTTTCACAGTTTGCACCCTATAATCTTCGTAGCCGTATCTTTTAAACCGTGTATCGGTATTAGGTGATTTTTTTTTCCTACACGCTCGTAGTGATCTGTACTTTATCAAATCATAAACTTTTCACGCCTTTGCAAACTTTTGAATTTGAATTTATTTCAAATTCAAATTCAAATCCCGGAGGCCATATCTTGTAAACCGTTGATCCAAATCGAGTGATTCTTTTTGCGTTGGATCACTCGTTCCATGTACTTCTGTTCATAGCATGTGTACACAAAAATTGAAATGTTTTTTATCTTTTTAAATTCAAATTCAATTCAATTTTTCACCTGCTATGACCTGTGTTGTACTATTCTGTTTCACATGATTCTTTTTGCATATCGGATCATTTGAGACATGTTATCGGTAAGGTTCACACACTTTTCATGTGGGCATGATATTCACCTTGAATTCATAAATGCCCATGATCACAATTCTTTACCGATGAATCTCTGTCTGTTGACTCTCTCGAGGTCACTTCCACCGATCACTTCGACACCTTTGCACTTCAAAGCTTTTGTTTTGTTGCCAAAACCATTGTGTTTGTTTTGTTTGTCCTGGAGAGTTGCGATAGATTCTCGGAGTGTGACGAGTAGAGTTGACTGGACCGTGAGAGCGAACAACTTCATGGAATGTAAAAGGCAAGTTACACTTTGACCATACCTCAACCTATATTTTCTATTATGCATGTAGAAAATTATCACTCTATGCATGTGTAGGATTATATATTAGTTATGTTTTAAACCTAGTAGGATAGCCATATGCTCTGACCTTGTATTTCATTGTCGCCCTAGGATCGTGGTTGTTATATACTGCTATTGCTTTGTAGACGGGGATTGGTTGAGTTATCATTGAGCTTTGTGAGGAGTAATGACTTGACTAGCAAACTTAAATATAAATCACCTCTGGACGGGCAGGGAATGCATCCTGGGGCTCGTGCCGGACCAGGGCTAAATGCTTCCCGAATGGTTGTTTTGGTGGTGAACCGGGTGCGTCATGGCGAGTACCCTCTGACGTAGTGGGCGCCGTCCAGGCTCAAAAAGATTGGATAGACAGTGTGAATAGTAGCTTCCATGTACAACCACTGGCTATATGGGCTCTGGCTTAGACGAGTAAGTTATGGGGAACCTGGCCCTGGTAGCAAGCTGGTGTAGATATGATAGGTGTACCGGCTACCAAAGGGTGGAGGCAACCTCTTCTGAAAGACTATGTCTCAATCTTCGGGTTGAGTCCAGTGGGGAAAGTGTACAAACCTCTGCAGAGTGTAAAAACTGATCATGATTAGCCGTGTCCACGGTTACAGACAACTTTGAGCAACTGGGCATTATTGTTGTTGGATGGTCTTGACAGATATTTCACCTTAATAAGAATTTGAGTGGGAACTTTTAATAAAGGGAGGGTTGGAATTGGTGTAGCCCGATTCAACCATACTTAGGACTAGCAAGATAAATTAAAATTTGTTTAGTTGTAGTATGTGAGGGAAAAATCAGCTTTCTGCAAAATAAAACCATAAGCCTTTCCTTTGACTTATCCTTCATGTAGATGTAGGTCTGTTATATATACTTTTTCGTGTGACTTGTCATACAAATCAGATGTACTGACCCGTTGTCGGGCTGTAACCTTCGGTGTTGCAGTATTATATACGACGATTAAGTGGTTCGTTGTAGGGTTACAATGTCTATACTCAACTATGCCGGTGGAGTTGATGGACGCCACGAAGCTCTTTATTGTTTTTCCGATGTATTCTATTTGTAAGCTAGCCTTGAGCTATGCAGGTATGCTTTATTGTAATACTGGATCTTTGATGTAATATATATGACATGTGGTTTATTCTTGATATTACATCATGTACTGTGTGTGCTAGCTATTGATCCAGGGACTAGCACAGAATGCACAGAGACTTGGATTCTTAGCGAATTGGGTCGTTACAGATGGTATCAGAGCCAAGTTGACTGTAGGTCGTGACCCTAGAAAATGGATAGAAAAAGCCATAGGAACAAAAATATTTTATCACTCTTTGATTACTTACTCTCTCCACTAGTATCTCTCATCTATTATTCATCTTCTAAACTTCTTATCTTCTTTTACTGTAAATACCCCTCCGAGTTGCTTATGCCCCTGAAGATATGTATTAGATAAGTACATCATCAACCTCGTGGATCAATTGAAGTTACAGCTGCCAGAATTAGGAGGAGTATCTTATGGATTTTAATAAGGATTAGTGTTTACACTACGAGAGGATCTTTAAGATCAGCTTAGCTGAGAAGGATGAAGCTTAGAATAAGACCACCACCTTTTAGGTGAAGTTAGATGAACGAATTTCGCGTGGAATGATGAGATCGTATGTCTTGCACATATGACCTTACTCTAGGTGTTATTGGTGTGCTTTGACTTTTGTGACTGTATTGTTTGTTGTTATGTGTTGCTGTTGAACGTAGGTGTTTTTGCCTCTTTCTTGTTTGAGTGCATATGTTTGGTGTATTCTTTAGTTGTTTCTGGTCGGTGTTATAGTTTTGCCATAACCCTTGTTGTATGGGTTTAATAGATGGAGTATGGAGTAGGACTCGCCTTTTTAGGGGCGATGTCGAGACTGAAGGTGGAGCAATGGATTCGTAATATGGAGGAGCACATGAAGATAAACAAGGTTGGAAGTGAGGACATGGTCCCCTATGCTGTTAAGTACCTGGTAGAAGAGGATGCTACTTGGTGGAAAATGCACCAAGCAATTGACGAATCACGACGGAAGATTACTTGGAAGGAGTTCACAAGGATTTTGTTGGGATCCCACCTCGTCACCCCGATACAAAGGACGGTAACCCTTAAGAGGATCCATGCCTGTACAATTTGCGGAGAAACAGGGCACTCCTATGAAGGACACCAAGATGGATGTCCCTATTGTGAAGAAATTCATTCGGGTGAAGAATGCCCCACTGCACAAGTCCCATGTTTTACGTGTGAAGGAACTGATCATTACCCCGCTCAGTGTCAATTTTTCATCATGACACAACAAGTATCGCAACATCAAAAGGAAGGAATGGAGAAAATTATCCAAGAATTCAGGGAAGCACCCGTGAGGAAGAAAAAGAAGGACATTAGCCAAATTGAGTGCTATCGGTGTAGGAACATGGGACACTACAACAATATGTGTCCAGAATTGAAGGGGAAGGAGAAGTTGTGAACGTGGAAGCAAGGATGTTGTCTCGAAGAAGCTTATGTTGGGCAATTGGAGGACGTACGTAGGTGTGCACTAAGTGTACGTTGTTACCTTTTCTTTGTTAGTTGGAGATGTGGATCGATGCATGTTTTGCTAGCGATTAACTAGATGTTTTATGGCATGATTGTTTTGTTAAGTTTTGCCTGTGGCCTTGACCCTGTTATGTCTTGTTTTGATGTGATGTGTTGTGCTTTGTGGTTCTTCTTCGCGAGTAGATTAAGTTTACGTTACCTTAGACCCCTTATCTAATTAGTATGCTTCGAGACTGAAGAAGACACAACCAAAAGAAGAATAAATTGGCAAGTGACTCAACGATACGAAGATTACTTCAACAACGCGAAACTGAAGCTACCGTCATTGAAGACCTGAAGACTTGAAGACCTGGAAGATTCAAGTTTCTACCGTTAGATCGTTTCTGTGAGCTGTCATTTCTTGTTTTACCGATAGCTACACATCAAAACTTATGTTCCAAAACTAGTGTGATGTTTGTATGGGTATCTCTCCCTATCTCTCTCTCTACCTCGCTATCTACATTCTATTCCCCCTCATCCTCATCCCTAAATTGAAGAAGCTACTACAATGGCTGCTAATGCCAAGAAGAGGATGAAGATGGATGCAACCGATGATGAGTTCAAAGCTAACCCCGTGTGCCATGATCTTACAACAAGCAAGCACAATCTTGCTGAAGGAAAAACCCCGAAGGAAGTTATAGTTCACCAGTGCACGTTTTGTAGCAGGCTACGTAAACCTGAGTGTAGTGAAGAAACGATAGATGTTTGTTTGGCTTGCAGAACCATGTATTTATCTGAACCCAGTTCATGAATAAGAAGGACTTCTGCAATGCTTGTGAGGATGACCGAGTGTTAGATTGCGAGATTCTCTACACCATATACAAGGTAATGATTTCGGTGCGTAATGGATTGGCCCCCATGACGATTACCCTTATTATTCGCTCTTGCTATGCGGGATAGTAAATCTTGAGTGACTTACCTATAGCAGAGAGACGACGATGTTAAGCCTAAACCATAGAATGGTACGATGTGTGACCCCTGTAGAAGTTTACCGTTTGTGTTATATGGTGAGTATAGACCAAGACCGTTTCCTGCAGGTATCCCATAAAAGTATTCTTGATGACCACCATGAGAAAATCGAGTTTCTTAGTATGGGAATCTGACCTGTCAACCATGAAGGTTCAGTATACGGAAGACTCCCCTTTTGCTAAAGATTTAAAGATCTCCAAGGAGTACGAGGAATGTACGAAGGACGTTATCGATGGAGTAAGATTTTGAAGGCCATGTCGCTTTCCTTTTAAGGGTGGTAGCACCCTAGACCTTCGGAGGATCAAAGGATTGCCGTGAAGACCCGAACCCTAACCTTTCTTCTAGCCTTCTCGAATCTCGAGGATGAGATTCCTTTTAAGGGTGGTAGTGTGTAACATCCCAAAATTCTCCGAATTTTGGAATGTTAATAAAATTAAATAGATAATGATTTTTTGCTTGATGTGTTTGATTTTCTCTAGGATTTAAAACTTTTTGGAGTTTATTGAATATTAAAAAGGAGAAGGAATAAAAGGACTTCCCCTAATATTCATAATTGGTGCTTTCGGAATTTATTATTTAAAACAAAACCAACAAAACAAAATGAGAGAAGGTAATATGACTCCTTCAACTTATTAAAAGGTTGGAAAATGTTTTAAATCAATATTGGAATTCTTTTGAATATTCAAAACATTTTTCAACTCAAGGAAATTCATTTGAGAGGATATAAAATGACTTATCCTCTTTTTAATAAAGTTGGGAAATATTTAGAATATTACTTTAAAGTTTTTAAAATTTATTTTGAGTATTATCAATAACTCTAAAATTATTTTAGGGATTTTATAATGCTACGAGAGTTTTTAATTCATTTAAATGATTTATTTAATATTTCAAAAGAGTTGAAAAAGTATTCCAATGGGATATCTTTTTTTTACCAAATTATTTATTGGTGTGACAATTTTAAAATTTATATTTTATTATTTAGAAATGGTTTGTCAATGCTTTTGAACAAATAAAAATATTTTTAAATAATTTATTCGATTTTATTTGATTTATGAAAAGTATTTTATATTTAAATAAAGTATTTAGAAAATGTTTTATTTATGTTTCCCTTTTGGAAAATGTATTCATTAAATAAATTTCCTTTTATTATTTGATGAATTTAGAAATTTATTTCATATTTTTCTGATGAGTATTTATTTTTCTACAATTATTTGAAGTTTCGGTTTTTAAAGAAAAAGAAAATGCGTAGCGAGCCGGCCCAATAGCCTTTTCCGCCCACGAGCGCAATTTGAGCCCGAGACAGATTTAAAAAAAAATTCAGGCTATATAAGATTTCGAAATTTTTTCTTTTTTGTTTTTTTCAAAAAACCTAAATCGTCTGCGCCTCGATTTCCGTGCCGCCGCAGGCGATCCTCGGGATCCGCGCCACAAACGAACCTCGATTTCCGTGCCCGACGAACCTCGATTTCCATGACCGGCGAACCTCGGTTTCCGCGCCATCGCCACGTCCGCAATTTTGTCCTGTAGTGAAAAGGATCTGTCTGCGACAGAAACTTTTATTTTATTCACAGTTTGCACCCTATAATCTTCGTAGCCGTATCTTTTAAACCATGTATCGGAATTAGGTGATTTTTGTCCTACACGCTCGTAGTGATCTGTACTTTATCAAGTCGTAAACCTTTCACACCTTTGCACAATTTTGAATTTAAAATTATTTCAAATTCAAATTCAAATCTCAAAGGCCATATCTTGTAAACCGTTGATCCAAATCGAGTGATTCTTTTTGCGTTGGATCACTCATTCCATGTACTTCTGTTCATAGCATGTGTACACAAAAATTCAAATGTTTTTTATCTATTTAAATTCAAATTCAATTCAATTTTTCACCTGCTATGACCTGTGTTGTAGTATTCCGTTTCATGTGATTCTTTTTGCATATCGGATCATTTGAGACATGTTATCGGTAAGGTTCACACACTTTTCATGTGGTCATGATATTCACCTTTGTGACATCCTGGCTTAGTAGGAATGAAAGACTACTCATATCAACAAGGTGCACCTTCTTTTCCGGGAGGCCAGATTCAAAGAACTCCAAAGTTAAGCGTGCTTGGCTTGGAGCGATTTGAGGATGGGTGACCGACCGGGAAGTTGTTCCCGGGTGCGCATGAGTGAGGACAAAGTGCGTAGGAAAGACTAGTGTTAGTTTGTGGGGATAGTCTAGATCCCGCCAGGTGTACGCCGGGAACCGGTGTGTGACCGGGGCGTTACAAATGGTATCAGAGCCGACCCTCGAGGTTACACGGGCGTATGCGGGTCAGTGCGCGAACATGGGTGAACCATGTGTCGGCACTGGAAGCACAGACGTGTGCCAAGAGGGAACGTTCCTGTGGGCCGACGAGGACGTCGGTTCCTTTGAGTGGGTGTGTGTGACATCCTGGCTTAGTAGGAATGAAAGACTACTCATATCAACAAGGTGCACCTTCTTTTCCGGGAGCCCAGATCCAAAGAACTCCAAAGTTAAGCGTGCTTGGCTTGGAGCGATTTGAGGATGGGTGACCGACCGGGAAGTTGTTCCCGGGTGCGCATGAGTGAGGACAAAGTGCGTAGGAAAGACTAGTGTTAGTTTGGGGGGATAGTCTAGATCCCGCCAGGTGTACGCTGGGAACCGGTGTGTGACCGGGGCGTTATAACCTTGAATTCATAAATTCCCATGATCACAATTCTTTACTGATGAATCTCTGTCTGTTGACTCTCTCGAGGTCACTTCCACCGATCACTTCGAGCACATCGACACCTTTGCACTTCAAAGCTTTTGTTTTGTTGGCAAAACCTTTGTGTTTGTTTTGTTGATCTTTTGTTTGTCCTTGTGATGTGATTGCTTATTTGAGTTCCTTCGTTGCGATAGATTCTTGGAGTGTGACGAATAGAGTTGACTGGACCGTGAGAGCGAAGAACTTCATCGAATGTAAAAGGCAAGTTACACTTTGACCATACCTCAACCTATATTTTCTATTATGGATGTAGCAAATTATCACTCTATGCATGTGTAGGATTATATATTAGTTATGATTTAAACCTAGTAGGATAGCCATATGCTCTGACCTTATATTTCATTGTCGCCCTAGGATCGTGGTTGTTATATACTGCTATTGCTTTGTAGACGGGGATTGGTTGAGTTATCATTGAGCTAGTTGAGGAGTAATGACTTGACTAGCAAACTTAAATATAAATCACCTCTGGACGGGCAGGGAATGCATCCTGGGGCTCGTGCCGGACTAGGGCTAAATGCTTCCCGAATGGTTGTTTTGGTGGTGAACCGGGTGCGTCATGGCTAGTACCCTCTGACGCAGTGGGCGCCGTCCAGGCTCAAAAAGATCGGACAGACAGTGTGACTAGTAGCTTCCATGTACAACCACTGGCTATATGGGCTCCGGCTTAGACGAGTAAGTTGTGGGGAACCTGGCCCTGGTAGCTAGCTGATGTAGATATGATAGGTGTACCGACTACCAAAGGGTAGAGGCAACCTCTTCTGAAAGACTATGTCTCAATCTTCGGGTTGAGTCCAGTGGGGAAAGTGTACAAACCTCTGCAGAGTGTAAAAACTGATCATGATTAGCCGTGTCCACGGTTACGGACAACTTTGAGCAACTGGGCATTATTGTTGTTGGATGGTCTTGACAGATATTTCACCTTAATAAGAATTTGAGTGGGAACTTTTAATAAAGGGATGGTTGGAATTGGTGTAGCCCGATTCAACCATACTTAGGACTAGCAAGATAAATTAAAATTTGTTTAGTTGTAGTATGTGAGGGAAAAATCAGCTTTCTGCAAAATAAAACCATAAGCCTTTCCTTTGAATTATCCTTCATGTAGATGAGGTCTGTTATATATACTTTTTCGTGTGACTTGTCGTACAAATCAGATGTACTGACCCGTTGTCGGGCTGTAACCTTCAGTGTTGCAGGATTATATACGACGAGTAAGTGGTATGTTGTAGGGTTACGATGTCTATACTCAACTATGCCGGTGGAGTTGATGGACGCCACGAAGCTCTTTATTGTTTTTCCGCTGTATTCTATTTGTAAGCTAGCCTTGAGCTATGCAGGTATGCTTTATTGTAATACTGGATCTTCGATGTAATATATATGACATGTGGTTTATTCTTGATATTACATCATGTACTGTGTGTGCTAGCTATTGATCCAGGGACTAGCACAGAATGCACAGAGACTTAGATTCTTAGCGAATCGGGTCGTTACACCTATTAACTCAGTGCACCCCAGTGTCAGTTCCTGTTTTCTGTTGTTTTTCTATTTCAGGTTTCCCCCGTATTAAAAATGCTCCAAAAATTCCGGGAATATACAATAAAAAATCAGTGATTCGGAAGCTTCGTGAATCACCACGGAGGGGCCAGAGGGGACCCACCAGGGCCCCAGTCGCCCTCCCGGCATGCCCTAGGGTGGGGCCGCGCCAGGGGGGCGCATGGACCCATAGTGCACCCCTGGCTGCCCCCTTGGCCTATTTATTCTCCGTCACGGGAAACTTCTGAAGAGAGAACCCTTTTTACTGATATCGCCTCCGTTCCACCGCCGCCGCGCTTCCAAGATCGGGAGCTCCAGCAGACCTCTTCCTAGCACCCTGCCGGAGGGAGGATGCACCTCCGGGAGCTTCTCCTCCACCATGGACGCTTCCCGGATGATCCGTGAGTAGTACACATTGGACCATGGTTCAATGATCAGTAGATATGTGGAGTTCTCCTCCCCTCTTTGTTCTTCATGGATTAGACCTTGTGAGCTTCCCTACATGATCAAGGCACATATGTAATTCTTTCTGCTATTTCTATGCTGAGTTTGCTGGGATCTGATGGATTATGAGACTATGTTTAGATTGTGATTGAGTAATATATTTGGTTCATATCTTTTATATTTTTGGTCTTGAGTAATTCTTGCATTTTCTTCGTTGTTGTTTATTGCTTTGGCCATGTAGTAGGTAGTGACTCCAAGAGGGAGCGTTATATTTGATTGTGGGTTCATCACTACAGGAAACATGAGTTTTTCCCTAAGCCAAAGCTGACGGCAAAGGCTTTATCGTCAGCTCCACGACGCCAAACTTGTTTTCAGCTCCTCAGTCGGTAGTGAGATGCTATGCCGTCAGCTTATAATCGACCGATGGCAAAGACTTTGCCGTCAGCCTTTTTGCACTGGCTGACGGTAAAGCCGCTTGTATGGCTAGCCTCTGACTTAAACCCGTGGCCCGAGTTAAAGGCGTTCATTGCCGTCAGCTAGCCATATGGCTGACGGTAAAGGCCTTGCCTGGGTCCACATGTCAGTTGTTTGCCGTCGGCTACGCCTTGGCTGACGGCATAGATATGCCGCCAACTTATAGTGGGCTGACGGCAG
Source organism: Bromus sterilis (assembly GCA_950022295.1). Classification (NCBI taxonomy): domain Eukaryota; kingdom Viridiplantae; phylum Streptophyta; class Magnoliopsida; order Poales; family Poaceae; genus Bromus; species Bromus sterilis. The sequence goes on from OX465595.1 coordinate 301,367,408, forward strand.
CCAGCCTACTCTTTGTCGTCAGCCAGTGGAAGGCTGATGGAAAAGCCGTGACCAAATGGTCACTGCCACATCCCAGATTGCACAGGCTGTTGCCACGTGTTCTCTTTGCCGTCAGTTTGTCGACGGCAACGACTTTGCCGTCAAGCTCTCTGTTTCTTTCTTTTTAATTTATTTTCTTTAATTCCCTGCATTGAAACAATAATATATATATATATATATACAAATATATTATAGTCCACATGATATATTATAGTCATCTCCATCCCACAAGTCATACAAAAAGTGCCAAGATGATATAAATGTACAAGTCATCTCCATACCATAAAGTCCACTAGCTAGTGCATACCTATATTTTAAAACAACAACAAGTCGACTACATAAAAACACGCGTCTACAAAGGCCACCACTATGCAAAGAGTGCATACAAATAAGTATCCATCCTAACATCCTATATCTACAACAAGAAGCATCCATCCATGCATAAAGGAAAATCTGCAAAATGAAAACATAATCATATGTTAGTTACGGAAAAGAAGATATGCAAAATGATGAAAAGATGAAAATAAAAAATAAAAAGAAGAACAAGGAGAAAAAGATTAAGGAGAAGAAGAAGAAGAGCAGAGGAAGAATAAGAACAAGAAGAAAAGAAGAACAGAAGATCGAGAAAAAGAAAGAAGAAAAAAAGGAAGAATAAGAAGATCTTTTCTTATTTTAGTTTATTTTTCACCTCTTTCTTCTTCACTTCTTTCTTTTCCTCCTCTCCTTCTTCTTATTCTACTATACTTCTATCTCTTAGACCTTAAGAGCTAAATATATCTCATTTTAGATCTAACTAAGTCATTAATTCATTTTGAGCTTTATATGTGAAGTATAAGTCATTTTTAAGGTTTATAAGCCACTTAAGCTAGTAAATTCAATATTGAGCTTATATAAGACAAGTATAAGTCATTGTTGAACTTAATAAGCTTGTAAAATCAAATTTGAGCTTTAAAAGCTTATAAAGCCTTGTTTGAGCTTTATAAGCTTATAAAGTCACTATTGAGCTTTTATAAGCCAAGTATAACTCAATTTTCATCGAACTAAGCTATTGATATCATTTTTCAGCTTTATGAGCTTATGAAGTCATTGAGGAGCAATTATAAGCCAAGTATATGCCATTTTTGAGGTTTACAAGCTTATAAAGCCAAGTATAAGTTTTATAAGCTTATATAGTCATTTTTTTAGCTTTTATAAGCCAAGTATAAGTTAATATTTATGTAACTAAGCTATTAATACGATTATTGAGATTTATGAGCTTATAAAGTCATTGATGAGATTTATGTAACTTACCGAAGGGCACCTCAAGGCTGAGAAGCGCCGCCACATGGGTTGCTCGGGGATTCACTAGGAGATTCTTGTGGGTTGTGAGATGCAGCTCCGGAATTACGCTGCAGCAAAGGATGAGTTGCAATGTGGTAAGCATGATGAAACTTGATGGTATGAGACCGGACTATATTGATCATTGAAAGAAACTTATCGTTTCGGGAGGAGAAACGATAGGCGTCGGCATCGGTGGAAGGGAAAGACCTTGCTTCTCCCACATACTATGCGAGTTAGTTTTTGAGTACTCAAGCATATTAGCAAGTGAACCAAACATATGCATATGCATTCTTGACGGATATATATATGCAAAAGTAATAACTTACAGAGAAGAGGTCGTTAATGGCCTTCGTCTAGGCATTATTGTGTACCCTCTCCTCCTCGAGTATCATCTGCGTCCTCTCCTCCAACAACCTCTGGGTCATCTCCTCCGCCAGCCGGTCCCTCTCCTCAAGCTGCTCTGACAACATCTCTTGTGTCGCCTGTCTCTCCCTCTGAATGCTGTCCTGCAAACACTCAGCAATATAGCAATTAATGTCATCATCGCTACGCAATCTAGAGAACGGAAGGAAAATTGAGACAAAGTTGTACCTGGATAGAAATGTCAACTGGCCGCGGGCGAGATCGTACAGGAAGACCGGAGCTCATTTGCCTCGCCTTGATCTGAGGTAGATTCTCCGGGCAATGTACGAAGCCATTGCACATGGAGGTGCTGCCATGATGCTTACCGCCACCAGAAATCATCAAGGCCTCCGGATCCATCTCCTCCTCGCTCGGGTCAAACTGAGGACTGCGTAGCTCTTTCGCCACCTCAGAATATGACATCATCTTGTGGTAGGCTGCAGCGCTGGTGTACGCCTCAACACCGTCGCCCTCGGAATATGCCTTCACCGTTTTGTACTTTCCCTTATGGGCCATGGAAAATGAGAGAAATCCCTTAGGCACAGGCTGATTATGGTGTTTCACCTAGAATGAAAAGTAAATTATCTAATCAGTAAAAGAAAAAGCATGAAACAAATCAACTGATTAATGATGAAAGGACATGAAACTGAAAACAAGGCACATACCCATTTTTTGACGTACTCGTTGATGTTGAGATTGCCTTGGTGGTGTGCCACACCTACCATTTGTGCACGCCTAGCCTTGGCACTTTTGTGGGTGGACAGCTAGGCATCACTGGACCATTTTTCCACTATCACCTCAAAGCAATCCATCTTATTTGCACACCATCTCGGGGGCGCCTATGAATTAATAAGCTTATAAAGGCACTGAATAACTTTTATAAGCCAAGTACAAGTCAACTTTTATGCAACTAAGATATTATTATCATTTTTGAGTTTTACAAGCTTATAGAGCCAAGTTTGACCTTTTAAACTGATGAAGCCAAGTTTGACCTTTATAAGCTTATAAAGCCAAGTTTGAGCTTCATAAGCTTATAAAGCAACGTTGGAACTAACTAGGACTTACTTATAAGTGTAGGAATTTGAATTAGTTAGTAATTTACCTCCACTTATTCTTCCTTCTTAAGGAAAACTTTTCTAAGCTGGAAACATGAGCTTCATAACAAACGAGTGTGATGCACCCGAATCAAACAAAACATGGGCAGGTACCAAATTAACTGGAAACGTACCCAAGATAACGTCTGCTGCCTCCTGGGCTTCCTCAGCTTGCACGTGATTCAGACATCCCTTGGCGGCGTGGGATGCACCGCGCTGGGCATTGTTGTGGCCGGGGTTTCATCTGGTTGGTGCTGGAGCATTGGGGCATGGAGTCGTATTCTTCTTGTTGGGACACTCTGTCGAATAGTGGCCCTTCTGACCACATTCAAAACATATCACTCCAGGGTTGCGGGGAACTCCATCTGCTATACGCGGAACTCCAACAGGGCGGGCAGGAGCATTGGGGCGTGGCGCTGGGTAAGGGCTCCTCTGAGGCTGGGGTGGTGGCCTTGGCGGATGTGTCAGACGCAGCCGGAGGTTGCTGGATACACCCTGCTGCATCATGCGGCGCTTGCGGTTCTCAGAGGCCTTCTTGAGCTTTCCCTCCATCATGATAGTAGCATCGGCAAGACACTCAAGATCGGGGAACTGCATGGCCACCAGGACAACCTGCAGCTCATCGTGCAGTCCATCCAAGAAACGGTCCATCCGCTTCTCCTCGCTGTCCACCTCTTCTGGGGCATACCTCGACAGCTAAGTGAAGCGGTCAAGATATCCAACCAAAATTAGGCCCCCTTGCTTGAGGTGGCGTAACTCATCCTTCATCCTCCTGATCAGTGTGGTGGGGATGTGCGCCTTCTTGAACTTCTCGGATAACTCAGCCCAGGTGAGTACTTGCCCTTCAGGAAGACGGGCCCGCACTCCTTCCCACCAGCTCCTGCGGTGCCGGTGAGGTAGTGGGAGGCATACAGGACCTTCTCGTTCTTGCCAACAGCGGCGACAGCGAGATTGTACTCCATGGTGCGCAGCCAATCCTCAGCATCCAAAGGCTCCTTTGTCTGGGAGAACACGGGCGGGGTGGTGTTCTGGAAATCTCAGAGCCGAGACCTGGGCTCCTCATTCCCACTAGCTCCTCCGCCTCCTTGGTTGGCATTGGTGGCGGCCTGGACTAGCTGCTGGAGTGCAGCCATGTTCTCCTGGCGCTCGTCACGAGCGGCCTGGCGCTCCTCCATCAGCAGCCGCAGAAGCTGCCCTATGTTCGGGTCGGGTGGTGGCACATCACCGGATCCACTTGGGTTTGCGTGGTTTCTTCCCGACATCCTGAGGTTGTCTCGCAAGGTAAGAGTGCACGTGTTAGTGTCATCCTAAGTGGGCGTAGGGTCACTCTAACAAAAGACTAAACCACACAAATCAAACAAGCATAAGATCACGAATTCGGGTAGGGAAGACTAAACCGAAATCTTCAACTAGTTCTCATCTGTTTCGGGACACCATTCCCTCTTAATCTTCGGTCTCGCTTGACTTAAAACATTTTGAATGGGGTAAGAGGTATAAGAGATTTTTTTATCAAAAATATTTCAAACTAACGTCCAAGCTAACTAGGTTGCTACAGTCTGAACAGAGGCTCTGATACCAAGTCTGTGGGCACCCCGGACTATATGTCTGAAGCGGCCAGCTGTGTAAACGGTCATGCTCCCATGATCAGTGTCGCGTGACACACAACTCGACATGGATATCATAGTCTCAATGTTCATACACTACGAATACAAAGTCATACAACAATAAAGTCTTACACGGCCTCATCGGGCTCAAATAGCAGCGGAATAAGAAAAAGCAGGATAAGTAGTAGCGGCACAATCCACAGGGTAGTCCAGAGCATAGCATGTCCTAGTAATCGTCAGTCGCATCATCTTCATATAACTGCTCCTCCAAGTTTGGCTGATGGAATAACCAGGGACAAAGACTTGAGTACATACAAAGTACTCGCAAACCACCTAAAGAAAGAAACAAAGTTTTGCATACGAAAATATAAGGATGGCTATATGGTGGAGTTTCTCATAGGGATTTCCTATCTACTCAAGATTATTATTAAGTCGGCAAAGTTTTTAAATTTGGCAAGTTTTATTTTCCACAATGAATTTGGATAAGTCAAGTCCAACCTTTTTCCAACAATATCAACATCATCATCGCAAACCATAAACTCGGTACCGGGATTTCTCATCTATTCCCCACAAAGTGTGGCCTCACTAGCTGTCTGTAACAGCCCAGATTTCACAAAAAATAAAAATTTTGTTTTCGGTGTGAATTGTTTGATTGCCTGATTTGTTTGCGGTGTTTGCATCCCCGATTTATCGATCGGCGATTAGTTTTCCCCCTCTTATCTCGTACCGGACGGAGACCGACCCTTGCCACCTTGACACTCGACCTTTGCGACACCGGGTTTCACCCGATCACCGTCGCAAAAACCGCATAAGACCAGCCGCAGCCAACGGAACGAAAAACCCCGTTTAATAAGTAAACGGGATATTTTATAGCGCGCCGGAAAGTGTTCTCGAAACTGTTCCAGCGCGAGGTGAATGCCTCTGGCTCGACGCGCTGATCGCGCAGTTCAAAGTTTTACCCGAATCGGAGGTCCTGTGGACCCCCGGCGGTCAGAAACGTAGACACCGCGCGTGCGAGAGAAAAACCGGGGATGTTTTTGCAAAATGCCAGCCACCTAGGCTATATAAAGACCACCACACTCCCACCTCTTTCTAGGGTTTCCCTAGCCACAAATTTGCAGCCACCCCCTCACTTTGCCCCAAAAATTACCCCATTTTCGCAACCCTAGCCATCCTCAGATCTGGACCGTCCGACCTGGAGATCCAACGGCCCAGATCTCTCCTAGCTCTCCACCTACATCCACCACCTCTCTCCTCTCTCTCCCATGGAACTGCCGCCCGGCGCTCTCGCTGGCAGCAGAAGCCACAGCCACTGCCCCGGCCAGGCCCTCTCCTCTCTCCCTCTCTTTCCCTCTCTTCTCTCCCTCTCCCTAACCTACTCCCTCACCTCTCTCGCTGCAGGTGGCCGCCGCGCCATGGAGGAGGTCCGAGCTCGCCGGCCCGAGCAGCTCTTCCACCTCCAGCACCGCCGCCTGGGTGCGCCGCCCGGCCGGATCCGGCGAGATCCGCTGGTGCCCCGCCGCCACACGCCACCTGGCCGCCCTCCAGGCCGGGCCCCTCCGGCCGGCGAGCCGAAAGCAGCTTCTGCCGCCGCCGTCGGTCTCGATCCAGGCGGGATCGAGCCGGCTCCCTCCAACCGCCGGCTGGGCTGCCTCCCAGCGCAGGTGGGCCGGCCCAGTTCCCAGGTCCAAGCCAGCGCGAGGCCACCTCTCCAGCCACATGGGCCGAGCCCATCAGGGGTGAGGCCCGAGTCCTTTTTTCATTTTTTTTATTTTTCCTGTCTTATTTCTGCTAATTTTTCTAAGTCTGGAAAATATATGTTGCTGATTCAATTTTGCGATGTAATTTGCGATTAAACCGTAGCTCGGATGACGTTGCGCCCAAAAGGAAAATTTCTTAGAATTGTGTGTACTTCAATTCATCTTTTGTGAGCATTTTTATTAGAGGCCATCTTGATGTTGATAATCTGTGTTGAAGTGGGCATAGGGCCGTTAACTGTTGTTAATTCCTGTTAAGTGTTGCTGTTATTATTTTATTGCAACTTTGGTTGATGATTGTGACACATCCATGAGGCCTATTGCATTGATTCATTTTTGCATACTGTTAAGCATCATGTCTACTTTCATTATATGTATTGCATTGTCATGATATGCTTGCTTGTCATATAGTTATTGAGCTCCAAAGTTGCTATGCCACTATTTTTGACAGCCACCTCTATTTTTCTCTAAGTCTGTAACGTTCCGATGCCATGTTGTTTGCTTAATATCTTTTAATCTGTGATGCCTATGACCTTGATTCTTTTTTGTACCTGATCATCATCATGTCTACTTCATGCCCATGTATTGCTATGTCAAGTTGATGCACTTTTTCATATAGCTTTACCCCTGTTTATACAGCATAAAAATAATAGTTTCTGCCCTGTTTTCATTATTTTCACTAAGTCCTAGATCAGTAATGTTTTATTGCATTTTGCATGAGCTATAATTAATGGTTCATGGTGCCTTTTTGCATGATTCTTTTTGCCATTCCTTACCTGTCATGTCTACTTTAGTTCCATATCATTTGTGAGCATGTTTGCATTCATTATCCTGTTTATGCATTGCTCTAAAGTGTGCTACCTGATGTTGGCAGATTGTGCCCGTAACTTGTTTTGCTTATATCTTTTGATTCGTAACTCCGTTTGGAGTGTGCCTTATATGTAACTTGATTAGTTTTTCGTGTACTTTGTGTTTATGCTATTGTTTGCTGTTGGTAACAAACCTAAAATATGGTTTAGGGCAGAACAGTACCAACTATTTTAATTGTAGTGGGGTACTTAGTGATATGCAATGTTTAGGATTGTGCATCACTTAAATTGTCTAGCATAGATAGTTTATCTTATGCTTCACCTCTTGTAATGTTTGTGTGCTATGACATGCTTGCTTGAGTTGCCATGTTAACAACCTTTGTTGATAACCTGTAGCTAAACAACTTGAACCATCGTAAACGTGCGGTATCGTCGTGTGTGACGAGTACTCCACTTAACCTGTTAGTAACTGCTCTCGACGGTAGGTGCGATGTCTCGTGTTGCCTTCTTGTTGATGCTTGCTCGTGTTTTCCTCGTAGTAATAGAGTGCTTGCTCGTTGATTGCTTTCCAGTGTTTACCGTCTTGTGTGCTTCCGCGGGTACCTCTCGGAGACAATACGAGCTTGCGATCAACTACACCTTCGGAACCCGACTTATCAACAGGAAAGGACTATGCATTACTTATGATCCATTCTATTTCAACCAGCGGTTTGGATGCTAGTCTAGGATAGGTTCGATGTTTGATCCTACCACATGTTTACAACCTCTTTCAAAACCGATACAGCCATGTCCCCTCCCAGCAAACCATGTACTGCTATGTTACTATTGCTCGTTGCTCAGCCCCTGCTTAGTATGCATGCTTAGGATGCTACGATGTTACCCTATTACTCCTTTGTTTGGGATATCACATTATTATATTGTTGTTGATGATATGATTATTATAATGTTGACTAGATTCGACACAGGATGGAAGGTCTAGGCTATCCCGCCCCGACGCTTTGTTCCATTCGAGTCATCTAGGATCCGAGTTTCGGGTATTGGTTTTAAGACTGAGCGTGCCTAACCGCGTGTGGGATTTTATGGGGTCCCCTTTTCTTACCTATCTAGCTTCAAACTTTTATAGTGGTGTCCCAAGCTGATTTACCATTTGAAAACCGTGTGTGTGCTTGGTTAGGCCCCCAGCTGTTTTAAAACAACTTGGGCCAGTGGAGACATGGTTTCCCTGTTGGTCCACCCGATCAGCTAGGACCCGGTTTCCCATGTGTGATTACCGGCAATCCGACCTGCGTCATACGGAAAAGTCCGATCCGAGAGCGTGGCCGGCTTTTGGATTGGGTGTCGACTCCCCGGGGGCCACCCGGATTTGTTCATTGTTAGCTAGAGGGACATGTCGTTTCGGATCTCTTGGAACTAAATCATAAAATGGTTTCCTGTGATGGGTAGCAACTGAGAGAGATGGGCGTGCGTGCGGAGCCTTGTAATGGGAAGTTGGTACACCCCTGCAGGGTTAAATCTTTTCGAGAAGTCGTGTCCACGGTTATGGACGACTTGAGACCTACTCCTTGTTCATAGACAACAACAACTGAGATAATCTTAATATAACTTGATCAACGCGTGTGTGTGCCTTGACTGCTTCTTCTTCGTCGGGATGCGAAGAGGAGGATAAGGATAGGATAGGTGTTATGTTTGCGTAAGTAGTTGTAGCAAGACTTGTTGGAGGCGATTACTCATCGAATGCTTGGCTTCTTATCTTACTCTCTAGATCGGTATCCACTTCATAAATGCTAGTGCGGCAGCAACCTCACCGCTTACCTCATCCTTTCCGTAAACTACTAGTTTTCCTAGAATGACGAGTGATGAAGTCCTTGCTGGGTCAGATGAACACTACAGTTGGATGCTGAGTACCTCTGTACTCATGATACTACCCCCAAACTCTTTTTAGGGTTCTTGATCGACAACAGGTATGGTGATCGACGTTTCACGTGGAGACTCGACGACGACTAGTTAGGCTGATCCCGGCGGAGGGCCTGGACCCATGTGGTTATGGGATCGATGTTTTTCTCTTTGCCAGTAGGCATTTGATTGTAGTATGTACTCAGAAATGTATCTTCCGCTGTTATATTGTATTAAGGCAGTTGTATGCCGCTTGTATGAGATGTTGTATCCTTGTATCTGTAATTTTGTGATATCATGTTGGAAATCTGGGGCATATGACTTCGTCATATGTCGCGGTGGGACCGATATGTGCTTCGTCCCCGGATCTGGATGGAAACATTTAGATCTGGAACAGTACCGCATATCGTGCCTTACACTGTCCATGACCGTGGACTCCGGCTACTCGAATAGATTTACACTCTGAAGAGGTTGTACACTGTACCCACCACATGCGATACATCCACTGTGTGTCCCCACGGATCGTCATACCTCAGTATGCGGGTCTCGTATAATCGACGATAGTCTTCCCCTTGCTTACCCTAGTACAGGTGATCTACCCGATGCCCACATCCTGAACTGTCCGCGTGCAAGGTCATGCTCCTCTTGGGCACATGCCTTCACCGTAGTAGAGGTGCGACAAAGTTCTATGCCACCGCTGCCTCGGCAGCGACCTCACCTCCGACGCATCGGTAGGCTTACAGGCTTGTATGTATTATGTAGTTAGAAGATCCCCGTACTAAGATATGCAAGCTTCCAACTAGCCATGTCCCATACCAGAGTATAGTGGTTGTACTGTATGGCTAGATTTTGGCGGCACTTATAGAGAGTCCCTCCAGACTTTGTCCATGTTCGACGATGTTCCACACTTCTCGCCATAGCACCTTTCTAGGTGAATGCCTTAACATATAAGGTGAAGTATGACTTTCCAAGTTGTTATGTAATGGAAATGCTAGAGCTGAGTGATGGTCTCGACGGAGTGTCGGGATCACCGGGGTTCTACTTTCTTTTCCCAAATAGGTAGGCTCTGGGGGGTGTATTGTTTTCCTAAATACAACTAATACAATCCCAAACCATATGAATATAATAGCAAGGTACAATATACATGATACAAAAGGAAAGTAAAAATGGGTAAAGCGAAGTTTGAGTTCTGACGGTGGCTTGTCTTCCTCGGCGATGTACCCTGGATCGGCTTCTTCGACGGCTTGGGAGGGGTCTTCACCTGCAGCGTAAGGCGTATCGTCTACACATTGCGAAAACAAATTCACCATTACAACGGGGCAATAGCAATGCACACATCACTCAATTTTTCAAACAAAAACACAAACAACAAAGGACAAAACAATTTCAAGATTCTCTATTTACTAAGATTTGAATTTTATACCACCTCAACAAGGTTACAATTTATAACAAGGCAATAGGATAATTTTGGTGGATTTATTAACATCAATATTAAATAAAACAACTTTAACTAAAAGCAATGTTTTTAACCCATTTTATTCACTAACAACTTTTAAATTTATTTTATTTTTATTGACTAACAAGAATAACAATTTGCTACTGACCAGAGGCAATTTTAATAATAAGCTAATAATTTAATACTACTACCATAAATTCTATAGAAATTAAACTAGCAAAAGAAATAATAATAAAAAGGTCACAAATTTATCTAAGATAAATAATATTCTACACATACAGAAAAGTCAAGAATAATCACAGGAATATAAAAATGTCAACATTATATTTTTAGGGTTAATAGAGAATTAATTAAGACTGCTCCTAGCTGTGTAAAAGCACACTAAACTAATTAAAACTAAAGAAATTATTTTGGTACTGCACAAAAAATATTCTAAACATGCAGAAATATAGAGCTTAATTTTAGGAACATAACAAAATTTATTTCATATTTTTCTCAGTGGTAATTATTTTTCTAAAAGTATTTTTATGCTGATGATTTATTAAAAAAATTGAAAATGGCAGCGGGCCGGCCGAGGGCTATCTGGCGCCTACGACCGGTTCTCTTTTTTTTATCGGGCCGAGCCCATCACAGGGTTTTTTTTACCGCGAAGGGGTACGGGCCTTTCCTGGCCGTTGGATCAAGTATGATCTGACGGCCAGGGGCAGTCTTCTTCCTTAGCTCGGCCACGAGCGTGGCTTCACAGCCATGGCGAACAGGGGCGCCCAGGGCATCGCCGGCGGCCCTCTGGTTGCCGGCGAACGGCGGAAAGGGGCGGGGAGGGGCGACCCGGCGTGGGGGTTCCATTTTACTCAAAAAAATAGGGCGTGCGTCGTGGAAAAAAAGGGCTTCCATGGCGGACAGGGGAGGTGCAGGAGCTCACCGGGGCGTAGCCGGCCAGCGTTGGGGGCGTGGGAGTCCGGCGGGCGTACGGGGCAGCGCTCCGGTTTCGTTTTTGGCCTTCGGGGCGGTGCTCGACGCGGGAAGGCGCGGTTGCCCGGGGTAGACGGCGTGGCGGCTGCGGCTTGAGCTCGGCTCGGTGGGGCTTCGGTGCTCGCAGGAGTCGACGGCGGCGTGAGGAAGAAGCGCTCTGGCCTCCTGCCCCTTCCCTCCTTCTTCTTTCTCCTCCCTTCCTCCTCTTCTTCTTCCTCCTCCCGGCTTCTTCTCTTCTCTTTCTTCTCGGGCGAGTGGGGTGTGGGGTGTGGGGTGTGGTGAGGGCGCTGGTGGAGTGGAGTGAGGAGAGGGGAGCGATGGGGGTGGGTTTATATAGGCCGAGGGAGAGGGTACGCTGGCGGGAAACAAGGGCAAGGGCAAGGCACCGTGGTGGCCATGGCAAGGCAACCCAGTAAGTCTAGGGTAAAACCGTGGGCGCAAAACCATGGGCTGCAACGCTGGGAAGGTGCCGGAGCTGGTCTGCAGAGAGGAGGAGGCTCGGATGGGAGGCTCAGGGTGGTTTTCTCCTGTGTTTTGCACTGTTCATCGGCTCGGACGGAGGTTTCCTGGGCTAGTCACGGGAGGTGGCGCGGTCAGGGGAGAGAGCATCCCAGGGAGAGAGAGAGAGAAAACGTGAGAGAGGGGGGTTACGGGAGAGAGAGATACGTGAGAGAGAGAGGTTGAGAGATTAGGGAGAGATTTAGGGGGGTGGTTAGGTTAGTTTGGAAGTTTTTTTTATTAACTTGATTTAAAAAAAACCAAGTTAATACAAAAGAATAAGCACTTAAGGTGTTTGTTAAAATGCTTACAAGAAATTTTCATTGAAAATTTTAATATTTGTGTTTATAAGATGATCTATGAAGATCATACAATAATTTTGTTGGGGTTTGCTTCATTTTAAATAAATTTTATTTCATTAAGTTTTTTTTAATTATTTTCTAAGCACAAGTTTAAGGTTTTATGGTTTTTGTGATAGTTGAAAATATTATTACTATAGTTATATTACATAATATATACAACGCTTTATAATCCTTACATAATTATTTAATAAACAAGAGCAAAAGAAACTAAAAGCACAAACACTAGAAGCAAAAGAAGGCTAAATGCCTCTTGCTATTACTAAGTGGGGTTTTAGGGGTTGATCAAATGGTGTCATTCCATGCTCAAAACCAGATGATCTAGCCAAGTTGGTGGTGTAATGGTCTATTTGCCATAACAAGCTCATACATGATCTACCACTACATCAAGACATCACACCACTTCAAACATGGAGTCAAGAAACACAACACTTCATGCAAAGTTTGTTTTATTGGCCCTAATTTTTGGTTTTCTAAATTTACTAGAGGGGTGGGTCAACATCAAATTATCGTATTCATCTGTAGCACATCTAATTCCATCTCTTTGCCATGTCATCTGTTTTGTTGTTTCTTCAAGCATGTAAAGTCGTTGAAGTCTTGGTAAGATCGGTAGGTAACGAAGAATGTTTACGGGTATTTTTCTCTGTGAATTCTCACCTAGACCATTGTCTGCGTCAATATACCTGGAGGACTAGCAGCGTGGACAATAATTATCATCCGCATACTCATGCCTAAATAAGACGCATCCTTTCTCACAAGCATGTATCCGCTCGATGGTCATCTTCAGTGCACCGAGTATTTTGTCTGAGTGGTATAGGTTTGCAGGCATAATATGATCGACGGGTAGAAAGGGCCCGAATAAGGTCATCATCGCATCATAGCACTTTCTTGCCAAGTTGAATTGGGCCTTAAGAGCCATTGTTTGTGCGATGGAATCTAGTTGACAAAGCTTGGTGAGCGCATGTAGTGGGAGTTTTTAAGACTCCAACATGCATAAAAGGCCTTGGCAGTTTCCTCTGGTTCTTCGTCCTCATGACGAGCATCATTGAAGTCATTAATCATGTCTTCGATCCTTGTACCACAATCCACGATGTGCTGACGCACTACCTCATGTCTGTCACGTTGGGCCGACTCGCCATGAAATGACCACAATGTATAATCAGGAATGAAACCACGCATTTGCAGGTGTTTACCCATTATATCCTTTGTCTGTTGTGAATAGTTCTTACATCTAGTGCAGGGGCACCATGTTCTTGGTTGGCCAGCACTAAATGCAACCTCTAGGAACTCCTCGGTCTTGGTCAACCATTCCTCAGTCATATCTTTCTAACTAGGGTGACCGGTGTACATCCACGCACGATCATTCATTCTGTCTAGCTATGTAACAGCCCACATGTAATAAGCTACCAAACACTATGTATTTTACTCCCTCTATTGGACTTGTAACTTGGCATGGTGGATGTGTATGTCATTTCATGTGGTGATTGAAATTGGCTTTGGGATTGGAGTCATGTTGGGTTGTTTTCCTTTGCATTCAAGGTGGTTCAAGAAGGGCATTGGAGTAATTTTTCCTTGTTGCATGCTCACCCCTCTTGACCCCAATTTTGGCCTAGCCATTTCTTTGACTTTGGCAAGGGTTTTAAAATCCTCAAAACATTTTTGCCATCATTAAACACAGGGGCTCTAGTTCAAAGTGATTTGAAATTCAAAATGAGCTCACACTTTTGTTGTTGCCAAAAATGCCCAAACCATTTTTAGAAATTGAGGAATAATGCAAGGATAATTATACATATTTTTGTGTGATTTTTACACTTGTATTTAATCCAGGAAAATCCTGTATCTCTTTTCTGTTTATTTGAATAGAAAAGGGATCCAGCAGCCCTTTTTCTCTCCTCTGCTCCAAGTCTTGCTGGAGGCCCAGCCCAGCAGCCCTCCGCTCCGCAGCCCACCTGGAGGTCCGCCAGCGAAGCGGTACGCGGGGTCGTCGTTGGCCGTTGGATCAAGATCGAGCGACCCGTGGTCGTCGTCTTTCCACCGTGTCCAGGGTCCCCTCCCCCTCTCTCTCACAGCCGACGGGAGGCGTCGACGTCGATGCGGCCGACGTGGCCAGGGAGCCTCGCCCTTTATAAGGAGAGCACCAGAAGCCCCCACGCGAACCCTAGGTCCCGTTCCTCCCTCCAGTTTTCGCCGCCGCCGCTTCGTTCGTTGTCATGGAGCTCCCCTGTTCCGCCTGACCCGGTGAGCTTCGATGAGCAATTCGTTGTCTCCAACTGTTGTCGTTGGCCGCGTTCCCGTCTAAGGCATCTTCAGCACCTCACCTCCTTGTTCCCGCCGTGCAGGTTTAGCAGAGGGCCTCGATTCAAGCCCGCGGCGACGCCGTCAAGTTGCGGGCCTTTTCTTCCACGTCGACGGCGAGATGGAGGACGTCCACTCCAGTAGCTTATCGAGGTCGTCCGCAAGCCACCCAAGGTGACTGAGTCGCCCCCCTTCCTCTCCTAGGTTCAGCGTGTAGTTTCTCTCCGCATCAGTAGGCCGTCCGTCGCGTAGCTCATCGCCGGTGAGGAATTCGTGATCACCGTGCCCGTGGTGCGTCTCGAACGACCTCCCGCGTGCTCTAGGGGTGTCCAGGGCATGTCTTTGGCGTCAAAGGAGCCCCCTTTCCGCGTAGCTGCTTTGAATTTCGCCGTGTCTGAGTCCTTACGCCATGGATTCTGACGAGCGTAGCTTTCCCTCCGGTGAGATCCAGGTCGGGGCCAGGGCAGCCACGTGATCATGGTACTCCCCTCTCGCGATTTCAAGCAAACCCATGGCCGGAGGCGTCGTGTGCTCGATGCACGGTTCGCCTGAATGTGAGGATGCACGGCGTGGTCTGAAGCTGTAGCCATTCTGCCGCCGTGTTGTTTCGGTGAGGCTAGCGAGCAGTAGAGTTGGAGATAGAAGCCATGGCGCACCTCCTCGTGTAGAGCTAGGTACCCTCTCGGGTACGTTCCATGGCGGGGTGGCCGGAGCTTGCCGGTACATGATGCGCGGTTCGCCGCAATAGAGCGTCGCCGTCGCGGTTCAGAGTTTGCAGCTGTTCGAAGTTCAGAGAAGCTGGGTACTGAACCTCACCTAGCCTGCGTAGCGTATATGTTCAGAAAACGCTTCGTGGCGCAGTGGTAGCGAGCAGTGGAGTAAGCAGCGAGTCGCGGGTTCGAGTCCAGCCGGCGCCACCCCATTTTTTTTGATTTTTCATGTGAGACTGACGTCTGGGACCCGCTTGTCAGCGACCCAGGCCACGTGGGCTGAGCCCATTGCGGGCCAGACGAGTTGGTTGGGCCGGTTTCGCCCGAGAGCAGCCCGTGGGGCTGAGTCCTTTCTCTTTTTTGTATTTCTTTTCTTTTTCTTGGATTTCCTTTCTGTTTAAATTCAAATTTGAATTTGCTTCCAAATTCAAATCTGATTTGAGCAACTTTTGCATTTGGGGGCATGCCATATATGTTTTTGGGGTAGCTTGAGCTACTGACCAACATGATGAGGTTCATTTTTGCATCTGACCCCTTTTAATAATTGAAGTGTGGCCATTTTGCAAATAAGCCCCCTTTTCTTTTCTTTAATCTTTGTAAAGTAGTTCAAATTCTAAATTGCCCATGCCATTTATGGTTTTTGGGTAGTTTTGCACAAGGAGATGCATGGTGATGGTGATGAAGTAATTTGAACCTTGTCAAAATTCATGTGGTGCAATTTTGCACTCAGCCCCCTGAACCTCAGTTGAATTTGCAACTGCCTTTGCAAATTCAACTGGAGACATGTCTTATATGCTTTTGGGGTGGTTTTCTGCAAGGATTTCAGCAGTGATGTTTTCATGATGTTTTGTGCAACTCATGAAATCAAGGTGTGATCACCTGATCCAGAGGCATTCAGATCTTCTGCTTGCAACATTTCAACTTCAGTGCAATTGAAATGTTGATCATCTGATCTCTTCAATCTTGTTCCAGGTCATCTTCTTCAATTCAGCCCCTAACATATTGTCATATGTAATGAGGCTGGGTTCCAATTTTTGTTGCACCTTCCTGTGTGTCAAGTTCACCCACACTACTCCGTCTCCGGAATCATTGTTTTACTTTCATGTTATTTAAATTCTAGTAATGCTTTGTTGTTCATGTCATGCTTTCATGCTACTTACACCTAAATTAAGGCTTAGACCAAAGCCCTTACAATGTAAATGAAATGCATGTGAAAGTGATGACTTGTCGTCATCACCTTCATTTAAATTTGACTAGACAGGGTCATACCATGTAAATCAACTTGAACATGCCATCCCTGTTTGAGTTTGCATCAGTTGCTTACTTGAGTGTTTTTCCTTGCCGGTATCGTACGTTAGCACCCGAGACTGATGAGGAGACTTACGTGGAGCTGTCCGACACCGAGCCCGAGGGTACTGTGGGTGCTGCTTCGACTACCTTACCAGACTACCTTACCAGGCAAGGGGGAGATCTGTGTCATTACTTTATAACTTTCTGCTCATGCCTAGCTGTAGATCTAGAACGTTGTCGCTTGATCCTATCTACTTTATACGCCATGTTGAAAACCATACAAAGAATTTGGTTGATATTTATTATTGTCTAATGATGCTAACTTTGTTTCGACGAAAGGTGGAAGGCTGGACTATTCCCGTCTGGTGCTTTGTTCCATTTGAGTCACCTAGGACCCGAGTTCCGGGTATTGTGTTTCTTGACGAGCGTGCCTAATCGTGTGTGGGGTTTTATGGGGCCCCCTTGTCTTACCTACCTAGCCTCGTACATTCTAGTGGTGGCCCAAGCTGATTTACATTTGCAAAGTGTGTGTGCTGGTTGGATCCCCAGTTGTTTCCAAACCAAACCAGGGACAGGAGGACATAGTTTCTTGGCTGGCCCAAATAGACCGGCTGAGGACCCGGTCTCATGAGAGAACTAACCGGTAATCCAAACCTGGAGTCATACGGTAGAGTCCGATTTGAGAGCGTGGCCAGCTTTTGAGTTGGGTGTCGACTCACCGGGGGCCGCCCGGATATGTGCGTTGTTAGTTAGAGAGACTCTGACGTTCCGGCGTTTCAGGCGCTTACCTAGCCAAGCGGAAACCGGGCATACATGCGACATCTATAATGGACAGTTGGTACACCCCTTCAGGGTAAATCTTTTCGAAAAGCCGTGTCCGCGGTTATGGACTACTTGAGACCTACTCCTTGTTCATAGAATAACATCAATTTTAATCATGCTATAAAACTTGACAAACCGTGTGCGTGCCTTGGTTGTCTTTCGTCGTCCAAGGGGACCGAGAAAGAAACGACGTTGTGTTATGTTTGCGTAAGTAGGTGGATAGCCGACTTATGACACGTTGTTAACGAAATTCTTGGATCTCATCTATATCCTGATAGAACGAGTAGCCACCATATATGCTAGTACGGCTACAACCTGTCTTTGTCTTTACCTTTCCTGTAGCGTTAGTTATTCCGTAATGACATGTTCTCACCCCCGTCTTTTTTTTCTGTCTTTACCGCTTTGCCTGATCGGCCGCTGCAGTGGACTACTACCTCGACCCCAGCACCGGACGTTACTTCGTGGAGGTGCCCCCGGAGGATGACGACGAGTACGAGTACCTCGACCAGTAGGATCATATGGTTGGGTTCAGACGTTCCCGTGGGTGGATATTTATGTGTAGCCCTCTCTAGGGCAATTTGGATCTTGACCGTACTCGGTCCCTATTTTGCTTCCGCTTGATGTATGGGTGAGTTGTACTCAGATGATGTTGTATTATTAGACAGTGGCGTTGTATGCCCTGTTCTATTTATCTATCTATATGTATCTCTATCTTGTAGAGTTATGCTTTTATACCTGTTGTCGAGAATCCGGCAGCGACACGAGTGCGAGTGTCGTGCGCCGGTGGCGTTTGATGCGCTTCTAACTCCGACCGGACGCGAAAGTGACTAGTTAGAGTTAGTACCGCATCAGGGGCCTTACAACTTGGTATCAGAGCAGGACTGACTGTAGGACCCTTTACTGGTCGAAGTTGAGTCTAGAAACTATTTTGGTAGTTATATAGGAAAAATTGCGGAGAGTAGGACCTCTTTCTGTTTTCTCCTTATCCCACCCTCCCACCCCTTTTTCCGTGAGGAAGTGAAACGATGTTTTGTCTCTGCTACTTATCCCCTTTCAAAACAGTCTAGGTTCTCGTTTACATGAGGCTCCGATTCCTCTATAATTTTTTGCTAGCGACGAGATGTGTTGGCGTCTTTGAGACCACTGAGCCGCCACTTGGGGTTGACTGCTCTACCTCGCTTACGGCGTACCCCAGGTGAAACGTCCATACAGGATTGGCGGGCATCCTATGGTAATATGGATGTGGTGTCTTTCCCCTATGGACGACCGTGATGGCGGGCCGCTCAGGGCAGATGTCTCATTGTTCAGGTTTCAACCGCTCGTATATATTGTTGTGTGCTCGCTAGCAGATTATTATCTTGGATTCGGATGATCTTGGTTTGGGAATTCCAGTAGCACCTAGTTGTCGACTTTCCGGGTTAACCTTGGTGGAATTTCACCCTTCGGCTTTCTCATACCTCGTGAGGAAGTTTTGTTGTCAATATTGCTTTAACTTCTGGTTACTTCAATGATTCGATCATGTTCTCATAAGTGTTCCTGTATACATGATGCCAAGAGCGAACATGCCGCCGCCAGAGAACCCTATCCTTGGGGAGGCTGTAGCCACAGTGGCTCAGGGCACAGCTGCGATCCTTCAGATGCTGCAGAACCAAGGTGCTCAGAGGAATGATCGTCCACAGTACACCACACTGCAGCAGTTCCTTGTGAACAACCCCCCCAGGTTCTCCGAGGCTCGAGACCCGCTGGAGGCGGATGACTGGATCGCAGAGATCAAGAAGCACTTCAATTCCAACGCCGTCAAACCCGTCGACTGCGTCACCTTCGCCTCCTTCCAGCTTCAGGGTGCCGCAGGCAGTTGGTTCTCGACGTACAAGGCCAACAAGGGTGATGCAGAGATCACATGGGAGGACTTCGTCAGGGATTTCAGAGCTGCTCATATTCCCAGTGGACTGATCGAGAGGAAGCGCGAGGAGTTCTTAGCTCTGAGGCAGGGGGACAGGTGTGTGTAGGAGTATAACCTGGCCTTCGTCAGCCTTGCCAGGTACGCTCCAGAGGAGGTCTCGACAGAGGCCAAGCACATTGCCAGGTTCCGCGGTGGTCTTGCCACGGACATCAAGTATGCGCTCACCTTGTCCACGCCATGCCTGTTCTCAGAGTTCGTCGACCAGGCTATCAGACAGGAGTCAGCTGAGGCAGAGCGTTCCGCAGAGAAGAGGAAGCGGAGAGAGCACAGTTCAGCAGTGGTGGTCCACAAGAAGACCAAGTCCTGGGTTGCAGAGCCACAGCCTCAGCCGCAGCGCCAGCAGTTTCAGCAGAGGGGGACAGTTGTCCGCACTTTTGCCCGCCCTCCCGTCCCAGTGCAGCACGGACCTCGCTCTACTCCACCTCCGCGAGACCGCCTGCTCCACAGGGCCAGCCCAGGCCAGAGATCACGTGCTTCAAGTGTGGCAAGCCGGGCCACAAGTCTCCGTAGTGCACCGACCCTCGTTACGCCCGACTTCCTCCGCCTCCACCTCGCTCTACACCGAGCAACGCGATGGTGCGGGCCCAGCCACGAGCAGTCAGGGTGAAAAACGCGACCGTCGCAGAGGCACAGCAGTCGTCCGAGATTGTGCTTGGTAGGTTGCTTGTATGTTCAGTTCCAGCGTCAGTTTTGTTCGATTCCGGAGCATCCCATTCCTTCATATCTCAGTCCTTTGCTTCAGTCAGTGACCTTCAGTCCGAGTTGCTTTGTCCGCCGCTTGCAGTCCACACTCCTAGTTCCAGATGCAGCTCATCGGTATTTGTTCCAGATGTGGAGATCAGTATCCAGGGTGCCATCTTTTCCTCTCCCCTAATTGTCTTGCCCCGTTCCGACATTGATGTCATTTTGGGCATGGATTGGCTTGTCAAGTACAAGGCCAAGATTGATTGTCCGTCCAAGACCGTGTCACTGACGCACGATTCAGGCGCAGAGATTTGGTACACTTGTGGCTCGACAGCAGGATCAGCACAGTTGTACGCTCTGAACACTGGAGTTGCTCCATTGATCGAGGAGGTCAGAGTTGCTCGAGAGTTCCCAGATGTCTTTCCAGAGGAGTTGCCAGGTAGTCCACCCGTGCGTGCTATTGAGTTCGTGATCGAGCTAGAACCTGGTACACAGCCGATATCTCGGCAGCCTTACAAGATGTGTCCGGAAGAGCTGATTGAGTTGAAGGAGCAGCTGGTGAAGCTTGAGAAGGATGGACTCATTCGTCCGAGCACTTCCCCTTGGGGTGCCCCTTGTCTTTTTGTGAAGAAGAAAGATGGTACTAGCCGGTTGGTTCAAGACTACCGTGGTATCAACAAGAAGACGATCAAAAACAAGTACCCTTTGCCCAACATCAATGACCTATTCGAGCAAGTGCATGGGGCAAAGGTGTTTTCAAAGCTTGATCTAAAGATGGGGTACCACCAAATTCGTGTCCGTGAGGAGGACATTCCCAAGACAGCCTTCCGCACTCGTTATGGACTGTACGAGTTTACGGTCATGACGTTTGGCTTTTCAAACGCGCCTCCGACGTTCATGAGGGCCATGAACTATCTGTTCCAGGAATGGCTAGATGTGTTCGTACTCCTCTACCTCGACGACATCCTTGTCTTTTCCAAGTCAGAGGCTGAGCATGAGGAGCACCTCAGATTGGTGTTGCAGAAGTTGAGAGATCACCAGTTTTATGCCAAGTTCTCCAAGTGTGAATTTTGGATCAATAAGGTCAACTTCCTTGGCCATGTCATTTCCTCAGAGGGCATTGCCGTTGACCCAGACAGAGTCCGGACGATTCAAGATTGGACTCCGCCGAAGAATGTCAAGCAGCTGAGGAGTTTTCTCGGACTTGCCAGCTATTGCAGGAAGTTTGTCGAGAATTTCTCCAAGATAGCAAAGCCGATGACGGAATTGTTGTGCAAGGGCAAGAAGTATGTTTGGGCACAGGCTTGCCAGGCAGCTTTTGATGAGTTGAAGCTGAGGCTGACCACAGCTCCGATCCTTACACCGCCAGACGAGTCACAACCGTTTCAAGTTTTCTGTGACGCCTCGTTGAATGGCCTTGGCGGAGTGTTGATGCAGGGAAAGAATATTGTGGCTTACACCTCCAGGCAGTTGAAGCAGGCTGAGAGGAACTATCCGACCCATGATGTTGAGCTGGCTGTAGTGATTCATGCGTTGGTTACTTGGCGACACCTCCTCCTAGGGAGGAAGGTGGATGTGTTCACTGATCACAAAAGCTTAAAGTACTTGTTCACGCAGCCTAACCTGAACTTGAGGCAAAGGAGATGGTTCGAGACTATTACTGAGTACTCCGTGGATATTCAGTATACGCATGGCAAGGCGAATGTCATAGCCGATGCGTTGAGCCGCAAGGGTGATTGCAACAGTGTCCAATTGCAGAAGATACACCCTAATTTGTGTGAGGCATTTCGAAGGCTCAATCTCGAGCTAGTTCCAGCGGGCTATCTTGCCAACCTTGTGGTAGAGCCCACTATCCGTGAGAAGATTCGTGAAGCCCAGTCGGGTAGCTCAATGATTCAGAAAGTCAAGGAGGGTGTTGCCGCCTCAGTTCCCAAGTACGGTTGCTTTTCAGTGCATAATGACGGCACCGTGATGTTCGAGGAGCGAGTTGTTGTTCCCAAAGAAGGAGGTCTCAGAGAGGTCATCTTGAAAGAAGCCCATGACTCAAAGCTGTCTATCCACCCTGGTAGCACCAAGATGTATCAGGACCTCAAGCAGAGCTTTTGGTGGACTCGTATGAAGCGGGATGTTGCCCGTTTTGTCTCCCAGTGTGATGTGTGCAGGAGAGTGAAAGCACAACACCAGAAGCCTGCAGGGCTACTTCAACCAATTGAAATTCTAGAGTGGAAATGGGATCACATTGAGATGGATTTCATCACAGGTTTTCCTCTGTCGCAAAAGAAGAACAATGCCATGTTTGTCGTCATTGACAATCTCTCCAAAGTTGCCCACTTCTTCCCAGTGAAGGACTCCATTTCAGCAGCTCAGTTGGCGGATTTGTACACCGCAAGAGTTGTGTCTTTGCATGGCATCCCCAAGAAGATCAGTTCCGATCGAGGCAGTCTTTTCACCTCCAAGTTCTGGCAGGCCTTCCAGAAGGCGATTGGTACGACAGTGTTGTTCAGTACCGCTTATCACCCTCAGACCAGTGGGCAGGTTGAGCGTGTGAATCAAATTCTCGAGGACATGTTGAGGGCATGTGTCATCTCGTTTGGCATGAAGTGGGAAGAGTGCTTGCCGTATGCTGAGTTCTCTTACAACAACAGCTATCAGGCAAGTCTGCAAGCAGCGCCGTTTGAAGTCTTGTATGGTCGCAAGTGCAGAACACCTTTGAACTGGTCCGAGACGGGTGAGAGGCAGCTGTTCGGTCCAGATGTTATACAAGAGGCAGAAGACAGAGTGAAGATTGTCCGGGAGAACCTAAAGGCAGCACAGTCTAGACAGAAGGCCTATTATGACAAGAAGCACCGTGGTGTTGACTTCAAAGTTGGTGACTTCGCATACCTCAAAGTGTCTCCACTTCGGGGCACTCACCGCTTTGGGATCAAAGGCAAGTTGGCTCCCAGGTTCGTTGGTCCGTTCCGCATCCTCGAGACTCGGGGACCTCTCGCGTTCCGCCTCGAGCTTCCAGACAGCTTGGCTATGGTGCATGATGTGTTCCACCTGTCTCAAAGAAGTGTTTCAAGCAGCCACAGCAGGCAGTGGACTTGGGTGAGATCCAGCTCAGTGCGTATCTTTCTTACTCAGAGCGTCCAGTCCGTGTTCTTGACTCGTCCGAGCGCAAGACTCACAACAAGACCGTCAAGTTCCTCAAGGGGCATTGGGCACATCACTCAGAGAAGGAGGCAACGTGGGAGCGTGAAGACCATCTCCGTTCTGAGTATCCCGAGATTTTTCTTCCTTAGATCTCGGGACGAGATCCTATGTTGGTGGGGGAGAGCTGTAACAGCCCACATGCAATAAGCTACCAAACACTATGTATTTTACTCCCTCTGTTGGACTTGTAACTTGGCATGGTGGATGTGTATGTCATTTCATGTGGTGATTTAAATTGGCTTTGGGATTGGAGTCATGTTGGGTTGTTTTCCTTTGCATTCAAGGTGGTTCAAGAAGGGCATTGGAGTAATTTTTCCTTCTTGCATGCTCACCCCTCTTGACCCCAATTTTGGCCTAGCCATTTCTTTGACTTTGGCAAGGGTTTTAAAATCCTCAAAACATTTTTGCCATCATCAAACACAGGGGCTCTAGTTCAAAGTGAATTTGAAATTCAAAATGAGCTCACACTTTTGTTGTTGCCAAAAATGCCCAAACCATTTTCAGAAATTGAGGAATAATGCAAGGATAATTATACATATTTTTGTGTGATTTTTACACTTGTATTTAATCCAGGAAAATCCTGTATCTCTTTTCTGTTTATTTGAATAGAAAAGGGATCCAGCAGCCCTTTTTCTCTCCTCTGCTCCAAGTCTTGCTGGAGGCCCAGCCCAGCAGCCCTCCGCTCCGCAGCCCACCTGGAGGTCCGCCAGCGAAGCGGTACGCGGGGTCGTCGTTGGCCGTTGGATCAAGATCGAGCGACCCGTGGTCGTCGTCTTTCCACCGTGTCCAAGGTCCCCTCCCCCTCTCTCTCACAGCCGACGGGAGGCGTCGACGTCGATGCGGCCGACGTGTCCAGGGAGCCTCCCCCTTTATAAGGAGAGCACCAGAAGCCCCCACGCGAACCCTAGGTCCCGTTCCTCCCTCCAGTTTTTTCCGCTGCCGCTTCGTTCGTTGTCATGGAGCTCCCCTGTTACGCCTGACCCGGTGAGCTTCGACGAGCAATTCGTCGTCTCCAACTGTCGTCGTTGGCCGCGTTCCCGTCTGAGGCATCTTCAGCACCTCACCTCCTTGTTCCCGCCGTGCAGGTTTAGCAGAGGGCCTCGATTCAAGCCCGCGGCGACGCCGTCAAGTTGCGGGCCTTTTCTTCCACGTCGACGGCGAGATCGACGACGTCCACTCCAGTAGCTTATCGAGGTCGTACGCAAGCCACCCAAGATGACTGAGCCGCCCCCCTTCGTCTCCTAGGTTCAGCGCGTAGTTTCTCTCCGCATCATTAGGCCGTCCGTCGTGTAGCTCGTCGCCGGCGAGGAATTCGTGATCACCGTGCCCGTGGTGCATCTCGAACGACCTCCCGCGTGCTCTAGGGGTGTCCAGGGCATGTCTTTGGCGTCAAAGGAGCCCCCTTTCCGCGTAGCTGCTTTGAATTTCGCCGTGTCTGAGTCCTTATGCGTCTCTGTCAGTCAGGTCCGCCATGGATTCAGACGAGCGTAGCTTTCCCTCCGGTGAGATCCAGGTCGGGGCCAGGGCAGCCACGTGATCGTGGTACTCCCCTCTCGCGATTTCAAGCAAACCCATGGCCGGAGGCATCGTGTGCTCGATGCACGGTTCGCCTGAATGTGAGGATGCACGGCATGGTCTGAAGTTGTAGCCGTTCTGCCGCCGTGTTGTTTCGGTGAGGCTAGCGAGCAGTAGAGTTGGAGATAGAAGCCATGGCGCACCTCCTCGTGTAGAGCTAGGTACCCTCTCGGGTTCGTTCCATGGCGGGGTGGCCGGAGCTTGCCAGTACACGATGCGCGGTTAGCCGCAGTAGAGCGTCGCCGTCGCGGTTCAGAGTTTGCAGCTGTTCGAAGTTCAGAGAAGCTGGGTACTGAACCTCACCTAGCCTGCGTAGCGTATATGTTCAGAAAACGCTTCGTGGCGCAGTGGTAGCGAGCAGTGGAGTAAGCAGCGAGTCGCGGGTTCGAGTCCAGCCGGCGCCACCCCATTTTTTTTGATTTTTCATGTGAGACTGACGTCTGGGATCCGCTTGTCAGCGACCCAGGCCGCGTGGGCTGAGCCCATTGCGGGCCAGACGAGTTGGTTGGGCCGGTTTCGCCCGAGAGCAGCCCGTGGGGCTGAGTCCTTTCTCTTTTTTGTATTTCTTTTCTTTTTCTTGGATTTCCTTTCTGTTTAAATTCAAATTCAAATTTGCTTCCAAATTCAAATCTGATTTGAGCAACTTTTGCATTTGGAGGCATGCCATATATGTTTTTGGGGTAGCTTGAGCTACTGACCAACATGATGAGGTTCATTTTTGCATCTGACCCCTTCTAATAATTGAAGTGTGGCCATTTGCAAATAAGCCCCCTTTTCTTTTCTTTGATCTTTGTAAAGTAGTTCAAATTCTAAATTGCCCATGCCATTTATGATTTTTGGGTAGTTTTGCACAAGGAGATGCATGGTGATGGTGATGAAGTAATTTTAACCTTGTCAAAATTCATGTGGTGCAATTTTGCACTCAGCCCCCTGAACCTCAGTTGAATTTGCAACTGCCTTTGCAAATTCAACTGGAGACATGTCTTATATGCTCTTGGGGTGCTTTGCTGCAAGGATTTCAGCAGTGATGTTTTCATGATGTTTTGTGCAACTCATGAAATCAAGGTGTGATCACCTGATCCAGAGGCATTCAGATCTTCTGCTTGCAACATTTCAACTACAGTGCAATTGAAATGTTGATCATCTGATCTCTTCAATCTTGTTCCAGGTCATCTTCTTCAATTCAGCCCCTAACATATTGTCATATGTAATGAGGCTGGGTTCCAATTTTTGTTGCACCTTCCTGTGTGTCAAGTTCACCGACACTACTCCGTCTCCGGAATCATTGTTTTACTTTCATGTTATTTAAATTCTTGTAATGCTTTGTTGTTCATGTCATGCTTTCATGCTACTTACACCTAAATTAAGGCTTAGACCAAAGCCCTTACAATGTAAATGAAATGCATGTGAAAGTGATGACTTGTCGTCATCACCTTCATTTAAATTTGACTAGACAGGGTCATACCATGTAAATCAACTTGAACATGCCATCCCTGTTTGAGTTTGCATCAGTTGCTTACTTGAGTGTTTTTCCTTGCCGGTATCGTACGTTAGCACCCGAGACTAACGAGGAGACTTACGTGGAGCTGTCCGACACCGAGCCCGAGGGTACTGTGGGAGCTGCTTCGACTACCTTACCAGGCAAGGGGGAGATCTGTGTCATTACTTTATAACTTTCTGCTCATGCCTAGCTGTAGATCTAGAACGTTGTCGCTTGATCCTATCTACTTTATACGCCGTGTTGAAAACCATACAGGCATGATCCCCACATCCCAGCAAACCATTGTACGGCTAAGTTACCGCTGCTCAGCCATTGCTTAGTATGGATAGAAAACTCGCTGCTTACCCTATATGTTTATGGTTCGGATATCATGCTACAAAAGAATTTGGTTGATATTTATTATTGTCTAATGATGCTAACTTTGTTTCGACGAAAGGTGGAAGGCTGGACTATTCCCGTCTGGTGCTTTGTTCCATTTGAGTCACCTAGGACCCGAGTTCCGGGTATTGTGTTTCTTGACGAGCGTGCCTAATCGTGTGTGGGGTTTTATGGGGCCCCCTTGTCTTACCTACCTAGCCTCGTACATTCTAGTGGTGGCCCGAGCTGATTTACATTTGCAAAGTGTGTGTGCTGGTTGGATCCCCAGTTTTTTCCAAACCAAACCAGGGCCAGGAGGACATAGTTTCTTGGCTGGCCCAAATAGACCGGCTGAGGACCCGGTCTCATGAGAGAACTAACCGGTAATCCAAACCTGGAGTCATACGGTAGAGTCCGATTCGAGAGCGTGGCCAGCTTTTGAGTTGGGTGTCGACTCACCGGGGGCCACCCGGATATGTGCGTTGTTAGTTAGAGAGACTCTGACGTTCCGGAGTTTCAGGCGCTTACCTAGCCAAGCGGAAACCGGGCGTACATGCGACGTCTATAATGGACAGTTGGTACACCCCTGCAGAGTAAATCTTTTCGAAAAGCCGTGTCCGCGGTTATGGACTACTTGAGACCTACTCCTTGTTCATAGAATAACATCAATTTTAATCATGCTATAAAACTTGACAAACCGTGTGCGTGCCTTGGTTGTCTTTCTTCGTCCAGGGGGACCGAGAAAGAAACGAGGTTGTGTTATGTTTGCGTAAGTAGGTGGATAGCCGACTTATGACACGTTGTCAACGTAATTCTTGGATCTCATCTATATCCTGATAGAACGAGTAGCCACCATATATGCTAGTACGGCTGCAACCTGTCTTTGTCTTTACCTTTCCTGTAGCGTTAGTTATTCCATAATGACATGTTCTCACCCCCGTCTTTTTTTTTCTGTGTTTACCGCTTTGCCTGATCGGCCGCTGCAGTGGACTACTACCTCGACCCCAGCACCGGACGTTACTTCGTGGAGGTGCCCCCGGAGGATGACGACGAGTACGAGTACCTCGACCAGTAGGATCATATGGTTGGGTTCAGACGTTCCCGTGGGTGGATATTTATGTGTAGCCCTCTCTAGGGAAATTTGGATCTTGACCGTACTCGGTCCCTATTTTGCTTCCGCTTGATGTATGGGTGAGTTGTACTCAGATGATGTTGTATTATTAGACAGTGGCGTTGTATGCCCTGTTCTATTTATCTATCTATATGTATCTCTATCTTGTAGAGTTATGCTTTTATACCTGTTGTCGAGAATCCGGCAGCGACACGAGTGCGAGTGTCGTGCGCCGGTGGCGTTTGATGCGCTTCTAACTCCGACCGGACGCGAAAGCGACTAGTTAGAGTTAGTACCGCATCAGGGGCCTTACAAGCTAGCTAGTACAAATTAACACAAGAAGGCATATAATTAATTACGGTGAAACTAGGGTAGGGTGAAACTAAGAGGAGAGAGACGTTTGGTGTCCCTAGTAGGAAATAGTGCAAGTCACGGGAACCTATGCAATTAAATAAGGCAACCTTAGCAACAATAAGCTAAGCACCAATATATTGGAGACGATAGTTACTTAACACATTTAATGCTCTTAGCACCTAACTTAGCACCTTTGCATTGGAGGAAGTCTAACTAATAAACTAGCATGTATAGCATATATAAATAACATATAATAAATATCTAGATATCCTACCATTTGTTACTTCCATTTATTTCCTTTCCATTTATTTCTTTCTTTTATTTCCTTTCCATTCATTCCTTTATTTTATTTTATTTTAAATTCTATTTCTTTCTAACATAGCAACTCCTTCTCTTATAATACTTATTCTTCTTTTCCTACTCTTTTTTCCTTCTGTTGTTTAGATAAATAAGAGCTCTTGCCCACTAACAGTACTAACTATATATCCTAATTAGTAATAACTAATTCCTAAATCTAACAAACCCTAGCCCTAATCTACTAACAGATCTAACTAGCTAATTTTTTTAACTAAATACTTATAAGCTAACTAAAATTTAACATAAATATCTACTAACATTAAAGAGAAACAAAATTGAATCCTAATTAGTATACTAACTAATTTCTAAATCTAACAAACCCTAGCTAGCTAAATTTTTAACTAACTACTGATAAACTAACTAAAATTTAACATAGATATCTACTAACATTAAATAGAAACAAAAATGAATACAAAATAAAAACAAAAATGGAGAAAATGGAGGGTGTGCTCACCAAGGGGGTCGACGGCTGGGGGAGAGGAGAGCGGCGGCGCCACCAATAGCTAGAGGGGGAGGGCGAGCCGAGAAGGAAGTTGACGACAGGATGAGTGGCGGCGGCCAGGGGAGGTGACAGTGGCAGATGGATCTGGGTCGGGGGAGGTGGCGGCGGCGACTGCTGGTCCCAGTCGGGGGAGGTGGCGGCGAGGGTTGGATCCGGGCCGGTGGCGACAAGCTCGACGGGGAACAGTGGCCCTACGAGCAGCGGCGCCGAGGTCCCATGGTGGCGACGGCGCTAGCACGGGAGAGAGAGAGAGAGAGAGAGAGAGAGAGAGAGAGGGGATGCGAGAGAGAAATGAGAGAGAATAGGGCTAGCATGCGCACTTAACGGCGCTGGCGCTTTGACGTCAGCCAGATGACGGCAAAGCGCCAGCCCGTTATCCCCTTGGCACGTGGTGGGCCTGGGTCCACGTAGGCCGTCAGTTGCCGTCAGCATGGTGCGAGTTTACCGTGAGCCAGCTGACGGCTTTGAAAAAGCTGGCGGCAAAGCTTTTTTTGCCAACAACTAATTCTTTACCTTTAGCTTTTATTCTAGCTGGCGGCATAGCAATCTTTGTCATCAGCCCCGATAGAAATTTGACGGAAAAGTAGGGAGCTGACGGCAACACTATTGTTTCCAGTAGTGCATGCCCTCTGATGACTAGCTTGAGTGACAGAAACATGAGTCTAGGGGATGTGTTGTTCCCACAAGGGGGAAAACAACGGTTCTTGTAACCGCGATTGCAAGGATTGTTTACTTTACGCAAAGTTCTTTTAATGCAGTTGTCTGTTGCTTTGGTTTTACACTTTGGGTGGGGCTCGCAACTTAATACCAGCGAGATGTTCTGGATAGAAACCTCAAGGTGGATGATTAGTAGTAGATGCAGATGGATTTCGATCTACATATTTTGGCGTACCGCCCAAGCTTTTAAGCCTCTTCCTTTCTTCGTAGCATAGTTAGAATTGGTTTGCGCCCGTAATCCTATCAATTTCCCAGCTGTGATTTGTTTACTTCTTTCTCTTACTTCCAGTCGCAATTATCTCTACCTATTATCTGTGCGTTGGTCCTTTGTAAACAATAAGGCCGGAGAGATTGACAATCTCTCTGAACTTCATTGGGAGCAAAGTTACTTGTTGTGTGTGCAGGTCCATGTTAAGGGAGCAATATCACAAATGGCGCGTTGCTCACTTCACCACCTACTTGTAGTTGTCGGAGTCCTACTGGAGACTATCTAAACTTGGGTATCTTTTCCAAGGGAAATTTTCTGCTATCCTACATCTCACCTTCCACTTGGGGTAACCAACAAAGAGCGAGAAGCCATTATGATCTCTCGCGCATCAAGCAAATTTTTGGCGCCGTTGCTAGGGACTCCAATCTTCAAGATAGGGGAGTTGCACACTATCTTTTACCTTTTCGTTTTAGTCTTGTTAGTTTACCTTTCAGTTTTTATCTTAGTGTCCTTTATCGAAAATCACAATTTTTATTTATTTATCTTGCTAGTAGTTCTCATTATTCTGGTCCTTTTGCCTTTGTTGAGACAGAGGTGCTCAACTTTAAACAAAGAGGTGGTGAAAGTTTAAAAGTTGCTTGGTATAGAATTAATGATTCTCACAAAAGAGCCACCAAGAAGCAATCCACCACTATCCTGCTTAGAAATTTTTATGTGGAATTCGTCCTTGGAAAAGTTTCATTCTAGATACTGCTATCAATGGGAATTTCCTAGAAGCACCAGTTTGGGAGTCTCTTAATGTTATTGAAAATATTGTTGGAAATATCGCTGTTGCTAGCATTCAAGAGGATATCACTCTAGCTCAAATTATGAAAAAAATTGAAAATATAGAGTTAGAAATACCAAGCATAAGTTGGATCCTGAGTTGGATCGCAAGATTCAAGGGAATTTGAATAGACTTGATAGCTCGATGCATAAAATTATCAAAACTTTGGAGACCATCAAATCCCATGATTTGGATCCTTCTAGGATAGATAAGATTGAGGAAATCATTGACACTTTAGGAACTACTTTCTCCTCAATCAAACCAAAAAAGGTAGAAACTCCGCCAAAAAAAGGAACCTAAGTTCACTTATGTCCCTAGGGTTCCCCGACCTAAAAATAATCCACTCAATGCCAAGGGAGTTGACACCGTGGAAACTTTGGAAGAAATGCCTCTCTTAGATAAATTCATAAATGAAACTCCAATTGATTTTCCGCCTTTTGGTTTTATCCCTAGAAATATCTTTATTAGGCCTTTATTTGAAAGATGTAACACCCTCAGTGTCTGGAAACAGTAAACTTTTGTTAATATTAAACCTCCGTGATTAGCAAGTCTCTAATCACCTTTGATCATGCCTTGTTCATCTTTGAATCCAAACAAACCCAGAATGCCTTTTGATGAATACTAAAAATATGTGATGAATAAAAGTTTGTCCAAAAATTATGCAACCACTTTTGTTGAATCACAAATAATCAATGGACCATGCTAGAACAATAATAGGAATTTATTAAGTTATTAAATAAATCAAACAATTCAAACAATAACATAAACAGTCCATTTTAATCATTTATTATTTAAATAAAATGTTAAATGAATTTCTTTTACCACCAAAATTTTTGTGGCACCTCAGTATGGTGTTACACTAATTATGCAACAAGTTTCAATCAAAAAAAAAATAAAAAACTATTCAAAGAAATTATTAACAGCCAGAAAAAGAGAAAACAAAACAAAGAAATAAAAAAATGGCTATTCCTCGCTCTGGGCAAGGCCCACCCCGGCCCACCACGCCCCCCCCTCACTCATCTTCTACCTCTGTTCATGGGGGTGCTGTGGCAGGCATCCCATGGCCAGCCGTGCTGCCGTGTCATCCATCCCGCGGCTCACCGGCGGGATAAGGCCGCCCCCCTCAACCCTAACCCTAGGCCGCCCTTACCCCCCTCCCCCCTCTACCTCCCTCGCGTCGTCGCTCTCCCGCTGCCACGCTCGCTCGTGCGCGGCCGTGGGCATGCCATCATCGCCGGTGTGGACACTGGCCACCATTCTCCGTGCCACAAAGTCCAGGAGGAGCGCAATGGTCGCCTTCGTCTTCGTGCGCGAGGAATCAAACCGGGATGACCCGTGGACGCCGCCCCCTTCTTCTTCTCCGGCCACGGCCACCGCGACCCCGTCGCCGAATCCGCCACCTCCGGCCTCCCCCAGCTCTTCCCGCCTGCACCAGCTCACTCCCGATGAGCGCACGGTCCTTCCCGACCTCTCCCCTCTCCTCCCCATGCCCCGTAGCGCCATTTCCACCGGGCCATGCTCCGGCCGCCGCTATCTCTCGCCATAGCCGTCGTTGTGGTTGTCTCCGGTGGATGCCGAGTTCACCAGAAGCTAAGTGGCGCTTGCCCCGTTCGGTTTCTGCTTTTTGTCGCACGTTTGGGCCACTGGGGCGCCACCCCCCTTGCACGTCGTGGCCTCACCGCCGCCATTGTTGGCGTGGAGCTCAGTTCCAGCCATGCCGCGGCCTCTCGTGCCTCCCATCAGGTGCGTCTCGGCGCGCTGCTCACGTTGGACCCAACGGCGCTCGATTTTACCCACCGTGGAGAGCTCTTGGTTGTCGATGCCTCACATGTATGCTCATCGCCGGCGTGCTCAAGAAGACCGCCGTGGGCTAACCACGCTCCCCCGCACTGACCAGTGGGTCCACCCCCCTTAATAGCCACTAATCACCTGTTAATTAAATTGGATTAAGCTAACCCCCTGGACATATGACATGTGGGCCAGCCCCACTTAGACCCCCCTGTTAGATTAAATAAATAAAAACTGTTAATTAACACCTGTGACACTTACAGCTGGGCCCCAGGTGTAAGTTATTAAAAATATCGAATTAATAAATCTGTTAGTGAATGACATGTGGGCCCTGGCTCTATTTGAATTTAATAAAATGAATTTTATTTGCTGTGAGGCTGACATATGGGACCCACATGTCAGTTGACCAGTCAACCCCTACACTGTTCTGGATAATGTTTATTAAATAATTAAATTAAATTCAGAAAATTATTTAAATTTAAAATTTAATATCTAATAAATCGTAAGTCAGATTCAAAAACTTTATACATAAAAATTGATTAGAAAAATATAACGAATACAGATACGCTGTCCGTATACCAACCACACCCCTCTAACACAACGAACAATGACATTCCCCCCTCCGGGCCGTATGTCGATAATCACCCGGAGTCGGTATTTCATCCCCGGATGAATTCCCACTTCGAGCCTAACAGTTTGCACTGCGTTAGAGCAACGTTAACATTGCATATGTCATGTCATGCATCTATTTGTTATGCATTCTTTGTATTTACTGTTTCTCCCCCTTATTCTCCGGTAGAGCCCGCTGTTGTTGTCGACTACACCGCTGCTGATTAAGACTACTACGTCGACGACCGTACCCCTACCGTCGAGCTTCCAGGCAAGCAGAGCCATTCTCTTCCCCAGATATTGTCTATCTTTTCCGTACATTTCTTGCACTAGACATTGTTACTGTTGCTGCTACGTTTCTTACCTATTCAATTGCATAGCCTGTCATTGTCGCCCTTGATGTACCTTCATTTATCATACGCTGCCTATAAATATATATTATATTCAGAAGTGAGCCCTGCGCTTTGTTAGCTAGCTTTAGAATAGCGGGTCGTGATCACTCTGGTGAGTGAACGTGGATTACAAAATATTATAACTGCAACACGTATGGATCAATGCAGACGCCCTAGGGAACCTACAACGGCGAGACTCTTCTGAGTCGCTTCGATTTTGACTTACGAGTGGATGGACTCATATTTCACTCTCGTCGTCTCGATAGCATAGAATTACCGGGATGATACGAGGTTTACCTTTGTAGTTCATTCCGCTGATGTCTCGGTCGAACCTCTTCAAGTGTACCATCGAGGGTGATTCCTCCTGGTTTCACATGATGGTAGGCACCTGAATAAACTGGTGTCCTTCAAGGTAAGTAGTCGGGCGACTCAACGGTACCCGCGAGCGGTATTGTGTCGGGAACAATAGGGAGGGTACAACCGACGTTACTGGCGTGCTTCACCCCTGCTCGTATCTTGCGAAAGTTACCAAACCACGAAAAGTCGAGCTCTACTAAGAGCACATGCGAGACAAGGTAAGGAGACAGTTCACATTGTTGGTAACCGAGCTCTTTGACAGGACGACAAGGCAGGCCTCGACGTTACTGGTGGGCCTTGTTGTTCGTTGTCTGTTGTGTTGTTAGTCAAACAGCGATAACGGTTGTCAGTGAGATAATATTAAAATGCTAAATGGTTCGGTGGATGACATGAGAGGCCCGTTGGTCTGTATGCACTACCTTCACGTGGGATAAGGAGTTATGGGCTCCCCTGCGTCGTAGTTTGTCCGAATGCTCTTCATACGTTAGCAGTACTACGGCCTGATTGCCGGGAAGTGGTGTGTCTTCTTCGACCGTACGGTGTATTTGGATTTTCGTTTGCTTCACCGGCCAGACTCGCACGGTGCAGGAGCGTGGAAGGATGAGGGGCCTAGACCCCTGAGCGCATAGGATATATTCCGGCGGATGACCTCTCTGTTCAGCCTAGGATGGGTTTCGCCGTCTCGGATAGCATTGGTGGAGCGTTCCCTAACAAGGTGCCGGCCACCCTGGAGATTCGAGCATGCAGGCTGAACAGTAGTGCACCCCTGCAGGGAGTTTAATCTATTCGAATAGTCATGTCCACGGTAACAGGACACTTTATGCTGAAGCTGGATCTTACCACTACCAACTACTACTATTAAATTGTATGGTTCCGGGTCTTCTTCCTCGTAGGGAAGTCGAGGAAGGGAACTCAGAGGCATTATTATTAATCATTACAACTTACTATTATACAATGCTGCAGCAACTTCTGATGCATTGTTACTTTATGCTTTGTATGAACTGTTGGTTGTTCTCTTCTTGTGCTGCAAGACTCATCGGAAGATGATAGTCTTTGATAGGCCGGCTTCTTACCCTTATTCTGATTTCTACGTTGCATTCCACTATATACAACCTCCCCGTTCCATTTGATACAAATGCAGAAATTCTTAGTAGCGGACGTATGACTCGCGGGTATGCTAGATACTCACCCTTGCTTTATTTCACCCTTTATGTTTTTCCTGATCGGCCGTTGCAGTCGACATTGGAGCCCAGGAGCAAGAGTACCCCGTAGGCAGATACTACTACGTCGAGACCCCCGCTGACTAGGACCAGGAGTGGTTTCGGTGGCTCCCAGGCAGGACGCTTTGCCATTTCAATCTATATCTCTGATGTTATTTGTGCTAGCCTTCTTAAGGAAAAACTTGACTAACTATGTATGTACTCAGATATTATGGTTTGTATAACTTATGTATTCGGGTCCGTGCGACCCCCTTTCTTGTAACATATTGGTTTATCCTTTTGTGTTTAGTTTTGTGCTATGATATTCTCACCGTGACACCCTGATACGGTGAGGAGGATAGCTCTCTCACTTCTCGTTGGTTACCCCAAGTGGATGTGAGATGTAGCGTAGAAGCAGATTTCCCCTATGTAGAGGATAGGGTTTGTCTCCCGTAGGACGCGCGGAGATACAAGAAGGTGATAAAGTGAACAGTGGCGTCGAGGTTGCTAACTTCGCCTGGACCTGCACACACAGCAAATAACTTTGCTCCCAACGAGTACAGAGGAGTTGTCAATTCCTCCGGCCTTGCTGTTTACAGAGGATCAACACAAGAGATAATAATAATGGCAACTGAAAGTAAAGAATGAAAGTAAATTAAATATGTAAACAATGGTGGAAATATGGACCGGGGTCCCATGATGTTCACTAGTGATGTCTCACTCCCAAAAGACGATAAAAGTGCTAGCGAGGTAAAAAAATCACAGCTAGGCAATTGACATGATTATAAACGCACTGCAATGCTAACTATGCTACAAAAGAAAGGAAGAGGCTCAAAAGCAATGGGAAGTACGCCAAGGTAAGTAGACCGAAATCCATCTGCATCTACTATGGATCATCCACCTTGAGATATCTATCCAGAACATCCCGCTAGTATTAAGTTGTGAATCCCACCCAAAGTGTAAACTCAAAGCAACAGACAACTGCATTAAAAGAACTATGCGTAAAGAAAAAATATCCTTGCACCCGCAAGTACAAGCATTGTTGTCTTATTCCTGGTGGAAACAACACATCCCCTAGTCTCATGTTTCTGTCACTCAAGATAGACATCGGGGGGCTGAACCCACAATCAAGCATAACGCTCCCTCTTGGAGTTGCAACAAATCACTTGGCCAAAGCAAAATACGGCAACGGAGAACATGCAAGAATTTACTAAAGAACACAAATATAAAAGAGAACCAAATATATTACTCATCACAATCTGAAATAATCTCATAATCCATCAGATCCCAGCAAACTCAGCATAGCCACACATAAATGACAAAGGTGCCTCGATCATGTGAGGCAGATCACGAGGTCTCGAAAGTGGAAGCACAAAGAGGGGAGGAGAACATCACATACCTACTGGTCATGGACCCATGGTCCAAGGGGGACTACTCACAAAACATCCGGGAGGTGTCCATGGTGATGGATGGTCTCCCGGAGGGGATTCCTCCTTCCGGCAGGGTGCCGGGGCAGCTTCTCCTGGCAGCCCCGATCTTGAAACGCCGGCGGCGGAACAGAGAAGAGAACGAGAATAGCAGATCGATACTAGGGGTTTCTGTCACGGGGGGTAAATATAGGCCAAAGGGGGCACCGAGAGGGGCCACAAGGCAGCCAGGAGGCCTCCTGGCGCGGCCTAAGGTGGGGTCGCGCCAGGGACCCTCTTGGGGCCCTGGTGGTCCACCCCCTTCCTTCCTTGGTGATTCGGGAAGCTTCCGGGTCGCTGATTTTTTATATAATTTTTCTGGTATTTATTTGTTACTTTTAATGGCCAGAAAACCTGAAATACAAAAACAGCAGAAAACAGGAACTGGCAACTCGGTGCACTGAGTTAATAGGTTAGTCCAAATATGATAAAAAGCGTGTGAAAGTTCAAGCAAAACATGGCAAATTCACACAAATCATGCATGGAGCAAGCAGAAATTATAGATACATTTGGGACGTATCAACATCCCCAAGCTTAATTCCTGCTCGTCCTCGAGTAGGTAAATGATAACACGCATAATTTCTATGGCGACATGCCACACAACCATAAAAGGACTTTTAAGTAAATCAATCAAAGCATGCAATTCAATTCAAGTCTTAACAAGCAAGAGTCTATATTAGTATTGACACAAGTAACAAAAGAACAAAGGGTGCAAGAGCTCTCGCTGTCCGTGACTCGAATGGCTCCAAATGGTGTTTGCGTGCAAGAAAGGGGATAGGGAATATAAGATAAAAAATAGTTGTTGAGAACTACTATCTACTAAAGTTTCACACTTAGTGTCCTTTGGATTCTTATCTTGACTTGTCCCAGACCACTAGTCAGGTACATGTCAAACTGATCCACTCCCTTTCGATATTTTGAGCACTCATGTAATGGATGAGCGTGAGAAAGAAAGTTGACACCTAAAAGACGAAACAGAAAGAAGGTGGAGTAGGAAGACAAAAAATGTGTGAAAGGCTCACATCAATGAGGACAATCATAGGCGAGAAAAGGCCATATGATAGATATGATGTGAGGAGCAGGGATTGCCATGCAACAGAAGTACATGTGAGCTAAAAGCTCTCCAAAGGAACTATAGGGGGTGCAACTTGCTTGCTCAAGAAGACCTAGAGCTCGTTTGAGGTGGCTCATCATTGGAATATACAAGCCAAGTTCCATAGTGTGAAGGGTCCCCACATAGCTATATTCATGTATGATGATCTCTATGGAGTACAAGGGATAGAGGATGAAGTACTAGTGTGAATCTCTCAAGAGGAATAGTAGTGTGCCCCCTACTCTCTCTTTTTTCTATTTTTATCTTTTTTTTATTTTTTTGTACTTTTTTGGTGGCCTCAATGGCTCTTTCTATTTCTCTCATTTGTCCTCTTTGGGATCTTTTGATTTTTTTTCTTCTTTGGGGTCTTTTCCTCACTTTAGGGGCAACAGTCTATATTTTACAAGAATATAGGAGATATTTCACACTTTACAAGGGTACTCACATAAAGAAAATGTAACTATCATGATGCAAATGTATGCCTCTGTCAGGGTAGCAGGATATGCAATGATACTAGCGCGTCATGTAGCAATGATTAGGGCAAGGCCCAACTAGCATGCGCCTCATCGACCAAGCAAGTAGCATGTATGACATGAAGATCAAGTCATGAGAAGGTGGATGTTGCATGGCAATGTATCTCGGAAAGGCTATGGAAATGCCTTGATAGGTAGGTATGGTGGCTGTTTTGAGGAAGGATATAAGGAGGTTTATGATGACAGAGCGTATCATGCCAAGGGTTTGGATGTACCGGCGAAGGTGGACGCCAACTCTCGGAGTGAGAAGGAGGCAATGCACGGCATAGGAGAGGCTAGAAAAATATGGGAAGGTGGAAGTGTCAACTTTCGAATACTCACATTAGTCTGAAGAACTCATGCACTTATTATCGGTAACTCTCAATCTAAACAGGAGGTTCTCAAAGAGACAAGTACCCCGAGGAGGAGTGTATGGGGGTTTGGTTATCCTTGCGCATCCTCGACTCATGGTACGTGAGTGTACTCTAATATTCAAACCCTCCAGAGGTTAGTGATCCATCTAGTAGCTAGAGTTCTCAATAGGGGTTTTGGTTTTCGAATATCACACGGATTGCCCAAAATACAACATCTATCACTAATAGGCTAAATCTCTTGACACCATAAGTTCCAACATTACTCTAATCAGTACCTCAAAACTATAGCAAGTTACTACTACAAAGAGAATATCAACTTCAACTAACTACTTTCTAGTCAAGACACAAAGCTCAGTGCAACAGGCAAACTCTCTAAACAAGATAAAACATGCAACTTATAGAAAGTTTAACCTAATACGAAAGAAAATCTCTAGAAGAAAACTAAAGCACTATAACTAAATAGGGCAGAACCTAAGAAAAGAAAAAGAACAACTCACAGCTAAAGAAATAAGCATGCAAATCCTATGAGGAGTTCTAATTCAAACGGAGCGTGTTTCTCTCCCAAACAAAAGAAAGCTGGGGTCCAACTTGTTATGCACAGCAAACAAAGCAAAAAACAAACCTAAGAAAAGTAAAGAGCGAGATGCTCCAAGCGTAGCGCATAACGCATGAAGGGATAAAAATATAATGCAACGAGGGACGAATTGATAATTGTTGATGAAGAAGGGGATGCACGGGGGCATCCCCAAGCTTAGACGCTTGGGTCTCCTTGAATATTTATTGGGGGTGCACATGGGAATCCCCAAGATTGAGCGTTTGACACTCCAGGATCTTCTATCATCATCTTCCATCACACACTTGAAAACTCCCTTCATACACAACTCATAATAAGCTGATTAGAGAGGTTAGTACCCTATTAAAATAATTTTTTCCTTACTGGAAATAAAGATATTCTTGAAGAGGTACTGTTTCTCAAGATTTACAAAAGGATTTCGCAAAGAAAAAGCAAGCTCAAGGTTTGCAAAAGTAAGGAGAGACAAAACGTGGCAGAATCTGTGAAAAACAGAACAGCAAGTAGTAAAGAAAATTTTAGGGATACTTCTACAACTCAAATAAAAAAACTCAGAACATATGAAAGTTCCGTGATTGTATAGAGCACGCTGTGTAAAAAAATCAGCTCAAAAAGATGAACTGGTAATTTTCTACAATTTTTCCTGTCACGACGACAGAATCTG
Source organism: Bromus sterilis (assembly GCA_950022295.1). NCBI lineage: Eukaryota > Viridiplantae > Streptophyta > Magnoliopsida > Poales > Poaceae > Bromus > Bromus sterilis. The sequence continues at coordinate 301,407,103 of OX465595.1, forward strand.
TTTTCTGGACAGCATGTCACAACTTTCACTTCACTTGTCATATGAGGCTATAAATGGCACAAAGCTTGAAAAGTAAAGATGCAATGATGTTGCTACAATAGTAACAATCATCAAGACCACTAAAAACATAAATAAAAACATCTTGGGTTGCCTCCCAACAAGCGCTTTCTTTTACGCCTTTAAGCTAGGCATAAAGCAAAAGATGAAGTTTTATCAAGAAAATAACTAGCCCGTGTGACGGACTCAAAAGGCAACTTAATCTTTTTCCTAGGAAAGTGTTCCATCCCTTTATTGATAGGGAATTGAAATTTGATATTCCCCTCTTTCATGTCCATAACAGCACCAACGGTGCAAACAAAAGGGCGTCCCAAAATAATTGGATAGGAAGGCTCACACTCAATGTGTGACACCCTGGTTTTTGGCCCTCTTTTGTTGGAAATTTTATTTTATGGTTTTCTGGATTTGGAGTTTAGTTGCCTGAGTTTTTCAGCTCTTTAGCCTTGATCACTTGGGCCCAAAATTTTCTCCTAGGCCAAGTGACCTCTAAACCCCTCTCCCTCATGGCTATAATCAAGCTTTGATCACCCATACCCATGCCATATTTTTATTCCTCGAGAAATCCCTTTTTCATGAAGGGGATTAGCCCATTTTCCCCTCCTTTTTGAAGCTAGCCTCACCTCTGCTTATCCTTTTACCCTGAAACTTTTCGTGCTGAACAATGGGGTCATGCCTCATGATGCTATGCAAAAACATAAGAAAATTCAGTACAAAAATAATCATGTAGAAATTCATTTCCATTTCTGACGAGAGAGGCACTTTGTGAAGCAAGTACCCTGTAGACTTGTCCATTTGACTTGAAATTTTTACCACCAAGGCACCATCCTAGATGACCTGGGGAAACCAAATTTCAGCCCCAAAAGCCTAGCCAAACTCCCTAGGAAAATTCACAAAGTTTGCTGCATAAACTTTAAGTTGAAGCTGGCAAGTGCCTGAGCCACCTGCAAGCCTCCGAACCCCTCACCTACGCTACTGGACGTTGGTCACACGCCAAGGAAAAGTGTGCATGCCCTGTACGTCCTCAGTGCACGCGTGCCAGGGTTGAGCACGTGCACTGCCGACCACATGCGTGCTCTGGCCGTGGCCATGCAGCCGCCATCACGGGCATGCCTCACCCCGAGCGCCCACGGCCGTTTGCTCGTGTCCGTAGCCCCCGTAGTACACCCGTGCTCCACCTGGCTCCGCCGAAAGCCCCGCCGCCCGCCGGAGACCTCGCCTTCATCGCCATGGTTTCATCAGGAGGCACGCGGGATAGGCACTGTGGCCAGCACGCCTCCGCTTGACCCGTGGCTGCATCCGGGCGTCCGTAGCATCGCCGCACCCCCCGTGCGCCACCTGCCCCTCAAAGCCGCACCGCCTGCCACCTCTTTCGTCGACTCAGGCCACCGTAGTTCCATGGTTTCTGCCGCCCCGTGCTTTCCGTCGATGCAGGCCATTGGGGAATGCACGCACGCGCTCTACGCCTCCACTAGAACATCCCAGAGCCACCGGGAACAACCCGAGCTTATCCACGCGAGCACTTCTCCGAAATCTTTCTCCCATCGGCGACCTCGACGGAATCCCGAGCCCCCCTATAAAATGGCCCTTGCCCTTCGCTCTAGGCACCACAACCCACCCCACACTACTCCTATAGAGCACCAAGCACAGAGGAGACCGGCCGGGGAGGCCCCAAGCCGGAGATCACCTCGGAGCACCGCCGCCACCGTAGCTGGAGAAGAAGCTAGAGAAGCCGTCCGGCCACCATTCGCAGAGTTCCGGGTACGTGGCTGCTCTCCATGGTCTCCTGCGTCTCTTCCCCTAGCCCTAGGTCACCTCCGAGGCCTCCTCGCCGGCGAATCACCATCGCCGGAGCCGCGGCCTCTGTTCCCCTTTATGTTCGTGTCAAACCCGACACCTTGGCCCCACCCGTCAGCCGCACCAACCCCCTCCGAACCAGTATAAGTGGAGACGCCCGCGCAGGTTTACGCCTTCGACGTGGCTCATCTAGAGATTTTCTCAGAAAATTGATTTAAACCTTTTAAATAGGAAGTTTGACCCAACTTTGACCACCCATATCTCCTAATCTACAAGGCCAAATGAGTTGATTCTTTTTGATAAATTTTTGTCTTGAGATCCTCTTCAAGTTGGCAAAGTTTGGGAGCTTGACTCTCTGTCTAGGTCCACTGGACAGAAGATCTATGCCTTGGACTTATATTGCTTTGCCACTTGTTTTTATTTTCAGAAGGTGAACAAGTGCTTGCAGGAGACCAGGAGTTCAAGGACACTCCATTTGACCAAGGCAAGCCATAACATCCTGGTCATGAGGATCTTGAGTTTCCATTTGATGATTTGGTTCATTTAATTGTATCTTTGCCTTTAATTTAATTGCTAATTAAATTACTCAAACTATGATAAGTTTAATTGCTATGAACATGCCATGCCCACTGATCATTTCCATGCCACCTAAGTGCATATTATTCTCATGCTAGTTTTGTCATGCTTATACCGGTAATTATTCATGTGATGATCATGTTCATACTTAGATGCCATGTTCATTTAGTTCATGTCATACCCTTCTTGTTGTTGCCATGCTAGTTGTTAGTATCATGATCTTGCCATGTTGCTATGTACCTTTCCTGTCGTAGGAACTAAGCATTGAAATCTAATGAACTTAATAACCGTTGACCAAGTGCCACCGAACTGAGATTTATCCGTGCAGCCACATTTGTCTGTATGGGAGGGCCTTAGCTTGGGCTATCGTTGTGCCTTCTACGGGTATCACCAAAGAGGGGGGGTTATGCACGCACGCTACCCTGATCAGGTAGGTGGTGATAATCCCGACATCCAGAGTTATTTACCCGGGGGGGTCCCAGAGGAGGACAAAGTTTATGGGCCACGTGCTTGTCAGGGCCATGCGATGGTCAGTGTCGTAAGGACACAGGCATACCCAAGACAGTGTGTCGGTGATACTGTAGGTAGGTTACGCGGTAGGTAAGCTTCATTGGAGAATTCCTAGCTCACGCTTGCGGAGCGAGTTCCAAGGATCATGTGGGACAAGTTCCGGGGTGCTGGGTGGAGGAAGAACTCCATAGTGTGGGTAACGTGCACAAACTCTGCAGAGTCACAATCTATTCAAATAGCCGAGTCCTCGGTCATGGGACATAGTTCGTACTAGGTTACACGATGGTCAACACAAACTTGTAGAATGATCATGATGCTGAGTTGCTGGTCACGTGATGATCGGATCGGTTGGGTGGTAACAGAGGACACCTAACCCGTTGAATGGTCGTGCGACGACCCGTATGATGACTGGTCATGAGATGACCCGGATAGCGAGTCGGGATGACTCGGAGGTAAGCGGCACGGTCATGTGATGACCATGAGTTGTGATTGCTCTAATATTAACTTGCCATGTTTGCCATGTTATTGTTTGCATTCTTGCCATGCTATTGTTTTCCGGATGACTTGGCTGTTGTGAGCTTGCAAGTACATTCAATGTACTGACCTGGCGTGTCATGCCAGATGCAGGAGGAGTCGTACCAGAAGAGTTGGCTGAGACGTACATTGCGAACTAGGCCGTGTCCCAGCAGTGTCCTTGTGGAGTGGAGCTCCATCACCTCGTTATTCTGCTGCCGTAGAGTTCTTCGCCGACCGTATTGAGGCCCTGAGTTGTGACATAAATAATGTTGCCGCACGAGATGTGCCGCCATGCCTCGTAGCATTTTGTATCCCCGAACCTCTGTACCTGTATAATTATTAATGAAGCGGATGTATCTGTACCAATATGTTGAGCATTGCCAGAAGACTTGATCTTTGGGCTGGCAATGTAAGGTAAACCGGTTGCTCTGAGCCGGGGTGCCACACAATGTCCATAATAGTAAAATCAACGGGAACATAATTGTCATTGACAATGTTAAGAACATCATCGATCTTTCCCAAAGGTTTCTTTAAGGAAGATCGAAAAGACGAACACCAAAAGAACTAAGATCAAAAGGTTTCGATTCAAGCATATCATACATTCTTTTGGGCATAATAGAGGTACTAGCTCCAACATCACAAAGAGCAAAGCAAGAGAAGTTATTCAATTTGATTTTTATCATAGGATCCCAACCATCCTCTAGCTTCCTAGGTATGGAGGCTTCTAGTCTAAGCTTCTCCTCCCTAACTTTGATTAGAGCATTGGTGATATGCTCTGTGAAGGCAAGATTAATTGTGCTAGTGTGGGGGTCTCTAGACATCTTGTGTAGGAAACCAATAACTTCAGGTAAGTTGTCCAAGTCTAAGTCACTACTATCTATCTATCAAGGAGGTAGTGATATCATTAAGTCTCACTTGTTTGAAAGCCTCTATGTTCATAGAGGTTTCTTCATCTATGGTTGAGGTGGTAGTATCACCATTAATAGGTCCAGGTGGACTAGGGGTGTGATGGGTGCTAATAGTTTGGACATCCTCAACAACTTGGATAGTAGCTGCGGCGTGGTAGGTAGGAAGGCTCTTAACTCTCTCTTTTTCCTTGGGGATAACTTATGGTTTTACTGCCATCTGTTTTATCAAGGTAGATTGGGTGTGAGATATGTTTGAGACGTAGGTCTCAGTGGAAGTGAGTCTAGTTTGGAGACTGTAGATGTCACTGTTCAGGCTCTCAAGTTGTTTGCTAATGTTTTGAAGGATATAAGAGTGCTCATCTAATTTTCTGGAAAAATCCTTGTTTTGTTCAAATTGTGTGTGCATATAGTTTTTGGTGGCTTTTTATATTTCTACGAGTTTCTCATAACTGGGTAGGTATCTTTCCCTATAAGTCGGGTTGTAGGAGTTGCTATTGCCGTTCCCATAGTTGTTGGATGGGAAAGGTCTAGGATTGTTGCTACCAAAATTACTCCTATAAGCATTATAGTTGAAGTTGTTTCTAGAGATAAAGTTCACATCTACTTGTTCTTGAGCAACCAAGGAATTTAAAGGAACATCCTGAGGATCAATAGGAGCTTGCTTGGTAAGTAGAGACATGATCAAGTCAACCTTTTCATTAAGAGAGGAGATCTCCTCGACAGAATTTACCATCTTACCAGTTCGAGATTGTTCGGTGTGCCACTGAGAGTAGTTCAGCATCATCTCATCAAGTAGCTTCGTGGAAGAACCAAGTGTGGTTGACATAATAGTTCCTCCCACGGCTGAGTCTAGCAGATTCCGCAAGGTAAAGTTTAAGCCTGCATAAAAAGTCTGGATAACGATCCAAGTAGTCAAACAATGTGTAGGGAAGTTCTTAACAAGAGATTTCATGTGTTCCCAAGCTTGGGCAACGTGTTCATTATCCAATTGCCTAAATTCATAATGTTACTTCTCAATTGGATAATTCTAGCAGGGGTATAGTACTTCCCAATAAAAGCATCCTTACACTTGTCCCAACAATCAATGTTATTCTTAGGTAAGCATTGCAGCCACTCCTTGGCTCTTCCTCTCAAGGAGAAAGGAAAAAGCTTTAGCTTGACGATGTCTCCATCTACTTCCCTGTAATTTTTCATATCACAAAGCTCAACAAAATTATTCAAGTGCAAGGCAGCATCCTCTCCAGCACCTGAGAATTGATCTTTCATAACAAGATTCAGCAAAGCAGGTTTAATTTCATAAGAAGGTGTTGAAGTGGCAGGTGGAGCAATAGGAGTGCGGATAAAGTCACTGTTGTTGTGATTAGTGAAGTCACACAACTTGGCGCTTTCATTGGAACCCATAGTAGCGACAGGTATTTTTGGTATTTTTGATAAGGGACACAAAAGTAAAAACTGAAAGGTAAACTAGCAAGACTAAAAAGCAAAGATAAAAGATAGTGTGCAACTCCCCTATCTTGTAGACTGGAGTCCCCGGCAACGGCGCCATAAATTTTCTTGATACGGTGAGGAGGATAGCTCTCTCACTTCTCGTTGGTTACCCCAAGGGGAAGGTGAGATGTAGCGTAGAAGCAGATTTCCCCTATGTAGAGGATAGGGTTTGTCTCCCGTAGGACTCGCAGAGATACAAGAAGGTGGTAAAGTGAACAGTGGCGCCGAGGTTGCCAACTTCGCCTGGACCTGCGCACACAGCAAATAACTTTGCTCCCAACAAGTACAGAGGAGTTTTCAATCCTCCGGCCTTGATGTTTAGAAAGGATCAACGCAAGAGATAATAATAATGGCAACTGAAAATAAAGACTGAAAGTAAATTCAAGATGTAAACAATAGTGGAAATATGGACCGGGGTCCCATGACGTTCACTAGTGATGTCTCTCTCCCAAAAGACGATAAAAGTGCTAGCGAGGTAAACAAATCACAGCTGGGCAATTGACAGGATTATAAGCGCACCGCAATTCTAACTATGCTACAAAAGAAAGGAAGAGGCTCAAAAGCAATGGGCACTACCCCAAGGTAAGTAGACCGAAATCCATCTGCATCTACTACGAATCATCCACCTTGAGATATCTATCCAAAACATCTCGCTGGTATTAAGTTGTGAATCCCACCCAAAGTGTAAACTCAAAGTAACAGACAACTGCATTAAAAGAACTATGCGTAAAGTAAACAATCCTTGCACCCGCAAGTACAAGCACTGTTGTTTTATCCCTGGTGGCAATAGCACATCCCCTAGTCTCATGTTTCTGACACTCAAGCTAAACATCAGGGGTCTGAACCCACAATCAAGCATAACGCTCCCTCTTGGAGTTGCAAAAAATCACTTGGCCAAAGCAAAATACGGCAACGGAGAACATTCAAGAATTTACTAAAGAACACAAATATAAAAGAGAAACAAATATATTAGTCATTACAATCTGAACATAATCTCATAATCCATCAGATCCCAGCAAACTTAGCATAGCAACACAGAAATTACAAAGGTGCCTCGATCATGTGAGACAGCTCACGAGGTCTCGAAAGAGGAAGCACAAAGAGGGGAGGATAACATCACATAGCTACTGGTCAAGGACCCGTGGTCCAAAGGGGGACTACTCACAAGACATCCGGGAGGCGTCCATGGTGATGGATGGTCTCCCGGAGGGGATTCCTCCTTCCGGCAGGGTGCCAGGCAGCTTCTCCTGGCAGCCCTGATCTTGAAACGGCGACGGCGGCGGAACAGAGAGGAGAACGGGAATAGCAGATCGATATTAGGGGTTTCCATCACGGGGGGTAAATATAGGCCAAAAGGTGGCACCGAGAGGGGCCACATGGTAGCCAGGAGGCCTCCTGGTGCGGCCTAGGGTGGGGCCGCGCCAGGGACCCTCCTGGGGCCCTGGTGGGTACACCCCCTTCCTTCCTTGGTGATTCGGGAAGCTTCCGGATCGCTCATTTTTTATATAATTTTTCCGAGATTTATTTGGCACTTTTAATGGCCGGAAAACCTTAAATGCAAAAACAGCAGAAAATAGGAACTGACAACTGGGTGCACTGAGTTAATAGGTTAGTCCAAATATGATAAAAAAGCGTGTGAAAGTTTAAGCAAAACATGGAAAAGTCACACAAATCATGCATGGAGCAAGCAGAAATTATAGATACGTTTTGGACGTATCACACCCTAATCTCAGTCGTGTACCCTGCGTGTATGATTACTGTACACGGATTGATTTTAGGGGCGTCACCAGTTGGTATGAGAGACGACTGCCTGTAGGAAGCCATCCACCCAATCCTTGTTCGAAGTTGAGTCTAGACTTTGAAAAACTATTTTGCTAACTTAATGTTTGGCTTACGGGCCCACATCGATACCACCCCGTCGTGATATCTATGGTATTAGGATCCTTTTCTTAGTACCTATGCTCTGGGACTCTGCTCTCTTATCCTTGCTGGTAAGTTTTACTAACTCTGACATTAGGATCACGATATCTTGATTCCACCAGGCGTTCTGGGGCGCACGCCTCTATTGAGTCGTGTCACCAGAGTTCTGACCCTGGTCCCGGACCGCAGATCCCCTTTATCATTCGGGGCAGGCCGCACGTTCTCTAGCACAAAATCTTGTGGCCAATAGTTTTCTTGCGGCGTGATTGACTTAGAGAAAGCTATGTCGCGTCGTGTATTCCTTACCGCGGTCTGCGCGCCGCCTAGTGTGTCCTTTTTCCTTAATTTCTTTGATGTTACACTGTCCGATTTTTGGTTGACTTCGTGTGTGGATGTGTATGTCTTATATGACTACTCCTATATATCTGCGCCTCCTCTTCGTTGTCGCATTACCTCATGCTTGTTTCCGTTATCTCGTTAAATGTTCATCGCTGAAATACCCCTGTTAAATTCTAGCAGCATGGCTGGTCGTGGTGGTCGTGGTGCCAACGATCCACCTCCGCCGCCGAAAGACATGTCCGCGATGATGAAGTAGTTTCAGATGCACCAAGTGTTTATGCAAGGAGTCATAGATCAGCTCCAGAACCAGAACCAGCACCAGAACCAACCGCCTGTGGTTACTCTGCGGGATTTCATGTGTCTCAATCCCCCTATCCTCCACTAACCTGAATAGCCGATGATTGGCTTCGTGACATCACTCGTCAGCTGGAGTTCGCTAGGGTGCACCCTGCTGATTACGTCACCTTCACGACTTATTTCCTGCGTGGCCCCGCTGCTCAATGGACGGACACCAACAAGAGCTCGCTAGCTGAAGGGACTGTCGTCACCTGGGATGAGTTCAAGGATGTTTTCCGTGCTCGTTACGTCCCCCAGGCGATCATTAACCGACTGAAGTCCGAGTTCGGCAACCTCGTTTAGGGCAACAAAACTGTCGAGGCATATCAGAGGGAATTCCTCCGCCTCTCCCGCTATGCTGCAAGTGACCTCCCAAAGGATGCAAGTAGGCAAGAGAAGTTCCGTGATGGACTCAGCTCAGATCTCCAGCTTGCACTTGCTTTGCACGTCTTCCCCGACTTCGCCACCATAGTGAACCAGACTTAACTATGCTACATGATCTCGAATTGGCAGTGGTAATTTATGCATTGAAGCTGTGGCGACATTACCTTGCCGGTAATCATTGCAAGATCTACACCGACCACCAAAGCCCGAAGTACCTGTTTACTCAAGCGGACCTGAATCTCCGCCAGCAGAGATGGATCGTGACAATGGCCGACTACAACATGGGAATTTCTTACACCCTTGGCAAAGCTAACGTGATGGCTGATGCCCTGAGCCGCAAAGCCTATTGTAGTGAACTTGAGGTTCAAATACACCAACCCCGTCTGTATGAAGAGCTTCGACAGCTGAACCTTGAGATTGTTCCAAAGGGATATGTGAATTCCCTTGTTGTTGAAGTAGACTTTGACAAAGACATCAAGTTCATCCAAAAAGCTGACTCGGATGTCAAAAAGATGAAGCGATATCTCGCTATAGGAAAGCCCTCAGTCTACAGGCTTGCTGATGATCAAGCGTTGTACTTCAAGAATCGTTTAGTGGTTCCTAGCAAGGGAAATCTAAACTTGACTCCTTATGTAATGAAAGAAGCTCATGATACCCCATTGTCGATCCACCCAGGTAGCACCAAGATGTACCAAGACCTTCATTAGCAATATTGGTGACCTGGCATGAAGAAAGACATTGCTCGTTATGTTGATGAGTGTGACGTTTGCCTTCGCGTCAAAGCAGAACATCAAACACCTACTAGAACTATGCAACCACTCTCTAATCCTGAATGGAAATGGGACAAGATTGAAATGGACTTCATCACCAGATTTCCTCGATCACAGAAGAGTCATGATGCGATCTTTGTCGTCATCGACCGATTCTCCAAGGTTCCCCACTTTCTGCCAGTCAAGGAGACGATCTCTGCTAGTCAGTTATCAGACTTGTATGTTTCCAGCATTGTGTCCCTCCATGGTATTCCGTTGGAGATTAGTTCAGACCGTGGCAGCATTTTCACGTCTAAGTTCAGGGATAGTTTCCAAGAAGCTATGGGCACTCACCTGAATTTCAGCACCGCTTATCACCCCCAGTTGCAAGGACAAGTCGAATGAGTAAATCAAGTGCTTGAAGATATGCTTCGAGCTTGTGTCATCTCATTCGGTAAGAAATGGGAGGAATCTCTTCCATTTGCTGAATTCTCGTACAACAATAGCTATCAAGATAGTGTGCAGATGGCACCCTTTGAAGTTCTTTATGGACGTAAGTGTCGAACCCGTCTGAATTGGTCAGAAACTGTGGAACGAATCCTCATTGGTCCGGACATTATTCAACATGCCGAAGATCAGGTTCGCATTATCCGTGAACATTTGAAGGTTGCTTAGTCCCGCCAGAAGAGCAACTATGACCGCAAGAACAAAGAAATGGTCTATCAACCCGGCGAACAAGCTTACCTCCGTGTCACTCCGATGAGGGGCACTCATCGTTTCGGAATCAAAGGCAAGTTGGCTCCTCGCTGTGAAGCCCCCAAAATCAGACCCTGTATAGTAATCATACACGCAAGGTACACGATCGAGATCAGGGACACGGTGAGATATCACAACACAACTCTACAAATAAAATAATACAAGTTGTTTAATACATGCCAGGGGCCACGAGGGCTCGAATACAACAGCTCGAAAGCACAAAGTTAGCGGAAGCAATAGTATCTGACTAGAGACACAAGGATACAAGTTTTCCATAAGAAGGCTAGCACAAAAACAACAACGATCGAAAAGGCGAGGCCTCCTGCCTGGGAACCTGCAAACTACTCCTGATCATCGGGGATCTCCATGTCGTAGAAGGCATCGGCGATCTTCTGCTCCTAGGCTCCAACGTCGACTGCAGCGGCCGATCAGGCAAAACAAAAAAGGGGGAAATAAAGCAAGGGTGAGTATCTAGCATACCCGCGAGTCTTACGTCCGCTACTTAGCATTTATGCATTTGTATCAAATGGAAAGGGAAGGCTGTATATAGTGTACTGCAAGGTAGAAATCAGAATAAGTATGAGAAGCTAGGCCTATCGAAGACTAGCATCTTCCGACGAGTCTTTAAGCACAAGAAGAGAACAGCCAACAGTTTATATAAAGCATAAAGTTATAACAATGCAGCAGAAGTTGCTGCAGGATTGTATAATAGTAAGTTGTAATTATTAATAATTATAAATGCCTCCGAGTTCTCTTCCTCGAGTTCCCTGCGAGGAAAAGAAACCGGAACCAACAGTTTAATAGTAGTAGTTTGTAGTAGTAGGCTCTGGCTTCAGCATAAAGCGTCCTGTTACCGTGGACACGGCTATTCGAATAGATCAAACTCCCTGCAGGGGTGCACTACTGTTCATCCTGCACGCTCAGATTCCAGGGTGGCATACACCTTGTAAGGGAATGCCACACCGAGGCTATACGACACGCTGAGGCCCATCTTACGGCTCATCAGAGAGGTCCCCGCCGGTCTACATCCTAAGCGCAAGGGGGTCTTGGACCGTCAGTCCTTACCCTCCGGGTCGTTCTGCGCCAAGTGGATTCCACGTAACTCTTCCAGGATGCGGATCCGACCCAACCACAATGGTGAACTGGACGTCTTTCAGAGCTTTCGAACGAGACCACAACGCGGAGGGCCCACGCCGTAATCCCACGTGAAGGTAGTGCGTACAAGCCTTTGCGGCCTCTCAAGTCATCCACCTGAACCATTAGTCATTTTATTATTTTCTGTCGGGACAACCGTTATCGTTGGCCCTTTATGGGTGAGTCGCGGACAACGACAGTAGCCAGGACCACCAGTAACGTTGGTGCCTGCCCTGTTGTCCCACAAACTCTTGCGGTCACCAACAAGGTGAACCGTCTCCTTACCTTATCTCGCGTGTGCTCTTGGAAGCTCGACTTTCGTACTACAGGGTATCTCACAGCCAAAGAGCAAGGACCAGGGTATATTTATAAGGCAGCATTGGATAAAAGAAGGTACATCAAGGGGCGACAAAAACAGGCTATGCAATTGAATTGGATTGTAACGTAGCAGAAGCAACAACAATTCCTAGTGCAAGAAAAGTAGGGAAAGATAGGCGATATGTGGGGAAGGAAAATGGCTCTGCTTGCCTGGAAGCTCGGTAGTAGCGGTACGATCGCCGACGAAATAGTCGTACTCGGCAACGTCGACAGCGGTAGCGGTAACGAGGTCTATCGAATAAGAAGGGGGGAAGAAACAATAAATACACAACAATAATAGCAATACAAATATGACATAGAAGATACAAAGCAACGGGGCTCGAACGCAGTGTTCGGTGATTTTCTCAGAGTAGGTATTTATCCGAGGATGACTCATTAGTACCGGTTGATTACTGGAACGATGATCCGGAGGGGGAAGGTTCCATGTCTGCAGTGTTAGACACAACTGACAGACATATGGATAGTGTACCCATGTTCGTTGATCCATTCTGAACAACTTTCATATTCAAAACTTTTTCATCCGGAAAGTTTTACCGGCTCGGTTGTTTGATAGACAGATGAACCGGAGGATAAATGTTCCACGTTCGGTAGGTTAGAGGGGTGCGGTGGATATATGGGTAGCGTATTCGGATTCGTGGTATTTTTCTGATGAAGTTTCATGTATAAAGTTTTTCCATCGGAGTTACGAACTAAAAGATATTAATTTCTTAAGTTTAAATCAATTTAAAAGAATTTTCTGGATTTCTTTTATTATTAATTCTAACATTATCCACAAGTCAACCTGACAGAGGGGACCCACATGTCATAGGCTGGAGCCTTTGACATGGTCAACTGACCAGTGGGTCCCATGTGTCATAGGCTCCCAGTGGATTTCTCTAAAATTTTCTAAGTCTAAGGAATTTGTTATTGTTTAGCCCGCTTGTGAATATAATAACTAATTAAATAAGCCTCAAATAAATATGTGGCAATTATATTATTTGATCTAGGATATGTGTACAACATGCCAATGCCATTTTCATTATTAATACAAATCAATAAGACAATGTTTTGGGCTTATGAAGTAGTTAAGATAATACTAATGACTTAGCAGAAATTCGCTAAGTCTGGAAATTATGTTTTAACATTACATTTTTGTTTTTCAAATTGAATAACTAGAGTTCTATACCTCCTATGACTTTCAGGCAATCATCAATTTTGAGCACCTATATATGGTCTACAAACTGGTACAAGTTTCATCAATATTAGAGTTTATTTGCCTACTTAAATCTTTGTTGGAAAAGTGCTACATGATGTCAAAACCAAAAACTGTTAAAAGATAGCAAATTTTCTTGAAGATGGCCATTTATCTAAAGTTCCTATGGAGATACATCCTAAACTTGATTTGCACTACAACATGAGAGATCCGTGTAAATTTTTCAACAACTCTAGAGTAGCTATGAACACACTACTGTTTCTGTCATTTCCTTGTTAACATAAACTTGCATTTTGTGAATTTCGTAGGATTTAATCCTTGCACATTCAGGAGTTGGTCCAATGGAACAATTTGAAGCTTGATATCTCTACTTTATGTCCAACCAGCCATTTTTTTAATCATTTTGTGGCCATTTTGTCCTTGTCAAAAGGGGTACATCAACAATAGCCAAGTAGCAACAGCTACAGGCAACAGTAACATTCAGAAGCAGCAAAAGTTGCAGCACGCAGCAGCGACTACAGGCAACGACAGCGCCGAGCGGCCGCGGCGGTAGGCACGCGCGTGGCACAGCCAGGGCAGCAGCTCGGCACGGGCAGGGCTCGGCCATGCGCGGGCGGACGCGTGCGCGCACTGAGTGGCCAGGCGCTGGGCTCACGTGGGGCACGGAGAGCGCGCACACCGGCCATGGCTGACGGCGGCCACGACGTTGACGAGGAAGGGGCCTACGGCGGCACAACAGAAAGGAGAGATGGGGAAAACGGCGATGGAGCTCACTGTGGGGTGCGATGAATAGGTAGCGACGGCCAGGGGAGCTCGGTGGAGCGCGAATCAGGGTGGCGGTGTCGCGGCCGTCGGCAAGGAGGACCTCGTCGACGGGCCCCTAGTGCGCCCCGTCTCGAATTGGCGCGCGGAGACGATGAGGCCGTCGACGGGAGAGCTCCCGGACACGCCGTCCTGGCCTGAGGTGGCCGGCTTCCATGGCAATGGCGTGCGGCGACGAGGAGGCGTTCGGGCCGAGCGCGAGGAAGATCAGGGGAGAGGAAGGAGAAGTTTGAAAGCGGCTAGGGTTCGAGGTGGTAGAGTGACCAGGGGTGTCATGGGGTCGCGGGGTACTCGGCCTTATCCTCCAGCGTCGACGGGAGGAGGGGGCCGGCTCAGCTGTGCCCAGCCATGGCCATGGCGACAGCGAGGCGGGAGTAGGTGGGGGCATGTGAGAGGAGAGAGGAGGGAGGGAGCTGGGCCCGGGGTGGGCCTTACCCCTGGGCGTAGTATAGGGTTTTTCGGTTTCTTTTGTTTTTGTTTTCTTTTATTTTTCAATTTAATTTTAGCTATCAAATTCTTTTAGCAAAAGGTGGCAACTATCCCAATAATTGTGTTACACCAAATTACAGTGCTACAAAAAGTTTGGTGCCCAACAAAAATCATTTGCATTTCTGTTTTATTTAAAAAGGGAAAAAGTGGCTATTTTGCTCCAGTTTTTATTTGTTTGAATTTATTAAACCTTTTAATAAATACCTCTTTCTACATTTTCATGGCCTACTGATTATTTAGCATTTTATAAAATTGGTTGCATAATTTTCGGTCAAGATTTTATTCCCACTTCTTTTTGGAATTTTTATTTGATTTGAATCTGAATAGGCCATGGTCAAAGGTGATGATCACATGCCTAATCAACATGACTTGGCCTTTAACAAGGTGATTACTGTTGCGTGACACCCGGGGTGTTACACTCGCTACATTGGCCCGTTCCATATCCTTTCCAGAAGTGGACCGGTGGCATACCGTTTGGAATTGCCGTCAAACCTCTCCCAAGTCCACGATGTCTTCCACGTGTCACAACTCCGTCGCTGCTTCAAGGACCCTATTCGTGAACTGGAGCATGATCTAATTGAATTGCAACAGAACTTGACTTATCAAGAACATCCGAGCTGCATTCTCGATCAGTCTGAACGCAAAACCTGCAACAAGACAACCAAGTTCCTTAAAGTTCAGTGGTCAAATCATTCTGAAGATGAGGCCACTTGGGAACGCGAAGATCGTGTTCGTGAAGAATACCCCGATCTTTTCACCTCTACCGCTTAGATTCCCGGGACAAGAATTCTTGTAGTGGGGGAGATTTGTAACACCCTCAGTGTCAAGCAACAGTAAAACTTTTGTTAATATTAAACCTCTGTGTTTAGCAAGTCTCTAATCACCTTTGATCATGCTTTGTTCATCTTTGAATCCAAACAAACCCAGAATTCCTTTTGATGAATATTAAAAGTATGTGATGAATAAAACTTTGTCCAAAAATTATGCAACCACTTTTCTTAAATCACGAATAATCAGTGGACCATGCTAGAACAACAATGGTAATTTATTAAGTTATTAAATAAATTAAAAAATTCAAATAATAGCTTAAACCGTCCATTTTAATCATTTATTATGCGGTACTGTAAGGCCCGATATGCGATACTGTTCCATATCTAGATGTTTCTATCCAGATCCGGGGACGAAGCACATATCGGTCCCACCGCGACATATGACGAAGTCATATGCCCCGGATTTCCAACATGATATCACAACATTACAAATACAAGGATACAACATCTCATACAATCGGCATACAACTGCCTCGAATACAATACAACGGCGGAAGGTACATGTCTGAGTACAGACTACAATCAAATGCCTACTGGCAAAGAGAAAAACATCGATCCCCATAACCACACGGGTCCAGGACCTCCGTCGGGATCCTCCTAACTAGTCGTCGTCGAGTCTCCACGTGAAACGTCGATCACCATACCTGTTGTCAATCAAGAACCCTGAAAAGAGTTTGGGGGTAGTATCATGAGTACAGAGGTACTCAGCATCCAACTTTAGTGGTCATCTGACCCAGCAAGGATTTCATCACTCGTCATTCTAGGACAACTAGTAGTTTACGGTAAGGATGGGGTAAGTGGTGAGGTTGCTGCCGCACTAGCATTTATGAAGTGTCTAACGATCTAGAGAGTAAGGTAAGAAGCCAAGCATTCGATGAGGAATCGCCTCCAACATGTCTTGCTATCAACTACTTACGCAATCATAACACCTATCCTATCCTTGTCCTCCTCTTCACATCCCGACGAAGAAGAAGCAGTCAAGGCACACACACACGTTGATCAAGTTATATTAAGATTATCTCAGTTGTTGTTCTTTATGAACAAGGAGTAGGTCTCAAGTCGTCCATAACCGTGGACACGGCTTCTCGAAAATATTTAACCCTGCAGGGTGTACCAACTGCCCATTACAAGGCTCCGCACGCACGCCCATCTCTCTCAGTTGCTACCCATCACAGGCAACCATTTTATGATTTAGTTCCAAGAGATCCGAAACGACAGGTCCCTCTAGCTAACAAAAAAAAATCCAGGTGGCCCCCGGGGAGTCGACACCCAATCCAAAAGCTGGCCACGCTCTCGGATCGGACTCTTCCGTATGACGCAGGTCGGATTGCCGGTTAATCACACATGGGAAACCGGGTCCTAGCTGATCGGGTGGACCAACAGAGGAACTGTGTCTCCGCTGGCCCGAGTTGTTTGCAAAATTACTGGCAGCTGACCAGCACACACACGGTTTCAAATGGTAAATCAGCTTGGGCCACCTCTAGAAATGCTTGAAGCTAGGTAGGTACGAAAAGGGGACCCCATAAAATCCCACACGCGGTTAGGAACGCTCAGTCTTAAAACCAATACCCGGAACTCCGATCCTAGGTGACTTGAATGGAACAAAGCGTCGGGGCGGGATATCCTAGACCTTCCATCCTTCGTCGAATATAGTCAACATTATAATAATCAAATCATTAACAACAATATAATAATGTGATATCCCAAACCCAGGAGTAAGAGGGGGTAACATCGTAGCATCCTAAGCATGCATACTATGCAGGGGCTGAGCAACGAGCAATAGTAACATAGCAGTACATGGTTTGCTGGGAGGGGACATGGCTGTATCGGTTTGAAAGAGGATGTAAACATGTGGTAGGATCAAACATCGAACCTAACCTAGACTAGCATGCAAAACGCTGATAAGTCGGGTTCCGAAGGTGTAGTTGATCGCAAGCTCGCATCGTCTCCGAAGGTACCCGCGGAAGCACACAAGACGATAAACACTGGAAAGCAATCAACGAGCAAGCATCTATTACTACGAGGTAAACACGGTTGACCCGATCCCAGATCGGATCCGGGAACCGACCGGCCGGCAACGCACCGGCGCGGCGGCGCAGCCGCTGTGGCGCGAGGAGGCTGCGGTGAGGAAGGTCGGGAGGAGGGGAATGGGCGCGGCGGAGGGTGGAGCTGTCGGAGTTGCCCCGGGTGGCTGCGGCGGCGCCGAATCCGGCTGCGGCGGCGGACGAGCTCCTCGGGCTCCATGGCCACGGCGGCGCCCATGGCGTACACCGGCGGGCGGCGGGCACGGCAAGGAGAGAGGGAGGAGCGTGAGGCCGAGGGGAGGAGAGAGGCGCGGGAGGAGCTCCTGACCGGAGCGTGGGCGTTGTGGCTGCTGCGACGAGGTCGCCAGAGGCACGGCGGCGCTAGGTTTCCTCGGCCCGGAACGGGTCCGAAGCGGGCTGACGGCAGCTCCAAGGGCCCTGCGGGGCCCGGAACGGCGTGGAGGTTGGTGGGAGGCTACGTGGGGGTGTTGGGAACCCTCCGATCTGGATCTAACGGTCCAGATCGAGGGCTGAGGCTAAGGTTTCGGGGAGAGAGGGATTTGGGGGCAAATTTTGAGCAAAGTGGAGGGGGGTGGCTGCAAATTTCACTTAGGGAAACCCTAATTGTGTGTGGGAGGCTGGTGGTCTTTATATAGGCAGGTTGGCTGGCCTGTTTATGCAAATTCCCTCGGTACCCCTCTCGTGCGTCCGATGATCGCGTTCGTGACCGCCGAGACTCCGTACGGACCCCGATTCTGACGAAATCTCGAACCACGCGCTCAGCGCGTCGAGCCCGTCGATTCGTACCTAACTGCGGTGACATTCCGACAACATTTTTCAGCGCCCCATAAAATAATCCGTTTATTAAATAAACGGGGTTTTCGATCCGGTGGCGATGGCTGGACTTGTGCCGGTTGCGACGGTGCTCGGGCGAAACCCCAGTGTCGCAAAGTCGTGTACCATTGGGGAAAAGGTCGGTCACGCATCCGATACGAGAATACGGGGGATAAATATTCACCGATTATTATTTCGGTGAAGCAAACACTGCAAACAATACAGTCAAACAAACAATTCACGCCGAAAACAAAAATTTTAATTTTTGTGAAAACTGGGCTGTTACACATCCCATGGCCGGCCGTGCCGCCGTGGCGTCCATCCCGTGGCTCACCGGCGGGATAAGGCCCCCATCCTCAATCCTAACCCTAGGCCGCCCTCCCCCCTCCCCCGCTACTTCCTTCGTGTCGCCGCTCTCCCCTTGCCTCGCTTGCCCGTGCGCGGTCGTGGGCACGCCATCGTTGCTGGCGTGGCCATTGGCCACCATTCTCCGCACCACCACGTCCAGGAGGAGCGCAACGGTCTCCTTAGTATTCGTGTGCGAGGAATCAAACCGGTATGACCCGTGGACGCCGCCCCCTTCATCTTCTCCGGCCACGGCCACCGCGACCCCATCGCCCAATTCGCCAGCTCCGGCCTCCCATAGCTCTTCCCGCCTGCACCAGCTCACTCCCGGTGAGCGCACGGTCCTCCCCGACCTCTCCCCTCTCCTCCCCATGCCCCGTAGCGCCATTCCCACCGGGCCGTGCTCCGGCCACCGCTATGGCTCGCCGTAGCTGTCGTTGTGCTTGTCTCGGGTGGACGCCGAGTTCACTAGTAGCTAAGTGGCGCTTGCCCCGTTCAGTTTCTGCTTTTTGTCGCACGTTTGGGCCACTGGGGCGCCGTCCCCCTTGCACGCCGTGGCCTTGCCGCCGCCATTGTTGGCATGGAGCTCAACTCGGGCCATGTCGCGGCCTCCCGTGGCTCCCATCGGGTGCGGCTCGGCGTGCTGCTCACGTTGGACCTAACGGTGCTCGAATTGATCCACCGTGGAGAGCGCATGGTCGTCGGCGCCTCTCCTGTATGCTCATCGCCGGCGTGCTCACGCAGCCCTCCGTGGGCTATCCACCCTTCATCCCCACTGACCAGTGGGTCCACCCCCCCCCTTAATAGCCACTAATCACCTGTTAATTAAATTTGATTAAGATAACCCCTGGACATATGACATGTGGGCCAACCCCACTTAAACCCCCCTGTTAGATTAAATAAATAAAAACTATTAATTAACACCTATGACACTTATAGCTGGGCCCCAGCTGTAAGTTATTAAAAATATTGAATTAATAAATTTGTTAGTGAATGACATGTGGGCCCTGGCTCTATTTTAATTTAATGAAATGAATTTTATTTCCTATGAGGCGGACATATGAGACCCACATGTCACTTGACCAGTCAACCCCTACACTGTTTTGGATAATGTTTATTAAATAATTAAATTAAATTCAGAATATGAATTAAAGATTTAAACTTTAAAATTTAATATCTTTTAAACCATAAGTCAGATTCAAAAACTTTATACATAAAAATTGATCGAAAAAATATACAACCACACCCCTCTAACACAACAAACATCGACATTCCTCCCTCCGGGCCGTCTGTCCATAATCACCCGGGGCCGGTATTTCTTCCCCGGATGAATTCCCTCTTCGATCCTAACACTTTGCACTGCGTTAGAGCACCGTTAACATTGCATATGTTATGTCATGCATCTGTTTATTATGCTTGCTTTGTATATACTGTTTCTCCCCCCTTATTCTTCGGTAGACCCAGCTGCTATTGTCGACTACACCGCTGATGAGTACGACTATTGCGTGGACGACCGTACCCCTACCGTCGAGCTTCCAAGCAAGAAGAGCCATTCTCTTCCCCCAATATTGCCTATCTTTTCTATAAATTTCTTGCACTAGGCATTGTCACTGCTGCTGCTACGTTGCTTAACTATTCAATTGCATAGCTTGTCATTGCCGCCCTTGATGTACCTTCCTTTATACTATGCTTCTTATAAATATATATTATATTCAACAGTGAGCCCTATGCTTTGTTAACTAGGTTTATAATAGCGGGCCGTGATCACTCTGGTGATTGAACGCGGATTACAAAATATTATAACTGCAACAGGTACGGATCAAAATATTATATTCACACGTTGATACGTCTAAAACGTATCTATAATTTCTGCTCGTTCCATGCCTCTTTTGTGTGATATTTCTATGATATTGATGAACTTCCATACACTTTTGATCATATTTGGACTAACCTATTAACTCAGTCCACCCTAGTGTCAGTTCCTGTTTTCTGCTGTTTTTCTATTTCAGGTTTCCCCAATATAAAAAGTGCTCCAAAAATTCAGGAAAATCCAATAAAAATCAGCATAGAAGAAGCTTCGGGAATCACCGAGGGGGGCCAGAGGGGACCCACCAGGGCCCCAGGCGCCCTCCCGGCGCGCCCCAGGGTGGGACCGCGCCAGAGGGGGCACCTGGACCCCTGGTGGAACCCCTGGCTGCCCCCCTTCGCCTATTTATTCCTCGTGACGAGAAACCCCGGTGACCGGAACCCTTTTTCGCGATCTCTCCTCTGTTCCGCCGCCACCGCGCTTCCAAGATCGGGGGCACCAGAAGACCTCTTCCCGGCACCCTGCCGGAGGGAGGAACCACCTCTGGGAGCTTCTCCACCACCATGGATGCCTCCCGGATGAACCGTGAGTAGTCCACCTTGGACCATGTGTCTATGATCAGTATCTATGTGATGTTCTCCTCCCCTACTTGTTCTTCATAGATTAGACCTCGTGAACTGCCCTACATTATCGAGGCACATATGTAATATTTCTGCTGTTTTTATGCTGAGTTTGCGGGGATCCGATGGATTATGAGATTATGTTCAGATTGTGTTTGAGTAATATATTTGATTCTCCTCTTTTATATTTATGTTCTTGTGTAATTGTTGCATGTTCTCCGTTGCTGTTTATTGCTTTGTCCAAGTAGTAGGTAGTGACTCCAAGAGGGAGCATTATGCATGATTTCGGGTTCATGCCCCCCGATGACTAGCTTCAGTGACAGAAACATGAGTCTAGGGGGTGTGATGTTGCCACAAGGGGGAAAACAACGGTGCTTGTACTTGCGGGTGCAAGGATTGTTTACTTTACACAAAGTTCTTTAATGCAGTTGTCCGTTGCTTTGAGTTTACACTTTGGGTGGGATTCGCAACTTAATACCAGCGAGATGTTCTGGATAGATATCTCAAGGTGGATGATTAGTAGGTAGATGCAGATGGATTTCGGTCTACTTGCCTTGGCGTACCGTCCATGCTTTTGAGCCTCTTCCTTTCTTCATAGCATAATTAGCATTGGTTTGCGCACATAATCCTGTCAATTGCCCAGCTGTAATTTGTTTACCTAGCATGGCTATTTTATCGTCTTTTGGGAGAGAGACATCTCTAGTGAACATCATAGGACCCCGGTCCATATTTCCAATTCTGTTTACGCTATCAATTTACTTTCAGTATTTACTTTTCAGTTGCTATCACTATAATTATTATCCCATGCGTTTTATCCTTTGTAAACAACAAGGCCGGAGGAGTTGACAACTCCTCTGTACTCGTTGGGAAGCAAAGTTATTTGCTGTGTGTGCCGGTCCAGGTGAACTAAGCAACCTTAGGTTGTGAACGGCGCCATTGCTCACTTCACCACCTTCTTGTATCTGTTGGAGTCCTATTGGTTCGACACTCAACCTTAGAATGTTCTCTAAGGGAAATTGCCGCTGTCTACATCTCAACCTTCCACTTTGGGTGACCAGTGAGGGGGCGTTAATTCGTACCATCAAAATCAATTTCTCGCGCCGTTGCCGGGGATTCCGAAGCGCAGCAAAAGAGTGGTCCCGCCAACCACCAAATTTCTGGCGCCGTCGCCGGGGACTCCACTCTTCAAGATAGGGGAGTTGCACACTATCTTTTATCTTCGCTGTTTAGTCTTGTTAGTTTACCTTTCAGTTTTTTCTTTAGTGTCCTTTATCGAAAATCAAAAAAATAGTTATCTTGCTTGCTGCTACTATGGGTTCCTCTGAGAACACCAAGTTCTGTGACTTCACTAGTCAGAACAACAGTGACTTTATCTGCACTCCTATTGCTACACCTGCTACTTCATGACCTTCTTATGAGATTAAACCTGCTTTGCTGAACCTTGTTATGAAAGATCAATTTTCCGGTGCTAGAGATGATGCTGCTTTGCATTTAAATAATTTTATTGAGCTTTGTGATATGCAAAAGTAAAAAGAAGTAGATGGTGATATTGTTAAGCTTAAGCTTTTTCCTTTCTCCTTGAGGGATGAAGCTAAAATTTGGTTTCAATCCTTGCCTAAGAATAGCATAGACTCTTGGGACAAGTGCAAGGATGATTTTATGGGGAAGTACTACCCCCTGCTAAGATTATCCAATTGACGAGTTTTATTATGAATTTTAAACAATTGGATAATGAACACGTTGCCCAAGCTTGGGAACGCATGAAATCTCTTGTTAAGAATTGCCCTACGCATGGTTTGACTACTTGGATGGTTATCCAAACTTTTTATGCAGGCTTGAACTTTACCTCGCGGAACTTGCTAGATTCGGCCGCGGGAGGAACCTTTATGTCAACTACACTTGGTGCTTCAACAAAACTTCTCGATGAGATGATCACCAACTACTCCCAATGGCACACCGAAAGAGCTCCAACAGGTAGGAAGGTAAAATCTGTCGAGGAGATCTCCTCCCTAAATGAAAAAGTTGACTTGATTATGTCTCTACTTACCAAGCAATCTCCTATTGATCCTCGTGATGTACCTTTAAATTCTTTGATTGCTCAAGATCAAGTAGATGTGAACTTTATCGCTAGAAACTACTTCAATAACAATGCTTATAGGAGTAATTTTGGTAGCAACCCTAGACCGTTCCCCTCCAACTACGGGAACAACAACACTTATCCTAGCACCAAAAAATCCACTTCTGAATTGGAGAGTACGCTTAAAGACTTTATCACTATCCAAAAAGCCTTCAACAAGAGTGTAGAGGAAAAACTAGACAAATTAGATAACCTCTCGTTGAAGGTAGACAACTTAGCCCATGAAGTAGAGTTGCTTAAAATTAGAACTTCTCCTCTTGAGGAGAGGAAGGTCACTCCTATGAATGCTATCCAAATGCAAATTAATGAAAACATTAGGATGATGGCTAAACTCAAAGAAAGATGGGCTAGAGAAAAGGAGGAAGAAGATAGAATTAAAAGCCTTCCTACACACCATACTGTTGCTACTATCCAAGTTGTTGAGGATATCCAAACTCTTAGCACCCAATGCACCCCTAGTCCCATAGGACCTATTAATGGCGATGCTATCACCTCAACCGTAGAAGAAGAAATTCCTATGACTATATAAGCTACCAAACAAGTGAGCCTAAAGGACACCACTACCACTTTACTTGATAGTAGTGACCTTGATTTTGATAATTGCACCCTTTCTGAAGTTATTTGTTTCCTTCACAAGATGTCTAGAGACCCCCACAATAGCACACTTAATCTTGCCTTCACAGAGCATATCACTAATGCTCTCATCAAAGCTAGGGAGGAGAAGCTTAGGGTAGAAGCCTCCATACCTAGAAAGCTAGAAGATGGTTGGGATCCTATAATTAAAATTAAGTTGAATAACTTTTCTTGTTATGCTTTATGTGATGTTGGAGCTAGTACCTCTGTTATGCCCAAAAGAATGTATGATATATTTGAATTGAAACCTTTTGATTCTTGTTCTTTTGGTGTTCGTCTTGTCGATTCTTCCGTAAAGAAACCTTTGGGGAAGATAGATGATGTTCTTATCATTGTCAATGCAAATTATGTTCCCTTTTATTGTACTATCATGGACATTGAATGTGAACCTTCTTGTCCAATTATTTTGGGACGTCCTTTTCGTCGCACCGTGGGTGCTATTATTGATATGAAAGAAGGGATCATAAAATTCCAATTCCCTCTCAAGAAAGGGATGGAACACTTCCCTAGGAAAAAGATTAAGTTGCCTTTTGAGTCCGTCACACGGGCTAGTTATTTTCTTGAGAAGACTTGTTCTATTTGCATTAAGCCTAGCTAATGGCTTTAAAGAAGCACTTTCGGGAGGCAGCCCGCAACGAATTTAGGATTTCCTATTTGTTTTTCTACTGTTTTAGTGGTCTTGATGATTGTTACTACTGTAGCAACATCACTGTATCTTTACTTATCAAGCTTTGTGCCATTTATAGCCTCATATGACAAGGGAAGTGAAAGTTGTGACATGTTGTCCAGAAAACAGATTCTGTCCTCGTGACTAGAAAAATCAAGGAAAAATCCCAGTTCATCTTTTTGAGCTGACTTCTTTACACAGCGTGCTCTATACAATTATGGAACTTTCGTATGTTCTGGGTTTTTTTATTTGAGTTGCAGAAGTATCCCTAAAAAATTATTTACTACCTGCTAGTCTGTTTTTCATAGATTCTGTCTTGTTTTGCCTTTTCTTCGTTTTGCAAACCTTAAGCTTTCTGTTTCTTTGCAAAAACTTTTTGGAAATCTTGAGAAACAGTATCTATTCAAGATTATCTTTATTTCTATTAGAGAAAAATTATTTTATTATGGGTACTAACCTCGCTAATCAGATTATGATGAGTTATGTATGAAGGGAGTTTTCAAGTGTGCGAGGGAAGATGATGAAAGAAGATTCAGGAGTGTCAAGCGTTCAAGATTGGGGATTCCCCCATGCATCCCCAAGAAATATTCAAGGAGACTCAAGCGTCTAAGCTTGGGGATGCCCCCGTGCATCCCCTTCTCCATCAACAAATATCAGTTCGTCTCTCGTCTCACTATATTTTTATCACTTCATGCGTTATGTGCTATGCTTGGAGCGTCTCGCTCTTAGGTTTTATTTTTAGTTTTCTTTAGCTTTGCTTGGTGTTCATAACAAGTTAGAACCCATATTTCTTTGTGTGGGAGAGAAACACGCTCCACTTCCAAAATCTAGAACACAACATAGGATTTTTCATGCTTATCTTTGTTGTGTGTGTTCTTTACCTTTTTCATAGCTACTGCCATGTTTTGCTCTTAGTTTTCATGTTTATATTTTCAAAGAGATTTTGTTTAATTTGTTGTTGGAACTCTATTGAGTTTTCATGTTTATCTTGTTTAGAGAGTTTGCCTGTTGCACTGAGTTTTGTGTCTTGACTTGAAGTAGGTAATTGAGGTTGCTATTCAGTTGTAGTAGTAACTTGTAATAGTTTTGAGGTATTGTTTTGAGTAATGTTTGGACTTTTGGTGTCAACAGCTTTAGCCTATTAGTGATAGATGTCGTATTTTGGGAAATCCGTGTTTATTTTCAAAACTTAAAAAATTAGTTGAGAACTTTAGCTACTAGATGGATCACTACTCTTCTAAGGGGTAGAATATTAGAGTACACTCACGTACCATGAGTCGAGGATGCGCAAGGATAACCAAACCCCCATACACTCCTCCTCGGGGTACTTGTCTCTTTGTGAAACCTCCTTATTAGATTGAGACTTACCGATAATAAGTGCATGAGTTCTTTGGACTAATGTGAGTATTCGAAAGTTGACACTTCCACCTTCCCATATTTTTCTAGCCTCTTCTGTGCCATGCATTGCTTTCTTCTCACTCCGAGAGTTGGCGTCCACCATCTCCAGTACATCCAAACCCTTGGCATGATACGCTCTGTCATCATAAACCTCCTTATATCCTTCCTCAAAACAGCCACCATACCTACCTATCAAGGCATATCCATAGCCTTTCCGAGATATATTTCCATGCAACATCCATCTTCTCATGACTTGATCTTCATGCCATACATGCTACTTGCTTGATCGATGCGATGCATGCTAGTTGGGCCTTTCCCTAATCATTGCTACATGACGCGCTAGTATCATTGCATATCCTGCTACACTGGCAGAGGCATACATTTGCATACATCATGATACTTACATCTTGTTTATGATTTGAGTACTTTTGTAAAGTGTGAAAGATCTTCTATACTTTTTGTAATATATAGGGTGTTGCCCCTAAAGAAAGGAAAAGATCCCAAAGTGGACAAATTAAAAGATCCCAAAGAGGACAAAATTAAAAGATCCCAAAGAGGACAAATGAGGGAAATAGAAAGAGCCATTGAGGCACCAAAAAAATACAAAAAAATAGAAAAAAGAGAAAAATAAACAAAAAGAGAGAAGGGGGCACACTACTATTCCTTTTGAGAGATCCACACTCGTAATCCCTCTTATATCTTGTACTCCATAGAGATTATCATTTATGCATATATCTAAGTGGGGACCTTCACACTATAGAACTTGGTCTTGTATATTCCAATGATGAGCCTCCTCAAATGAGCTCTAGGTCTTCTTGAGCAAGCAAGTTGGATGCGCCCCCACTAGTTCCATTGGAGAGCTTACCTTAGCTCATATGTGCATCCGTTGCATGGCAATCCCTACTCCTCACATCATATCTATCATTTGGCTTTCTCTCGCCTATGATTGTCCTCATTGATGTGAGCCTTTCACACCCTTTTTGTCTTCCTCCTCCACCATATCCTCTCTTTGCCATCCTAAGTGTCAACTTTCTTGCTTACGCTCATCCATTGCATGAGTGCTCAAAACGTCGAAAAGGAGTGGATCATTTTGAATTGTACCTGGCTAGTGGTCTGGGGATGAGTCAAGATAAGATCCCAAAGAAGACAAAGTGTGAAACTTTAGTAGATTCAGTTCTCAACACGAAAATACTTTTTCTCGTATATCCCTATCCCCTTTCTTGCGCGCAAACACCATTTGGAGACATTCGAGTCACGGACAGCGAGAGCTCTTGCACCTTTATGTTCTTATGTTGCTTGTTTCAATGCTAAATATAGACTCTTGCCTGTTATGACTTGAATTGAATTACATGCCTTGATTGCTTTACTTAAAAATTCTTATATTGTTGTCAGCATGTGATGGCGCGAGACTTGACGGGTGTAGTCTTTTCGCCCTTCGTTTGTGAGCCCCAAGTGGAAGGCGTGATGTAGCACAGTAGCAAATTTCCCTCAGTAAAGATACCAAGGTTTGTCTCCAGTAGGACTCCAGAGATGATAAGTAGGTGTCAGCGGCGCAACTGACGCGGACCTGCACACAGACACAAATAACTTTGTTCCCAGCGAAGTTCAGAGAGGTTGTCAATCTCTCCGGTCTTGTTGTTCACAAAGGATCAAACACAAGGGATAATGATAGCAACTGAAAGTAAAAGCAGAAAAGTAAATGAGCGTGGAAATAGTAATGACGATATGGACCGGGATACGTGATGTTCACTAGTGATGTCTCTCTCCCAAAAGACGATAAAAATGCTATGCGAGGTAAACAAATTACAGAAGGGCAATTGACAGGATTATGAACGCACCGCAATGCTAACTATGCTACAAAAGAAAGAAAGAGGCTCAAAAGCACGGGCAGTACGCCAAAATAAGTAGACCGAAATCCAACTGCATCTACTACTAATCATCCACCTTGAGATATCTATCTAGAACATCTCGCTGGTATTAAGTTGCGAGCCCCACCCAAAGTGTAAACCCAAAGCAACAGACAACTGCATTAAAAAGAACTTTGCGTAAAGTAAACAATGCCAATTCAGTGCACCCAGTGCCAATTCCTGTTTTCTGCTGTTTTTCTATTTCAGGTTTCCCCCATATAAAAAGTGCTCCAAAAATTTGGGAATATCCAATAAAAAAATCAGCGTAGAAGAATCTTCGGGAATCACCGAGGGGGGGGGGGCAGAGGGGACCCACCAGGGCCCCAGGCGCCCTCCCGGCGCGCCCTAGGGTGGGGCCGTGCCAGGGGGCCTCCTGGACCCCAGGTGGACCCCTGGCTTCCCCCCTTCGCCTATTTATTCCTCGTGACGAGAAACCCCGGTGACGGGTACCCTTTTTCGCGATCTCTCCTCTGTTCCGCCGCCGCCGCGCTTCCAAGATCGGGAGCACCAAAAGACCTCTTCCCGGCACCCTGCCGGAGGGAGGAACCACCTCCGGGAGCTTCTCCACCACCATGGATGCTTCCCGGATGAACCGTGAATAGTCCACCTTGGACCATGGGTCTATGATCAGTAGCTATGTGATGTTCTCCTCCCCTCTTTGTTCTTCATGGATTAGACCTCGTGAGCTTCCCTACATGATCGAGGCACATATGTAATATTTCTACTGTTGCTGTGCTGAGTATGCTGGGATCCGATGGATTATGAGATTATGTTCAGATTTTGTTTGAGTGATATATTTTATTCTCCTCTTTTATATTTATGTTCTTGAGTAATTCTTGCATGTTCTCCGTTGCTGTTTATTGCTTTGGCCAAGTAGTAGGTAGTGAATCCAAGAGGGAGCGTTATGCATGATTGTGGGTTCATGCCCCCCGATGACTAGCTTGAGTGACAGAAACATGAGTCTAGGGGATGTGTTGTTGCCACAAGGGGGAAAATAACGGTGCTTGTACTTGCGGGTGCAAGGATTGTTTACTTTACGCAAAGTTCTTTAATGCAGTTGTCCGTTGCTTTGAGTTTACACTTTGGGTGGGATTCGCACCTTAATACCAGCGAGATGTTTTGGATAGATATCTCAAGGTGGATGATTAGTAGGTAGATGCAGATGGATTTCCGCCCATGCTTTTGAGCCTCTTCCTTTCTTCATAACATAATTAGCATTGGTTTGCGCACATAATCCTGTCAATTGCTCAGCTGTAATTTGTTTACCTCACATGGCTATTTTATCGTCTTTTGGGAGAGAGACATCTCTAGTGAACATCATAGGACCCCAGTCCATATTTCCAATTCTGTTTACGCTATCAATTTACTTTCAGTATTTACTTTTCAGTTGCTATCACTATCATTATTTTCCCGGGCGTTTTATCCTTTGTAAACAACAAGGCCGGAGGAATTGACAACTCCTCCGTACTCGTTGGGAAGAAAAGTTATTTGTGGTGTGTGCAGGTCCAGGTGAAGTAAGCAACCTTAGGTTGTGAACGTCGACATAGTTCACTTCACCACCTTCTTGTATCTGGTTGAGTCCTATTGGTTCGACACTCAACCTTAGCATCTTCGCTAAGGGAAATTGCCGATGTCTACATCTCAACCTTCCACTTTGGGTAACCAACGAGGGGGCGTTAATTCGTACCATCAAAAGAAATTTCTGGCGCCGTTGCCGGGGATTCCGAAGCGCAGCAAAAGAGTGGTCCCGCCAACCGCCAAATTTCTGGCGCCGTTGCCGGGGACTCCACTCTTCAAGATAGGGGAGTTGCACACTATATTTTATCTTTGCTGTTTAGTCTTGTTAGTTTACCTTTCAGTTTTTGCTTTAGTGTTCTTTATCGAAAATCAAAAAAATAGTTATCTTGCTTGCTGCTACTATGGGTTCCTCTGAGAACACCAAGTTTTGAGACTTCACTAGTCACAACAACAGTGACTTTATCTGCACTCCTATTGCTACACCTGCTACTTCAGCACCTTCTTATGAGATTAAACCTGCTTTGCTGAACCTTGTTATGAAAGATCAATTTTCCGGTGCTAGAGATGATGCTGCTTTGCATTTAAATAATTTTATTGAGCTTTGTGATATGCTCAAGCTTGGGGATGCCCCCATGCATCCCCCGTAAATATTCAAGGAGACTCAAGCGTCTAAGCTTGGGGATGCCCCTGTGCATCCCCTTCTTCATCAACAGTCATCAGTTCGTCCTCCATCTCACTATATTTTTATCACTTCATGCGTTATGTGCTATGCCTGGAGCGCCTCGCTCTTAGGTTTACTTTTTAGTTTTCTTTAGCTTTCTTTACTGCTCATAACAAGTTAGAACCCAACTATCTTTGTGTGGGAACGAAACACGCTCTACTTCAAACTAGAACACATCATAGGATTTTCATGCTTATCTTTTTATTGTTGTGTGTTCTTCGTCTTTTCGTAGCTGCTGCCATGTTTAGCTCTTAGTTTTCATGTTTATCTTTTTCAAGAGCTTTAGTTATTTTGTTGCTAGAACTCTCTTTAGTTTTCAAGTTTATATTGTTAAGAGAGTTGGTTGTTTCACTGAGTTATGTCTTGTCTTTAAGTAGTTAATTGAGGTTGCTATTCCATTGTAGTAGTAACTTGCAATAGTTGTGAGGTATTGTTGTGAGTAATGTTTGAGCTTTTGGTGTCAACAGCTCTAGCCTATTAGTGATAGGTGTCGTATTTTGGGCAATCCGTGTGTATTTTAAAAAACTACAAAACTATTTGAGAAATCTAGGTACTAGATGGATCACTAATCTTTGGAGGGATCGAATATTAGAGTACACTCACATACCATGAGTCGAGGATGCGCAAGGATAACCAAACCACCATACACTCCTCCTCGGGGTACTTGTATCTTTGTGAACCTCCTTATTAGATTGAGAGTTACCGAAAATAAGTGCATGAGTTCTTCGGACTAATGGAAGTATTGAAAGTTGACACTTCCACCTCCTCATATTTGCTAGCCTCTTCGGTGCCGTGCATTTCCCTCTTCTCACTCCGAGAGTTGGCGTCCACCTCGCCGGTGCATCCAAACCCTTGGCATGATACGCTCTATCATCATAAACCTCCTTATATCTTTCCTCAAAACAGCCACCATACCTACCTATCAAGGCATTTCCATAGCCTTTCCGAGATATATTGTCATGCAACATCCACCTTCTAATGACTTGATCTTCATGTCATACATGTTCCTGCTACACTGGCAGAGGCATACATTTGCATACATCATGATAGCTACATCTTCTTTATGTTGAGTACATTGTAAAGTGGTAAGATCTTCTATACTTCTTGTAAAATAGAGTGTTGCCCTTAAGTGATGAAAAGATCCCAAAGAGGAAAATTTTAAAAGATCCCAAAGAGGACAAATCAGAGTTCAATAGAAAGATCCATTGAGGCCACCCAAAAATCCAAAAAATAGAAAAAAACAGAAAAAGAAAATAAAAAGAGAGAAGGGGGCAACACTACTATCCCTTTTGAAAGATCCACACTCGTACTCCCTCTTATATCTTGTACTCTATAGAGGTGATCATATATGCATATAACAATGTGGAGACCTTCACATTGTAGAACTTGGCTTGTATATTGCAATGATGAGCCTCCTGAAATGAGCTCTAGGTCTTCTTGAGCGAGCAAGTTGGATGCACTCCCACTAGTTCTATTGGAGAGATTTTCTTAGCTCATATGTGCATCCGATGCATGGCAATCCCTACTCCTCACATCATATCTATCATTTGGCCTTCTCTCGCCTATGATTGTCCTCAATGATGTGAGCCTTTCACACCCTTTTTTTCTTCCTCCTCCACCATATCTCTCTCTTTTCCATCCTAAGTGTCAACTCTCATGCTCACGCTCATCCATTACATGAGTGCTCAAAATATCAAAAGGGAGTGGATCAAATTGACTTGCACCTGGCTAGTGGTCTGGGGACGAGTGAAGATAAGATTCCAAAGAAGACTAAGTGTGAAACTTTGGTAGATTGAGTTCTCAACAAATACATATTTTTTTCCCGTATTCCCATCCCCCATTTCTTGCACGCAAACACCATATGGAGACATTCGAGTCACGGACAGTGAGAGCTCTTGCACCTTAATGTTCTTATGTTGCTTGTTTCAATGCTAATATAGACTCTAGCCTGTGATGAATTGAATCGAGTTACATACCTTGATTGCTTTACTTACAAAATTCATATATAGACTCTTGCCTGGAGCCGCCTGGGAGGGGGTGGCCCCCCTCTGGATCTCATTCGGGTTTCTGGAGGCTTCCGTTACGCTGATTTTTATATATTTTTCTTGGAAATTTTTGGGCACTTAAATATGGGTATATACTGCAATTCATAGACATGAGCAGACAGAAACTGGCACTGGGTGCACTGAGTTAGTAGGTTAGTCCAAATATGTGTAAAAAGGTATGAAATTGTAGCAAAACACGTAGCAATGTCACCCAAGTGAGCATCGAACAAGCAGACATTATAGATACGTTTGGGACGTATCAGTTACCCCGAGAGCTCGGGCTGGCTCTCCCTAAGCTCTACCACGCCGTGCAGGATCTCTGCGCCGCCAACGCGGCAAATATGGCCTTGGAAGATCAGGCATCAAAAACCTTATTTCTGTTCGTCGTTTTTTCATCGATAAACAAGTTTCTCTTGAATTTGATCCCTTTGGGTTATCTGTGAAGGATATTTATACCAGGGTGGAGATCGCACTGTTCAATAGCTTTGGTGACTTTTACACGGTCTATGGTTCTTCCTCATCCTCGCCGCATGCCATTCTTGCCCCTGTTGCTTTGTGGCACAACCGGCTTGGTCATCCTCAACACGCCATGACATACACTATTCTCCAAGGGTTCCAGCTTCCGTACGATCACGCCAACCATGATTCATCTTTGTGTCACACCTGTCAGATGGGAAAACATGTCCAGCTACCCTTTTGCACGTCTACTACCCATAGTTCTTTCCCTTTCGACTTGTTGCATTGTGACCTGTGGACGTCACCTACCCCTAGTGTTTCCGGTTTGAAGTACTATCTTGTAATCTTAGATGACTACTCCCACTTTGTATGGACCTTTCCTCTTCGTGACAAATCCGATGGTCATACTTTGTTTGTGAACCTTCAGCGATATGTATCCACTCACTTCTCTCTTCCCATCCATTTTTACAGTGTGACAATGGCCAGCAGTTCGATAACTATAGGGTCGTGTCCATGTATACGTGATCCGGGTCGTGTCCATGTATACGTGAACCTATAGGGTCGCACGCTTAAGGGTAAAGGAGCCTATTCGGATGTGATCCGAATGGAATATGGGTGGAGGGTTTGGATTGCCTCAAGGGTTGAGGCCATTCCACGGGCGCCTATATAAGGGCTAGGGAGAACACCGAAGGGGTACAGGTTAGACCACAACCCTAGACGCTACTCCAACTCCAGACCGAGCCGACGGACCTAGAAATCAGCCGCGCAGCGCTCCTCCTTGTACGTGTGCATCCCTTGGAGGCTCCGCTCCTGCGGCGCTTGGACGAACTATTCGCGGGATTGGATCGCGGGACTCCTTTCGTGGGATCGGTACGAGGGATCGGTTCGAGGGATTCGAGGAGCCGCCGCCGACGTGCATCGCCAACTCTCCTTACGCTGTCGTGCCTGCGCGTCTAGTGGTAATCCATCATCACGTAGTTCTTCTCCAGCAGCAAGATCTTGGTTGTGCGCGGTAGAAATTTGAATTTAGCGCTAGTGTAGAGTACCGCGTGCTTCAACAAAATCTAGCACTATTCGTGTCGTCTTGAGTCTCGCATTGTCGTCCTCCTGGCCTATCCATCAGTTAGATGTTAAGAACGCCTTCCTCCATGGCTCTCTCAATGAGACTATCTTTTTCCGCCAACCTCTTGGTGTTTCCCACCCCACTTTCCCCCGACCATGTATGCCATCTCCAGAAATCCCTATACGGTCTCAAACACGCCCCCAGGACTGGTTTCAGCGATTTGCAACTTTTATTCAAAGCATCGGTTTCTCTACCTCTCATTTTGACTCTTATCTCCTCATCTTTCACTCTCCTAACCATGTCACCTATCTTCTCCTGTACGTCGATGATATTGTTATCACTGCCTCCCCTGGTTTCTTCCTTACCCACATCATCTCGTCCTTACGCGCGAAATTTTGCATGACGGACCTTGGTCCTCTTCATCATTTTCTTGGTATTTCTGTTTCTCAGACCTTGATGGTTTGTTTCTTTCTGAGTTCCAATATGCTATAGACATCATATCTAAATCCGGTATGCTCGAATGTCACCCAGCTCGGACACCGGACAAAACAAGTCCCAAGCTTTGTGGAGATGGCGAGCCCCTCTCTGACGCCACACTCTATCATAGTCTTACTGGCGCTCTACAATACCTTATTCTCACTCGTCCACAGATCACATATGTTGTCCAGCAAGCCTGTCTCTTCATGCATGAGCCACGTGTTCCCCACATGACTCATGTCAAACGCATTTTGCGCTACCTTATGGGAACTCAAGATCATGTCTTATCTATCAAACCTTCTTCTCCCACAAACCTCACCGCGTACTCTGATGCAGACTATGCATGTTGTCCAAATACTCGTCGATCCACTTCGGGATTATGCGTGTACTTGGGTGATAATTTGATTTCATGGTTGTCCAAACAGTAGCTATCTATCTCCAGGTCAACTGCCCGAGGCTGAGTATCGCTCGGTTGCTAATACTGTCGCCGAAACCTTCTGGCTCCGTGAACTACTCGCCGAGCTGCACTGCCCTCTACACCAACCTACCATTTTTTACAGTGAAAATGTTTTGGCCATGTACATGTCTTGTAATCTAGTACAACATCGTCAAACTAAGCACATAGAGATCGACATCCACTTTGTACGGGAGAAGGTCGCGCTCAGGGTTGTTCATGTTCTACATGTTCCAACCACAACGTAGTTCGCCGACATCTTCACCTATGGTCTGCTTACCGCGCCATTCATGGACCTTCGTTCCAGTCTCAACGTCAGTGAACCTAACGCTGGCACTGCGAGGGGTGTTAGCTAATTGACTTAATCAGCACACGATCACCACACGTTCTCCCCTACGATGAAATGAGCAACACCAATATATACCTCATCCTATACTCTGTAATGAATCAAGAAAGCAATACAACAGTTTTCATAAACGCATGGGGTGACTGGCACCATTTATATTCAGCTTAATTGGGATTGATATGAAAAGGTCTGGGCACATTTGTCACATCGGATTCGATCCAGGTGGCCCATCCTGATCCAACATAAATATTTCCCCATCCTCTGCTCGAACAAAACCCTAGTCGTTCCACTTCACTTCACTCCGCTCCGCCCCCAAGATCTCTTCCATCGATCTTCGTTCTTATACGACATGGTGGAAATTGGATTCTAGTCTTCCATCACCTGACTGGGACCTCATCCCATGCGGGATTGATAAGGAGATGATCGTCTGCATTGCGCTCCTCTGCACCCAGGAGGAGACCGTCCGACAATGGTTGAAGTTAAACCGGTGGGTATCAATAGCATCTGACCAAATGTCGCTTAGATCTCCCATGAGGAGCGTCGTTGTTGTGTCACCGGAGGTGGTGCGGTCCGTCGAGAGCCCATATGTCGTGACAAAGGCACAACCCTTCCGTTGGCTAGCCGAGCCGGAATCCCAAAACTATGACCCGGTCGATGGAGAGTTAATGGCGCGTCATGCCCGCCGTGCGAGGCAGTGGGCGCGCGAGGCCGCGATAGATGCCGATGAGGCGGAGTTGCACATAGCGACGCGACTGTGGGTGATCGGCAACTCCTGACGAAAAACCAACGTCGTGGTGAATATATCGGACTCATACCACGACAGACCCATCATGGACTTCACATTGATCAGTGACCTATAGTCAACGGGCTCTAGGGAGTAAGAGTATGGCATGGGAGAAGACAACTCCTTGGGTCCCGTGGGTCGATGTGTGTCACATGTCCTACAACACCTCTTCGGTGACCGGTCCTTCTTCCCCGGGGGCTCAACCGACCACTAACATGCATAGCCACGGCAGTGGAGCCGAACTACCGCCGCCAAAAATTCACATTAGATTTTACTTGCATGTAATTGTATGAATTTGAGTTTTCATCGTTGAGGTATCCAATTGTGAAATGGAAATTTAAAGGATGATTGATCAATACCCACGTATGCATCCGGACGAGTATACAAACGTTTTAGGGACAATATTTGATGTATTCGGTTGTAGATGTTCTTACACGACCAACAGGTAAAACCTCCAAAAACATTGCTCAGACAGAAGTCTAGCAGCAGCTCAAATCGTTAGACATCTTTCTTGTTATGGTCCTTGTCTTTCTCTTTATCATCATGAGGTTGATGGGTTGCATGTCTGTTGAGGACGTCTTCAACGTTGACTCCTAAAACAAAAACTATATTCGTTTGTGGGCACTGATACAGAAATCAATAATCCAACTGTATTTTCTAAAAGTCCGCGCAACATTCAAAATAGTTATAGAACATAGCATAATTCATACAAAAATTAATTCATAAATAGTAAATTAGTTTAAATAAATATGCCTTGATTTCAATAAGTTTTTAGAGTTCATAAAATTCAATTAAAACAAAGCTCTATTCATAATGGGAAGAAGGCGTCAATTCATACAATTACATGTAATAGTGCATCAATTCAAACGATCTACCATCATTTCTCTGATACAAAACGTAAGTGTGATAAGGCTATACAATGTGATGACCATAAATTATAGCATTGAATGGATCAATGAACTGATCAACATATAGAACAAGAATGAAGAGAAACTTATGATCTCCATAGTTAGGGTGTTCGATTGCATCATATTTTTTGACCTGATTAACCGCACAATGGTACTTATTGACAAAGTTGAAGATGGCGTACATCGATTGCTAGCGACTTCGTATTGCTATCATGAATCGTATGTAAGTAATAGTAATCATTGTGCTTTTGCTCATGAAACAAAAAATAAACGCTTTGCCAAAAGCTCGTGCCCGCTTGCTTTATGCCTATGAAGTTCACAGACACAAACAACCATGCATCGCACAACAATTTGACTTTCATCATCGAGTATGCCCATCGTGACAATGAAACAGTAAAAGAACGATGATGAAGGGCATCTTGTTGATGAAGGACCTTCAATAATTGTGAAAGATTTAAGACTTAATGTTAGAGATGCCCTTATACACTTTCTTAAAAACGACGTGATTCTAATGGCTGTGCTTTTGCATTCCCTGCACATCGGGTACTTTTCAGTACTGAAAACTTTGGACGGGTCTTTGGAGGGAGGGACCATCCATGTATGCCACGTATCTATCTCTGAGCCAAACTTGTGACGACCCAACCATCTAGCATAATCCTCATTACTAAAACTGGGTTAGCTAATGACACGTTACGTACTAATGCCCCAAGAGTCAAACCCTTCGACCTCCTGCAGTGCCATGTTTCCTCGTGAAATCTAAGTCAGTGTTAAACATTATGTTCGGAGGAACTAGCACACCTCAAGGGGTGGTGTTGTGGCTATATTTATAGGAGGATTCTATATGTATAAATACAGAACTTAGACTCCTAATACAAGTCTAATACATAAAGTTATACAGAATCTAACACCCTTCCTCAATCTTAACCATGCTCTGAGTTTAGCATCTTTGAAACTGAGGGAGTGGCAGCGGCTTCGTGAAGATATCAGCAAGTTCATCTTTGAAGGAGATGAACTTGATTTGAAGAAGATGAACTTGATTTGAAGCAGCACGTTCTCTTACAAAGTGATAGTCAACTTTAATGTGTTTTGTTCTAGCATGAAACACCGGATTAGATGAAAGATATGTGGCACCAAGCGATTGGCTACAGCTTTATATTCAGCTTCAGTGCTACTACGAGAGACTGTACCTTGCTTACGAGAATTTCAAGCGATTAAGTTGGGACCATGTTAAACAATATGTTGGAAGAACTAGCACACCTCAAGGGATGGCGTTGTGGCTATATTTATAGGAGCATTATACATGTACAAGTACAGAATTTAAACTCCTAATACAAGTCTAATACATAGAGTTATACAGAGTCTAACAGTCAGGCAAAGAAAGAAAAACTGTAATTGATAATAAACTCAGCCTGTCAAGTTTGAAGTGTGGAACATACGGCAGACTCAGCCTGTGAAGTTTGAAGTATGGAACATACGGCAGATATAAGGAGGGCAGTGCCATTCGAAGCATATTTCGGAGCTCGCGTGCGAGACTTTCATGTCGTGGCTCTGGTCCCAAGAACAGGAATCCAACTAAGCAAAGCGGAGGTGATCCTTTTTCTGAAGATGACACAATGCGTACCCTTGCATGGTTTCCATGTGATGTCGCATCCATCTAGAAATGGCAGTTACTAGAAGGGAAAGTGCGTTTTGCTGCGTCGTTTTTTCTTTTCATTCTAAAAAAGTATTATTTGTTTCTTTGGTAGGCTCTGCACGATTGTGTTCTTGTATAATGAGTAGACTGTTGTGCACATTTTTTTATTGGCCTGCATGTGCCCGGTGCATTCTTCTTAGTTTTCTTTTGAAAACAAAGTACAACGCAGACGCTCACATACACGAGGA
Source organism: Bromus sterilis (assembly GCA_950022295.1). Lineage (NCBI taxonomy): Eukaryota > Viridiplantae > Streptophyta > Magnoliopsida > Poales > Poaceae > Bromus > Bromus sterilis. Next base: position 301,445,306 of record OX465595.1, read on the forward strand.
TACATGCATCCCTATGAACACACACGCACACCTTATCCTTATAAGCATCTCCATAATTCTGAGTCGGCACATCATTTTAAAATTAACGAAGTCAGAACAAATCAAGAAAAATGCGGGCACCAATGTCAAATCTGAGATTTGTACTCTGATGGGCTTAGGATACCACTGTCCTTCCGACCAACTCAACCACAGGTTGATTCTCGCTTGTTTGGGTAGCTTACCAGGCTTGGGATCACTCTTTTTAAGTATTGGTACTATGGCTTGCAATCTATTGTTAAAGGGAAAAAATGGCTCTCAACACAAGTGGTGTCAATTTCAAACCAATCAATAGTTGCTAGCCAAGGTCATGCTTACCAAAGAAAAAGCTAACAAATTAATAAAAAACATGGAAGCTTGCATAAATGTATTCTGAATTGTTGTTCAAACCTAACACAATTTGCAGAAATTTTCAGAACTTATAATCGTGAAGACAGAATTAATTCCTCCCTAGTTGAAAGAAAGGCACTTATGAACCCATCGTCAAATGGATAGTGACTGATTGCATTAACTAACCATTGGATTCTTCTAATTGAAAAACCTATCAAAAGCAGCTGAAATCTTGAAATACTCGAACATATCTGCATATGCATTTACAGTATTTAGTAAAGGCAGACATATGTAAGGTTATCCCAGCTGTTCTGTTCATACATGTACAAAATTTTAATGATGCATTTACTTCAGAAAAGCATAGCACTGGGAACCTTGGCTTTGTTAAAACACCAGTTAAATCTTGACTCAATCTTCAGAGAACTAAAACGAACAGTCAAATCTTTTAGTAAATGAACATTAAAAAATGTAATATTTCAGGCACGATCAAATATAAACACGACATATAATCTCAATAGCAGCTGAACCAAGTTTCAACCCCAAACATCAGGATCAATCGTGAAGTAAAACTTCAACCTAAACCTAGCAAACCATGAGAACAATAGGCTGTCTATAACATTCGAAATAAGTAAAACTTCACAAATTAGTTACTAATTATTTCAATATGAAGAATCATCAAGCTGCGCAGTGGTAGATTCGTTTTACGTGGTGCTACAAAGAGGAAAATTTGCAAAATCAATCAAGAGAGGAAAATCTGGACAGAAACGGGGCAAAGAATGGATCGATCTCAATTCCTAGCACACACATGCATCGCAAGCTGAAATGACGTGATTTCACCCATCCTTTGAATAAATTGCTAACCAGATTGAGACGTCAGGTACGAATATAGGATACATGTAGCTTATTTGATAGCAACACTGACCTCCTCATGCTCAGGTAGTTGCTAACCCAAAGCACCACCGCCGCCGCCGCTTCTTGTTGCAGCCTTTTCCTTCGAGGATGGTCGGCACGGGCGACATCTAGAAGCTCCTCAATCCTCATCAATTACCACGTCAGGCTCGAACCGCCTTTCCTCATACACCGACAAACCAGGCCTGTGTCACCCTATATCTCCCTATCACTGACGAAAAAGGCCCACAAATAACCAGCTCACACAAAGCGGACGACCAGGTCAAAATTGATGTCACTGGTCAATCGATACCTGAATCACTCCTAGGCGATTTTGCCCCACGAGGATTAGTAAATTAGAAGATTTTGCATTCATTAAAAAAAAGTTGCTCGTTTAATTAAAAAAAATTGAGCGAAAACCAGATTGGCCAATTAATTATGAAGAACCGAGCAAAAACCATCACAACCGCTGAGCGGTACACAAAATGTAAAACCGCACACACCACTAAAATGACAGCCCCGTCGAGGGAACCTTCAAGCGTCATCGTCATCACTTCTCCCCTAGTGGCCTCGTAGCCATCCCTAAAACTCTGAGCAAGCGACTCCGACTTCGCCGTTGACGACCAAGAACTCAACCCACACCGCAGTGGACGCGTGAGGCTGCATGAAGATCAGCACCAAAGCTCAGGCTCCTGCAGCCAAACATCGCAGCTCCGAATCTAAAGAGGAATTCTGAGTGAAAAAACCAGGAACGACTGGCGCCACAGAAGATCACCGAACGGGAGCCAGTCATCGTATACCACGAGGCTCCGCCGTCGTACCTTCGAATCCACAACAACAAATAAACTGAGGCAATATTGCGGACACGCCAAAGAAGAGCCGACTACTGCAACCATTGTCGCGCTACCGACATTTCTCCCGTCATCATTGTTGCCACTAAAGCTTGACCACGACACTACCGCAAACCACCGTTCCCGCTTACTGATGCCGAGCACCGATACGAAGCCCCTAAGAGGGAAAATGACACCAAGGCACCGCCATCGTCAGATCATGAGATCAAGGGTTTCACATTGAGAGGCCAAATGACGCATCCGTACGGGAGGGGTGCGGGTGCAACACAACGATGCCTCTAGGAAGGTCATCGACGGCCCACAGCCGCCTCCATAGAAGGTCGCGACACGAGGCTACGACAGGGGTCTTCACCCAAGCATCCACACCACCTCCGCTGCACATCATGTCGCCTCAAAATCAGCAAATCCACCCACCACCAGCACCACCATTTCTCGTTGCTAGATCTGCAACAGCCGAGCCCCTCAAGACGCCTCGTGGGGAGAGCACAAACCACAGTCGACCGAAGACAGTGCCGCCAGATGCAGTACAGTCCAGGAAGCCCAGCCAAGCACCATGCCGGCGGGGCTCCGTGGGGCACTGATGTGACGCCCCCAAAATCAAGCCGTGTACAGTAATCATACACGCAAGGTACACGATCGAGATCAGGGACTCACGGTGGGATATCACAACACAACTCTACAAATAAAATAATACAAGCTGTTTAATACAAGCCAGGGGCCACGAGGGCTCGAATACAACAGCTCGAGAGCACAAAGTCAGCGGAAGCAATAGTATCTGAGTACAGACACAAGGATACAAGGTTGCCTTAAGAATGCTAGCACAAAATCAACACTCGATCGAAAAGGCGAGGCCTCCTGCCTGGGAACCTCCAAGATACTCCTGGTCAACGGGGAACTCGACTTCGTAGAAGGCATCGGGGATCTTCATGTTGCGGTGGTCGGCATCGGGGATCTCCTGCTCCTGGACTCCAACGTCGACTGCAGCGGCCGATCAGGCAAAACAGTAAAGGAAATAAAGCAGGTGAGTATCTAGTATACCCGCGAGTCTTACGTCCGCTACTAAGCATTATGCATTGTATCAACGGAATGAAGAGGCTGTATATAGTGGACTGAAGACAGAAATTTAGAGCAAGGGTAAGAAGCTAGGCCTATCGAAGACTAGCATCTTCCGACGATGTCTTACAGCATGAGGTAAGAATTAGCCAACAGTTTATATAAAGCAGTAAAGTAACAATGAAGCAGAAGTTGCTGCAACATTGAATAATAATAAGTTGTAATAATTAACCATGCCTCCGAGTTCACCTCCTCGGCATCCCCGCGAGGAAGAGTACCCGGAACCATACAGTTTAATATTAATAGTTTCTAGTGGTAAGATCCAGCTTCAGCATAAAGCGTCCTGTTACCGTGGACACGGCTATTCGAATAGATTAATCTTCCCTGCAGGGGTGCACTTGTGTTACGCTACACGCACGGATCTCTAGGGTGGCGGGAACCTTGTTAGGGAACGCTCCACCGAGGCTATCCGACACTTCATAGCCCATCTTTCAAACTCAACAGAGAGGTCATCCGCCGGTCTAAATCCTAAGTACGCCGGGCCTTGGACCCCAACCCGAATGTACTCCTGCACAGTGCGTGACTGGCCGGTGAAGTTAAAGCAAATCCAAATAAGACATCACCGCGCGAGCAAATAAGACAACACCACTTCCCGGCAATCAGCCTGCGGTACTGCTGACGTCTGAAGAGTCCTCGGACGACACTACGAAGCAGAGGAGCCCATAAACTCGTAATTCCCACGGGTAGGTAGTGCGTACATGGCATATAGCCAACTTAAGACATTCACTGAACCATTTAGTATTTTAATTAACCTGCGTGACAACCGTTATCGTTGCCTCGACTTAACCGACCCGCGGACAACGACAGCAGCCAGGACCACCAGTACATCGGTGCCTGCCCCGTCGTCCCACCAAGTCACTGCGGTTACCAACAAGGTGAACCGTCTCCTTACCTTGTCTCGCGTGTGCTCCGGGAGGAGCTCGACTTTCGGGGGTTGGTAACTCTCGCGGCCAACGATCAGGGGCCAAGCACACCGGTACACTGGTCGTACCCTCCCTGTCGTCCCGTCGCAATACCACTCGCGGGCACCGTTGGGTCGCCCGACTGCTTACCTTTAAGGACACCAGTTGGTTCGAGTCTCTACCGTTAAGTGAAACCAGGAGGAATCACCCTCGATGGTACACTTGAGCTGGCTCGACTGAGACATCAGCGGAATGAACTAAAGAGTTAAACCTCATATCATCCCGGTGATGCTACGCTACTGAGCCGACGAGAATGAAATACGAGTCCATTCCACTCGTAAGTCAAACTCGAAGCGACTCGGCAGAGTCTCGCCGTTGTAGGTTCCCTAGGGTGTCTGCATTGATCCGTACCTGTTGCAGTTGTAATATATCGTTCCCGCGATCACTCCCAGAGTGATCACAACCCGCTATCTAATCCTAGCTAACAATGCGCAGGGTTCACTGCTGGATATTGCATAAGTAATAATAGGCAGCATAGGATAAAGGAAGGTACATCAAGGGGCGACAAAATCAGGCTATGCAATTGAATAGGATTGTAATCGTAGCAGCAGCAGTAACAATGCCTAGTGCAAGAAATGTACGGAAAGATAGGCGATATCTGGGGAAGAGAATGGCTCTGCTTGCCTGCAAGCTCGACAGTAGCGGTACGGTCGCCGACGAAGTAGTCGTACTCAGCATCGGTGTAGTCGACGGCAGCAGCGGGGTCTACCGGAGATTAAGGGGGGAAGAAACAATAAATACACAACAATAATAGCAATACAAATGCAAGACATGACAGATGAATTGTAAACGGGGTTCTAACGCAGTACGAAGCACGTTGCTCGGAGCGGGAATTCATCCGGGGATGAAATACCGGCTCCGGATGATTATCGGACAAGGTGTCCGGAGGGGGGAAGATATCATGCCGGAGGTGTCGTGGACATCTGACACACGTGTGGGTGGTGTATCCGGACTAGTTGACCTATTCCGAACAACTTTCGTGTTCGGGATAAATTCAAACGGGTACTCTAACAGTACCAGACAGTTTAACGGTTAGCGGGCAATCATCGGACAGTGCCACCGGAGGGGGGAACAGTTCGATGATCAGTAAGTTAGAGGGGTGTGGTGAGGATATGGGTATTGTATCTGTAATCGTTGATCCGTTCTGAGTAACTTTCGTATACAAAGTATTTTGATCCGGGCAATTTTTATCGGTACCGGGAATTATCGGCAGACGACCCGAAGGGGGGAATGTCGATGCTCGGTACGTTAGAGGGGGGTGGTAGACATACAGGTAGCGTATCCGTATTCGTTATATTTTTCTGATCAATTTTGATGTATAAAGTTTTTGAATCTGACTTACGGTTTAAAAGATATTCAAATTCAAAGTTTTTAAATCATTTAAAAGATTTTCTGGAATTATTTTTATTAATAAAACAGTAACATTATCCACAACAGTTTGACTGGTCAACAGACATGGGGGTCCCACATGTCAGTGACCCAATTCTAATAAAACATTTTTATTAATAAAAACAGGGGGTGGCCCACATGTCATACTAACAATTTTAATAAAACAATTTCTATTTATTTTAAATGCTTACAGGTGGGGTCCAGATGTCATTGCCACAGGGGCATAATTAAAAATATAATTAATACAGAGGGGTTATTTAAATGGGTGACCCCACCTGTCAGTGAGACACTTTTATCTAATCGTTTTTTTTAACTAATCTAACAGAGGGGTTAGTGGGTTAATCCCCTGGGTGGGTCCCAGGGGTTAGTGGGCTGGGGGGGCTATTAGGCCACGGTTGGCCGGCGGCTCAACGCCGGTGGCCTCTGGCCACGGCGGGCGGGTGCTCCCGGCCACACCTTGGGGCGCCAAGGGCACCAGGGAGAAGCCCTGGCTCACCCGCACCAAGTGGTGCATGCCCAAGACCACGGGGAGGAGCGAAACGACGGCGGCGACCTTCGAAGCGGCGGCCGGAGTCGGTCTAGGTGGGGCGGCCGTTCCATCGCAACAAACCGAGGACGATCAGGGGGGAAAGGAGGTGGTGCTCACCGCGAACTCGTCGGGGAGGGCAGCGTGCGCGGGGAGACTGCGTTGGCGGTGAATCGGGCGGCGGTTTGTGGTGGCCGTGGCCGAAGAAGAAGACCAGGGCGGCGAGGCAGTGGCTCGGCGGATCGAATTGGTGGGGGGGAACGGCGTGGACGTTCGCGGCGCACCTCCCGGACATGTCGGACGGGGCTGGCTTGCTCAGTGGCCACGCGAGCTCGGAAGCGCGTCCATGGCGGGTCGGGACCGAGCGATGAGAAGATGGCGAGGGGGGGAAGCGAGTGAGGTCTGAGCGGGATCCCGATCCACAAATCCCGGGGGGGGGGGGGGGGTATTTGTCTCCACGGGGGAGCACTGTCGCGACCTGGAGGGCGAGCGGGTTCGGCGTGGACGCGTACTGCCGCCATGGCCGGTCGGCATCCCCTGTAGCACGAGGTAGAAGAAGGAAGGGGTGGGAGTGGGCCTGGGTGGCTGGGCCGTGGGGTATCGGGTGGGCGCGCCCACGAGCGTTAGTTTAGTGCTTTTGTATTTATCTGCCCCAGGTTTTTTTTTATTCTTTTCTGTTAGCAATTATTTAAATGGATTAGGCATTTTTTTATAATACAATTATTGTTCCATAATTAGTAGAGCATATACCTAGAGTGCCACAAAAAGTTTGAGAGTTTTTTAAACTCATTTGATATTTTATTTTATTATAAAATGAGTAACTGTCCTGGAATTGCTACTGTTATTATTGGTTTGGAATTTTCCATAGCACAATAAATACCCAAGACCACATTGGCATGGTCCAATGATTATTTGGGATTTTATAAAAGTGGTTCCAAGATTTTTGGAGAAGATTTTATTGTCACCTTTTTTTAATATCCATCAAAAGGCATTTAGGGTTTGTTTGAATTTTAATTCAAATGGCTTGGACTTGTTTTGATTCCTGATGATCCAGATCCATGATCACATTGCTTTAACAACATCACAAGGGGGAATTTGAAAATTTTATCAGGGTTGGAATTTGATAGAGCCATGATCAAGGTGATCATGGCTGGATTAGCAACAGTAATTATGATCACTAACAGTGGAATCACTGTAGTGATTACTGTACTGGATCTGAGGGTGTTACAACTGACCAAGGATGAGAATCACCATGATTCCCATCCGTAGCACTGGACAGGGGTCCCTCCTAGTGCACTCAGGCTCTGCCAGATTCCCGCCACCGTCCTCCCAGGGCCACGCCCGCAGCACCTCTGCGCCAGAACCGACCACCACCAACACGGCAGCCGGCCCGGCCAAAACCGTCCACCACCATCCCGAGCCGCGCCTCCTGGAGACCCAATGCCGCCCCTCCCCACGCCCTTGCCTGGTCGCCACCACGCCAGGCGACAGCACAACGCTCACCTATGCCCGCCGCTCCGCGCGCTCACCAAGCCAGCCGCGCGCCCATCTGCGCCTGCCTCTCTGCGCCACGTGCTCGTCCCGCCCCGTGTAGCCCAGGGCCACGGCCACCCCTAGCCGTCGGCATACGACGAGGCCGAGCCCGACCAGATCCGGGGATGAGATCCCTCTCGTTGGGGGTGTCCCACGCCACCCCTCGAGATGAGATGGGGCAGAGTACTTTGCCACCGCCATCGGTCGACCGGGCTTTTCCCGACGACGTCCTCCAACGGCGGCGAAGGGGACGAAGAGGAGGGCGGCTCCCCCCGAGTCGCCCGAGCTGATGGCGACGCATCCATCTAGATGATGGATCCATTGCATTATTTCATTGCCGGAAGCATTATTTCATTGCCGGAAGATGAACAGAAAAGAGAAAGTGAAAGGGCACCGATCTTAGTTTATTTATACGATGAAATGTATCTTTAATGTTGATCCTTCAAACAAACGATGTATTTGTTTATAGATAGAAGATCAATCCACGTACACTAATGCGTGAATCAGCAATTCAATTTTAATTGGGCGACACAATCAATTTTCTTTAAAAAAATTGTTGGCGCTTAAAATAATTATAGGAAATAGAATGTGTCGTTCATAAATAGCATAATTCACCCATAAATACATAAATTTATAGAATTCATCAAATACAATTAAAATGAGCTTCTTCTCAAAATGGGAAGAAATTGTTCAATTCAAGTCGTCTCCCCAGCTTTCTGTAAACGATCTACCCTCTTTACTTTGATACAACACGGCACACGCTAGCACGTTAGAGATATATAATGTGATCATCATCAGTTATAGCACTGAGTGAATCAATGAGTTGGTTAACATATAAAACAAGAATCCAATCGTTTCAACAACCGAGGAGGAATCAGTTGCTGTGCACTCTCGCCCACGCGGTAGAGCGAGCCTCTCCACTACGATAGTCCGATGTTTTAGGGCCAATACAAGAGCCCAATGCATACGCAGACCCAACACATTTCTTAGAATGACAAATGAGAATGAGAGAATAAATTCACAATTTTTACCAAAAAATATTCTTTATTGTCTTCGTATAGGTCCACCTCTCAGAGGCACATAGCACGTGTTAGACGAACAAATGTGTAACACCCCGGGTGTCATGCTACAGTGATCACCTTTATTAAGTTTTAAATCACAATGTTTGACCTTTCCTTGATCATGTTCAAATCAAATAATATTAAAAGTCTCTTGGATGGAATTACAATCAAAGGTGGAAATAAAACTTAATGCAAAAATATTGCAACCATTTGTATTTAATGCCTAAAAATCATTAGGTCACAATAAAATAGCAATAGTATTTTATTATATTGTTTAAATATTATAAACAAATCAAACAGTGCCTAAACCAGCCACTTTTAATCCTCTTTCGAATAAAACAAAACCCAAGAGAATTTATTTTTCAAACAAACTTTTTGTGGCTTCAACGTATTATGTAAAAATAATAAAGGAACACGTGGCTCATTTTAGAAAAATCAAAACATAGCCAAACAAACATATATAAAACAGAAAACAAAAACAAAAAGATGAATGAAAACCCTATCCTACGCCGTGGGCAAAGCCCACCCCGGCCCACCTCCCCTTCCCCCAACGGCCCAGCCCACCTACGGGCCTTCCTCTTCTTCATCACGTACAGGGAGTTGGCAGAGGACATGGCGTGGAGGCCATCCACGACCACCACGGCCGGATGGCTACCACGTCGATCCCCTCGGCGTATAACTGCGCCAACGCAAACCCTAGCTTGCCCTCCTCCATTCCCCTCTTGTTCCCCATCGCGACTCCCCCTGCTTTGCTCGGAATCGAGCTCGTGCGCTCATGATGTGACCGCTGCTGTCGCCTTGAACATCGTCGTTGTCGCGGCCACTGGCGCCCTCGCTCCCTGAGAAGAAGTCCAGGAGCTTCGTAGTCGTCGTCCACTTCGCCTACGCCTACTGGAACAAGCCGGGAGGCCCCGTGCGCTCGCCATCGTCTTCATCTACGTCCGCGGCCGCAACCAACTCGCCGTCAACGCCGCTGCTCCGGTCGTTCCCCCGCCTCTTGGCCATGTCCAAGAGCTCCGTGGTGAGCTTTTGCTTCGATTACCCTCGCCCCCGATCTCGATCCGTGCCCATAATAGTCGTCCTGCATGTTCGTGGTCGCCACGGCTGATGCCTTGTCGTGCGCATCCGGCGTGCCTGCCACTGCTCGCGCTGGTCGCGTTCACCGTTCCGCGGCGGTGCCCTGCCATGGCCTGCGCCCCCTCACGCGTCCCTGGTAGCGTGCGCCCACTGCCGCCGTTTTCGCCGTTTGCTGCTGCTAGCCACGGCCATGGCTATGGCCGTGTGCGTGTGCAGCCTGTGTGTGTGCTGCGTGTGTGTATTAGGTGTGTGTGTGTCATGTGTGTGTGCGTGGTGTGCTCAGGCAGCCACCGGCGTGCCCTTGCCCCCATGCGCGAGCGCCTGCGGGTGGCCTCGCCGCCGCCGGCTGGCTCTTGCTGCTGTTGCCGCTACTCAGCTGAAGATTCAGCGGCTGCCGCCTGCAAGTGTTGCTGCGTACTGATGCTACTACTTGCTGCTGAATCATCTTTTGTTAGCCACAAAACAGTATCAAACATGTACTAAAATAACTAGAAATAATATAAATGGATAGTCAAAATATCAAGCATCGATTTGTTTCATTGGAGCAACTTCAGAAAATGCACGGATTAAATCCAACAAAAATCGCAAAAGACAGATTTCTATTAACAAAAGCGATGGCAGAAAACAGTTTATCCTAATAGCTACTTTGGAGCTATTAATAACTAATTTACAGCAATGTTTTATGCAAAATTAAACCTATGGCATTCTAGTATAACTTATATGTTGCAAATCATCCATAGGAGTTACCCCAATTTGAGCCATAGATTAATAGCTATTAACTTGCAAAGTTTGAATAAAATAACAGTCATCTGTAATTAACAATTGCTAGCACTTTTCGGACTGAGTTTTAATTAATTAAATGGACCCTAATAAATTTGGCTTCCATACCAGATTCGAGATCGCAGAAAATTGTTCGACTTGATATAGGGCACTAACTCAGCGGGTGAGCAGAACACTGTACTGTAGCCTCTCGAAAACAGCTAAGTGTTGATTTAGAAAAAAAAATCTTGGACTTAGCAAAAATTCAGTGGGTTACAAAAGCAATGTCTTTGACAAATGGGCCCTAGCCTTTTTAATTATAAGAAATGTTTATTTAAATATATTAACTTTGAGTCACTGACAGGTGGGCTCTCTGTGTCAGTTTGACTAGTCAACATCACTATTGTAGATAATGTTAAATTAATAATAATAAAGAATTTTTAGAAACCGAATAAAATGATTAAATCTTGAGAAATCAATATCTTTTAATCCGTAAGACGGGTGAAAATAATTTATACATCAAACTTGATCAGAAAAATATAACGAATACGGTTACGTCATCCGTGTATCCACCACACCCCTATAACATACCGAACGTGGAACATTTCTCCTCCGGTTCATCTGTCTGTCAAACGACCGGAGCCGGTAAACTTTCCGGATGAAAATGTTTTGAATACGAAAGTTGCTCAGAATGGTTCAACGATCACGGATACACTATCCACATGTCTGTCAGATGTTTCTAACATTGCAGACATGGAACCATCCCCCTCCGGATCATCGGTCCGGTAATCTACCGGTACTGATGAGTCATCCCCGGATAAATCCCTGCTCCGGGCAAATCACCGAACACCGCGTTAGAGCCCCGTTGCTTTATATCTGCTATGTCATACAATTGTATTGCTATTATTGTTGTGTATTTATTGTTTCTCCCCCCTTTTTATTCTCCGATAGACACGTTGCTGCCGCCGACGACACCGTTGCCGAGTACGACTACTTCGTCGACGACCGTACCTCTACCGTCGAGCTTACAGGCAAGCAGAGCCATTCTCTTCCCCAGATATCGCCTATCTTTTCGTACATTTCTTGCACTAGGCATGGTTACTGCTGCTGCTACGTTACAATCCTATTCAATTGCATAGCATGTTTTTGTCGCCCCTTGATGTACCTTTCCTTGTCCTATGCTGCCTTATAAATATATATATAATATTCAGCAGTGAACCCTGCGCATTGTTAGTTAGGATTAGATAGCGGGCTGTGATCACTCTGGTGAGTGAACGCGGATTAAAAAATATTATAACTGCAACAGGTACGGATCAATGCAGACGCCCTAGGGAACCTACAACGGCGAGACTCTGCCGAGTCGCTTCGAGTTTGACTTACGAGTGGTCGGACTCGTATTTCACTCTTGTCGGCTCAGTAGCGTAGCATCACTGGGATGATACGAGGGTATTCCTCCTTAGTTCATTCCGCTGGTGTCTCGGCACCACCGGGGTGATACGAGAATATTCCTCTTTAGTTCATTCTGCTGATGTCTCTGTCAAACCTCTTCAAGTGTACCATCGAGGGTGATTCCTCCTGGTTTCACTTGATGGTAGGCACTCGAATCAACTGGTGTCTTTACAGGTAAGGAGTCGGGTGACCCAACGGTGCTCGCGCAGGGTATCTTAGCGGAACGACAGGTCAGGTGTAATCCACCGGTGTGCGGCGGGCCTGGTACTGTTCGTGGCCGAAGGATTTCCTGTTGTACGAAAGTCGAGCTCTTCGGAGCAAACGCGAGACAAGGTAAGGAGACGGTTCACCTTGTTGGTAACCGCACGAGTTGGTGGGACGACAGGGCAGGCACCGATGTTACTGGTGGTCCTGGCTGCTGTCGTTGTCCGCGACTCATTCAATAAGGGGCAACGATAACGGTTGTCTCGACAGAAAATTAATAAAATGCTTAACGGGTTCGGCGGATGACTTGAGTAGCCTTTTGGCTTGTACGCACTACCTATACGTGGGATTACGCGTATGGGCGCCTCCGCAATGTAGCCTCGTTCGAAAGCTCTAAAAGACGTCCAGTTCAGCATTGCGGCAGGGACGGATCGCGCTGCGGCGTTGGAATTCACCCTCCTCGCAACGACCCGGAGAGCGAGGGGTGATAGGCCCATGACCCCCTTGCACTTAGGGTTGTAGACCGGCGGGGACCTCTCTGATGAGTCGTAGGATGGACTGTGTTGTGTCGTATAGCCTCGGTGGGGTGCTCCCTAACCAGGTGTACGCCACCCTGGAGATCCGAGCGTGTATTGTCACACTAGTGCACCCCTGCAGGGAAGATTAATCTATCGATAGCCGTGTCCACGGTAACAGGACGCTTTATGCTGAAGCCAGATCCTACCACTACAAACTACTACTATTAAACTGTTGGTTTCGGGTTTTCTCCCTCGCGGGGATGTCGAGGGAGGGAACTCGGAGGCATTGTTAATTATGATTACAACTTATTATTATACAATGCTGCATCAACTTCTGCTTCATTGTTACTTTCATTACTATTATATTAAACTGTTGGCTAATTCTTACCTCATTCTGCAAGACTCGTCGGTAGATGCTAGTCTTCGATAGGCCTAGCTTCTTATCCTTATTCTGATTTCTATCTTGCAGTCCACTATATACAGCCTCCCCTTTCCATTTGATACAAATGTATAAATGCTTAGTAGCGGACGTAAGACTCGCGGGTATGCTAGATACTCACCTGCTTTATTTTCCCCCTTTTTGTTTTGCCTGATCGGCCGCTGCAGTCGACGTTGTATAGCCTCCCCTTTCCATTTGATACAAATGCATAAATGCTTAGTAGCGGACGTAAGACTCGCGGGTATGCTAGATACTCACCTGCTTTATTTTTCCCCTTTTTGTTTTGCCTGATCGGCCGCTGCAGTCGACGTTGGAGCGTTGGACTCCAGAAGCAGGAGATCCCCGATGTCGACCACCGCAACATGAAGATCCCCGATGCCTTCTACGACGTCGAGTTCCCCTTTGACCAGGAGTAGTTTGGAGGTTCCTAGGCAGGAGGCCTCGCCATTTCGATCGTGTTGATTTTGTGCTAGCCTTCTTAAGGCAACCTTGTATCCTTGTGTCTGTACTTGCTTCCACTGACTTTGTGCTCTCGAGCTGTTGTATTCGAGCCCTCGTGGCCCCTGGCTTGTATTAAACAACTTGTATTATTTTATTTGTAGAGTTGTGTTGTGATATCTCACCGTGAGTCCCTGATCTCGATCGTGTACCTTGCGTGTATGATTACTATACACGGTCTGATTTTGGGGGCGTCACAAAATAGGACCTTGATAATATCATTTCTTTTGCCTCTTTAGTTTCTATGATAGCCGGGGCCCTCGTGTCACATTCCTTTTCCTCCAAGTATTTATTTTGGGGGTCCATGAGTCCACAGGGTAGAGGGGCCTACCATTTTGTTAGACGGATAAATGGGATCGAGACTGTTTCATATTTCTTTGACACTTTAGTGTCCATGATAGATGGGCCTCACGCATCATTAGATATACAAGCCAACATTTGGGATCCAGGATGTTCAAACCTACACATGTCGTACTCAACTTAGTCAATAAACTACTCATCAAACGGTAATCATTCGATTGACATCCAGTGGGTGTGAGGCATCTTCAATCTCTCATCTTCTTCCTCGAGTCACCCAACACAACCATCACCGACAGGAACGCATGCTCCGGCCTCGCGTTGATGGAGGTGTTGCAGCGCATGGCTGGACACCCCACCATACCTTGAACTGCCGTCCAGGCCATATCAATTTACTCCCCCCACACCTCCTGTTTTTCTCTAACGACGGCAGCCACAACCCCGCACCCGAACCAGTCAACCCTCGTACTCCCTTCAGCCTACAAATCCACTAACGTATCTTCCCCGACTTTGGTTCTTTCACATATGAGGCCTTGCCATCGCTCCACACCTTGGTGCGCTCGCCGTGTTCGAACTCGGTGCTAACTCTGAATCGGTTGACGCAAAACAAAACTTCGTGTACAAACTAGACCAATCCATTTTAATGTATGGGTGTTTCGGAAACAACCATATTACGAAGACATTACATTATTTTTAAATCCTTTAAACCCCAAACTCTTTATGTATTCAACAGTAAACAATGACAACAACAACCTGTAATTTCAAACGTTTCTAACTTTATTTGGTAATTTTAATTCATTTAATTAAATTGTTTTTAGTAAAATGCCCTGGAATTAAAAATCAATTAAAAAATGACCTCCAAAAAGGATGAGACTTGGCATGCTGTCAACATTTCACCAACATGGTATGTGGTAAACGTTTGAGAGGATTATGAAGAAAAAAGATACACTTTGTGTATAAACTAGACCAGACCATTTCGAAGTATCGGTGTTTCAGAAACAACCACATTACAATGACATCACGTTATTTTTAAATCCCTTAAACCTTAAACTTTTTATGTATTCTACTGTAACACCCCCAGAGTGAGTAACAGTAATCACTACAGTGTTGTCTTTGTTAAGGATCATTACTGTTGTTGGTCAAGCCATGATCACCTTTGATCATAGCTCTGTCAAATTTCAACCCTGATAACATTTTCAAATTTGTGTGTACTATTGAATTGCTCCAAGAATTTATGGGTGATTGATAACCATCATGCAAAAACTTAAACCAAGTTAACTCTTAGCCATTTGAATAATCACAAGTCAATGATAATTATGAATCCAATGTTGTGGGGTTATCAAATTGTTTTATAAATTAAAATAAAATGGAAAGCTTAGATAAACCACAATGATGAAACCTATTAATGAGATACCTAGCAATCATTAAGCCATGTTACTATGGTAATGGTTATTTTAATTAAAATGATTGAGTAATATTAAGGAATAAAACCAGTATCTTGGGAATTATTAAATGGCCATGGTAAATTTAATAAACAAGTAGGAATTTTAAATGCACTAAAAATTGTGAAACCATTTTTATGAAATACATAATAATCAGTAGGTCGTATAAAAAGATAAATGATATTTTATTAACTTATTTAAATAATACAGATAAATATAAACAGTAGAAAAATAGCTCCATTTAATATTTTGTGCATTGAATAAAATCTAGATGAATTTTATTGTGGGCCAAACTTTTTGTGGCATCATGTTAAAGTGTAACACTAATATAAGTGCAAGTATAACATTTAAAAAAAATCAAAACCTAGCTAAACTAAATACAAACAGAAAAGAAAATTTAAAAGAAACAAAAACAAAGAAAAATAAAATAGGACCTATATCCCGCCCTGGGCAAAAGGCCCACACGGCCCAACCCCAACCCCCCTCTCTCTCTCTCTCTCCTTCCCCTTCACCTGCCCCTCTGCCCCCCACATACGCGCACAGGGGCATGGCCATGGCCACTGTGGCCATGCCGTTCCCCCCACCTCACCTGCCCTACCTGCTCCCCCCTCTCCTCGGGTGGATAAGAGCACCCCAAGCCCCGCGCCCCCTGCCCCTCCTCCATTCCCCTCTCCCTCGAGCTCCTCCCTCTCCTTTTCTTCTGGACAGAGGCCGCCATGGCCGCCGCCGCATGAGCTCGCGCGCCCACTGAGTTCCCTACCCCCATCCAACTTGCCAGGGAGCCCCGTCGTCGTCTTCCTCGTCAAACGGTGGAAGGAATCGAACCCACGCCGTCTGCAGCATGCACATCGAGTCGTCTTCCACCTCGAGCCGCCGGAGATTGCAGAAGAATTCCGCCCGCACCGAGTCGCCCCGAGATCCCGGCCTTCCCCTACGCCCTCCTTGTAAGCTCCTCGACCACCGCCATCTGATCTCCGCCGTCCGCTAAGCCTCTATCGCCGGCCCCCCTTATCGTTGCTCCGACCGCCGCGTAGTTCATCGTAGCCGTCGGTGTGGTCGTCCTCGGTGTTTGTCTCGCGTACCCGTGGATGCGGGATGCGATGCGCTTTCGATTTGTCACCTCCGTCGTCCCATTTGGTCACCGGAGTGGCCCTCTCGTGCTCGCCGTACGTCGGCCTCCGCCATTACCGGAGCTCGGCTCCTCCTAACCCACTCGCTGCTGCTACTGCGTGCTGCAGCTAGCCCGCAGCTGCGGGCCACACGCATGCCGTGCCCCCGCCGCTCGCCTGCTCCCGTGGCCGGAGGTGGCCGGACGGGCAGCGCTGCCGCGTCGGCCTCGACGCCGGCGTGCTCCCTAGGCAAGCCATGGACTAGCCATGGGCTAATCCCACTGGCAGGTGGGCCCCCCTGGCTAATTAAGAGGATTAGTTATTAAACCCCCTAATTAGATTAAACTAAAACTAATAAAACTAGTGCCTATGACATGTGGGCCCTCTGCCCTGTTTGATTAATTTAGATTAACTTAAATAGCCACACCCTATGACATGTGGGCCCCAGGCCAGTGGTTTAGTTAATAAAACTGTTAATTAAAAGTTACCCACTGAGATGTGGGCCCTCTGCAATTTTTGATTAAATGAAAATGATTTAAATGCCTCTATGTATGACAAGTGGGACCCCACTGATTATTTAGATATAATTAATTGAGTTATTAAAATCTGAGGCTGACATGTGGAGCCCACATGTCAGCACTGTTGTGAATAATGTTCTGGATAATGTTGGATTTAAATAATAAAAATAATTCCAGAAATGATTGAAATTTTTTAAAACATAGAAAATTAATATCTTTTAAACCGTATATCAGATCGAAAAACTTTATTCATCAAAGTTGATCAGAAAAATACGTAGATTAAGAATACGCTATTCATATGTCTACCACCCCCTCTAACACAACGAACATCGACACCCCCCCCCTTCCGGGCCGTCTGTCGATAATTCCCAGTTCCGATAAAAGTTGTCCGGATGAAAAACTTTTGTATACGAAAGTTGTTCGGAATAGATGAACGAATACGGATACGATACCTATGCCCCCACCACACCCCTCTAACATATAAAACATCGAACCTTTCTCCTCTGGTAGACTGTCCGATAATCACCCGGAGCCGGTAGTTCATCCCCGGATGAATTCCTGCGCCGAGCCAAACTTTGTGCTGCGTTAGAACACCGTTAACGTTGCGTTTGCCATGTATTGTATTTGTATTGCTATTATGTTGTGTATTTATTGTTTCTTCCCCCTCTTGCTATTCGGTAGACCCCGAGACTGTCGCCGATGACACCGTTGCTGAGTACGACTACGTCGTCGACGACCGTACCGCTACTGCCGAGCTTACAGGCAAGCAGAGCCATTCTCTTCCCCAGATATCTCCTACCTTTCCGTACTTTCTTGCACTAGGCATTGTTACTGCTGCTTCTACGTTACAATCCTATTCAATTGCATAGCCTGATTTTGTCGCCCCTTGTTATACCTTCCTTATCCTATGCTGCCTGCTATATCTATATATTATATTCAGGAGTGAGCCCTGCGCATTGTTCGCTAGGATTAGGTAGCGAGCCGTGGCCACTCAGGGGAGTGACGCGGATACAAAAAATATAAAACTGCAACAGGTACGGATCAATGCAGACACCCTAGGGAACCTACAACGGCATACTTTGTCGAGTCGCTTCGAGTTTGACTTACGAGTGGACGAACTCGTATTTCACTCTCGTCGGCTCAGTAGCGTAGCATCACCGGGATGATACGAGGTTTACCTCTTTAGTTCATTCCGCTGATGTCTCTGTCAAACCTCTTTAAGTGTTCCATCGAGGGTGATTCCTCCTGGTTTCTTTTGATGGTAGGCACTCGAAACATCTGGTGTCCTTACAGGTAAGGAGTCGGGTGACCCAACGGTGCCCGCGCAGGGTATCTTAGCGGAACAACAGGTTAGGTGTATTCCACCGGTGTGCGGCGGGCCTGGTACTGTTCATGGCCGACAGATATCCTATTTTACGAAAGTAGAGCTCTTCGGAGCAAACGCGAGACAAGGTAAGGAGACGGTTCACCTTGTTGGTAACCGCATGAGTTTGTGGGACGTCAGGGCAGGCACCGATGTTACTGGTGGACTTGACTGCTGTCGTTGTCCGCGACTCACCTAAATAAGGACAACGTTAACGGTTGTTCCGACAGAAAATAAATAAATTGCTTAATGGTTCGGTGGATGTCTTGAGTTGGCTATATGCCATGTACGCACTACCTACCCGTGGGAATTACGAGTTATGGGCTCCCCTGCTTCATAGTCTCGTCCGAGGACTCTTTAGATGTCAGCAGTACCGCCTCCTGCGCCGGGAAGTGGTGTTGTCTTATTTTCTCGCGCGGTGGTGTCTTATTTGGATTTGCTTTAACTTCACCGGCCAGCCACGCACCGTGCAGGAGTACGT
Organism: Bromus sterilis; assembly: GCA_950022295.1. Classification (NCBI taxonomy): domain Eukaryota; kingdom Viridiplantae; phylum Streptophyta; class Magnoliopsida; order Poales; family Poaceae; genus Bromus; species Bromus sterilis. Next base: position 301,464,149 of record OX465595.1, read on the forward strand.
TCGGGTTGGGGTCCAAGGCTCGGCGTACTTAGGATTTAGACCGGCGGATGACCTCTCAGTTGAGTTTGAAAGATGGGCTACGGAGTGTCGGATAGCCTCGGTGGGGCATTCCCTAACAAGGTGTACGCCACGCTGGAGATCCGTGCGTGTAGTGTAACACAAGTGCACCCCTCCAGGGAAGATTAATCTATTCGAATAGTCGTGTCCACGGTAACAGGACGCTATATGCTGAAGCTGGATCTTACCACTACAAACTATTATTATTAAACTGTATGGTTTCGGGTTTTCTTCCTCGCTGGGATGTCGGGGAGGTGAACTCGGAGGCATTGCTAATTATTACAACTTATCATTATACAATGATGCAGCAACTTCTGCTGCATTGTTACTTTATGCTTTATATAAACTGTTGGCTATTCTCTCCTCATGCTGCAAGACTCGTCGGAAGATGCTAGTCTTCGATAGGCCTAGCTTCTTACCCTTATTCTGATTTCTATCTTGCAGTCCACTATATATAGCCTCCCCTTTCCATTTGATACAATGCATAAATGCTTAGTAGCGGACGTAAGACTCGCGGGTATGATAGATACTCACCCTGCTTTATTTCCTTTATTGTTTTGCCTGATCGGCCGCTGCAGTCGACGTTGGAGCCCCGGAGTAGGAGATCCCCGATGACGACCACCATAACATGAAGCCCCCTGATGACCACGACCAGGAGTAGTTTGGAGGTTCCCAGGCAGGAGGCCTCGCCTTTCGATCGTGTTGTTATTTGTGCTAGCCTTCTTAAGGAAAATCATGTGTACTATGTGTCCGTACTCAGATACTATTGCTTCCGCTAACTTTATGTTCTCGAGCTGTTATATTCGAGCCCACGTGGCCCCTGGCTTGTATTAAACAGCTTGTATTATTTTATTTATAGAGTTGTGTTGTGATATTTCCACCGTGACACCCTGATCTCGATCGTGTATCTTGCGTGTATGATTACTGTACATGATCGTAAATCGGGGGCGTTACATCTACATTAAACATTGTCACTAACATCCTGTAAGTTCAAACATTTCTGACTGTATTTGGTAATTTTAATGCACTAAATGAATTGTTTTTTAGCAAAACGACCCTGAAATTGAAAATCAATTCAAATGACCTCTAAAAAGGATGAGACTTGACATGTTGTCATCATCTCACCAACATGGTATGTGTTAAAAGTTGAGTGGATTACAAAAAAAAATACATTTCGTGTACAAACTATACAATTCCTTTCGAAGTGTCAGGGTTTCGATCGGAAACAACCAGACTACAAAGACAACACACTATTTTTAAATCCTTTAAACCCCAAACTTTTTATGTGTCAGTACCACTAACATCTTGAAATTTCAAACGTTTATGACTTCATTTGGTAATTTAATGCATACAATGAATTGTTTTTGAGTAAAATGACCCTGAAACTGGAAATCAATTCAAATGACCTCAAAAAAGGATGAGACTTGGCATGCTAACATCATTTCACCAACATGGTCCGCGGTAAAAGTTTCAGTGGATTACGAAAAAAATAGACACACTTCGTGTACAAACTTAACTATTCCTTTCGAAGTATTAGGGTTTTGATCGAAAACAACCACATTACAAATGCATCACATTTTTTTAAAACCCTTTAAACCCCAAACTTTTTATATGCTGAACATTAAGCATTCATACTAACTTCCTGAATTTTCAAACGTTTCTGACTTCATAAGTGGTTTGTCGAATATATTATGGTTTCAAACATTAAGCATTCGTATTAGGAATTTCTTTTAGCATAATGACCCTGAAATTAACAATCAATTCAAATGACCTCTAAAAAGGATGAGACTTGGCATGTTGTCATCATTTCACCAACATGGTCCGTGGTAAAAGTTTCATTGGATTATGAAAAAAAAACTAGATAGACCTCGTATACAAACTAGACCATTCTTTCCCCGATGTAGTATGAGGTGTATCATATGATGGTTGTTGGTAATTTGTCGAATAAGTAGTACTAGCAGGCCAATTCCCCTATCCACCGACATGTTTGAATCAACATATTGCAAGTTAGGTGCTGATGAATAAAAAAGTGAAACACTTTGTTGCATGTTATTAAATGTTCCTACATGGGGTATTTCAACTTTATTAACCGAGCTCATCATGGTGTTCATCCGCATATGGATTTCTGGGTTGCGGATGCCTGAGAGTTGGAATACATATGGTGCATGTTACTAGTATGATAAGAAGTTGAAGCATGTAAATTACTTTGAACCGGCCCTTGCACATAATAAGATGTATAGTTGACAAAACTAGGGTTGGTGTGACGCCCCCAAAATCAAGCCGTGTACAGTAATCATACAAGCAGGGTACACGACCGAAATCAGGGTGTCACGATGAGAATATCATAGCACAACACTAGACACAAATAAGAGAAATCTTTAAGTTACAAACCAGGGATCACGAGGATCCGAATACATAAGTTATACAAACCATAATATATGAGTACAGACATAGTTAGTCAACTTTTTCCTTAAGAAGGCTAGCACAAATAACATCAGAGATACAGATCGAAAAGGCAAGGCCTCCAGTCTGGAAACCTCCGAACTACTCCTGGTCAACGGGGAACTCAACGTCGTAGTAGGCTCCTCCGGGGTACTCCTGCTCCTGGGCTCCGGCTTCTGATTGCAGCAATCCGGGTATATAAAACAAAGGGGGGAAATAAAGCAAGGGTGAGTATCTAGCATAACGGCGAGTCTTACGTCCGGCTACTAAGCATTTATGCATTTGTATCAATGGAAAGGGAAGGCTATATAGTGGACTGAACGACAGAAAACTAGAATAAGGAAGAGATAATTAGCAATGCCTTCGAGATCACTTCCTCGACTTCCCTGCGAGGAAGAAAACCCGAAACCAACAGTTTAGTAATGTAGTAGTTTGTAGTAGTAGGATCTGGCTTCAGCATAAAGCGTCATGTTACCGTGGACACGGCTATTCGAATAGATTAATCTTCCCTACAGGGGTGCACTTCTATTACACTACAACGCACAGATCTCTAGGGTGGCGTACACCTTGTTAGGGAATTCCCCACTGAGGCTATCCGACACTCCATAGCCCATCCTTCGATCTCAACAAAGAGACCATCCGCCGGTCTAAATCCTAAGTACGCAGGGCTTTGGACCCCAACCCTGACATACTCCTGCACGGTGCGAGACTGGCCGGTGAAGCAAAAGAAAATACAAATCACACTGCTCGAGCAAAGAAGACAACACCACTTCCCGGCAATCATCCCGCGGCACTGGTGAAGTCTGAAGATTCTTCGAACGATAGAACGAAGCAGGGGATCCCATAACTCCTTGCCCCATGTGTAGGCAGCGCGTATTAGCATAAAGCCACTCAAGTCATCCAACGAACCCTTAGTCATTTTATTATCTCATGGACAACCGTTATCGTTGACCGACTAATTAACACAACGGAGAACGAACAACAGCCAGGACCACCAGTACATCGGTGCCTGCCATGTCATTTCGTCAAAGCAAGCGGTTACCAACAAGTTGAACTGACTCCTTACCTTATCTCGCGTGTGCTCCTGGAGGAGCTCGATCGTGGTTTGGTAACTCTCGCGGAGAACGATCAGGGTCCAAGCACCGTTGGGTCACCCGACTTTTTACCTTTAAGGACAAACGTTGTTCAGGACCCTAGGACGGTTATACAGAGTCAGCAGCGAGTGGAGTACGAGGATTACTCCTCGATAGCTCACACTTGATGTGGCTCGGCAGAGCCGAGGTAGGGCCTTAGGCGGTGTCTGCATTGTACCGTACCTGTGTAGTTATAATAATTTGTACCCACGTTTACTCCCCGGAGTGATCAGGGCCCGCTATCTAATCCTAATTAACTAACATGGCGTAGGGCTAACTGATGAATATTGCAAAAGTAATAATAGGCAGCATAGGATAAAGGAAGGTACATCAAGGGGCGACAATGATAGGCTATGCAATGAATAGGAATTTAACGTAATAGCAGCAATAGCAATGTCTAGTGCAAGAAATGTACGGAAAAGATAGGAGATATCTAGGGACAGAGAATGGCTCTGCTTGCCTGGAAGCTCGACAGTAGGGGTACGATCGTCGTAGTAGTCATACTCGGCAACGGTGTCGTCGTTAGAAGTGTCAAGGTCTACCAGAGAATAAGGGGGAGAAACAATAAATACACAACAATAATAGCAATACAAATTCAAGACATGACAAACGCATTGTTGGCAGTGTTCTAACGCAGTGTTAAGTATTTTTAGGCGGAGCGGGAATTTATCCGGAGATGACTCATCAGTACCGGTTGATTACCAGACAAACGATCCGGAGGGGAAGGTTCCGTGTCTATAGTGTTAGAGACATCTGACAGACATGTGGATAGTGTATATGTGCTCGTTGATCCATTCTGAACAACTTTCATATTAAGAACATTTTCATCCGGAAAGTGTTACCGGCACCGGGAATTACCAGCCGGATTCACCGGAGGGGGGGATGTTCCACGTTCGGTATGTTGAAGGGGTGATGATTATATGGGTAGCATATTTTTATTCGTTGTATTTTTCTGAGCAACTTTGATATATAATTTATTTTCATCGGAGTTACGGTTTAAAATATATTAATTTCTAAAGTTTTATTCAATTTAAATCAATTTCTGAATTACTTTTTATTATTTAAATAGAACATTATCCACAACAGTGACAATAATAGTGGGGACCCACATGTCATAAGGAGGGGCATTTAAATTCATTTTATTTCATTAACAAAACATAAGGGTCCACATGTTAATCTCTATACTATTTATTAATCTATATTAACTAATTACTTTGCTGGTGGGGCCCAACTGTCATACACTGTGACATTTAATAGCTGTTTTATTTATTTAAATGGCCTAGGGCCCACATGTCATAGGGCCAGGGGGGTCATCCCCATTTATTTAACCAGTTGTTTAATTTAGAGGGGCAGGGGGCCTGATACGTCCAAAACGTATCTATAATTTCTGCTTGCTCCATGCATGTTTTGTGTAATATTGCTATGATCTAGATACACTTTCATACACTTTTCATCATATTTGGACTATCCTATTAACTCAGTGCCCCCCAGTGCCAGTTCCTGTTTTCTGCTGTTTTTCTATTTCAGTTTTCCCCCATACAAAAAGTGCCTGAAAAAATCGGCAAAATTCAGATAAAAAATCGGCGTGACGGAAGCTTCGAGAAGATCCCGGGAGGGGCCAGAGGGGAGCCAGGGGGCCCAGGCGGCCACACGGCGCGGCCCCACCCCTGGCCGCGCCAGGGGGCGCCTGGGGCCCCAGGCCCACCTCTGGCTGCCCCCTTTCGCCTATTTATCCCCCGTCACGGGAAAACCCCAGGGAGAGAACCCTATTACGCGAACTCGCCTCTGTTCCGCCGCCGCCGCGCTTCTGAAGATCGGGAGCACCAGAAGACCTCTTCCCGGCACCCTGATTGACCTCTTCCCGGCACCCTGTCGGAGGGTTCTGGATGATTAGTAGTAGATGCAGATGGATTTCGGTCTACTTACCTTGGCGTACTGCCTGTGCTTTTGAACCTCTTCCTTTCTTTTGTAGCTTAGTTAGCATTGCTGTGCGTTCATAATCCTGTCAATTTCCTTTATGTAATTTGTTTACCTCGCATAGAAATTTTATCGTCTTTTGGGAGAGAGACATCACTAGCGAACATCACGTATCCCGGTCCATATCCTTATCATTGTTTCCACGTTATATTTACTTTTCTGCATTTACTTTCAAGTTGCTATTATTATCCCTTGCGTTTTATCCTTTGTAAACAACAAGACCGGAGAGATTGACAACCTCTATGAACTTTGTTGGGAACAAAGTTATCTGTGTCTGTGTGCAGGTCCGTGTCAGTTGCGCCGCTGACACCTACTTATCATCTCTGGATTCCTACTGGAGACAAACCTTGGTATCTTTACCGAGGGAAATTTGCTGCTGTGATGCATCACGCCTTCCACTTGGGTCTCACCAACGAAGGGCGAGAAGACTACACCCGTCAACCCTCGCGCCATCAAGAAAATTTCTGGCGCTGTTGCCGGGGACTCCAAGTGCTAAGATAGGGGAGTTGCAGACTACCCTTTACCTTTGTTTTTTAGTCTTGTTAGTTTATCTTTCAGTTTTTATCTTTGTGTCTTTTATCAAAATTTACAAAAAAATTATTTATCTTGCTAGTTGTCATTATGTCTGGCCCTTCTGCCTTTGTTGAGACAGAGGTTCTCACCTTTAAACAAAAAGGTGGAGAAAGTTTAAAAGATGCTTGGTATAGAATTAATGATTCTCATAGAAAATCCACCAAGAAGCAATCCACTACTATCCTGCTTAGAAATTTTTATGTAGGGATTACTCCTTGGAATAGGTTCATATTAGACACTGCTATCAATGGGAATTTTCTAGAAGCCCCGACTTGGGAGTCTCTTAATGTTATTGAAAATCTTGTTGGAAATCTCCCTATTGTTAGCATGCAAGAAGATATAACTCTATCTCATATTATGAAAAAACTTGAAAAAATAGAGTTAGAAATACCAAGTATAACTAGGATAAATGAGTTGGATCGCAAGATTAAAGGGAATTTGAATAGGCTTGATAGCTCCATGCTGAAAATTATTAAAACCTTGGAGGTCATCAAATCCCGTGATACGGATCCTTCTAGGATAGATAAGATTGAGGAAATCATTAATACTCTAGGAACTACTTTCTCCTCAATCAAACCAAAAAAGGTTGAGACCTCGGCAAGAAGGGAACCTAAGTTCAATTATGTCCCTAAGGTTCCCCGACATAAGAATAAGCCACCTATTGCCAAAGAAGTTGAAACCGTGAAAACTTAGGAAGAAATACCTCTCTTTGATAATTTTATAAATGAATCTTCCATTGATTTTCCGCCTTTTGCTTTTCTCCCTAGAAGTATCTTCATTAGGCCTTTATTTGAAAGACATCTTAATACTAGTTGTACAATTGAAGATCTTTTTGATGATCTTGATAATGATTCGATTGATACAACTTGATCTTTTGCATTAAGCCTAGCTAATGGCTTTAAAGAAGCGCTTTAGGGAGGCAGCCCGCAACGAATTTAGGAGTTTTCTTTTTGCTTTTTTTGTGTCTTGATGATTGTTACTTCTGTAGCAACATCATTGTATCTTTATTTTTCAACTTTGTGCCAAGTTATAGCCTCTTACGGCAAGGGAAGTAAAAGTTGTGACATGCTGTTCAGAAAACAGATTCTGTCCTCGTGACCAGAAAATTCCAGAAAAATCCCAGTTCATCTTTTTGAGCTGAAATTTTTACACAGTATGCTCTATACAATTAAGAAAATTCCGTATGTTCTGAGTTTTTTGATTTGAGTTGCAGAAGTACCCCTAAAAAATTCTTTATTATCTGCTGTTCTGTTTTTCACAGATTCTGCCACGTTTTGTCTCTCCTAACTTTTGCAAACCTTAAGCTTGCTTTTTCTTTGCAAAAACTTTTTGGAACTCTTGATAAACAGTAGATCTTCAAGAATATATTTATATACAATGGAGAAAAAATATTTATTAAGGGTACTAACCTCTCTAATCAGCTTGTGATGAGTTATGTATGAAGGGAGTTTTCAAGTGTGTGATAAAAGATGATGAAAGAAGATCCAGGAGTGTCAAGCGCTCAAGCTTGTGGATGCCCCTATGCATCCCCAATAAATATTCAAGGAGACTCAAGCGTCTAAGCTTGGGGATTCCCCCGTGCATCCCCTTCTCCATCAACAATCATCAGTTCGTCCTTCGTCTCACTATATTTTTATCACTTCATGCGTTATGTGCTATGCTTGGAGCGTATCGCTCTTAGGTTTTATTTTTAGTTTTCTTTAGCTTTGCTTGCTGTTCATAACAAGTTAGATACTTTCTTACTTTGTGTGGGAGAGAAACAAGCTCCACTTTCAAAATCAAGAGCACATCATAGGATTCTTCATGCCTATCTTTTTGCTGTTGTGTGTTCTTTATCTTTTCATAGCTACTGCCATGTTTAGTTTTAGTCTTAGTTTGTCTTTAGCAAGAGCCTTGGCTTTTGTTTAGTTTGTTGCTGGAACTCCCTTTAGTTTTCATGTTTATCTTGTTAAGAGAGTTGGTTTTTGCACTGAGTTGTGTCTTGTTTTGAAAGTAGGTAATTGAGGTTGCTTTTTAATTTTAGTAGTAGCTTGCAATAGTTTTGAGGTATTGATGTGAGTAATGTTTGAACTTTTGGTGTCAAGAGCTCTTGCCTATTAGTGATAGGTATCGTATTTTGGGCAATCCGTGTTTATTTTCAAAACTAGATGAGAACTCTAGCTACTAGATGGATCACTACTCTTCTGAGGAGTCTAATATTAGAGTACACTCACGTACCATGAGTCGAGGATGCGCAAGGATAACCAAACCCCCATACACTCCTCCTCGGGGTACTTGTCTCTTTGCGAACCTCCTTACTAGATTGAGAGTTACCGATAATAAGTGCATGAGTTCTTCGGACTAATGTAAGTATTGAGAGTTGACACTTCCACCTTCCCATATTTTGCTAGCCTTTCCCGTGCCGTGCATTGCCTTCTTCTCACTCCGAGAGTTGGTGTCCACCTTCGCCGGTACTTCCAAACCCTTGGCATGATACGCTTTGTCATCAGAAGCCTCCTTATATCTTCGCTCAAAACAGCCACCATACCTACCTATCAAGGCATTTCCATAGCCTTTCCGAGTTACATTGACATGCAACTTCCATCTCTTCATGACTTGATCTTCATGTCATACATGTTCCTGCTACACTGGCAGCGACATACATTGCATACATCATGATAGTTACATCTTCTTTATGATTTGGAGTACCTTGTAAAGTGTGAAAGATCTCCTTTACCTTCTTGTAAAATAGAGTGTTGCCCTTAAGTGAGGAAAAGATCTCAAAGTGGACACATTAAAAGATCCCAAAGAGGACAAATGAGAGTTAAATAGAAAGAGCCATTGAGGCCACCAAAAAAATACAAAAAAAAAGAAAAAGAGAAAAAGAAATAAAAAGAGAGAAAGGGGCAACACTACTATCCTTTTGAGAGATACACACTAGTACTCCCTTTATATCCTTATACTCCATAGAGATGATCATTATGCATATAGCTATGTGGGGACCTTCACAGTTTAGAACTTGGCTTGCATATTCCAAGGATGAGCCTCCTCAAACGAGCTCTAGGTATTCATGAGCAAGCAAGTTAGATGCACCCCCACTAGTTCCATTGGAGAGCTTCCTAGCTCGTATGTGCATCCGTTGCATGGCAATCCCTACTCCTCACATCATATCTATCATTTGGCATCTCTTGCCCATGATTCTCCTCATTGATGTGAGCCTTTCTCATCCTTTTTGTCTTCCTCCTCCACCATATTTCTCTCTTTGCCATCCTAAGTGCCAACTCTCATGCTTACGCTCATCCATTGCATGAGTGCTCGAAATATCGAAAAGGAGTGGATCAAATTGACTTGTACCTGGCTAGTGGTCTGGGGACGATTCAAGATAAGATTCCAAAGAAGACCAAGTGTGAAACTTTAGTAGAGTGAGTTCTCAACACAAAAATACTTTTTTCTCGTATTCCCTATCCCCCTTCTTGCACGTAAACACCATTTGGAGGCATTCGAGTCACGGACAGCGCACTACTGGAATTCACCAGTTTGCCATTAGTCAACCTCTTTGCCGTCTGTTTTTCATCGGGGCGGACGGCAAAGAGACAGTTTGCCGTATGTTGCCCTAACTACAGACGGCAAACAAATCACTCACGGGAAACAACTTGTTTGCCGTCCGTCCGCACGAAGGCAGACGGCAAAGGTTCCTTTGCCGTCTATAGACAGACGGCAAAGCTTAATGTGGGCCCGCCTAGCCCCTGAGACGAGTGAGGGTTAACGGCCAGGCGTTATGCCGTCTGCTGGCAGACGGCATAACGCCTATCACCGTTAACCCAACGTCCTCTCTCCTATCTCTCCACTCTGTCCCCCGTGCTTCTCTCACCCCTACGTACGCCGCCGCCGCCGCGCCTTCGCCCTCCCCGTCGCCGGATCCCACCCGCCCCGGCCCGCCCCGCCCCACCCGCCTCGGCCCGCCTTGGCCCGCCCCCGCCCCACCCTCCTTGGCCCTCCCCTCCCTCGGCCCGCCCCTCCCGCGCCCCACGGCCGTCGTCCCCGGCTTCGGCGCCGCTGCCCTCCTCCACCACCCGCCGTCAAGCCGCCGCCCACCTCCTCCACATCCACCCCCACTCCGGCCGGTGAGCCCCCTCTTCTCCCTCTTTTTTTTTGTTTTTTTGTTTTCTCTGTTATATATAGTATATTATTGTTATGCATTGTTAGATTTGTTAGTATTAGTGTTGTTCACATTATAGTTTATTGTTAGATTTGTTAGTATTAGTATTAGTATTAGTGTTAGTCATATTTTAGATTAGTCATATTTTAGATTAGTAAATTTAGTTAGGTTCGTATTGTTGTTGTTTTTAATTGCTACTGTTTTTAATATAAGTTAGTTAGTTTTTAATTGGTACTGTTTTTAATAGATTTTAGATTAGTAAATTTACCTAGTTAGTTAGTTCGTATTGGTATTTACCTAGTTAGGTAGTTTTTAATTGGTACTGTTTAGGTTGTGTTAGAATTAGTTAGGATGTTAGTGTTAGGATTGTAGTTTTTAGAAAAAGAAAATAAGAAAAGAAAAGAAGAATAAAAGGATATAAACAGAAGTAGAAGAAAAGGAAAAAAGAAGAAGGAGGAGGAGGAAGAGAGAAGAAGAGGAAAGAGAGAAGAAGAGGAAAGAAGAAGGAGGAGGAGGAAGAGAGAAGAAGAAAAAGAAGTAGAATCAGAAGAAGGATAGAAGAGGAGGGTGGAGGAGGAAGTTAGAAGAAGAAAAAAGAAAAGGAGGAGGAGGAAGAGAGAAGAAGAAAGAAGAAAAAGAAGGAGGGTAAGAAGAAAGAAGAAAAATAATAAGAAAAAGAAGGAAAACCCGAAGAAAAACAAGTAGAATAAGAAATAGAGGAAGAAGAAAAATAAAAATAAGAAGAATAAGAAGAAAAATAAGAAAAAGAAAACGAATAATAAGAAAGTAGATAAAGTTAGTAATTAGATGTTAATTATTGTTACTTAGCTCAATTACCGGTATTAGTGTTTGTGTTGATTTTCTGAAATTAAATGTGCAGTTGTTTCCCCTTCACCTCGAGCATCGTCGTCGGCGAGGGTCTCGTGTTCGACGATCGCCCCTACGTTCTAGGGTGAGTAAAAAATGTCCTCTATCCTCTTCCCCCCTTACTTTGCTCTGTTCCGGCCTTCGTTCCGATGACACTAGCTAGGTAAATACAGTCGCGTAACCAGTATGCGTGTCCCGTTCGAAAGGGTTACAGTTATAAATATGCATTCATTTGCATATTTATAATAGTGATTCTTTCGAATTGTCCAACGTTATCCATGGACAGCCCGAGTATGTGTAGATTGGGTCGGTTTTCCATGCTTTGGTCCCGATCCGACGCGGTATTTCGTCAGCGCCTCCCTGTTGTTCTCCAGATACACAACCTCTCGGCTTGTTGTCGAGACGTGTATTAGGAGAACAGCGGGGAGGTGCTGCCGAAATACCGCGTCGGATCGGGACCAAAGCATGGGAAACCGACCCAATCTACACATACTCGGGTGGGATTAGGACCTATCTTTACCTATTAGTGTGTAGGTTAATTGCATATGCCGTAGCTATGTATGATAAAAGCAATAAAAAGTGGACGTAATAAAATGGTATATTTGTTGTTTAGTAGCTAGCTGTAGCAACAAGATGAGCGATGATCGTGCGTGCATGTACACTGGTCGCCCTAATCATAAAGAGATCACCAATGAATGGGCAATGAAAACCAAGGAGTTTCTGAGAGCGGCGTTTGCAAATGGGCAGAGAAAAACCTGGTGCCCCTGCGTTAGGTGCGACAATTATAAACAGGCGACAGAGGTGGATATGGGTAAACACATGCAGAAGTGGGGTTATAAGCCTGGTTATACGGTGTGGACCTTCCATGGCGAGTCTGGCGGACGACGGAGAGAGGAGGTGGTCTGTCAGCGCACGGATGAGTACGGAACCGGGATCGAAGACATGGTGCAGGACTTTGACGATGCGCGGGATGAGGACGATGAGATGGAGGAATCTGCGAAGGCCTTCTATGATATGTTGGAGTCTTCGAAACGTCCGCTGCACGCTCACACTGAGCTTTGTCAGCTCGATGCCATCGCACAGTTGATGGCTTTGAAGGCAGAATTCAACTTGGGCACAGATTGTTACAATGCGATCACGACCCTAATTGGGCGGTTTCTACCAAAAGATCATGTTATGCCTGCAAACCTGTACCAATCGGATAAAATCCTCAAGGTACTTAAGATGACCTATGAGCAGATACATGCTAGTGAAAATGGATGTGCTTTATTTAGGAAAGAGTATGCGGACGAAGACTATTGTCCCAAATGCAAGTCATCCAGGTATGTTGTGGTAGACAATGGTCAAGGTGAGAAGACGCAGACCAAAATACCCGTAAATGTTCTTAGGTATCTTCCAGTGATACCAAGAATTCAACGCCTTTACATGATGGAAGAGACAGCCAGACAGATGGCATGGCACAAACATGGATAGAGAACAGAATTTGATGCAGATGGGAAGCCGATGTTGACTCACCCATCGGATGGTTCAGCATGGAAGAACTGAGCTATTTCTTTCGTGTTCTTTGTGCTAAAGAACTATCCGATGGCGTGCTAGAAGACATGGAAGATATGGCGTCGGAGTTGCTCTGCAAGTTAGAGAAGATCTTTCCACTGGGTTTTTTTTAATCCGATGCAGCATTTGATATTGCATCTCCCGACCGAGGCAAGATTAGGGGGCCCTGTGCAAAATCGTTGGTGCTATTCAACGGAGAGAATGCAGAAGACGCTTCGAGCAAAATGTAAAAATAAACGTAGAATTGAAGCATCGATGGCCGAGGCTTTCATTACCGAGGAGGCGGCAAACTTCGTGACAGCACATTATGAAGCCAAAAATCGCCATTTGCATAATCCAAAGCCTCGGTACACTTTCCCGGACCTGATGAGGTTCCGCAGCCTGGACTCAAGTGGGAGCACTATTGTGCTGCCCCGGCCCCGCCGGATACGACCATCAACGGGGTCGAATGCCACACCAGAGCCGACATGGTGATCAATGGCTTTTGGGTAATTTCTGTTTCACACAATAAAATCATGCTATTGCAGTGTTGTCTCGTGCACTCATCAGTGTTGTCTCGTGCTATTGCAGGTCTACTACAAGGTCGATGAGTCCAAGGAGCAGCAGGCGGAGGATATGTTAGTTGCAGAGGCCACGCGCCTCTTGGAGAACACAAGGCACGAGATGCGAGTGCAGGCGGTCCGTGACTACTATGCCAAGCAAGGGCGCAAGCGTAGGAAGAAGGACTGCCGCAAGAAGTTTCTGACCAGGGCCCAGTACATGACGGTAACCCTTCTTAAGTCTTGAATAGTTTGCTTGATTTGATTCCTATCTAGGCTACTTATTAGTTTCCTTGTTTACTAACTTAGGCGCCACTGAGATGGTGTGCGGACAAGATGGATTGTTGGGAGGCCATTGTGGACCACTGGTGCTCAGATGCCTGGTTGGCCGTCCACAACAATGCCAAGGAGCGCCGCGCCCAAATGGTTGGTGTGCCACACCATCAAGGAAGCCGCAACTTAGCTGGTTACGGGAATAAATGGGTATGTGCTTCAATTTTCATGCAAATTCTACTTTTCTTTGTCTTTTTGGCACCCACAACTTACTAATATCGTGCTTTGCTTTGTCTTTTAGGCGGAGCATAATAAAACAGAGCCACTTGGTGTGTTCGACAATTATGGCATGGCCCATACAGCGTCGTACAAGAAGGCAAAGGCGCTCTCAGACTCTGATCTCGCCACTCCTTCGACTTTCACCAACATTGCCGCCTACAGTAAGCTCAAGGCTTATACTGAGGTGGCGAAGGAGAAGCACGGGGAGACTTATAACCCGCTTGGGAAGCCTATTGAGCCAGAGCTGGTGATGATCTCTTGTGGCGGAAGGCGCCATGGCCATTGGAGATAAGTTGATCAGGTGCGATAAGACTCTTCCTGAGATCAAGGCGCGCCAAACGAGCTCTTCTCCTGCTATAAGGACTCGTCCGCGGCCAGTCGACCTCGCTATCAAGGTTATCCATAAGGACTCTTGCATTCCTGTTTTCTCTCATCGAATATTACAATGCTAACTAGAGGAGTGGGGTTGCAGGAAGCTCTTTAGAAAGAGCGACAGAACACCCAGCGGCTACTGGAGGAGAAGGAGCGGTTGGCAGAGGAGAAGGCAGCGGAGAGAGAGCGGCTGGCGGAGGAGAGGACGGCGAAGGCTCTCGAGGAGGCCGCGGCACGACACGATGCATCGAACCGGGCCTTGTATGAGCTCTTCGTGGTAAGTCACTTGTTCATATTCACCCAAAGAATGCGTCATGAGTGGCCTAATATGATTGACTCATGAAAAACAAATGTGCAGACTATGTGCGAGAAGACTGGTCAGGCCGCTCCACCGATGCCGATCATTTCTCCTGTGGGGACGGTGAGTATCTTTCGATGATCATCAATACCATATTGAGTGGCGTCGTGCTAACCTCTAGTTGATCTTTTTGTGCAGCATAACTCTCGGGCTGCGTCCCATGACCCTTCTCCACCGTCAACATCGGCCAACCCGACGGATGTTTCCTAGCCACCTCAGCCTTGAGGGCTACACTCCGGTAAGTTTTAAAATGCTTAGTTAGTTTGAAAATGCATATTTAGCTTCTAAAATCCTATATTTAATCGAAAAATGTCATACTTTGCATATTTTGCACAAAAAATACATAATTAACTTAGTTAGTTCAAAAACTGACATAGTCAACTTAGTTTGCTCACAAAATGCTAAATCTAGCTTAATTGGGTAAAAAATGCTAAAGCTAGCTTAAATTGGCTCAACAATTGCTAAAGTTTGCTTAGTTGCTCAAAAATGCTAAATTTAGCTCAATTTCCTGAAAATATGCTAACTCTAGCTTAATTTGATCACCATTGCTTATGTTAGCTTTGTCTGCTCAAAAGAAGAAGAAAATAGAAGAAGGAGAGGATCTTTTTTTCTTCTTCTTCTAGATTCTTCTTCTTCTCTTCTCCTTCTTCTTCTTGTTCTTCTCCTTATTCTTCTTATAACTTTTTTAGCTTAATTTTGCAGATTTGCTTCAAGGGAGTCATTCTATGATGGAGTGCTGCATTTGGACTTGTAGTTTAATTTCATAAACTGTTTTGGTCACTATGTGCTATGTGAAACTATGAAATGCTTGTTGGAACCTTGTTCACATGTGAATCTTGTATGAAAACCTTGTTGGAGACTATATATTGTTGTTGGTTACTATATACTGTTTGTTGGATACTATATAATGTTGTTGGAGATTATATATATATATTTGTCAAAATGCAGGGATTTGAAAGAAAACAGATAAAACAGAAGGAATGCAACCATTTGGTCATTATGCCGTCTGCCTCCGGCAAGGCAGACGGCAAAGCGTAGGACTTTGCCGTCTGCTGCTGGACGGCAAACATATGACGGGGGGGGGGGGGGGGGGGTTGACGTCATTACCTTATCCGATGACGTCACTGTTCTTTGCCGTCTGTCCATAGACGGCAACCCCGCCGTTAACGGCCTGACGGAGCCGGCTGGCAAAGCTTCGCCATCAAGCTTCTCTGCGGTCTGTTTCCAATTCAGGCGGATGGCAAACAGCTTTGCCGTCCGTCGATATACAACAGACGGCAAAGCACCTCTTTTCCGATGAAATGGCTGACGGGTGCTTTACCGTGCGAGGGAAGACGGCAAAGGGCTTTGCCGTCGGCCATACAGGTGTTTTCCGTCCGCCATGGCAGACGGAAAATAGGCGAATTCCAGTAGTGGCGAGAGCTCTTGCACCTAATGTTCTTTTGTTACTTATTTCAATGCTAATATAGACTCTTGCCTGTTATGACTTGAATTGAATCTCTAACCTTGATTGATTTACTTTTCAAAGTTCTTATATGGTTGCTAGCATGTCACCACAGAAATTATGTTGTTATCATTTACCTACTCGAGGACGAGCAGGAATTAAGCTTGGGGATGTTGATACGTCCAAAACGTATCTATAATTTCTACTTGCTCCATGCATGTTTTGTGTGATATTGCTATGATCTAGATACACTTTTGATCATATTTGGACTAACCTATTAACTCAGTGCACCCCAGTACCAGTTCCTGTTTTCTGCTGTTTTTCTATTTCAGTTTTCCCCCATACAAAAAGTGCCAGAAAAATTCGGAAAAATTCAGATAAAAAATAAGCGTGACGGAAGCTTCGAGAAGAGCCCGAGAGGGGCCAGAGGGGAGCCAGGCGGCCACCCGGCGCGGCCCCACCCCTGGCCGTGCCAGGGGGGCGCCTGGGGCCCCTGGCCCACCTCTGGCTGCCCCCTTTCGCCTATTTATCCCCCGTCACGGGAAAACCCCAGGGAGAGAACCCTATTCCGCGAACTCGCCTCTGTTCCGCCGCTGCCGCGCTTCCGAAGATCGGGAGCACCAGAAGACCTCTTCCCGGCACCCTGCCGGAGGGAGGATTGACCTCCGGGAGTCTCCTCTCCACCATGGATGCTCCCCGGATGTCTCGTGAGTAGTTTTCCTTGGACCATGGGTCCGTGATTAGTAGCTATGTGATGTTCTCCTCCCCTCTTTGATCTTCATTATTTAGACCTTGTGAGCTGCCCAACATGATCGAGGCACCTTTGTAATATTTCTGTTATTGCTATGTTGAGTTTGATAGGATCTGATGGATTATGAGATTATGTTCAGATTGTGATTTAGTAATATATTTGGTTTTTATCTCTTATATTTGTGTTCCTAAGTAATTCTTGCATGTTCCCCGTTGCTTTTTATTGCTTTGGCCAAGTAGTAGGTAGTGACTCCAAGAGGGAGCGTTGTGCTAGATTGTGGGTTCATGCCCCCCGATGACATGCTTGAGTGACAGAAACATGAGTCTAGGGGATGTGCTGTTGCCACAAGGGGAAAACAACGGTGCTTGTGACCACGGTCACAAGGATTGTTTACTTTACGCAGAGTTCTTTTTAATGCAGTTGTCTGTTGCTTTTGGTTTACACTTTGGGTGGGGCTCGCAACTTAATACCAGCGAGATGTTCTGGATAGATATATCAAGGTGGATGATTAGTAGTAGATGCAGATGGATTGCGGTCTACTTACCTTGGCGTACTGCCTGTGCTTTTGAACCTCTTCCTTTCTTTTGTAGCATAGTTAGCATTGCGGTGCGTTCATAATCCTTTCAATTGCCTTTCTGTAATTTGTTTACCTCGCATAGCAATTTTATCGTCTTTTGGGAGAGAGACATCACTAGCGAACATCACGTATCCCGGTCCATATCCTTATCATTGTTTCTACGTTATATTTACTTTTCTGCATTTACTTTCAAGTTGCTATTATTATTCCTTGCGTTTTATCCTTTGTAAACAACAAGATCGGAGAGATTGACAACCTCTCTGAACTTCGTTGGGAACAAAGTTATCTGTGTCTGTGTGCAGGTCCGCGTCAGTTCGCCGTTGACACCTACTTATCATCTCTGGAGTCCTACTGGAGACAAACCTTGGTATCTTTACCGAGGGAAATTTGCTGTTGTGCTGCATCACGCCTTCCACTTGGGGCTCACCAACGAAGGGCGAGAAGACTACACCCGTCAACCCTCGCGCCATCAGGGCCCACTCGTCATTGACCTGGGGTTTATTAGCGCTAACAAGGGGGGTTAGTCCCATAGCACGCCGGCGACGAGGCCAGATGTAACAACCTCAGTTGTCTGTAACAGTAATCCTTTTGCTAATGACAATTAATGTTGCTAAATCATGCCATGATCAAATTTGAATAAAATCAAATCCAAAATGCCTTTTTGTTGATATTAAAAATAATGTTGCAAATAAAACTTGTCCAAAAATTATACAACCACTTTTATTAAATCACAAATAATCATTGGGTCATGTCCATGTGGTTATGGTATTTTGTTAAGCCACTGAAAAATCCAAACAACTCAAACAGTAGCAAAAACAGTGGGTTCTGGTCCATTTTCAATAAAATAAAATATCAAATGATTTTATAAAAACTCAAAATCTTTTGTGGCACCTCACTAGTATGTATCCCTAATTTACAAACACCAATAACATTTTACAAAAAAGCTAGGGTTAATAAATCAATTACAGAAAAGAAATAGAACAAACAGAAAAACAAAAGAAAATAAAAGGGGGCTAAACGTCGCTCAGGGCGACAACCCACTTGGCCCAGCCCACCCCCCCACGGCTTGTCTTCTTCCCCACCCACTCCCTCACCTGCTACGTACGGCGGCCGAGCGCGGCCACGCCGCAGCCAGGCCGGCCCCGCCTCCACCTGCTCTCTCCCGACGCCGACGCGATAAGGCCACCCCGGCCGACCCCCTGGACATCCTCCCCCTCCTTTTCCCCTCCTCCTCTTCTCGCACGCCTCGGGGAAAAACTCCCGAGCGCCGCCGTCGCCATTGCCGTGGCCAGTCGTGGCCAACGAGCACGGGCCGCACCGACGTGGTGTCCAGCGGCTGCGCCTTCGTCGTCTCCCCCTGTCCAGGAAAGGAATCGAGCCGTGGTGCCTCTCTGCGACGACTACGCCTTCGTCTTCAACCTCGGCTCCGGCGGGATCTGCGACCGATTCCGGCTACTCCACCTCGCCCCCGAGCCCGCTCTCACGGCTAAAACCTCCAGGTGAGCTCGCGCAGCTCCCCCAACTGTCTGTAGCTCCTCCCCGTGCTCATAGACGAAAGCCCCAAATGCGCCAGTACAGGCCGCCGCCATTGATGCCCCTATCGAGCTCTTCGGGCCCCTCCAGCGTGCGTTTGGGCACCAACGTACTCCTGGTAGATGCTTCGATCGATTTCACACATGGATTCGTTCGCAGTCGTCGCCGTTTGGGTTCTGCCATTTTAGTCCGAGATCGGTGCCGCCACGGTCGACCTAGCCATCGCCTCAGTGCGTCCCCGCTCGTGAAACCAGCCCAGATCGACGCGAGATGAATTCCCAGTTCGAATGCACCAAGTCCCGAGAGCTCCCGTGCTCTGTGTCGCAAGGGCGGCGACCTCGCCGGCGTACTGTCTCCGGCGAGACGCCGATGACACTGCCTGGTGGGGCCGCCCTGTCAGTGGAGTGATTAGCAGCTAAACCACCCCCTACTGACCATGACAGGTGGGCCTGCCCCCTTAATCCCACGGTTAAAATTTAAACAGAATAATAAACCCCTCCCAGACACTGACCTGTGGGCCCCTGGCCATTTAACTTAATTAAACAAGTTTAGTTAACACTGGAGTCACTGACTACTGGGCCCCAGCTGTAAGTGTTTTTTAAATAAATAGAATTATAAAAACTAGTCACTGACATGTGGGCCCAGTGCCTATTTCTGATTTATTAAAATGTTTTATAAATAAACAGAGGCTGACATGTGGGTCCCACATGTCAGGCATTGTTTTGGACAATGTTCTGGATAATGTTGTTATAATAATAAAAGAAATTCAGAAAATCATTTAAATGATTTAAAACTTTGAATTTCAATAACTTTTAAACCGTAACTCAGATTCTAAAACTTTATACATGAAAATTGATCAAAAAAATATAACGAATACAATATGCTATCTGTATGTCTATCATACCGCTCTAATGCAACGAACATCGAACCGTCCCCCTCCGGACCGGCAGTCCGATAAATTGTCCGGTACTGCTAAAGTACCCGGATGAATTTATTTCGAACACGAAAGTTGTTCAGAATAGATCAACTAACCCGGATACACCACCCACACATGTGTCGGATGTCCACGACACCTCCGGCATGATATCTCCCCCTACGGACACCTTGTCCGATAATCACCCGGAGCTGGCCGTTCATCCCCGGATGAATTTCCGTTCCGAGCAATGTGCATTGCACTGCGTTAGAACACCGTTAACATTTCATCTGTCATGTCATGCATCTGTTTGTATATGCTTGCTTTGTATTTACTGTTTCTTCCCCCCCCCTTAATCTCCGGTAGACCCCGCTGCTGCCGTCGACTACACCGCTGCTGAGTACGACTACTTCGTCGACGACCCTACCCCTACCGTCGAGCTTCCAGGCAAGCAGAGCCATTCTCTTCCCCAGATATCTCCTATCTTTCCGTACTTTTCTTGCACTAGGCATTGTTACTTCTGCTGCTACGTTACAATCCTATTCAATTGCATAGCCTGTTTTTTTTTGTCGCCCCTTGTTGTACCTCCATTACCCTATGCTGCCTATTATTATTATGCATTATTCAGAAGTGAGCCCTGCGCATTGTTAGCTAGGATTAGATAGAGGGCCGTGATCACTCAGGGGAGTGAACGCGGATACAAATATTATAACTGCACAGGTACGGTACAATGCAGACACCGCCTCAGGTCCCCTAGCTAGGCTCTGCCGAGCCACCATCAAGTGTGAGCTATCAAGGAGTAATCCTTGTACTCCACTCGTTGTTGACTCTGTATAGCCGCTCTAGGTACCTGAGCAACGGTTGTCCTTCAGGTAAGAAGTCGGGCGACCCAACGGTGCCCGCGAGAGGTATTGCGACGGGACGACAGGGAGGGCACGACCAGTGTACCGGTGTGCTTGGCCCCTGGTCGTTGGCCGCGAGACTTACCAAACCAAGAAAGTCGAGATCCTCCATGAGCACACGCGAGACAAGGTAAGGAGACGGTTCACCTTGTTGGTGACCACAGTGACTTGGTGGGACGACGGGGCAGGCACCGATGTACTGGTGGTCCTGGCTGCTGTCGTTGTCCGCGGGTCAGTTAAGTCGAGGCAAAAATAACGGTTGTCACGGAGGTTAATGAAAATGCTAAATGGTTCGGTGAATGTCTTGAGTTGGCTATATTCCATGTACGCACTACCTACCCGTGGGAATTACGAGTTATGGGCTCCTCTGCTTCGTAGTGTCGTCCGAGGACTCTTCAGACGTCAGCAGTACCGCGGCCTGCGCCGGGAAGTGGTGTTGTCTTATTTTCTCACGCGGTGGTGCCTTATTTGGATTTTCTTTAACTTCACCGGCCATCCATGCACCGTGCAGGAGTACGTTCGGTTTGGGGTCCAAGGCCCGGCGTACTTAGGATTTAGACCGGCGGATGGCCTCTCTGTTGAGTTTGAAAGATGGGCTATGAAGTGTCGGATAGCCTCGGTGGAGCGTTCCCTAACAAGGTTCCCGCCACCCTGGAGATCCGTGCGTGTAGCGTAACACAAGTGCACCCCTGCAGGGAAGATTAATCTATTCAAATAGCCGTGTCCACGGTAACAGGACGCTTTATGCTGAAGCTGGATCTTATCACTACAAACTATTATTATTAAACTATATGGTTCCGGGTTTTCTTCCTCGCTGGGTTGTCGAGGAGGTGAACTCGGAGGCATTGCTAATTATTACAACTTGTTATTATACAATGCTGCAGCAACTTCCGTTGCATTGTTACTTTATGCTTTATATAAATTGTTGGCTGATTCTTACCTGATGCTGCAAGACATCATCGGAAGATGCTAGTCTTCGTTAGGCCTAGCTTCTTACCCTTGCTCTGGATTTCTATCTTGCAGTCCACTATATACAACCTCTTCTTTCCGTTGATACAATTGCATAATGCTTAGTAGCGGACGTAAGACTCGCGGGTATGCTAGATACTCACCTTTGCTTTATTTCCCCTTTTTCGCTTTGCCTGATCGGCCGCTGCATCCGACGTTGGAGCCCAGGAGCAGGAGTACCCCGGAGGCGACTACTACGACCTCGATTTCCCCGTTGACCAGGAGTAGTTCGGTGGATCCCAGGCAGGAGGCCTCACCTTTTCGATCTGTATCTCTGATGTGATTTGTGCTAGCATTCTTAAGGCAAAACTTGACTAACTATGTTTGTACTCAGATATTATGGCTTGTATGACTTATGTATTCGGATCCTCGTGATCTCTAGTATTGTAATATATTTGTTATCCTTTTGTGTTTAGTGTTGTGCTGTGATATTCTCACCGTGGCACCCTAATCTCAGCCGTGTACCCTGCGTGTATGATTACTGTACATGGATTGATTTTGGGGGCGTCACAAGTTGGTATCAGAGGCGACTTCCTGTAGGAAGCCACCCCACCACTACTTGGTCGAAGTTGAGTCTAGACTTTGAAAAACTATTTTTCTAACTTAATATTTGGCTTACGGGCCCACATCGATGTCACTAGGTGTGATATCTATGGTATTAGGATCCTTTTCTCCTTACCTATGCTCTGGGAATCTGCTCTCTTATCCTTGCTGGTAAGTTTTACAAACTCTGACATTAGGATCACATTCTCTTGATTCCACCCGGCGTTTTGGTGATTCCCCATTGATTGAGTCGTGTCGCAGGAGTTCTACACCAGGTCCCGGACCGCGGATCCCATTCTCATTCTGGGCAGGCCGCGTGTTCTCTGGCATTAACTCCTGTGGCCAACAGTTTTCTTGCGGCGTGATTGACATAGTGGAATCTATGTCGCGTCGTGTAATCCTTACCGCGGTCTGCGCGCCGCCTAGTGAGTCCTATTTCCTTAATTTCTATGACGTTACGCTTCCCGATTTTCGATTGACTTCGTGTGTAAATGTGTATGTCTTATATGACTACTCCTATATATATCCGCGCCTCCTCTTTGTTGTCGCTTTACTTCATGCTTGATTCCGGTTTCTCATTAAATTTACATCGCTGAAATACCCTTGTTAAATTCTAGCAGGATGGCTGGTCGTGGTGCCAACGACCCACCGCCGCCGCCGGATTACATGGCCGCGATGATGCAGCAGTTCGAGCTGAACCGTCAGTTCATGGAGAATTTCATGGCTTAGTTTCCACAGCCGAATCAGAATGGGCACCACCATCAGCATGCCACCGTGACTCTTCACGACTTCGCCCGCCTCAACCCCACTATGTTCCGCAACACTGTTCAGCCGTTGGATGCTGATGACTGGCTTCGCGACATCACGCACGAGCTGGAGTCTGCTAATGTCGATCCACCCGACTATGTGAACTTTGCATCTTATCATTTGAAAGGCGCCGCTGCTTAGTGGTGAAGCACCCACAAGCGTTCCCTGCCAGTTGGAGAAGTCACCACTTGGGATGAATTTCAGTCTGCCTTCTGCGCCCGCTACATTCCTCAGGGTATCATGGATTGTAAGGCGGAAGAATTCCGCAACCTCACTCAGGGCGACATGACTGTTGAAGCCTGTCAGCGCGAGTTACTCAACCTCTCTCGCTATGCGGAAGAGGAGATCACCACTGATGCTCGCAGGCAGCAGAAGTTCCGTCGTGGCCTCAACCCAGACCTCAGGCTCGCTCTTGCCGTTCATGATTTCACCAACTTTGCCACCATGGTGAACAAGGCTATCACCGTCGAGACTGCCCAGATGGAGCACAAGAACTCTCTGAAGCGTTATCGTGATGTTGGCTCATCTTCGGGGGCAACGCAGAAGCGTCGTATCTGGCTCCCTACTAGTGTGACCCATTCAGCTGTCCCTGCTCCAAGGTCGTCTTATGTTGCACCCCGTCTGCCTCCGCCACCGCAGATGCCAAGAGCTCTGCCTGCACCACCCAATGCTACCCCCCCTTCGTCCTCAGGATGGACTATTCTTCACGTGCCGCCAACCTGGGCATTTTTCCAGGGATCGCCCCCAGAAACAGAAGCAACTAGTAGTTCACCCCGCTGGCCGTGGAAATGGTCGTGGCAACAAAAGGACCCCCAACTATAATACTGGGTCTGCCGCTTATGCTCGTGGACATGCTAACAACGTCAATGTTGAAGAAGCTCAGCAACAACCCGCTACCGTGATGGGTACCCTTCTCGTAAATTCTGTACCTGCTACTGTTTTATTTGATACAGGAGCATCGCATTCATTCATGTCGGAAGCATTTACATTGTCGCATAACTTTGCATTGGAAAAGATGAACCCACCGATGGTTGTTCGCGTCCCGATAGGCCAATGCCGAACCACCAAGATAGTGCCCGGAACCATCGTTGAAATTGAAGGAATTGAATTCCTTGCATCCCCCATCATCCTGACGTCTTCCACCATAGACCTCATTCTGGGAATGGATTGGTTGAAATTTCACGATGCCGCACTCTATTGTGGCACCAAGTCTGTCCAACTTTTTCACCCCTCCGGCGAGATTGTTAACCACACCACCCGAGTTACCCGTCATGCTGAAACACAGATATTTATGATGAATGCTTTGAATGCCGCCCCCCTCGAAGGCATCGAGAACGTTCCGGTCGTTCGCGAATTTCCCGACGTCTTCCCAGAAGAACTGCCGGGAATACCCCCGATCAGAGAAGTCAAATTTGTCATCGACTTGAAGCCCGGCACCACCCCTATTGTCAAGCGTCCTTACAAGATGCCGCCACATGAACTCCTTGAACTTAAGGAGGAAATCGACAAGGCACTTCAGAAAGGATTCATTCGCCCCAGTTCCTCAGCTTGGGGAGCACCTTCGCTCTTTGTCAAGAAGAGCGATGGGACAAACCGATTGGTCCAAGATTATCGGCCCATTAACCAAGCCACCATCCAGAACAAATACCCACTTCCCCGGATCAACGATCTGTATGATCAACTTGCCGGATCCAAGGTGTTCTCTAAAATCGACTTGAGGTTGGGTTATCACCAAATCCGAGTCCGTGATGAGGACATTCCGAAGACTGCCTTCATTACTCGCTATGGTTCATACGAGTACACTGTCATGTCCTTTGGCTTAACCAATGCTCCAGCCACCTTCTCCAGATTGATGAATTATATTTTCATGGAGTACCTCGACCAGTTCGTCGTGGTTTATCTGGATGATATAATGATATATTCCAAGGATGAAGAAGAACATGCAGAACATCTTCATCTTATACTGGAGAAGCTTCGAGAACACAAACTCTACGCTAAGTATTCTAAGTGTGAGTTCTGGCTTCCCGAAGTAACCTACCTTGGACATGTAATTTCCAAGGATGGCATTGCCGTCACCCCAGAACGTATCCAGGCTATTCTTGACTGGACTCCTCCCAAGACCGTCAAGCAAGTCCGCAGTTTCCTCGGGCTCGCTAGCTATTGCCGCCGTTTCGTCGAGAATTTCTCCAAGACTGCCAGGCCTCTGAATAATCTGCTTCACAAAGGCGTCAAGTTTGAGTAGACAGATAAATGCCAAGAAAGTTTCCAAGCGCTTAAGGACAAGCTAACTTCTCCCCCGGTGCTCGCTCCCCCTGATACTCAGAAGGACTTCGTGATATATTGCGACGCGTCTCGTCAAGGATTAGGCTGTGTCCTAATGCAAGAGCGCAAAGTGATTGCTTATGGCTCTCGTCAGTTGCGTGCTCACGAAGACAAATATCCAACACACGATCTCGAATTGGCAGCAGTAATTTATGCATTGAAGCTGTGGCGACATTACCTCGTCGGTAATCGTTGCGAGGTCTACACCGATCACCAAAGTCTGAAGTACCTGTTTACTCAGCCAGATCTGAATCTTCGTCAACAACGATGGCTCGAGACAATAGCCGACTTCAACATGGATATTTCGTATACCCCGGGCAAGGCTAACGTGATGGACGATGCCTTGAGCCGCAAATCTTACTGTTCTGAACTTGAGGTTCAGGTGCAACAACCACTTCTATATGAAGAGTTTCGCAAGTTGAACCTCGAGATTGTTCCTCAAGGTTACGCCAATAACCTGGTTCTCGAGTCAAACCTCGACAACCTCATCAAGAGTAGACAATCTCTGGCCCCTGACATTGTGAAGATCAAGCAAGACATCGCAGAAGGAAAGCCCTCCTCTTTTACCATTGATGCCAATGATGGTGATACTGTGTACTTCAAGGGCCGCTTAGTAGTTCATGTGAGCCCGGCCATCATTAACTGTGGTCCGGATATCATGGAAGAAGCCCATAATTCTCCCTTGTCAATCCACCCTGGCAGTACCAAGATGTATAAAGACCTTCATCAGCGGTACTGGTGGCCTTACATGAAGCAAGACATCGCCCGCTATGTTTCTCAATGTGACGTTTGCAGTCGCGTCAAAGCCGGACATCAGAAACCTGCTGGTTGGTAGCGACCACTCCCTCCTCCTTATTGGAAGTAGGACAAAGTCGAGATGGACTTCGTCACCGGTTTTCCTAAGTCATAGAAAGGTAACGATGCCATCTTTGTCGTCATCGACCGATTCTCCAAGATTGCTCACTTCCTGCCAGTCAAGGAGACGATCACTGCTAGTCAGTTGGAACACTTGTACATCTCCCGGATTGTGTCACTCCACGGTATTCCGCTGGAGATCAGTTCAGACCATGGCAGCCTTTTCACCTCACGATATTGGAATAGTTTCATGGAAGCCTTCGGGACTCGTCTGTCTCTCAGCACCGCTTATCACCCCCAGTCGCAAGGCCAAGTTGAACGAGTCAATCAAGTGCTGGAAGACATGCTTCGCGCTTGTGTCCTTTCATTTGGCATGAAATGGGAGGAATATCTCCCGTACGCGGAATTCTCGTACAACAATAGCTATCAGGCTAGCTTGAAGATGGCCCCCTTCGAAGTTCTATATGGACGTAAATGTCGAACCCCCCTGAATTGGTCAGGAACTGGGGAACGACCCTACTTCGGACCGGATCTTGTCCAACAAGCTGAAGATCAGGTTCGCATTGTGCAAGAAAATCTCAAGGCCGCACAGTCTCGTCAGAAGAGCAACTATGACCGCAAACACCGGGAAATGGAGTATCAACCTGGTGAATACGCTTACCTCCGTGTCACTCCCATGAGGGGCACTCATCGCTTCGGTATCAAGGGCAAGTTGGCTCCTCGCTACATTGGCCCGTTCTGTATCCTTTCTAGGAGTGGACCCGTGGCATACCGTTTGGAATTTCCGCCGAACCTCTCCCAAGTGCACGATGTCTTCCACGTGTCGCAACTCCGTCGCTGCTTCAAGGACCCTATCCGCGAAGTGGAGCATGATATGATCGAGCTGCAACAAGACTTGACTTATCAAGAACATCCGAGCCGCATTCTCGATCAGTCTGAACGTCGAACCCGCAACAAGACCGTCAAGTTCCTCAAGGTGCAGTGGTCGAATCATTCTGAAGATGAAGCCACTTGGGAACGCGAAGATCGCCTTCGCGATGAATACCCCGATCTTTTCCTCGCTACCACTTAAATTCTCGGGACGAGAATTCTTGTAGTGGGGGAGATTTGTAACACCCTCAGTTGTCTGTAACAGTAATCCTTTTGCTAATGACAATTACTGTTGCTAAATCATGCCATCATCAAATTTGAATCAAATCAAACCCAAAATGCCTTTTTGTTGATATTAAAAATAATGTTGCAAATAAAACTTGTCCAAAAATTATACAACCACTTTTATTAAATCACAAATAATCATTGGGTCATGTCCATGTGGTTATGGTATTTTGTTAAGCCACAGAAAAATCCAAACAACTCAAACAATAGCAAAAACAGTGGGTTCTGGTCCATTTTCAATAAATCAAATATCAAATGATTTTATAAAAACTCAAAATCTTTTGTGGAACCTCAGTAATATGTAACCCTAATTTACAAACACCAATAACATTTTACAAAAATGCTAGGGTTAATAAATCAATTACAGAAAAGAAATAGAACAAACAAAAAAACAAAACAAAATAAAAAGGGCTAAACTTCGCTGAGGGCGACAGCCTACTTGGCCCCGCCTCCACCTGCTCTCTCCCGACGCCGACGCGATAAGGCCACCCCGGCCGACCCCCTGGACATCCTCCCCCTCCTTTTCCCCTCCTCTTCTCGCACACCTCGGGGAAAAACTCCCGAGCGCCGCCGTTGCCATTGCCGTGGCCAGTCGTGGCCAACGAGAACGGGCCGCCCCGACGTGGTGTCCAGCGGCTGCGCCTTCGTCGTCTCCCCCTGTCCACGAAAGGAATCGAGCCGTGGTGCCTCCTTGGGCTGACTACGCCTTCGCCTTCAACCTCGGCTCCGGCGGGATCCGCGACCGATTCCGGCTACTCCACCTCGCCCCCGAGCCCGCTCTCACGGCTACAACCTCCTGGTGAGCTCGTGCAGCTCCCCCAACTCTCTGTAGCTCCTCCCCGTGCTCGTAGACGAAAGCCCCAAATGCGCTAGTACGGGCCGCCGCCATTGATGCCCCTACCGAGCTCTCCGGGCCCCTCCAGCGTGCGCTTGGGCACCAACGTACTCCTGGTAGATCCTTCGATCGATTTGGCACATGGATTCGTTCGCAGTCGTCGCCGTTTGGGTTCTGCCATTGTAGCCCGATCTCGGTTCCGCCACGGTCGACCTAGCCATCGCCTCAGTGCGTCCCCGCTCGTGAAACCAGCCCAGATCGACGCGCGATGAACTCCCAGTTCGAATGCACCAAGTCCCGAGAGCTCCCGTGCTCTCTGTCGCAAGGGTGGCGACCTCGCCGGCGTACTGTCTCCGGCGAGATGCCGGTGACACTGCCCGGTGGGGCCGCCCTGTCAGTGGAGTGATTAGCACCTAATCCCCCCACCCTACTGACCATGACAGGTGGGCCTGCCCCCTTAATCCCACGGTTAAAATTTAAACAGAATAATAAACCCCTCCCAGACACTGACCTGTGGGCCCCTAGCCATTTAACTTAATTAAACAAGTTTAGTTAACACTGGAGTCACTGACTACTAGGCCCCAGTTGTAAGTCTTGGTAAAATAAATAGAATTATAAAAACTAGTCACTAACATGTGGGCCCAGTGCCTATTTCTGATTTATTAAAATGTTTTATAAATAAACAGAGGCTGACATGTGGGTCCCACATGTCAGGCACAGTTTTGGATAATGTTCTGGATAATGTTGTTATAATAATAAAAGAAATTCAGAAAATCATTTAAATGATTTAAAACTTTGAAATTCAATAACTTTTAAACCGTAACTCAGATTCAAAAACTTTATACATGAAAATTGATCAGAAAATTATAACGAATACGAATATGCTATCCGTATGTCTATCATACCCCTCTAACACAACGAACATCGAACCATCCCCCTCCGGACCGGCAGTCCGATAAATTGTCCGGTACTGCTAAAGTACCCGGATGAATTTATTTCGAACACGAAAGTTGTTCGGAATAGATCAACTAACCCGGATACACCACCCACACATGTGTCGGATGTCCATGACACCTCCGGCATGATATCTCCCCCTCCGGACACCTTGTCCGATAATCACCCGGAGCTGGTCGTTCATCCTCGGATGAATTTCCATTCCGAGCAACGTGCATTGCACTGCGTTAGAACACCGTTAACATTTCATCTGTCAT
The DNA here is from genome assembly GCA_950022295.1 of Bromus sterilis. Lineage (NCBI taxonomy): Eukaryota > Viridiplantae > Streptophyta > Magnoliopsida > Poales > Poaceae > Bromus > Bromus sterilis. Next base: position 301,493,567 of record OX465595.1, read on the forward strand.
GTCATGAATCTGTTTGTATATGCTTTTTTTGTATTTACTGTTTCTTCCCCCCCTTAATCTCTGGTAGACCCCGCTGCTGTCATCGACTACATCGCTGCTGAGTACGACTACTTCGTCGACGACCCTACCCCTACCGTCGAGCTTCCAGGCAAGCAGAGCCATTCTCTTCCCAAGATATCGCCTATCTTTCGTACTTTTCTTGCACTAGGCATTGTTACTGCTGCTGCTACGTTACAATCCTATTCAATTGCATAGCCTGTTTTTTTTGTCGCCCCTTGTTGTACCTCCTTTATCCTATGCTGCCTATTATTATTATGCATTATTCAGCAGTGAGCCCTGCGCATTGTTAGCTAGGATTAGATAGAGGGCCGTGATCACTCAGGGGAGTGAACGCGGATACAAATATTATAACTGCACAGGTACGGTACAATGCAGACACCGCCTCAGGCCCCCTAGCTCGGCTCTGCCGAGCCACCATCAAGTGTGAGCTATCAAGGAGTAATCCTTGTACTCCACTCGTTGCTGACTCTGTATAGCCGCTCTAGGTACCTGAGCAACCGTTGTCCTTCTGGTAAGAAGTCGGGCGACCCAACGGTGCCCGCGAGAGGTATTGCGACGGGACGACAGGGAGGGCACGACCAGTGTACCGGTGTGCTTGGCCCCTGGTCGTTGGACGCGAGAGTTACCAAACCACGAAAGTCGAGCTCCTCCAAGAGCACATGCGAGACAAGGTAAGGAGACGGTTCACCTTTTTGGTAACCGCGGTGACTTGGTGGGACGACGGGGCAGGCACCGATGTACTGGTGGTCCTGGCTGCTGTCGTTGTCCGCGGGTCAGTTAAGTTGAGGCAACGATAACGGTTGTCACGCAGGTTAATTAAAATGCTAAATGGTTCAGTGAATGTCTTGAGTTGGCTATATTCCATGTACGCACTACCTACCCGTGGGAATTACGAGTTATGGTCTCCTCTGCTTCGTAGTGTCGTCCGAGGACTCTTCAGACGTCAGCAGTACCGCGGCCTGCGCCGGGAAGTGGTGTTGTCTTATTTGCTCGCGCGGTGGTGTCTTATTTGGATTTTCTTTAACTTCACCGGCCAGCCACGTACCGTGCAGGAGTACGTTCGGGTTGGGGTCCAAGGCCCGGCGTACTTAGGATTTAGACCGGCGGATGGCCTCTCTGTTGAGTTTGAAAGATGGGCTATGAAGTGTCGGATAGCCTCGGTGGAGCATTCCCTAACAAGGTTCCCGTCACCCTGGAGATCCATGCGTGTAGCGTAACACAAGTGCACCCCTGCAGGGAAGATTAATCTATTCGAATAGCCGTGTCCACTGTAACAGGACGCTTTATGCTGAAGCTGGATCTTATAACTACAAACTATTATTATTAAACTGTATGGTTCCGGGTTTTCTTCCTCGCTGGGTTGTCGAGGAGGTGAACTCGGAGGCATTGCTAATTATTACAACTTGTTATTATACAATGCTGCAGCAACTTCTGCTGCATTGTTACTTTATGCTTTATATAAACTGTTGGCTGATTCTTACCTCATGCTGCAAGACATCATCGGAAGATGCTAGTCTTCTTTAGGCCTATATTCTTACCCTTGCTCTGGATTTCTATCTTGCAGTCCACTATATACAGCCTCTTCTTTCCGTTGATACAATTGCATAATGCTTAGTAGCGGACGTAAGACTCGCGGGTATGCTATATACTGACCTTTGCTTTATTTCCCCTTTTTCGCTTTGCCTGATCGGCCGCTGCAGCCGACGTTGGAGCCCAGGAGCAGGAGTACCCCGGAGGCGACTACTACGACGTCGAGTTCCCCGTTGACCAGGAGTAGTTCGGTGGATCCCATGAAGGAGGCCTCACCTTTTCGACCTGTATCTCTGATGTGATTTGTGCTAGCCTTCTTAAGGCAAAACTTGACTAACTATGTCTGTACTCAGATATTATGGCTTGTATGACTTATGTATTTGGATCCTCGTGATCCCTGGTATTGTAATTTATTTGTTATCCTTTTGTGTTTAGTGTTGTGCTGTGATATTCTCACCGTGGCACCCTAATCTCAGCCGTGTACCCTGCGTGTATGATTACTGTACATGGATTGATTTTGGGGGCGTCACACCAGACAGGGAAGGGGGGCGGGGGCACGGCGGCCGGCAAGGCGGCGAGCGGCGGGGCGCGGACGCGTGTGGGATGGCGGCGGGGCGCGGCAAGGTAGCAGTGGCGAGCGGAGCTGTGGCCGGAGCGGGAGCAGGGAATCCGGTGGGGGCAGTCCGAGGCACGGTGGGGCGTGGCCAGTGGGCAATGGGAGCGCGCATAGGGGCGGTGAGACCGACCGACAGCGGATGTGTCCACGATGGCTGGCGGCTCGGCCATGGCGGCTGAGCATGGGGATGACGGCGGTTCGTGCGAGGAAAAGGGGGGATGAAGGTGGAGCTCATAGGGGATGCAGGGGAGGTTCTTGGGCGCGACGGGGAGGGTCGGGGCTAAGAAATTTGGCGCGACGGCGGCCACCGGAACCGAAGACGACGACGAGATCGGGGGCGACACTGCGGCGACTTCCAGTTCGAATCGGTGCGCGAGGAAGACGGAGACAAGATCCCCGGAGCTCCTGGACAAGGCGAAGGGTGTATGGACGCCAGTGGTCGCGAGTACGACGGCGGCGTGCCCACGGCGGGTGCGGGGCGAGCTCGACACAGAGAGGCGGCGCGCGGCGCAAGGAATTAAGCGGGTGCTAGGGTTCCTGAGGGGAGGAGGTGTCTCTAGGGGAACTTATGCCCCCCGACGGCCGCGGGATGGGTGCCACGGCGACGGCCGCGGCTATGGCCGGCGTGGATGTGTTCCACACGCGTGGGGTGAACAGTGGAGGGGAATGCGGTGGTGGGCTAGGGGGATATGGGCTGGGCTGCCCTGTAGGCTAGGGGGGACAAGGGTGGGCTCTCTTTTCCATTTTTTCTATTTCTTTTCTGTGGTGAATTTCTTCCTTGTTTATATTTTTAACTAGCGAACATATTATTTTATAAAAAATTGTGACTAGCTCCATTATTCTTGTTACATAGTATAGCAGTGCTACCAAAAGTTTGGTCCCCATATAAACTCATTTGAATTTTATATAAATTGAAAATGGATTAGATGTGGCTATTTGCTACTGTTTTGATTTGTTTATATTATTTAATTTTTTTAATAAATTTCCATTTTCATCTTAACATGACCTACTGACTTTTAGGATTTTAATAAAAAGGGTTGCCCAATATTTTGTTCAACTATAATTCCACTTTATTTTTAACTCCACCCCAAAGAAAATTTGAGTTTGGTTTGAATCGATGATGATCAAGGCATGTTAATGATGATGACTTGGCATTATCAAAAGGTGATTACTGTAGCTAACACCTGAGGGTGTTACAGTTGGCCGATAGAGTATGCTCATAAGGTGATCTAGCAACAACATAAGAATTATTTGCATCTACGTAGGTGAACTGGGAATTCATACTACCTTCATAGATTTCGGCAACTTGATGACGATCTCTTTGCAGCAAGAACTGGCTGGAGACCGTTCGAAGCTTCATCACCAACGAAGTCGACAGAAAGTGTGTTGACACACGAACACGACACGTGTACCCTCAACGTCGGGGGTGATGCACCACAACTCACGTCGAAGGAGATCCAACCGGTAGAATGATACGCAAGACAACCATTGGATGCTTTTGTAGACCCAAAACTCCACACGCCCGGGAGGGACCCCGTCAGGGCGCGTGGCGTTAATGGGTTGCCCTATGTCGACCTGGTCGCCCCTAGAGCGTTGAGGTTCACTGCCCTGCAAGAATAATAACAAACAAAGAACGTGGAAGAAAGATACAAGGATAGGAATAGATGAACACGAAAAAGATGTAGATGTGTTTGTTCAATCGACCATCACCTCTCATCTATTTATGTGGGGGTTGGAATTCCCGTACAATAAACGGACTCATATTTTCATCCATAGCGTCAAACCCCAACCAAATTTGGACTTTCCCGATCAAAGTCGAACGTCCCGACAGCTTTCCAGACGGTCTTGGCTTAGGTGGGATGGTCTGAGTTGCATTCCGAACCGTCCGGGCGATGGTCGGACGATAGCCCGGATGGTCCGAGCTGAGGGTCCGACATTGGCATAATGTTTCTGTAATTCGTGGACTTAATCCGGAAGGTCCGAGATGCATTCCGGACGGTCTGACCTTATTCTGTTGTGCTGCACAGATTTGGCTCTAACTTTTTCTATGAACTCAGGTTTAGACGTTTCGAATATCATAATCGACCGGCTCAGCAAGAGAAGACAATTCATGTAGAACATTTATTCATTGGAGGCAATCTTGAGGGTGTTATTTTCATAATAGTGCCTTGAATGACATAATCCCATTGCTTAGAACATAGTTTCGACCCTGAAGATGAAATCGGATGGCAATGACCCAAACTTCAAATATGTTCGTATTGACAATGAAGAACTTGTCCATGTTGAACACTTCTTCATTTGAGGCCATCTTATATATGCTTATTGATGTGCCAAAAACCGGTTGCAATACACTAGTGTTGTTAGGGTCTATTCAAACGTTTTTTGACCCCTATCTCCTACGGGAATTGGAACCGTCGTCTTGCCTTCGATTGCGATAGGGGGAGCCTATTCCACACGTTATGGAAAAATCATTTGCTATGTGGCGATGTCAAGCAGACGCTTCCGCGTAAACAATCGTGACTGATGTACAACGATATCCCACACGACCATTGGCAGAATGACCATGTGGACATAACATACGACTTGTCCCAACAAACCGTGTGCACCTTAATCTATAGAACAACAATTATTTCAGCTTAATTTATTCCTAGCAATTAAAATTATCATGTATTTGAAATTATAAATTAAATTTAATAATAGGTGAAACTCATAATTATATGCATCCAATTTACAAAGGTTCAACAAACAAAGAATATTTCAAATCAGAAAAACTAATGTTCTACCCTAAAAAAGTAATGTTGAATAATTACAGAAACAACGTAATCACAACAATGAATGAGATGAGTATTAAAGGCAGTATAGAGAGAGCCGAAAGTCATTTTCACTGTCAGATCAGTTATAGAAGCGGAATTCCCATATTGTGCCCTCCTTCATGCCGAATGTAACACGCCGGAATTTTCACCCAAATAAAAAAAATGTTTGCTGTTGTTAACCAACCTCAAATATATTTAGGGAAGAACAGTACCAAATCCTTTAATTGTCGTGGGGTACTTAGTGCTATGCCATGTTTAGGGTGTTGCCTCACTTAAATTGACTAGCATAGATAGTTTACTTTATGCTTCACCTTTTGCCATGATTGTGTGACATCTTATGCTTCTGTGAGATGCCATGTTAACAACCTTGCTCACTCTTGTATAGCTTAAAAACTTGAACCATTGCTAAACGTGCAGTATCGTCGTGTGTGACCGATACTTCACTGAACCTGCTAGTAACCACTCTCGATGGTAGATGCGATATCGAAGTGCGTTGCCTCGTGTTGCTTCCCTGTTCTTGCTTGATGGTGATTGCTCGTAGTAATATATGCTTGCTCGTCGATTGCCTTTCCAGTGTTTCCTTCTTTTGTGCTCCCACGGTTACTCTCGGAGATGATGCGAGCTTTCGATCGACTACACCTTCAGAATCGTCTTCTCACAGGTAAGGGGGGGCATAAATCATGCTTATAACTTTCATCTCAGTTGTGCTTAGGTATAGGATAGAACGATTGCTTGATCCTACCACCTCATATTTATGCCTCTCAAATAAACCCAAATAGTCATGTCCTCCACATCCCATCAAACCTTGTTTGGCCATGTATCTTTCTTGCTTAACCACTACTTAGTATGCATGCTTAGGATGCTACAACTTTTATCCTCTTAATCCTTGGATTGGGCTATCACACTATTTATATTATTGTGGATGATGTGATTATTATAATGTTGACTATACTCGACGAAGGATGGTAGGTCTAGGTTATCCCGCCCCGATGCTTTGTTCTATTCGGGTCACCTAGGATCCGTCTTCCAGGTATTGTGTCCCTTGACGAATGTCCCTAATCGCGTGTGGGATGCTATGGGGTCCCCTCTTCTTACCTACCTAGCTCCAAACATTTGTAGTGGTGCCCAAGCTAATTTACCATTTGAAAATTGTGTGCATAACCGGTCCGCAGCCAGTAGATTTAAAACAACCTGGGCCAGTTGGATGGTATATCCTATTGGTCCAACCTTTCCGGCTGAGGACCCGGCCCTGAGATGGGTGATTCGGCAATCCAAACCTGCGATAGACGGTAGAGACCAGTTCAAGAGCGCGACCGGCTTTTGAACTGGAAGTCGACTCACCGGGGGCCACCCGGATTTGTGCGTTGTTAGTTAGAGGGACCTTTCATTTCGGATCTCTCATAACTAAATCATAAAATGGTTGCCTGTGATGGGTAGCAACTAAGAGAGATGGGCGTGCGTGCGGAGCCTTGTAATGGGCAGTTGGTACACCCCTGCAGGGTTAAATATTTTCGAGAAGCCCTGTTCACGGTTTTGGACGACTTGAGACCTACTCCTTGTTCATAGACAACAACAACTAAGATAATCTAAATAAACTTGATCAATGTGTGTGTGCCTTGATCAAGACTTGTTGGAGGCGATTCCTCATCGAATGTTTGGTTCTCATCTTACTGTAAATAGATCGTTCGCCCTTATCTAATGCTAGTGCGGCTGCAACCTCAACCACTACCCCCATATTAACATGAGAAGTTAGTTACAAGACTTTTTGATATAGCTCACCTCTTCTTTTCTCTTTTATGCACGTTATGCAAACGGTCTTGGACTTCAGAGGAGCTCGACGATCCTTCTTCTGGACGCCTTCGTGGAGACTCGACGACGACTAGTTAGGTGGATCCCGGCGGAGAGCCTGGACCCGTGTGGACGTGGGCATTGTGTGTTTTACCTTTGCCACCAGGCATTTGATTGTAGTCTGTACTCACACATATGTATTCCGCTGATGTATTGTATTAAGGCGATCGTATGCCGATTGTATGAGATGTTGTATCCTTGTAGTTGTAATGTTGTGATATCATGTTGGAAATTTAGGGCATATGGCATTGTCATATGTCGCGGTGGGACTGATATGTGCTTCACCCCCGGATCTGGATGGAAACATCTAGATCTGGAATAGTACCACATATCATGCCTTACAACTTGGTATCAGAGCCTTACCGACCGTAGGATCCCTTATCTGGCTGAAGTCGAGTCTAGACAAAAATTATTTTGTAGTTACTAAGTTAGTTATCGGAGAGTAGGAAGCCTTTTACTCCTTACCCTTGCTCTGGTCAGGACAAGTGATGTAAGTGTTTTACTCTTGCCTTATCTCCATTCAAACTTTAGAAATTCGAGTGTGTGGAGTTTCGGAATAGTTGCAATGGCTTTCTTGCAGCGTATTGTCTCGATTCCGATCTCAGGTTTGGGAATTCATGTAGTACCTTTAGCTTCTCCGACTCCGGATAACATCTAGGTCATTCATTGCCCTCCATCCTCTTACCTAGTGTTTTGACGATCCTGAGTGGGGACACTACCACTTTGATCCGGTTCTCACTGTCTTTCTTCCTCTTGACACCTGATGGTTTCGTTCTTCGACGTTGCCTTCTCTCAACGGACAGTTTCTCGACGGAGGTTTGTCGTTCAACATGGAGCATAGTCCCTTGTTGGTGGTGTTGAGGAACGTCGTTTCTCTTTTCTCTCCCCCTCTCCCTTGGATCGTCATGATGTGTGATATGTCATGCTTGTGTGAGATGCCATGTTAACAACCTTGCTCATTGTTGTATAGCTAAACAACTTGAACCATTGCTAAACGTGCAATATCGTCGTGTGTGACTGATACTTCACTTACCTTACTAAATAACTTGAACCATTGCTAAATAACTTGAACCATTGCTAAATAACTTGAACCATTGCTAAACGTACAGTATTGTCATGTGTGACCAATACTTCACTTAACCTCCTAGTAACCGCTCTCGACGTTAGATGCCATATCGAAGTGCGTTGCCTCATGTTGCATTCCTGTTTTTGCTTGATGGTGATTGCTCGTAGTAATAGATGTTTGCTCGTCGATGGCCTTTCCAGTGTTTCCTTCTTGTGTGCTCCCGCGGTTACTCTCAGAGACGATGCGGGCTTGCGATCGACTACACATTCAGAATCGTCTTCTAACAGGTAAGGGGGAGCATATATCATGCTTATAACGTTCAGCTCACTTGTGCCTAGGTATAGGATAGAACGTTTGCTTGATCCTACCACCTCATATTTATGCCTCTCAAATAAACCCAAACAGCCATGTCCTCCACATCCCAGTAAATAGCGGATAGCAAGACTTATTGGAGGCGATTCCTCATCGAATGTTTGGTTCTCATCTTACTCTAAATAGATCATTCGCCCTTATATAATGCTAGTGCGGCTGCAACCTCAACCACTACCCCCATCTTAACGTGAGAAGTTAATTACAAGACTTGTTTATATAGCTCACCCATTCTTTTCTCTTTTATGCACGGTATGCAAACGATCTTGGACTTCTGAGGAAATCGACGATCCTTCTTCTGGACGCCTTCGTGGAGACTCGACGACGACTAGTTAGGTGGATCCCGGCGGAGAGCCTGGACCCGTGTGGACGTGGGCATGGTGTGTTTTACATTGCCACAGGCATTTGATTGTAGTCTGTACTCACACATATGTCTTCCGCTGATGTATTGTATTAAGGAGATTGTTTTCCGATTGTATGAGATGTTGTATCCTTGTAGCTGTAATGTTGTGATATCATGTTGGAAATTTGAGGCATATGGCATTGTCATATGTCGCGGTGGGACCGATATGTGCTTCGTCCCCGGATCTGGATGGAAACATCTAGATCTGGAACAGTACCACATATCATGCCTTACTACTTGGTATCAGAGCCTTACCGACCGTAAGATCCCTTCTCTGGCCGAAGTCGAGTCTAGACAAAAATTATTTTGTAGTTACTAAGTTAGTTAACGGAGAGTAGGAAGCCTTTTACTCCTTACCCTTGCTCTGGTCACGACAAGTGACGTAACTGTTTTACTCTCACCTTATGTCCATTCAAATTTAGAATCTCGAGTGTGTGGAGTTTCGGAATAGTTGCAATGCCTTGCTTGCAGCGTATTGTCTCAATTCCGATCTCAGGTTTGGGAATTCATGTAGTACCTTTAGCTTCTCCGACTCCGGATAACATCTTGGTCATTCATTTCCCTCCATCTTATTACCTAGTGTTTTGATGATCCTGAGTGGGGACACTACCATTTTGATCCGGTTCTCACTATCTTTCTTCCTCTTGACACCTGATGGTTTCGTTCTTCGATGTTGCCTTCTCTCAACGGACAGTTTCTCGACAGAGGTTTGTCTATCAACATGGAGCATAGTCCCTGGTTGGTGGTGTTGAGGAACGTAGTCTCTCTTTTCTCTCCCCCTCTCCCCCGGATCGTCCTGGATCTCGGGATGGGATCCCTTGTTGGTAGTGTTGTATTGTAGCAGCCCGGGATTTTCACCCAAATTAAAAAAAATTGTTTGTTGTTATTAACCAACCTAAAATATGTTTAGGGAATAATAGTAGAAATATTTTAATTGTCGTGGGATACTTAGTGTTATGCAATGTTTAGGGTGTTGCCTCATTTAAATTTACTAGCATAGATAGTTTACTTTATGCTTCACCTATTGCCATGATTGTGTGATATGTCATTCTTGTGTCAGTTGCCATGTTAACAACCTTGCTCATTGTTGTATAGCTAAACAACTTGAACCATTGCTAAAAGTGCAATATCGTCGTGTGTGACTGATACTTCACTTAACCTGCTAAATAACTTGAACTATTGCTAAACAACTTAAACCATTGCTAAACGTACAGTATTGTCGTGTGTGACCGATACTTCACTTAACCTGCTAGTAACCGCTCTCGACGGTAGATGCGATATCGAAGTGTGTTGCCTCGTGTTGCATTCATGTTCTTGCTTGATGGTGATTGCTCGTAGTAATAGATGATTGCTCGTCGATTGCATGTCCAGTGTTTCCTTCTTGTGTGCTCCCGCGGTTACTCTCGGAGACGATGCGTGCTTGGGATCGACTACACCTTCAGAATCGTCTTCTCACGGGTAAGGGGGAGCATATATCATGCTTATAACTTTCAGCTCACTTGTGCCTAGGTATAGGATAGAACATTTGCTTGATCCTACCACCTCATATTTATGCCTCTCAAATAAACCCAAACAGCTATGTCCTCCACATCCCAGCAAAACTTGTTTGTCCATGTACCTTGCTTGCTTAACCACTGCAGAGTATGCATGCTTAGGATGCTACAACTGTTATCTTGTTTCTCCTTGGACCGGGCTATCACACTATTTATATTATTGTGGATGATGTGATTATTATAATGTTGACTATACTCGACGAAGGATGGAAGATCTAGGCTATCCCGCCCCGATGCTTTGTTCCATTTGAGTCACCTAGGATCCGAGTTCTAGGTATTTTGTCTCTTGACGAGCGTGCCTAACCGCGTGTTGGATGCTATGTGGTCCCCTCTTCTAACGTACCTAGCTCCAAACATTTCTAGTGGTGGCCCAAGCTGATTTATCATTTGAAGACCGTGTGTGTAACTGGTCTGCAGCCAGTGGATTTAAAACAACCTAGGCCAGTTGGATGGTATATCCTATTGGTCCAACTGTCCGGCTGAGGACTCAGCCCCGGGATGGGTGATCCGACAATCCAAACCTGCGACAGACAGTAGAGACCAGTTCGAGAGCTTGGCGGACTTTTGAACTAGACGTCGACTCACCGGGGGCACTCGGATTTTTGCGTTGTTAGTTAGAGGGACCTGTCGTTTCGGATCTCTCGGAACTAAATCATAAAATGGTTACCTGTGATGGGTAGCAACTGAGAGAGATGGGCGTGCGTGCAGAGCCTTGTAATGGGCAGTTGGTACACCCCTGCAGGGTTAAATCTTTTCGAGAAGCCGTGTCCATAGTTATGGACGACTAGAGACCTACTCCTTGTTCATAGACAACAACAACAACTGAGATAATCTTAATAAACTTAATCAATGTGTGTGTGCCTTGACTGCTTCTTCTTCGTCGGGATGCGAAGTGGAGGACAAGGATAGGATAGGTGTTATGTTTGCGTAAATAGCTGATAGCAAGACTTGTTGGAGGCGATTCCTCATCGAATATTTGGTTCTCATCCTACTCTAAATAGATCGTTCGCCCTTATATAATGCTAGTGCGGATGCAACCTCAACCACTACCCCATTAGGGCAAGGGTTTGGGAATAAAAAATGACCATAGGTATGTAAATGGGGAAATCTCTTACCCATCGGGCAGAGCGTGTATGGGTATGGGTTCGTATAACCCATACCCGCGGACCCATGTACCCTTCTAAATCTGTGATAAGTGGTTATCCCAATAATAACCTAATGTATCTACTAATTTTTATGACTATATGTTGTTGTCTATCATTCAAATGTGTTCTGTTTATGCACAAGTGCAGTTATTTACATGCGTTGCTTATGCGCAAGTGTTGCAGTCTATAAGTATATGTGCTGTTGTTTACGTTGTGTTGTTGTTGGCAATGTGCTACTATTTAAGTATGTGTTGCGGTTTTAAATGTGTTGCTGATTAAAGTTATATGATTATATGATGTTCTTTATGATTATTTTCTACTGAATCTGTTGTGTTGCGAACGCTGGTATTTTTACCCATGGGTACCCTTTTACCCTGTCGGGTCAAGGGTATGGGAAAAAGTTGTACCCGCACAAGGGTATGGGTACGGGTGATGGACAAAATTGAGATGTGCAGGTAAGGGTATGGGGTGGCTCCGCCCTTACCCATACCCTGCGGGTGCCATCCCTAAACGTGAGAAGTTAGTTACAAGACTTGTTGGTATAGCTCACCCCTTCTTTTCTCTTTTATGCACGTTATGCAAACGATCTTGGAATTCAGAGGAGCTTGATGATCCATCTTCTGGACTCCTTCGTGGAGACTCTGCCACGACTAGTTAGGTGGATCCTGGCGGAGAGCCTGGACCCGTGTGGACGTGGGCATGGTGTGTTTTACCTTTGCCACCAGGCATTTGATTGTAGTCTGTACTCACACATATGTATTCCGCTGATGTATTGTATTCAGGCGATTGTATGCCAAATGTATGAGATGTTTTATCGTTGTAGCTGTAATGTTGTGATATCATGTTGGAAATTTGGGGCATATGGCATTGTCATATGTCGCGATGGGACCGATATGCGCTTCGTCCCCGGATCTGGATGGAAACATCTAGATCTGGAACAGTACCGCATATCAGGCCTTACAACTTGGTATCAGAGTCTTACCGACCGTAGGATCCCTTCTCTGGCCGAAGTCGAGTCTAGGAAAAAAAATTGTAGCAACTAAGTTAGTTATCGGAGAGTAGGAAGATTTTTACTCCTTACCACTGCTGTGGTCAAGACAAATGACGTAAGTGTTTTAATCTCGCCTTATCTCCTTTCAAACTTTAGAATCTCGACTGTGTGGAGTTTCGGAATAGTTACAATGCCTTGCTTGCAGCGTATTTTCTCGATTCCGATCTCAAGTTTGGGAATTCATGTAGTACCTTTAGTTTCTCCGACTCCGGGTAAAATCTTGGTTATTCATTGCCCTCCATCCTCTTGCCTAGTGTTTTCAAGATCCTTGGTGGTGACACTAGCATTTTGATCCGGATCTCACAGTCGTTCTTCCTCTTGACACCTGATGGTTTCGTTCTTCGATGTTGCCGTCTCTCTACGGACAGTTTCTCGATGGAGGTTTGTCGTTCAACATGGTGCACAGTCCCTTGTTGGTGGTGTTGAGGAACGTCGTCTGTCTTTTCTCTCCCCCCTCTCCCCTGGATCGTCCTGGATCTCGGGATGAGATCGCTTGTTGGTGGTGTTGTATTGTAACAGCCCGGGATTTTCACCCAAATTAAAAAAATTGTTTGTTGATGTTAACCAACCTAAAATAGGTTTAGAGAAGAACAGTAGTGAATGCTTTAATTGTCATGGGTACTTAGTGTTATGCCATGTTTAGGGTGTTTCCTCACTTAAATTGACTTGCATAGATAGTTTACTTTCTACTTCACCTATTGCCATGATTGTGTGATATGTCATGCTTATGTGAGATGCCATGTTAACAACCTTACTCATTGTTGTATACCTAAACAACTTGAAACATTGCTAAACGTGCAGTATCGTCGTGTGTGACCGATACTTCACTTAACCTGCTAGTAACCACTCTCGATGGTAGATGCGATATCGAAGTGTGTTGCCTCGTGTTGCGTACCTGTTCTTGGTTGATGGTGATTGCTCGTAGTAATAGATGTTTTCTCGTCGATTGCCTTTCCAGTGTTTCCTTCTTGTGTGCTCCCGCGGTTACTCTCGGAGACGATGCAAGCTTGCGATCGACTACACCTTCAGAATCGTCTTCTCACAGGTAAGGGGGAGCATATATCATGCTTATAACTTTCAGCTCACTTGTGCCTAGGTATAGGATAAAACGATTTCTTGATCCTACCACCTCATATTTATGCCTCTCAAATAAACCCAAACAGCCATGTCTTCCACATCCCAGCAAACCTTGTTTGGCCATGTACCTTGCTTGCTTAACCACTGCTTAGTACGCATGCTTAGGATGCTACAACCGTTATCCTGTTACTCCTTGGATTGGGCTGTCATACTATTTATACTATTGTGGATGATGTGATTATTATAATGTTGACTATACTTGATGAAGGATGTCGTATAGGCTATCCCGCCCCGATGCTTTGTTCCATTCGAGTAACCTAGGATCCGAGTTTCGGGTATTGTGTCTTTTGACGAGCATGCCTAACCGCCTGGGGTGCTATGGGGTCCCCTCTTCTTACCTACCTAGATCCAATCATTTCCAGCGGTGGCCCAAGCTGATTTACCATTTGAAAACCGTGTGCGTAACTGGTCTGCAGCCAGTGGCTTTAAAACAACCTGGGCCAGTTGGATGGTATATACTATTGGTCCAACCTGTCTGGCCGAGGACCAGGCCCCGGGATGGGTGATCCGAAAATCCAAACCCGCGATAGACGGTAGACACCAGTTCGAGAGCGCGGACGACTTTTGAAGTGGACGTCAACTCACCGGGGTCCACCCGGATTTGTGCGTTGTTAATAGAGGGACCTGTCGTTTCGAATCTCTCGGAACTAAATCATAAAATTGTTGCATGTGATGGGTAGCAACTGAGAGAGATGGTCGAGCATTCAGAGCCTTGTAATGGGAAGTTGGTACACCCTGCAGGGTTAAATCTTTTCGAGAAGACGTGTCCACGGTTATGGACGACTTGAGACCTACTCCTTATTCATAGACAACAACAACTGAGATAATATTAATAAACTTGATCAATGTGTGTGTGCCGTGACTGCTTCTTCTTCGTCGGGATGCGAAGGGGAGGATAAGGATAGGATATGTGTTATGTTTTCATAAGTAGCTGATAGCAAGACTTGTTGGAGGTGATTCCTCATCGAATGCTTGGTTCTCATATTACTCTAAATAGATCGTTAGCCACTTATATAAAGCTAGTGCGGCTGCAACCTCAACCACTACCCCCATATGACCGTGAGAAGTTAGTTACAAGACTTGTTGATATAGCTCACCCCTTCTTTTCTCTTTTATGCACGTTATGCAAACGATCTTGGACTTCAGACGAGCTCGACGATCCTTCTTCTGGATGCCTTCGTGGATACTTGACAACGACTAGTTAGGTGGATCCCGACGGAAAGCCTGGACCCGTGTGGACGTGGGCATGGTGTGTTTTACCTTTTCCACCAGGCATTTGATTGTAGTCTGTACTGAGACATATGTCTTCCACCGATGTATTGTATAAAGGCAATTGTATGCCGATTGTATGAGATGTTGTATCCTTGTAGTTGTAATGTTGTGATATCATGTTCGAAATCTGGGGCATATGGCATTTTCATATGTCGGGGTGGGATCGATATGTCAATAGCACTGTTCGGGTCTATCCAAACGGTTTTTGACCCCTATCGCCTACGGAATTCGAACCGTCGCCTTGCTCTCAATTGCGGTAGGGGTGCCATTTCCACACGAGAGCGATAAACCGTTTGCTATGTGGCGATGTCAAGCAGACGTTTCCGTTTAAAAAATCGTGTCTGATGTACGACGATATCCCACACGGCCATTGCCAGAATGACAGTGTGGACATAACATATGTATCACATGCAGTTCATTAGACACCATCGTTTGCAATGCGACCACGAACACAAACAAGCAATAGAAAATCACCGTCTGTGACACTACATAGATCCCACAAAGTTTCTTTATGGTACCGGGTTTGGGTTTACACTATCTGGTTTTGGGTTGTAACCCTTCATGTATTTCTGACGATTTTCTAAAACTATTTGTGTTCGACCATACTATTAATATCCACGGGTACTAAATTTTAAATGTGTGCACGGTCTATATGTTCCAAATGGTTTTATTTCAGTACGCGTGTGCAATTTAGAGAGATCAGACGCATTTCATGTTTCCATATTGTGTGGGATGATATTCATAATCGCAGACAGTTTTTTCAATCAAAATGTGTGGTCTGTTGTGGATACTGGATGACGGTTTATATACGCAGAACGTGTATGATGCATGATCTAATCGATACGGTTTTTGGAGGGACAACGTTTGTGATGTTGATTTCTATGCAAACGATTGGTCCCAAGAAACGTGTGCAGCGTAATCTATAGAACAACAATTATTTCACCTTAATTTATTACCAGCAATTACAATTATCCTGTATTTGGAATTATAAATTGAATTTAATAATAGGTGAAACTCAAAATTATATACATCCAATTTACAAAGGTTCAACAATAAAAGAATAATACAAATCACAACAACTAATGGTCTACCCTAAAAAACAAATGTTGAAGAATTACATAAACAACTTTATCACAACAATGAACCACATGAGTATTTAATGTGGTATATTGAGAGCCAAAAGTCATTTTCGCCGTCAGGGCAGTTATAGAAGTAGAATGCCCATATTGTGCCCTCCTTCATGCGGAAGGGCGCACAACTTTGGTCCAACCTCTTATGATACCCGCCCATCCATCCTTCACAGACTTCAGGAAGACATGTAGATCGTCTTCATGATAGTCTGGATGATAGACTTTTATTTTGGTTGCCTCCGCACCAAGCATGGAGTTTTCTAGGTAATCTTGAGTAAACTTCTTTGGGAACCACTGAAAATTATAACATTCAGATACTGCTGAGTGATGACTAACAACTCGATATGAGCATGAAAAAGGAAGGTTTCATAGTTCTTACCATCCTGAAGTTCATAGTTGTCTTCTCCTTTCTCTTTCTCCTAACAATCTTTTGTAGTTTCCTCACTTGGCGATCGGTCATGAATATTTCATTACCCCACATGCAAAAAGGGTCAAAGTGTGGATCTGAACCCCTGATGTATGTACCTATAGAAGCAACAACTAAACCATTAAAATATATTATGTACTTGTGGAATGAGGCAATAAAGGCCATGGGATGAAACTAACCTCGATGCTGAACAACGACATCTCCCATTGTTTTTCCTGCATAAGTACAGATTGGGATAAAAATCATCAGACTATGAAAGATATCTTGATTGTTAAGTTTTAAGATGCTAGTAAAGGAAGGGGTAAAACTGAACCGTTGTTTTGGAGGATAAACACAGAATGATGGCGATAGGGATGCCTTTTCCACACGAGAGCGATAAAACTTAACTGGAACATGATTGACAACAACCAATTACGATGATTACAACTGGTATTGGTGAAGTTTAACTGAGTATTTATTAATACTTAAATATCACACTGTGCATAAGAAAGAAACACAACATAGTTCATGGCAGATCATGGCAGTAAAAAAGATAGTTTGATTGTGTAGATTAATATCCAAGGGGAAGCAACATAGAGAAAAGTAGGGAATCATGTTAACTAGATGGGGGATTGGCAAGAAACAAATATAGACATTAAAATGGTATTGATGGAATCGAAGTGGCTAGTTGATACCTAAATATCAGTATGCATAACAGAGGCCAACATATCAAAGTTTAACATATCATGGCATCGGTGTCAATGAATAAGTTGATCATATTAGCACCATTTAGAAACTTGGAATGAGTTACAAAGAGGTATGAATATGATTTTCATCCCAAAAAATGCTTACCCAAGAAGCAAGTTATTTATCTGTGCATAACAGTACCCAGCTCTAGTAAGGACCTTGTATAACACACCTGAGAGATACTGTATGTGGATTCACTTGATCCTTCTACATATATGGTGGATGCTAACTAATCATGTAATGTGGCACTGTTTTCCATGGTGCCAGAGCAGTCAAATGAGCATTAAAGGTTCTCACAAGAGAATAATACTGTTATGCACGGACCGGACTTGATTTTTGGTAAACCATTTTGGGTAAGAGAGATAGATGCAAATGACAGTAAGGAACAAGTCACCATTCGGCATCAATGTTGCTCTCTTTGCAAATCATGACAGTAAGAAAGATAGTTTGATTTTGAAGATTAATATGATAGTAAAGAAACTGAAAGAAAAATGAAAATCGTTTTAACTAGACCATGAGTGATGACAACTAAATATAGCCGTTCTAACAAGTATTTGTTATTAGTTAAATACTAGCAGAGAAAGCATTACATATCCAAATACAGCATAGTTGAACATGGCATTGCATCCTCAGACCAACAGAAGGAGCATAGCAGACTAGTTGATACCTAAATATAGACACCTAATGGTATTGGTGGAATCAAACTGACTAGTTGATTCCTAAATATCAATGTGCATAACACAGAAAAACACATCATAGTTTAACATATCATGGCATTAATATCAGTGAATATGTAGTTCATATTAGCAACATTTAGAAACTTGGAATGAGTTCCAAAGAGATATGTTTATGATTTTCATCCCCAGAAATGCTTTCACAAGAACCAAGTTTTTAGCAGATCATGCATTACATAGCCAAACACAACATAGTTGAATATTTAATTGCATCATCAACAAAACAGAAGGAGAATAACAGACTAGTTGATACCTACATATGGACATTAAAATGGCATTGGTGCAAAGAGATATGTTTACGGTTTTCATCCCAAGAAATGCTTACCCAAGAACCAATTTTTTTAGCTATTTCGATAAAGATAGTAATTTCAACAGCTTCTTCCCCTCGGGAGAGGACACGTCATGGGTGCCCTCCTCGTGGATGTAGTTGTCGAACATATCTGACTTGGCGGCTGGTGATGTCGATCCACCGGTTCTGCAAGTGGCTTTCATAAACAGCAAAAGGGGTTCCCAGGGGTACATGCATCGCATGACCTTCACTGAGCGCTCGAAGAGATCAGAGGGGGGCATCCAATAGATCAAAGTTGGAAGACTTCATCTGTGTCATAGGACTTGTCAAGCCGTCACTATTGACGAGCTAGATGTCGAGACCAGCACGCAGCAGATGAAGAAAGACACATGAACGCTGGTCTATACACTCCAGCCTTTAAAAAGTAGGCACCCCACTCGACCGCAACCGCGGTGAGGTGTTCGTCCGGGCTACAAGGAAGGAATGCACCAGGATCTGATGTGCCGAGCCAGCTATTCCGGCTGGGAGATGACTATCGGCGACCACATCTACCTCCTCGAGCTCACGGTGATATGTGGAAATGCTTAGGCGGCGATTCTTTGGGGAAGGGTGTGGGGATATGAATGGAAGAGGGTGTTTCGCCGGATCCATGTACGGAGATGGTACGAGGAAGGGATGCAGCTTGGTGGTTTATCTGATAAGAACGAGAGGAGCGCGGCAGCTCGGAGCAGATGGTGGCGGCGGCCAAGGAGGAGGGGGGCTATGAGTGGGTTCGGGGCTGGAGTGGGGGGGAGAAGGCTGAAATACACACATAAGGCGTGGATACTGAAATTTTTTCTTTGAAACTGAAAACTTGAGCGGGGGAAACATACATTGCACACAGTTCCTTTCGATAAACGTGTGCCATACAGGGGAAACTATCCATATGGAACCCCTCAGCGCCGAAATTTTGAGCCACCTATCTTTCAGTTCCAAACATTCGGGGTAGGTGTGGTGATAGAGATCGCACACGGTAAGGTTGTTCCGGGCGTCCGTAATATGTTGACTATCCCACACGGATTTGTGACAAGAATTGTGCATTTTATATATGGCGCTAAGTCAATTGCATGTACACTCGATATGAATTTATTTGTATTGAACTACGAGTGCAATGAATTTTGGCCAAATGTGTGCTGAAATATCATGTATGTGCTCTCGGGTAAACTTGCATCACACAACGTGGAATTGAGTGAACTTGCTACACCTCGGTCACATCTTTCAGTTACAAAAAAATCGAAAAAATTGAGAATCGCTCGGAAATACACGAGAATTTGCATGGCGCCATAAGAAGGTAAAACTATGATGTGGTAAAAAAATTAGACATTTTGAGAAAGGCTATCATGCGATCGCCTTGCAAACGGGGGCATTTCACATGAAGTACCGTGGTTTCGATATGTATGGAACAAGTTGTGAAATGTTCGGGTTACAAGTAGATTGTATTGTTACTTCGTCGATTGTGGTTGATTTTTTTCACAGCTGCCACGCGTCCATACGTGATATTCCTTCGAATTTGGACGCATTCCTTGTTTTTTTGGTATTTTTAAACTTTTTTTGCACTTACAAGCCGGAAAAAAGACTTAAATACAATATCCACCGGAACTGCAGCAGAATGATGTTGGTTCAATGTCTACCGTTCGATCCGTGCGCATTGGACGGTGCATGGCGTGCGATCTGTGGTGCTGCGTTCTGGCAAATTAGAACGCAACGGAGAATTCTACAGGGTATAGTATAAGCAAACGGTGGTAGAACACAAACCGTGTGCTTTACCGTCACCGAAATTTTGTCATCTAACGGGACGTATTTGAGACATGTTGTAACAGCCCAAAACTAACAAAAATCCAGAAAATTTGCACTTTTATTTTTCCCATTGGGGATAAAAACTTGCACATTTATTCTTTCCAATTTTCTTTCATGATCATCTTTCATCCTTTGATCAAGCCTTTTTGGAAATCATCATGTTTTGTCATGATGAAGGCGTGTGCCAAAATCCATGATTTGTTCATGTCTAGAAAGTTGGGTTGTAGTTCAACTAGAATTTAAATTGATTTAAATGCCTGGTGAATTACTTAAATATTTTGGACCCATTTATTTTCCTAAAAATCGTACAATTGCTAAGGACTCATAATCATATTGTTATATGATTTTATTATGTCCTTTGCTATTTCTTTTTAGCCTTTTCCTCTGCTATCTTTTATAAAAGAATATAATGCAGATATTTTTGCTCAGCGTTTTGGACCTCATTCTTTTTCCAGCCCAACCTAATCCCTCAAGCCAGCCCAAACCCCAGCCCACTTCCTCATTTTCCCCACCTGTCATTCCCCTCCTCCTCACCTTTTCCTTCTCCCTTCGGGTGGCAGAGAAAAGAAGAGGAGAGGAGGCCGGCGTGGAGCCCCTCGGCCAGCCTCTCCCCTTCCCTTTTAGCACCTCTCCCCCTCCAGGAACCCTAGCAGCCCCTAGACCCATTCCCCCAAGCCGCCGCCACCCTCTCCTCTCATCTCTTCTTCTCCTCCCTCCCGTGTTTCTCTGCAGCCCGCCATGGACAGGAGGTCCATGGCCACGGTTTCTTCGACGCCTAGCTTCCAGTCTCCTCCTCGACGTCGCGATTGCCTGCCTTGGTCCCCTTCGTGCCTTCGGGAGCAAGCAGCTGGTGCCGGTGTCCCCTGGGTCTTCTTCCCCACGCCCTCCCTTGCATCCTCGCCTTCGAGCCGCGATCCTCTTCATCACGTCCTCGAGCGGGCGCCTCCCCGAGCCCGATCAACGACCTCGTGCTCCTCCTCTATGATTCGCTGCTTCCTTCCTCTCTCTCTTCTCTCGTGTTGCCGTGTAGATGAGTAGGCCGGTTCCCCTGGTTCCGATCGTCGCGTCCCTGTCCGATGCAAGGCGTTGCGTTTTCCTTCAGTTTCGTCAGAGAGCTTTTCCTTCAGTTTGAGATTCAGTTATCCGTGCAGCTCGTGTTATATTCTGCCGTATTGATTAATCGACGTGATTCGCAGCATAGCCCAGTGGCTTGGACGCCTTGGTTGCATCCACAAGGTCGCGGGATCAAATCCCTGGCGGAGCAAAAGCCCCCCATTTTTATTATGTTTTGCGTGCAGCGTCTGTTCTTCAGTTTCAGTTTCGTCAGAGTTAGCGCCCTGTTTGTTTTATCTCTCGTCAGATCCGATTCCTAACTTTAACAGCAGTTGTGGTGTAGTGGTCTGGGCGCCTCGCTTACAACCGAGTGGTTGTGGGTTCAAGTCCCAGCTGGCGCAAAGGTGCCCTTTTATTCAGCTTTGCCCGCGATTATAAGTTAGCTATAGTTGATCCTAAGTTCTGTCTTGATTTCAGACGTTGGTGCAGTGGCGTGGGCACCGTGGTTTGAACCGGGAGGTGCTGGGTTCAAGTCCCAGGACTCTCTTTTTTTTAATTTTTGTTTAGCTTCAATCTGCCCCTATTTGCGACACTTGTATTATGTGCCTCCTTTCCCTCAAAATATACCATGTTATATATGCTTTTGGGGTAGAATTCCGTGAGGAACACGATGATGTTGTTCATTTTGCAATATGGGCATGCATTATTTCGGGATATTGCACCGAGTGTCGTTCACCAAACCTTTTCCGCCATGTTGCGTTTCATTCATGTAAAGGGACCACCTTGACATATTGTTTCCGTATATGCTTGAGGTGGTCTCGTGTAGCATGTGTGTTAGCCATTCCTTCTTAATCCTCACGAGATACACGCATAGTTCAGTTGATGATATCTTCTGATCCCCGTATTATTGTTGCTCACTTCATGACAAACAATCATGTTGAACCACCCGATAATTGATTAAGTTCACCTGTTCCATAGGTGATACGACATCACTTCTCTTCTTCGTTGGCACTCATATCACTTGTTTTGATGCGCCGTAGATCTCGCGATGACCGTAGTTTCCGATAGAGTTGTCCCTCTCCTTATTTTATTGTCTGCCGTAGAATGCATTAGGTGCATCATACACCATGCCATGTCATTGCATCCATGTTTATGTTGAGGAGTCCAATGTGAGGTCTATCTTAACAAGTGGGCAATTCTTGTTCATGTCTTGTTCAATCCCCGCATATGCCATTATCATGCATTATGATAACTTTAACATAAGGATCCTTCGGATCCGTAAATCACCTACGTAATGCGTATAGAGGTTGTCGGTAGCATTTCTCACTTGCTTCCCGATGCTTCTTTTAAACATGCTCGTTCTTATATTCATGCCATGATAATCAAATGACATGCATCATACTTGATCTTGCTTGCTCATTTATTGCTTGCTCGTGATTGCTCCGTAGTGATAGTGCTATCTCCGTTGATTGCCTTTCCAGTGTTTACTTCTTGTGTGCTCCCGTGGATACCTTCGGAGACGTTGCGAGTTTCCGATCGGCTACACCTTCGGAACCCGACTTATCAATAGGCAAGGAGTATACATTACTTATGATCCATTCTATTTCAACCAGCGGATTGCATGCTATTCTAGGTTAGGTTCGATGCTTGACCCTACCACATGTTTACAACCTCTTTCAAACAGATACAGTCATGTCCCCTCCCAGCAAACCATGTACTGCTATGTTACTATTGCTCGTTGCTCAACCCCTGCTTAGTATGCATGCTTAGGATGCTATGATGTTACCCTGTTACTCCTTGGGTTGGGCTATCACATTATTATATTGTTGTTGATGATATGACTATTATAATGTTGATTATATTTTATGAAGGATGGAAGGTCTAGGCTATCCCGCCCCGACGCTTTGTTCCATTTGAGTCACCTAGGATCCGAGTTCCGGGTATTGGTTTTAAGACTGAGCGTGCCTAACCGCGTGTGGGATTTTATGGGGTCTCCTTTTCTTACCTAACTAGCTTCAAACATTTCTAGAGGTGGCCCAAGCTGGTTTTACCATTTGAAAACCGTGTGTGTGACTAGTGAGCTCCCAGCAGATTTTCAAACAACTCGGGCCAGCGGAGACATGGTTTCTTTGTTGGTCCACACCTGGAAGATAGGGGGCTGCCCACATCTGTTTGGGTAGCTAACCCGACCTCGTCCAGATGGTAGAGGCCGATTCGAGAGAGCGGCCGTCTTTTGAGTTGGATGTCGACTCACCGGGGGCCACCCGGATTTGTTCGTTGTTAGTTAGAGGGACCTGTCGTTTCAGATCTCTCGGAACTAAATCATAAAATGGTTGTCTGTGATGGGTAGCAACCGAGAGAGATGGGCATGCGTGCGGAGCCTTGTAATGGTCAGTTGGTACACCCCTGCAGGGTTAAATCTTTCGAGAAGCCGTGTCCAAGGTTATGGACGACTTGAGACCTACTCCTTTTTCATAGAAAACAACAACTGAGATGATCTTAATATAACTTGATCAACGTGTGTGTGTGCCTTGACTACTTCTTCTTCATCGGGATGCGAAGGGAAGGACAAGGATAGGATAGGTGTTATGTTTGCGTAAGTAGTTGATAGCAAGACTTCTTGGAGGCGATTCCTCATCGAATGCTTGGCTTCTTATCTTACTCTCTAGATCGTTAGCCACTTCATAAATGCTAGTGCGGCAGCAACCTCACGACTTACCCCATCCTTACCGTAAACTACTAGTTGTCCTAGAATGACAAGTGATGAAGTCCTTGCTGGGTCAGTTGATCACTACAGTTGGATGCTGAGTACTTCTGTACTCATGATACTACCCACAAACTCTTTTCAGGGTTCTTGATCGACAACAGGCATGGTGATCGACGTTTCACGTGGAGACTCGACGACGATTAGTTAGGCGGATCCCGGCGGAGGGCCTGGACCCGTGTGGTTATGGGGATCGATGTTTTTCTCTTTTCCACTAGGCATTTGTTTGTAGTCTATACTCAGACATGTATCTTCCGCTGATGTAATGTATTAAGGCAGTTGTATGCCGATTGTGTGAGATGTTGTATCCTTGTATCTGTAATGTTGTGATATCATGTTGGAAATCTGGGGCATATGACTTTGCCATATGTCGCTGTGGGACCGATATGTGCTTCGTCCCCGGATCTGGATGGAAACATCTAGATCTAGAACAGTACCGCATATCGGGCCTTACAACTTGGTATCAGAGCCTTACCGACTGTAGGATCCCTTTACTGGTCGAAGTTGAGTCTAGACAAAAATTATTTTGTAGTTACTAAGTTAGTTATCGGAGAGTAGGATTGTTTTTACTTCTTATCCCCTCCCTCTAGTAAGGAAATGCGACATAATGATTTTCTCCTTCAACTTATCTTCTTCAAAACCAATTTAGATTCTCGTTTAGGAGATTTCAGTCGGACCAATACTTTATCAGCAGCGGGTTGGTCGGCTTACTTCGAACTGGCTGAGCATGGCTCGTGGGCTTGTCGCTCTACATCGACAAACCCGCGGCCCGCATGAAACAGTTGAACCGGGTTGCCTGGTTATCATCCAACTAATGGATTCTGAACCTCCCGCTTCGTCTGTCCCCCTTTGTCCGCTTGAGTCGGCACTGTGTGTGGATCCTCCTCTGTCCCGTCTCGTTGTCCAGGCTTTCGCACCTTCCTGAGTGATGTTATTGTAGAAATGATGGTATGGTATTGTTTTGATTCAGATTCTCATGTTCGCGCTTCCCGTAGCACCTAGGTAATCTTATTCCAGAGACTTCGAGTTTCTTTTCTCGAGTGGATCAGTTTTTTTGTGATATCCCCTGGTTGAATCTGAGCTTGCTCTCGATCAGTGTCCCGCGCCTTCGGAAGTTTCTTCTCCGATATCGGCCTCTCCAAGCAGGTTGGATCCTGATGGAGCAAACATTGTTGTCACGATGAGCGAAGCCTATGTTGGTGGTGTCGGGAAGTTTCATTCGTTTGATCGATCTTCCTTCTTGCAACTTCTCGATCCCTTCCCCCTGGGTTATGCCGGATCTCGGGACGAGATCCTCTGTTGGTGGTGGCGAGTTGTAACAGCCCAAAACTAACAAAAATCCAGAAAATTTGCACTTTTATTCTTTGCCATTTTCTTTCATGATCATCTTTCATCCTTTGATCAAGCCTTTTTGGAAATCATCATGTTTTGTCATGATGAAGGCGTGTGCCAAAATCCATGATTTGTTCATGTCTAGAAAGTTGGGTTGTAGTTCAACTAGCATTTAAATTGATTTAAATGCCCGGTGAATTACTTAAATATTTTGGACCCATTTCTTTTCCTAAAAATCGTACAATTGCTAAGGACTCATAATCATACTGTTATATGATTTTATTATGTCCTTTGCTATTTCTTTTTAGCCTTTTCCTCTGCTATCTTTTATAAAAGGATAAAATGCAGATATTTTCACTCAGCGTTTTGGACCTCTTTCTTTTTCCAGCCCAACCTAATCCCTCAAGCCAGCCCAACCCCAGCCCACTTCCTCCTTTGCCCCACCTGTCATTCCCCTCCTCCTCACCTTTTCCTTCTCCCTCCCGGTGGCAGAGAAAAGCAGAGGAGAGGAGTCCGGCGTGGAGCCCCTCGTCCAGCCTCTCCCCCTTCCCTATTAGCACCTCTCCCCCTCCAGGAACCCTAGCAGCCCCTAGCCCCATTCCCCTAAGACGCCACCACCATCTCCTCTCATCTCTTCTTCTCCTCCCTCCACTGTTTCTCTGCATCCCGCCATGGACAGGAGGTCCATGGCCACGGTTTCTTCGACGCCTGGCTTCTAGTCTCCTCCTCGACGTCGCAATTGCCTGCCTTGGTCCCCTTCGTGCCTTCGGGAGCAAGCAGCCGGTGCCGGTGTCCCCTGGGTCATCTTCCCCACGCCCTCCCTTGCGTCCTCGCCTTCGAGCCGCCGTCCTCTTCATCACGTCCTCGAGCCGGCGCCTCCCCGAGCCCGATCAACGACCTCGTGCTCCCCCTCTGTGAGCCGCTGCTTCCTTCCTCTCTCTCTTCTCTCGTGTTGTCGTGTAGATGAGTAGGCCGGTTCCCCTAGTTCCGATCGTCGCGTCCCTGTCCGATGCAAGGCTTTGCGTTTTCCTTCAGTTTCGTCAGAGAGCTTTTCCTTCAGTTTGAGATTCAGTTATCCGTGCAGCTCGTGTTATGTTCTGCCGTATTGATTAATCGATGTGATTTGCAGCATAGCACAGTGTCTTGGACGCCTTGGTTGCATCTACAAGGTCGCAGGATCAAATCCCAGGCGGAGCTAAAGCTCCCAATTTTTATTATGTTTTGCGCGCAGCGTCTGTTCTTCAGTTTCAATTTCGTCAGAGTTAGAGCCCTGTTTGTTTTATCTCTCGTCAGATCCGATTCCTAACGTTAACAGAAGTTGTGGTGTAGTGGTCTGGGTGTCTCGCTTACAACCGAGTGGTTGTGGGTTCAAGTCCCAGCCGACGCAAAGGTGCCCTTTTATTTTTGTTCAGCTTTGCCCGCGATTATAAGTTAGCTATGGTTGATCCTAAGTTCTGTCGTGATTTCAGATGTTGGTGCAGTGGCGTGGGCACCGTGGTTTCAACCGGGAGGTGTTGGGTTCAAGTCCTAGGACCCTCTTTTTTTTAATTTCTGTTTAGCTTCAATCTGCCCCGTTTTGCGACACTTGTATTATGTGCCTCCTTTCCCTCAAAATATACCATGTTATATATGCTTTTGGGGTAGAATTCTGTGAGGAACACATTGATGTTGTTCATTTTGAAATATGGGCTTGCATTATTTCTGGATATTGCACCGAGTGCCGTTCACCAAACCTTTTCCGCCCTGTTGCATTTCATTCATGTAAAGGGACCACCTTGACATATTGTTTCCGTATATGCTTGAGGTGGTCCCGTGTAGCATGTGTGTTAGCCATTCCTTCTTAATCCTCACGAGATACACGCATAGTTCAGTTGATGATATCTTCTGATCCCCGTATTATTGTTGCTCACTTCATGACAAACAATCATGTTGCACCACCCGATAATTGATTAAGTTCACCTGTTCCATAGGTGATACGACATCACTTCTCTTCTTCGTTGGCACTCATATCACTTGTTTTGATGCGCCGTAGATCTCGCGATGACCGTAGTTTCCGATAGAGTTGTCCCTCTCCTTATTTTATTGTCTGCCGTAGAATGCATTAGGTGCATCATACACCATGCCATGTCATTGCATCCATGTTTATGGTGAGGAGTCCAATATGAGGTCTATCTTCACAAGTGGAAAATTCTTGTTCATGTCTTGTCATGCATTATGATAACTTTAACATAAGGATCCTTCGGATCCATAAATCACCTACGTAATGCATATAGAGGTTGTCGGTAGCATTGCACACTTGCTTCCCGATGCTTCTTTTAAACATGCTCGTTCTTATATTCATGCCATGATAATCAAATGACATGCATCATACTTGATCTTGCTTGCTCATTTATTGCTTGCTCGTGATTGCTCCGTAGTGATAGTGGTATCTCCGTTGATTTCCTTTCCAGTGTTTACTTCTTGTGTGCTCCCGTGGATACCTTCGGAGACGTTGCGAGTTTGCGATCGGCTACACCTTCGGAACCCGACTTATCAACAGGCAAGGACTATACATTACATATGATCCATTATATTTCAACCAGCGGATTGCATGCTAGTCTAGGTTAGGTTCGATGCTTGATCCTACCACATGTGTACAACCTCTTTCAAACCGATACTGCTATGTTACTGCTATGTACTGCTATGTTACTATTGCTCGTTGATCAGCCCCTGCTTAGTATGCATGCTTAGGATGCTACGATGTTACCCTGTTACTCCTTGGGTTGGGCTATCACATTATTATATTGTTGTTGATGATATGACTATTATAATGTTGACTATATTTGACGAAGGATGGAAGGTCTAGGCTATCCCGCCCCGACGCTTTGTTCCATTCGAGTCACCTAGGATCCGAGTTCCGGGTATTGGTTTTAAGACTGAGCGTGCCTAACCGCGTGTGGGATTTTATGGGGACCCCTTTTCTTACCTACCTAGCTTCAAACATTTCTAGAGGTGGCCCAAGCTGGTTTTACCATTTGAAAACCATGTGTGTGACTAGTGAGCTCCCAGCAGATTTTCAAACAACTCGGGCCAGCGGAGACATGGTTTCTTTGTTGGTCCACACCTGGAAGCTAGGGGGCTGCCCGCATCTGTTTGGGTAGCTAACCCGACCTCGTCCAGACGGTAGAGGACGATTCGAGAGCGCGGCCGGCTTTTGAGTTGGATGTCGACTCACCGGGGGCCACCCGGATTTGTTTGTTGTTAGTTAGAGGGACCTGTCTTTTTGGATCTCTCGGAACTAAATCATAAAATGGTTGCCTGTGATGGGTAGCAACCGAGAGAGATGGGCATGTGTGCGGAGCCTTGTAATGGGTTGTTGGTACACCCCTGCAGGGTTAAATCTTTTTGAGAAGCCGTGTCCACGGTTATGGACGACTTGAGACCTACTCCTTGTTCATAGAAAACAACAACTGAGATAATCTTAATATAACTTGATCAATGTGTGTGTGTGCCTTGACTGCTTCTTCTTCGTCGGGATGCGAAGAGGAGGAAAAGGATAGGATAGGTGTTATGTTTGCGTAAGTAGTTGATGGCAAGACTTCTTGGAGGCGATTCCTCATGGAATGCTTGGCTTCTTATCTTACTCTCTTAATCGTTACCACTTCATAAATGCTAGTGCGGCAGCAACCTCACCACTTACCCCATCCTTACCGTAAACTACTAGTTGTCCTAGAATGACGAGTGATGAAGTCCTTGCTGGGTCAGTTGACCACTACAGTTGGATGCTGAGTACTTCTGTACTCATGATACTACCCCCAAACTCTTTTCAGGGTTCTTGATCGACAACAGGCATGGTGATCGACGTTTCACATGGAGACTCGACGACGATTAGTTAGGCGGATCCCGGCGGAGGGCCTGGACCCGTGTGGTTATGGGGATCAATGTTTTTCTCTTTGCCACTAGGCATTTGTTTGTAGTCTGTACTCAGACATGTATCTTCCGCTGATGTAATGTATTAAGGAAGTTGTATGCCGATGGTGTGAGATGTTGTATCCTTGTATCTGTAATGTTGTGATATCATGTTGGAAATCCGGGGCATATGACTTCGCCATATGTCGCGGTGGGACCGATATGTGCTTCGTCCCCGGATCTGGATAGAAACGTCTAGATCTGGAATAGTACCGCATATCGGGCCTTACACATGTAAGTCATTAAGTGTAAATAAGACAATTTCTATGGGTTTATTTTACACTTGAGCTATGTTTTTTTTGTAATTTTCTTCTTCCGTTTGATATATGGCGCTAAGTCAGTTTGTTTGCACTCGATATGAATTTATTTGCATTTGAAGTACGTCTGCAACAAAATTTGACCAGATGTGTGCTGAAATATCATGTATGTGCTCTAGGGTTAACTTGTAGCACACAACGTGGGATTTGAGTGAACTTGCTGCACCTCGGTCACATCTTTCGATCATGAAACATTGATTTCGGTGGTTTTGAAATTACAAAAAAATCAAAAAATTGAGAATCGGTCGGAAATACACGAGAATTTTCGTGTCGCCGTGAGAAAGTAAAACTATGATGTGGTAAAAATTTCAGACATTTTGAGAAAGCCTATCATGCGATCGCCATGAAAATGGGGGCATCGCACATTAAGGACCATGGTTTTGATATATAAGGAACAAGTGGTGAAATGTTCGGGTTACAAGTAGATTGTATCTTTACTTCGTCGATTGTGGTTGATTTATTTTTCATAGCTGCCACGCGTCTATACGTGATATTCCTTTGAATTTGGACGCATTCCTTGTTATTTTGGTATTTTAAAACTTTTTTGCACTTACAAGCTGGAAAAAAGACTTAAATACAATATCCACCGGAACTGCAGCAACATAACGTTGGTTTAATGTCGACCGTTCGATCCGTGCACATTGGACGGTGCAGGGTGTGTGATCCGTGGTGCTGCGTTCTGGCCAATCAGAACGCAAGGGCGAATTCCGCAGGTTATAGGTTAAGAAAACGGTTGTATAACACGAACCGTGTACTTTACCGCGTCATCAAAATTTTGTCATCTAACGGGACGTGTTTGATACATGTAAGTCATTTAGTGTAGATTAGACAATTGCTACGGGTTTATTTTACACTGGAGCTAAGATTTTTTTGTCATTTTCATCTTCCATTTGATAAATTGCACTAAGTCAGTTTCATGTGCACTCGATATGAATGTATTTGCATTTGAACTACGAGTGCAACGAAATTTGACCAAATTTGTGCTGAAGTATCTTGTATGTGCTCTGGGGTTAACTTGCAGCACAAAATGTGGGATTTGAGTGAACTTGCTGCACCTCGGTGTCTTTCGATCATGAAACATTGAGTTCAGTGGTTTATAAATTACAAAAAAATCAAAAAAATTGAGAATCGGTCAGAAATACACGAGACTTTGCATACGGGGGCATCTCACATGAAGGACCATGGTTTCGATATGTATGGAACAAGTGGTGAAATGTTCGGGTTACGGGTAGATTGTCTCGTTACTTCGTCGATTGTGGTTGATTTTTTTTTCACGGCTGCCACGCGTCTATACATGATATATCTTAGAATTTGGACGCATTCCTTGTTATTTTGTTATTTTTAATTTTTTTTGCAATTACAAGCCAAAAAAAGACTTAAATATAATATCCACTGGAACTACAGCAGCATGATGTTGGTTAAATGTCGATCATTCGATCCATGCGCATCAGACGGTGCAGGGCGTGCGTTCCGTGGTGCTGTGTTCTGGCCAATCAGAATGCAACGATGAATTCCGCAGGGTATAGGTTAAGAAAACGGTTGTATAACACGAACCGTGTGCTTTACCGTGTCACCAAAATTTTGTCATCTAACGCGACGTGTTTGATACATGTATGTCATTAATTGTAGATTAGACAATTTCTATGGGTTTATTTTACACTGGTGCTATGATTTTTTTTTGTCATTTTCATCTTCCGTTTGATATATGGCGCTAAGTTAGTTTCATGTGCACTCAATATAAATTTATTTGCATTTGAACTACGAGTGCAACGAAATTTGACCAAATGTGCGTTGAAATATCATGTATGTGTTCTCGGGTTAGCTTGAAGCACACAACGTGCGATTTGAGTGAACTTGCTGAACCTCGGTCACGTCTTTCGATCATGAAACATTGAGTTCGGTGGTTT
Organism: Bromus sterilis; assembly: GCA_950022295.1. Classification (NCBI taxonomy): domain Eukaryota; kingdom Viridiplantae; phylum Streptophyta; class Magnoliopsida; order Poales; family Poaceae; genus Bromus; species Bromus sterilis. Next base: position 301,524,893 of record OX465595.1, read on the forward strand.
TTAAATTACAAAAAATTGAGAATCGGGCGGAAATATGCGAGACTTTTCGTGTCGCCGTTAAAAGGTAAAACTATGATGTGGTAAAATTTTCAGACATTTTGAGAAAGGGCATCATGCGATCGCCATGCAAACGGGGGCATCTCATATGAAGACCATGGTTTCGATATGTATGGAACAAGTGGTGAAATGTCTGGGTTACAAGTAGATCCTATCGTTACTTCGTCGATTGTGGTTGATTTTTTTTCACAGATGCCACGCGTCTATACATGATATGCCTTCGAATTTCGACGCATTCCTTGTTATTTTGGTATTTTTAAACTTTTTTTTGCACTTACAAGCCGGAAAAAAGACTTAAATACAATATCCACCGGAACTGCAGCAACATGATGTTGGTTCAATGTCGACCATTCGATCTGTGCGCAATTGACAACGCAGGGCGCGCGATCCGTGTTGCTGCGTTCTGGCCAATTAGAACACAACGGCGAATTCCGCAGGGTATAGGTTAAGCAAACGGTTGTATAACATGAACCATGTGCTTTACCGTGTCACCAAAATTTTGTCATCTAACGGGACGTGTTTGATACATGTAAGTCATTAAGTGTAGAGTAGAGAATTGCAATGGGTTTATTTTAGACTGCAGCTATGATTTTTTTTGTCATTTTCATCTTCCATTTGATATATGGCGCTAATTCAGTTTCATGTGCACTCGATATGAATTTATTTCCATTTGAACTACAAGTGGAATTAAATTTGACCAAATGTGTGCTGAAATATCATGCATTTTTTCTCGGGTTAACTTGAAGCACACAACATGGGATTTGAGTGAACTCGTTGCACCTTGGTCACGTCTTTCGATCGTGAAAGATTGAGTTCGGTGGTTTTTAAATTACAAACAAATCAAAAAAATTGAGAATCGGTCGGAAATATACGAGACTTCGTGTGTCGCCGTGATAAGGTAAAACTATGATGTGGTAAAAATTTCAGACATTTTGAGAAAGGCTATCATGCGATCGCCTTGCAAATGGGGGTATCTCACATGAAGTACCGTGGTTTCGATATGTATGGAACAAGTCGTGAAATGTGCGGGTTACAAGTCGATTGTATCGTTACTTCATCGATTGTGGTTGATTTTTTTTCCACAACTGCCACGCGCCTATACGTGATATGCCTTTGAATTTGGACGCATTCCTGGTTATTTTGGTATTTTAAACTTTTTTTGCACTTACAAGCCAGAAAAAAGACTTAAATACAATATCCACCAGAACTGTAGCAGCATGATGTTGGTTCATTTTCGATCGTACGATCCGTGCTCATTGGAAGGTGCAGGGTGTGTGATCCGTGGTGATGCATTCTGGCTAATCAGAACGCAACGGAGAATTCTGCAGGGTATAGATTAAGCAAACGGTTGTAGAACACGAACCATGTGCTTTACCGTGTCACCGAAATTTTGTCCACTAACGGGACCTGTTTGATACATGTAAGTCATTAAGTGTAAATTAGACAATGGCTATGGGTTTATTTTACACTTGAGCTATTCTTTTTTTTGTAAGTTTTATCTTCCGTTTGATATATGCCGCTAAGTCAGTTTCATTTGCAGTCGATATGAATTTATTTGCATTTCAACTACGAGTGCAACAAAGTTTGACCAAATGTGTGCTTAAATAGCATGTATATGCTCTCGGGTTAACTTGCAGCACACAACGTGGGATTTGAGTGAACTTGATGTACCTCGGTCATGTCTTTCGATCATGAAACATTGAGTTCGGTGGTTTTGAAATTACAAAAAAACCAAAAAAATGAGAATTAGTCGGAAATACAAGAGAATTTACGTGTCGCCGTGAGAAGGTAAACTATGATGTGGTAAAAATTTCAGACGTTTTGAGAAAGGCTATCATGTGATTGCCATGCAAACGGGGGCATCTCACATGAAGGACCATGGTTTCGATATGTATGGAACAAGTGGTGAAATGCTCGGGTTACAAGTAGATTGTATCATTACTTCGTCGATTCTGGTTGATTTTGTTTTCATAGCTGTCATGTGTCTATGCGTGATATGCCTTCGAATTTGGACACATTCCTTGTTATTTTGGGTTTTTTTTATCTTTTTTTGCACTTACAAGCCGGAAAAAGACTTCAATACAATATCCACCGAAAAAGCAGCAGCATGATGTTGGTTCAACGTCGACCGTTTGATCCGTGCGCATTCGACGGTGCAGGGTATGCGATCCGTGGTGCTGCGTTCTGTGCAATCAGAACACAACGTCAAATTCCGCAACGTATAGATTAATCAAACGGTTGTATAACACGAACTGTGTGCTTTACCATGTCACAGAAATTTTGTCATCTAACGGGACATGTTAGATACATGTAAGTCATTTAGTGTAGATTAGACAATTGCTATGGGTTTATTTTACACTGGAGCTATGATTTTTTTGTCATTTTCATCTTTCGTTTGATATATGGCGCTAAGTCGGTTTCATGTGCACTCGATATGAATTTATTTTCATTCGAACTATGAGTGCAACGAAATTTGACCAAATGTATGCTGAAATATCATGTATGTGCTCTTGAGTTAACTTGCAGCACAAAACGTGGGATTTGAGTGAACTTGCTTCACCTCGGTCATGTCTTTTGATCATGAAACATTGAGTTCAGTGGTTTTTAAATACAAAAAAATCAACGAAAATTTAGAATCAGTCGGAAATACACGAGACTTTGCGTGTCGCCGTGAGTAGGTAAAACTATGATGTGGTAAAAATTTCAGACATTTTGAGAAAGGCTATCATGCGGTCGCCATGAAAACGGGGGCATCTCACATGAAGGACCATGGTTTCGATATGTACGGAACAAGTGGTGAAATGTTCGTGTTACAAGTAGATTGTATCGTTACTTCGTCGTCTGTGGTTGATTTTTTTCACAACTGCTACGCGTCTAAACGTGATATGCCTTCGAATTTGGACGCATTCCTTGTAATTTTGGCATTTTTAAACTTTTTCTGCACTTACAAGCCGGAAAAAAGACTTAAATACAATATCCACCGGAACTGCAGCAACATGATGTTGGTTCAATGTCGACCGTTCGATCAGTGCGCATTGGACGGTGCAGGGCGCGTGATCCGTGGTGCTGTATTCTCGCCAATCAGAACACAACGACGAATTCCGCAGGGTATAGGTTAAGGAAACGGTTGTATAACACGAACCGTGTGCTTTGTCGTGTCATCAAAATTTTGTCATCTAACGGGACGTGTTTGATACATGTAAGTCATTAAGTGTAGATTAGACAATTGCTATGGGTTTATTTTACACTGGAGCTATGGTTTTTTTTTGTCATTTTCATCTTCCGTTTCATATATGGCGGTTAGTCAGTTTCATGTGCACTCGATATGAATTTATTTTCATTTGAACTACGAGTGCGACAAAATTTGACCAAATGTGTGCTGAAATATCATGTATGAGCTCTCGGGTTAACTTGCAGCACACAGCGTGGGACTTGAATGAACTTGCTGCACCTCGGTCACGTCTTTCGATCGTGAAATATTGAGTTTGGTGGTTTTTAAATTACAAAAAAATCAAAAAAATTGAGAATCGGTTGGAAATACACGAGACTTTGCGTGTCGCCGTGAGAAGGTAAAACTATGATGTGCTAAAAATTTCAGAAATTTTGAGAAAGGCTATGAGATGATCGCCTGGCAAATGGGGGCATCTCACATGAAGGACCGTGGTTTCGATATGTATGGAACAAGTCGTGAAATGTGCGGGTTACAAGTAGATTGTATCGTTACTTCGTCGATTGTGGTTGGTTTTTTTTTCACAACTGCCACGCGTCGTCTATACGTGATATGCCTTCGAATTTGGACGCATTCCTTGCTATTTTGGTATTTTTAAACCTTTTTTGCACTTACAAGCCTGAAAAAGACTTAAATACAATATCCACCAGAACTGCAGCAACATGATGTTGGTTCATTGTCGACCGTTCGATCCGTGCTCATTGGACGGTGCAGGTCGTGCGATCCGTGGTGCTGCGTTCTGGCCAATCAGAACGCACGGGCGAATTTCGCAGGGTATAGCTTAAGCAAACGGTTTAAGTAGACGAACCATGTGCTTTACCGTGTCACCGAAATTTTAGTACCGATTAATTTCAATCTTTAGATTGAAAACATAACTACATTGAAATTCCACGATCCCGTGACTGGTTGATCACCATCAACAACACAATTCAGAATCATACATGACCGGAAGGCAACTTCATTTTCCATCACAATATATACACACACATATATATAGGGAAATCAACATAGGTCCAGCCATACATTAAATATCACCAATCATGCTCAAAAGCAATAATTTACAAACCATTCACTATTACACACACATCTAGATAATTATGAACTGCAAAATATAGCTACTACCCTTAAGTTATTCGGCGTGCATCCATATAGAGCTGCCGTTCTTGTACTTGATCGCGGGGCGTAAAAGTTTTACCATCGCAGATCCTCTCTGCATGCTCTCAATAGGTTCCACTGGCGGAGGATGAGCTTGTCAAGTCAAACATCTCCATAATGTTCCCGAATGTGGTGGCCAAGGCACGCGCATGTGCTCCCTTCCTGCACGGCGGTGTTGCTGACTCGGACGACGACATTTCCTGGCCTATCGTCATGGCCTCCGCATCTGTCTGCTCCTCCGGCTCGAACTCGTACACGAGCCTGCAACGGTGCCTTTGAGTGCACTCCTCCTCCTCCTCCTCCCAAAGCCTCTTCCGATCAAGCCTCTCCCGTTCACGCAGTACCAATCGCTGTCGATCCCTATTTCACGGCGAGGCCCTCGACAAAAGAGACGGACTGTGCCAACCCAAGTTGGAGCTCGTGCTCGTCCAGGTCGCAGAGAGCGCGTCGAAGCGCGAATCCTCGAGGGACTAGGCTATGGCCATCTTCATCATGTGATTGAACTTGGGGTCGTTGTCGTCGGGAGTGGCGGGTTGTGCGCCCAACACAATGCCGTCCAGCAGCACGCTGGACAAGTCCACTCCTCCGTCCTCCACCTCCATCAAGGCGCGGTCCATATTCAATGGGTGTGGTTGTGGGGGTGGCGAGCTATAGGTGATGAGGTGAAGGGTGTGGTGGTAGTGGTGGCGAACTAAAGGATGAGCGTGTGTTTGTGTGTTGCAGCCGCCGCTTGCCATGGAGAGCTTTATTTTTAGAGCTAGCGCTCAAATTGGGGATCGATATTTTCCCTGGTGGGCGCTTGCGCGGGAAGGATCAGCTAAAGCGCGCGGGAGGAAATAACAAAAGTTTGAAAACCCTTGTGGAGCCCATGCTTTGGATGCCGCGACGAGCGTGCTGTGATAAGAGGAAGTTAGTGTGCCGGCAAGAGAAGTGGAGGTGACAACGCATAGCAAACGGTTGTTCCCATGCACTGGTCGGTGTTAGTACGACGAAACTCATCACCTACGGCTATTCAATTAGATCCGTGTATGTTTACTTAATTTCATCTGAAATAATTTCAACCCGCATATAATGCGAGGTTTTCCACTATTACACCCAAAATGGATCACCAAAAGTTCCTTGTTAAGGCCATACGAAACTAAAAAGAGACTAAGTTAATTCCCTAGTCTGAGTCGAAGTCAGGAACTACAGCGAAGGCGCCCAGCCGCACTGATGGTACCTTGATGGGCTGTGGCGGTGTGCACTCCTCTGGCTGGGGTGTGCACTCCAGATCGTGAAGTTGTCCGGAGCGGCGGATCAGGGTTGCGCGCTAACCCTCAAAGATGGGGCGCACGTCGTCGGGGTAGTCGGAGTCGGAGCTGGAGTCCATGTCCATGTCCAGCATGCACGCAATGAGTGGACCTGCTTCGACGGTGGCACTGCAGCGAAGGCGCCCAGCTGCACTCATGGTAACCTCGAGGGGCTGCTGCAGTGTGCACTCCTCCACGATCAGGTGTTTGGAGTGGGGGAGCGGGAGAGCGCACCCCGCCCGCACTGTGATGCAGCGCTCCTCGTCGGTGTCGGTGTCGGAGTCGTTCTCCATGTCCAGCATGCACGCAATGAGTGGTCGTGCATCGACGACGGCACTGTGGCGAAGGAGCCTATCTGCATTCATGGTAACCTCGAGGGGCTGCTGCGGTGTGCACTCGTCCACCCGGAGGTGTTTGGAGTGGGGGAGCGGGAGAGCGCGCTCCGCCGGCTCTATGATGCAGCGCTACTCGTCGGTGTCGGTGTCGGTGTCGGAGCCGTTCTCCATGTCCAACATGCGCGCAATGAGTGGTCGTGCATCGACGGTGGCACTGCGGCGAAGGCGCCCATCTGCACTCATGGTAACCTCGAGGGTCTTCTGCGGTGTGCACTCTTCCACTCGAAGGTGTTTGGAGTGGGGGAGCGGGAGAGAGCGCTCCGCCTGCTCTATGATGCAGCACTCCTGGTCGGTGCCGGAGTCGTTGTGCATGTCCATGGACACCATGCACGCAACGATTGATTTTGCTTCAACGACGGCACGCCTGCCGTGAAGCCGACTGGCTGGACCGCTGATAACCTTGCCGAGTTGAGGGGTCGTGCACACCAGCACGCGTTGACGTCCGGGCTTGGGAGCGGGAGATCGCGTTCCTGCTGCTCTTCAATGGGGCGCTCATCGTCGGTGTCACTGTCGTTGTCGATGACATGGAGCTTGTCGTCGGTGTAGTCGGGGTCGGAGACGTTGTCGATGACGTGGAGCTTGTCGTCGGTGTAGTCGGGGTCGGAGTCATTGTCGATGACGTAGAGCTTGTCGTCGGTGTAGTCGGGGTCGGAGTCGGTCTCCATGTCAATGTCCATCATGTGCGCAATGAGTGGCCTTGCTACGACGCGGCACTGCGGAGAAGCCTCCTTGATGTCCATGTCGGTCACCTCGCCGGGCTGCCGGGGCGTGCACTTCTGAACGCACATCTGTCCTGACCGGTGGAGCGGGAGAGCGCGCACCTACTGCTTTGAGATGGAGCGCTCGTTGTCGTGTTCGGAGTCGTTGTCGAGGAGCTTGTCGTGGGTGTAGTCAGAGTCACAGCCAGAGTTCATGTCCATGTCGAGCTTGCGTGCAATGTGTGGCCCTGCATCGACCGTGGCTCCGCGGTGAGACCTTACGCGCCCGGATGAGCGTATGCCCGTTTTCCCCGTCGCCTGCACCGCGTCGTATCTTGCTTCGGATCAACGCGGATGCCACTATCACGAGTCGAAGAGACCTGGAGCGGCGCATCATCGGCGATGGTGCCCGCTCATAAAGCGACGCGGCATGAGGATCTCTCGCCGCAGCGAATAACCTTCGCCGGCTCGTTGAGGTCGATCAGTTGGTTTTTTGAGGAGGTGTTTTTTGTGCTAGGGATGCCTCGAGTTGGCCGCTCCATTGTTGAGTGAGATCCGAGAGACTGGAGGGGAAATAATGTGTGTCGCCGGAGTAGCCGCCCTGCTTTAGCACTAGCTATGCTAGACGGTTCAGAAAGTCGAGTCGTTTGTTTAACCCATGTCAGTAGAACAGTACAGTCAAACCGTATGCTGGAAGGCATGCAGCTGTCCATGTAATAATAACACATCTGGTGATTGATCTGATCGAACAAACCACATACATTATTACCAAGCATAGGATACCAGCCTACTTAATAAAACACACGCATTAGTACTTTAAATAATAAGACGAATACGATTCTAAACGCTAACTTTGACAATACAGGCTTTCGTGTCTATCCATGGTGGAATGGAAGGCACATATTACAGAGGGTTTGAGCTTCAGTGACTCATGTCTCGTCAGATGACTTTGGGTATATGACATGTGGGTCCAATAGATGTTGGACCCACCTGTCATGCCCTCAAAGTCATGTGACTTGTGTCACTGAAGCTGTATCCATTATTTACAACACAATGGCGCACTTCGGCGTCAGTTCCTAGTGCCGCGAACGCCGGAGGGATCTTCAACCGCGGCCGTGGTACCTGCGTTGCAGTTGACGACAGCCGCTGCCGGAGCAACGACCGGGCGGTTTCCGGCGATAAGCGCATGCCTGGTATCGACGCTGCGGTCCAAGTCGTTGGAGTAGGCGGCCGGCACCTTTAGGGCGGCGAGGAAAACTGCAAACCTCTGGAGTTCCTCGAGATCCATCACATGTATGGGGTTCGCTGCCGGCTGATGCTGCTGAACGGACGCGGTGGTGCGCCGGGACTCAGCTTCGGCAAGGATTTGCTCGAGTCGATCCAACTGGCGCGTCACATCCGTCGCGTCAACGGCACGGGGTGGCTGCGCAGCTTGCTGTGCTGACGCACTACGGCGAGTGGGCATGCTTGGTGATAGTAATTATGTTGCTATGGCGTGCAGGATGTGGATGCATGCATGGTGTCTCGCTCTGGCCGGCCTACTGACTTTTATAGAACCTCGCTGGTTGCCTGAAACCCTTGACGACGTGGAAGTCACCGTGACTTGGGGTGTGTGACAGGTGGGCCATCCACCTGTTGGATCCACATGTCAGTGACTCATGTCACGGTGAGGAGATCCCCATGACGCCGGTTGTACTTGGTTGTGAGTCGCGACCGCATGCCCGGGCCCATTGGCAGAGGGACATAGATTTTTTTAGCCCACCGTTTTTTAAATCAGTCAATTTAATTTAAATCTATCGCACACAGTTCATTCAATTTGTTTGTTTGCCTAAAATTGATAGACAAAGCAGACTTTACAAAATGATAGATGTTTCTCCATCGCACACGCAAAATTACAGTGTTGTGACTCATCGTCATCAAACCGTCAGCAAATATTTTCTCCATCGAACACGCAATGCTTTACAGAGTGTATGTGTGTGTTGTATTTTCGTTCACCCCGCCGGTCATGCTGCCACACGTCAATCAGGATTGAATTCAATAGGAACCCTCCCGTCGCTTCGGAAATATAACCATGTGGCATAGTTAAGTACGCATACACATTTATCTTTCCACCCGTGTGCTTTAGTTTTCCCCTCATTGAACAACACGGACTCTTCAAATTTTCTCGCTCGCCCTCCCGGCCATATCCACCATGAGTTCTTCGGGTCATCCAGAGGACTGGCATGGTCACACCACCGACTCTAGCAGCGACCACGACAATGGTCATGGCTATCTGAGTGAGGACGACCTGCCGTTTCCGCCGGCATCGCCGCCATCCGGCCTTGATGACCCCACATTCTTGGAGATCTTGGAAGGGCCGGGCCTGAAGCCCAAGACCAACTCGGAACTTGAGTGGTCCAAGTCAGAAGAGAAGCAACAGTAGGGGGAGGAGGAGGATGATGAGGAGGATGAGGAGCATCCGCAGCCGCAGCAGCAGGAGGACGAGGAGAATGAGGAGCATCCGCAGCTGCAGTAGCCGAAGGAGGAGGACGTTGATGCCGCCTACGCCACTGCTACCGCTGACGACGACAAGCCGCCTCCACCCAACAAGCGTCGTCGCAACGACGATGGCGCGGGCCCTTCCAAGACCATGTAGTTATCGCTAGCGGCGATCAGGCGGTTACCTAGCTAGGTTTAGGTAGTTATAGATTTAGATGTTCTGATCCTTTCATGCATACATATGCAATGGGTAATTTAGATGCAATCTTTTGTTCGTTGCGTCGCTCTTCAATGCATGCACCTTGTCCGCACTATTCTGATGCAACCTTTGTCAGTATGAATATTTCCTTCCGTAAAATCGTCCGCATGTATGGTAACAGAGGTGTATGTTATATATGCTTCGTCAGATTCTTTCTTGCATATGCAGTGGAGTATGTTATTTCTGTTGGATATGTGCCCTAGAGACAAATTAATAAAGATATTTGTCACATATCCGTTTTGTTCATAACACGTTTTATACTGTGCTATAACTGTATTACTTGGAAATACTAATACAGGTGTAGTATAAAACATGGTCCGTAGTTTAACTCGGGTAAACTATCTCATTGGGCAATTGATTGAGCAAGCTTTCCTGATCATGGCGACACTTAAGTCCATTGACAATGAGGTCATATCATTAGGGGAATGATGTGATGGACGGACACCCACCTAAAGTAATGCAATGTGATCGAGTCACATAGTTCAGCGTTGCTATGACTTTGTAACGTATGGCTTAGTCCTTAGACCGCAATGATCATACGCAATTGTCATCTATGAGGAGACTTTGATTTGTATCCCACCGCCTGACTGAAATATGCTGGCTATAACGGTGCACTTTGGGTATTCCGAAATAGATGGTTGATGAGTATGTGAATAGATCAGAGCGGGATTTGTCAGTCCTTGTGACAGGACAGGTACTCTGGGCCCACTCGGTGATATTGCATCTACAGCTTGCAAGCAGGTGACTAGGTCACAAGAGATGCAATGATCATGGACGAGTAAACTTGTTTGTTGTGAACGAGATGTGAACACGGTATGTGGGATACCGACGATCAAACCTTGGACAAACAAAGTACCGCAGCACAAAGGGATTACGTCGTATCGTTAACGGTTTCCAAAAGCGATCGAAGTTCATTCGATGGAAGCGCAGGGGCTGTCAAGGATTGTAACCAGGTCCAACTGACTAGTCATTGGTCAATGAGAAGAGTCTCGACCATGTCTGCTATTTCCCGGACCGTTAGGGTGTCACACTTAAGGGGCAATTGATACTGGGACAGATTCGGGATCATCGGTGAAATAGGAGAAAGCACCGGAATAGTTCCGGGAGAGAACGGAAGTTGTTCTGGATATTTTGAAAGGTTCAAAATAATGTTTAATTATGTTTAATAATGTTTTAGTATTTAATTATCTGAATTAAATATTAAAATATATTTAAACTAATTAATTAAATGGGAAAAAGGCAAATGGGCCCCTTAGGGCCCATTAGGGGAAGGAGGGAGCCTCCCCCCTTGGCCCATGGCGCCAAGGGAGGGGCCCACCCTCCATATGGCGCACCCCCTCCCCTCCCCTTTGGTTTAGTACCACATGGGAAGTTGAGGGAGGGTGGCACCCCCCCTTGGCCTATATAAGGAGGGGTAGACCCCCCTTTTCCATGATCTGATTGAGTTCTCTCTCTCTCTTTCTCCATTTCTGGAAGTGGACTCCCCTTGTTTGGAGTCTGCACCAGGATTGGAGTTCTCCACCATAAGGCAGGCCGTCGCTCTGCCGGAGTCGGGATCCAAATCCGTCTTCTTTCCGCTGCTCGCCTGGTTCGGAGCCCGGAGGGAACATCGGTTGCACTGTACGTGTGTAGTCTCTTCGAGGCACTACACCTGTGGTGCTACTTCGTCGCTGGAGGTTTACCGGGAGTCATCCTCGCCGGTGGTGGTCTTCTACACGACAGGGAGGTCGTAGTTCTGAGTCTACGCCAACCACGTTCGCAAGAACGTTTCCCACTTTCGGTCTTCAAAGGTATGAACACCGATTCCCTCCGTTACATTACATCACCATATCATAGATCTTGGGTTCGGGTACCGTAGGTATGAAAAATTTGTGTTTTCTGCCCCGTATCCCAACAATTTCTTCAGTTTTCTGGGATGGTAACAGAGGAGTAAAATCGTCCACAATTTCGGAAATCAATTAGTCCGAGACACGAATTACTGTGCTCACAAGTCATTCAGTTTAATTAGTTGTTTGCCAGAGCAGACAATTCTCAAGACAGAAACTTTTGTTTTGTCAAGTATATATCAAACGGGTGGCAGTTGCAAAAATGTGCGCCTACATAGAAGACAATTTCAATAACTAACATGTTTCTGTTTCACTACATCATTGCACACAATTTTGTATTTCCGAATGTTTGCAAGAGAAGCTAACCGTTTTTTCAGAAAACAAAGAAAATAAAAGGAAGACGTCATGCATCACCAACCCTTGGATTTTCATAAACGTTTCTGATATCTTTTACTTTGCACACCATGTTTTAATTCAGAATGTTTGCTTTACTAAGGTAGCGATTTATTTTTTTCGAACAGTTGGTGTTCTAAGGAGGAATCACAAACACTTGATTTTAGGAACTGTGTTCTGTGCATAACGAACAGTAAGATTTACGGAAGCGTGCCTGATAGATTACACATCCCACACGTTTCAGTAAATATAAATGATTGTGAAGATGGGCTAGCGGTTCATTCTTTGCAACCATGGGTGTTCTGGCTGGTCATGCGGACGATTGTTTGAACGAATCGTCAGTCCTTGCTTCACACACGAAAGGATTTTCAGAAGCATGCCGGATAGATTTGGCATTCCAAAAATTTCAGTTACTATGAATGATGGTGATAAAGGGCTAGCGGTCCATTCTTTGCAACCGTGGGCTTTCACTCTCGGTATCCCAGATTGATTTTCAAAGACCCGTCAGCCCTACATCACCCACGCAATAATTTTTAGAATTGTGGCCTTTCGGGTATGTTTCCCAGATGGTTCAGTTTCGCCCAAACCGTTTTTTATTTATACCGTTTGCGTTGATAGCATTGCAAACAGTTTCATACAAGGGACGGGGAAAGAAGTATCGTCTTAGCCCCTCTTTGAACTAATGTGTGCTTATTCCCTGGATCTGGATGGAAACATCTAGATCTGGAACAGTACCGCCTATCGGGCCTTACACTGAAGGCGCGCACAACTTTAGTCCAACCTCTTGTGATGACCGCCCTTCCATCCTTCACAAACTTCAAGAAGACGTGTAGACCGTCTTCATGGTAGTCTGGATGATAGACTTTTATTTTGGTTGCCTCCATACCAAGCATGGAGTTTGCTAGGTAATCTTGAATAAACTTCTTTCGGAACCACTGAAAATAATAACTTTCAGATAGTGGTGAGTGATGACTAACAACCCAATATAAGCATGAAAAAGGAAGGTTTCATAGTTCTTACCATCCTGAAGTTCACTGCTGTCTTGGATAAAGAATAGACGAAGAGTTTAATTCTCTTCTCCCATCTCTTTCTCCTAATAATCTTTTTTTGTTTTCTCACTTGGCGCTCGCTCATGAATATTTCATTACCCCATACACAAAAAGGGTCGAAGTGTGTATCTGAACCACTAATGGATGTACCTATAGAAGCAACAAGTAAAATATTAAAATATATTATGTAATTGTGGAATGAGGCAATAAAATCCATGGGATGAAACTAACCTCGATGCTGAACACCGACATCTCCTCCATTATTTTTCCTGTATAAGTACAGATTGGGATCCAAATCATCAAACAATGAAAGATATATTGATTGTTAAGTTTTAAGATGCTGGTAAAGGACGGGGTAAAACTGGACCATAGTTTTCGTGGATATACACATAATACGATAAATAAAAAATAATCATTAGGATGGTAAAGCAACGGAATGCAAATTGAAAAGCATGTTAACTTGAACATGATTTACAACAACCAATTACGGTGATTACAACTGGTATTGGTGAAGTTTAACTGAGTATTTATTAATACTTAAATATCAGATTGTGCATAAGAAAGAAACACAGCATAGTTCATGGTAGTTAAAAGATAGTTTTATTGTGTAGATTAATATCATAGGGAAGCAACAAAGAAAAGTAGGGAATCGTGTTAACTAGATGGAGATTGGCAACATACAAATATAGACATTAAAAATTGCATTGGTGGAATCGAAGTGACCAGTTGATACCAAAATATCAGTATGCATAAGAGAGGCCAACAGATCAAAGTTTAACATATCATGGCATCAATGTTAATGAATAACTAGATCATATTAGCACCATTTATAAACTTGGAAAGAGTTACAAAGAGATATGTATATGATTGTCATCCCCAAAAATGCTTACCCAAGAACGAAGTTTTTTATCTTTGCATAACGGTACCCAGCTCTAGTAAGGACCTTGTATAACACACCTGAGAGATATTGTATGTGGATTCACTTGATCCTTCTAGGTATATGGTGGAGGCTAACTAATCCTGTAATGTGGCACCGTTTGCCATGGTGCATAGAGTAGTCAAAAGAGCATTAAAGGTTCTCACAAGAGAAGAATACCATTGTGCACAGACCGGACTTGATTTTGGGGTAACCATTTTGCGTAAGAGAGATAGATGCAAATGACAGTAAGAAAAAAGTCACCGTTCGACAACCATGTTGCTCTCTTTGCAAATCATGACAGTAAGAAAGATAGTTTGATTTTGAAGATTAATATGATAGTACAGCAACTGAACAAAAAATGAAAATCATGTTAACTACACCATGAGTGATGACAACCAAATATAGCCGTTCTAAGAAGTATTTGTTATTACTTAAATACTTTTAGATCATGCATTACATAGTCGAACACATCATAGTTGAACATGTCATTAAATCATCAAACAACAAAAGGAGCTAGTTTGATACAGATAGCAATTTAAATAGCTAAACAAGTACTTATCGACTGCCATGTTGCTGTCTTGGCAGATCATTGCAGTAAAAAGATAGCTTCATTGTGTAGATTAATATCATAGTAAAGCAACATAGAGAAAACTGGGGAATCATGTTAACTAGAAGACTATTGGTGACAACCAAATATTGACATTAAAATGGTATTGGTGCAAAGAGATCTGTTTATGATTTTCATCCCCAGAAATGGTTACCCAAGAACCAACTTTTTTTAGCTATTTTGTTAAAAATAGTAATTTGAATACGTCCTTCCCCTTGGGAGAGGACACGTCGTGGGTGACCTCCTCGTGGTTGTAGTTGTCGAACAGATCTGACTTGGCGGTTGGTGATGACGACGACCGGTTCTGCAAGCGGCTTTCATAAACAACAAAAGGGGAACACATGGATGCATGAATCGCACATCCTTCAATGAGCGCTCGACGAGATCAGAGGGAGGCATCCAATAGATCCAAGTTGGGAGACTTCATCTGTGTCATAGCCCTTGTCAATCCGTCGCTATTGACGAGGTCAATGTCGAGACTAGCACGCATCAGATGAAGAAAGAAACATGCACGCTGATTTATACAGTACAACCTGGAAAAGTAGGCACCCCACTCAGCCGCAGCGGAGGTGAGGTGTTCGTCCGGGGCTACAAGGAAGGAATGCACCACGGTCTACTGTGCCGAGCCAGCTAGTGCGGCCGGGACAGGACTATCGGCAGCCACATCTACCTCCTCGAGCTCACGGATTATGTGGATATGCTTAGGCGACAATGATTTGGGGTAGGGTGTGGGGATATGGATGAAAGAGGGTGTTTCGCAGGATCCATGTACGCAGATGGTACGAGGAAGGGATGCATATCGGTGGTTTACCTGGTAAGAATGGGAGGAGCGCGGCAGCGCGGAGCAGATGTTGGCAGCGACGGAGGGGAGGGTAGGGGAAGGGGGATATGGGTGGGTTGGGGCTGGGGTGGGGGAGAAGAAGGATGAAATACACACATATATGCCCTGTTTGGTTCGGATGTGGATTTCTGAAAATCTGCTGCTGAAAATCGGAAGCATCTCTCGGGCATATTTCGATTTTACGCAACAGATTTTCAGAAATTGTTCCAAGGTTCGCTCTTTGGTTCGCTCGTACGTGTATTTTTCGGCTGCGCTTTGGTGGAAACCGTTCATTTGAAGGTTCGCTCTTTAGTGGAATCCTGTTTGGTTCGGCTGTGGATTTCTAAAATCTGACTGACAAAGATGAACCAAACAGGGCCATAAGGCGCGGATACTGAAAATTTTGCTTCGAAACTGAAAACTTGAGCAAGGGAAACATACATTGCCATACAGGGGAAAATATCCATGGAGCCCCTCATCCACGAAATTTTGAGCCACGTCTCTTAAGTTCCAAACACTCGGGGTAGGTGTGGTGATAGAGATCGCACACGGTAAGGTTGTTCCGGGCGTTCGTAATGGGGTGACTATCAAACACGGATTTGTGAGAACAATCATGCGTGAAAATATAAGCCATGGACAATACGTTTTGAGGTCCAGGCGCGCCATACAAAGCGGAGGTTCCTCTCTGTATGCACCGATGGGACTACACGCACGTCTTGGGGAAGTGGGCCATTACCAGGGAGACTTGACTGCATGCAGTTGAGGCTCAAAAAGAAACTGCATGCAGTTTAGAAGGAGGAATGTGTAGTGGGGAAAACTGTTGACTCGTCCATCCCCTCTATGATAACCCGGTCCCTTAGCCCTCCCATGCATCATTGACACCGTCTTCCTCCTCCTGCACGCATCATGCGCCTTCGATCCCCGCCGGCCACTACACCACCACCCTGTCGTTGCAAAAAAGCACCACGTCGATGGAAAAGTGTCGAAAGATCATCCATGATCACACCATCGATGCCCACCTTGGGATGAAACTCTCCGTCTGGTATGCCAACGACCCCAGCAAGGCCTCCATCTGCATCGACGAGCTTGAGGAATACCTGGTGACGCTGCGCTACAAGGTTGTCGTCCTTGACATCAAGTACACCAAGGATAACAACAGGGCTGTCGTCGTGCAGTTATGCGTCAGGAAGAAAGTCCTCCTCTACCACATCAGCAGGGTTGTCGGCCACTGCCAGGATTTCCTCTCCAGCGAGATGTACAACTTCTCCACCGTCGACACCGCAAGTGACAAGAAGGTGCTCAAAAACTTTGGCTTGCAGGTAACCAACATCGTCGACCTACAAAAGCAGTACAGGGTGGCGGGAAGGCCCAAGAAGATGGGTGAAAGGGATTCCCTAGAAGACCTCGCCGTTTCCATCATCTGTCCTTCTTAAAAAGGCAAGAAGAGCGGGATGGACACTCTTACGAAGAAATTGCTACACTCGACGTGGGAGGGCGAGCTCACTCTGCCTCACGTCATCTACGCGGCGTTGGACGCCTATGTCAGTTATGACTCGTACAGGCGCATCTCAACAATGCGGGAGTGTCTCATCCTGCAAGAATCCTTGACGATCATGCGGATGATCCGGTGGTGAGCAGCGGAAATAAGAAGAGGAGGAGTCGATGACGACGATGAAGCGTGCACGAGAAGGACGAGCGAACTAAAATTGCATTTAGCGTATATGGCAGTAATTCACTTTAGTGTATTTTAATTAATCTGTCACATTATGCATGCATTTGTATATGTATTTACTATTGGTGTATAATTCATAATACTTGATTACTTGTGAATTGTATATATACTATCACGAATTGCGCTTGGTATAGGTTAAGCAAACGATTGTAATATACAAACCGTGTGCTTAACCGTGCCACCAAAAATTGTCCATTTAAAGGGGTGTAATTGATATATTAATGTCATTAAGTGTAGATTACGCAGTTGCTATGGATTTATTTACATCTGAGCTATGGTGTTTTTTGTAATTTTTCATGTTTCGTATGATATATATTAGGCGCTAAGTCTGTTTCATATGCACTCACTATGAATTTATTTTCATTTGAACTACGATTCACCAAAATTCCACAAAGATATAATGGGAAGTCATACATGTCATGTTAACGTGTAGGCTGCACCTACGGTATTAGGATGAACTTTTTGCACCTCGATCACGTCATTCGATCGGGAAACAGTAAGTTCAGTAGTTTTAGAATTCCAAGAAATTGAGAATCGCTCGGAAATATATGAGACTTTGTGTGGCGCCGTGATAAGGTAAAACAACGATGTGGTAAATTTTTCATGCGATTTCCTTGCAAACGGGGCATCTCACATGAAGGACCAAGGTTTCGATATGTATGAAACGAGTCGTGAAATGTTCGATTTACAAGTAGATTGTATCATTACTTCGTCGATTGTGGTTGATTTTTTTCCACAACTGTCACGCGTCTATACGTGATATGTCTTCGAATTTTCACGCATTCCTTGTTATTTTGATATTTTTAACCATTTTATTGCACTTACAAACCGTAAAAAAAGTTAAATAATATATCCACCGGAACTACAACAACATGATGTTGGTTCATTGGTGACCGTTCGATCCATGCGCATTGGTCGGTGCAGGGCATGCGATCTGTGGTGCTGAATTCTGGCCAATCAGAACGAATGGGCGAATTTTGCTAGGTATAGGTTAAGCAAAAGGTTGTAATACACGAACTGTGTGCTTCACCGTATCACCGAAATTTTGGCATGTAACGGGATGTGTTTGATATATTTAAGTCATCAAGTGTAGATTAGACAGTTTTTATTGGTTTATTTAAATTTGAACTATGATTTTTTTTGTAAGTTTCATCTTCCTTTTGATATATATATATATAGGGAAGCTATGCGCACTGCTTCCTTCTACTGTTCTAAACCAAATTCAAGGGATTGGCGAACTGTTTCACGGAGCAACTTTTCTGGCTAGTTTTGATCGATTTTGATTGTTTATTTGTGTGCGCGGTTATCTATTATGTCCTTAATCATGCAATTCTGCGAAAAAACGGCGGGAATCATGGATTTGGCGTATCGGTCTCTGTTCTTTCGCCCGTGCAGTAGGTTCTCATCGTCCGTGCGGGTTCACATTCGATTTTCGCTGTGAAATTAGTCTGTTACTACGTTTGCGATCCTATTTGTGTTACTCCGTGGTGGTTTCAGTTGCTAATTTTAACGCTTTTTCGATCAGTGGTCGAATTTTTCTCCGTTCTATTGAGAGAACGTGAAGTACTCTATCCCGGCGAGTTTTCGTGAATTCCTTCTGTTTACTTGTGTTTTTCTTGCTGTTGATTTCCCAATTCTGCGCAGTCTGACACTAATTTGTGTTTATTTTAGCGGATTAAGATTTTTATTTTTATTAACTAATCTAATTGCTTCTCTTGTGTTTGAGCGGGCGTCACGGGTGTGCTTGTAACTCAAAATCTCTTCGAGTTTGCGCTAAATGTATTGTTCAGAACTGCATTACACCCTTTTATTTTTGTTTTCTAATCGTGGAGAGAGAACTAGGTAGAGCGGGTTGTTAGTTCAATTAGTTTTTTCTTGATCACTCACTACGGACTAAAGTAGTTTGCAATGTGAGCTTTATCTTGTCATTGTGGCGCACTGCTTTCACTACTAGGAAAAAGCTTATAGGTAGAGGCTTAACAGTAGCGCCCTCAAAAAAGGGGCGCTACTGCAAAAAAGGGGTGCTACTGCTAATTAGCAGCAGCGCCCTGCACTAGGAAAAAGCTTATAGGTAAAGGCCTAGCAGTAGCGCCTGTATAAAAGGGGGGCTACTACTACTTAACAGTAGCGCCCTGTACGAAAGGGGCGCTACTGCTAAGTTGATAGTAGTAGCGCGCGGTATAAATCCACGCTGCTACTAAGTGGTCTTCACGGTGCCCTTTGGGACATGCCATACTAGTAGCGCCTGTACAAGTGGGGCGCTACTGCTAAGTTGATAGCAGTAGCGCCTGTACAAAGGGGCGCTACTAGTAAGTGGTCTTCACTGGCTACACACACAAATACACCATCCCCCGGTGGACCGCCTTTTCAGTTTTAGAAAAAATAAAAGAAAATGATGGAAATGTCAATAAAATAAAATAAAATGAGATTCCCATGTGATATGTGGTCTAGTTGTTAGGGAAATTGAAAAATATGAATTTCGACAAGTTATATCCAAATTCAACAGGGGGAACCCCGTTGAACATTTTTAGAATCCTCAAAAACCTAACAGAAAAAAAGTTACGATACTTTTAAGATCTGGAGGCCAAAATATTCGATAAAAGTAGGTGGAGGCTTACCAGTAGCGCGTGGACAAGAGGGGCGCTACTACTACTTAACAGTAGCGCCTGTACAAGAGGGGCGCTACTACTACTACTTAACAGCCTGTACAAGAGGGGCTCTACTGCTAGGTCTGATGTGGAATTTTCCAATTGGTCTAGCCCTCCTCTCGCGGATCAGTGACATGGCAGGGGTAACAAAAACCCCACCACACATTTTCTCCTCCACTCCTCACACTTCATCTCCTCCACTCCATCTCCTCCTCTCCTCCACTCCATCTCCTCCTCTCCGGCGACCTCCTCTTCCTCCTCCGGCGACCTCCTCCACTCCATCTCCTTTCCGGCGACCTCCTCCTCGGTGCTCCTCCGGCGACCTCCTCCTCATGGTGCTCCTCCTCGACCTCCTCCTCCTCACGGTGCTCCTACTCCTCACACTTCATCTCCTCCTCTCCGGCGACCTCCTCTTCCTCCTCCGGCGACCTCCTCCTCTCCGGCAACCTCCTCCTCGGTGCTCCTCCAGCGACCTCCTCCTCATGGTGCTTCTCCTCAACCCCCTCCTCCTCCTCACGGTGCTCCTACTCCGGTGACCTCCTCCTCACGTGCTCCTACTCCTGTGACATCCTCCTCACCGCCCCATCGCGTGCAACCTCGCCGCCCTGCAGAGCCGCCATCGTCCCCACACTGCCCCACGGCCACCAGTGCGACTGCCAGAGCGCGCACACCGACGAGATTTTTTTTTGTTTTTTGAAATTAATAGTAGTAGCGCGCGAATAAAGAGGGCGCTGCTGCTATTTATCAGTAGTGCGTGGACAAGAGGGGCGCTACTGCTATAAAGCTAGTAGTAGCACGCGCAAACACTCGCTACTACTAAAAGTTAGCTGTAGCGTGCTAGTAGTAGCGCGTCATCGCGCGCTACTGGTAGCCATTTATGGGGCGCTACTAGTGGCGTTTTTCCTAGTAGTGTTTATTTTTGTTATCTTGTATCGTTTTTTATTGGTCACTGTATATATATATATATGTGTGTGTGTGTGTGTGGCTGGGTCCATTGCCTGCGCTCCTACCTTATCCGAGGCGGCTCCCATCCTACCTTATCTGCGGCGGCGAACATTGCCTCCCCTTGCCACCACTCCTCCTGGATTCGTCTTCTCCCCTACTAGATCCTACTTCTTGCAATGGATTGCGCGTGCTGCTGCTTGGAAAGGATGGAGCCCATCATGGAGACCTGCGTTTTCTCTGAAGGTGTTGTTCTGAACCAGAGGCAGCGGCACAGCACGATTTGTTCCCGGCACGGCACAGCGGCTCCATTTGTCCATCAGATGACTGATGATAATGTCAATGATTCATGGGTATGTTTTTCTGCATATTCTTTCTTGTGTTGTGTTTAGTTAACACTATTTGAATATTGTAACACTATCTGAATATTGTAGTAGTATTAGTTTCTGAAGAAACATTTCAATATAAGTGAACTTCTTTCAGATAGAGTTTTATTATGAAGATTGTAGCTGCAGCAGCAATTTTGGTTTAGTCAATATTTTTATCTGATGACATCAATATTATCTGATGACATTTCACTATAAGTGAACTGCTTTTAGATAGAGTTATATTATGAAGATTGTAGTTGCAGCAGGAATTTTGGTCTAGTCAATATTTTTATCTGATGACATCAATATTATTATGTGGCAGCAATTATTTTTTGAAGATTGTACCTGATTCATATTTGTTCTTGTTCATTTCCTTACCGAAATTTCCTTCTTGTCTAGTCAGGGTTACCGAAAGTTGTGTTAATTTGGTCTTGGTTAGCAAGAATGGGTATCATAATGTTGATGGCATGTACTATGTTAGCTCTGATGATTTCTTGGTCCTCAAAGATGGCTGGAAGGAATTGGTGGAGGAAGCTAGTCTTCGGGGTGGGGATGTTGTTATGGCTATGTTTTATAGGCATGCAAAGTGTTTGGAAATCAAGTTAAATTTGCTTTAGATCAGTTCTGTTTCAGCAACAGCAACATCAAACATTTTGTTGTAATAATGTGTCGTCTTGTGTGGCATCTACCTTGTTTTTTAAAATCTGACTTGCACGGCAAACAATGTTTTGTCTTTTTTCTGAAAACACAATGGAAACATCATCTGAATATTTGTGTTTTGTTCAGAGTTTTTTATTTTATCACTGATGAAATGCATGTTATTGCTTGATCTGTTTTTTTACATGGACAACTCACATGTGTGTAGTTAACACTTTGTGAATCTTGTAGTAGCAGCAGTTTGTGAAGAAACATTTCCCTGAGTATAACTGAACTGCTTTCACAGAGAGTTCATTATGTAGATCCTAGATGCAGCAGCAGTTGAAGCAATATACAGACTGGAGATATGGATTGAGCTTCATTTTTTTAGCAACCCATATATGGAACTACAGTGCAAATAAATGAGAATTTTTGTTTTGCTTCTTTTTTTCTCTTTGCTAATTGAACTCCAGCATATATAATAGAACTGCATCAACCATTGTATGTGAACTATTTTGATAACATACTGAGAACTGCAAATTATTGATAGATACAAACCATGGTTCTATGCTCATCATAAGCAAATTACATCATCAAGCAAACTAAAGCAACATAAGCAAACATTGTGCCAAAGCAAATAACAACGAAAGCAAACTAATCGACATAACCAAAAGGAAACAACTTGAGCACTCGTGACAGGAACCCTTGGTTATCAGCATCTGGCTTGTATCATCAGTTCCACTCGGGCCCGGCGGAGGTGGAAGGTGATCCCCCCAGCTCCCTTGCCCCAGGATGACCTCGGGCGCTTCCTTGTCTGCTCTTTTATAGCGCGGGTGAGGCCATTCTGCACTGTGGTGATGCGGTTCCATATCTCGAACGCATTGTAGGCGTCTTTTGCAGGATACTCAATGTGCCTCCTGCTGAGAAGCAAAGTCTAGTGGGGGCGCTCTTGGTCTGTCATCTTGCTCTTCATGTCTGCGTAGTAGTCGTCGATGATGATGGCAGATACATCGCCAAGTGAGTCCGGTGTCTTCGTTGCTTCAGGTACCCTCCAGTTCGTCTGATTGTCGGTGAATTTGGGGATGTTCAGGTTGCAGCGTGAAAGCTTCTCCTTGTCCTGGTCGATGCAGAAACCAGCGAACTCGTACCTACGTGAACCACAAGTTATTATTTTGTGAATTTCATATAGACGACAAATAGAATTTCATACAAATGACAAGCAGAGATCCATCGGCCTGCAACTATATTTTACTTAGTAGAAAGAATGGCTTACTTTGGGTCGCATCGGAACTTGTCGAAGGTGATGCATCTCTTTCCCATTGTAGCGCATACTTGGAAAAGCAGCACTGGGTGATCTTTGCCGATGGAGAGTTGAATCACGGCGGCGTCCCTCTTGTCAGGGGTGTACTGGATGTCGATGCCGACGAGCTTCTCGCGGCGCCCCTGGAGAACTTCCTTGTACTCGTCGACGTACCTCGCCATGGTGTCCACGTCGTTGGTGTACACCACCGTGAGCACGATCTTTCTATGCGCCTCGACATCATCGTAGACCTTGGTGAACCGCATGGCTGGAAAGAGGAGGAACAGGAGGAGTAAGCATAGTTTGGTGAATGATCAGGCGTTGGAGCGCGGAATTTAAAGGGGAGCGGGAGCAACATCTGCCGAGCGCATGATCTCATTTTTCCAACCGGCATGGCGATCGTGGTTGTGTTCGTGGAGATCGTGGGGACCGTGGGTTTCGTGCGGTTTTTCAAACGGCGGGGATAGATGAGCGGGCGTGCGGCGCTTCGCGTGTGTCGGTTTGTTTTTCGCAGGCAAACTGCTTCGTTGTTTGTAACTGAACCGCATTGTGTTGTTACCGAGCCAATTTTTTCTTTTTTCTATGACATGTGGGCCGTGATCGTAGTGGGGGTTATTTTAAATTGTGTCGCTAACTTGTGGGGCCAGTCTTTTATATTTCTATTTCTTCTCTATTTCTCGCCGTCCCCTTATCATCCTTCTCCCCCTGAACGAAAACCCCCTCCTCTCATGTGCAGAGAGCAACGACGCCCGCTGCCGCCGCTGTTCGCAGCCGTCGCCGTCCGCAAATTCCTCCTCCGTTGTTGCTCTTCTGAGCCACCTCCTCCACCATCGCCGTTCGGAGCCTCCTCCTACGTCCGTCACAGCATCCCACGGTGAGCGCCAAACCTTGCCGTGTGCTCCGTCGATTTAGGCTCCGGAAATCGCCATCGTCTTTCCCCGATTCCGTGCTAGGTTTTCTATGCTCGAATCGCAACGCCCTATTGATCAAAACTTTTTTTGTGGTTTTTTGTTGTTCAATTTGTTTAGCAATGTGCATCTAGGGTTTCTTCTCTGTCTGTTTTAGTTTGCTGCCTATGGTTTAATTTTTATCCCTTTTTTTTCGCAGATACAACATGGCTTCTCCTATTAGAAGAAGTCCAAGGTTTGGAGGTCAATGTAAGTGAATTGCTTTCTTCTAATTGTAATTCTTTATATAATGCTGCTCCATCCTGATATATTTTTTGTGTCTCCATTAGAAAATACATCATCTTCTTCCTCAATTGATGCCTCACCAGTCAGTATGGCTCCCCCATCTGGTAATACAACGAAGTTCACTGCATGTCAATTTCTTTGTTTAAATAAAATAGTGCACTGCATCATAAATTTCCTTACCAAGGTCCATTTGAGACATGTGACAAAATTATATGATCTGCCTCAAGTCAATTTGTTAAACATGATATGAACTGCATTTATTTTTTTTGTTTTTGTTAATTGTTAAAACATAAACTGTGAAGAGAGCACTGCATTTATATGTGGTCAATTGCTTATTGAAGTAATTAGTGGAATGCATCATAGATTCCCTTGCTAAGGTCCAATTTGAGTCATGTGGAAATTTGATATGAAATGCCCTGAAGTGACATGAACTGCATTAAGTTTGCTGCTATGTTTATTTTGTAAAACATGATATGGACTGCATTTTAATTTTCTGTTTTCGTTTAATTGTTAAACATGAACTGTGAAGAGAGCAATGCATTTTGTACATTTGCTTTGTGTTTTTTTGTCTATCCACATGCGGTTGCCAAATCAATATGAGCTGCATTAAGTTTAGTTTTCTCTCACACAAAACCGCATGAATTTTTTGGTTTGTACATCAAAGTGCACTGGATTTATATGTGGTCATTTGCTTATTGAAGTACTTAGTGGAGTGCATCATAGATTCCCTTGCCAAGGTCCATTTTGAGTCATGTGGAAATTTGATATGAAATGCCCTGAAGTGACATGAACTGCATTAAGTTTTCTGCTATGTTTAACAAACTGCTAAAGTGAGAACTGCATGCATTTGTACATTGCATGGCAAAATTGATATGAGCTGCATTAAGTTTAGTTTTCCCTCTCACACACATTTTGTTACCTACAGTATTTTGTCCTGATGGGTCCGGGGGTGGTGGTGTTAACTATTTGATCACACATTATTTCACAGCCGATGTTGTCAGTGGCGGGACATCTGACCAGGGCACAATGCCATCTGAATCGAGTGAAACCCAGTCGCAATCTGTTGATGGCACATAACTGGTTACACAGGATTGGAATGTCCCCGATTAGATCGCAGCTGATGTTGAGAGGAAAAGGAAGAAAGGCATTGCGCTTGGTATGAATTTCGAGAAGGCTCATAAGGCGAAGCAAGTAAACTTTGTTGAGGTCAAGGAGATAGGAAGGAGGGTTGCAGACTCAAACAAGTCTTCTAAGTTTGTCCCCGCAAAGAATCATGTGAAGAGAAAACTCAAAACTATTGCAGAGGAAGGTATAAGTTCTCCACGGCAGAGCCCGCGTGTTGATAACCCAAACAGGCCTAATTATGCTGAGGTTGATGTGGATGGGATTCGAGGAAAGCGGACACGTGTGGATGATTACTATGGTGTTGATTTCGAGCGTCCATCTAAGCTGCCACAGGAAAGTGCACCTGGAGAAGAGTTGGAAAACGATTCTGGCGAGGAGGATGTTGATGCTAGGAAGGTATACGTTGTTTTTTTGTTTTTTTGTACTTTTGTGTTAATTGTTTTTTTTCATGAGTTTCTTATGTGAACTGCATTTTTATTATTTTTTGTAGATTGCTCAGAGTACCAAGAGGAAGAGGTCTGAAGACGATGCTTCGGATGAATGGCGGTTTAACAAGACTGTTCGGCTGTCCATCCCAAATGTATGCAAAGCTTTTGCCATGTTGCAAGAGCCGCAAAGAATTTTGGTGCGACAAGCAGGTTTTGGCATCGATTTTTACCTGAAAGTAAAGAAGAATGTATCCCGTATTCTCATGTGCAAGCTGATGGGAAATATTGACCCTGACACAATGAGATTGGACTGCAGGTCAAACAAGGTTCTGGAAATCAATCGTGAGGCTGTTCATCACATTTTGGATTTCCCTATGGGTTCTCAAACTGCTCCCAAACCTGCTGCCAGCGGCATGATGATTCTCTAGCTACTCTGAAGGATGAACTTGGTTTTAACCGTTAACGTAGCATAGATGTGAAGGACCTGCTTATTTTACTTCGCACACTGCCTGCGGACCCTGCGAAGGTTAATAAGGTTGTGAAGGTTTTCTTTCTAATTGTTTTCCAGAGCTTGCTTTGCCCCAGCCCTGCAACTCGGTTTTCAAGGTTAGCTGCCTGGTTGACCTCCAACGATGAAGTAGCACTGCAGGTGTAGTGCCTCGAAGAGATTATACACGTACGGTACAATCGATGTTCCTCCCGGGCCCCGAACCAGGCGAGCAAAGGAAGAAAGACGGATTCGGATCCCGACTCCAGCAGAGCGACGGCATGCCTTATGGTGGAGAACTCTAATCCAGGTGCAGACTCCAAACAAGGGGAGTCCACTTCCAGGAAGGAGAAGGAGAGAGAGGAATAATTGTGTCTTGGAAAAAGGGGGGTGCTATCGTCCTCCCCTCCCCCATGTGGGACTAAACTCCCAAGGGGGAGTGCGCCAACCAAGGGGTGGGATGGGCCCCACCCTTGGCACCAAGCCCAAGGGAGGGAACCCCCTCCTCCCCTAATGGGCCCCATAGGCCCATATAGCCTTTTTCCAAACAAAAAAATTTAATATGTTTAAATATATAATTCAGATAATTAAATAATAAAACATTATTAAAAAAAATTAAACTTTATTTTGAACCATTCAAAATGTCTGGAACAACTTCCGTCCTCCTCCGGAACTATTCCGGTGATTTCTCCTATTTCACCGATTGATCCCGAAACTGTCCTATGCATCGATTGCCCTTAAGTGTAACACCCTAACGGTCCGGCAAATAGCAGACATGGTTGAGACTCTTCTCACTGACCAATGACTAGTCAGTTGGACCTGGTTACAATCCTTGACAGCCCCTGCGCTTCCATCGAATGAACTTCAATCGCTTTTGGAAACCGTTAACGATACGACATAATCCCTTTGTGCTGCGGTACTTTGTTTGTCAGGAGGTTCGATCGTCGGTATCCCACATACCGTGTTCACATCTCATTCACAACAAGCAAGTTTACTCATCCATGCCTATTGCATCTTTCATGACCTAGTCACCTGCTTGCAAGCTATTGATGCAATATCACCGAGTGGGCCCAGAGTACCTGTCCTGTTACAAGGACTGACAAATCCCGCTCTGATCTATTAACATACTCATCAACCATCTATTTCGTAATACCCAAAGTGCACCATTATAGCCAGCATATTTCAGTCAGGCGGTGGGATACAAATCAAAGTCTCCTCATAGATGACAATTATGTATGATCATTACAGTTTAAGGACTAAGCCATACGTGACAAAGTCATCGCAACGCTGAACTATGTGACTCAATCACATTGCAATACTTTAGGTGGGTGTATGTCCATCACATCATTCCCCTAATTACATGACCTCATTGTCAATGGACTCAAGTGTCGCCATGATCAGGAAAGCTTGATCAATCAATTGCCCAATGAGATAGTTTACCCGAGTTAAACTACGGACCTATGTTTTATACTACACCTGTATTAGTATTTCCAAGTAATACAGTTATAGCACAATATAAAACGTATTATGAACAAAACAGATATGTGACAAATATCTTTATTAATTTGTCTCTAGAGCACATATCCAACAGTCTCCCACTTGCACTAGAGTACAAATTACACTAGTTTATATCAGGTATGTATCTAACACCAATAGTCTCTCGGTGTTCTTCAAACTTCCCCTATGGAAGAGGTTTAGTCATCGGGTTTTCTGCGTTCAGATCCGTAGTATCTTTTGAATCCTAGTGTGTCCATCCCGGACGTAGTCTCGTGTCACATGGAACTTTCGGAGAATGTGCTTGGCTATAGAGTGAGTTCTTGGCTCCTTCGCGTTAGCAATGGCACCCGTGTTGTCGCAGAAGATTCCCACGGGGTCAGTGCAACTGGGAAAGACGCCAAGCTCGATCACGAACTTCTTCAGCCACATCGCCTCATTTGACGCTTCGCAAGAGGCAATATACTCTGATTCCATTGTAGATTGGGCGATGACTGGCTGTTTGCCGCTCCTCCAGCTAATTGTGCCACCGTTCAACATGAAAACATATCCCGTCTGGGATTTCGAATCATGTGGGTATGAGCCGAGGCTTGCGTCAACGTAACCCTTTACGGTGAGCTCCTCATCAACTCCTCCATAAACGAGAAAGAGATCCTTTGTTCTTCTCAAGTACTTTAGGATGTTCTTTACTGCGGTCCAGTGAGCCATTCCCGGATTACTCTGGTAGCGATTAGTCATACTAATAGCCAGCGCTAAATCGGGCCGGGTACATAACATAGCATACATGAGAGAACCTATGGCTGAGGCATAGGGTTTTGAGGACATTTCCTCCATCTCCTTTGCTGTGGTCGGGCACTGAGTCACGCTTAACTTGACACCTTTTATAACTATCAAGAGGCCTCTCTTGGAGTTATCCATACTGAACCTTTTCAATATCTTGTCAATATAAGTGCTCTGACTCAAAGCCAATAGTCGATTAGGTCTATCTCTATAGATCTTAATCCCCAATATGTACGCAGCTTCACCAAGGTCCTTCATGGAAAATTTTCCATTCAGGTATTCCTTCACTTCTCCTAAGAATTTCTTTTCGTTCCCTATTAGCAATATGTCATCTACATATAACACAAGGAATGCTACAGAGCTCCCACTCGGTTTCTTATAGATGCAGAACTCTTCGACGTTTTAGACAAATCCAAAAGCTTTAATGACCTCATCAAATCGAAGATTCCAGCTCTGAGATGCTTGCTTCAACCCATAGATGGACCACTGAAGCTTTCACACCTTACCAGTGTTCCTTGGATCGATAAACCCCTCTGGTTGCATCATATACAACTCTTCCTCAATGTTGCCATTTAGGAATGCAGTTTTCACATCCATCTGACATATCTCGTAATCATGATATGCATCTATTGCTAGTAGGATCTGAATAGACTTTATCATCGCTACAGGAGAGAACGTCTCCTCGTAGTCAACTCCTTGAATTTGTCGGAACCCCTTCGCGACAAGTCGAGCTTTGTAGACAGATACGTTTCCGTCTGCGTATGTCTTTTTCTTGAAAATCCATTTATTCTCGACGGCCTTGCGGTCCTCGGGAATATCCACCAATTTCCAAACTTTGTTGGTGTACATGGAGTCTATTTCGGATTTCATGGCTTCAAGCCATTTCTCGGACTCGGGTCCCTCCATTGCTTCTTTGTAACTCGTAGGTTCATCTGACTCATCAGCCGAGATTCCATTCACAAGCTGTCCGTAAAACTCAGTAGCTTGACGGACTCTTGATGACCTACGGGGCATAATAGGTTTCACTTCATTCTCATCATTATCATCATGTATGTCATGATCGTTATGAATGTCGTCCTAGCCATTCTCTTCAGCTCCCACTGTGGAAGAAGGTTCCAGAAAAACTTCTGTGATCGTTTCATCCAATTGGAGTGATTGGTCAGTCACTTCATCGAGGTCTATTTTCCTCCCACTCAATTCTTTCGAGAGAAACTCTTTCTCAAGAAAGTGTCCAGTCTTGGCGACAAACGTTTTGCTCTCAGACTGATTGTAGAAGGTGTATCCACAAGTTTCCTTGGGATAGCCCACAAAGATGCAATTATCCGCCTTGGATTCAAGTTTGTTAGGCTGTAGTTTCCTAACATAATCCTCACAACCCCAAATCTGCAGGTGAGACAACTTAGGTTTCGTGCCATGCCATTATTCAAATGGTGTTCTCTTTCGATTTGGATGGTGTCCTATTAAGAACGTAAGCGGCAGTTTCTAAAGCATACCCCCAGAATGACATAGGAAAATCAGTATGAGACATCATCGATCGTACGCTATCCAATAGGGTTCGATTACGTCGTTCAGCTACACCGTTTCTCTGAGGTGTGCCTGCCGGCGTAAGTTGTGGTACTATGCCACAAGACTTCAGATGATTGCCAAACTCGTGACTTAAATACTCGCCACCTCGATCCGATCGAAGGTGCTTGATTTTCTTTCTGAGTTGATTCTCGACCTCATTCTGAAATTCCTTGAACCTTTCAAAGGTTTCAGACTTATGTTTCATCAAGTAAATATACCCATATCTACTCAAGTCATTAGTAAAGGTCACGAAGTAACGAAGACCATTGCGTGTGGGGATGTTCATGGGTCCACATACATCCGTATGTATGATCCCCAATAAGTCATCTGCATGCTCCTTTATCCCATTGAATGGAGTTCTTGTCATTTTGCCCATGAGGAATGGTTCACGTGTATCAAGGATCCATAATCCAATGAATCAAGAAGTCCATCCTTATGGAGCCTGTCCATGCGCTTTATACCAATATGACCAAGTCGGCAATACCACATCATCATGTGCTCTTCATCACTACTCTTTAATATTTTGGCCTCTATATTGTTAATGTGACTCACGTCACCATCAAGATCAAGTACGAATAAACCACGTTGCTCCGGCGCGTGAACATAAAACACTTCATTCTTATAAATCGAAAAACCAATTGTATCAGACTTAAAAGAATAGTGGTCTCGCTTCAAGCAAGAGCCACTAACGATGTTCACACTCAATGCGGGTACATAGTAGCATTTATTCAGAACTAAAACTAATCCCGAAGGGAGACTAAGATGCTTCGTGCCGACCGCTAACACATCAATTTGACAGCCATTCCCCAGGCACATCGTCACTTCATCTTTTAGCAAGCGTCTCTTATTCCTTAGTCCCTGAACGGAATTAGAAATATGAGCGACAGATCCTGTATCAAGTATCCAGGATGTGTTCCAGGCGCTTGTCAATAAAAGATCAACAATATGTATATCAAATATACCTTCGTATCTCTTGCCGACCTTGCCAGCCTTCTTGTCCTTTAGGTACTTGGGGCAGTTGCGTTTCCAGTGACCTTCACCCTTGCAGTAGAAGCACTCAACTCCGGGTTTGGGATTAGGTGCCTTGGGAGGACTGACAACTGACTTGCCATCCCTTTTCGGGCCACCTTTCTTAGCCTTCTCCCGTCTTCTTGACTTCTTAAACTCAGTGGTCTTGTTGACCATGAAGACAGTGTTCTTCTTCTTGATTTCAACCTCAGCACTCTTCAGCATGGCGAACAAATCAGAAGGAGTTTTCGTCATCCGCTGCATGTTGTAGTTCAGCACAAAGCCTTTGTAGCTAGGGGGAAGCGACTGCAACACCCTATCAACAGCAAGTTCATCTGGAATCTGACATTCCAGAGCATTCAAGCGTTGAACATAGCCAGACATCTTGACCACGTGCTCATTCACACTGTCGTGCTCATCCATCTTTGCTGAGAAGAAGGCTTCAGAAGCCTCATATCGTTCAGCCATGGCTTGAGGTGCAAAGACTGCCTTGAGGTCGGTGATAATCTCATATGCACCCATCCTCTCAAAACGTTTCTGCATCTCAACCTCCATGGAGTAGAGCATGCCACTCTGGACAAGGTTGTAATCATCAGTCTTGGAGAGATAGACATTCTTCTCATCCTGACTGGCATCATCTGCTGGTGCGTCACCTAGCGCGCCCTCTAGTACGTATGCCATTTTGAGGGAAACGAGGAGAATCCTCAGGGTGCGAAACCAGTTGGTGAAGTTTGACCCATCAGTTTTCATTTTTTCTTTATCTAGGAACAATCCTAAGTTGAACGAGGGGCGTGGTGCTGCCATCTACAAAGTTTGATTCACAAGGATACATATTTAGACTTTTGTTCATAATGTGGAGTTTTCAATTTAATCTTCAAAATTCTAGAAAGCTCCCACTTAGATAAAAACCTCTCAATTTAGTTAAGTGATTACACAATCCCAGACCCCATACCTCCCTCGATCGTCACGGCCATCAGTATGCGACCCAGGTAGGCCTCTAAGCCAATCACATCAGGTATGTGACTCATGCTCGATCTTTTGATCTACTGTGGTCCAGGCCCGCATCTACATACTTCAAGCCTGCCAATCGAACCTTGATGTTAACTGTTCAGCAAGGCCATATCTGCATATGCCAAGCTTGCCGAACCCAACCTCATGCGAACTCCGTTTAATATGTGTGACACCCGGTATGTACGGAATGTTGGCCATATGGGAGAACCTTCCAGGCGGTGCCCACCAAGGGAGAACACAATGTTGGTATTGTGAGAGATAGTCCTATTTGTGCTACTGTCGTCATATCTAGCATACTAGCATAAACAGGAAGTAAAACTGTAAATCATACAAACTATGATCCCCCTTCATGCAAAGAAAAGTAAAACGCTTTTCTACTTTAGCTTGTGCAAGTTTTACGTCGCTGCTAGGGGTTTCGAGAGAGAGAACCGTTTCTATTCTGCGAAAAACATGCCACAAAACCGTCTCGCATCCGTCTCTATTACACCCCTGTCGGGGCCCTTCGTTGCAAACATCTTCACATCGCTAATGCAGAGAGACAGACACCCCCCCAACCACTTTATATGGTACAAGCCATATGTCAAGCATGGAACCAGTCTCGCGTAAACGCGTAAGGTCGGTCGGGGGCCGCTTCATCAAACATTGCCGCAATGCTAAATGAGTTCACGTGGGAGGGTAACGAATGAAGATTCGATGCCCACATCCTAGATGTGTTCCACCCGTACAATACATCTACGCATAACCTGGCTCTGATACCACTTTTGGTATACGGGGCAGAAAACACAAATTTTTCATACCTACGGTACCCGAACCCAAGATCTATGCTATGGCGATGTAAAGTAACGGAGGGAATTGGTATTCATACCTTTGAAGACCGAAAGAGGGAAACGTTCTTGCGAATGTGGCTGGTGTAGACTCGGAGCTACGACCTCCTTGTCGTGTAGTAGACCACCAGCGAGGATGACTCCCGGTTGACCTCAAGCGATGAAGTAGCACCACAGGTGTAGTGCCTCAAAGAGATTATACATGTACGGTACAATCGATGTTCCTCCCGGGCCCCGAACCAGGCGAGCAGCGGAAGAAAGACGGATTTGAATCCCGACTCCAGCAGAGCGACGGCCTGCCTTATGGTGGAGAACTCCAATCCAGGTGCAGACTCCAAACAAGGGCAGTCCACTTCCAGGAAGGAGAAGGAGAGAGAGGAATAATTGTGTCTTGGAAAAAGGGGGGTGTACCCCTCCTTATATAGGCCAAGGGGGTCTATCCTCCTCCCCTCCCCCATGTGGGACTAAACTCCCAAGGGGGGGAGTGCGTCGGCCAAGGGGGGGATGGGCCCCACCCTTGGCGCCAAGCCCAAGGAGGGAACCCCCTCCTCCCCTAATGGGCCCCATAGGCCCATATAGCCTTTTTCCATTATTATTTTTAATTATTTTATTATGTTTAAATATTTAATTCAGATAATTAAATAATAAAACATTATTAATACAAATTAAACTTTATTTTGAAACATTCAAAATGTCCGGAACAACTTCCGTCCTCCTCCGGAACTATTCCGGTGATTTCTCCTATTTCACCAATTGATCCCGAAACTGTCCTATGCATCGATTTCCCTTAAGTGTAACACCCTAACGGTCCGGGAAATAGCAGACATGGTCGAGACTCTTCTCATTGACCAATGACTAGTCAGTTGGACCTGGTTACAATCCTTGACAGCCCTTGTGCTTCGATCGAATGAACTTCAATCGCTTTTGGAAACCGTTAACGATACGACGTAATCCCTTTGTGCAGCGATACTTTGTTTGTCCGAGGTTCGATCGCCGGTATCCCACATACTGTGTTCACATCTCATTCACAACAAACAAGTTTACTCGTCCGTGCCTATTGCATCTCTCGTGACCTAGTCACCTGCTTGCAATTCAGTTTTATTTTTCGTTTTCAGGGGAGACAGATGAGCACTGCATGTTAACAATTAGGGGCACTGCAATTTGAATTTCTTATTAACAGTACAAGCTAGCTGCACTACTTGATCTGAGAGGCAATGTACTGGAAAGGGGGGTTGGGGAGGTCTCCCCCTATATTTTTTTTGTTAATGAACATATTAAACTGAGGGGGTTGGGTATGTGAACTCCTTCATTATCTGTAAGCGTGACCTTCCTCTTGAGAGCAGTTCTCTCCTTCTGCAGATGCTGCTCGGCCTACTGTTGACGTGCAGTCCACCTCCGCTGCAGGAACTCATGGGATTTTTAAACTTTCGCCATTGTCGCGGGAGAAGGCTGTACTGGTGATATGAAAATTGCAGTTCGTGCCCATGCCGACTGCGAGGTTGCGGGAGAAGGTCTCATTGCAGTTTTCTTCCCTCTGCCATGCATTAACGTGGATGGATGCGTCAGCTTGGTGAATGGTGACGGATCTCGCAGGCATGCGGCTCCGATCCGCGGCAGGGGTGGTGCAGCTGGTGCGCTGAATCGAGGCGGCGGCACCTCTAGATCACGGAGGAATTCACCCATGTCCAGGCTTCTCTCGTGGAAGTCTGTTGCCGAGGAACGCACTGCGGCGATTCCGCCATCGATTCGGGGCAGTTGGTGCGAAGGAGAGGGGAGGCGTCACCTTCTAGCCGTCGCCGTGGAAGAAGGATCTCTCAGGAGAGGCGGTGCATCTCCGAGGCGCTGCATCGGGGCGCTCCTTGCTAGAAGCCAGGGGGAAGGGGGTTGGCTCTCCTGTTCGCCGCCAGCCGCGGGGCGCTGCCGCGCTAGGAGGCGGGGAGGGGATCAGGTCGCTGCCGACCGCGGGGCGCCGCCGCGCTAGGATGTGCGGAGGGGATCGGGTTCGCT
The DNA here is from genome assembly GCA_950022295.1 of Bromus sterilis. Classification (NCBI taxonomy): domain Eukaryota; kingdom Viridiplantae; phylum Streptophyta; class Magnoliopsida; order Poales; family Poaceae; genus Bromus; species Bromus sterilis. The sequence goes on from OX465595.1 coordinate 301,559,616, forward strand.
GTCCATGGGTCGCTGCCGCGCTAGAAGGTGGGTTATGGGGTGTTACAGAATAAGGCGTTTTGTTAACAGAATAAGGTCTTAAAACAGAACCGCATGCAGCATTTTAACTCTAAATTTTTAACCGTTCATCGGAATTGAGCGTATGATACACCGTTGGATTCGTATGGAAAAGGAGCATCTTTTGTATGTTGAACACTTCTTCTAATTAATCACAGATTAAGATCAGTTTTAAAAACGGTGCGGCGGCCCACTTTCACAGCGGAAGTTTTTTGCAATTTCTCTTAAACCGTTTGTCGGAATGATGCGTATGATACACCGTTGGATTAGTATAGAGTAGGATAATAATTCATGTAATTAAGACTTTTCGAGATTCTGCACGTTTTTGAAGTAGTTTCAAAAACCGTGTTCTGCCCTCGTGTGGGCAGCGGACCGTTTTTGCGTAAATTCTTTTGATTCGTTCGTTCGATCGATGGAATTGATACACCATTGGATAGCAATCGTCGAGGCGCTCCGTTTGTATGTAGAACACATCCTCTAATTCTTTACGGTTTAAAAGCAACTTCGATTTTAGTAAATCGCGGAACTCCGTTTTTTCGCGGACCCGGAATCAACGAAGTGAACTGCATTCTCCAGGCGTCTGCACCGCATCCGACAGGCAAGCGCACTGAATTCCCGACAAACTGAAACGCAGTGTTTTTTGCGAAACCGGAAGCGACGAAGTGAAATGCATCTAATGGGTGACCACATTGCAATATCGAACGGAGAGAATGCAAGCACACTGCATTGTCGACGAACAGAAATGCCCGTATTTTTCGCGGACTCGAAATTGGCGAAGTGAACTGCATTCAACGGGCGACCACGTAGCAATGTCGAACAGAGAGAACTCCATATGGTTTTTTTATCTATTCATCAGGATTTCACAGTTCGCTCCGGATGAAACTAGGACACAAAATAAGCGAACTGCATTAATTGTTTTTCATCTTTTTGTAATATACATCCATTGTTCAGAAGGAGCGAACCACGATACAAATTAAAGGTGACCTGAATAGTACAGTACTACATTATTTTATTTATTTTATTTTTTAACAATGAATTTGAACTACAACCTATTTTATCATTTCTTTTTTACAGAGTGAACTACATCACTTCTTTATCGTAAAGATCTATGAAATGCACAGAAAAAGCAGTACAAATATACAGCCACACAGGAAAAATTGCAAAGAGCAACGAACTGCACAAAATATAGCTACAAATTAAACAACACACAAAAAATCTTAAAATACACACTACTACAATCAAGTCCACCGAAAGATACAACATGCACGAATTGAAGACCACTGCACTACATTGGCGCTCGTCGTGGACTGCGGCTGCATTCCTGAACACCAGCGGACTGCATGCATGCGTACATCTCGAGTTCCCGTTCCATTCGGCCAACACCTAGAGGGTTGTGGTAGACATCTCGGACAGGAGAAGGACACGGCGCCTAGGAGAGGGTACATGAGCGAGGCTCACGTTCCATCTCAGGCACCAGGTCATCATCAAGGTTGGCCACGCTCGGATCCGAACGCCGGAACACGCAGATCCTACTCTGGCCAACGGAAGACGACGGCGTGGCAAATCCGTCGACTGCCGGCGCGGGGAGCTCAGCCACACGGTGGGTAGGAGGCGCCGACTCGCCCACATGAGGGGAGGAGGGTGCGATCCGGAGGCGGGCGAGAAGGCTCGAGAAGCCTCGGACGAGGGCGCCGCTGCCACAGGAAGGATGGTTGTAGCAGCGCCGCGCCGCCCATTCTCCAAAACCGCGCCGCCTCCTCTCCCACGTCTCTCCAATTTCTCCGGGCGACGGTTGATGTGGTGGCTTCCGGTTGCTTCAGGGGGCGTCGGATTTGGCCATCTGCTCCGTACGAGGGTCGCGACCCACCCCACCCACCGCCATTCGGGGGCTAGATCTGGCCGACGGTGTCGGTGGAACCCCACGGCGGCGATCTCCAGTGGCGCTCGGGATGGAGGTGTGGCGGCGCCGGCGTGGGGGTGTCGGTAGGTGGCCTGCGAGATGGGGGTGGGGCGCCGCCGGTGTGGGGGGTGGGGGACGCCGCCGATGTGGGGGTGGGGGAGGGCGCCGTCGGCGTGCGGCATTGGGGAGGTGGCCTTCGTGCGGATTGGGGGAGGTTTTCTGTGCGGGGAAGGAAGAAGGTGGGAGGAGAAGGGTTGGGTGGGTGGGTGGGTCGTCGGCTCGTTTTTTATCGGTATTGCCTGGTTCGGTTCGAAGGATTGTTTTCCGCAGTGAGGTGTTAGCAGAATAAGTCTTAAGGGGTGTTAGTAGAATAGACCCCCATCTCGCAGTATATATATAGACGGTCTATTCTGCTAATATAAAAGTCCGTACTGCTAACATTAAAGTTCTGCAACTCGAGTAAAAACGACCCGCATGCACCATTTTCCCTATAACATTTTAACCATTTAGCAGAATTGAGCGTATGATACACCGTTGGATTCGTATGGAAATGGAGCATCTTCCGTATGTTGAACACTTTCCACGATTCTCCACGGATTAAGAGCAGTTTAAAAAATGGTGCTGCGACACACTTTCACAGCAGCATTTTTTGCGCGATTTTTCTTAAACCGTTTATCGGAATGATGCAGATGATACACCGTTGGAAATATATAGATCAAACGCTCCATTCATTAGGTACAACACTTTGTCTAATTCGCTACGGTTTGAGAGAAATATAGCTGAAAAAACGTGCACACTCTGTTTTTCACCAGCGGATTTTGTAGAGAATCAAACTTCTTAACCACTTGTCGGAACGATGCGTATGATACACCGTTTGATTCGTATGGAGTAGAAGAAAAATCCATATGTTGAAAACTTTTCTATATTCTTCGCGGTTTCAAAGTAATTTGAAAAATGGTGTGGCTGCACTTATGTGGGCAGCGGAGAGTTTTTGCGTAAATTTTTTTTGATGCGTTTGTCCGGTCGATGCAATTGATACACTGTTGGAAAGGTATCGCCGAGGCACTCCATTTATATATAAAACACTTTGGCTAATTCCTTACGGTTTAAAAGTTACATCGATTTTACTAAAAACGCGGAACTCTGTTTTTCGTGAATGGAAATCAGCGAAGTGAACTACATACAACGTGGAACCACACTGTATTATCGACAAGCAGAAATGTACGTGTTTTTTGCGGATCCGTATTCAGCGAAGCGAACTGCATCCGACGGGTAACCACATCGCAATGTTGGACACTTGTGTTGTTTGATTCATTTATCAAACTTTCGCAGTTCCCTTCGAGAAAAATGAATCGCGATACATACCGAAGTGAATTGCATATTTTTTTTATATCTTTTCACAACTTTATATATTTTTTTTCAAAACTTTATATATTTATAACAAATTACGAGCGAACCGCATCAAGTGAACTTCATTAGATGGTGAACCATGCCGCAATTTCGCCAAAGAGGACTGCAAGCGTTTTTTGTTACGTATTAAAACCACATGACCAACATTAATGAACTGTGTAAGCTTATTACAGAACGAACAACCATATTTTTTTCACAATTAACCACATGAGTATCTGAACCACATGATCAACATTAATAAACTACAACATGTAGTTTTTTTAGAATGTGTACAATGCCCCTTTCTTCTGGTCTTCTCCTGCAATTAACAGTAAAGTGAACAACACTGTCAACACACAAACTGGACTGCACTCAACAACTAACAATAAACAGTGAATCACATAATACACTCTAGGTTCATCCAAGCAAAAAAATACTACACTAGTGCACCAATCGAGCTGCATTTAGAGTGCCACAACAAAACACAATGAACTTCAGTGGAGATCCAGCCCAGGTGCAGCCTACCGCCTTGGATGTGCTGACTCCGGCCAAGCGCTGGGAGTCCTGCAATTACATGTTATAAAGATGCAACAGTCATTAGGTCCCTTCAATTGGGTGTTATAAAAATTAACCGAAGCTAAAACTATCGCCGAAGATGAACACAACACTAGACACTATGATCAGTAGTTAACGCACTTCACCATGTGTAACCATTTTTCTAAATGCAAATAAAAATAAACTGCATGTACATACGCACTTCACTTCAAAACTGAACACCGCAACTTCACTTCAAAACTGGACAACCAAAACAATCTCTAAACAGAACTGCAAAACTGAACAAAATTGTGTTTTCAGGGACAACTTCCAACTTCCTGATACTGCAGATACTGATGGCGGCCAAGGCGATGTACGTTGTGTCGTCGCTGCAGCACCTACCTGGGTGAAACATCTAGGGCCAGGTGGAGAACCTCATGCTATCACCAAGTAAAATGCATGATGCGCTTATCTGCACTGCCCCGTCCCACACTGGAAACTGAAATCCCAACTCGTCATCCTTTCACATGCCTGCTTACTGCACCCATGACCCAACTAACCTGCAGCAAGAGCAACATGCACTGCTCACCGTCAATGGAGAACAACACATCCATGTATGTAGCAAAATGTTCACAGTTTCATATGGCATGCAGATTTCATCATAAGATAGGTTTTTTAACAAGCGCAAACAATTTTCTGCAGAAAAAAGGAGAAAAAAATCCTTCTTAACCAACATCTCCAAAATTCACCACCAAAATAAATAAATTATCTATGATCTGAATATTTCTTAATCATATCTGGGGATGTGGGAAAAGGTAGATGCCCTTCCAGAAAAAAGACATTGTTTTTTGTACATGTTCTTTGCTAGTTTAAGAGCTACAATGCTACTACCAAACTAGATAGCCTTTTGTAGATGAATGAACGGCTGGTTAGCTTTTTCTCTACCTACACAGGCGCACAAATAGGAGGAAAAAAGCTACAAATATTTTATACTAAGTTTAGAAACAAATCTCAAAGTCTGAACAATCGTCTTTGGGCATTTTAATTAATATCCCTTGGGCATTACTTAAAACTTGTAGAAGACCCTTGTTCAAGCTACAATTAAGTGTGCCACATCGATTTAAAGATGTTTTTAATAAGGAAAGCGGCCTCTTCAATTTTATATAAAGGAAAAGCACTTGATTTCCAACAGTAAACCACATTGCATTTTGATTCTCTCCAATAAAAGCACAAAAAAGAACTTCAAAGTGGACAATTTTTTTTGCATCCCCTTCACCCGTCCGGTGCACAAGAGCAGCCAACCTGGGGCAGTATGTCGTCGGGATCCAATGCTTCACCATGAGTCTGCTTAGAAGGTGAACCGCATGGTGGAGAAAAATGAACCACAACATAGGACTGGATGAATTGCTTTTAAACAAAATCATGTACATGTTCCTGCAAAACAACACAAAGCATCCCTGAAAAATAGATTTTATGCGCCCTCGACTTGCACGCATGAAGTGCACTATTATGTCAGATCACTAGATCAGCACTGACCTGTGTACTATGCAATCGAGTATGTGTAAAGTGCAACTGAACATGTAAATTAACGGCCACTTGCCATGGTTGACAAATATACTGATAATCAATGTGATGCGGTCGCTTTAGAATCATACTTTGCTTAAAGCAGTTGCCGCACCACATTTTATTTCATTTTTGATGCAGAACACAAAGTCCTCTGCAAAGACTAACAACAGAAAGTGACTGACGAAATAGTAGGATTCCTTTGATCCTGAGCTGGAACAACAACAATCAAAAACCAACCTAATCTGTGTTAACGAAAGATATCATTGCTTGTTCATATTATCCCCAATTAATATGTTTGTTCCAAGATCAATTAAAAAGAGGCCAGGTGGGGCTGATGAATTTAGTAGCAAGCTCCAACCGAAAGAAACAAGAAAGGCAAGAATTATGGGAGATTTTTGTAGATAAAGATTGGAAGCTAAAACACAAGAAGTAACAAAAATGGATTCTTTCTTCATTTGTTTTCTTGGGGAAAGCTAGAACCTGCGGTTGCTTTTGCAACTAACAACATTGACAAGGGCATGGATCCTTGGTCTGTCTTTGCTACCGAACCGTGTAAAACAGACAACCAGAAAAATGGAGAGTGAATTGCTCCTGATCAGGGGAACCGTCAATGATCAGATTATCTGATGGAAAATGAAGTTCTTACCTGTAAAACTTTAGCCTGTTTTGTCCTCTTTCATTCTCAACAAATAGAAGATTGGTGGTTCTCTCCAACTCTCCATGGCTGCCAGTGACGAATGAATCACATTAGGTCCAGAACGTAAAAAGAGATCGGGAGCGGGAGGAACCAGAGGTGGCACACGTTGGCCAGGGCACCTCCGTGACCTCAGAACGCTGCGGCCCGCCGCCCCGAGTCGATGACCTCTTCACGGTCTGGCCTAGGTCCGCCGCCGCCGGCTCGTCAGAGCGCATGGCGGCACTCGCCCCGAACACGATCCGCCTGCTCCCGGCAGCGACGGCCTTTTGCACCAACCTCCTTCTCCCGGAGCAGCCAGAGCCCATCCAATGCGGCCAAGTCTTGAACTGCACAGAGAAAAACTAATCGCGGTATAAATCAAAGTGAACTACATAATTTTTCTTGTAACATATATATACATCAAACTTCGAGTGAATGGCATGCAGTGCTCTTCGTTCGACAGGGCAACAGCAAAGATGATACATACAAAAATAAAAGCTCCCACACAGCAGCCGAACCGCATCACTTATCGTACCAAACTGACATACTTTTTCAAACACAATTGGACGTAGAAAAATTCAAACACACAATTTAAATGCCGCAATTTGCATGCCAGCCCAGTGGGTGTCTTGGATCTCGTAGCAAACGGAACCGCATCGAGGTCGTGGGCAAACTGCAAGGCATCCACAGGCTCTACGGAATGGATGCCGGCGATGGGAGGTGAGGCGACATAGCCTAGCAGCAGAAGGCAGTAAGAAGATGTGTCGTGCGTGCTCCACCTACGCGCCCGCACCAGGAGGGGCTAGGGAGCCCAGGCCGGCCACCGGAGAGCCCAGACACGCAACTACCGCCGGGAATCAGAGTCGGCCGCCGTAGAACCCAGCCACACCATCACCTCCGGAGATCCCAGCCATGTGCATCACCGCTGGAGAAGACGCCATGGAGGACCAGGGAGGCGAGAAGACGCCATGGTGGACCAGGTACGTTGGATATATTAGCAATTTTCCAAGCAATTTAATCCCTAGATAAATCATTAACATCACGCATGCAAGATTAATCTTATACTGATACTTAACCATGCAACTCAGATCTACGCAGATAACACATATATGTACGCAGACAATAAGCATGGCATAGATGAAAACAACGATGAACAGGATGAGTAGATCATACCCTCCGTTCGGCCAGATCGCAGCAGCGGATGCGCTGCTAGCAGCAGCAAGTTCGTCGGCGGTCTCCTTGGCGGCGGCGGCTTCCTCCTGAGCGAGCTTCTCGGCGGCGGCCTTCTCAGCTTCGGTAGACATGGCGACGTAGAGGAAGTAGTCGAACCGGAGCGGAAGCGAGCAGTCGCGTCGTAGACGCTCCCCAAAAACCTTATTGCTCCTCTCCCGGTGCAGGATCGCAAGGAGCATGGTTCCGGAGGCCTGCTCTCCCGCACAGCCGTGCACGCGGCGGACGGTATGGGATCGCCGGAGGCAGCAGCAGTGCGTGGAACGACGTGGGCGGTGCGCGAGGAAGAACAAATGCGATCTATTCTGTTGTGTGACGGCTAGGGTTGCCGCGGCTCCTTTTATACACAGCCGAGGTAGGGCGACGTGGGACTGGATACCCGCGACCGAGTCGGCCCACGATTGACGTCTCAGATCGTGCAGCAGTTAACTAAAATTAATGCCAATTAATTACCGTTCCTGACTGGCAAGAATTAAGCGCACACATGACATAGGTTTTAGCTCGGCTCGGCTCAATTCCGCAAACCGCGGCGCGCGCGCGCGTCGTGACGAGGCGAGGCGTGGCGAGGCGGGCGGCGGAGGAGGAGCGCGCGTGAGCTCTCACTCTTCTACTTGCTCAATAGCATGTAGGAGAGCTCACCTTATAAAGAGGTGCAACTCACCCTCCACTTCCGGGGTGGGACTAAACTTAGCACCACACCCATGTCATTTTTCCCACATGGGCCCTTAGAGATTTTCTGAAATTGTTAGATGGGCCTAAAGCCCATGCCTCATTTCAACAATCCCCCACCAGATCTCAAGGTCCCATGGTGTTGTCCTCAGTTCCAAACACTGTTTGATATATCAGTATTTTTAGTGGAGACCAGTTAAGGTTGAACATCCACCTAGAGCAAAGAATTACATTCCTTCACAACTGAACAATGGCCTATGCCTTGAATTGACAGTTTGGCGTAAAGAAGTTTCACTCCTTGTCTTACCGATACTAGGCTACCGAAAGCTGACCCCGCGGGTGGAGCATATTAGTCACACTCCTTGCCTATTCATGAGCTTCCTAGAGATTACCCTATCTCATAGACTGTGACCAGTAGTCGGGCTCATATAGGTGTGTTCTTCCAGAGATCGCTCTGTAGGATAGCATCTCGCTTATGAAAGCCTCAGAACACATTAAGACAAAAGTCAACCTACCATACAGTTACCGAGAGTATTGCATCTCCAACGGAGTGGGTAGTAAAATTACTCTCCTCAGTTAACCACTAGCTTGTTTTCCTAGGTCCTATTTCACGGGATCTCCGATCATGTAGGTTGGGTTACCACCACGGCAACTCATGTGGGTCTCATACCCATCTCCCTCGATGCATTGTCTATCACAATACGTGATAGACCTTTCGTGAAGGGATCTGCCAGATTCTTAGCCGATTGGATGTAATCCAATGCTATTACTCCGGAGTTTCTCAAATGTCTGACAGACTTCAATCTCCTTCTTATATGCTTTGTGGATTGCATGTTGTCCTTTGAACTCTTTTCCTTAACAATCACCGTTTGATTATCACAGTTCATAAGGATAGCCGGAATCGGCTTTTCAACCACTGGCAAGTCCATCAAAAGCTCTCGAAGCCATTCTGCTTCAGTGCAGGATTTATCAAGTGCTGTGAGCTCTGCTTCCATTGTCGACTTTGTTAAGATAGTCTGCTTGCAAGACTTCCATGAAACAGCGCCACCTCCAAATGTGAACACATATCCACTTGTGGCCTTCATCTCATCAGCATCAGAAATCCAATTTTCATCACTATACCCTTCAAGTACCGACGGGTATCCGGTATAGTGAAGTCCATGGCTCATTGTACCCTTTAGATAGTGCATAACTCTTTCAATAGCATGCCAATGAACATCTCCCGGATTTGAGACAAACCAGCTCAATTTGCTCACAGCAAATGTGATGTCAGGCCTCGTAGCGCAAGCTAGGTACATGAGTGATCCAATCACTTGAGAATATCTCAACTGATCTACAGCTGTGCCTTCGAACTTTCGAATCCGCACACTAGGATCATATGGCGTTGGAGAAGATTTGCAATCTGAATATCCAAAGCGACTCAGAATCTTCTCAACATAGTGGGATTGCAAAAGCGTAATTCCACCCTCATTATCTCTCAATAGCTTGATGTTCAAGATAACATCAGCCACACCAAGATCTTTCATCTCAAAGTTTTGAGATAGAAATGTCTTAACCTCCTCAATGACTTTGAGGTTGGTTCCAAATATCAGTATGTCATCAACATATAAGCACAGTATAACTCCTTCGCCCCACCATGGTGATGGTATACACATTTGTCAGCTTCACTTACAAGGAAGCCAGCAGATGTCAAAGTTTTATCAAACTTCTCATGCCACTTCTTAGGTGCTTGCTTCAGGCCATATAAAGATTTCAATAGCTTGCACACCTTTCCTTCCTGACCATCTACTACAAAGCCATCTGGCTGTTGCATGTAGATTTCCTCGTCTAGTTCTCCATTTAGGAAAGCCGTCTTAACGTCCATTTGATGGACAAGAAGACCATGCGAGGCAGCCAACGAGAGTAATACTCGAATGGTTGTCAGTCTGGCCACCGGTGCATAAGTATCGAAGAAATCTTCTCCTTCCTTCTGGGTATAGCCCTTAGCCACGAGCCTAGCCTTGTATTTTTCAATACTGGCATCAGGCCTAAGCTTCTTTTTGAACACCCATTTACATCCCACAGGTTTGCAACCATAGGGACGATCAATGATTTCCCATGTTCCATTAGCCAAGATGGAATCCATCTCTCTACGAACCGCATCTTTCCAGTAGTCAGCATCTGGTGATGCATAAGGTTCTGAAATAGAAGTGGGAGTATCATCCACGAGGTACACAATGAAATCATCACCAAAGGACTTTGCAGTCCTCTGTCTCTTGCTCCTAATAGGAGCTTCATCGTCCTCCTCCACAGGGTTATCATCATGAATTCGTTCATAATATTCCATCGGAATGGCGGGTTCAAGAATCTCATCAGATTCCTGTCTAGAAGTGCTTTGCATATCTCTCATGGGAAATATATCCTCAAAGAATGTAGCATCTTTAGACTCCATAATCGTACTGACCTTCACGTCAGGTACCTCAGATTTCACCACTAGAAATCTATATCCAACGCTGTTCTTAGCATAGCCCAGAAAAACGCAGTCCACGGTCTTTGGTCCAAGCTTACGCTTTTTGGGGATCGGCACATTGACTTTCGCCAAACATCCCCAAGTACGCAAGTATGAGAGTGTCTTTCTTTTCTTCTCCCATAATTCATAGGGAGTGATCTCGTTATCCTTCACGGGAACCTTATTCAGGACATGACAAGATGTCAATATAGCCTCCCCCAACCATGGCTTGGATAAACCCAATGTATCTAACATGGCGTTAACCAAATCTGTTAGAGTACGGTTTTTCCGTTCGGCAACCCCGTTTGATTGGGGTGAATAGGGAGGCGTCCTCTCATGAATAATTCCATGTTCCGCACAGAAAGAATTAAACTCATTAGAAAAGTACTCTCCACCACGATCAGACCGAACCCATTTAATCTTTTTCTCAAGTTGTTTCTCAACTTCTGCTTTATAGATTTTAAAGTAGTGCAGAGCCTCATCTTTAGTGTTTAACAGATACACATAGCAAAATCTAGAGGAGTCATCTATCAAAGTCATGAAGTATTTCTTTCCACCTTTAGTCAACACACCATTCATCTCGCATAGATCAGAATGTATGAGTTCTAGTGGCGCCAAGTGTCTCTCCTCCGCAGCCTTGTGGGGCTTGCGAGGTTGCTTAGCTTGCACACATGCATCACACTTAGAACCTTTGGCTAAAGTGAAACTCGGGATTAAATTCATCTTAGCTAGCCGCGTCATACAACCGAAATTTACGTGACAAAGACGTGAATGCCAAATCTCAGATTCACCAACGATAGAATGTATATGATTCACGACGTTATTACATAAATCCTCTAGGGAAAGGCGGAACAGACCTCCGCATTCATAACCTTTACCAATGAATAATCCATATCTAGACAAGATTGTTTTATTCGACTCGAATACTAATTTAAACCCTTCTTTACATAGAATGGAGCCACTAACGAGATTCTTTCTGATATCGGGGACATGCTGCACGTTCTTCAGCCGCACGGTCTTTCCCGAAGTAAGCTTCAGATCGACCGTATCAACACCAAGAACAGAAGCATGTGCGTCGTTCCCCATCAGTACGGACCTGGTTCCTGTGGTCTGGTAAGAAGAAAACAAGGATATGTCAGCACACACATGAACATTTGCACCCGTGTCAACCCACCATTCAGTAGATTGATAAACTGAGAAAACAGTAAATAAATTACCGTACCCAGGTGCACCTTTGTCCGTGTTGCCCATGACCACATTGACAGAATTGGAATTCTGCGCTGGCTTCTTATGCTTGTTCGGGCACTTATTAGCCCAGTGCTCCAGTGAGCCACAAGTGAAACAACCATCATCCTTCTTGTTGTTCTTCTTCCCCTTCTTCTTGAAGGTAGTATTCTGTTGGACCTTGTTCTTTCCCTTGAACTTATTTTGAAAGTTCTTCTGCTGCACCATGTTGGCAGTAAAAGTTCCCTCAGCCCCCTTTTGGTGTGAGTCTTTTGCCCTTGAGTTCTGCTCCACACTCAGATGGCCAATAACATCCTCAACTGAGAATCCTCGCCTCTGGTGCTTCAGAGTGGTGGCAAAGCTCCTCCAAGATGGAGGGAGTTTAGCAATTATGCATCCCACGACAAACTTGTCCGGTAGATCACACTTGAGGAGCTCAAGCTCTTTCACGATGCACTGTATCTCATGGGCCTGTTCCAACACAGGACGGTACTCGACCATCTTGTAATCATGGAACTGCTCCATAGCATACAACTCGCTCCCGGCATCAGTTGCTCCGAACTTTGCCTCGAGTGCACTCCATAAGTTCTTGGCATCACGCATATGTAAATACGCGTCGACTAATTTGTCTCCGATCACGCTAAGAACTGCTCCAACAAAGACGATGGAGGCGTCCCTGAACGCCTTCTCCTGTTGAGGAGTAATCGTTCCAGTGGGAGTCTCTCCAACGACCCAGAAGACATTCATAGACATGAGCCACAAAATAGTCTTTGTTTGCCAACACATAAAATTTTGACCCGTAAACGGGTTCGGTTTCAGTGTCGCAGCAAAACCAGGAGATGAAAATTGCCTATAAAAATAAGGTTTTTGGATTGTTGGATATATTAGCAATTTTCCAAGCAATTTAATCCCTAGATAAATAATGAACATGACGCATGCAAGATTAATCTTATACTGATACTTACCCATGCAACTCAGATCTACGCAGATAACACATATATGTACGCAGACAATAAGCATGGCATAGATGAAAACAACGATGAACAGGATGAGTAGATCATACCCTCCGTTCGGCCAGATCGCAGCAGCGGATGCGCTGCTAGCAGCAGCAAGTTCGTCGGCGGTCTTCTTGGCGGCGGCGGCTTCCTCCTAAGAGAGCTTCTCGGCGGCGGCCTTCTCAGCTTCGGTAGACATGGCGACGTAGAGGAAGTAGTCGAACCGGAGCGGAAGCGAGCAGTCGCGTCGCAGACGCTCCCCAGAAACCTTATTGCTCCTCTCCCGGTGCAGGATCGCAAGGAGCACGGTTCCGGAGGCCTTCTCTCCCGCACAGCCGTGCACGCGGCGGACGGGATGGGATCGCCGGAGGCAGCAGCAGTGCGTGGAACGACGTGGGCGGTGCGCGAGGAAGAACAGATGCGATCTATTCTGTTGTGTGACGGCTAGGGTTGCCGCGGCTCCTTTTATACACAGCCGAGGTAGGGCGACGTGGGACTGGATACCCGAGACCGAGTCGGCCCACGATTGACGTCTCAGATCGTGCAGCGGTTAACTCATGATTAATTGCATTAACTAAAATTAATGCCAATTAATTAGCCGTTCCTTACTGGAAAAAATTAAGCGCACACATGACATAGGATTTAGCTCGGCTCGGCTCAATTCCGCAAACCGCGGCGCGCGCGCGCGTCGTGACGAGGCGAGGCGTGGCGAGGCGGGCGGCGGAGGAGGAGCGCGCGTGAGCTCTCACTCTTCTACTTGCTCAATAGCATGTAGGAGAGCTCACCTTATAAAGAGGTGCAACTCACCCTCCACTTCCGGGGTGGGACTAAACTTAGCACCACACCCATGTCATTTTTCCCACATGGGCCCTTAGAGATTTTCTGAAATTGTTAGATGGGCCTAAAGCCCATGCCTCATTTCAACAATCCCCCACCAGATCTCAAGGTCCCATGGTGTTGTCCTCAGTTCCAAACACTGTTTGATATATCAGTATTTTTAGTGGAGACCAGTTAAGGTTGAACATCCACCTAGAGCAAAGAATTACATTCCTTCACAACTGAACAATGGACTATGCCTTGAATCGACAGTTTGGCGTAAAGAAGTTTCACTCCTTGTCTTACCGATACTAGGCTACCGAAAGCTGACCCCGCGGGTGGAGCATATTAGTCACACTCCTTGCCTATTCATGAGCTTCCTAGAGATTACCCTATCTCATAGACTGTGACCAGTAGTCGGGCTCATATAGGTGTGTTCTTCCAGAGATCGCTCTGTAGGATAGCATCTCGCTTATGAAAGCCTCAGAACACATTAAGACAAAAGTCAACCTACCATACAGTTACCGAGAGTATTGCATCTCCAACGGAGTGGGTAGTAAAATTACTCTCCTCAGTTAACCACTAGCTTGTTTTCCCAGGTCCTATTTCACGGGATCTCCGATCATGTAGGTTGGGTTACCACCACAGCAACTCATGTGGGTCTCATACCCATCTCCCTCGATGCATTGTCTATCCCAATACGTGATAGACCTTTGGTGAAGGGATCTGCCAAATTCCTAGCCGATTGGATGTAATCCAATGCTATTACTCCGGAGTTTCTCAAATGTCTGACAGACTTCAATCTCCTTATATGCTTTGTGGATTGCATGTTGTCCTTTGAACTCTTTGCCTTAACAATCACCGTTTGATTATCACAGTTCATAAGGATAGCCGGAATCGGCTTTTCAACCACTGGAAAGTCCATCAAAAGCTCTCGAAGCCATTCTGCTTCAGTGCAGGATTTATCAAGTGCTGTGAGCTCTGCTTCCATTGTCGACTTCGTTAAGATAGTCTGCTTGCAAGACTTCCATGAAACAGCGCCACCTCCAAATGTGAACACATATCCATTTGTGGCCTTCATCTCATCAGCATCAGAAATCCAATTTGCATCACTATACCCTTCAAGTACCGACGGGTATCCGGTATAGTGAAGTCCATGGCTCATTGTACCCTTTAGATAGCGTATAACTCTTTCAATAGCATGCCAATGAACATCTCCCGGATTTGAGACAAACCGGCTCAATTTTAGGTGCTTGCTTCAGGCCATATAAAGATTTCAATAGCTTGCACACCTTTCCTTCCTGACCATCTACTACAAAGCCATCTTGGTGTTGCATGTAGATTTCCTCGTCTAGCTCTCCATTTAGGAAAGCCGTCTTAACGTCCATTTGATGGACAAGAAGACCATGCGAGGCAGCCAGCGAGAGTAATACTCGAATGGTTGTCAGTCTGGCCACTGGTGCATAAGTATCGAAGAAATCTTCTCCTTCCTTCTAGGTATAGCCCTTAGCCACGAGCCTCGCCTTGTATTTTTCAATACTGCCATCAGGCCTAAGCTTCTTTTTGAACACCCATTTACATCCCACAGGTTTGCAACCATAGGGACGATCAATGATTTCCCATGTTCCATTACCCAAGATGGAATCCATCTCGCTACGAACCGCATCTTTCTAGTAGTCAGCATCTGGTGATGCATAAGCTTCTGAAATAGAAGTGGGAGTATCATCCACGAGGTACACAATGAAATCATCACCAAAGGACTTTGCAGTCCTCTGTCTCTTGCTCCTAATAGGAGCTTCATCGTCCTCCTCCACAGGGTTATCATCATGAATTCGTTCATAATATTCCATCGGAATGGCGGGTTCAAGAATCTCATCAGATTCCTGTCTAGAACTGCTTTGCATATCTCTCATGGGAAATATATCCTCAAAGAATGTAGCATCTTTAGACTCCATAATCGTACTGACCTTCACGTCAGGTACCTCAGATTTCACCACTACAAATCTATATCCAACGTTGTTCTTAGCATAGCCCAGAAAAACGCAGTCCACGGTCTTTGGTCCAAGCTTACGCTTTTTGGGGATCGGCACATTGACTTTCGCCAAACATCCCCAAGTACGCAAGTATGAGAGTGTCGTTCTTTTCTCCTCCCATAATTCATAGGGAGTGATCTCGTTATCCTTCACAGGAACCTTATTCAGGACATGACAAGATGTCAATATAGCCTCCCCCCACCATGCCTTGGATAAACCCGATGTATCTAACATGGCGTTAACCAAATCTGTTAGAGTACGGTTTTTCCGTTCGGCAACCCCGTTTGATTGGGGTGAATAGGGAGGCGTCCTCTCATGAATAATTCCATGTTCCGCACAGAAAGAATTAAAATCATTAGAAAAGTACTCTCCACCACGATCAGACCGAACCCGTTTAATCTTTTTCTCAAGTTGGTTCTCAACTTATGCTTTATAGATTTTAAAGTAGTGCAGAGCCTCATTGTGACGCCCCCAAAATCAATCCGTGTACAGTAATCATACACGCAGGGTACACGACTGAGATTAGGGTGCCACGGTGAGAATATCACAGCACAACACTAAACACAAAAGGATAAACCAATATGTTACAATAAAGGGGGTCACGCGGACCCGAATACATAAGTTATACAAGCCATAATATCTGAGTACAGACATAGTTAGTCAAGTTTTGCCTTAAGAAGGCTAGCACAAATAACATCAGAGATACAGATCGAAAAGGCAAGGCCTCCTGCCTGGGAGCCTCCGAAACTACTCCTGGTCCTGGTCAGCGGGGGTCTCGACGTAGTAGTATCCTCCTCCGGGGTACTCCTGCTCCTGGGCTCCAACGTCGACTGCAGCGGCCGATCAGGAAAAACAGTAAAGGAAATAAAGCAGGTGAGTATCTAGTATACCCGCGAGTCTTACGTCCGCTACTTAGCATTATGCATTGTATCAACGGAAAGAAGAGGTTGTATATAGTGGACTGCAAGATAGAAATCAGAATAAGGGTAAGAAGCTAGGCCTATCGAAGACTAGCATCTTCCGACGATGTCTTGCAGCATGAGGTAAGAATCAGCCAACAGTTCATATAAAGCATAAAGTAACAACGAAGCAGAAGTTGCTGCAACATTGTATAATATAAGTTGTAATGATTAACAATAATAATAATGCCTCCGAGTTCCCCTCCTCGACTTCCCTGCGAGGAAGAAAACCCGGAACCATACAGTTTAATAATAATAGTTTCTAGTGGTAAGATCCAGCTTCAGCATAAAGCGTCCTGTTACCGTGGACACGGCTATCGACAGATTAATCTTCCCTGCAGGGGTGCACTGGCGTGACTCTACGACGCTCGGATCTCCAGGGTGGCGGGAACCTTGTCAGGGAACGCTCCACCAAAGCTATCCGACACAAAGTAGCCCATCCTTCGGCAATCAACAGAGAGGTCATCCGCCGGACTATATCCTATGTACACCGGGCTTTGGACCCTAACCCGAACGTACTCCTGCACGGTGCGTGACTGGCCGGTGAAGCAAAATCAAAGCAAATACAAACACACCTGCTGCAGCAAAGAGAAGACAACACCACTTCCCGGCAATCAGCCCGCGGTACTGCTGACGTCTGAAGACCCTCGAACGAGACTACGATGCAGGGGAGCCCACACTCCTTATCCCACGTGTAGGTAGTGCGTACAAGCCAAAAGGCTACTCAAGACATCCGCCGAACCATTTAGCATTTTAATTAACCTGCGTGACAACCGTTATCGTTGCCTCGACTTAACCGACCCGCGGTCAACGACAGCAGTCAGGACCACCAGTACATCGGTGCCTGCCCTGTCGTCCCACCAAGTCACTGCGGTTACCAACAAGGTGAACCGTCTCCTTACCTTGCCTCGCGTGTGATCTTGGTAGAGCTCGACTTTCGTGGTTTGGTAACTCTCGCGAGATACGAGCAGGGGCCAAGCACGCCAGTAACGTCGGTCGTACCCTCCCTGTCGTTCCCGACGATATACCGCTCGCGGGCACCGTTGGGTCGCCCGACTTTCTTACCTTTAAGGACAACCGCTGTCCAGGACCCTATGGCGGCAAGACAAAGTCAGCCTCGAGTGGAGTACAAGGATTACTCCTTGATAGCTCACACTTGAGGTGACTAGGCATAACCCAGATAGGGGCCTTTGGCGGTGTCTGCTTTGTTCCGTACCTGTGCAGTTGTACATTTTGTATCCGTGTTCACTCCCATAGTGATCACGGCCCGCTATCTAATCCTAGCTAACAGTGCGCAGGGCTCACTGCTGAATAATACATAAGTAATAATAGGCAGCATAGGATAAGAAAGGTACATCAAGGGGCGACAAAATCAGGTTATGCAATTGAATAGGATTGTAATCGTAGCAGCAGCAGTAACCATGCCTAGTGCAAGAAAGTACGGAAAGATAGGTGATATCTGGGGAAGAGAATGGCTCTGCTTGCCTGGAAGCTCGACGGTAGGGGCAGGGTCGTCGACGAAGTAGTCGTACTCAGCAGCGGTGTAGTCGGCGGTAGCAGCGGGGGCTACCAGAGATTAAGGGGGGAGGAAAACAGTAAATACACAGCAATAATATACAAACATATGCATGACATGATAGATGAAATGTTAACGGTGTTCTAACGCAGTGCAATGCACGTTGCTCGGAGCGGGAATCCATCCGGGGATGAACTACCGGCTCCGGGTAATTACCGGACAGGGGTCCGGAGGGGGAAGGATCAAGCCGGAGGTGTCGTGGGTACCGGACAAACATAAGGGGGGTTTATCCGAGATAGTTGAACTATTCCGAACAACTTTCGTGTTCGGAATAAATTCATCCGGGTACTTTTTATCGGTACCGGGAATTATCGACAGACAGCCCGGAGGGGGAATGTCGATGATCGGTGTGCTAGGGGGGTCGGGTTGGTATACAGATAGCATATTCTTATTCGTTGTATTTTTCTGATCAACTTTCATGTATAAAGTTTTTCGATCCGGGTTACGGTTTAAAAGATATTGAATTTCTAATATTTAAATGATTTTTTTGGAATTTCTGGAATTTCTTTTATTATTAAAATCAACATTATCCAGAACAGTGCTGTTTGACTGGTCAACTCTGACATATGGGACCCACATGTCAGCCTCACAGTCAAATAAAACATTTTTATTAATTTTAATTACCCTGGACCCACATGTCATACACTGTTATCTAATAATCAAATTTAATAACTTAAATACCCCGTGGGGCCTAGGTGTCATTGAGACATCTGTTTAATTAACAGATTAATTAAACTAGAGAGTTAATTAAGGGGGGTTGGCCCCACATGTAAGTGTCACATGGGGGGTTATTATTATTATTTTTCTAATCCCTCTGGTTATCTGTTAATAGGCAAATAAGGGGGGGCGCCCTGGCCCACTGTCATGGAGACAGAGGAGAGTCTCCACGGCGCCACGCCATGCCACGGCGAGGCCAGGGGACGCCGGCGAGGTCCATCAGCCTGCTCCGGCGGACAATCTCAGTGGCGACGGGGTGGAATCGAACGGGACGACCACCCCTCACCCATCTGTGGCATCAACGCAACCCAGAATTGAACACACCGACGGCGACACGCACATCCGCGGCGGCCAGAGCATGGCATCGACGGGCAGGCAGCTACGGGCATGGGGGAGGAGAGGGGAAAAGTCAGGGGAGACCGCACGCTCACCGGGAGGGAACTGGTGCAGGCGGAATAGCCGGGGGAGGCCGGAGTGGAGCTCCACGGCGATAATGGCGCGGCGGCTGGAGGAGGAAGAAGCTCGCGATTCGCGTCGCGTGGAGGCTCCCGGTGTCGATTGCGAGCGTGGGGTGACGTAGACGAGGCAGAGGGTGCTGGGGGACACGATGGCGCGTCTCCTGGTCGTCGTTGGCCGCGGTGGCGCTCGACAGCGGCGACGGGGAGCCCACGGGCGGCTCGGGCGAGCAGGAAAACGGCGAGGGGGAAAACGGCGAGGGGGATGCGGGGAGATGGAGGCTAGGGTTCGCAGGGGGGGTCGGGGGCCTTTATGCCGCCGGGGAGTTGCCGGATGGCCTCCACGAGGGGGCTCGTCGCCGTGGCCATGGCGGATGGACGCCACGCCATGGTCACGTACGGGAGGAGGGGGATGACAGGGGGTGGTGGGCTGGGCTGGGTTTAGTCGGGCTAGGGGGAAAACAAGGGGGTAGGGGTGGGCCTCTTTTGCTTTTCTGTTATTTTTCCTTTTTCTGTTCTGATATTACCCTTTTGTAATTATTTTACATACATAGGAAATTTTGTAAAATATGGGATGTGTCCCATATTTATTGTTACACCATATATTACTGCCACAAAAAGATTGGGCACTTATAAAAGTCATTTAATATTTTATTATAATATTAAATGATTAAATTGGGGTTTTTAGCTACTGTTTTGAATTGTTTGGAAATTTTCCATAACACTATAAATACCCAAGCCCATATGGTTTTGGTCCAGTGATTATTTGTGAATTTATAAAAGTGGTTCCAAGATTTTAGGAAGATATTTTATTGTCACCCTATTTTTTTTAATATTCATCAAAGGCATTTTAGGGTTTGTTTGCATTTCAATTCAAATGGCTTGTACTTGTTTTGATTCCAGATGATGAAGGTCCATGATCACCATGCATTCAAGAACATCAAAGTGGAATTTGAAATTTGAACTGCTCCAAGTTGATTAAACAAAAGTTTTTGAACAGTACAGATGAACAGTAACAGTGATGACTGTTCACTAACAGTGAGGGTGTTACAAATCTCCCCCACTACAAGAATTCTCGTCCCGAGAATCTAAGCGGTAGAGGGGAAAAGATCGGGGTATTCCTCACGAAGGCGATCTTCGCGTTCCCAAGTGGCTTCATCTTCAGAATGATTTGACCACTGAACTTTGAGGAACTTGGTTGTCTTGTTGCGGGTTTTGCGTTCAGACTGATCGAGAATGCGGCTCGGATGTTCTTGATAGGTCAAGTCCTGTTGCAGCTCGATCATATCATGCTCCACTTCACGAATAGGGTCTTTGAAGCAGCGTCGGAGTTGCGACACGTGAAAAACATCGTGAACTTGAGAGAGGTTCGACGGCAATTCCAATCGGTATGCCACGGGTCCACTTCTGGAAAGAATACGGAACGGGCCAATGTAGCGAGGAGCTAACTTGCCTTTGATTCCGAAATGATGAGTGCCTCTCATGGGAGTGACACGAAGGTACGCGTATTCGCCAGGTTGATAGACCATTTCCTTGTGCTTGCGATCATAGTTGCTTTTCTGGCGGGACTGAGCAGCTTTCAAGTGTTCACGAATAACGCAAACCTGATCTTCGGCATGCTGTATAATGTCCGGACCAATGAGGGTTCGTTCTCCAGTTTCTGACCAATTCAGAGGGGTTCGACACTTACGTCCATAGAGAACTTCAAAGGGGGCCATCTTCAAACTAGCTTGATAGCTATTGTTGTACGAGAATTCAGCAAATGGAAGAGATTCCTCCCATTTCTTACCGAATGAGATGACACAAGCTCGGAGCATATCTTCAAGTACTTGGTTGACTCGTTCGACTTGGCCTTGCGACTGGGGGTGATAAGCAGTACAGAAGCTTAGGTGAGTGCCCATAGCTTCTTGGAAACTATCCCAGAACTTTGAGGTGAAAATGCTGCCACGGTCTGAACTGATCTCCAACGGAATACCATGGAGGGAAACAAGTCTGGAAACATACAAGTCTGCTAACTGACTAGCAGAGATCGTCTCCTTGACTGGCAGAAAGTGGGCAACCTTGGAGAATTGGTCGATGACGACAAAGATGGCATCATGACCTTTCTGTGATCGGGGAAATCCGGTGACGAAGTCCATTTCAATCTTGTCCCATTTCCATTCAGGAATAGAGAGTGGTTGCAGAGTACCAGCAGGTCTTTGATGTTCGGCTTTCACGCGACGGCAAACGTCACACTCATAAACATAACGAGCAATGTCTTGTTTCATGTTAGACCACCAGTACCGCTGACGAATGTCTTGGTACATTTTGGTACTACCAGGGTGAATCGACAAGGGTGTATCATGAGCTTCTTTCATGACATCAGAGGCGTAATTCGGGTTGGCCTTGGCTACCGGAACCACTAAACGACCCTTGAAGTACACCGCATTATCATCATTTGTATCAATAGTGAAGAATGAGGGCTCTCCGCGCGCGACACGATGCTTAATCTTCCAAATGTCAGAGTCATAATGTTGTACCGTCTTGATGCGGGTGTCGAGGTCTGGTTGGACCACCAGGGAGTTCACATATCCCTGCGGAACGATTTCGATGTTCAGCTTGCGGAGTTCTGCATACAGACGTGGCTGTTGCACCTGAACTTCAAGTTCACTACAATAGGCTTTGCGGCTTAAGGCATCGGCCACCACATTAGCTTTGCCAGGGGTGTAAGAAATTCCCATGTCGTAGTCGGCTATTGTCTCGAGCCATCTCTGTTGGCGGAGATTCAGGTCGGGTTGCGTAAACAGGTACTTCAGGCTTTGGTGGTCGGTGAAGATCTCGCAACGATTACCGACGAGGTAATGTCGCCACAGCTTCAATGCATAAATTACTGCTGCTAATTCAAGATCATGTGTTGGATAGTTTTCCTCGTGAGCACGCAACTGACGAGAGCCATAAGCAATCACTTTGCGCTCTTGCATTAGGACACAGCCTAATCCTTGACGAGACGCGTCGCAATAAATCACGAAGTCCTTCTGAGTATCAGGAGGAGCAAGCACCGGGGGTGAAGTGAGCTTGTCCTTGAGAGCTTGAAAACTTTCTTGACATTTATCAGTCCACTCAAACTTAACGCCTTTGTGAAGCAGATTAGTCAGAGGCTTGGCAATCTTGGAGAAATTCTCAACAAAACGGCGGCAATAGCTGGCAAGGCCGAGGAAACTTCGGACTTGCTTGACAGTCCTGGGCGGAGTCCAGTCAAAAATAGCCTGAATACGTTCGGGGTTGACGGCAACTCCATCCTTGGAAATCACATGACCAAGGTAGGTTACTTCAGGAAGCCAGAACTCACACTTAGAATACTTAGCATAGAGTTTGTGTTCTCGAAGCTTTTCAAGTATAAGGCGAAGGTGTTCATCATGTTCTCCATCGGTCTTGGAGTAAATCAATATATCATCCAGATAAACCACGACGAACTTGTCGAGGTATTCCATGAATATAAAGTTCATCAATCTGGAGAAGGTGTCTGGTGCATTGTTCAAGCCAAATGACATGACCGTGTACTCCTATGAACCATAGCGAGTAATGAATGCAGTCTTCGGGATGTCCTCATCACGGACCCGGATCTGATGGTAACCCAACCTTAAGTCGAGTTTTGAAAATACCGTGGATCCAGCAAGTTGATCATAAAGATCATTGATCCGAGGGAGGGGGTACTTGTTCTGTATCGTGGCCTGGTTGATAGGTCGGTAATCTTGGACCAAACGGTTCGTGCCATCACTCTTCTTGACAAAGAGCGAAGGTGCTCCCCAAGCAGAGGAACTAGGACGGATGAAGCCTTTCTCGAGGGCCGTGTCGATCTCCTTCTTCAATTCCAGAAGGTGGTGAGGTGGCATCTTATATGGGCGCTTGGCAATAGGGACGGTGCCGGGCTTCAAGTCGATGACGAATTCAACTTCCCTAATCGGGGGTATCCCCGGCAGCTCTTCTGGGAATACGTCGGTAAAATCACAAACGATTGGGACTTTATCAATCCCTCCGAGAGGTGCGACATTCAAGGCATTCAGAGCATATATACGAGCTTCGGCATTCATCGACACAATGGCAGTGTGACTCAAAATCGCGCCAGAAGGATGAAAAAGTTGGATGACCTTGGTGCCACAATAAAGTGCGGCATCGTGGGTTTTCAGCCAATCCATGCCAAGGATAAGGTGGATGGTGGAGGTTTTCAGAATCTGTGGAGAAACCATGAACTCAAATCTCTCGATCTCGACAGTGAGGTTAGGTGCAACCATGTCGACACGACACTGGGTACCGGGAGTCCGGACTATTAAGGGGGTATGCATCTTTTCGTGGTAAATGCCATGCTTAGAAGCAAATGCTCCAGACATAAATGAATGCGATGCTCATGTATCAAATAAAACAGTAGCAGGTATTGAGTTAATGAGGAGTGTACCCATCACAGTAGCGGGCTGTTCCTGAGCGGCTTCAACATCAATGTTGTAAGCATGACCACGAGCATGAGGGTTTGACCCAGTATTATAGTTGAGGGTCCCATTGTTGCCACGACCATTTCCGCGGCCAGCAGGGTGAACTACCAGTTGATTCTGTCGCTGAGGGCAGTCTCGGGAAATATGGCCTGGCTGACGGCACTTGAAACACAGGCCATCTTGAGGACGGAGGGGTGCAGTCTCAGTCTTTGGCTGTCTCGGCGGGGGCGGAGGCAGACGGGGTGCAACATACGACGGCCTTGCTGCAGGGGCAGTTGGACGCATAAGACTGTGTGGAAGCCAAACGCGTTGCTTCTGTGATGTGCCCGAAGATGAGCCAGCATCACGGGGGCGCTTCGGCGAACCACCGAACTTAAGCTGAGCGGTCTCAAGAGTGATAGTCTGGTTCACCATGGTGGCGAAGTCGGGGAAGACGTGCAAAGCCAGTGCAAGCTGGAGATCTGCGTTGAGTCCATCACGGAACTTCTCTTGCCTACTTGCATCATTGGGGAGGTCACTTGCAGCATAGCGGGAGAGGCGGAGGAATTCCCTCTGGTATGCCTCGATAGTTTTGTTGCCCTGAACGAGGTTGCGGAACTCGGCCTTCATACGGTTCATAATCGCCTAGGGGACATAACGAGCACGGAAAGCAGTCTTGAAGTCATTCCAGGTGACGACAGTCCCTTCAGCTAGCGAGCCCTTGTAAGTGTCCCACCACTGAGCAGCGGGACCACGCAGGAAATAGGACGCGAAGGTGACAAAATCAGCAACGCTCAAATTAGCGAACTCCAGCTGTCGAGTGATGTCACGAAGCCAATCATCAGCATCCAGCGGCTGTTCAGGCTGGTGGAAGAGAGGGGGATTGAGACGCATGAAATCCCGCAGAGTAACCACAGGCGGTTGGTTCTGGTGCTGGTTCTGGTTCTGATTCTAATTCTGGAGCTGGTCTATGACTCCTTGCATGAACACCTGGTTCATCTGAAACTGCTGCATCATCGCGGCCATGTAGTCCGGCGGCGGAGGTGGATCGTTGGCACCATGACCACGACCACGACCACCACGACCAGCCATCCTGCTAGAATTTAACAGGGGTATTTCAGCGATGAACATTTTAACGAAATACCGGAAACGAGTAAGAGGTAAAGCGACAACGAAGAGGAGGCACGGATATATAGGAGTAGTCATATAAGACATACACATCCACACATAGAATCGATCGTAAATCGGGCAGCGTAACGTCGTAGAAATTAAGGAAAAAGGACACACTAGGCGGCGCGCAGACCGCGGTAAGGATTACACGACGCGACATAGATTCCACTATGTCAATCACGCCGCAAGAAAACTATTGGCCACAGGAGTTGATGCCAGAGAACGCGCGGCCTGCCCAGAATGAGAATGGGATCCGCGGTCTGGGATCTGGCGTACGACGCCTGCGACACGACTCAATCAATGGGGGAATCAACAAAAACGCCGGGTGGAATCAAGAGAACATGATCCTAATGTCAGATTTTGTAAAACTTACCAGCAAGGATAAGAGAGCAGATTCCCAGAGCATAGGTAAGGAGAAAAGGATCCTAATACCATAGATATCAGACGTAGTGACATCGATGTGGGCCCGTAAGCCAAACATTAAGTTAGCAAAATGGTTTTTCAAAGTCTAGACTCAACTTCGACCAGGTAGTGGTGGGGTGGCTTCCTACAGGCAGTCGGCTCTGATACCAACTTGTGACGCCCCCAAAATCAATCCGTGTACAGTAATCATACACGCAGGGTACACGACTGAGATTAGGGTGCCACGGTGAGAATATCACAGCACAACACTAAACACAAAAGGATAAACCAATATGTTACAATAAAGGGGGTCACGCGGACCCGAATACATAAGTTATACAAGCCATAATATCTGAGTACAGACATAGTTAGTCAAGTTTTGCCTTAAGAAGGCTAGCACAAATAACATCAGAGATACAGATCGAAAAGGCAAGGCCTCCTGCTTGGGAGCCTCCGAAACTACTCCTGGTCCTGGTCAGCGGGGGTCTCGACGTAGTAGTATCCTCCTCTGGGGTACTCCTGCTCCTGGGCTCCAACGTCGACTGCAGCGGCCGATCAGGCAAAACAGTAAAGGAAATAAAGTAGGTGAGTATCTAGTATACCCGCGAGTCTTACGTCCGCTACTAAGCATTATGCATTGTATCAACGGAAAGAAGAGGCTGTATATAGTGGACTGCAAGATAGAAATAAGAATAAGGGTAAGAAGCTAGGCCTATCAAAGACTAGCATCTTCCGACGATGTCTTGCAGCATGAGGTAAGAATCAGCCAACAGTTCATATAAAGCATAAAGTAACAACGAAGCAGAAGTTGCTGCAACATTGTATAATATAAGTTGTAATGATTAACAATAATAATAATGCCTCCGAGTTCCCCTCCTCGACTTCCCTGCATGGAAGAAAACCCGGAACCATACAGTTTAATAATAATAGTTTCTAGTGGTAAGATCCAGCTTCAGCATAAAGCGTCCTGTTAC
Organism: Bromus sterilis; assembly: GCA_950022295.1. Classification (NCBI taxonomy): domain Eukaryota; kingdom Viridiplantae; phylum Streptophyta; class Magnoliopsida; order Poales; family Poaceae; genus Bromus; species Bromus sterilis. The sequence continues at coordinate 301,585,891 of OX465595.1, forward strand.
CGTGGACACGGCTTACGATAGATTAATCTTCCCTGCAGGGGTGCACTGGCGTGACTCTACGACGCTCGGATCTCCAGGGTGGCAGGAACCTTGTCAGGGAACTCTCCACCAAAGCTATCCGACACAAAGTAGCCCATCCTTCGGCAATCAACAGAGAGGTCATCCGCCGGACTATATCCTATGTACGCCGGGCTTTGGACCCTAACCCGAACGTACTCCTGCACGGTGCGTGACTGGCCGGTGAAGCAAAATCAAAGCAAATACAAACACACCTGCTGCAGCAAAGAGAAGACAACACCACTTCCCGGCAATCAGCCCGCGGTACTGCTGACGTCTAAAGACCCTCGAACGAGACTACGATGCAGGGGAGCCCACACTCCTTATCCCACGTGTAGGTAGTTCGTACAAGCCAAAAGGCTACTCAAGACATCCGCCGAACCATTTAGCATTTTAATTAACCTGCGTGACAACCGTTATCGTTGCCTCGACTTAACCGACCCACGGTCAAAGACAGCAGTCAGGACCACCAGTACATCGGTGCCTGCCCTGTCGTCCCACCAAGTCACTGCGGTTACCAACAAGGTGAACCGTCTCCTTATCTTGTCTCGCGTGTGCTCTTGGTAGAGCTCGACTTTCGTGGTTTGGTAACTCTCGCGAGATACGAGCAGGGGCCAAGCACGCCAGTAACGTCGGTCGTACCCTCCCTGTCGTTCCCGACGATATACCGCTCGCGGGCACCGTTGGGTCGCCCGACTTTCTTACCTTTAAGGACAACCGCTGTCCAGGACCCTATGGCGGCAAGACAAAGTCAGCCTCGAGTGGAGTACAAGGATTACTCCTTGATAGCTCACACTTGAGGTGACTAGGCATAACCCAGATAGGGGCCTTTGGCGGTGTCTAATTTGTTCCGTACCTGTGCAGTTGTACATTTTGTATCCGTGTTCACTCCCATAGTGATCACGGCCCGCTATCTAATCCTAGCTAACAGTGCGCAGGGCTCACTGCTGAATAATACATAAGTAATAATAGGCAGCATAGGATAAGAAAGGTACATCAAGGGGCGACAAAATCAGGCTAGGCAATTGAATAGGATTGTAATCATAGCAGCAGCAGTAACCATGCCTAGTGCAAGAAAGTACGGAAAGATAGGTGATATCTGGGGAAGAGAATGGCTCTGCTTGCCTGGAAGCTCGACAGTAGGGGCAGGGTCGTCGACGAAGTAGTCGTACTCAGCAGCGGTGTAGTCGGCGGTAGCAGCGGGGGCTACCGGAGATTAAGGGGGGAGGAAAACAGTAAATACACAGCAATAATATACAAACATATGCATGACATGATAGAGGAAATGTTAACGGTGTTCTAACGCAGTGCAATGCACGTTGCTCGGAGCGGGAATTCATCCGGGGATGAACTACCGGCTCCGGGTAATTATCGGACAGGGCTCCGGAGGGGGAAGGATCAAGCCGGAGGTGTCGTGGGTACCGGACAAACATAAGGGGGGTTTATCCGAGATAGTTGAACTATTCCGAACAACTTTCGTGTTCGGAATAAATTCATCCGGGTACTTTTTATCGGTACCGGGAATTATCGATAGACAGCCCGGAGGGGGAATGTCGATGATCGGTGTGCTAGGGGGTGGGGTTGGTATACGGATAGCGTATTCTTATTCGTTGTATTTTTCTGATCAACTTTCATGTATAAAGTTTTTCGATCAGGGTTACGGTTTAAAAGATATTGAATTTCTAATATTTAAATGATCTTTTTGGAATTTCTGGAATTTCTTTTATTATTAAAATCAACATTATCCAGAACAGTGTTGTTTGACTGGTCAACTCTGACATATGGGACCCACATGTCAGCCTCACAGTCAAATAAAACATTTTTATTAATTTTAATTACCCTGGACCCACATGTCATACACTGTTATCTAATAATCAAATTTAATAACTTAAATACCCCGTGGGGCCCAGGTGTCATTGAGACATCTGTTTAATTAACAGATTAATTAAACTAGAGAGTTAATTAAGGGGGGTTGGCCCCACATGTAAGTGTCACATGGGGGGTTATTATTATTATTTTTCTAATCCCTCTGGTTATCTGTTAATAGGCAAATAAGGGGGGGCGCCCTGGCCCACTGTCATGGAGACAGAGGAGAGTCTCCATGGCGCCACGCCATGCCACGGCGAGGCCAGGGGACGTCGGCGAGGTCCATCAGCCTGCTCCGGCGGACAATCTCAGCGGCGACGGGGTGGAATCGAACGGGACGACCACCCCTCACCCATCTGTGGCATCAACGCAACCCAGAACTGAACACACCGACGGCGACACGCACATCCGCGGCGGCCAGAGCACGGCATCGACGGGCACGCAGCTACGGGCATGGGGGAGGAGAGGGGAAAAGTCAGGGGAGACCGCACGCTCACCGGGAGGGAACTGGTGCAGGCGGAATAGCCGGGGGAGGCCGGAGTGGAGCTCCACGGCGATAATGGCGCGGCGGCTGGAGGAGGAAGAAGCTCGCGATTCGCGTCGCGTGGAGGCTCCCGGTGTCGATTGCGAGCGTGGGGTGACGTAGACGAGGCAGAGGGTGCTGGGGGACACGATGGCGCGTCTCCTGGTCGTCGTTGGCCGCGGTGGCGCTCGACAGTGGCGACGGGGAGCCCACGGGCGGCTCGGGCGAGCAGGAAAACGGCGAGGGGGAAAACGGCGAGGGGGATGCGGGGAGATGGAGGCTAGGGTTCGCAGGGGGGGTCGGGGGCCTTTATGCCGCCGGGGAGTTGCCGGATGGCCTCCACGAGGGGGCTCGTCGCCGTGGCCATGGCGGATGGACGCCACGCCTTGGTCACGTACGGGAGGAGGGGGATGACAGGGGGTGGTGGGCTGGGCTGGGTTTAGTCGGGCTAGGGGGAAAAACAAGGGGGTAGGGGTGGGCCTCTTTTGCTTTTCTGTTATTTTTCCTTTTTCTGTTCTGATATTACCCTTTTGTAATTATTTTACATACATAGGAAATTTTGTAAAATATGGGATGTGTCCCATATTTATTGTTACACCATATATTACTGCCACAAAAAGATTGGGCACTTATAAAAGTCATTTAATATTTTATTATAATATTAATTGATTAAATTGGGGTTTTTAGCTACTGTTTTGAATTGTTTGGAAATTTTCCATAACACTATAAATACCCAAACCCATATGGTTTTGGTCCAGTGATTATTTGTGAATTTATAAAAGTGGTTCCAAGATTTTAGGAAGATATTTTATTGTCACCCTATTTTTTTTAATATTCATCAAAGGCATTTTAGGGTTTGTTTGCATTTCAATTCAAATGGCTTGTACTTGTTTTGATTCCAGATGATCAAGGTCCATGATCACCATGCATTCAAGAACATCAAAGTGGAATTTGAAATTTGAACTGCTCCAAGTTGATTAAACAAAAGTTTTTGAACAGTACAGATGAACAGTAACAGTGATGACTGTTCACTAACAGTGAGGGTGTTACACTCATCTTTAGTGTTTAACAGATACACATAGCAAAATCTAGTGGAGTCATCTATCAAAGTCATGAAGTATTTCTTTCCACCTTTAGTCAACACACCATTCATCTAGCATAGATAAGAATGTATGAGTTCTAGTGGCGCCAAGTGTCTCTCCTCCGCAGCCTTGTGGGGCTTGCGAGGTTGCTTAGCTTGCACACATGCATCACACTTAGAACCTTTGGCTAAAGTAAAACTCAGGATCAAATTCATCTTAGCTAGCCGTGTCATACAACCGAAATTTACGTGACAAAGACGTGAATTAAAAATCTCAGATTCATCAACGATAGAATGTATATGATTCACGACGTTATTAGATAAATCCTATAGGGAAAGGTGGAACAGACCTCCGCATTCATAACCTTTACCAATGAATAATCCATATCTAGACAAGATTGTTTTATTCGACTCGAATACTAATTTAAACCCTTCTTTACATAGAATGGAGCCACTGACGAGATTCTTTCTGATATTGGGGACATGCTGCACGTTCTTCAGCCGCACGGTCTTTCCCGAAGTAAGCTTCAGATCGACCGTACCAACACCAAGAACAGAAGCATGTGCGCTGTTCCCCATCAGTACGGACCTGGTTCCTGTGGTCTGGTAAGAAGAACAAGGATATGTCAGCACACACATGAACATTTGCACCCGTGTCAACCCACCATTCAGTAGATTGATAAACTGAGAAAACAGTAAATAAATTACCGTACCCAGGTGCACCTTTGTCCGTGTTGCCCATGACCACATTGACAGAATTGGAATTCTGCGCTGGCTTCTTATACTTGTTCGGGCACTTATTAGCCCAGTGCTCCAGTGAGCCACAAGTGAAACAACCATCATCCTTCTTGTTGTTCTTCTTCCCCATCTTCTTGAAGGTAGTATTCTGTTGGACCTTGTTCTTTCCCTTGAACTTATTCTGAAAGTTCTTCTGCTGCACCATGTTGGCAGTAAAAGTTCCCTCAGCCCCCTTTTGGTGTGACTCTTTTGCCCTTGAGTTCTGCTCCACACTCAGATGGCCAATAACATCCTGAACTGAGAGTCCTCGCCTCTGGTGCTTCAGAGTGGTGGCAAAGCTCCTCCAAGATGGAGGGAGTTTAGCAATTATGCATCCCGCGACAAACTTGTCCGGTAGATCACACTTGAGGAGCTCAAGCTCTTTCACGATGCACTGTATCTCATGGGCCTGTTCCAACACAGGACGGTTCTCGACCATCTTGTAATCATGGAACTGCTCCATAGCATACAACTCGCTCCCGGCATCAGTTGCTCCGAACTTTGCCCCGAGTGCACTCCATAAGTTCTTGGCATCACGCATATGTAAATACGCGTCGACTAATTTGTCTCCGATCACGCTAAGAACTGCTCCAACAAAGACGATGGAGGCGTCCCTGAACGCCTTCTCCTGTTGAGGAGTAATCGTTCCAGTGGGAGTCTCTCCAACGACCCAGAAGACATTCATAGACGTGAGCCACAAAATAGTCTTTGTTTGCCAACGCATAAATTTTTGACCCGTAAACGGGTTCGGTTTCAGTGTCACAGCAAAACCAGGAGATGAAAATTGCCTATAAAAATAAGGTTTTTGGATTGTTCGATATATTAGCAATTTTCCAAGCAATTTAATCCCTAGATAAATCATGAACATGACGCATGCAAGATTAATCTTATACTGATACTTAACCATGCAACTCAGATCTACGCAGATAACACATATATGTACGCAGACAATAAGCATGGCATAGATGAAAACAACGATGAACAGGATGAGTAGATCATACCCTCCGTTCGGCCAGATCGCAGCAGCGGATGCGCTGCTAGCAGCAGCAAGTTCGTCGGCGGTCTTCTTGGCGGCGGCGACTTCCTCTTGAGCGAGCTTCTCGGCGGCGGCCTTCTCAGCTTCGGTAGACATGGCGACGTAGAGGAAGTAGTCGAACCGGAGCGGAAGCGAGCAGTCGCGTCGTAGACGCTCCCCAAAAACCTTATTGCTCCTCTCGCGGTGCAGGATCGCAAGGAGCACGGTTCCGGAAGCCTGCTCTCCCGCACAGCCGTGCACGCGGCGGACGGGATGGGATCGCCGGAGGCAGCAGCAGTGCTAGGAACGACGTGGGCGGTGCGCGAGGAAGAACAGATGCGATCTATTCTGTTGTGTGACGGCTAGGGTTGCCGCGGCTCCTTTTATACACAGCCGAGGTAGGGCGACGTGGGACTGGATACCCGCGACCGAGTCGGCCCACGATTGACGTCTCAGATCGTGCAGCGGTTAACTCATGATTAATTGCATTAACTAAAATTAATGCCAATTAATTAGCCGTTCCTGACTGGCAAAAATTAAGCGCACACATGACATAGGTTTTAGCTCGGCTCGGCTCAATTCCGCAAACCGCGGCGCGCGCGCGCGTCGTGACGAGGCGAGGCGTGGCGAGGCGGGCGGCGGAGGAGGAGCGCGCGTGAGCTCTCACTCTTCTACTTTCTCAATAGCATGTAGGAGAGCTCACCTTATAAAGAGGTGCAACTCACCCTCCACTTCCGGGGTGGGACTAAACTTAGCACCACACCCATGTCATTTTTCCCACATGGGCCCTTAGAGATTTTCTGAAATTGTTAGATGGGCCTAAAGCCCATGCCTCATTTCAACAATCCCCCACCATATCTCAAGGTCCCATGGTGTTGTCCTCAGTTCCAAACACTGTTTGATATATCAGTATTTTTAGTGGAGACCAGTTAAGGTTGACCATCCACCTAGAGCAAAGAATTACATTCCTTCACAACTGAACAATGGACTATGCCTTGAATTGACAGTTTGGCGTAAAGAAGTTTCACTCCTTGTCTTACCGATACTAGGCTGCCGAAAGCTGACCCCGCGGGTGGAGCATATTAGTCACACTCCTTGCCTATTCATGAGCTTCCTAGAGATTACCCTATCTCATAGACTGTGACCAGCAGTCGGGCTCATATAGGTGTGTTCTTCCAGAGATCGCTCTGTAGGATAGCATCTCGCTTATGAAAGCCTCAGAACACATTAAGACAAAATTCAACCTACCATACAGTTACCGAGAGTATTGCATCTCCAACGGAGTGGGTAGTAAAATTACTCTCCTCAGTTAACCACTAGCTTGTTTTCCCAGGTCCTATTTCACGGGATCTCCGATCATGTAGGTTGGGTTACCACCATGGCAACTCATGTGGGTCTCATACCCATCTCCCTCGATGCATTGTCTATCCCAATACGTGATAGACCTTTGGTGAAGGGATCTGCCAGATTCTTAGCCGATTGGATGTAATCCAATGCTATTACTCCGGAGTTTCTCAAATGTCTGACAGACTTGAATCTCCTTCTTATATGCTTTGTGGATTGCATGTTGTCCTTTGAACTGTTTGCCTTAACAATCACCGTTTGATATCACAGTTCATAAGGATAGCCGGAATCGGCTTTTCAACCACTGGCAAGTCCATCAAAAGCTCTCGAAGCCATTCTGCTTCAGTGCAGGATTTATCAAGTGCTGTGAGCTCTGCTTCCATTGTCGACTTCGTTAAGATAGTCTGCTTGCAAGACTTCCATGCAACAGCGCCACCTTCAAATGTGAACACATATCCACTTGTGGCCTTCATCTCATCAGCATCAGAAATCCAATTTGCATCACTATACCCTTCAAGTACCGACAGGTATCCGGTATAGTGAAGTCCATGGCTCATTGTACCCTTTAGATAGCGCATAACTCTTTCAATAGCATGCCAATGAACATCTCCCGGATTTGAGACAAACCGGCTCAATTTGCTCACAGCAAATGCGATGTCAGGCCTCGTAGCGCAAGCTAGGTACATGAGTGATCCAATCACTTGAGAATATCTCAACTGATCTAAAGATGTGCCTTCGAACTTTCAAATCCGCACACTAGGATCATATGGCGTTGGAGAAGATTTGCAATCTAAATATCCAAAGAGACTCAGAATCTTCTCAACATAGTGGGATTGCAAAAGCGTAATTCCACCCTCATTATCTCTCAATAGCTTGATGTTCAAGATAACATCAGCCACACCAAGATCTTTCGTCCCAAAGTTTTGAGATAGAAATGTCTTAACCTCCTCAATGACTTTGAGGTTGGTTCCAAATATCAGTATGTCATCAACATATAAGCACTGTATAACTCCTTCGCCCCCACCATGGCGATGGTATACACATTTGTCAGCTTCACTTACAAGGAAGCCAGCAGATGTCAAAGTTTTATCAAAGTTCTCATGCCACTGCGTAGGTGCTTGCTTCAGGCCATATAAAGATTTCAATAGCTTGCACACCTTTCCTTCCTGACCATCTACTACAAAGCCATCTGGGTGTTGCATGTAGATTTCCTCGTCTAGCTCTCCATTTAGGAAAGCCGTCTTAACGTCCATTTGATGGACAAGAAGACCATGCGAGGCAGCCAACGAGAGTAATACTCGAATGGTTAGCAGTCTGGCCACCGGTGCATAAGTATCGAAGAAATCTTCTCCTTCCTTCTGGGTATAGCCCTTAGCCACAAGCCTAGCCTTGTATTTTTCAATACTGCCATCAGGCCTAAGCTTCTTTTTGACCACCCATTTACATCCCACAGGTTTGCAACCATAGGGACGATCAATGATTTCCCATGTTCCATTAGCCAAGATGGAATCCATATCGCTACGAACCGCATCTTTCCAGTAGTCAGCATCTGGTGATGCATAAGCTTCTGAAATAGAAGTGGGAGTATCATCCACGAGGTACACAATGAAATCATTACCAAAGGACTTTGCAGTCCTCTGTCTCTTGCTCCTAATAGGAGCTTCATTGTCCTCCTCCACAGGGTTATCATCATGAATTCGTTCATAATATTCCATCGGAATGGCGGGTTCAAGAATCTCATCAGATTCCTGTCTAGAAGTGCTTTGCATATCTCTCATGGGAAATATATCCTCAAAGAATGTAGCATCTTTAGACTCCATAATCGTACTGACCTTCACGTAAGGTACCTCAGATTTCACCACTAGAAATCTATATCCAACGCTGTTCTTAGCATAGCCCAGAAAAACGCAGTCCACGGTCTTTGGTCCAAGCTTACGCTTTTTGGGGATCGGCACATTGACTTTCGCCAAACATCCCCAAGTACGCAAGTATGAGAGTTTCGTTCTTTTCTTCTCCCATAATTCATAGGGAGTGATCTCGTTATCCTTCACGGGAACCTTATTCAGGACATGAGAAGATGTCAATATAGCCTCCCCCAACCATGCCTTGGATAAACCCGATGTATCTAACATGGCGTTAACCAAATCTGTTAGAGTACGGTTTTTCCGTTCGGCAACCCCGTTTGATTGGGGTGAATAGGGAGGCGTCCTCTCATGAATAATTCCATGTTCCGCACAGAAAGAATTAAAATCATTAGAAAATTACTCTCCACCACGATCAGACCGAACCCGTTTAATCTTTTTCTCAAGTTGGTTCTCAACTTCTGCTTTATAGATTTTAAAGTAGTGCAGAGCCTCATCTTTAGTGTTTAACAGATACACATAGCAAAATCGAGAGGAGTCATCTATCAAAGTCATGAAGTATTTCTTTCCACCTTTAGTCAACACACCATTCATCTCGCACAGATCAGAATGTATGAGTTCTAGTGGCGCCAAGTGTCTCTACTCCGCAGCCTTGTGGGGCTTGCGAGGTTGCTTAGCTTGCACACATGCATCACACTTAGAACCTTTGGCTAAAGTGAAACTCGGGATTAAATTCATCTTAGCTAGCCGCGTCATACAACCGAAATTTACGTGACAAAGACATGAATGCCAAATCTCAGATTCATCAACGATAGAATGTATATGATTCACGACGTTATTACATAAATCCTCTAAGGAAAGGCGGAACAGACCTCCGCATTCATAACCTTTACCAATGAATAATCCATATCTAGACAAGATTGTTTTATTCGACTCGAATACTAATTTAAACCCTTCTTTACATAGAATGGAGCCACTAACGAGATTCTTTCTGATATCGGGGACATGCTGCACGTTCTTCAGCCGCACGGTCTTTCCCGAAGTAAGCTTCAGATTGACCGTACCAACACGAAGAACAGAAGCATGTGCGTCGTTCCCCATCAGTACGGACCTGGTTCCTGTGGTCTGGTAAGAAGAAAACAAGGATATGTCAGCACACACATGAACATTTGCACCCGTGTCAACCCACCATTCATCAGATTGATAAACTGAGAAAACAGTAAATAACTTACCGTACCCAGGTGCACCTTTGTCCGTGTTGCCCATGACCACATTGACAGAATTGGAATTCTGCGCTGGCTTCTTATACTTGTTCGGGCACTTATTAGCCCAGTGCTCCAGTGAGCCACAAGTGAAACAACCATCATCCTTCTTGTTGTTCTTCTTCCCCTTCTTCTTGAAGGTAGTATTCTGTTGGACCTTGTTTTTCCCTTGAACTTATTCTGAAAGTTCTTCTGCTGCACCATGTTGGCAGTAAAAGTTCCCTCAGCCCCCTTTTGGTGTGAGTCTTTTGCCCTTGAGTTCTGCTCCACACTCAGATGGCCAATAACATCCTCAACTGAGAATCCTCGCCTCTGGTGCTTCAGAGTGGTGACAAAGCTCCTCCAAGATGGAGGGAGTTTAGCAATTATGCATCCCGCGACAAACTTGTCCGCTAGATCACACTTGAGGAGCTCAAGCTCTTTCACGATGCACTGTATCTCATGGGCCTGTTCCAACACAGGACGGTTCTCGACCATCTTGTAATCATGGAACTGCTCCATAGCATACAACTCGCTCCCGGCCTCAGTTGCTCCGAACTTTGCCTCGAGTGCACTCCATAAGTTCTTGGCATCACGCATATGTAAATACGCGTCGACTAATTTGTCTCCGATCACGCTAAGAACTGCTCCAACAAAGACGATGGAGGCGTCCCTGAACGCCTTCTCCTGTTGAGGAGTAATCGTTCCAGTGGGAGTCTCTCCAACGACCCAGAAGACATTCATAGACGTGAGCCACAAAATAGTCTTTTTTTGCCAACGCATAAAATTTTGACCCGTAAACGGGTTCGGTTTCAGTGTCGCAGCAAAACCAGGAGATGAAAATTGCCTATAAAAATAAGGTTTTTGGATTGTTGGATATATTAGCAATTTTCCAAGCAATTTAATCCCTAGATAAATCATGAACATGACGCATGCAAGATTAATCTTATACTGATACTTAACCATGCAACTCAGATCTACGCAGATAACACATATATGTACGCAGACAATAAGCATGGCATAGATGAAAACAACGATGAACAGGATGAGTAGATCATACCCTCCGTTCGGCCAGATCGCAGCAGCGGATGCGCTGCTAGCAGCAGCAAGTTCGTCGGCGGTCTTCTTGGTGACGGCGGCTTCCTCCTGAGCGAGCTTCTCGGCGGCGGCCTTCTCAGCTTCGGTAGACATGGCGACGTAGAGGAAGTAGTCGAACCGGAGCGGAAGCGAGCAGTCGCGTCGTAGACGCTCCCCAAAAACCTTATTGCTCCTCTCCCGTTGCCGGATCGCAAGGAGCACGGTTCCGGAGGCCTGCTCTCCCGCACAGCGGTGCACGCGGCGGACGGGATGGGATCGCCGGAGGCAGCAGCAGTGCGTGGAACGACGTGGGCGGTGCGCGAGGAATAACAGATGCGATCTATTCTGTTGTGTGACGGCTAGGGTTGCCGCGGCTCCTTTTATACACAGCCGAGGTAGGGCGACGTGGGACTGGATACCCGCGACCGAGTCGGCCCACGATTGACGTCTCAGATCGTGCAGCGGTTAACTCATGATTAATTGCATTAACTAAAATTAATGCCAATTAATTAGCCGTTCCTGACTGGCAAAAATTAAGCGCACACATGACATAGGTTTTAGCTCGGCTCGGCTCAATTCCGCAAACCGCGGCGCGCTCGCGCGTCGTGACGAGGCGAGGCGTGGCGAGGCAGGCGGCGGAGGAGGAGCGCGCGTGAGCTCTCACTCTTCTACTTGCTCAATAGCATGTAGGAGAGCTCACCTTATAAAGAGGTGCAACTCACCCTCCACTTCCGGGGTGGGACTAAACTTAGCACCACACCCATGTCATTTTTCCCACATGGGCCCTTAGAGATTTTCTGAAATTGTTAGATGGGCCTAAAGCCCATGCCTCATTTCAACAATCCCCCACCATATCTCAAGGTCCCATGGTGTTGTCCTCAGTTCCAAACACTGTTTGATATATCAGTATTTTTAGTGGAGACCAGTTAAGGTTGAACATCCACCTAGAGCAAAGAATTACATTCCTTCACAACTGAACAATGGACTATGCCTTGAATTGACTGTTTGGCGTAAAGAAGTTTCACTCCTTGTCTTACCGATACTAGGCTGCCGAAAGCTGACCCCGCGGGTGGAGCATATTAGTCACACTCCTTGCCTATTCATGAGCTTCCTAGAGATTACCCTATCTCATAGACTGTGACCAGCAGTCGGGCTCATATAGGTGTGTTCTTCCAGAGATCGCTCTGTAGGATAGCATCTCGCTTATGAAAGCCTCAGAACACATTAAGACAAAAGTCAACCTACCATACAGTTACCGAGAGTATTGCATCTCCAACGGAGTGGGTAGTAAAATTACTCTCCTCAGTTAACCACTAGCTTGTTTTCCCAGGTCCTATTTCACGGGATCTCCGATCATGTAGGTTGGGTTACCACCACGGCAACTCATGTGGGTCTCATACCCATCTCCCTCGATGCATTGTCTATCACAATACGTGATAGACCTTTGGTGAAGGGATCTGCCAGATTCTTAGCCGATTGGATGTAATCCAATGCTATTACTCCGGAGTTTCTCAAATGTCTGACAGACTTCAATCTCCTTCTTATATGCTTTGTGGATTTCATGTTGTCCTTTGAACTCTTTGCCTTAACAATCACCGTTTGATTATCACAGTTCATAAGGATAGCCGGAATCAGCTTTTCAACCACTGGCAAGTCCATCAAAAGCTCTCGAAGCCATTCTGCTTCAGTGCAGGATTTATCAAGTGCTGTGAGCTCTGCTTCCATCGTCGACTTCGTTAAGATAGTCTGCTTGCAAGACTTCCATGAAACAGCGCCACCTTCAAATGTGAACACATATCCACTTGTGGCCTTCATCTCATCAGCATCAGAAATCCAATTTGCATCACTATACCCTTCAAGTACCGACGGGTATCCGGTATAGTGAAGTCCATTGCTCATTGTACCCTTTAGATAGCGCATAACTCTTTCAATAACATGCCAATGAACATGTCCCGGATTTGAGACAAACCGGCTGAATTTGCTCACAGCAAATGCGATGTCAGGCCTCGTAGCGCAAGCTAGGTACATGAGTGATCCAATCACTTGAGAATATCTCAACTGATCTACAGCTGTGCCTTCGAACTTTCGAATCCGCACACTAGGATCATATGGCGTTGGAGAAGATTTGCAATCTGAATATCCAAAGCGACTCAGAATCTTCTCAACATAGTGGGATTGCAAAAGCTTAATTCCACCCTCATTATCTCTCAATAGCTTGATGTTCAAGATAACATCAGCCAAACCAAGATCTTTCATCTCAATGTTTTGAGATAGAAATGTCTTAACCTCCTCAATGACTTTGAGGTTGGTTCCAAATATCAGTATGTCATCAACATATAAGCACAGTATAACTCCTTCGCCCCCACCATGGCGATGGTATACACATTTGTCAGCTTCACTTACAAGGAAGCCAGCAGATGTCAAAGTTTTATCAAACTTCTCATGCCACTGCTTAGGTGCTTTCTTCAGGCCATATAAAGCTTTCAATAGCTTGCACACCTTTCCTTCCTGACCATCTACTACAAAGCCATCTGGCTGTTGCATGTAGATTTCCTCGTCTAGCTCTCCATTTAGGAAAGCCGTCTTAACGTCCATTTGATGGACAAGAAGACCATGCGAGGCAGCCAACGAGAGTAATACTCGAATGGTTATCAGTCTGGCCACCGGTGCATAAGTATCGAAGAAATCTTCTCCTTCCTTCTGGGTATAGCCCTTAGCCACGAGCCTAGCCTTGTATTTTTCAATACTGCCATCAGGCCTAAGCTTCTTTTTGAACACCCATTTACATCCCACAGGTTTGCAACCATAGGGACGATCAATGATTTCCCATGTTCCATTAGCCAAGATGGAATCCATCTCGCTACGAACCGCATCTTTCCAGTAGTCAGCATCTGGTGATGCATAAGCTTCTGAAATAGAATTGGGAGTATCATCCACGAGGTACACAATGAAATCATCACCAAAGGACTTTGCAGTCCTCTGTCTCTTGCTCCTAATAGGAGCTTCATCGTCCTCCTCCACAGGGTTATCATCATGAATTTGTTCATAATATTCCATCGGAATGGCGGGTTCAAGAATCTCATCAGATTCCTGTCTAGAAGTGCTTTTCATATCTCTCATGGGAAATATATCCTCAAAGAATGTAGCATCTTTAGACTCCATAATCGTACTGACCTTCACGTCAGGTAACTCAGATTTCACCACTAGAAATCTATATCCAACGCTGTTCTTAGCATAGCCCAGAAAAACGCAGTCCACGGTCTTTGGTCCAAGCTTATGCTTTTTGGGGATCGGCACATTGACTTTCGCCAAACATCCCCAAGTACGCAAGTATGAAAGTGTCATTCTTTTCTTCTCCCATAATTCATAGGGAGTGATCTCGTTATCCTTCACGAGAACCTTATTCAGGACATGACAAGATGTCAATATAGCCTCCCCCCACCATGCCTTGGATAAACCCGATGTATCTAACATGGCGTTAACCAAATCTGTTAGAGTACGGTTTTTCCGTTCGGCAACCCCATTTGATTGGGGTGAATAGGGAGGCGTCCTCTCATGAATAATTCCATGTTCCGCACAGAAAGAATTAAAATCATTAGAAAATTACTCTCCACCACGATCAGACCGAACCCGTTTAATCTTTTTCTCAAGTTGGTTCTCAACTTCTGCTTTATAGATTTTAAAGTAGTGCAGAGCCTCATCTTTAGTGTTTAACAGATACACATAGCAAAATCGAGAGGAGTCATCTATCAAAGTCATGAAGTATTTCTTTCCACCTTTAGTCAACACACCATTCATCTCGCATAGATCAGAATGTATGAGTTCTAGTGGCGCCAAGTGTCTCTCCTCCGCAGCCTTGTGGGGCTTGCGAGGTTGCTTAGCTTGCACACATGCATCACACTTAGAACCTTTGGCTAAAGTGAAACTCGGGATTAAATTCATCTTAGCTAGCCGCGTCATACAACCGAAATTTACGTGACAAAGACGTGAATGCCAAATCTCAGATTCACCAACGATAGAATGTATATGGTTCACGACGTTATTACATAAATCCTCTAGGGAAAGGCGGAACAGACCTCCGCATTCATAACCTTTACCAATGAATAATCCATATCTAGACAAGATTGTTTTATTCGACTCGAATACTAATTTAAACCCTTCTTTACATAGAATGGAGCCACTAACGAGATTCTTTCTGATATCGGGGACATGCTGCATGTTCTTCAGCCGCACGGTCTTTCCTGAAGTAAGCTTCAGATCGACCGTACCAACACCAAGAACAGAAGCATGTGCGCCGTTCCCCATCAGTACGGACCTGGTTCCTGTGGTCTGGTAAGAAGAAAACAAGGATATGTCAGCACACACATGAACATTTGCACCCGTGTCAACCCACCATTCAGTAGATTGATAAACCGAGAAAACAGTAAATAAATTACCGTACCCAGGTGCACCTTTGTCCGTGTTGCCCATGACCACATTGACAGAATTGGAATTCTGCACTGGCTTCTTATACTTGTTCGGGCACTTATTAGCCCAGTGCTCCAGTGAGCCACAAGTGAAACAACCATCATCCTTCTTGTTGTTCTTCTTCCCCTTCTTCTTGAAGGTAGTATTCTGTTGGACCTTGTTTTTCCCTTGAACTTATTCTGAAAGTTCTTCTGCTGCACCATGTTGGCAGTAAAAGTTCCCTCAGCCCCCTTTTGGTGTGAGTCTTTTGCCCTTGAGTTCTGCTCCACACTCAGATGGCCAATAACATCCTCAACTGAGAATCCTCGCCTCTGGTGCTTCAGAGTGGTGACAAAGCTCCTCCAAGATGGAGGGAGTTTAGCAATTATGCATCCCGCGACAAACTTGTCCGCTAGATCACACTTGAGGAGCTCAAGCTCTTTCACGATGCACTGTATCTCATGGGCCTGTTCCAACACAGGACGGTTCTCGACCATCTTGTAATCATGGAACTGCTCCATAGCATACAACTCGCTCCCGGCATCAGTTGCTCTGAACTTTGCCTCGAGTGCACTCCATAAGTTCTTGGCATCACGCATATGTAAATACGCGTCAACTAATTTGTCTCCGATCACGCTAAGAACTGCTCCAACAAAGACGATGGAGGCGTCCCTGAACGCCTTCTCCTGTTGAGGAGTAATCGTTCCAGTGGTAGTCTCTCCAACGACCCAGAAGACATTCATAGACGTGAGCCACAAAATAGTTTTTGTTTGCCAACGCATAAAATTTTGACCCGTAAACGGGTTCGGTTTCAGTGTCGCAGCAAAACCAGGAGATGAAAATTGCCTATAAAAATAAGGTTTTTGGGTTGTTGGATATATTAGCAATTTTCCAAGCAATTTAATCCCTAGATAAATAATGAACATGACGCATGCAAGATTAATCTTATACTGATACTTAACCATGCAACTCAGATCTACGCAGATAACACATATATGTACGCAGACAATAAGCATGGCATAGATGAAAACAACGATGAACAGGATGAGTAGATCATACCCTCCGTTCGGCCAGATCGCAGCAGCGGATGCGCTCCTAGCAGCAGCAAGTTCGTCGGCGGTCTTCTTGGCGGCGGCGGCTTCCTCCTGAGCGAGCTTCTCGGCGGCGGCCTTCTCAGCTTCGGTAGACATGGCGATGTAGAGGAACTAGTCGAACCGGAGCGGAAGCGAGCAGTCGCGTCGCAGACGCTCCCCAGAAACCTTATTGCTCCTCTCCCGGTGCAGGATCGCAAGGAGCACGGTTCCGGAGGCCTTCTCTCCCGCACAGCCGTGCACGCGGCGGACGGGATGGGATCGCCGGAGGCAGCAGCAGTGCGTGGAACGACGTGGGCGGTGCGCGAGGAAGAACAGATGCGATCTATTCTGTTGTGTGACGGCTAGGGTTGCCGCGGCTCCTTTTATACACAGCCGAGGTAGGGCGACGTGGGACTGGATACCCGAGACCGAGTCGGCCCACGATTGACGTCTCAGATCGTGCAGCGGTTAACTCATGATTAATTGCATTAACTAAAATTAATGCCAATTAATTAGCCGTTCCTTACTGGAAAAAATTAAGCGCACACATGACATAGGTTTTAGCTCGGCTCGGCTCAATTCCGCAAACCGCGGCGCGCGCGCGCGTCGTGACGAGGCGAGGCGTTGCGAGGCGGGCGGCGGAGGAGGAGCGCGCGTGAGCTCTCACTCTTCTACTTGCTCAATAGCATGTAGGAGAGCTCACCTTATAAAGAGGTGCAACTCACCCTCCACTCCCGGGGTGGGACTAAACTTAGCACCACACCCATGTCATTTTTCCCACATGGGCCCTTAGAGATTTTCTGAAATTGTTAGATGGGCCTAAAGCCCATGCCTCATTTCAACAATCCCCCACCAGATCTCAAGGTCCCATGGTGTTGTCCTCAGTTCCAAACACTGTTTGATATATCCGTATTTTTAGTGGAGACCAGTTAAGGTTGAACATCCACCTAGAGCAAAGAATTACATTCCTTCACAACTGAACAATGGACTATGCCTTGAATTGACAGTTTGGCGTAAAGAAGTTTCACTCCTTGTCTTACCGATACTAGGCTGCCGAAAGCTGACCCCGCGGGTGGAGCATATTAGTCACACTCCTTGCCTATTCATGAGCTTCCTAGAGATTACCCTATCTCATAGACTGTGACCAGCAGTCGGGCTCATATAGGTGTGTTCTTCCAGAGATCGCTCTGTAGGATAGCATCTCGCGTATGAAAGCCTCAGAACACATTAAGACAAAAGTCAACCTACCATACAGTTACCGAGAGTATTGCATCTCCAACGGAGTGGGTAGTAAAATTACTCTCCTCAGTTAACCACTAGCTTGTTTTCCCAGGTCCTATTTCACGGGATCTCCGATCATGTAGGTTGGGTTACCACCACGGCAACTCATGTGGGTCTCATACCCATCTCCCTCGATGCATTGTCTATCCCAATACGTGATAGACCTTTGGTGAAGGGATCTGCCAAATTCTTAGCCGATTGGATGTAATCCAATGCTATTACTCCGGAGTTTCTCAAATGTCTGACAGACTTCAATCTCCTTCTTATATGCTTTGTGGATTGCATGTTGTCCTTTGAACTCTTTGCCTTAACAATCACCGTTTGATTATCACAGTTCATAAGGATAGCCGGAATCGGCTTTTCAACCACTGGAAAGTCCATCAAAAGCTCTCGAAGCCATTCTGCTTCAGTGCAGGATTTATCAAGTGCTGTGAGCTCTGCTTCCATTGTCGACTTCGTTAAGATAGTCTGCTTGCAAGACTTCCATGAAACAGCGCCACCTCCAAATGTGAACACATATCCATTTGTGGCCTTCATCTCATCAGCATCAGAAATCCAATTTGCATCACTATACCCTTCAAGTACCGACGGGTATCCGGTATAGTGAAGTCCATGGCTCATTGTACCCTTTAGATAGCGCATAACTCTTTCAATAGCATGCCAATGAACATCTCCCGGATTTGAGACAAACCGGCTCAATTTGCTCACAGCAAATGCGATGTCAGGCCTCGTAGCGCAAGCTAGGTACATGAGTGATCCAATCACTTGAGAATATCTCAACTGATCTACAGCTGTGCCTTCGAACTTTCGAATCCGCACACTAGGATCATATGGCGTTGGAGAAGATTTGCAATCTGAATATCCAAAGAGACTCAGAATCTTCTCAACATAGTGGGATTGCAAAAGCGTAATTCCACCCTCATTATCTCTCAATAGCTTGATGTTCAAGATAACATCAGCCACACCAAGATCTTTCGTCCCAAAGTTTTGAGATAGAAATGTCTTAACCTCCTCAATGACTTTGAGGTTGGTTCCAAATATCAGTATGTCATCAACATATAAGCACAGTATAACTCCTTCGCCCCCACCATGGCGATGGTATACACATTTGTCAGCTTCACTTACAAGGAAGCCAGCAGATGTCAAAGTTTTATCAAAGTTCTCATGCCACTGCGTAGGTGCTTGCTTCAGGCCATATAAAGATTTCAATAGCTTGCACACCTTTCCTTCCTGACCATCTACTACAAAGCCATCTGGGTGTTGCATGTCGATTTCCTCGTCTAGCTCTCCATTTAGGAAAGCCGTCTTAACGTCCATTTGATGGACAAGAAGACCATGCGAGGCAGCCAACGAGAGTAATACTCGAATGGTTGTCAGTCTGGCCACTGGTGCATAAGTATCGAAGAAATCTTCTCCTTCCTTCTAGGTATAGCCCTTAGCCACGAGCCTCGCCTTGTATTTTTCAATACTACCATCAGGCCTAAGCTTCTTTTTGAACACCCATTTACATCCCACAGGTTTGCAACCATAGGGACGATCAATGATTTCCCATGTTCCATTACCCAAGATGGAATCCATCTCGCTACGAACCGCATCTTTCTAGTAGTCAGCATCTGGTGATGCATAAGCTTCTGAAATAGAAGTGGGAGTATCATCCACGAGGTACACAATGAAATCATCACCAAAGGACTTTGCAGTCCTCTGTCTCTTGCTCCTAATAGGAGCTTCATCGTCCTCCTCCACAGGGTTATCATCATGAATTCGTTCATAATATTCCATCGGAATGGCGGGTTCAAGAATCTCATCAGATTCCTGTCTAGAACTGCTTTGCATATCTCTCATGGGAAATATATCCTCAAAGAATGTAGCATCTTTAGACTCCATAATCGTACTGACCTTCACGTCAGGTACCTCAGATTTCACCACTAGAAATCTATATCCAACGTTGTTCTTAGCATAGCCCAGAAAAACGCAGTCCACGGTCTTTGGTCCAAGCTTACGCTTTTTGGGGATCGGCACATTGACTTTCGCCAAACATCCCCAAGTACGCAAGTATGAGAGTGTCGTTCTTTTCTCCTCCCATAATTCATAGGGAGTGATCTCGTTATCCTTCACGGGAACCTTATTCAGGACATGACAAGATGTCAATATAGCCTCCCCCCACCATGCCTTGGATAAACCCGATGTATCTAACATGGCGTTAACCATATCTGTTAGAGTACGGTTTTTCCGTTCGGCAACCCCGTTTGATTGGGGTGAATAGGGAGGCGTCCTCTCATGAATAATTCCATGTTCCGCACAGAAAGAATTGAAATCATTAGAAAAGTACTCTCCACCACGATCAGACCGAACCCGTTTCATCTTTTTCTCAAGTTGGTTCTCAACTTATGCTTTATAGATTTTAAAGTAGTGCAGAGCCTCATTGTGACGCCCCCAAAATCAATCCGTGTACAGTAATCATACACGCAGGGTACACGACTGAGATTAGGGTGCCACGGTGAGAATATCACAGCGCAACACTAAACACAAAAGGATAAACCAATATGTTACAATAAAGGGGGTCACGCGGACCCGAATACATAAGTTATACAAGCCATAATATCTGAGTACAGACATAGTTAGTCAAGTTTTGCCTTAAGAAGGCTAGCACAAATAACATCAGAGATACAGATCGAAAAGGCAAGGCCTCCTGCCTGGGAGCCTCCGAAACTACTCCTGGTCCTGGTCAGCGGGGGTCTCGACGTAGTAGTATCCTCCTCCGAGGTACTCCTGCTCCTGGGCTCCAACGTCGACCGCAGCGGCCGATCAGGAAAAACAGTAAAGGAAATAAAGCAGGTGAGTATCTAGTATACCCGCGAGTCTTACGTCCGCTACTAAGCATTATGCATTGTATCAACGGAAAGAAGAGGTTGTATATAGTGGACTGCAAGATAGAAATCAGAATAAGGGTAAGAAGCTAGGCCTATCGAAGACTAGCATCTTCCGACGATGTCTTGCAGCATGAGGTAAGAATCAGCCAACAGTTCATATAAAGCATAAAGTAACAACGAAGCAGAAGTTGCTGCAACATTGTATAATATAAGTTGTAATGATTAACAATAATAATAATGCCTCCGAGTTCCCCTCCTCGACTTCCCTGCGAGGCAGAAAACCCGGAACCATACAGTTTAATAATAATAGTTTCTAGTGGTAAGATCCAGCTTCAGCATAAAGCGTCATGTCACCGTGGACACGGCTATCGACAGATTAATCTTCCCTGCAGGGGTGCACTGGCGTGACTCTACGACGCTCGGATCTCCAGGGTGGCGGGAACCTTGTCAGGGAACGCTCCACCAAAGCTATCCGACACAAAGTAGCCCATCCTTCGGCAATCCACAGAGAGGTCATCCGCCGGACTATATCCTATGTACGCCGGGCTTTGGACCCTAACCCGAACGTACTCCTGCACGGTGCGTGACTGGCCGGTGAAGCAAAATCAAAGCAAATACAAACACACCTGCTGCAGCAAAGAGAAGACAACACCACTTCCCGGCAATCAGCCCGCGGTACTGCTGACGTCTGAAGACCCTCGAACGAGACTACGATGCAGGGGAGCCCACACTCCTTATCCCACGTGTAGCTAGTGCGTACAAGCCAAAAGGCTACTCAAGACATCCGCCGAACCATTTAGCATTTTAATTAACCTGCGTGACAACCGTTATCGTTGCCTCGACTTAACCGACCCGCGGTCAACGACAGCAGTCAGGACCACCAGTACATCGGTGCCTGCCCTGTCGTCCCACCAAGTCACTGCGGTTACCAACAAGGTGAACCGTCTCCTTACCTTGCCTCGCGTGTGATCTTGGTAGAGCTCGACTTTCGTGGTTTGGTAACTCTCGCGAGATACGAGCAGGGGCCAAGCACGCCAGTAACGTCGGTCGTACCCTCCGTGTCGTTCCCGACGATATACCGCTCGCGGGCACCGTTGGGTCGCCCGACTTTCTTACCTTTAAGGACAACCGCTGTCCAGGACCCTATGGCGGCAAGACAAAGTCAGCCTCGAGTGGAGTACAAGGATTACTCCTTGATAGCTCACACTTGAGGTGACTAGGCATAACCCAGATAGGGGCCTTTGGCGGTGTCTGCTTTGTTCCGTACCTGTGCAGTTGTACATTTTGTATTCGTGTTCACTCCCATAGTGATCACGGCCCGCTATCTAATCCTAGCTAACAGTGCGCAGGGCTCACTGCTGAATAATACATAAGTAATAATAGGCAGCATATGATAAGAAAGGTACATCAAGGGGCGACAAAATCAGGCTATGCAATTGAATAGGATTGTAATCGTAGCAGCAGCAGTAACCATGCCTAGTGCAAGAAAGTACGGAAAGATAGGTGATATCTGGGGAAGAGAATGGCTCTGCTTGCCTGGAAGCTCGACGGTAGGGGCAGGGTCGTCGACGAAGTAGTCGTACTCAGCAGCGGTGTAGTCGGCGGTAGCAGCGGGGGCTACCGGAGATTAAGGGGGGAGGAAAACAGTAAATACACAGCAATAATATACAAACATATGCATGACATGATAGATGAAATGTTAACGGTGTTCTAACGCAGTGCAATGCACGTTGCTCGGAGCGGGAATCCATCCGGGGATGAACTACCGGCTCCGGGTAATTACCGGACAGGGGTCCGGAGGGGAAAGGATCAAGCCGGAGGTGTCGTGGGTACCGGACAAACATAAGGGGGGTTTATCCGAGATAGTTGAACTATTCCGAACAACTTTCGTGTTCGGAATAAATTCATCCGGGTACTTTTTATCGGTACCGGGAATTATCGACAGACAGCCCGGAGGGGGAATGTCGATGATCGATGTGCTAGGTGGGTGGGGTTGGTATACGGATAGCATATTCTTATTCGTTGTATTTTTCTGATCAACTTTCATGTATAAAGTTTTTCGATCCGGGTTACGGTTTAAAAGATATTGAATTTCTAATATTTAAATGATTTTTTTGGAATTTCTGGAATTTCTTTTATTATTAAAATCAACATTATCCAGAACAGTGCTGTTTGACTGGTCAACTCTGACATATGGGACCCACATGTCAGCCTCACAGTCAAATAAAACATTTTTATTAATTTTAATTACCCTGGACCCACATGTCATACACTGTTATCTAATAATCAAATTTAATAACTTAAATACCCCGTGGGGCCCAGGTGTCATTGAGACATCTGTTTAATTAACAGATTAATTAAACTAGAGAGTTAATTAAGGGGGGTTGGCCCCACATGTAAGTGTCACATGGGGGGTTATTATTATTATTTTTCTAATCCCTCTGGTTATCTGTTAATAGGCAAATAAGGGGGGGCGCCCTGGTCCACTGTCATGGAGACAGAGGACAGTCTCCACGGCGCCACGCCATGCCACGGCGAGGCCAGGGGACGCCGGCGAGGTCCATCAGCCTGCTCCGGCGGACAATCTCAGCGGCGACGGGGTGGAATCGAACGGGACGACCACCCCTCACCCATCTGTGGCATCAACGCAACCCAGAACTGAACACACCGACGGTGACACGCACATCCGCGGCGGCCAGAGCACGGCATCGACGGGCAGGCAGCTACGGGCATGGGGGAGGAGAGGGGAAAAGTCAGGGGAGACCGCACGCTCACCGGGAGGGAACTGGTGCAGGCGGAATAGCCGGGGGAGGCCGGAGTGGAGCTCCACGGCGATAATGGCGCGGCGGCTGGAGGAGGAAGAAGCTCGCGATTCGCGTCGCGTGGAGGCTCCCGGTGTCGATTGCGAGCGTGGGGTGACGTAGACGAGGCAGAGGGTGCTGGGGGACACGATGGCGCGTCTCCTGGTCGTCGTTGGCCGCGGTGGCGCTCGACAGCGGCGACGGGGAGCCCACGGGCGGCTCGGGCGAGCAGTAAAACGACGAGGGGGAAAACGGCGAGGGGGATGCGGGGAGATGGAGGCTAGGGTTCGCAGGGGGGGTCGGGGGCCTTTATGCCGCCGGGGAGTTGCCGGATGGCCTCCACGAGGGGGCTCGTCGCCGTGGCCATGGCGGATGGACGCCACGCCATGGTCACGTACGGGAGGAGGGGGATGACAGGGGGTGGTGGGTTGGGCTGGGTTTAGTCGGGCTAGGGGGAAAACATGGGGTTAGGGGTGGGGCTCTTTTGCTTTTCTGTTATTTTTCCTTTTTCTGTTATGATATTACCCTTTTGTAATTATTTTACATACATAGGAAATTTTGTAAAATATGGGATGTGTCCCATATTTATTGTTACACCATATATTACTGCCACAAAAAGATTGGGCACTTATAAGAGTCATTTAATATTTTATTGTAATATTAAATGATTAAATTGGGGTTTTTAGCTACTGTTTTGAATTGTTTGGAAATTTTCCATAACACTATAAATACCCAAACCCATATGGTTTTGGTCCAGTGATTATTTGTGAATTTATAAAAGTGGTTCCAAGATTTTAGGAAGATATTTTATTGTCACCCTATTTTTTTTAATATTCATCAAAGGCATTTTAGGGTTTGTTTGCATTTCAATTCAAATGGCTTGTACTTGTTTTGATTCCAGATGATCAAGGTCCATGATCACCATGCATTCAAGAACATCAAAGTGGAATTTGAAATTTGAACTGCTCCAAGTTGATTAAACAAAAGTTTTTGAACAGTACAGATGAACAGTAACAGTGATGACTGTTCACTAACAGTGAGGGTGTTACAAATCTCCCCCACTACAAGAATTCTCGTCCCGAGAATCTAAGCGGTAGAGGGGAAAAGATCGGGGTATTCCTCACGAAGGCGATCTTCGCGTTCCCAAGTGGCTTCATCTTCAGAATGATTTGACCACTGAACTTTGAGGAACTTGGTTGTCTTGTTGCGGGTTTTGCGTTCAGACTGATCGAGAATGCGGCTCGGATGTTCTTGATAGGTCAAGTCCTGTTGAAGCTCGATCATATCATGCTCCACTTCACGAATAGGGTCTTTGTAGCAGCGTCGGAGTTGCGACACGTGAAAAACATCGTGAACTTGAGAGAGGTTCGACGGCAATTCCAATCGGTATGCCACGGGTCCACTTCTGGAAAGAATACGGAACGGGCCAATGTAGCGAGCAGCTAACTTGCCTTTGATTCCGAAACGATGAGTGCCTCTCATGGGAGTGACACGAAGGTACGCGTATTCGCCAGGTTGATAGACCATTTCCTTGTGCTTGTGATCATAGTTGCTTTTCTGGCGGGACTGAGCAGCTTTCAAGTGTTCACGAATAACGCAAACCTGATCTTCGGCATGCTGTATAATGTCCGGACCAATGAGGGTTCGTTCTCCAGTTTCTGACCAATTCAGAGGGGTTCGACACTTACGTCCATAGAGAACTTCAAAGGGGGCCATCTTCAAACTAGCTTGATAGCTATTGTTGTACGAGAATTCAGCAAATGGAAGAGATTCCTCCCATTTCTTACCGAATGAGATGACACAAGCTCGGAGCATATCTTCAAGTACTTGGTTGACTCGTTCGACTTGGCCTTGCGACTGGGGGTGATAAGCAGTACAGAAGCTTAGGTGAGTGCCCATAGCTTCTTGGAAACTATCCCAGAACTTTGAGGTGAAAATGCTGCCACGGTCTGAACTGATCTCCAACGGAATACCATGGAGGGAAACAAGTCTGGAAACATACAAGTCTGCTAACTGACTAGCAGAGATCGTCTCCTTGACTGGCAGAAAGTGGGCAACCTTGGAGAATCGGTCGATGACGACAAAGATGGCATCATGACCTTTCTGTGATCGGGGAAATCCGGTGACGAAGTCCATTTCAATCTTGTCCCATTTCCATTCAGGAATAGAGAGTGGTTGCAGAGTACCAGCAGGTCTTTGATGTTCGGCTTTCACGCGACGGAAAACGTCACACTCATCAACATAACGAGCAACGTCTTGTTTCATGTTAGACCACCAGTACCGCTGACGAATGTCTTGGTACATTTTGGTACTACCAGGGTGAATCGACAAGGGTGTATCATGAGCTTCTTTCATGACATCAGAGGCGTAATTCGGGTTGGCCTTGGATACCGGAACCACTAAACGACCCTTGAAGTACACCGCATTATCATCATTTGTATCAATAGTGAAGAATGAGGGCTCTCCGCGCGCGACACGATGATTAATCTTCCAAATGTCAGAGTCATAATGTTGTACCGTCTTGATGCGGGTGTCGAGGTCTGGTTGGACCACCAGGGAGTTCACATATCCCTGCGGAACAATTTCGATGTTCAGCTTGCGGAGTTCTGCATACAGACGTGGCTGTTGCACCTGAACTTCAAGTTCACTACAATAGGCTTTGCGGCTTAAGGCATCGGCCACCACATTAGCTTTGCCAGGGGTGTAAGAAATTCCCATGTCGTAGTCGGCTATTGTCTCGAGCCATCTCTGTTGGCGGAGATTCAGGTCGGGTTGCGTAAACAGGTACTTTAGGCTTTGGTGGTCGGTGAAGATCTCGCAACGATTACCGACGAGGTAATGTCGCCACAGCTTCAATGCATAAATTACTGCTGCCAATTCAAGATCATGTGTTGGATAGTTTTCCTCGTGAGCACGCAACTGACGAGAGCCATAAGCAATCACTTTGCGCTCTTGCATTAGGACACAGCCTAATCCTTGACGAGACGCGTCGCAATAAATCACGAAGTCCTTCTGAGTATCAGGAGGAGCAAGCACCGGGGGTGAAGTGAGCTTGTCCTTGAGAGCTTGAAAACTTTCTTGACATTTATCAGTCCACTCAAACTTAACGCCTTTGTGAAGCAGATTAGTCAGAGGCTTGGCAATCTTGGAGAAATTCTCAACAAAACGGCGGCAATAGCTGGCAAGGCCGAGGAAACTTCGGACTTGCTTGACAGTCCTGGGCGGAGTCCAGTCAAGAATAGCCTGAATACGTTCGAGGTTGACGGCAACTCCATCCTTGGAAATCACATGACCAAGGTAGGTTACTTCAGGAAGCCAGAACTCACACTTAGAATACTTAGCATAGAGTTTGTGTTCTCGAAGCTTTTCAAGTATAAGGCGAAGGTGTTCATCATGTTCTGCATCGGTCTTGGAGTAAATCAATATATCATCCAGATAAAACACGACGAACTTGTCGAGGTATTCCATGAATATAAAGTTCATCAATCTGGAGAAGGTGTCTGGTGCATTGTTCAAGCCAAATGACATGACCGTGTACTCGTATGAACCATAGCGAGTAATGAATGCAGTCCTCGGGATGTCCTCATCACGGACCCGGATCTGATGGTAACCCAACCTTAAGTCAAGTTTTGAAAATACCGTAGATCCAGCAAGTTGATCATAAAGATCATTGATCCGAGGGAGGGGGTACTTGTTCTGTATCGTGGCCTGGTTGATAGGTCGGTAATCTTGGACCAAACGGTTTGTGCCATCACTCTTCTTGACAAAGAGCGAAGGTGCTCCCCAAGCAGAGGAACTAGGACGGATGAAGCCTTTCTCGAGGGCCGTGTCGATCTCCTTCTTCAATTCCAGAAGGTGGTGAGGTGGCATCTTATATGGGCGCTTGGCAATAGCGACGGTGCCGGGCTTCAAGTCGATGACGAATTCAACTTCCCTAATCGGGGGTATCCCCGGCAGTTCTTCTGGGAATACGTCGGTAAAATCACAAACGATTGGGACTTTATCAATCCCTCCGAGAGGTGCGACATTCAAGGCATTCAGAGCATATATACGAGCTTCGGCATTCATCGACACAATGGCAGTGTGACTCAAAATCGCGCCAGAAGGATGAAAAAGTTGGATGACCTTGGTGCCACAATAAAGTGCGGCATCGTGGGTTTTCAGCCAATCCATGCCAAGGATAAGGTCGATGGTGGAGGTTTTCAGAATCTGTGGAGAAACCATGAACTCAAATCTCTCGATCTCGACAGTGAGGTTAGGTGCAACCATATCGACACGACACTGGGTACCGGGAGTCCGGACTATTAAGGGGGTATGCATCTTTTCGTGGTAAATGCCATGCTTAGAAGCAAATGCTCCAGACATAAATGAATGCGATGCTCCTGTATCAAATAAAACAGTAGCAGGTATTGAGTTAATGAGGAGTGTACCCATCACAGTAGCGGGCTGTTCCTGAGCGGCTTCAACATCAATGTTGTAAGCATGACCACGAGCATGAGGGTTTGACCCAGTATTAAAGTTGAGGGTCCCATTGTTGCCACGACCATTTCCGCGGCCAGCAGGGTGAACTACCAGTTGATTCTGTCGCTGAGGGCAGTCTCGGGAAATATGGCCTGGCTGACGGCACTTGAAACACAGGCCATCTTGAGGACGGAGGGGTGCAGTCTCAGTCTTTGGCTGTCTCGGCGGGGGCGGAGGCAGACGGGGTGCAACATACGACGGCCTTGCTGCAGGGGCAGTTGGACGCATAAGACTGTGTGGAAGCCAAACGCGTTGCTTCTGTGATGTGCCCGAAGATGAGCCAGCATCACGGGGGCGCTTCGGCGAACCACCGAACTTAAGCTGAGCGGTCTCAAGAGTGATAGTCTGGTTCACCATGGTGGCGAAGTCGGGGAAGACGTGCAAAGCCAGTGCAAGCTGGAGATCTGCGTTGAGTCCATCACGGAACTTCTCTTGCCTACTTGCATCATTGGGGAGGTCACTTGAAGCATAGCGGGAGAGGCGGAGGAATTCCCTCTGGTATGCCTCGACAGTTTTGTTGCCCTGAACGAGGTTGCGGAACTCGGCCTTCATACGGTTCATAATCGCCTGGGGGACATAACGAGCACGGAAAGCAGTCTTGAAGTCATTCCAGGTGACGACAGTCCCTTCAGCTAGCGAGCCCTTGTAAGTGTCCCACCACTGAGCAGCGGGACCACACAGGAAATAGGACGCGAAGGTGACAAAATCAGCAGCGCTCAAATTAGCGAACTCCAGCTGTCGAGTGATGTCACGAAGCCAATCATCAGCATCCAGCGGCTGTTCAGGCTGGTGGAAGAGAGGGGGATTGAGACGCATGAAATCCCGCAGAGTAACCACAGGCGGTTGGTTCTGGTGCTGGTTCTGGTTCTGATTCTAATTCTGGAGCTGGTCTATGACTCCTTGCATGAACACCTGGTTCATCTGAAACTGCTGCATCATCGCGGCCATGTAGTCCGGCGGCGGAGGTGGATCGTTGGCACCATGACCACGACCACGACCACCACGACCAGCCATCCTGCTAGAATTTAACAGGGGTATTTCAGCGATGAACATTTTAACGAAATACCGGAAACGAGTAAGAGGTAAAGCGACAACAAAGAGGAGGCACGGATATATAGGAGTAGTCATATAAGACATACACATCCACACATAGAATCGATCGGAAATCGGGCAGCGTAACGTCGTAGAAATTAAGGAAAAAGGACACACTAGGCGGCGCGCAGACCGCGGTAAGGATTACACGACGCGACATAGATTCCACTATGTCAATCACGCCGCAAGAAAACTGTTGGCCACTGGAGTTGATGCCAGAGAACGCGCGGCCTGCCCAGAATGAGAATGGGATCCGCGGTCTGGGATCTGGCGTACGACGCCTGCGACACGACTCAATCAATGGGGGAATCAACAAAAACGCCGGGTGGAATCAAGAGAACATGATCCTAATGTCAGATTTTGTAAAACTTACCAGCAAGGATAAGAGAGCAGATTCTCAGAGCATAGGTAAGGAGAAAAGGATCCTAATACCATAGATATCAGACGTAGTGACATCGATGTGGGCCCGTAAGCCAAACATTAAGTTAGCAAAATGGTTTTTCAAAGTCTAGACTCAACTTCGACCAGGTAGTGGTGGGGTGGCTTCCTACAGGCAGTCGGCTCTGATACCAACTTGTGACGCCCCCAAAATCAATCCGTGTACAGTAATCATACACGCAGGGTACAAGACTGAGATTAGGGTGCCACGGTGAGAATATCACAGCACAACACTAAACACAAAAGGATAAACCAATATGTTACAATAAAGGGGGTCACGCGGACCCGAATACATAAGTTATACAAGCCATAATATCTGAGTAAAGACATAGTTAGTCAAGTTTTGCCTTAAGAAGGCTAGCACAAATAACATCAGAGATACAGATCGAAAAGGCAAGGCCTCCTGCTTGGGAGCCTCCGAAACTACTCCTGGTCCTGGTCAGCGGGGGTCTCGACGTAGTAGTATCCTCCTCTGGGGTACTCCTGCTCCTGGGCTCCAACGTCGACTGCAGCGGCCGATCAGGCAAAACAGTAAAGGAAATAAAGCAGGTGAGTATCTAGTATACCCGCGAGTCTTACGTCCGCTACTAAGCATTATGCATTGTATCAACGGAAAGAAGAGGCTGTATATAGTGGACTGCAAGATAGAAATCAGAATAAGGGTAAGAATCTAGGCCTATCAAAGACTAGCATCTTCCGACGATGTCTTGCAGCATGAGGTAAGAATCAGCCAACAGTTCATATAAAGCATAAAGTAACAACGAAGAAGAAGTTGCTGCAACATTGTATAATATAAGTTGTAATGATTAACAATAATAATAATGCCTCCGAGTTCCCCTCCTCGACTTCCCTGCATGGAAGAAAACCCGGAACCATACAGTTTAATAATAATAGTTTCTAGTGGTAAGATCCAGCTTCAGCATAAAGCGTCCTGTTACCGTGGACACGGCTATCGATAGATTAATCTTCCCTGCAGGGGTGCACTGGCGTGACTCTACAACGCTCGGATCTCCAGGGTGGCGGGAACCTTGTCAGGGAACTCTCCACCAAAGCTATCCGACACAAAGTAGCCCATCCTTCGGCAATCAACAGAGAGGTCATCCGCCGGACTATGTCCTATGTACGCCGGGCTTTGGACCCTAACCCGAACGTACTCCTGCACGGTGCGTGACTGGCCGGTGAAGCAAAATCAAAGCAAATACAAACACACCTGCTGCAGCAAAGAGAAGACAACACCACTTCCCGGCAATCAGTCCGCGGTACTGCTGACGTCTAAAGACCCTCGAACGAGACTACGATGCAGGGGAGCCCACACTCCTTATCCCACGTGTAGGTAGTTCGTACAAGCCAAAAGGCTACTCAAGAAATCCGCCGAACCATTTAGCATTTTAATTAACCTGCGTGACAACCGTTATCGTTGCCTCGACTTAACCGACCCACGGTCAAAGACAGCAGTCAGGACCACCAGTACATCGGTGCCTGCCCTGTCGTCCCACCAAGTCACTGCGGTTACCAACAAGGTGAACCGTCTCCTTATCTTGTCTCGCGTGTGCTCTTGGTAGAGCTCGACTTTCGTGGTTTGGTAACTCTCGCGAGATACGAGCAGGGGCCAAGCACGCCAGTAACGTCGGTCGTACCCTCCCTGTCGTTCCCGACGATATACCGCTTGCGGGCACCGTTGGGTCGCCCGACTTTCTTACCTTTAAGGACAACCGCTGTCCAGGACCCTATGGCGGCAAGACAAAGTCAGCCTCGAGTGGAGTACAAGGATTACTCCTTCATAGCTCACACTTGAGGTGACTAGGCATAACCCAGATAGGGGCCTTTGGCGGTGTCTGCTTTGTTCCGTACCTGTGCAGTTGTATATTTTGTATCCGTGTTCACTCCCATAGTGTTCACTCCCATAGTGATCACGGCCCGCTATCTAATCCTAGCTAACAGTGCAGGGCTCACTGCTGAATAATACATAAGTAATAATAGGCAGCATAGGATAAGAAAGGTACATCAAGGGGCGACAAAATCAGGCTATGCAATTGAATAGGATTGTAATCGTAGCAGCAGCAGTAACCATGCCTAGTGCAAGAAAGTACGGAAAGATAGGTGATATCTGGGGAAGAGAATGGCTCTGCTTGCCTGGAAGCTCGACGGTAGGGGCAGGGTCGTCGACGAAGTAGTCGTACTCAGCAGCGGTGTAGTCGGCGGTAGCAGCGGGTGCTACCGGAGATTAAGGGGGGAGGAAAACAGTAAATACACAGCAATAATATACAAACATATGCATGACATGATAGATGAAATGTTAACGGATGCGGGGAGATGGAGGCTAGGCTTCGCAGGGGGGGTCGGGGGCCTTTATGCCGCCGGGGAGTTGCCGGATGGCCTCCACGAGGGGGCTCGTCGCCGTAGCCATGGCGGATGGACGCCACGCCATGGTCACGTACGGGAGGAGGGGGATGACAGGGGGTGGTGGGCTGGGCTGGGTTTAGTCGGGCTAGGGGGAAAAACAAGGGGGTAGGGGTGGGCCTCTTTTGCTTTTCTGTTATTTTTCCTTTTTCTGTTCTGATATTACCCTTTTGTAATTATTTTACATACATAGGAAATTTTGTAAAATATGGGATGTGTCCCATATTTATTGTTACACCATATATTACTGCCACAAAAAGATTGGGCACTTATAAAAGTCATTTAATATTTTATTATAATAATAAATGATTAAATTGGGGTTTTTAGCTACTGTTTTGAATTGTTTGGAAATTTTCCATAACACTATAAATACCCAAACCCATATGGTTTTGGTCCAGTGATTATTTGTGAATTTATAAAAGTGGTTCCAAGATTTTAGGAAGATATTTTATTGTCACCCAATTGTTTTTAATATTCATCAAAGGCATTTTAGGGTTTGTTTGCATTTCAATTCAAATGGCTTGTACTTGTTTTGATTCCAGATGATCAAGGTCCATGATCAGCATGCATTCAAGAACATCAAAGTGGAATTTGAAATTTGAACTGTTCCAAGTTGATTAAACAAAAGTTTTTGAACAGTACATATGAACAGTAACAGTGATGACTGTTCACTGACAGTGAGGGTGTTACACTCATATTTAGTGTTTAACAGATACACATAGCAAAATCTAGTGGAGTCATCTATCAAAGTCATGAAGTATTTCTTTCCACCTTTAGTCAACACACCATTCATCTCGCATAGATAAGAATGTATGAGTTCTAGTGGCGCCAAGTGTCTCTCCTCCGCAGCCTTGTGGGGCTTGCGAGGTTGCTTAGCTTGCACACATGCATCACACTTAGAACCTTTGGCTAAAGTAAAACTCAGGATTAAATTCATCTTAGCTAGCCGCGTCATACAACCGAAATTTACGTGACAAAGACGTGAATTCCAAATCTCAGATTCATCAACGATAGAATGTATATGATTCACGACATTATTAGATAAATCCTATAGGGAAAGGTGGAACAGACCTCCGCATTCATAACCTTTACCAATGAATAATCCATATCTAGACAAGATTGTTTTATTCGACTCGAATACTAATTTAAACCCTTCTTTACATAGAATGGAGCCACTAACGAGATTCTTTCTGATATCGGGGACATGCTGCACGTTCTTCAGCCGCACGGTCTTTCCCGAAGTAAGCTTCAGATCGACCGTACCAACACCAAGAACAGAAGCATGTGCGCCGTTCCCCATCAGTACGGACCTGGTTCCTGTGGTCTGGTAAGAAGAAAACAAGGATATGTCAGCACACACATGAACATTTGCACCCGTGTCAACCCACCATTCAGTAGATTGATAAACTGAGAAAACAGTAAATAAATTACCTTACCCAGGTGCACCTTTGTCCGTGTTGCCCATGACCACATTGACAGAATTGGAATTCTGCGCTGGCTTCTTATACTTGTTCGGGCACTTATTAGCCCAGTGCTCCAGTGAGCCACAAGTGAAACAACCATCATCCTTCTTGTTGTTCTTCTTCCCCTTCTTCTTGAAGGTAGTATTCTGTTGGACCTTGTTCTTTCCCTTGAACTTATTCTGAAAGTTCTTCTGCTGCACCATGTTGGCAGTAAAAGTTCCCTCAGCCCCCTTTTGGTGTGAGTCTTTTGCCCTTGAGTTCTGCTCCACACTCAGATGGCCAATAACATCCTCAACTGAGAGTCGTCGCCTCTGGTGCTTCAGAGTGGTGGCAAAGCTCCTCCAAGATGGAGGGAGTTTAGCAATTATGCATCCCGCGACAAACTTGTCCGGTAGATCACACTTGAGGAGCTCAAGCTCTTTCACGATGCACTGTATCTCATGGGCCTGTTCCAACACAGGACGGTTCTCGACCATCTTGTAATCATGGAACTGCTCCATAGCATACAACTCGCTCCCGGCATCAGTTGCTCCGAACTTTGCCCCGAGTGCACTCCATAAGTTCTTGGCATCACGCATATGTAAATACGCGTCGACTAATTTGTCTCCGATCACGCTAAGAACTTCTCCAACAAAGACGATGGAGGCGTCCCTGAACGCCTTCTCCTGTTGAGGAGTAATCGTTCCAGTGGGAGTCTCTCCAACGACCCAGAAGACATTCATAGACGTGAGCCACAAAATAGTCTTTGTTTGCCAACGCATAAATTTTTGACCCGTAAACGGGTTCGGTTTCAGTGTCGCAGCAAAACCAGGAGATGAAAATTGCCTATAAAAATAAGGTTTTTGGATTGTTGGATATATTAGCAATTTTCCAAGCAATTTAATCCCTAGATAAATCATGAACATGACGCATGCAAGATTAATCTTATACTGATACTTAACCATGCAACTCAGATCTACGCAGATAACACATATATGCACGCAGACAATAAGCATGGCATAGATGAAAACAACGATGAACAGGATGAGTAGATCATACCCTCCGTTCGGCCAGATCGCAGCAGCGGATGCGCTGCTAGCAGCAGCAAGTTCGTCGGCGGTCTTCTTGGCGGCGGCGGCTTCCTCTTGAGCGAGCTTCTCGGCGGCGGCCTTCTCAGCTTGGGTAGACATGGCGACGTAGAGGAAGTAGTCGAACCGGAGCGGAAGCGAGCAGTCGCGTCGTAGACGCTCCCCAAAAACCTTATTGCTCCTCTCGCGGTGCAGGATCGCAAGGAGCACTATTCCGGAAGCCTGCTCTCCCGCACAGCCGTGCACGCGGCGGACGGGATGGGATCGCCGGAGGCAGCAGCAGTGCGTGGAACGACGTGGACGGTGCGCGAGGAAGAACAGATGCGATCTATTCTGTTGTGTGACGGCTAGGGTTGCCGCGGCTCCTTTTATACACAGCCGAGGTAGGGCGACGTGGGACTGGATACCCGCGACCGAGTCGGCCCACGATTGACGTCTCAGATCGTGCATCGGTTAACTCATGATTAATTGCATTAACTAAAATTAATGCCAATTAATTAGCCGTTCCTGACTGGCAAAAATTAAGCGCACACATGACATAGGTTTTAGCTCGGCTCGGCTCAATTCCGCAAACCGCGGCGCGCGCGCGCGTCGTGACGAGGCGAGGCGTGGCGAGGCGGGCGGCGGAGGAGGAGCGCGCGTGAGCTCTCACTCTTCTACTTGCTCAATAGCATGTAGGAGAGCTCACCTTATAAAGAGGTGCAACTCACCCTCCACTTCCGGGGTGGGACTAAACTTAGCACCACACCCATGTCATTTTTCCCACATGGGCCCTTAGAGATTTTCTGAAATTGTTAGATGGGCCTAAAGCCCATGCCTCATTTCAACAATCCCCCACCATATCTCAAGGTCCCATGGTGTTGTCCTCAGTTCCAAACACTGTTTGATATATCAGTATTTTTAATGGAGACCAGTTAAGGTTGACCATCCACCTAGAGCAAAGAATTACATTCCTTCACAACTGAACAATGGACTATGCCTTGAATTGACAGTTTGGCGTAAAGAAGTTTCACTCCTTGTCTTACCGATACTAGGCTGCCGAAAGCTGACCCCGCGGGTGGAGCATATTAGTCACACTCCTTGCCTATTCATGAGCTTCCTAGAGATTACCCTATCTCATAGACTGTGACCAGCAGTCGGGCTCATATAGGTGTGTTCTTCCAGAGATCGCTCTGTAGGATAGCATCTCGCTTATGAAAGCCTCAGAACACATTAAGACAAAAGTCAACCTACCATACAGTTACCGAGAGTATTGCATCTCCAACGGAGTGGGTAGTAAAATTAGTCTCCTCAGTTAACCACTAGCTTGTTTTCCCAGGTCCTATTTCACGGGATCTCCGATCATGTAGGTTGGGTTACCACCATGGCAACTCATGTGGGTCTCATACCCATCTCCCTCGATGCATTGTCTATCCCAATACATGATAGACCTTTGGTGAAGGGATCTGCCAGATTCTTAGCCGATTAGATGTAATCCAATGCTATTACTCCGGAGTTTCTCAAATGTCTGACAGACTTCAATCTCCTTCTTATATGCTTTGTGGATTGCATGTTGTCCTTTGAACTCTTTGCCTTAACAATCACCGTTTGATTATCACAGTTCATAAGGATAGCCGGAATCGGCTTTTCAACCACTGGCAAGTCCATCAAAAGCTCTCGAAGCCATTCTGCTTCAGTGCAGGATTTATCAAGTGTTGTGAGCTCTGCTTCCATTGTCGACTTCGTTAAGATAGTCTGCTTGCAAGACTTCCATGCAACAGCGCCACCTTCAAATGTGAACACATATCCACTTGTGGCCTTCATCTCATCAGCATCAGAAATCCAATTTGCATCACTATACCCTTCAAGTACCGACAGGTATCCGATATAGTGAAGTCCATGGCTCATTGTACCCTTTAGATAGCGCATAACTCTTTCAATAGCATGCCAATGAACATCTCCCGGATTTGAGACAAACCGGCTCAATTTGCTCACAGCAAATGCGATGTCAGGCCTCGTAGCGCAAGCTAGGTACATGAGTGATCCAATCACTTGAGAATATCTCAACTGATCTAAAGCTGTGCCTTCGAACTTTCAAATCTGTTAGGACATGAGAAGATGTCAATATAGCCTCCCCCAACCATGCCTTGGATAAACCCGATGTATCTATCATGGCGTTAACCAAATCTGTTAGAGTACGGTTTTTCCGTTCGGCAACCCCGTTTGATTGGGGTGAATAGGGAGGCGTCCTCTCATGAATAATTCCATGTTCCGCACAGAAAGAATTAAAATCATTAGAAAATTACTCTCCACCACGATCAGACCGAACCCGTTTAATCTTTTTCTCAAGTTGGTTCTCAACTTCAGCTTTATAGATTTTAAAGTAGTGCAGAGCCTCATCTTTAGTGTTTAAAAGATACACATAGCAAAATCTAGTGGAGTCATCTATCAAAGTCATGAAGTATTTCTTTCCACCTTTAGTCAACACACCATTCATCTCGCATAGATCAGAATTTATGAGTTCTAGTGGCGCCAAGTGTCTCTACTCCGCAGCCTTGTGGGGCTTGCGAGGTTGCTTAGCTTGCACACATGCATCACACTTAGAACCTTTGGCTAAAGTGAAACTCGGGATTAAATTCATCTTAGCTAGCCGCGTCATACAACCGAAATTTACGTGACAAAGACATGAATGCCAAATCTCAGATTCATCAACGATAGAATGTATATGATTCACGACGTTATTACATAAATCCTCTAGGGAAAGGCGGAACAGACCTCCGCATTCATAACCTTTACCAATGAATAATCCATATCTAGACAAGATTGTTTTATTCGACTCGAATACTAATTTAAACCCTTCTTTACATAGAATGGAGCCACTAACGAGATTCTTTCTGATATCGGGGACATGCTGCACGTTCTTCAGCCGCACGGTCTTTCCCGAAGTAAGCTTCAGATTGACCGTACCAACACCAAGAACAGAAGCATGTGCGTCGTTCCCCATCAGTACGGACCTGGTTCCTGTGGTCTGGTAAGAAGAAAACAAGGATATGTCAGCACACACATGAACATTTGCACCCGTGTCAACCCACCATTCAGTAGATTGATAAACTGAGAAAACAGTAAATAAATTACCGTACCCAGGTGCACCTTTGTCCGTGTTGCCCATGACCACATTGACAGAATTGGAATTCTGCGCTGGCTTCTTATACTTGTTCGGGCACTTATTAGCCCAGTGCTCCAGTGAGCCACAAGTGAAACAACCATCATCCTTCTTGTTGTTCTTCTTCCCCTTCTTCTTGAAGGTAGTATTCTGTTGGACCTTGTTCTTTCCCTTGAACTTATTCTGAAAGTTCTTCTGCTGCACCATGTTGGCAGTAAAAGTTCCCTCCGCCCCCTTTTGGTGTGAGTCTTTTGCCCTTGAGTTCTGCTCCACACTCAGATGGCCAATAGCATCCTCAACTGAGAATCCTCGCCTCTGGTGCTTCAGAGTGGTGGCAAAGCTCCTCCAAGATGGAGGGAGTTTAGCAATTATGCATCCCGCGACAAACTTGTCCGGTAGATCACACTTGAGGAGCTCAAGCTCTTTCACGATGCACTGTATCTCATGGGCCTGTTCCAACACAGGACGGTTCTCGACCATCTTGTAATCATGGAACTGCTCCATAGCATACAACTCGCTCCCGGCATCAGTTGCTCTGAACTTTGCCTCGAGTGCACTCCATTAGTTCTTGGCATCACGCATATGTAAATACGCGTCGACTAATTTGTCTCCGATCACGCTAAGAACTGCTCCAACAAAGACGATGGAGGCGTCCCTAAACGCCTTCTCCTGTTGAGGAGTAATC
Source organism: Bromus sterilis (assembly GCA_950022295.1). Lineage (NCBI taxonomy): Eukaryota > Viridiplantae > Streptophyta > Magnoliopsida > Poales > Poaceae > Bromus > Bromus sterilis. The sequence goes on from OX465595.1 coordinate 301,624,013, forward strand.
GTTCCAGTGGGAGTCTCTCTAACGACCCAGAAGACATTCATAGACGTGAGCCACAAAATAGTTTTTGTTTGCCAACGCATAAAATTTTGAACCATAAACGGGTTCGGTTTCAGTGTCGCAGCAAAACCAGGAGATGAAAATTGCCTATAAAAATAAGGTTTTTGGATTGTTGGATATATTAGCAATTTTCCAAGCAATTTAATCCCTAGATAAATCATGAACATGACGCATGCAAGATTAATCTTATACTGATACTTAACCATGCAACTCAGATCGACGCAGATAACACATATATGTACGCAGAAAATAAGCATGGCATAGATGAAAACAACGATGAACAGGATGAGTAGATCATACCCTCCGTTCGGCCAGATCGCAGCAGCGGATGCGCTGCTAGCAGCAACAAGTTCGTCGGCGGTCTTCTTGGCGGCGGCGGCTTCCTCCTGAGCGAGCTTCTCGGCGGTGGCCTTCTCAGCTTCGGTAGACATGGCGACGTAGAGGAAGTAGTCGAACCGGAGCGGAAGCGAGCAGTCGCGTCGTAGACGCTCCCCAAAAACCTTATTGCTCCTCTCCCGGTGCAGGATCGCAAGGAGCACGGTTCCGGAGGCCTGCTCTCCCGCACAGCCGTGCACGCGGCGGACCGGATGGGATCGCCGGAGGCAGCAGCAGTGCGTGGAACGACGTGGGCGGTGCGCGAGGAAGAACAAATGCGATCTATTCTGTTGTGTGACGGCTAGGGTTGCCGCGGCTCCTTTTATACACAGCCGAGGTAGGGCGGCGTGGGACTGGATACCCGCGACCGAGTCGGCCCACGATTGACGTCTCAGATCGTGCAGCGGTTAACTCATGATTAATTGCATTAACTAAAATTAATGCCAATTAATTAGCCGTTCCTGACTGGCAAAAATTAAGCGCACACATGACATAGGTTTTAGCTCGGCTCGGCTCAATTCCGCAAACCGCGGCGCGCGCGCGCGCGCGCGTCGTGACGAGGCGGGCGGTGGAGGAGGAGCGCGCGTGAGCTCTCGCTCTTCTACTTTCTCAATAGCATGTAGGAGAGCTCACCTTATAAAGAGGTGCAACTCACCCTCCACTTCCGGGGTGGGACTAAACTTAGCACCACACCCATGTCATTTTTCCCACATGGGCCCTTAGAGATTTTTTGAAATTGTTAGACGGGCCTAAAGCCCATGCCTCATTTCAACAAGGTAGTCTTTTGCCGGCGCGGGATCCACAGGAGAGGCGGGCGCCGCCGATCTGGATGAGTAGTCGCCGCCGTTGCACGATCGCCGACGCACGCTGGATCCACACGGTGACGGGGCGGGGCGATGGTGGCAGCTGGATCCGACGGTTTTCTCCTGCACAGATGGTCGTGGCGGCCGGATCCGGTGGAGACCTCTCCGGGGGACGGTGGCGGCCGGAGCCCTCCATTGCCGCGGGCGCACTGACCAGGGGATGTAGTGGGGGCGCGCCGGCGTGGCGTGGGAGGGGTTGGGGGCGCGCCAACGTTGGAGGGTGATGGGGGCGGCGCACATCTGGGAGAAGGTCGCGGCGGGAGGTTGAGGCCGGCGGGCGTGGGAAAGAGGCATGGTGGAGAGGGAGATGGCCGGCGTGGGTAAGAGACGTGGCCGGTCCTTTTTTTCTTGGACGGTGATATTCAACGTCAGCTGCTGAATGCACCGAACGCTAGCTAATGTCAGTTTTTGTGATTTTTTGTTTTCAAATTATTTTATTTTTTAAATAAGAATTTCAAATAAAATTCTATTTTTAACATTAAATCTGTCGCGACGAGATCTCCGAAACAAGATCTCATATCGATATATTTCGACAACTTTTTTTTGGGTTAAAATTGTCATGTCTATTGCACGTAAATTGTCATGTTGTTTGCACTAAAATTACCATAATTTTCTTCAACTACATTTTTTTGCACGTTTGATTCAACCTTGTAAGTAAATTTCTCGTAATTCATAAAATAAAACTTTAAAAACTTACCTTGGGTAAACACACGTTGTTTTTCCCATGGCAAAAACACATCTTAAATTGCCATGGCGAAAGATATGTTAAATTTACCATGGACACAAAAAGGAAATAGTTTTCCATTGGTGGATAGGAAAAACTTGGGATGCTGATTACTACCACATGTGTGACACGAGTACATGGCAATCCCTGATGTTTTTTATGGCAAGTTTAGTTTGTGAGGGTGGAAACTTCAAGTTATAGACGCTAGTCCTGCGAATAAAAATTGATATTTCCTATGAATAGAAATTTTCATATCCTACGAATAAGAATTGCCATGTCTTTTGAATAAAATTGCCATATATAGGAGGCATTTCCGCCCACACGTTTTTTAAATGGTAATGTTAGGTGTACATGGATGGCAATTATTAGCCAAAGTTGTCATGTATTTAGCGAAGTTGCCATGTTTTAGCAGAAGTTGTCATCTCACATGTGCTAAAGTTGCCACCAAAGCGTGTGGTCTTGCCATCTTTCCGCCCACACGTGTGACATGTTTTTATGGAAATGCTGATAACTACCACATGTGTGACACGAGTATATGGCAATCCCTGATGTTTTTTTATGGCAAGTTTAGTTATGTGAGGGTGGAAACTTCAAGTTGTAGATGCTAGTCCTGCGAATAAGAATTGCCATGTCCTATGAATAGTAATTGCCATGTCCTATGAATAGAAATTGCCATGTCATATGAATAGAAATTGCCATGGGCACAAAAAAGAGTCGCCGCCAGAATAGCACCACACCGTCGAAAAACTCTCCACCCCCCGATCCATGCCCCCTCCCCCACCGTCACACTTTAAGATGCTTCAGAGGATCTCCTCGACGCATTCGTAACCTAGGAGGCCGTCATGTCGCGCACCCCTCCCCCGCGCCAGATATATGCTCGCGGTCCATTGAGCATCACCACAGCTCTCCTGGTCCTCGGCGACGAGTCAAAAGATGTTAAAATACAATGGTGGCTTTAAATCTAGAAGAAAAAAATAACGAAAAAAATCATGGAAACTTTAGTGTAGACAGGATGGCAACTTCAGTGTAAACAGCATGGCAACTTTTGGTCCGAAAAAAAAGTTCTCGAAACATATCAATATGGGATCTAGTTTCGAAGATCTCGTTGAGACGGATTTAATGGTAAAAACGGAATTTTAATCAGAATTTTTATTTAGGAGATAAAACTTTTTTAAATGCAAAAAACGTAAAAGCTGAGTGTGGATGGATGAATGCTTTAATATTGGTGCGCATGGTATATGGGCGTTCGGGCGGGGGGAGGCAACCGAAGGTGTGGTGTAGGGATGTAAATGGTATGGATAATTTCCGCTCCGAATCCGCATACATATCCGTTTTTAAGGATATGGTATGCACTTGCACAAATCCGCAGGATATGGATGCGGATATGGTTTTTGGTTAAGCGGATGGTACAGGATATGGTATAGGTAATATCCGACGGATGTGGATTATCCGGTATTTTTTGCGGATTATCCGAGTTTATCAAATAGGATTATCCGATAATTTAGTTGTTGACAAGCCCAAATAATTAATTAGCACACAAATTAGAATCATTGCATATAAATTAGTACCCCTAATATTATGTGTTATTACTTCAAAATGCTTAGTCTCGTACTAGTGTTATGTGGTTGAAGAAAAAATGGTGTCCATATCATCTGCGTACAAGAAATAAAATCATGTCTCATTGGAAGTATAATATGATATATTTTTATCCGTTTATGCTCCGAGTCCACTCCGTTTCCGCTCCGAATCCGTAATCCGATAAAATCCGCATTCGGATCCGCATCCGATCATTATCCGCTCCACTCCGAATCCGATAAAAAAATATGGTAAAGGATATGGAGAAAGCATTATCCGATCCGATCCGTTTACATCCCTAGTGTGGTGAGTATCATTATGGTTTTTCTGTTTTATCTAGCGTGGATTGTTCGGTTCGTGTTTCGTTTTTTGCGGTGTTGCTAGTGGTAGCAGAATAAGGATTTTTAGTGTTAGTAGAATAAGACTTAAAGGTTTTAGTAGAATAGACCCACTCTATATGTGCACTCAATATGAATTTATTTTCATTTGAACAAAAGTATGTTGAAAAATTATGTATGTGCTTGTAACAGCCCAGATTTCACAAAATTAAATTTTTGTGTTTTTGGTGTGAATTGTTTGATTGTCTGATTTATTTGCGGTGTTTGCATCCCCGATTTATCGATCGGTGATTATTTTTCCCCCTCTTATCTCGTATCGGATGGAGACCGACCCTTGCCACCCTGACACTCGACCTTTGCGACACCGGGTTTTACCCGATCACCGTCGCGAAAACCGCACGAGACCAGCCGCAGCCAACGAAACAAAAAACCCCGTTTAATTATTAAACGGGTTATTTTTATAGCGCGCCGGAAAGTGTTCTCAGAACGGTTCCAACGCGAGGTGAACACCGTCGGCTCGACACGCTGATCGCGCAGTTCGAAGTTTTACCCGAATCGGAGGTCCTGCGGACCCCCGGCAGTCAGAAACGTGAGCACCGCGCGCGCGAGAGAAAAACCGGGGATGTTTTTGCAAACTGCCAGCCACCTGGGCTATATAAAGACCACCACACTCCCACCCATTTCTAGGGTTTCCCTAGCCACAAATTGCAGCCACCCCCTCCACTTTGCCCAGTTTTTCCTCCCAGATCCCCAGATCCCGAAATTCCAGCCAGATCCAACCTGGACCGTCAGATCTGGCGATCCGACAGCCCAGGGAGTGCCACGTCAGCCCTAGCCTTCTTCACCAACCTCCAGCCCGAGCCGCCCTGGACTCGGCGCCGCCGCCGGCAGCCGACCTCGCTGCGCCGCCGACCAGCCCCGGTGGGCTCCCTCCTCCACGCGCTTTCTTCTCCCTGTTCCCCCTCTCACCTCCGCCTCCTTCCTCCTTGCAGTTCGTAGCGGAAGCCGCCGCCGTCCGCCGGTGGCGCCATGGCCGGAGCCAACCTGGTCTCCTTGCTGCGCCGCCCGAGGACGTCCAAGTCGGGCCGCCGCGTCCTCCCGGCGCCCCTCTCGCGCCCAACCCACCGCTCCTGGACACCCCTCCGCGCGGCCCTGCTCCGGTGGTCGGCCGCCGCGCCGCCTGCCTCGCCGGGGTCGGGATCGGGATCCCGATCCAGAGCCTCCCACGCCCGTGCCCATGTGGGTCGGCCAGCCCAAGCAGGCCCCAGCGCCCCTGCCAGGCCGACCTTTCCAGCCAGATGGGCCGAGCCCATCAGGGGTGAGGCCCTATTTTTTTTTCTTTTTCCTTTTATGTTTTTCCTTTTTATTTATTTTTCTGCTAAGTCTGGAGATTATTGCTGCTGATCCCGTTTTGTAATGCGATTTCCCGTTGACTCGTAGGTCGGAATGAAGTGATTCTTTTTTGTTTGTTTGTGCATCGTGTGCTCTAGCTTTCATCTCTTGTGAGTTAATTGTTTGAGCTTGTTTAGATATAGTTATTGCTGTTCAAACAGGGCACCTGGTCGTTAAATGCAATCTGCTGTTAAGTCTGTCTGAAAACTGTTATTTTATTGCAACTTCGGGCGACGGTTGCTTCGCAACCGTACGTCGGAATTTAGTGATTCCTTTTGCGTTGCGTTAAGCATTGTTTCTACTTCAGTTTAATGCATTCACATGCCATAATTTCTTGCTGCATCATGATTGTATCTTGCTCCAAAGTAGCTAACCTGCTGTTAGTGTGCTGCTATTTATATATTGTTGCAACTTCGGTCGACGAGTGTGTCGCGACCGTTTATCGGAATTGAATGATTCCAATTGCATATTGTTAAGCATCATGTCTACTTTCATTACATGTATTGTATTGTCATGATATTCTTGCTGGTCATATAGTTATTTAGCTCCAAAGTTTCTATGCTGCTGTTTTTGACAGCCACCTCTGTTTTTCTCTAAGTCTGTAACGTCCCGGTGCCATGTTGCATGCTTAATATCTTTTGATCTATGATGCCTTTTTGCATGATTCTTTTTGCGATATCTTCCCTGTCATGTCGACTTTAGTTCCATATCTTTTGTGAGCCTGTTTGTATTGATTATCCTGTTTATGCATAGCTCTAAAGTGTGCTTCGTGATGTTGGCAGATTGTGCCCGTAACTTGTTTTGCTTATATCTTTTTATCCGTAACTCCGTTTGGAGTGTGCCTTATATGTAAATTGATTAGTTTTTCGTGTACTTTGTGTTATGCTATTTTTTGATGCTGTTAACCAACCTAAAATATGGTTTAGGGAAAAACAGTACTAAATACTTAAATTGTCGTGGGCCACTTAGAGTATGCCATGTTTAGGTTGTGCCACACTTAAATTGACTAGCATAGATAGTTTACTTTGTGCATCACCTCTTGTAATGTTTGTGTGCTATGCCATGCTTGGGTGAGATGCCATGTTAACAAACTTTGTTGATCACCTGTAGCTAAACACCTTGAACCACTATAAACGTGCGGTATCGTCGTGTGTGACGAGTACTCCACTTAACCTGTTAGTAACCGCTCTCGACGGTAGGTGCGATGTCTCGTGTTGCCTTCTTGTTGATGCTTGCTCGTGATTGCTTCGTAGTAATAGATGCTTGCTCGTTGATTGCTTTCCAGTGTTTACCTCTTGTGTGCTTCCGCGGGTACCTCTCGGAGACGTTGCGAGCTTGGGATCAACTACACCTTCAGAACCCGACTTATCAACAGGCAAGGACTATACATTACTTATGATCCATTCTATTTTAACCAGAGGTTTCCATGCTAGTATAGGATAGGTTTGATGTTTGATCCTACCACATGTTTACAGCTTCTTTCAAACCGATACAACCATGTCCCTTCCCAGCAATCCTTGTACTGCTATGTTACTATTGCTCGTTCCTCAGCCCCTGCTTGGTATGCTTGCTTAGGATGCTACGATGTTACCCTTTTACTCCTTGGTTTGGGATATCACATTATTATATTGTTCTTGATGATATGATTATTATAATGTTGACTATATTCGACGAAGGATGGAAGGTCTAGGCTATCCCGCCCCGACGCTTTGTTCCATTTGAGTCACCTAGGATCCGAGTTCCGGGTATTGGTTTTAAGACTGAGCGTGCCTAACCGCGTGTGGGATGCTATGGGGTCCCCTCTTCTTACCTATCTAGATTCAAACATTTCTAGTGGTGGCCCAAGCTGGTTTTAACTTTTGCAAAACGTGTGTGTGCGAGTGTCGACCTCGCAGATTTTCAAACAACTCGCGCCAGCGGAGACATAGTTTTTCCGTTGGTCCAAACCTGGAAGCTCGGGGGTTGCCCACATAGTTTGGGTAACTAACCCGACCTCGTCCAGACGGTAGAGGCCGATTCGAGAGCGCTGCCGGATTTTGAGTTGGATGTCGACTCACCGGGGGCCACCCGGATTTGTGCGTTGTTAGTTAGAGGGACCTGTCGTTCCGGATCTCTTGGAACTAAATCATAAAATGGTTGCCTGTGATGGGTAGCAACTGAGAGAGATGGGCGTGCGTGCTGAGCCTTGTAATGGGAAGTTGGTACACCCCTGCAGGGTTAAATCTTTTCGAGAAGTCGTGTCCACGGTTATGGACGACTTGAGACCTACTCCTTGTTCATAGACAACAACAACAACTGAGATAATCTTAATATAACTTGATCAACGTGTGTGTGTGCCTTGACTGCTTCTTCTTCGTCGGGATGCGAAGAGGAGGACAAGGATAGGATAGGTGTTATGATTGCGAAAGTAGTTGATAGCAAGACTTGTTGGAGGCGATTCCTCATCGAATGCTTGGCTTCTTACCTTACTCTCTAGATCGTTAGCCTCTTCATAAATGCTAGTGCGGCAACAACCTCACCCCTTACCCCATCCTTACCGTAAACTACTAGTTGTCCTAGAATGACGAGTGATGAAGTCCTTGCTGGGTCAGATGACCACTACAGTTGGATGCTGAGTACCTCTGTACTGATGATACTACCCCCAAACTCTTTTCAGGGTTCTTGATCGAAAACAGGTATGGTGATCGACGTTTCACGTGGAGAATCGACGACGACTAGTTAGGCGGATCCCGACGGAGGGCCTGGACGCGTGTGGTTATGGGGATCGATGTTTTTCTCTTTGCCATTAGGCATTTGATTGTAGTTTGTACCCAGACATATATCTTCCGCTGTTGTATTGTATTAAGGCAGTTGTATGCCGCTTGTATGAGATGTTGCATCCTTGTATCTGTAATGTTGTGATATCATGTTGAAAATCCGAGGCATATGACTACGTCATATGTCGCGGTGGGACCGATATGTGCTTCGTCCCCGGATCTGGATGGAAACATCTAGATCTGGAATAGTACCGCATATCGGGCCTTACAACTTGGTATCAGAGCCTTGCCGACCGTAGGATCCCTTCTCTGGCCGAAGTCGAGTCTAGTCCAAAACTATTTTGTAGTTACTAAGTTAGTTATCAGAGAGTAGGATTCTTTTTACTCCTTACCTTTGCTCTGGTCAGGACAAGTGCCGTAATTGTTTTTACTCTGATCTTATCCCCTTCAAAACTCTAGGATCTCGAGTGTGTGGAGTTTTGGAATAGTTACAATGCCTTGCTTGCGGCGTATTGTCTCGATTCCGATCTCAGGTTGGGAAATCCTGTAGTGCCTTTAGACTTCCAAATCTGGTGTACATCTGGGTCGTCCTTTGCCTTCCCTCCTTTTGCCGGTGTTTTCACGACTTGTGTTGAAAAGCACTATCCCTTTGACCAGGTATTAGCTGTCGTTCTTCCTCGTGACAACTGATGGTTTCGTTTTTCGACGTCGCCATCTCTCTATGGAAATTTATCTCGAAAGAAGATCGACTTCGACATGGAGCAGAGTCCCTTGTTGGTGGTGTTGAAGAACGTCCTGTCTCTTTTCTCTTCCCCCTCTCCCCCGGATCGTCCTGGATCTCGGGACGAGATCCCTTGTTGGTGGTGTTGTATTGTAACAACCCTTTTTTCACAAAATTAATTTTTTTTTGTTTTCTGTGTGAATTGTTTGATTGTCTGATTTGTTTGCGGTGTTTCCATCCCCGATTTATCGATCGGTGATTATTTTCCCCCCTCTTATCTCGTATCGGACGGAGACCGACCCTTGCCACCCTGACACTCGACCTTTGCGACACCGGGTTTCACCCGATCACCGTCGCGAAAACCACACGAGACCAGCCGCAGCCAACGAAACAAAAAACCCCGTTTAATAATTAAACGGGTTATTTTTATAGCGCGCCGGAAAGTGTTCTCGGAACGGTTCCAACGCGAGGTGAACACCGTCGGCTCGACACGCTGATCGCGCAGTTCGAAGTTTTACCCGAATCGGAGGTCCTGCGGACCCCCGACAGTCAGAAACGTGAGCACCGCGCGCGCGAGAGAAAAACCGGGGATGTTTTTGCAAACTGCCAGCCACCTGGGCTATATAAAGACCACCACACTCCCACCCATTTCTAGGGTTTCCCTAGCCACAAATTGCAGACACCCCCTCCACTTTTCCCAGTTTTGCCTCCCAGATCCCCAGATCCCGAAATCCCAGCCAGATCCAACCTGGACCGTCAGATCTGGCGATCCGACGGCCTAGGGAGTGCCACATCAGCCCCAGCCTTCTTCACCAACCTCCAGCCCGAGCCGCCCTGGACTCGGCGCCGACGCCGGCAGCCGACCTCGCTACGCCGCCAACCAGCCCCGGTGGGCTACCTCCTCCATGCGCCTTCTCCTCCCTGTTCCGTCTCTCACCTCCGCCTCCCTCCTCCTTGCAGTTCGCAGCGGAAGCCGCCGCCGTCCGCCGGTGGCGCCATGGCCGGAGCCGCCCTGGTCTCCTTGCTACGTCGCCCGAGGACGTCCAGGTCGGGCCGCCGCGTCCTCCCGGCGCCCCTCCCGCGCCCGACCCACCGCTCCTTGACCCCCCTCCGTGCCGCCCTGCTCCGGTGGCCGGCCGCCGCGCCGCCTGCCTCGCCGGGGTCGGGATCGGGATCCCGATCCAGCGCCTCCCACGCCCGTGCCCATGTGGGCCGGCCAGCCCAAGCAGGCCCCAGCGCCTCCAGCCAGGCCGGCCTCTCCAGCCAGATGGGACGATCCCATCAGGGGTGAGGCCCTCTTATTTTTTTCCTTTTATGTTTTTCCTTTTTATTTATTTTTCTGCTAAGTCTGGAGATTATTGCTGCTGATCCCGTTTTGTAATGTGATTTCCCGTTGACTCGTAGGTCGGAATGAAGTCATTCTTTTTTTGTTTGTTTGTGCATCGTGTGCTCTAGCTTTCACCTCTTGTGAGTTAATTGTTTTGATCTTGTTTAGATATAGTTATTGCTGTTCAAACAGTGCACCTGGTCGTTAAATGCAATCTGCTGTTAAGTCTGTCTGAAAACTGTTATTTTATTGCAACTTCGGGCGACGGTTGCTTCGCAACCGTACGTCGGAATTTAGTGATTACTTTTGCGTTGCATTAAGCATTGTTTCTACTTCAGTTGCATGCATTCACATGCCATAATTGCTTGCTGCAGCATGATTGTATCTTGCTCCAAAGTAGCTAACCTGCTGTTAGTGTGCTGCTGTTTATATATTGTTGCAACTTCGGTCGACGAGTGTGTCGCGACCGTTTATCGGAATTGAATGATTCCAATTGCATATTGTTAAGCATCATGTCTACTTTCATTACATGTATTGCATTGTCATGATATGCTTGCTGGTCATATAGTTATTTAGCTCCAAAGTTGCTATGCTGCTGTTTTTGACAGCCACCTCTGTTTTTCTCTAAGTCTGTAACGTCCCGGTGCCATGTTGCATGCTTAATATCTTTTGCTCTATGATGCCTTTTTGCATGATTCTTTTTTCCATGTCTTCCCTGTCATGTCTACTTTAGTTCCATATCTTTTGTGAGCGTGTTTGCACTGATTATCATGTTTATACATAGCTCTAAAGTGTGCTTCGTGATGTTGGCAGATTGTGCCCGTAACTTGTTTTGCTTATATCTTTTTAACGGTAACTCCGTTTGGAGTGTGCCTTATATGTAACTTGATTAGTTTTTCTTGTACTTTGTGTTATGATATTGTTTGCTGCTGTTAACCAACCTAAAATATGGTTTATGGCAGAACAGTACCAAATACTTAAATTGTCGTGGGGCACTTAGAGTATGCCATGTTTAGGTTGTGCCTCACTTAAATTGACAAGCATAGATAGTTTACTTTGTGCATCACCTCTTGTAATGTTTGTGTGCTATGCCAACTTTTGAGTGAGATGCCATGTTAACAAACTTTGTTGATCACCTGTAGCTAAACAACTTGAACCACCGTAAACGTGCGGTATCGTCGTTTGTGACGAGTACTCCACTTAACCTGTTAGTAACCGCTCTTAACGTTAGGTGCGATGTCTCGTGTTGCCTTCTTGTTGATGCTTGCTCGTGATTGCTTCGTAGTAATAGATGCTTCCGCGGGTACCTCTCGGAGACGTTGCGAGCTTGGGATCAACTACACCTTAGGAACCCGATTTATCAACAGGCAAGGACTATACAATACTTATGATCCATTCTATTTCAACCAGAGGTTTGCATGCTAGTATAGGTTAGGTTCGTTGTTTGATCCTACCACATGTTTACAGCCTCTTTCAAACCGATACAGCCATGTCCCTTCCCAGCAAACCTTGTATTGCTATGTTACTATTGCTCGTTGCTCAACCCCTGCTTAGTATGCATGCTTAGGATGCTACGATGTTACCCTTTTACTCCTTGGTTTGGGATACCACATTATTATATTGTTTTTGATGATATGATTATTATAATGTTGACTATATTCGACGAAGGATGGAAGGTCTAGGCTATCCCGCCCCGACGCTTTGTTCCATTTGACTCACCTAGGATCCGAGTTCCGGGTATTGGTTTGAAGACTGAGCGTGCCTAACCGCGTGTGGGATGCTATGGGGTCCCCTCTTCTTACCTATCTAGCTTCAAACATTTCTAGTGGTGGCCAATGCTGGTTTTACCTTTTGCAAAACGTGTGTGTGCGAGTGTCGACCTCGCAGATTTTCAAACAACTCGGGCCAGCAGAGACATAGTTTTTCCGTTGGTCCAAACCTGGAAGCTCGGGGGTTGCCCACATTGTTTGGGTAACTAACCCGACTTCGTCCAGACGGTAGAGGCCGATTCGAGAGCGCGGCCAGCTTTTGAGTTGGATGTCGACTCACCGGGGGCCACCCGGATTTGTGCGTTGTTAGTTAGAGGGACCTGTCGTTCCGGATCTCTTGGAACTAAATCATAAAATGGTTGTTTGTGATGGGTAGCAACTGAGAGGGATGGGCGTGCGTGCGGAGTCTTGTAATGGGCAGTTGGTACACCCCTGCAGTGTTAAATCTTTTCGAGAAGACGAATCCACGGTTATGGACGACTTGAGACCTACTCCTTGTTGATAGACAACAACAACAACTGAGATAATCTTAATATAACTTGATCAACGTGTGTGTGTGCCTTGACTGCTTCTTCTTCGTCGGGATGCGAAGAGGAGGACAAGGATAGGATAGGTGTTATGATTGCGTAAGTAGTTGATAGCAAGACTTGTTGGAGGCGATTCCTCATCGAATGCTTGGCTTCTTACCTTACTCTCTAGATCGTTAGCCCCTTCATAAATGCTAGTGCGACAGCAACCTCATGTAACGACCCAATTCACACAGAATTAAAGTCTCTGTGCTCAAGTGCCAGTCCCTGGATCGAACTCGCTGGCACAGACAGTATTATTGATGTATATCAAAGTACAAGTGCATCATTATTACAACGTATGATCCAGAGTAAATAAATAACAAGTTGCATAGCTCAAGGCTAGCTTATTCAATATAAATATAGCGGAAGCAAAATAAAGTAACGTGGAGTCCGTCAACAGCCACATGCGAACATACTGAGTGTAGACTCGCAACCCCTAAACGCACCTTACTGATCGTCTGAAAAACCTGCAACACCGAAGGTTACAGCCCGACAACGGGTCAGTACATCTGATTTGTACGGCAAGTGACACGGAATAGTTTATAGAAAGGACCTACAACTACATGCAAGGTAAGTCAAAGGAAAGGCTTATGGTTTTGTTTTGCAGAAAGCCAATTTTCTCCTGAACTAAACTAGTCAAAATTTTAAGTTGCACTTACTACTAAAGAACGAACTGGGCACACCAGTTCCAACACCACACCCTTTATTAATCTTGCCCACTCAAATTATTAAGGTGATTCATATGTCAAGATCCTCTAGTAACAGTAATGTCTAGTAGCTCAAGGATGTCCATAACCGGGGACACGGCTAATCATGATTAGTTTATACTCTGCAGAGGTTAGTACACTTTCCACGCTGGACTCAACCCGAAGATTGAGACGAAGTCTTTCAGAAGAGGTCACCTACCCCCAACGGCAAGCCGGTACCACCTATCACATCTACATCTGCTAGCATTGCACGGGAGAGGCTTCCTACATCATACTCAACTAAGCCAGAGCCCATATGGCCAGCGGCTGTACATGTAAGCTTCTAGTCACCAAGTATGTCTAATCTTTTTGAGCCTAGACGGCGCCCACTACGTCAGAGGGTACTCGCCATGACGTATTCTCGACCACCAAACCAACCATTAGGGGTACAACCTGGTCTCGTCCTTAGATAAGGCACGAGCCCCCAGGAAGCACTCCCTGCCTGTCCAGAGGTGATTTCTATTTATTAAACAGTTTCTACACAAATTATTAAACATCTCACATGCACTCCATGAATTTACACAACCCAAACCACATCTAGAAAGCATAGCAATAAAGCAACAATACGGCTAGGTTGATCTACGGTAGACAAGTCAAAACATGTGGCTATCCTAACTGGTTTGCAGCAACAGTATAATAACTACCTATCATGCAATAGAGTGATATTTCCTAACATAATGCATATAGAAAATATAGGTATGAGTATGGTCAAAGCATCACTTGCCTTATACATTCGATGAAGATCTTCGCTCTCACGTTCCAGTCAACTCTACTCGTCACACTCCGAGCAATCTATCGTCAACGAAAGAACTCAATAAGCAAACACATCACAAGGACAAAACATAATATCAACAAAACAATCACTAAAGTGTTAGCAACAAAACAAAAGGTTTTGAAGTGCAAAGGTGTGGATGTGCCCGAAGGTGATCGGTGGAAGTGAACTAGAGAGAGTCAACGGATAAAGAGTTGTCGATACAAGATTATGATCAAGGCTTTATGAATTTAAGGTAAAGATCATAGAAATATGAATTGTAAGTCGATATTGCCGATAAGATGCCTCATATGATCCAATATGCAAAAAGAATCACGTGAAACAGAATACTACAACGCAGGTCATAGCAATTGCAACATGGAACTGAATTTGAATTTTAAAAGATCAATAAACTTGTGAATTTTTGTGTACACATGGTATAAACAGAAAGTACATGACACGAGTGATCCAACGCAAAAAGAAACGGCGCAAACGGGCGCACCGGTAAAAAGTTACGGCTGTCGGAAGTTCAAATTTGGATCAGCTTGGGATCAAAATTTATAATATTCAAACTTCTGTAACACTTGGTCTACTGGCTAGCAAATTTCTACACGGTCGCAACGCAACTGGAATCACTCGATTCCGAGCTACGGTTAAAAAGTAGTCGCAAAAACGGTATCGGATGAAAAACGGGGGTACCGGGGTGTTCCACTGTAAAAAGGACCCGTACATAAATAAAAGTTTTACGAAAAACACGATCGTGTCCCGGGGCGGTTTGGATCCAGATCTGGAATTTTTTTTTCTTTTTCCAAACCGTTTTTTTTTCTAATCCCTTTCTTCTTCCTCACGCGCTGGACGCAGAGGAGGCCATGGCCTGCCGCGGCTTGAAGCTCCGGCCGGCTGGGCGAGTGCCGGCGAGGGCCGGCGGCAAGGCGGCGCGGCGGGCGGCCAGGGCGCTCCACGAGGAGCGGCAGCGCAGAGGCGCGCGGCCCAGGCGCACGGGGCGGGCGGCCAAGCCACGGGCGGCCAGGGGCACGACCAGGTCGGGCCATGGCGCGGGCGGCGGCCGGCTCGCCGGCCTGCGGCGGCGGCGGCGGCGGCGCAGCCGGGGGCGGCGCGGCTAGGGGCGGCGGTTGCTCCGGTGAGGCGGCGGTGCGGCTAGAACGGCGACGGCTCGCGAAGAAATTACCTTGAAACGGCAAAAAACGTAACTCCGGCGATGCTCCGGCGAGATTCCGGCGAATTCCGGCGATGACGTCGGCGGCGTCCCGCGGATTAGTTTAGAGCTAACCCTAAAACGCTAAGAGAAAATAAACTTAGCCCTAATCGGGGCTATTTATAACCAGCCCCTAATCCTCTTTTTTTTAAATCCGAGATAAATACAAAATCGGTCTGCGGAACAAAAATCAAAGCATGCCCAATAGGCCCAAAACAATATTAGAAAAATCACGGAAATTTATTTTAAAATTCCGTCTTCGCCAATATTTTTAAAATAATAAAAATGAATTTTTTGCTTGAATAAAATATTCAAATAAAATAAAAACTTTGCAACTTAGTTTTAAATATTTTTAAATACTTTTCTGGCATTTTAAAAATACCGAAAACTCCGAAAATTGATTTAAAAACTCTTCCGGAGCATAAATAAATTCCAAAAAATATTTTTAGAAAATATTCATAACCCCAAAGTAAAATTTAAAAGTCTCTCAATAATAATTTAAACCATTTTTCAACAAATTAAAATGGGGATAAGTCCTTTTATATCCTCTCTAGCGAACTGCCATGTGTTGAAAAATGTGTTGAATATTCAAAAGAATTCCAATAAAGATTTAAAACCTTTTCCAAACTTTTAATATGTTGAAGGAGTCATATTACCTTCTCTCATTTTATTTTGTTTGCTTTGTTTTAAAATAATAAATTTCATAAACACCAATTTTGAATATTTGGGAAAGTCCTTTTATTCCCTCTCTTTTTAATATTCAATAAACTCCAAAAGTTTTAAATCCCAGAGAAAATCAAACACATCAAGCAAACAATCATTATATATTTAATTTTATTAACATTCCAAAATTCGAAGAATTTTGGGATGTTACACCTCACCACTTACCCCATCCTTACCGTAAACTACTAGTTTTCCTAGTATGATGAGTGATGAAGTCCTTGCTGGGTCATATGACCACTACAGTTGGATGCTGAGTACCTCTGTACTCATGATACTACCCCCAAACTCTTTTCAGGGTTCTTGATCGACAACAGGTATGGTGATCGAGTTTCACGTGGAGACTCGACGACGACTAGTTAGGCGGATCCCGGCGGAGGGCCTGGACCCGTGTGGTTATGGGGATCGATGTTTTTCTCTTTGCCATTAGGCATTTGATTGTAGTCTGGACCCAAACATATATCTTCCGCTGTTGTATTGTATTAAGGCAGTTGTATGCCGCTTGTATGAGATGTTGTATCCTTGTATCTCTAATGTTGTGATATCATGTTAGAAATCCGGGGCATATGACTACGTCATATGTCGCGGTGGGACCGATATGTGCTTCGTCCCCGGATCTGGATGGAAACATCTAGATCTGGAACAGTACCGCATATCGGGCCTTATAGTGCTCTCGGGTTATAGTGAGGACACATACGTGGAATTGGAATGAACGTGCTTTACCTTGGTCACATATTTCGACCAGAAAACATTGAGGTAAGTGTTTTTTAAAGTCCAAAAAATTAAAAAAAAATTGAGAATCGCTCGAAAATATATGAGACTTTGCGTGTCACCGTGATAAGGTAAAACAACGATGTGGTAAAATTTTCAGACATTTTGACAAAAGGTTATCATGCGATCGCCTTGCCAACGGGGCCATCTCACTTGAAGGACCATAGTTTCGATATGTATGGAACGAGTCGTGAAATGATCGGGTTACAAGTATATTATATCGTTAAACATTTTATTGCACTTACAAACCATAAAAAGAGTTAAATACAATATCCACCGAAAGTAAAGAAGCATGATGTTGGTTCATTGGTGACCGTTTGATCCATGCGCAATTGACGGTGCAGGGCTTGCGATCCGTGGTGCTGCATTCTGGCCAATCAGAAGGCACATGCGTATTTCACAGGTATAGCTTAAGCAAACGGTTGTAATACATGAAACGTGTGCTTTACCATGTGACGGGAATTTTAGTTCTGATTAATTTCAATTTTCAGATTGAAAACATAACTACATTGGAATTCCACGATCCCATGACTGGTTGATCACCATCAACATCACAAGAAAGAATCATACATGACCGGAAGGCAACTTCATTTGCCTTCACAATATATAGGGAAATCAACATAGGTCCAGACATACATTAAATATGACCAATCACGCTCAAAAGCAATAATTTACAAACAGTTCACTATTACACACACATCTAGATAGTTATGAACTGCATAATATAATAACTACCCTTACGTTATTCATCATGCATTCATATAGCATTGCCGTGCTTGTACATGATCGCCGAGCGTCAAAGTTTTACCAACACAGATCCTCTGTGCTCTCAGTAGGTGCCATTGGCGGAGGAGGAGCTTGTCAGGTTGACGATCTCAATACCGTGCCTGAATGCGGTGGCCACGGCACGCGCATGCGCTCCCTGCCCGCGTGGCGGTGCTGCTGACTCGGACGATGACATTTCCTGGCCTGCTGCCATGGCCTCCGCATATGTTTCCTCCTTTGGCTCGAACTCGAACAAGAGCCTGCGACGATGCCTTCGGGTGCCCTCCTCCTCCTCCCAAAGCCTCTTCCTATCCATCCTCTCCCGTTCACGCAGTACCAATTGCTGTCGATCCCAATACATGGCGAGGGCCTTGACAAAAGCGGCGGATTGCTCCAACCCAAGTTGGAGGTCGCGCTTGTCCAGGTCGCGGAGGTCCGCGTCGAAGAGCGAATCCTCGAGGAATTGGGCTATGGCTATCTCCATCATGCGATTGAACTTAGGGTCGTCATCGTCGAGAGTGGCGGGTTGTGCACCCAACACAATGTTGGCCAGCGGCGCGCTAGACATTTCGACTCCTCTGTTCTCCACCTCCATCCAGGCGCGGTCCATATGCAATGGGTGTGGTGGTGGTGGCGAGCTAGGGGATGAGCATGTGTTTGTGTGTTGCCGCAAACGCTTGCCATGTCAAACTTTATTTGTAGAGCTAGCGCTCGGATCGGGGATAGATATTTGCCTTGGTGGGCGCTGGCACGGTAAGGATCGGCTAAAGCGCGCGGGAGGAAATAACAAAAGTTCGAAAATCCTTGTGGAGCCCATGCTTTGGCTGGCGCGATTAGCGTTCTCTGGTGATGAGGAAGCTAGTCTGCCGGTGAGAGAAGTGGAGGTGGCGACGCGTGGCAAACGGTTGTTCCCATCCACTCGTCGGTGTTACGATGGAATTCATTACCAACGTCTATTCAATTAGATCCGTGTATATTTACTTAATTTCATCTTAATCAATTTCCTTCTCCTCACATATAATGCGAGGTTTTCAAGTATTACACCGAAAATAGGTCACTAAAAGTTCCTTGTTAAGGTTATACGAAACTAAAAAGAGACTAAAGTAATTCCTTAGTAGGAGTCAAAGTTGGGCATTGCATCGAAGGCGCCCAACTGCACTAATGGTAACCTTGATGGGTTACTGGGGCGTGCACTCCAGATCGTGAAGCTGTCCAGAGCGGCGAAGCGGGGTTGCGCACTGACGCTCAGCGATGGGGCGCACGTCATCGGCGTAGTCGGAGTCGGAGCCAGAGTCCATGTCCATGTCCATCATTCTCACAATGAGTGGACCTGCTTCGACGGCGGCACTACGGTGAAGGAAACCAGCTGCACTTATGCTAAACTCGAGGGGTTGTTGTGGTGTGCACTCCTCCACGCGCAGGTGTTTTGAGTGGGGGAGCGGAAGAGCGCCCTTCGCCTGCTCTATGATCTAGCGCTCCTCGACGGTGTCGGTGTCGGAGTCGTTCTCCATGTCCAGTATGCGCGCAATGAGTGGTCGTGCTTCGATGGTGGCACTGCGGCGAAGGCGCCCATCTGCACTTATGGTAACCATGAGGGGTTGTTGCGGTGTGCACTCCTCCACGCGCAGCTGTTTGGAGTGGGGGAGTGCGAGAGCGCGCTCTTGCTGCTCTGTGATGCAGCGCTCCTCGTCTGTGTCAGAGTCGTTGTGCATGTCCATGGACACCATGCACGCAACGAGTGATCGTGCTTCAACGGCGGCATGGCGGCCGCGAAGCCACCCGGCTGGACCGCTAATAACCTCCCCAGGCCGCGGGGCGTGCACACCAGCACGCGTTGCCGTCCGGAGTTGGGGAGCGGGAGATTGCATTCCTGCTGCTCTGCAATGGGGCGCTCGTCGTCGGTGTCGGTGTCACCGTCGATGACGTGGAGCTTGTCGTCGGTGTAGTCGGAGTCGGAGTCGGTCTCCATGTCCATGTCCAGCATGTACGTCGAAGCCGCCCTGCTGCACCGCCGGTCACCTCGCCGGGCTGCTGGGGCGTGCACTCCCGAACGCACATCTGTCCTGACTGGTAGAGCGGGAGAGCGCACCCGCTGCTCTGTGATGTAGCGCTCGCTGTCGGTGCTGGAGTCGTTGTCGATGATGAGGAGCTTGTCGTGGGTGTAGTCGGAGTCGGAGCAAGAGTCCATGTACATGTCCAACATGCACGCAATGTGTGGCCCTGTATCAACCGTAGCACCGCGGCGAGACTGTTGACGCCCAGATGAGCGTATGCTCGCTTGCTGTGTCGCCTGCACCGCGTCATCTCCTAGCTCCGGATCAACGCCGATGCCACGGTAGGGAGTCGAAGAGACCGGTGGTGGCGCATGATCGGCGATGGCGCACGCTCGTAAAGCGCCGCAGCGTGAGGATATCTCGCCGCAGCGAATCACCTTCGGCGGCTCGTTCAGGCCAGTTGGTTTTTCTAGGCGGGTTTTTTTTTGGTAGGGATGCATCGAGTTGGGCGCTCCATTGTTGAGATCCGAGAGACTTGAGGGTAAATAGATATTGTGTGTCGCCGGAGTAGCCGCCTTACTTTAACACTAGTTATGCTAGACAGTTCAGAAAGTATAGACGTTTAACACATGCTCTAACACTAGCCCTGCTTTAACTATGCTAGTAAGCGTATGTTGGACGCCAGGCAGCTGTCCAAGTAATAATAACACATCTGGTGATTGATCTCAACAAACCACATACAGTAGGACTGAGCATAAGATATTGGCTGTTATTTGTCTGCTTACCTAAGGTATCGATATAAATTACAGATTTGCTATGGCATATATAATATCAATTTTACAACCGCGGCCGTAGAATCCACGTTGTGGTTGACGACAACCGATGCTGGAGCAACGACCAGGCGGTTGTCGGCGATAAGCGCGTCCCTGGTCTCGACGCAGCCGACCATGATGTTGGAGTAGGCATCTGGCACCTTTAGGCCGGCGAGAAAAAATTCAAACCTCTGGAGTTCTTCCAGATCCATCGCACGTACGGGGCTTGCTGCCTGCTGATGCGACTCAACCGACGCGGTGATACGTCCCAAACGTATCTATAATTTCTGCTTGCTCCATGCATGTTTTGTGTTACTTTGCCATGTTTTTCTTGAACTTTCATACACTTTTGAACCAATTTGGACTAACCTATTAACTCAGTGCACCCAGTTGCCAGTTTCTGTTTTCTGCTGTTTTTGTATTTCAGGTTTTCCGGCCATTAAAAGTGCTCCAAAAAATCCGGAAAAATCAGATAAAAAATCAGCGTCACGGAAGCTTCCGGAAACACCAAAGGAGCGAAGGGGGGACACCACCAGGAGGCCAGGAGGGTCCCTGGCGCGGCCCCACCCTAGGGCGCGCCAGGAGGCCTCCTGGCTGCCTGGTGGGTCCCCTCGACACCCCCCTTCGCCTATATTTACCCCTCGCGGTGGAAACCCCTAAGACGGACTCCTTTTTCACGATCTCACCTCTGTTCCGCCGCCGCCGCCGTTTCTAGATCGGGGCTGCCTGGAGAAGCTGCTCCGGCACCCTGCCGGGAGAAGCTACCCCCTTCGGGAGACCCTCCATGGCCATGGACGCCTCCCATATGTACCGTGAGTAGTTTCCCTTGGACCATGGGTCCATGACCAGTAGCTATGTGATCTATCTCTCCCCCTTCTGTGCCTCCACTTTCGAGTCCTCGTGAGCTGCCTCACATGATCGAGGCATCTATGTAATTTCTGCTGTTGCTATGCTGAGTTTGTTGCGATCTGATGGATTATGAGACTATGTTCAGATTGTGATGAGTAATATATTTTGTTCTTCTCTTTTATATTTTGTTCTTGAGTAAATTCTTTCATGTTCTCCGTTGCGGTATTTGCTTTGGCCAAGTATTTTATTTGCAACTCCAAGAGAGAGCGTTATGCTCGATTGTGGGTTCAACCCCTCGATGTCTAGCTTGAGTGACAGAAACTTGCGACTAGGGGATGTGCTGTTGCCACCAGGGATAAAACAACGGTGCTTGTACCTGCGGGTGCAAGGATTGTTTACTTTACGCAAAGTTCCTTTAATGCAGTTGTTTGTTGCTTTGAGTTTACACTTTGGGTGGGATTCACAACTTAATACCAGTGAGATGTTTTGGATAGATATCTCAAGGTGGATGATTCGTAGTAGATGCAGATGGATTTCAGTCTACTTACCTTGGCGTACTGCCCACTTCTTTTGAGCCCTTCCTTTCTTTGCAGCATAGTTAGCATTGCGGTGCCTTCATAATCCTGTCATTGCCCAACTAGGATTTGTTTACCTCGCTAGCACTTTTATCGTCTTTTGGGAGAGAGACATCACTAGTGAAAATCACGGGACCCTGGTCCATCTTCACATTATTATTTACACCCTATATTTACTTTCAGTCTTTACTTTCAGTTGCCACTATTATTATCTCTTGAGTTGATCCTTTGTAAACAGGAATGCCGGAGGAATTGACAACTCCTCTTTACTCGTTTGGAGCAAAGTTATTTGTATCTGTGTGCAGGTCCAGGTGAAGTTAGCAACCCTCGGTTGTGAACGGCGCCATTGTTCACTTTACCACCTTCTTGTATCTCTGCGAGTCCTACGGGAGACAAATCCTATCCTCTACATATGGGAAATTTGCTGCTACGCTACATCTCACCTTCCACTTGGGGTAACGAACAAGGAGTGAGAACTATCCTCACCGTATCAAGCTAATTTCTGGCGCCGTTGTTGGGGACTCCAGTCTACAAGATAGGGCACTTGCACACTATCTTTTATCTTTGCTTTTTGTCTTGTTAGTTTACCTTTCAGTTTTTACTTTTGTATCCTTAATCAAAAATACCAAAAATACCTGCTGCTACTATGGGTTCCAATGAAAACACTAAGTTGTGTGACTTCACTAGTCACAACAACAGTGACTTTATCTGCACTCCTATTGCTCCACTTGCCACTTCAGCACCTTCTTATGAGATTAAACCTGCTCTGCTTAACCTTGTCATGAAAGATCAATTCTCAGGAGCAGGAGATGATGCTGCCTTGCACCTAAACAACTTTATCCATGCAGAAGTACAAGGAAGTGGATGGAGACTTCATCAAGCTGAAGCTTTTTTCCTTTCTCTTTGAGAGGAAGAGCCAAGGAGTGGCTACAATCTTTGCCCAAGAACAGTATCGATTCTTGGAGTAAATGCAAAGATGCTTTTATAGGGAAGTATTATGCCCCTGCTAAAATTATTCAATTGAGGACTAACATTATGAATTTCAGGCAATTGGATAACGTATGAAGACGCTTGTCAAGAACTGCCCCACACATGGACTGACTACCTGGATGGTTATCCAGACTTTTTATGCAGGCTTGAACTTCACCTCGCGGAACCTGTTAGATTCGCCCGCGGGAGGAACTTTTATGTCAACCACGCTTGGTGCTGCCACAAAGCTACTTGAGCAGATGATGCTGAACTACTCGCAATGGCACACTGAGAGATCTCCAACCGGTAAGAAGGTAAACTCTGTCGAGGAGATCTCCTCTTTAAATGAAAAGGTTGACCTTATCATGTCTCTACTTACCAAGCAACCTTCTATTGATCCTCAAGATGTTCCTTATTCTTTGGTTGCTCAGGAGCAAGTAGATGTTAATTTTGTCTCTAGAAACAACTTCAACAATAATGCTTATAGGAGTAACTTTGGTAGCAACAATCCTAGGCCGTTCCCATCCAATAACTATGGGAACAACACTTATCCTACCACCAGCAACTCCTACAGCCAGAACTATAGGGAAAAAGACCTGCCCAGCTATGAGAAACTTGCAGAAATAGAAAAGGCCACCAAAAGCTATATGCACACTCAGTTTGAACAAAACAAGGCCTTTTCTAGACAATTAGATGAGCACTCCTCTATCCTGCAAAACATTAGCAAACAGCTTGAGAGCCTGAACGGTGACATTTCCAGTCTCCAAACTAGACTCACTGCCATCGAGACTTATGTTTCAAACATGTCTCATACCCAATCTACCTTGATAAACCAAATGGCAGCTAAACCCGAAGTTGTACCCAAGGGAGAAGAGAGAATTAAGAGCCTACCTACCTACCACACAATAGCTACTATCCAAGTAGTTGAGGATGTCCAAACTGTTAGCACCCATCACACCCCTAGTCCCACTGGACCTATCAATGGTGATGCTACCACCTCAACCATAGATGAAGAAACCTCTATGAACATAGATGCTTTCAAACAAGTGAAACTAAATGATATCACTACCTCCTTGATAGATAGTAGTGACCTAGACTTCGACAACTGCACTTTACCTGAAGTTATTGGTTTCCTACACAAGATGTCTAGAGACCCCCACACTAGCACACTCAATCTTGCCTTCACAGAGCATATCACCAATGCTCTAATCAAAGTTAGGGAGGAGAAGCTTAGACTAGAAGCCTCCATACCTAGGAAGCTAGAAGATGGTTGGGATCCTATGATAAAAATTAAATTGAATAACTTCTCTTGTTATGCTCTTTGTGATGTTGGAGCAATTACCTCTGTTATGCCCAAAAGAATGTATGATATGCTTGAATTGAAACCTTTTGATCCTTGTTCTTTTGGTGTTCGTCTTGTTGATTCTTCCATAAAGAAACCTTTGGGGAAGATCGACGATGTTCTTATCATTGTCAATGACAATTATGTTCCCGTTGATTTTACTATTATGGACATTGAATGTGAACCTTCTTGTCCAATTATTTTGGGACGTCCTTTTCTTCGCACAGTTGGTGCTGTTATTGACATGAAAGAGGGGAATATCAAATTCCAATTCCCTCTCAAGAAAGGGATGGAACATTTCCCTAGGAAAAAGATTAAGTTACCTTTTGAGTCCGTCACACGGGCTATTTATTCTCTTGAAAAAACTTGATCTTCTGCTTTAAGCCTAGCTAATGGCTCTAAAGAAGCGCTTTCGGGAGGCATCCCGCAACAAATTTAGTTTTTTCTTTTTGCTTTTGTTCTGTTCTTAGTGGTATTGATGATTGTTACTACTGTAGCAACATCATTGTATCTTTTCTTTTCAAGCTTTGTGCCAAGTTTAGCCTCATACGGCAAGGGAAGTAAAAGTTGTGACATGCTGTCCAGAAAACAGATTCTGTCCCCGTGACTAGAAAAATCAGAGAAAAATCCAAGTTCATCTTTTTGAGCTGAATTTTTTACAAATCGTGCTCTATACAATTACGAAACTTCCGTATGTTCTGAGTTTTTGATTTGAGTTGCAGAAGTATCCCTAAAAATTCGTTTCTATCTGCTGTTCTGTTTTTCACAGATTCTGCCACGTTTTGTCTCTCTTCACTTTTGCAAACCTTAAGCTTGCTTTTTCTTTGCAAAAACCTTTTGTAAATCTTGAGAAACAGTAGCTCTTCCTGGAAATCTTTATTTGCAGTAGAGGAAAATTATTTTATTAGGGTACTAACCTCTCTAATCAGCCTACAATGAGTTATGTACGAAAGGAGTTTTCAAGTGCGCGATGAAGGATGATGAAAGAAGATTCAGGAGTGTCAAACGCTCAAGCTTGGGGATGCTCATGTGCATCCCCAATAAATATTCAAGGAGACTCAAGCGTCTAAGCTTGGGGGTGCTCCCGTGCATCCCCTTCTTCATCAACAATTATCAGTTCGTCTCTCGTTGCACTATATTTTTATCACTTCATGCGTTATGTGCTTTTCTTGGAGCGTCTCGCTCTTAGGTTTTGTTTTTAGTTTTCTTTTGTTTTCTTTTCTATAGTAAAAAGTTAGATCCCATCTTACTCTCTTTTGTGTGTGAGAGAAACACGCTCCACTTGAATTAGAACTCCTCATAGGATTTGCTTATTCTTTTAGCTGTGAGTTGTTCTTTTTCTTTTCTTAGCTGTTGTTCTGTCTAGTTGTAGTGCTTTAGTTTTTCTAGAGCTTTTCTTTTGTCTTAGGTTGAACTTTCTATAGGTTGCATGTTTTATCTTGTTAGAGAGTTTGCCTATTGCACTGAGTTATGTGTGTTGACTGAAAGTAGGTAGTTAAAGTTGCTATTCTTTTTGTAGTAGTAATTTCCATTAGTTTTGAGGTATTGATTAGAGTAATGTTTGAACTTATGGTGTCAAGAGATCTTACCTATTATTGATAGATGTCGTATTTTGGGCAATCCGTGTGTTTTTCGAAAACCAAAAACCCCTATTGAGAACTCTAGCTACTAGATGGATCACTAACCTCTGGAGGGTTCGAATATTAGAGTACACTCACGTACCATGAGTCGAGGATGCGCAAGGATAACCAAACCCCCATACAATCCTCCTCGGGGTACCTGTCTCTTTGTGAAACTCCTGATTAGATTGAGAGTTACCGATAATAAGTGCATGAGTTCTTCGGACTAATGTGAGTATTCAAAAGTTGACACTTCCACCCACCTATACTTTTGCTAGCCTCTTCGGTACCGTGCATTGCCCTTTCTCACCTCGAGAGTTGGATCATACTTCGCCGGTGCATCCAAACCCTTGGCATGATACGCTCTGTCATCATAAACCTCCTGATATCTTTCCTCAAAACAACCACCATACTTACCTACAAGGCATTTCCATAGCCTTTCCGAGATACATTGCCATGCAACATCCACCTTCTCATGACTTGATCTTCATGTCATACATGCTACTTGCTTGATCGATGAGCCGCATGCTAGTTGGGCCTTTCCCTAATCATTGCTACATGACGCGCCAGTATCATTGCATATCCTGCTACCCTGGCAGAGGCATACATTTGCATCATGATAGTTACATTTTCTTTATGTGAGTACCTTTGTAAAGTGTGAAAGATCTCCTATATTCTTGTAAAATATAGAATATTGCCACTAAAGTGAGGAAAAGATCCCAAAGAGGACAAAATCAAAAGATCCCAAAGAGGACAAATGAGAGTTAAATAGAAAGAGCCATTGAGGCCACCAAAAAATAAAAAATAAAAAAGAGAAAAAAAAGAGAGAGAAGGGGAGCATACTACTAGTCCTTTTGAGAGATCCACTCTAGTACTTCATCTTCTATCCCTTGTACTCCATAGCGATCATCATCATGCATATAGCTACGTGGTGACCTTCACACTATAGAACTTGGCTTGTATATTCCAATGATGAGCCTCCTCAAACGAGCTCTAGGTCTTCTTGAGCAAGCAAGTTAGATGCACCCCCACTAGTTCCCTTGGAGAGCTTTTAGCTCACATGTGCATCCGTTGCATGGCAATCCCTACTCCTCACATCATATCTATCATATGGCCTTCTCTCGCCTATGATTGTCCTCATTGATGAGCCTTTCACACCTTTTTGTCTTCCTCCTCCACCTTCTTTCTGTTTCGCCTTTTAGGTGTCAACTTTCTTGCTCACGCTCATCCATTGCATGAGTGCTCAAAATATCGAAAGGGAGTGGATCAGTTTGACTTGTACCTGGCTAGTGGTCTGGGGGCGAGTCAAGATAAGAATCCAAAGGAGACCAAGTGTGAAACTTTAGTAGATAGTTGTTCTCAACAACCTTATTTTCTCTCTCGTATTTCCCTATCCCTTGATTGCACGCAAACACCATCTGGAGACATTCGAGTCACGGAAAACAAGAGCTCTTGCACCCTTTGTTCTTTTGCTGCTTGTGTTAATGCTAATATAGGCTCTTGCTTGTTAATACTTGAATTGAATTGCATGCTTTGATTGCTTTACTTAAAAGTCCTTTTATGGTTGTGTGGCATGTCACCACAGAAATTATGCTTGTTATCATTTACCTACTCGAGGACGAGCATGAATTATGCTTGGGGATGTTGATACGTCCCAAACGTATCTATAATTTCTTCTTGCTCCATGCATGTTTTGTGTGACTTTGCCATGTTTTGCTTGAACTTTCATACACTTTTGAACCAATTTGGACTAACCTATTAACTCAGTGCACCCAGTTGCCAGTTTCTGTTTTCTGCTGTTTTTGTATTTCAGGTTTTCCGGCCATTAAAAGTGCTCCAAAAAATCCAAAAAAATCAGATAAAAATCAGCGTCACGGAAGCTTCTGGAAACACCAAAGGAGCGAAGGGGGGCCACCACCAGGAGGCCAGGAGGGTCCCTGGCGCGGCCCCACCCTAGGCCGCGACATGAGGCCTCCTGGCTGCCTGGTGGGTCTCCTCGACACCCCCTTCGCGTATATTTACCCCTCGGGGTGGAAACCCCTAAGACAGACTCCTTTTTCGCGATCTCGCCTCTGTTCCGCCGCCGCCGCCGTTTCTAGATCGGGGCTGCCTGGAGAAGCTGCTCCGGCACCCTGCCGGGAGAAGCTACCCCCTCCGGGAGACCATCCATGGCCATGGACGCCTCCCGTATGTACCGTGAGTAGTTTCCCTTGGACCATGGGTCCGTGACCAGTAGCTATGTGATCTATCTCTCCCCCTTTTGTGCCTCCACTTTCGAGTCCTCGTGAGCTGCCTCACATGCTCGAGGCATCTATGTAATTTCTGCTGTTCCTATACTGAGTTTGTTGGGATCTGATGGATTATGAGACTATGTTCAGATTGTGATGAGTAATATATTTGTTTCTTCCCTTTTATATTTTTTTCTTGAGTAAATTCTTGCATGTTCTCCGTTGCGGTATTTGCTTTGGCCAAGTATTTAATTTGCAACTCCAAGAGAGATCGTTATGCTCGATTGTGGGTTCAGCCCCTCGATGTCTAGCTTGAGTGACAGAAACATGAGACTAGGGGATGTGCTATTGCCACCAGGGATAAAACAACGGTGCTTGTACCTGCGGGTGCAAGGATTGTTTACTTTACGCAAAGTTCCTTTAATGTAGTTGTCTGTTGCTTTCAGTTTACACTTTGGGTGGGATTCACAACTTAATACCAGCGAGATGTTCTGGATAGATATCTCAAGGTGGATGATTCGTAGTAGATGCAGATGGATTTCGGTCTACTTAACTTGGCGTACAGCCCATTGCTTTTGAGCCCTTCCTTTCTTTGCAGCATAGTTAGCATTGCGGTGCCTTCATAATCCTGTCAATTTCCCAACTGTGATTTGTTTACCTCGCTAGCACTTTTATCGTCTTTTGGGAGAGAGACATCACTAGTGAAAATCATGGGACCCTGTTCCATCTTCACATTATTGTTTACACCCTCAATTTACTTTCCGTGTTTACTTTCAGTTGCCACTATTATTATCTCTTGCGTTGATCCTTTGTAAACAGCAAGGCCGGAGGAATGGACAACTCCTCTGTACTCGTTGGGAGCAAAGTTATTTGTATCTGTGTGCAGGTCCAAGTGAAGTTAGCAACCCTCGGTTGTGAACGGCGCCATTGTTCACTTTACCACCTTCTTGTATCTCTGCGAGTCCTACGGGAGAAAAATCCTATCCTCTACATAGGGGAAATTTTATGCTACGCTACATCTCACCTTCCACTTGGGGTAACCAACGAGGAGTGAGAACTATCCTCACCGTATCATGCGGCGGTGCGCCGGGACTCAAATTCGGCAAGGATTTGCTCCAGATGTGTGTTGATGCGCTGCGGCGTGCTTGTGGATAGTAATAATGCTGCTATGGTGTCGCTCTGGCCGGCCTTCTAACTTTTTATAGGCACTCGCTGGTTCCCCAAAACCCTTGACGAGGTCCCCATGGCGCCGGTCGTACTGGGTTGTGCGTCGCGGCCGCAGGCCCGGTGTAAGGCCCGATATGCGGTAC
This sequence comes from Bromus sterilis, assembly GCA_950022295.1. Lineage (NCBI taxonomy): Eukaryota > Viridiplantae > Streptophyta > Magnoliopsida > Poales > Poaceae > Bromus > Bromus sterilis. The sequence continues at coordinate 301,653,146 of OX465595.1, forward strand.
TGTTCCAGATCTAGATGTTTCCATCCAGATCCGGGACGATGCACATATCGGTCCCACCGCGACATATGACTATGCCATTTGCCCCGGATTTCCAACATGATATCACAACATTACAGATACAAGGATACAACATCTCATAAAATCGGCATACAACTGCCTTAAATACAATACAACAGCGGAAGATACATGTCTGAGTACAGACTACAACCAAATGCCTAGTGGCAAAGAGAAAAACATCGATCCCATAACCACACGGGTCCAGGCCCTCCGCCGGGATCCGCCTAACTAGTCGTCGTCGAGTCTCCACGTGAAACGTCGATCACCATACCTGTTGTCGATCAAGTACCCTGAAAAGAGTTTGGGGGGTAGTATCATGAGTACAGAGGTACTCAGCATCCAACTGTAGTGGTCATCTGACCCAGCAAGGACTTCATCACTCGTCATTCTAGGACAACTAGTAGTTTACGGTAAGGAAGGGGTAAGTGGTGAGGTTGCTTCCGCACTAGCATTTATGAAGTGGCTAACGATCTAGAGAGTAAGATAAGAAGCCAAGCATTCGATGAGGAATCGCCTCCAACAAGTCTTACTATCAACTACTACGCAAACATAACACCTATCCTATCCTTGTCCTCCTCTTCGCATCCCGACGAAGAAGAATCAGTCAAGGCACACACACGTTGATCAAGTTATAATAAGATTATCTTAGTTGTTGTTGGCTATGAACAAGGAGTAGGTCTCAAGTCGTCCATAACCGTGGACACGGCTTCTCGAAAATATTTAACCCTGCAGAGGTGTACCAACTGCCCATTACAAGGCTCTGCACGCACGTCCATCTCTCTCAGTTGCTACCCATGACAGGCAAGCATTTTATGATTTAGTTCCAAGAGGTCCGAAACGACAGGTCCCTCTAGCTAACAACGAACAAATCCGGGTGGCCCCCGGTGAGTCGACACCCAACTCAAAAGCCGGCCGCGCTCTCGAATCAGACTCTACCGTCTGGATGAGGTCGGGTTAGTTGCCCAAACAGATGTGGACAACCCCCTAGCTCCCTGGGGTGGACCAACAAGAGAAACCATGTCTCCGCTGGCCCAAGTTGTTTGAAAACTACTGGCGTACGACCAGCACACACATGGTTTCAAAAGGTAAAATAAGCTTGGGCTACCACTAGAAATGCTTGAAGCTAGGTAGGTAAGAAAAGGGGACCCCATAAAATCCCACACGCGGTTAGGCACGCTCAGTCTTAAAACCAATACCCGGAACTCGGATCCTAGTTGAATCAAATGGAACAAAGCGTCGGGGCGGGATAGCCTAGACCTTCCCTCCTTCGTCGAATATAATCAACATTTATAATAATCATATCATCAACAACAATAGCAACAATGTGATATCCCAAACCAAGGAGTAACAGGGTAACATCGTAGCATCCTAAGCATGCATACTAAGTAGGGGCTGAGCAACGAGCAATAGTAACATAGCAGTACAAGGTTTGCTGGGAGGGGACATGGCTGTATCGGTTTAAGAGAGGATGTAAACATGTGGTAGGATCAAACATCGAACCTATCCTAGACAAGCATGCAAACCGCTGGTTGAAATAGAATGGATCATAAGTAATGTATAGTCCTTGCCTGTTGATAAGTCGGGTTCCGAAGGTGTAGTTGATTGCAAGCTCGCATCGTCTCCGAGAGGTACCCGCGGAAGCACACAATACGATAAACACTGGAAAGCAATCAACGAGCAAGCACTCTATTACTACGGCAACGCGATACGGATCTATCGTCGTGAACGGTTACTAACAATTTAAGTGGGGTATCGGTCACACACGACGAATACCGCACGTTTACGGTGGTTCAAGTTGCTTAGCTACAGGTGATCAATCAACGGTTATTAACATGGCAACTCAAGAAAGCATGGCAAGAGGTGAAGCACAAAGTAAACTAGCTATGCTAGTCAATTTAAGTGAGGCACAACCTAAACATGGCATAACACTAAGTGCCGCATGATGATTAAAACATTTGGTACTTTTCTGTCCTAAACCGTATTTTAGGTTGGTTAACAACATAAAATAATAGCATAAACACAAAGTACACGAAAAACTAATCAAGTTACATATAAAGAACACTCCAAACGGAGTTACGGTTAAAAAGATACAAGCAAAACAAGTTACGGGCACAATCTGCCAACATCACGAAGCACACTTTAGAGCAATGCATAAACAACATAATGAATGAAAACATGCTCACAAATGATATGGAACTAAAGTAGACATGACAGGGATGGCATGGCAAAAAGAATCATGCAAAAAGGCATCATAGATCAAAAGATATTAAGCATGCAACATGGCATCGCAAAGTAACAGACTTAGTGAAAAACAGAGGTAGATGTCATCAACATCAGCATAGCAACTTTGGAGCTCAATAACTATATGACTAGGAATGCTAACATGAAGATGCAATACATGTAATGAAAGTAGACATGATGCTTAACAATATGCAATTGGAATGAATAATTTTCGATAAACGGTCGCGACACACTCGTCGACCGAAGCTGCAACAAAATAACAGTTTCAGCAACAGCAGCACATTAACATCAGGATAGCTACTTTGGAGCAAGATTTAATATAGCTAGAGCACCCAAACATGACAAGTTAAAGCATGGAAATGAAGTACACACGATGTTTAAAACATAGGAAAAAGAATCAATGCAATAGGCCTCATGGATGAGTCACAATCATCATGCAAAGTTGCAATAAAATAATAGCAGCAACACTTAACAGGAAATACTAGCAATTAACGGCCTGATGCCCACTTCAACGCAGAATTAAACTATCTAGACGGCCTCAAACGGAAAAACTTTCTACATACAAACGCTAGAGCACGCAAAACTGAGCAACTTTCATTTTGGGGGCACGTTCATCGGAGCTACGGACCAACGGGAAAACGCAGTACAAAACGGGATCAACAACAATATATCTCAGACTTAGCAAAATCTGGAGAATGGAAAAAACAACAGAAAAAAGGAGCCGGGCTCACCCAGCTGAGCTCGGCCCATGTGGCTGGAGAGGCCAGCCAGCTGGGCTACGCATTGGGCCGCTGGGGCGCGCCTGGGCCTGGATCGGGCCCGCACCTGGCTGGCTGAACCATGCGGCTGGCTGGACCGGCTGCCCGTCCTCGTCCCGAACGGGACCTCCAGGCCGTGACTCTCACCACCTGCTGGAAGTCATTGCTCGCAACACCACTCAGCAGCGCAATGAGCTGGTGTCCCTGAACGACTTCATCCGGCTTCATCCCCCGGTTTTTAGTTACTCCACCGAGCCCCTTGACGCCGATGACTGGCTTCGCAGCATCGAAAGGAAGCTCCAAGCAGGCCGTGTTGCAACTGGTGACAAGGTCAGCTATGCCACCTATCACCTCGAAGGTGCAGCTAGTTCTTGGTGGGAGAATTTTCTGAATATGCGTCCCGTTGGACCACCTGCATCTTGGGAGGAGTTCTGCACGTCCTTCCGCGAGCATCACATTCCCAAGGGTCTCATGGACCGCAAACGTGAGGAGTTCTGCAACCTCACTCAAGGCAGAAGGACCGTTGACGAGTTTAGTCGTGAGTTCAACCGACTTGCTCGTTACGCTACCGAAGAAGTCTCCACCGACTCCAAGAAACAAGAGAGGTTCCATCGTGGCCTCAACACTGGACTTCGTCGTGAGCTCAACCTTCATGACTTTGCCACCTTCCAGGTCCTTGTCAACAAGGCCATCAAGGCAGAGGACATGAACACCCCAAACGACTTTCGCAAACACCCTAGAGATGACAGTTCATCCAGTTCTGGCTCCCAGAAGCGCAAGATCTGGATCCCAAACAGCATGTTCCGCCTGAACAACCCACCGAGGCCATCCTATGTGGCGCCTCGTCCACCCACCCAGTTCCACCCAGCTCCACCAAACAACCCAGCTCCACGCACTGTTTTCGGAGCCTGTTACAAGTGTGGTCAGGCAGGTCACTATTCTCGAGAGTGTCCCCAGAACCAGCTCCAACACCAGAATGCTCCACCACGTGCCGGAGGCAACAACAACAACAATGGCCGTGGCAAGCCACCCCAGAAGGTCTACACCGCCAAACCCGCTCCTCCCGCCACTCGTGGACGTGTGAACCAGATTGCCGCCGAAGAGACTGACGACACCACTGACGTCATTCTTGGTACGCTCCCAGTCAATTTTGTTCCTACTTCCGTTCTTTTCGACCCAGGAGCATCTCATTCATTCATGTCGGAAAGTTATGCACTTCGTCATGAGTTACCCTTTGTTGAATTGTCCACCCCGATGATTATTCAAACTCCAGGGTCAAGATGGCAAACTACTAGAGTAAGCCATGGTAATCAAATTTCAATTGAGGGTTTAGTATTCCTTGCTTCACTCATAGCCCTCAAGTCTTCAGACATTGATGTCATCCTTGGCATGGATTGGCTATCAAGACAGAATGCCTACCTGGATTGCAAAGGAAAATCCGTGAAACTCACCCACCCTTCAGGCCAAACCGTCAGCTACACCTCACCCAGAACAAGAACCCAAGTGCATTCTTTGAATGTACTTCCCCTTCCCGAACTTGAAGATATTCCGGTGGTTCGTGACTTCCCGTATGTCTTTCCTGAAGAGCTGCCGGGCATGCCACCCGACAGATGTGTAGAGTTTATAGTGGATCTTGCCCTAGGAACCGCACCAATTTCTAGACGCCCATACAAAATGGCCCCACGTGAGTTAGCTGAGCTTAAAACCCAACTGGAAGCTTTGTTGGAGAAAGGCTTCATCCGCCCTAGCTCATCGCCATGGGGTTGCCCTGTTCTGTTCGTAACGAAGAAAGATGGGACAGAAAGGATGTGCGTAGACTATCGCCCGCTAAATTTAGCGACGATCAAGAACAAGTACCCATTGCCCAGGATCAATGATCTTTATGATCAACTTGCAGGATCCTCTGTCTTCTCCAAGATGGATTTGAGATTAGGTTATCATCAAATCAAAATCCGAAATGAGGACATTCCCAAAACGGCTTTTACTACTCGTTATGGTCTTTACGAGTACACCGTCATGTCCTTTGGTTTAACCAATGCCCCCGCCACATTCTCACGCATGATGAACTCGATCTTCATGGAGTATTTGGACCAGTTCGTCGTGGTTTACCTCGATGACATCCTTATATACTCGAAGAACAAAGAAGAACATGCCGAACACTTAAGGCTGTTATTGATGAAGCTTAGAGAGCATCGCCTGTACGCTAAATTCTCCAAGTGTGAATTCTGGCTACCAGAAGTGACCTACTTAGGCCACGTGATTTCTGCAAAAGGCATTGCTGTGAATCCCGAGAGAGTTCAGGCCGTCCTTGACTGGACTCCACATGAATCGGTTAAGCAAGTTAGGAGTTTTCTTGGCCTAGCCAGCTATTGCCGTCGCTTCGTTGAGAACTTTTCTAAAGTTGCAAAGCCTCTAATTGAACTCCTGAAGAAAGATAAGAAATTCCTATGGACTCCCAAGTGCGAGGAAAGCTTTCAAGAGCTAAAAAGAAGATTGACTTCTGCACCCGTACTTGCACCTCCAGACACCAAAAAGGATTTCGAGATCTATTGTGACGCATCACGGCAAGGGTTAGGATGCATACTTCTGCAAGATCGACATGTGGTAGCTTATGCTTCACGCCAGTTGCGGCCACATGAAGAGAACTATCCTACCCATGACCTTGAACTCGCTGCCGTAGTTCATGCCCTAACCACTTGGCGACATTACCTCCTTGGTAATCGTTGTGAGATTTATTCCGACCACCAAAGCCTCAAATATATTTTCACCCAGCCAGATCTTAATCTCAGGCAAAGACGCTCGATTGAGTTGATAAAAGATTACGACGTAGTAATTTCTTACACCCCAGGCAAAGCCAATGTCATGGCTGATGCACTAAGTCGTAAGTCGTATTGTAACAACCTCATGTTACAGCAGTATCAACCACTTCTTCATGAGGAATTTCGCAAGCTCAACCTTGAGATTGTTCCTCATGGCTATCTTTCTACCTTGGTGGCGAAACCAACTCTTGAGGATCAAATTATAGTTGCCCAAAGGCGTGCACGAGGTGTTCGCCGGATCAAGGAGAACATTGCTAGCGGAGTTGCTAAATGTTTCTCCACAGATAGCAAGGGAATGGTTTTCTTTGGAAATCGTTTGGTAGTACCTAAGAATAGGGAACTAAGGCAACTCATCCTCAAGGAAGCCCATGACACACCCCTCTCAATTCATCCCGGTAGCACAAAAATGTACCGAGATCTACGCCAGAGATTTTGGTGGACTAGGATGAAGAGAGACATTGCTCAATTTGTTGCCGAATGTGATGTTTGTCGTCGCATTAAGGCAGAACATCAAAGACCTGCTGGTACACTTCAACCTTTGTCTATTCCCGAATGGAAATGGGACAAAGTCGGTATGGACTTCATCGTCGGCTTTCCAAGAACCCAGAAAGGAAACAATGCCATCTTTGTTGTCATAGATAGGCTTTCCAAAGTTGCTCACTTCCTTCCGGTTCGCGAGTCTATAACTGCTAGCCAGTTAGCAGACTTGTACATCTCTAGAATTGTATCCCTTCATGGTGTTCCTTTGGAAATCAATTCTGATCGTGGTAGCCTTTTTACCTCTAGATTTTGGGGAAGCTTTCAGAATGCTATGGGAACTCATCTCTCCTTTAGTACAGCTTTCCTTCATCAGTCTAGCGGTCAAGTCGAAAGGGTTAACCAAATTCTTGAAGACATGCTCAGAGCTTGTGTTATCTCATTTGGAAAGAATTGGGAGAAGTCTCTTCCATTTGACGAATTTGCTTATAACAATAGTTTTCAATCCAGTCTGAACATGGCTCCTGCTGTTCATACAAGGCATGTGTGCTGCGTGTATGTTTATAACATGCATGTCTTTGTATGGGTTTTCGAGACCTTAGTTGTGTTCTGGCTGGCGGTCTTTCATACACCAAGTGGCCCTTAGATGTGCGCAGCTTATGGCATCGCGATGCGATTGTTCGAGACTCTGTCTCGTGCACACTTTGTGGTATGATCGAGCCCGCCCTAGACCCCGACTAAGTGATCGGGCTGGAGTAAGTCTATGTAACAGTTATGAGATAGTCGATAGTATGGTTGAGGCGACTTGTCTTTGAATATGGGAGTTCACCACCCATATCATTAGACTTGTGTGCGGACGATGAGGACCCATCTCAGTTGATCATCCGGCCTAGATGGGATGCCCCTCACGTACGATGCTTTCCGAGAATGTTCTGTGCTTGGCCTTGTCTGCTTAGACAAGTGGGTACGGTTCTCGGCTCTCCATATGACTATGCCTTAACTGGACTTGCATACGCTAACCACGGGTCCCGACAAAAGGCATCATAGATCAAAAGATATTAAGCATGCAACATGGCATCGCAAAGTAACAGACTTAGTGAAAAACAGAGGTAGCTGTCATCAACAACAGCATAGCAACTTTGGAGCTCAATAACTATATGACCAGGAATGATAACATGAAGATGCAATACATGTAATGAAAGTAGACATGATGCTTAACAATATTCAATTGGAATCAATCAATTCCGATAAACGGTCGCGACACACTCGTCGACCGAAGTTGCAACAAAATAACAATTTCAGCAACAGCAGCACATTAACATCAGGATAGCTACTTTGGAGCAAGATTTAATATAGCTAGAGCACCCAAACATGACAAGTTAAAGCATGGAAATGAAGTACACATGATGCTTAACACATAGGAAAAAGAATCAATGCAATAGGCCTCATGGATGAGTCACAATCATCATGCAAAGTTGCAATAAAATAATAGCAGCAACACTTAACAGGAAATACTAGCAATTAACGGCCTGAAGCCCACTTCAACGCAGGATTAAACTATCTAGACGGCCTCAAACGGAAAAACTTTCTACATACGAACGCTAGAGCACGCAAAACTAAGCAACTTTCATTTTGGGGGCACGTTCATCGGAGCTACGGATCAACGGGAAAACGCAGTACAAAACGGGATCAACAGCAATATATCTCAGACTTAGCAAAATCTGGAAAATGGAAAAAACAACAGAAAAAAAGGAGCCGGGCCTCACCCAGCTGGGCTCGGAGAGGCCAGCCGGTTGGGCTGCGCACTGGGCCGCTGGGGCGCGCCTGGGACTAGATCGGGCCCGCACCTGGCTAGCTGGCCCATGCGGCTGGCTAGACCGGCTGCCCGTCCTCGTCCCGAACGGGACCTCCAGGTGGCGGGGACGCTCGCGCCGGCGAGCAGCGGCGGTCCGGCGGAGGGATGCGGGGTGTGGGGCCGCGAGGAGTGGCCGGATCGAGCCGCCCCTGGCCGGATCCGGGCGATGGTGGCTGGCGGCGGCCGCTCGAGCTCGGCCTTCAAGGCCATGGTGGCTCCGGCCGTGGCTTCATGGCGTGGTGGCGCGGCGACCTGCAGGCGAGAGGACAGGTGGCGGTGAGGGCTAGAGAAGGGGAGGGAGGAACGGAGAGGAGAGGGAGATGAGGGTGGCTCCCTGGTCGAGGCGGCTGCCGGCGGCGACAGGTATGTGCCCACGGGCGGCGGCTGCGGTGCCTCCACGGGCTGGAGGGAGACCAGGAGAGAGAGAGAGAGAGAGGAGAGGTGGGTGACGTGGCACTCCCTGGGCCGTCGGATCGCCAGATCTGACGGTCCAGGTCGGATCTGGCTGGGATTTTTGGATCTGGGGCTATTTTGGAGCAAATCTGGGAGTTAGGAGGGGGGTGGCTGCAAAACGTGGCCAGGGAAACCCTAGAAATGGGTGGAAGTGTGGTGGTCTTTATATAGCCCCGGTGGCTGGCAGTTTGCAAAAACATCCCCGGTTTTTCTCTCGCACGCGCGGTGCTCACGTTTCTGACCGCCGGGGGTCCGCAGTACCTCCGATTCGGGTAAAACTTCAAACTGCGCGATCAGCGCGTCGAGCCGGAGGCGTTCACCTCGCGCTGGAACCGTTCCGAGAACACTTTCCGGCGCACTATAAAATAACCCGTTCAATTATTAAACGGGGTTTTTCGTTCCGTTGGCTGCGGCAAGTCCCGTGCGGTTTTCGCGATGGTGATCGGGTGAAACCCGGTGTCGCAAGGTCGAGTGTCAGGGTGGCAAGGGTCGGCCTCCGTCCGATACGAGATAAGAGGGGGAAAAAAACAATCGCCGATCGATAAATCGGGGATGCAAACACCGCAAACAAATCAGGCAATCAAACAATTCACACCGAAAACAAAATTTTTAATTTTTGTGAAAACTGGGCTGTTACACCCGGGCCGTGGGCAAAGTGACATATTTTTTTACTCCACAGTTCTTTAAACCAATCAATTTAATTTAAATCTATCACACACAGTTCATTCAATTTATCTGTTTGGCTAAAATTGACAAACTAAGCAGACATTCAAAATTGACAGATGTTTCTCCATCCCACACACAAAATTAAAGTGTTGTGACTTGTCGTCCATCAAATCGTCGGCAAAAAAATTCTCCATCGAACACGCAATGCTTTACAGAGTGTGTGTGGGTTGTCTTCTCGTTCACCCCGTCGGTCATGCTGTCGCACATCAATCACAAGTAAATGAAGTAGGAAGCCGTACCGTCACTTCGGAAATATAACCATGTGGTATAGTTAAGTACACAAACACATTTATCTTTCCACTTGTCTGCTTCAGTTTCCCCCTCATTGAACAACACAATACTCTTCAAATTTTCTCGCTCGCCTTCCCAGCCATATCCACCATGAGTTCTTGGGCTCATCCAGAGGACTGGCACGGTCACACCAACGACTCCAGCAGCGATGACGACAATGGTCGTGGCCATATGAGTGAGGACAACCTTCCGCTGCCGCCGCCATCGGGCCCTGATGACCCTGCATTTTTGGAGATCATACAAGGGCCGGCCCCGGAGCCCAAGACCGACTCCGAACTTGAGTGGCCCGAGTCGGAAGAGCAGCCGGAGGAGGAGGAGGAGGAGGAAGAGGAGGAGGAGGATGAGGACCATCCACAGCCGCAGCAGGAGGAGGAGCATCCGCAGGTGCAACAACCAATGGAGGAGGACGATGATGATGCCTATGCCGCCACCACCGCCGCTGACGACAATCCACCTCCCAACAAACGTCGTTGCAACGAAAATGGCGCGGGCCCTTCCAAGACCAAGTAGTATTGATGATCGATCATCAATCAGGCGGTTACCTAGTTAGGTAGTTATATATTTAGATGTTTAGATCCTTTCATGCATATGCAGTGGGTAATTAATTTAGATGCAATCTTTTGTTCGTTTCTTCGCTCTGCAATGCATGCACCTTGTCCGCAATATTCTGATGGAAATTTTGTCAGTATAAATATTTCCATTCCTACAAAGGACACATGCATCTTTATCACTAGTTCTAGGGCCATTTATGTACTGCCTTATTCTTAGCATATTTTTGGTATTGAGCCTGTCATTGAGTAATAACCAGGAAAATACTTTGAGCTTCATGGTGCACTTGGACTTCCAGATGTTCTTCATAGTGTTGTGGGTGGGAAGATTAGCAAAGGAGCATCTGCAAAAATTTGTGTAGGTGTATTTCGATCCCTAATCGCATTGCCACACATCATGAACCTCCAGATGAATATGAAAACCAGCAACCTCATCCTGCAGATTACAAGTTTCAGACATCATTTGAGAATAGAGGTGTGTTGAAAATTTCCTCTGCTTCATCCACTAGCAGCACAGAACAAACTGAAGCATCCTCATTCAGTTTTCTTGCATATGCACCGGAGTATGTTATTTTGTCAGTTTTCTAGGATGGTAACAGAGGTGTATGTTATATATGCTTCGTCGGATCCTTTCTTGCATATGCAGTCGAGTATGTTATGTCTTCAGTTTTCTAGGATGGTAACAGAGGAGTAAAATCGTCCACACTTTCGGAAATCAATCTGTCCGAGATACGAATTACTATGCTCACAGGTCATTCAGTTTAGTTGATTGGCAAAGCAGACAATTCTCGATAAAGAAACTTTTGTTTTGTCAAGTATATATCAAACGGGTGGCAGTTGCAAAAATGTGTGCCTACATAGCTGAAATTTTCGATAACTAACTTGTTTGTGTTGCACCACATCATTGCACACAATTTTGTATTTCCAAACGTTTGCAAGAGAAGCTAGCCAGCTTTCAGTAAACAAAGAAAATAAAAAGAAGAAGTCATGCATCACCAACTCTTAGATTATTAGAAACATTTCTGATATGTTTTACATCGCAAACTATGTTTTAATTCAGAACATTTGGTTTACTAAGGTAGCGATTCATTTTTTAGAACCGTAGGTGTTCTAAGGAGCAATCACAAACACTTGATTGTAGGAACTGTGTGCCATGCATAACCAACACTAAGTTTTGTAGAAACGTGCCTGATGGATTACACATCCCACACGTTTCAATAAATACAAATGATTGTGAAGAAGTGCTAGCGGTTCATTCTTTGCAACTGTGGGTTTTCTGACTTCTCTGCGGACGGTTGTTTGAACGAATCGTTAGCCCTTGTTTCACACATGAAAGGATTTTCAGAAGCGTACCTGATTGATTACGCAATACCAACATTTCGGTAACTATGAACCATTGCATAGACAGGCTGGCGGTCCTTTTTTGCAACCGTGGGTTTTCACCCTAAAAATGCTAGGCGGGGTTTCAAAGACCCGTCATCCCTACATCACCCACGCAATAATTTTTAGAATTGTGTCTGTTCGCGTACGTTTCGCAGACGATTCAGTTTCGGGAACACGGTTTTTTATTTATACCGTTTGCGTTGATAGGATCGCAAAAAATTTCGGACAAGGAACTGGGAAAGGGGTGTCATGTTAGCCCCTCTTTGCACTAGTGATGAATTCATTCTTAAAATTATTCTAAATAGGTACTTCTTCCATGGTTTTCAAAGTTTCACTCCCCTTAGCAATAGCTGAATCAAATTTGGGTTGTGGGATCTTAGGTACATAAATGAACTTAGGTCCCTTCTTCACCGGGGTCTCTACCTTTTTCGTTTTGATTGAAGATAAGATTGTTCCTAGAGCATCAATTACTTCCTCAATCTTATCAATCCTAGAAGGATCATCTTCCTTGGATTTAAGTGACTCCAAGGTTTTGTTAACTTTATCTATGGAGCTATCAAGCCTATTCAAGTTCCCTTGAATCTTACGATCTACTTCATTTATCTTAAGCATGCTTAGCATATCTCTCTCTCTCTTTTCAATTTTACTCATAATGTGAGCTAGAGTGATCTCATTATTTGTGTTAGTAATAGGGGGAACTCCAACTAAAATTTCCAAAACATTAAGAGCCTCCAAAACGGGGGCTTCCAAGAAGTTACCACTTATTGCATTATCTAATATGAACCTATTCCATGAAGTAATCCCAACTTAAAAGTTTCGAAGTAGAATAGTGGTGGATTACTTCTTGGCGGCTCTATTTTGAGAATCATTAATTCTATACCAAGCATCTTTCAAACTCTCCCAACCTCTTTATTTGAAGGTGAGGACTTCTGCCTCAGGTGTAACACCAAAGGTTAAAGAACTAGACATACTAACTAACAAAGGAAACAAATTAAGAACAAGGTAAATAACATTTTTTTGGTTTTTGGATATAAGACACAAGCAAAGATAAAAATTGAAAGGTGAACTAACAAGACTAAAAGAAAAGTTAAAAGGTAGTGTGAAACTCCCGTATCTTGAAGCTTGGAATCCCCGACAACGGCGCCAGAAATTAGCTGGTGCCTAAGTTGTCGAGACCAAGATTTTGTAGAGCTTCATAATCCCATGCAACGGCACCAGAAATTAGCTTGCTGGGTGCAGATAACACCTCCTTGTTCATTACCCCAAGTGGAATGTTATGATGCAGATAGCGGTAATTCCCCTTAGTGAAAATACCGAGTTTTATGTCTCAAGTAGGATTCCGGAGCCAACAAGAAGGTGGCTAGTAACTTATCTGGTGCTTGAAATTACTTGACCTAGACCTGCACATAGACACAACTAACTTTTCTCCCAACGAGTACAAAGAGGTTATCAATCTCTCTGGCCTTGATGTTTACAAAGTTAAAACAGAAAGGGTAATAATAATGCAGCGAAAAGGATATAAAACAGTAAATAGTAGTGGTGGTAAACTTATGATGAGAACATGGACTGAGGTACCATAGTGCTCACCAGTAGTGTCTCTCTCCCAAAAGACAGTAAACAGTTATGTTGGGTGAACAAATTGCATCTAGGCAATTGATGCAATTATAAATGCACTGCAATGCTTACTATGCTACCGAAAGTAAAAGGCTCAATCATATGGGCATTACACTGAATCAATTACATAATTTATTCATCATCATTTACTTACTAATTATCCTCCTTGAGATATCTATCAAGAACAACTTGTTGGTATTAAGTTACGAGCCACAACTATTGTTGCTAACTCAAAGCAACGGACAATTGTATTAACACTATGCGTAATGTACGCAATTCTTATGACACGCAATCATAAGCAACGTTCTTTTACCCCTAATGGCAACAACACGTTCCCTAGTCTCATGTTTCTGTCACTCAAATCAGACAACGGGAGGCATCGACCCATTATCTAGCGTAACGCTCCCCCTTGGAGTTACAATCTACTACTTGGCCAAAGCAATAAACTGTAACAAAGAACCTGCATGACTACTCAAGACACAAATATAATAGAGAACAAATATATTACTTCCACAATTTGAACATAATCTCATAATCTATCGGATACAGCAAACAGAGAATAACAACATAGAAATTATAACAAAGATTCCTTGATCATGATAGGCAGCTCACAAGCACAAAATTGGAGAGAAGACATCTACTAGCTTGCTGCCATGGACACATGGTCCAAGGAGGGACTACTCACATAGCATCTCGGAGGCAACCATGGTGATGCAGGGACCTTCGGAGATCAATCCTACCTTCGGCAGGGTGCTGGGACATTAACTTCTGCTAATCCAGATCTTGGAATCACAGCGGCTGCGGGACAGTGGCGTAGATGGCGAAAAGGAGTCCTCCTCGAGGGTTTCTGGAACGAGGCGTAAATATATGCCAAAGTGGGGCACCAAGGGTGGCCTCACCTGGCCAGGAGGCCAGGGGAGCGGTCAGCCCCTAGCCACGCCAGGTGGATGCCTAGCTAGGGGGTGGCCCCTTCTGGCTGCCCTTCGGGATTCTAGAGTATTGCGGTATAGAAGAATTTCTGGATTTTATCGAGCACTGTGATTTTTCAGCTATTTTCTGCATTTAAAACGGTATGAAAGTGCATCAAAACATCTAACAATGTCACCAAAAGTAGCATGGAACAAGAAAAAAATATAGATACATTTGGGACATATCAGTGATTCACTTAGTAGCTAGAGTTCTCAACTATTTTTTGTAGTTTCCGAAATAAGCATGTTGAGCCAAAATACGACACCTATCACTAATATGCTTGACCCTAGTCAGATAGAAGTTCAAACATTAATTTCAAACAATACCTCAAAACTATTGCAAGATATCACTAAACTCAATTTAGCAATCGAGATTACCTACTCGAAGTAAGATACACACCTGGTGCAACAAGGCCAACTCTCTAATTAAAATAAGCATGAAACTCAAGAGAGTTCTAGAAATTCTCATAAAAGTGCTTAAACAATAATAAACATGAAAAATCAAGAGCTAAACATAATAAGAAGCAACTAGAAACTTGAAACTGAACACTCGAAAGACAGAAGTGAAAACATGAGCAATCTAGGAAAAATTGGAGCGTCTCTCTCTTCAAAAAAAAGCATGCTAGGACCCAACTTGTTATGGTAGTCAAACAAACAAAACAAAACTAAATTAAACTGAAAACTAAAAAACAATATGCTCCAAGCAAATCACGTAACATGTGAAGCACTAAAATATAGAGCTAGGATAGATAAACTGATAATTATTGATGAAGATGGGCATGCACGTGGGCATACCCAAGCTTAGACGCTTGAATCTCCTTGAATATTTCTTGGGGGTGCTAGGAGCATCCCCAATCTTAACCTTTTAGCACTACTTAATCTTCTTTCATCATCTTCCTTCGGCACACTTGAAAACTTCATTCACATGAAACTTCTCATAAACTTGATTAGAGCGGTTAGTGCCAATAAAAATAAAGTTCCACATAGGTACTGTTGGTACCCATGGGAACACCCAAATTAAACATTAGCTACGGTTCCTCAACTTTGTTAAAGGCCCCCCCCCCCAAAAAAACTCCATGAACAAATCTCTTAAAAGAAGCAAATGCAATTACAAGGAAGAAATCTGGGAAAATAGGACAGTCTATGAAAGTTGAATTAAAGGAGGCACTTCTGTAGATCAAATCAAAAAACTCAAAACTAACGAAAGATTGAAAATTGTATATATCTTGTTGTGTAAAAATTTCAGATCAAAAATATGATCAGCTGATTTTTGTGATTTTATGCACCAAAGCATACAAAATATTTTTCTGGCAGCAAGTCACAATTTTTCTCTCTCTCAACATTAAAGGCTAAAACTTGGCACAAAACTTGAAAATAAAGATACAATGGAGTTCCTATAGTAGTAACAAACTCCAAGACACACTAAAACAAAAGAAACAAACTAAAAGTAAAAATATTTTGGGTTGCCTCTTAATAAGAGTTTTCTTTAATGCCTTTTAGCTAAGAATGAAACACATACAAGATCAAGTCTACTCCATATCGAAAACATATCTAGCTCGTATAAAAGACTCATAATCCCTTCTTCAAGGAAATTGGAATCTTATAATCCCTTCTTTCATGTAAATGATAGCACCAATGGTGCGAAGCAAAGGTCTTCCCAAAATATTGGACATGGTGGGTCACATTCAATGTCCATAACAAGAAAATCAACTGGAACATAATTATCATTGAAAAAATTAAGAACATCATTATTATTCCTATAGGTTTCTTAATGGAATAATAACCAAGCCGACCACCCAAAGAGCAAGAATCAATAGATTTCAAATCAAGCATATCATAAAGTCTCGTTGGCATAACATAGGCACTAGCACCAAGATCACATAAAGCATGGACCACAAAATCATTAATCTTAACTTTAATAGTAGGATCCCGATCAGTTTTTAATTTCTTAGGGCTAGAAACTTCTAATCTATGATTTCTTCCCTAGCCTTAATAAGAGCATTAATAATATGCTAGGTAAAAGTCATATTTAGTGTACTAGCGTGGGGATCTTTGGCCATCCTTTGAAGGAATTTGATAACTTCGGAGAGGTTGAAATTGTCAAAGTTGAGGTCACTACCTTCAAGTAAAGTGGGGGTTATATTATCTAAAACCATCTTATTTCTGTTGGGAATCCGAGTAGAAAACAAAAAAAAATTGGCACTATGAAACCAAGTACCAAGATTGGATCTAGATAGATGCAAAAAAGGATAGAGATCTTGTTACCTTAACAACCATTCAACGGTAGTTCTCTCGCAGTGGAAGAATTTTATGGAGAGGGTTGGGGAAGCTTGATGTAGCGCAACCCCACGAACAGATCTACTCCGGGAAGATGCAGAAGTCCCTCGAACAAAGATCGAACGTACGGTATCTCTACGGTTGATCCACACATACGGTGTGGTAGATCCGACAGGGCTCCGTCGTCCAGAGATCGGCACCACCGGAGTAGAGAGGAGGAAGGGTAGACTTTCAGCGTAAGGTGGAGATTAGATCTAAAGGAGAAGATAGAGAGGAAGCCTAGAGGCAAGAATAACTTGTCAAGTTCATCTCTTGGGGGGTGCCTCCCCTCATCTATTTATAGAAGGGGAGGGAGGCGACCATCTTGGAGGAGGGGGCAGCCCCTAGGGGGCGCCCTAGGGTTTCCCCTCCCTCTAGGGCTGGACACAAGGAGGAGGAAGCTTCCTCCCCTAGGAGAAAGCTTCATCCTAGTGCGCCTCCCCCTTTGGGCCTCTTTGGTCCAAGTGATCCCTCCCCACTTGGGCCTTCCAAGTGAGAGGGGGGCCATTGATATTAAATATCTTATATTAATTCTAAAAAAATATAGAAATCACAAGAAATAAATATTAAACATAATTAGACCATTCTGGAACTTTTAGTGCCCTCCGGTTTTACCTGGTTTTCTCAAAACTCTTCCCGGTACTTTACCGGTGTCCCGAAACGATTCCAGTTTTCTCTCCGATTAGATCTCAATCACTCCAAAACTTTTCCGGTGTGTTATACACGTGATCCTATCACTCCAGTACTCAAAAAATCTACCAACCTTAAGCCTGTGACCCCAAAAGTTCGGTAGAATACATACATGAACCGGAAACTGGCTTTCTTCGGATCAATAACCAATAACGGAGCCATGGATACCCATAATGGTTCCCGCACGTACACGGATATGAATTCGAGTGAAACTCTGGTTGACATGCCAATCCCTTTGCTCCGCGATACTTTGACATTCGTATGGTCTATAAGGATACATGAAAAAGTCAACTCATATGATGATTTAACTCATAATACAATGATAATCAAATCTCAAAGCAAATCATCCAATTGGGTCAGTTCATCACCCTTGTTCTGGCAACAATGTGCTCCCATGTATTACCGGCATATTCAATGCCCTATGTCAGGGAAAAATGACATCCATAACACACAGGTTAGTCCTAAAGGCAGACTAATAACACTTTGTGTATATACTCCACATCTACATATGGGTTTTCCTTCGAAGGGAGTTAACATGCACTGGGCAAACCTCCGCATAAGCCATTGCAGTTATAGCATAGACATATAAACATTAATAATGAACCTAGAATTATATTAATTCATTTTATTATTGCCTCTAGGGCATAATTCCAACAATTTCTAACCCACTTTCTACACTATTTCCTATACTAACTTTGACACTCTTCGAGATAGTAGGATTCTCTTGTCCTAAAGTTGAGGCTTCAACATTCCCATCGGAAGGTCCATTTCTAGGACTAGGGTGTGATGGGTGTTGAAAGTTTTAAGGTCCTCAATAACATGTATATATGGTGGCAGGGCTGGTGTTCATGCATAGGTTTTTGGCTTTTTCTTCTTCCTCACTTTCTCTAGCCCATATAGCCTTTAGTTGGGCTAACATTCTAATGTTTTCATCTATAAGAACTCTAGAAAAAAAATCAAAGGTTTGACCTTCTCATCCTCTGGGGACGAGGTTCTAATTATAAGCATCTCAACATCATGAGCAATTTTGTCAACCTGCAAATAAAGACTATCTAACTTCTCTAATTTCTCCTCTACATTCTTATTAAAAGCCTTTTGAGAAGTGATAAAATCCTTTAGCATGATCTCATATTCAAAGGTAGAACTTTTGTTATTAGGATAAGCATTGCCATAGGAATTCCCATAAGAGTTGTTCGAAGGGAAAGGCCTAGGATTATTGTTACCAAAGTTAATCTTATAAGAATTGTTGTTGAAGTTGTTCCTAGAAATAAAATTAACATCTATTTTCTCTTTCTCCTGAGCAACCAAAGAATTGAAAGGAACATCACGAGGATCAATAGGTACTTGCTTAGTAAGCATAGACAAAATCATAACAACTTTCTCATTTAAAGAAGAGTTATCCTGAACAGAATTTACCTTCTTACCACTTGGAGATTGTTCAGTGTGCCATTGAAAATAATTTGCCATCATATCACCCAATAATTTTGTGGCAACACCTAGAGTGATAGACATAAAAGTTCCTCCCGCGTCCCTATGAAACAAATTCCGCTAGGTAAAGTTCAATCCTGCATAGAAAGTTTCGATCCATCCAAGTAGTTAGTCCATGAGTGGGAAATTTTTTGACAACAGATTTCATTATTTCCCAATCTTGATGTGACGCCCCCAAAATCGAGTCGTGTACAGTAATCATACACGCAAGGTACACGACCGAGATCAAGGTCTCACGATGAGATATCACAACAGAACTCTACAAATAAAATAATACAAGCTGTTTAATACAAGCCCAGGGCCATGAGGGCTCGAATACAACAGCTCGAGAGCACAAAGATAGCGGAAGCAATAGTATCTGAGTACAGACACAAGGATACAAGGTTGCCTTAAGAAGGCTAGCACAAAAACAACAACGATCGAAAAGGCGAGTCCTCCTGCCTGGGAACCTCCGAACTACTCCTGGTCGAGGGGGGAACCCCACGATGAATCAAGCACCGGGTATCTTCATGTTGCGGTGGTAGACATCGGGGATCTCCTGCTCCTAGACTCCAAGGCTCCAACGTCGATCGCACCGGACGATCAGGAAAAACAAAAAGGGGGGAAATAAAGCAAGGGTGAGTATCTAGCATACCCGCGAGTCTTACGTCCGCTACTAAGCATTTATGCATTTGTATCAAATGGAAAGGGTAGGCTGTATATAGTGGACTGCAAGGTAGAAATCAGAATAAGGATGAGAAGCTAGGCCTATTGAAGACTAGCATCTTCCAACGAGTCTTGAAGCACAAGAAGAGAACAACTAACGGTTCAATAGCATGAATGTAATAACAATGCAACAACAGTTGCTGCAACATTGTATAATAGTAAGTTGTAATAATCAATAATTATTAATGCCTCCGAGATCCCCTCCTTGACTTCCCTACGAGGAAGGGAAAACGGAAACAATAATTTAATAGTATTAGTTTGTAGTAGTAGGCTCTGGCTTCAGCATAAAGCGTCCTGTTACCGTGGACACGACTATTCGACACTACTGGAAAAATGGCTATAGATAATATGGACACTAATGGCGTACTATACATGTGGTGCGCCATTACTAAATAGTAAAGGCGCACCATTACACAGTGCGCCATTAGTAACATAAATAGCAGTGTCGCACCTGTAAAATGTGCGCCATTACTATGTTTGACCAAGGTTTGACCCATTCCTGTACATAGTAATGGTACACTATTTACAGATGTGCCATTAGTAAGTTGGGGTAGTAATGGCACACCTTTAGAAAAGTGCGTCATTACTATGTTTGACCAAGGTTTGACCCATTAGTAATGGCGCACTTTGTAATGGCGCACTTTGTATAGGAGCGCCATTAGTAAGTTGGGTTGCTAATGGCGCACCTATACAAAGTGCGCCATTACTAACTTTTTTTTTAATTTTGAAGGCGGGAAAATAAAAAAAAACACCCCGACGCGGATGCGCGGCCGACCATGGCGAGCACGCGACGGAGCGCGGCTGTAAGACCCCGGGTGTCAGCTACAGTAATCACCTACATCAATCACTTTTACTGTTGTCAAGTCACTGTGGTTAAGCCTGGATGATCACCCTTGATCATAGTGATCCAAATTCAACCCAATTAAAAATTCCAAAATAAGGTGGAGATAAAACATTTCCCAAAAATTGTGCAAACAATTTTGTTAAATGCACAAAAATAAGTAGACCAAGGTACCATGGTGATGGATATTTATTATGGCATATAAATACTTAAACAATTCAAACAACAACCAAAACAACCCTTTTTAATCGTTGCATATTCAAATGGAATCCTAAATGATTTTATTTTGAGCCTTAACTTTTTCTGGTGTTGCTTTAAGATGCAACACAAATAACAGAACAAGTTTCACTTCTTACAAAAATCCAAATAATAGGTTAATAAATAAAACAGTAGCTAAATAACACCAACTAGTCTTTTAAGATAAATAATAATAATAAAATGATTTTATTTCAACATCAAACTTTTTATGGCATTACAATGTGGGGCAACACAATTAATAAGACCAGTTGCACATTTTTGATAAAAACCAAATGCTAGCTAAACTAATTGTGCCAGAAAAGTAAAGGTAAACAAAAAAAACAGAAGTAGGGAGGTTGTTATCCCTCGCCCGGTGCGAGACCTCCCTCGGCTCAGTACCCGACCCACTTCCCTCTCCTTTGTCTTCTTCCCTCTCACCTGCTCCCTGCCCCCACCCCACGACGCCATGGCTGTGGGAACGCTGAGCCGGCCTCCCACCACTCATGCGTCGACACGCCTCGCGGCAGTGTAGCGGCGTGGATAAGAAGGCCTAGAGCCCACGCTGGCAGCCTAGGATATCCCCCCTCCCCGACCTCGTCTTCCCCATCTGGCCCGAGCTCGCCAGTGGGCGCCCGTCGCCATGGCCACGCCGTCGCCGCGGACATCCTCCACCCCGAGCTCCAAGACGATCTCCTGGAGCCTCGTGTGCCTCGACTTCATCACCTGCGGACGCTGCATGGAGCTGCCGGCCACTACATCACGCGAATCGCCCCGTCCACGTCGCCACGGTCACCGACGCCATTGCCGCCGATTAGCTCGGCCCCGACCACTCCGGCTTCACCGAGCCCCCCTCGAGCTCCGCTGTGAGCTCCCTCATGTTTTCCCCTCCTCCCCCCGTCGATCCGCAGCCGAATCCCCTCGCCCCGCTGTGGACATATTTTCATTGCCGCCGCCGTTGGCTCGCCGTGGTTGCCATGGCCAGAGCACGCCATGCCCGCGCCTTGCATGCGTTCAACGGGCCCTGCCCTGCACCCAGCCACGCCCAGCGCATGCTGTGAGCCACACCGACCGTCTCCCCAGCCGCACGGCCAATGTCCCGTGGCCGCGTCGCCCCCCACCCCACTCGCCACAGCCACCAGTCGTCTTGTGCCGACGATGCCGTCGCCGCCGTTATGCTGCTTGCCCAACACACACGCGCCCTCCCACCGCAGTCACACCCCCGCTGCGCCTCCCTCGCCGGAGAGGCGTCGCCGCTGTGTCCTTGGTCACCGGCGTGGGCACGACAGTGGGCTAGCTAACCCCCCCCCTCACTGACCGTTGGACCAAGGCTATGTAGATTAGCCAAATCCCCTGTTAAAAAAATAATAGAGAGATAACCCCCCTATGTGAATGACTAGTGGGCCCCGGGCCTTTAACTGTTAATTAAATTGGATATTAGTACATGTGTCACTTACAGTTGGGTCCCACTGGTTAAAATAGATAATTAAATTACAATTATAAAAATGTGTGTATGACATGTGGGACCCCACTGTTATTTAAATTCAATAAATTGTTTCATTAACTGTGAGACTGACATGTGGGTCCCTGTTGTCAGGTTTGACTGGTCAAATTTCTTATTCTGGATAATGCTAGAATTAATGATTTAAATAAATCTAGTAATTGATTTAAAATTATTTAAACTTTAATATTCAATATCTTTTAAACCATAACTCTGATGAAAATATTGTATACATCGAAGTTGCTTAGAAAAATATAACAGTTATGGATACGCTACCCGCATACCCACCGCACCCCTCTAACATACCGAACCCGATACTTTCCCCCTCCGGATCGTCTGTCCAGTAATTACCCGGTACCGGTAAAACTTTCCGGATGGAAATGTGTTGAACATAAAAGTTGTTCGGAATGCATCAGCGATCACGGTTAAACTATCCACATGTCTGTCAGATATTCACGACACTACAGACATGGAACGTACCCCCTCCGGGCCGTCTGTCGATAATCACCCGGAACCGGTATTTCATCCCCGGATGAATTCCCGCTCCGAGCCTAACACTTTGTACTGCGTTAGAGCACCGTTAACATTGCGTTTTCCATGCCTTGTATTTGTATTGCTATTATTGCTATGTATTTATTGTCCCCCCCTCTTATTGTCCGGTAGTCTCGACGACCAATGCCGATGCCCCTATGATCGACTACGTCATCGACAACCGTACCCCTCCCGCGAGCTTCCAGGCAAGCAGAGCCATTCTCTTCCCCAGATATCGCCTATCTTTCCGTACTTTTCTTGCACTAGGCATTGTTACTGCTGCTGCTATGTTGCTTACCTATTCAATTGCATAGCCTGTCATTGTCGCCCCTTGATGTACCTTCCTTTATCCTATGCTGCATATAAATATATGTATCTTATTCAGCAGTGAGCCCTGCGCATTGTTAGCTAGGATTATATAGTGGGCCGTGATCACTCAGGGGAGTGAACGCGGATATGATGATTATAACTGCACAGGTACGTACGATGCAGACACCGCCTCAGGCCCCTACCTCGGCTCTGCCGAGCCACATCAAGTGGAGCTATCGAGGAGTAATCCTCGTACTCCACTCGTTGTTGACTCTGTATAGCCTCCCTAGGGTCCCGACAACGGTTGTCCTTAAAGGTAAGAAGTCGGGAGACCCAACGGTGCCCGCGAGTGGTATTGCGACGGGACGACAGGGAGGGTACAACCAGTGTACCGGTGTGCTTGGACCCTGATCGTTGGCCGCGAGAGTTACCAAACCATGAAAGTTGAGCTCCTCCAGGAGCACACGCGAGACAAGGTAAGGATTCGGTTCACCTTGTTGGTAACCGCAGAGACTTGGTGGGACGACAGGGCAAGCACAGATGTACTGGTGGTCCTGACTGCTGTCGTTGTCCGCGGGACAGTTAAGTCGAGGCAACGAGAATGGTTGTCCCGCAAGTTAATAAAATGACTAATGGTTCGGCGGATGACTTGAGTAGCCTTTTGGCTTGTACGCGCTGCCTACACATGGCATAATGAGTTATGGGCTCCTCTACTTCATAGTCTCGTCCGAGGACTCTTTAGACATCAGCAGTACCGCGGCCTGCACCGGGAAGTGGTGTTGTCTTATTTGCTCAAGCGGTGTTGTCTTATTTTGTTGATTTTGCTTCACCGGCCAACCACGCACCGTGCAGGAGTACGTTGGGGCTGGGGTCCAAGGCCCTGCGTACTTAGGATTTAGACCGGCGGATGGCCTCTCTGTTGAGTTTGAAAGATGGGCTGTGGTGTGTCAGATAGCCTCGGTGGAGCGTTCCCGAACAAGGTTCCCGCCACCCTGGAGATCCGTGCGTTGTAGTGTAACAGAAGTGCACCCCTGCAGGGAAGATTGATCTATTCAAATAGCCGTGTCCACGGTAACAGGACGCTTTATGCTGAAGCCAGATCCTACTACTACAAACTACTATTACTAAATTGTATGGTTCCGGGTTTTCTCCCTCGCTGGGATGTCGAGGAAGGGATCTCGGAGGTATTGTTAATTATTACAACTTATTATTATACAATGTTGCAGCAACTTCTGCTGCATTGTTACTTTATGCTTTATATTGAACTGTTCGCTATTCTCCTCTCATGCTGCAAGACTCGTCGGAAGATGCTAGTCTTCGATAGGCCTAGCTTCTTACCCTTATTCTGATTTCTATCTTGCAGTCCACTATATATAGCCTCCCCTTCCTTTTGATACAAATGCATAAATGCTTAGTAGCGGACCTAAGACTCGCGGGTATGCTAGATACTCACCCTTGCTTTATTTTCCCCTTTTTTTTTGCCTGATCGGCCGCTGCAGTCGACGTTGGAGCTTGGAGTACAGGAGCAGGAGATCCCCGATGACGACCACTGCAACGTGAAGATCCCGGATGCCTTCTACGACGCCGAATTCCCCGTTGACCGGGTATAGTTTGGAGGTTCCCAGGCAGGAGGCCTCGCCTTTTTGATATGTTGTGATTTGTGCTAGCCTTCTTAAGGCAACCTTGTATTCTTGTGTCTGTACTCAGATACGTTTTCTTTCGCTAACTTTGTGCTTTCGAGCTATGGTATTCGAGCCCTCATGGCCCCTGGCTTGTATTAAACAACTTGTATTATTTCATTTGTAGAGTTGTGTTGTGATATCTCACCGTGAGTCCCTAATCTGGATCGTGTACCCTGCGTGTATGATTACTGTACACGACTTGATTTTGGGGGCGTTACAGCGGCAGGTGAGGGGCTACATTGGAGGAATCGACGGGGGTAAGGTAGGGGAATCAGAGGAGGGCCTCACCTCGGAGCTCGTGGACATGGCTAGGAGGCACGGGGTGGAGCGGAGCTCGCGAAATCGATGGTGATAGCCGCAGCGGCCATGGCGGGGATGAGGACGTCGACCTCACGGGCCGTCCTGGCTCGAACCGGTGCACAGGGAAGATGAAGACGATGATGGTGATTATCTCGGACATACTGGCACAGCCGGAGGTGGTCGGCGGCCACGGCAGTGACGATGGTGTGGCGACGGCGCCACCCGGGTTCGATAGAACCGAGAGAGGAGGACGAGGGAGAGAGGAAAATAGGAGGCGGCCTAGGATTTCAGAGGAGGGGGTGGGGGTCTTATCCCGACGGCGAGCCCTGGATGGCCTCCACGAAGACAACGGCCATGGCAACGGTGGGATTCCTGCATCGCTATGGCCGACCTCCATTGTAGCATGAGGTGGGGGAAAGGGGCGGAGGTGGGATGGGCTGTCGTGGGCTTTGCCCAGTGCGAGGATTAGCCTATTTTTCTATTTTAATATTCTTTTCGGTAATTACTTTCTATTTATATTTTCTTTGGCAAACAATTGATTTTACAAAAATGTGCCGCTGGTCCTAATATTCATGTTACACTATAAGGTGATGCCACAAAAAGTTTGGAGGTATTTAAATTCATTTGAATTTTAATTAAATAACAAGTGACTAAATGGGGTTGTTTTAGTCCTGTTTTATTTTATTTAGGATGTTTAAATACTCTAATAAAATGTTGATCTCAATTTTCATACTACTTAATGATTGTTTGCAATTTGTAGAAAATGTCCTCACAATTTTTGGTTCAAATTTATTTTCCAACTTTGTTTTGAAATTTTATTTGAGATGGATTTTCAACAAGGCATGATCAAGGGTGATTATGGCTTTCTAATCACAGTGGCTTGGCATTAATCAAAAGTGATTACTGTAGTGTGACACCCAGGGTGTTACAATTCTCCCCTACTACAAAGAATTCTCATCCCGAGAATTAAAAGGTAGTGTAAGAGTTAAAGTCTTGGTTTCGTATTCTAACGAATCTTCTTGTGCTCGTTGTCCTTCTCAAAGAAGTTAATCCTTCATGTTGACGTCTTCATTTCTCTGCATCATTGAATCTCGACGGGTTGTCATCCTTCTTTCGGGGCTGCGTCATACCTACGAATAGGTTAAGGGGGGAAAATTGAGGGGGTCAGATCAATACAAGGTTAATCAACCGAGGTTGTCAAAGGGAATGGGGTACAAAGTATCTTCCAAGTTTAAACTCAGGGAAAAAACAATGAGATAAACAAAAGAAGGTATGAGAAGTTTTAAGCGGATAGGCATGCATTCGACGTCGATGACGGATGATGAAAAGGAGCTCTGCGTCTGGTTTCAGACAGAATATCGTAAGGTATGTGACAAGAGTCAGGTTTCGATCCTGTGGAACTGTGGCTTAGAGTGGTGGCATATTAAATGTGATGATACACAAGCATTAGGTGTATGTCCTTACCAAGGGAAAGCAGAGCAAGATATACATGACCAAGTTTTATTGGCAGAGAGTCAAGGGAGATTGTCGATGATAACCCATATCATCGAGGGCAAGGATGGTGTTTCACACGATCAATCCAATCGACACATGGAAGAAGGCATGTAAGATTAGTCGGATAATAGTCCACCAAAGGTCGGGTGGTTCACAAAAATCTGATGTGAGTATCGGCTCTCAACCAGAAGAAAGAATGCAAAGGCATCGGGTGATAGAAGCATCACCATAATTCGATGCTTAAGTAAAAGGGAATTTATGATTTCCAGAACGGGAAGTGGAGGTAATTATCCATACGGACTTATCGATGGCAGGGGATTGCAAGGCGATGAACACGTAGGTTCTCGGGAATTTCTCGAAGAGTAATCTTCAGAATCTTTAGGTGAAGCAAGCGATCATCTTGGGTGAAGGGCTCTCCGGAAGGACAGAGGTGCGAGAACCTAAAGTCAGAGTTAGTAAAATCTTTAGCCCGAAAAGATGAGAGATGAGAGTCTCAGAGTAAAGGTACGGAGTAAAAGATCCTCATACCACCCATTTTTGCGACGTGGGCTGATAAGCCACACGACACTATTAGTAAAGTAGTTTTGCAAGGACTAGAATCAACTTCGACCAAAGAGTTAGAAGAGGGTATCCTATAGGTAGTCGGCTCTTATAACAACTTGTGACACCCCCAAAATCGAGTCGTGTACAGTAATCATACACGCAAGGTACACGATCGAGATCAGGGACTCACGGTGAGATATCACAACACAACTCTACAAATAAAATAATACAAGCTGTTTAATACAAGCCAGGGGCCATGAGGGCTCCAATACAACAGCTCGAGAGCACAAAGTTAGCGTAAGTAATAGTATCTAAGTACAGACACAAGGATACAAGGTTTCCTTAAGAAGGCTAGCACAAAAACAACAACGATCGAAAAGGCGAGGCCTCCTGCCTGGGAACCTCTGAACTACTCCTGGTCGAGGGGGGAACCCCACGATGAATCAAGCATCGGGTATCTTCACGTTGCGGTGGTCGACGTCGGGGATCTCCTTCTCCTAAACTCCAAGGCTCCAACGTCGATTGCAGCGGCCGATCAGGCAAAACAAAAAGGGGGAAAATAAAGCAAGGGTGAGTATCTAGCATACCCGCGAGTCTTACGTCCGCTACTAAGCATTTATGCATTTGTATCAAATGGAAAGGGTAGGCTGTATATAGTGGACTGCAAGGTAGAAATCAGAATAAGGATGAGAAGCTAGGCCTATCGAAGACTAGCATCTTCCACCGAGTCTTGAAGCACAAGAAGAGAACAACCAACGGTTCAATAGCATGAATGTAATAACAATGCAACAACAATTGCTGCAACATTGTATAATAGTAAGTTGTAATAATCAATAATTATTAATGCGTCCGAGATCCCCTCCTCGACTTCCCTACGAGGAAGAGAAACCGGAACCAATAGTTTAATAGTAGTAGTTTGTAGTAGTAGGCTCTGGCTTCATCATAAAGTGTCCTGTTACCGTGGACACGACTATTTGACACTATTGGAAAAATGTCTATTGATAATATGGACACTAATGGCGCACTATACATGTGGTGCGCCATTACTAAATAGTAATGGCGCACCATTACACAGTGCGCCATTAGTAACATAAATAGCAGTGGCGCACCTGTAAAAATTGCGCCATTACTATGTTTGACCAAGGTTTGACCCATTCCTATACATAGTAATGGCACACTTTTTACAGATGCGCCATTAGTAAGTTGGGGTAGTAATGGCGCACCTTTAGAAAAGTGTGCCATTACTATGTTTGACCAAGGTTTGACCCATTCCTCGACATAGTAATGGCGCACTTTGTATAGGTGCGCCATTAGTAAATTGGGTTGCTAATGGCGCACCTATACAAAGTGCTCCATTACTAACTTTATTTATTTATTTTTTTGAATTTTTAAGGTGGGAATATAAAAAATATAAAAATTCGAAAAAATAAAAAAAGTCAGTGATGGCGCACTTTGTATAGGTGTACCTGGCTAGAGGTCTGGGGACGAGTCAAGATAATAATCCAAAGGAGACCAAGTGTGAAACTTTAGTAGATAGTTGTTCTCAACAACTTTTTTTCTCTCTTTTTCCCAGTCCCCTGCTTGCACGCAAGAACCATCTGGAGACATTCGAGTCACGGACAGCGAGAGCTCTTGCACCTTTTGTTCTTTTGTTGCTTGTGTAATTGCTAATATAGACTCTTGCTTGTTAAGATTTGAATTGAATAGCATGCTTTGATTTCTTTACTTAAAAGTCCTTATATGCTTGTGTGGCATGTCACCACAGAAATTATGTTTTTTATCATTTACCTACTCGAGGACGAGCAGGAATTAAGCTTGGGGATGTTGATACGTCCCAAACGTATCTATAATTTCTGCTTGCTCCATGCATGTTTTGTGTGACTTTGCCATGTTTTTCTTGAACTTTCATACACTTTTGAGCATATTTGGACTAAATTATTAACTCAGTGCACCCAGTTGCCAGTTCCTGTTTTCTGCTGTTTTTGTATTTCAGGTTCTCCGGCCATTAAAAGTGCTCCAAAAATTCCGGAAAAATTATATAAAAAATCAGCGTCCCGGAAGCTTCTCGAATCACCAAGGAAGGAGGGGAGGACCACCACAGAGACTTCAGAAGGGTCCCTGGCGCGGCCCCACCCTAGGCCGCTCCGGGCACCCTCCTGGCTGCCCTGTGGCCCCCTTGGTGCCCCCCTTTGGCCCTATTTTTACCCCCGTGGAGGAAACCCTGATTCCGGACCCCTTTTTTCCAGAAGCAATTCCGATCTCCGCCGCCATCGCCATCAAGTTTCGGGGGGACATAATTCCTGTGACGGCACCCTGCCGGGACGGGGAATTGCCCCCGGATTCATCTCCATCGACGTTGCTTCCTCCCTCCATGAAGCGGGAGTAGTTCTCCCTCGGGGCTGAGGTTTCTACCAGTAGCTATGTGTTCTTCTCTCTCTCCCATGATGTGATCTTCGTTGTATCATAGGCTATGTTAATCTAGGGTGATCCCATGATATTTCCCCTTCCTCTATGTATTGGATTGATGTATTCAATTGATCTTATCTAGTATAATCGCCGAGACCAAGGTGACAGCGGTCTATTGGACATGGGTTAGAAGAATATTATCATGAGTGATTTCCTCTTTTGTGTGTTGATTGAAGATTGAGAGTCTCTTGGTGCTTGTCTTTGACTATCCTTGAGATATGTTGTGGTGATTGTGGTACTCTCTTTGGATGGCCGCGGTGACATTGGGAAATCCATAGATTGAGAACTACGAACTTTGAGGTGTGCTTTTGTAGCCCTACATAATTCTCATCCTCTCTTGACCACAAAGGAATGACCTCCGAGTGCGTCTCCATTGCACGTTTTATGGGAAATATCATTTGATTAGACTATGTTAATGTTGTTGAGAGTTGCCACTAGTGAAAGTATGAAGCCTAGGCCTTGTTTCCACCATTGTTACACCGTTTTTGCTCACTTTTGTCACATGTTTGCTTGCTGCACTTTTTATTACAGATTTATATTACCTTGCTTTGCCACACCTATCACTCGTATTTTACCATCTCTTCGCCGAACTAGTGCACCTATACAACTCCTAGTTGTATTAGGTGTGTTGGGACACAAGAGACTTCTTGTATCTTAATTGCAGGGTTGCTTGAGAGAGACCGTCTTCAACCTCTACTTCCCTGAGTTCGATAAACCTTAGGTCATCCACTTGAGGGAAATTGCTGCTGTCCTACAAACCTCTGCGCTTGGAGGCCCAACATAGTCTACAAGAATAGAAGTGTGCGTAGACATCAAGCTATTTCTGGCGCCGTTGCCGGGGAGTTAAGGTTTGAAGGTATATCTTTAGATCTTGCAATTAAATCTTTTCATTTCTTGTTTTTACTTTCACTAGTTATGCTTATGGAAAACTGCACTCTTAGTTCGCTATTTGGGGAAGGCCGCTTTGCCACACCCGTGGTAGAGAAGTATCCTCCACCTACTGAATGTATCCCGTTCAAAATACCACTTGGTATAGTTGAAATAATTATTAATGATTATTATGATGGGACAGTCAATCCTAGTATTCATTTGTTGAAACTTACATAACTTTTTGAGTTATTTAAGATTTCAGGTTTGACAAGAGGTGAAGTCATGAAGAAATTATTTTCCTTGTCACTGAAAGGAAAACCATTGGAATGGTATAGGCTACTAGATGATTCTCACCTATGGGATTGGGAAGAGATGCAGTCTCTCTTTTACTCCAAGTTTTATCCTCTTCATGAAGTTCATGAGAATATGAATTATGTTTATAATTTCTATCCTCATGACGGAGAGAGCATATCTCAAGCTTGGGGGAGACTGAAAACTTTAATGCTAAAATGTCCTGACCATGGGCTCCCCAAAGATATAATTATTACTAATTTTTATGCGAGGCTCTCTCGACAGGATAAAGACTTGCTCAATGCTTCCTCTATGGGTTCTTTCACAAACGAAAAGATTGATGCTAAATGGGAACTTTTTGAAAGAATTCAACGGAATACTGAAGATTGTGATATCGACAAAGGTAAAGAGTCAGGTATAAATTATGAGTATGATTGCATTAAGTCCTTTGTTGAAACTGCAAGTTTTAATAAGTTTAGTGCTAAGTTTGGGCTTGATTCTCAACTCCTCGTTGATTTCCTGAAATCTTTTGCTTCACATCTTGATATTCCTAAGGAGAATTGGATCAAGCATCATGAACCTTTTAAAGAGATTTGCAAAGAAAATGAGATTTTTCATGATGATTGCAACATGCTTGATCCAATTCCTGAAAATGAAGTTTTATATAAGCATGTTAATTTTTGTGGAGTGGATAGACCTTGTGAAAGGCCTATGATTGAAGAAGAGAAGTATTGTAAGCAACATAAGCATGAAAGAACAATCACTTGGGTCAAAGATTTAAATGAAATTGCTAGAGAATTGTGTGCCCTTTATCCTTTTACTTGTGAACTTTGCTCTATAGAGGTTCACTTTAATTTTCAATGCATGAACTTTCAAAACATAACTGTTAACCAGTTGTGTGATAACATGATCACTTCTGATCTTTATGATGAACTTATGTTATTTTTGATGTGTGAAGCGTTATCAGAAAAGACTTCTTGGCTAGATGTTAATGCCTTAGGAATTAGAAACACTTTGCAAAATTTCCATCTCTATTGTGTCTTTAATTGCCATGAAAATGATTACATAAGTAAGATTAGAAAGGAGGGAACTATACCAAAGTATAAAAATGTCACTTATATCTCTACTAATAAAAAGGAGAGTTTCTCCCAAGTTTCCCCTATTGTTTCTAATGATAAACTAGGATATGTGGAGAAACATCATCTCCAACCACTCCCTCCTAAAGTGAAGAAGAAGAAAAAGAATAGGAGGAGGAAGAGGAGCAAGAAGGAAGAAGAATGGGTATCAACCTGGACTGAGCATATCCCTCTCATCAATTTTTATCCTAATGGACAGAAATTTTTGGAGGAAGGTGAGCTTGATTGCATCCATTATTATCCTGATGTTAAGTCCGTAGGCACTATTGAAGATGATTTTGATTATGATATGCGTGTTACTTTTTGTGATTGGTAAAATGATGATAATGTTACTTATGACCTTGAAAATCTTTTTGGTACCAACTCTGAGAGTGATGATATGGAAAGCTCCAAGCTTGGAGATGATAGGATTGCAAGTCCTTTAGCCATTAGTGATGTGGTAATTGATAATTCTTTTGCTAGTAAGAATAAAGACATCATGTTTAAAAATATAGTTGCTAGCAATGATAATGCTCTTCTCTACAATGATGATGTTATAACTCCTATCTATAGTGATTTTAAAGGTACCTATGACATAAGGAGAAATTATCCTTATGAAACTTGTCATAATCATGGAGGTAATTACTCCCTTGTTGAACACCATCTTCCTAATACACAATTAATCTATAGTGTTCAAGTTGTTTATGATAGTCCCCGCTATTACCAATGAGAAAGATTATGCTTATGTGGAGAGTACGAGTACCCTTTTTCATGTGGATCATGGTAACAATGCTGTATGTGATGCTTATATTGTTGAGTTTATTCATGATCCTACTAGAAATTCTTATGAGAAGGGAACATATTCTTATAGATATTTCAATAATATCAAGTTCCCTCTCTTTATGTTGAAGGCTTTGAAGTTTCACTTATTTTTCCTTCCTATGCTAATATCTTTATGCTTCAATGAGTTATTCCTCTACAAGATCCCTTTGAATAGGAAACATGTTAGACTTAAATGTGTTTGTTATTTGCTTCTTGATGCCCAATTTTGTTCTTCAATTCTTATTCCTACGAGAGCATCATTAAAGTCTTAAGCCTATTTTTATGGCTATAAATAAAGAGCTCTAGGGAGACAACCCTTTTTATCCTTACTTTCAGTTTGTTCTTTCTGTTCTTAGTGGAATTGATGATTGTTACTACTGTAGCAACATCATTGTATCTTTAATTTTCAAGCTTTGTGCCAAGTTTAGCCTCAGATTGCAAGAAAGGTCAAAAGTTGGTGCATGTTGTCCAGAAACAGATTCTGTCTGCTTGACGGAAAAATTCGCGATAAATCACCATATCATATTTTTGAGCTGAATTGTTTTGACAACATGCTCCATACAATTACCTTTCAGGCGTCTGTTCAGAGTTTTTTTATTTGAGTTGTAGAAGTACCTCGGAAAAATTCCTTTCTCTATGCTGTTATGTTTTTCTCAGCTTCTGCCCCGGTTTTTCTTTTCGCAGTTTTGCAATCCTTAAACTTTTTCTTTGCAAAATCTTTTGAGCAGGCAAGAGAAACAGTAGCTCTTCCTAGAAATCTTTATTTCCAGTAGAGGAAATTTATTTTAGTAGGGCACTAACCTCTCTAATCAGTCTACAATGAGTTATGTATGAAGGGAGTTTTCAAGTGCGCGATGGAAGGTGATGAAAGAAGATCTTGGAGTGTCAAGCGCTCAAGCTTGGGGATGCCCCCATGCATCCCCAACAAATATTCGAGGAGACTCAAGCGTCTAAGCTTGGGGATGCTCCTGTGCATCCCCATCTTCATCAACAATTATCAGTTCGTCCCTCGTTGCACTATATTTTTATCACTTCATGCGTTATGTGCTATGCTTGGAGCGTCTCGCTCTTAGGTTTTATTTTTAGTTTTTTTAGCTTTGCTTGATGTTCATAACAAGTTAGATTCCGTCTTACTTTTTATTGGAGAGAAACACGCTCCGTTTGAACTAGAACGCCTCATAGGATTTGCAAGATTATTTCCTTAGCTGTGAGTTGTTCTTTTTCTTTTCTTAGCTGCTGCTCTGTTTAGTTGTAGTGGTTTAGTCTTTCTAGAGCTTTTCTTTTGTTTTAGGTTGAACTTTCAATAGGTTGCATGTTTTATCTTGTTAGAGAGTTTGCCTGTTGCACTGAGTTTTGTGTCTTGACTAGAAGTAGGTAGTTGAAGTTGCTGTTCTCTTTGTAGTAGTAACTTGCAATATTTTTGAGGTATTGACTAGAGTAATGTTTGAACTTTAGGTGTCAAGATCTCGAGCCTATTAGTGATAGATGTCGTATTTTTGGAAATCCGTGTGATTTTCGAAAACGAAAACCCCTGTTGAGAACTCTAGCTACTAGATGGATCACTAACCTCTGGAGGGTTCGAATATTAGAGTACACTCACGTACCATGAGTCGAGGATGCGCAAGGATAACCAAACCCCCATACACTCCTCCTCGGGGTACTTGTCTCTTTGTGAACCTCCTGATTAGATTGAGAGTTACCGATAATAAGTGCATGAGTTCTTCGGACTAATGTGAGTATGCGAAAGTTCACACTTCCACCCACCTATACTTTTTCTAGCCTCTTCGGTACCGTGCATTGCCCTTTCTCACCTTGAGAGTTGGCGTATAATTCGCCAGTGCATCCAAACCCTTGGCACGATACGCTCTGTCATCATAAGCCTCCTTATATCTTTCCTCAAAACAGCCACCATACCTACCTACAAGGCATTTCCATAGCCTTTCTGAGATACATTGCCATGCAACATCCACCTTCTCATGACTTGATCCTCATGTCATACATGCTACTTGCTTGACCGATGAGCCGCATGCTAGTTGGGCCTTGCCCTAGTCATTGCTACATGACGCGCTAGTATCATTGCATATCCTGCTATCCTGGCAGAGGCATACATTTGCATCATGATAGTTGTATCTTCTTTATGTGAGTACCTTTGTAAAGTGTGAAAGATCTCCTATATTCTTGTAAAATATAGAGTGTCGCCCCTAAAGTGAGGAAAAGATCCCAAAGAGGAAAAAATCAAAAGATCCCAAAGAGGACAAATGAGAGTTAAATAGAAAGAGCCATTGAGACCACCAAAAAAATACAAAAAAAAGAAAAAAGAGAAAAATAAAAATAAAAAGAGAGAAGGGGAGCACTACTTTTCCTTTTGAGAGATCCACACTAGTACTTCATCCTCTATCCCTTGTACTCCATAGAGATCATCATCATGCATATAGCTATGTGGGGACCTTCACACTATAGAACTTGGCTTGTATATTCAATGATGAGCCTCCTCAAACGAGCTGTAGGTCTTCTTGAGCAAGCAAGTTAGATGCACCCCCAATAGTTCCCTTGAGAGATTTTAGCTCACATGTGCATCCGTTGCATGGCAATCCCTACTCCTCACATCATATCTATCATATGGCCTTCTCTCGCCAATGATTGTCCTCATTGATGCGAGCCTTTCACACCTTTTTGTCTTCCTCCTCCACCTTCTTTCTGTTTCGCCTTTTAGGTGTCAACTTTATTTCTCACGCTCATCCATTGTATGAGTGATCAAAATATCGAAAGGGAGTGGATTAGTTTGACTTGTACCTGGCTAGTGGTCTGGGGACCAAGTGTGAAACTTTAGTAGACAGTTGTTCTCAACAATCTTTTTTCTCTCTTTTTCCCAGTCCCCTGCTTGCACGCAAACACCATCTGGAGACATTCGAGTCACGGACAGCGAGAGCTCTTGCACCTTTTGTTCTTTTGTTGCTTGTGTCAATGCTAATATAAACTCTTGCTTGTTAAGACTTGACTTGAATTGCATGCTTTGATTGCTTTACTTAAAAGTCCTTATATGGTTGTGTGGCATGTCTCGACAGAAATTATGCTTGTTATCATTTACCTACTCGAGGACGAGCAGGAATTAAGCTTGGGGATGTTGATACGTCCCAAACATATCTATAATTTCTGCTTGCTCCATGCATGTTTTGTGTGACTTTGCCATGTTTTGCTTAAACTTTCATACACTTTTGGGGATATTTGGAGTAACCTATTAACTCAGTGCAACCAGTTGCCAGTTCCTGTTTTCTGTTGTTTTTGTATTTCAGGTTTTCTGGCCATTAAAAGTGCTCCAAAAATTCTGGAAAAATTATAAAAAAAATCAGCGCCCCGGAAGCTTCCGAAATCACCAAGGAAGGAGGGGAGGGCCACCACAGGGACTCCAGAAGGGTCCCTGGCGCGGCCCCACCCTAGGCCGCGCCGGGCACCCTCCTGGCTGCCCTATGGCGCCCCTGGTGCCCCCCTTTGGCCCTATTTTTACCCCCTCGGAGGAAACCCTGATTACAGACCCCTTTTCTCCGGAAGCAATTCCGATCTCCGCCGCCATCGCCATCAAGTTTCGGGGGGACAGAATTCCTGTGCCGGCACCCTTCCGGGACGGGGAATTCCACCCGGATTCATCTCCATCGACGTTGCTTCCTCCCTCCATGAAGCGGGAGTAGTTCTCCCTCGGGGCTGAGGTTTCTACCAGTAGCTATGTGTTCTTCTCTCTCTCCCATGATGTGATCTTCGTTGTGATCATAGGCTATGTTAATCTAGGGTGATCCCATGATATTTCCCCTTCCTCTATGTATTGGATTGATATACTCAATTGATCTTATCTAGTATAATCCCCGACACCAAGGTGACAGCGGTCTATTGGACATGGGTTAGAAGAATATTATTTTAACATCCAAATTTTTTCTAAATTTTGGAATGTTAAATAAATTAAATAGATAATGATTGTTTGCTTGATCTGATTGATGTTCAGTAAGATTTAAAATTTGTTGGAGTTTAATGAATATTAAAAAGAGAGGGAATAAAAGGCCTTTCCCTAATATTCATAATTGGTGTTTTTGAAGTTTATTATTTAGAACAAAACCAACAAAACAAAATGAGAGAAGGTAATATGACTCCTTCAACATATTAAAAGGTTGGAAAATATTTTAAATAATTATTGGAATTCTTCTGAATATTCAAAATATTTTTCAACTCAAGGAAATTCATTTGAGAGGATATAAGATGACTTATCCCCTTTTTCATAAAGTTGGAAAATATTTAGAATATTACTTTAAAGTTTTTAAAAATTTATCATGAGTATTATAAACAACTCTAAAATTATTTTCGGGATTTTATAATGCTAAGAGAGTTTATTTCATTAAAATGATTTGTTAAATATTTTAAAAGAGTTGAAAAAGTATTCAAATGGGATATTTTTATTTTACCAAATTATTTATTGGTGTAACAATTTTAAAATTTATATTTTATTAGTTTAGAAATGGGTTGTCAATTCTTTGACCAAATTTATTGGATTTTATTTGATTTAAGAAAAGTATTTTATATTTGAATAAATATTTAGAAAATGTTTTGTTTTTATTTTAGCTTTTTGGAAAATATTTTCATTGTAAATTTTCTTTGGATTATTTTATGAATTTAGAAATTCATTTCGTAATTTGTGAGGTAATTTTGATTTTATAAAACTTCTCAAACTTCTATTTAAATAATTAAATAAAAACCTCAGCCGCAATTGCAGCTGGGCCGCCCCCCGGCCCACTTTGTTTTCCCGGCCTATTTATGTTTTTTTTTGGGAGACCCTTTTTATTTTCTTTCTTTTTTTCCCACAGCCTTCCCTAACCCTAGCACGAGTGCCGCCCCGCCGCCGCCAGAACCCGTCCCCTTGCCCCGTTCCGCCGGACCCCGCCGCCATCTCTGCGCCCCGCCTGGCCGCAGCCCGCGTCGCCCGCCGCCACGCCGCGTCGGCCTCCCGCTGGACACGCCGCCGGCCGGCCCCTGTTCGAGCACCGCGCCCCGTGTGCCGTGGCCGGCAACCGCGCCACCCGACCGCCCTGCGCCGCCGTGCCGCCATCCTCGCTCCGCCGAACTGTCGAGCCGGAGTGCGCCCGCGCCGGCGACCCGTGAAGGTGGCTCCCGAAGCCTCATCTGTGCGGAGCACCGCGCCCCGCCTCCACCCTCTGGGCCGCCACGCACAGAACCTCGCCGGAGCCGTCGCGAACGCCTCACCGTCACGCTCCTGCTGGACCTCGCCTCCATGCCGAGCTCGTCGGAGCACAGCGCCACCAGAACCTGCGCTCGTGGTCGCCGCCACCACACCCGTCTGCCAGCGGTGCCGCCATCGTGCCCCACGCGATACTTCGGTCCCACCATCGTACACCATCGCCGGTTTCGATGCTCTTTTGGCCATCGCCTTCGTTGATCGATTCCTTCGCTGCTTCAAGTTTGCATGCTCCTCGAAGGAGCCGACGTCACCGGAAAGCACCAGAAGTTCACCGGGAGCACCGTGTTTACACCGCTGCCGCGGTCGAGCTAAGATCAGGTCGTCCCTTTCTTCAGTACCAACGCGTTTCCCTCCGTACGGGTCACGCGGTAGACATCGTGTGTTCAACGGAAAGTCACCGGAGCCGACACCATCGACGTCCGAAGCTGAGCATGTTCTAGTTCTGTACTAGCACCTTCCTGTGTATAAGGTGAGTTTCACCTTTCTTTGGTAGGGATCCAGTCGTAATTCCATTATTTAAAGATCAGTTATGTTCCTCCCAGATTAGT
Source organism: Bromus sterilis (assembly GCA_950022295.1). Lineage (NCBI taxonomy): Eukaryota > Viridiplantae > Streptophyta > Magnoliopsida > Poales > Poaceae > Bromus > Bromus sterilis. Next base: position 301,691,321 of record OX465595.1, read on the forward strand.
TTTCAGTTTTATTTCTAGCCATACCTTCTAACCATTAGTCTGATGTAGGTGATTCAAAGCCTAAGTTCATCTTTTGAGATTCACTATCTATTGAACATATCAACTCAACTGTTGAGATCATTTTGAATTTGTATCAATTCAAATTCAAATTAAACCCCGTGAAGGTTGTATCTTCTATACCTTCGATCAGGTCCGATTGACTCCATTTGTGTAAGAACATTCCTATCACATACTTGATGTCCACATCAAGTATGCATCACATTCAAATACTTTTGATCCATTTGGGTTTATAGTTAATTCAAACTTCAACCTGCTATAAATCGTGTTGTAGCATTCTGTTTCACGTGATTCCTTGTGCATATTGGATCATATGAAACATTCTATCGACTATATCCACACACTTTTCATATTGCCATGATCTATATCCTTGAACTCATAATGTTCTTAGTCATAATCTTGCATCGACAATTCTTTATCCGTTGACTCTCTGAGTTCACGTTTCACCTATCACCTTCGAGCACATTGCAACCTTTGCACTTCAAAACCATTTTGTTTTGTTGCTAAAACCTTTGTGGTTGTTTGTTGATCTTTTTTTGTCCTTGTGGTGTGATTGCTTATTCGTGTTCCTTCGTTGCGACAGATTCCCGGAGTGTGACGAGTAGAGTTGACTGGACCGCGAGAGAGAAGAACTTCACCGAATGTATAAGGCAAGTTACACTTTGACCATACCTCAACCTATATTTTCTATTATGCATGTAGAAAATTATTACTCTATGCATGTGTAGGATTATATATTAGTTATGTTTTAAACCTAGTAGGATAGCCATATGTTCTGACCTTGTATTTGATTGTCGCCCTAGGATCGTGGTTGTCATATACTGCTATTTCTTTGTAGACGGGGATTGGTGGAGTTATCATTGAGCTATGTGAGGATTAATGACTTGACTAGCAAACTTAAATAGAAATCACCTCTGGGCGGGCAGGGAATGCATCCTGGGGCTCGTGCCTTGGATAAGGAGGGACCAGGGCTAAATGCTTCCCGAATGGTTGTTTTGGTGGGAAACCGGGTGCGTCATGGTGACTACCCTTTGAACGTAGTGGGCGCCGTCCAGGCTCAAAAAGATCGGACAGACAGTGTGACTAGTAGCTTCCATGTACAACCACTGGCTATATGGGCTCTGGCTGAGATGAGTAAGTTATGGGGAACCTGGACCTGGTAGCTAGCTGATGTAGATATGATAGGTGTACCGGCTACCAAAGGGTGGGGGCAACCTCTTCTGAAAGACAATGTCTCAATCTTCGGGTTGAGTCCAGTGGGGAAAGTGTACAAACCTCTGCAGAGTGTAAAAACTGATCATGATTAGCCGTGTCCACGGTTACGGACAAATTTGAGCAACTGGGCATTATTGTTGTTGTATGGTCTTGATAGATAATTCACTTTAATAAGAATTTGTGTGGGAACTTTTTATAAAGGGATGGTTGGAATTAGTGTAGCCCGATTCATCCATACTTAGGACTAGCAAGATAAATTAAAATTTGATTAGTTGTAGAATGTGAGGGAAAAATCAGCTTTCTGCAAAATAAAACCATTAGCCTTTCCTTTGACTTATCCTTGCATGTAGAAGTAGGTCTGTTATATCCTTTTTCGTGTGACTTGCCGTACAAATCAGATGTACTGACCTGTTGTCGGGCTGTAACCTTCAGTGTTGCAGGATTTTATACGATGAGTAAGTGATGCGATGTAGGGTTACAATGTCTATACTCAACTTGCCGGTGGAGTTGATGGACGCCACGAAGCTCTTTATTGTTTTTCCGCTGTATTATATTTTTAAGCTAGCCTTGAGCTATGGAGGTCACTACTAGGGAAATAGCTATACATGGAAAACTTATTAGTGGCGCATTTTATATGTAATGCGCCACTATGTTGTAAGGGGTGGCGCACTAGTAAAAAATGCGCCGCCCATAAGCTCTTATAGGTGGCGCATTTTCCAAAATGTGCCACCCCTAAGAGTGGGCCAGCCCTGGATCCCCTTATACGTGGCGCATTTGGAGAAATGCGCCACCCCTAAGAACCTTATAGGTGGCGCATTTTGGAAATGCGCCACCCCTAAGAGCTTAGGGGTGGCGCATTCTGGAAATGCGCCACCCATAAGGAATTATTAGTGGCGCATCCAGAATGCGCCACCCATAAGCTCTTAGGGGTGGCGCATTTCCCATATGCGCCACTAATAAGAAAAAACTGCGCGGGAAAATTCCCAAATACACCCCTCCCTGTGGACCTCCTTTTCAATTTAAAAAAATAAAAGAAAATGTTAGAAATGTCAAAAAAATAAAAGAAAATAAGTTTCCCAAATGATATGTGGTCTAGTTGTTAGGAAAATTTACAAATATGAATTTCGACTTTTTTTGCAAAATCTCCCGAGAATTTCGTAAAATGGGCTTAACTTTTGCATACGACCTCCGATGAAAAAGTTTTTTATATGAAAAATCATCTAATCAAAAAGTTATATCCAAATTCAACTGGGTGCCCGTTGAACATTTTTAGAATCCTCAAAAACCTAACATAAAATTTTTTACGGGCGTTTGAAGATCTGGAGGCCCAAAAAAAGAGAAAAAATTGAATTTTTTTTGAACTTAGTAGTGGCGCATTTTGTATGAAATGCGCCACTAGTAACAGATTTTTTTTAATTTTTTTAATTTTTTTAAAATTCAAAATAGGCTAGAGGACAAATCAACTTCATATAAAATGGGGGCACGACCTCATACAAAACGGAGTCACGACCTCATATAAAACGGAGGCACGACTTCATATAAAATGGGGGCACGACCTCATACAAAACGGAGGCACGACCTCATATAAAACGGAGGCACGACCTCATACAAAACTGAGGCACGACTTCTTATAAAACGGAGGCATGACCTCATAAAAAACGGAGGCACGTCCTTGTATGAGGTCGTGCCTCCGTTTTATATGAGGTCGTGCCTCCATTTTATAAGAAGTCGTGCCTCAGTTTTGTATGGGGTCGTGCCTCCGTTTTATATGAGGTCATGCCTCCGTTTTGTATGTGGACGTGGCTCTGTTTTTTATGTAGTCGTGCCTCCATTTTGTATGAGGTCAGATCCTATAGTGATAGTACTTTAGACATGTACTATAGCTGCGCACTGTTTATAAGATCTATCCGTTGATTCTCGATCGAATGGTGTGGAGAGAGAGAATGTCACCGTACTGTTCACTGGTGATTTTCCCACAGCAAGTAACTGGATCTCTGTCCCACCCATGAACATTAACAAGGTCCTTGACATCAACATGGTTTAATAGGATTTATATGTTAGATATATCAACAAGTGCCTGCTAGGTGAGCTGGAGTGAGATTTGAATAGAACCGAGAAGTTAAGTGTGCTGGGGCTGGAGTAGTGCTAGGATGGGTGACCCTCGGGGAAGTTTGACCACGGAGGTTAGTTTGACCTGAGATTAAGCATAGTGACCGGGCATTAAGCATACTAACCTGAGATTAAGAAAAAATAAAAAATAAAAAATAAAAAAAATAAAAAAACAAATGTTTTCCAAATCCAGATTCAAAATTCAAAATTTTAAAAAATTAATAGTGGCGCATTTTCAGAATGCGCCACCCCTAAGAGCTTATAGGTGGCACATTCTGAGATGCGCCACGCCTAAGGGTCTTAGGGGTGGCGCATCCAGAATGCGCCACCTATAAGCATTTATTCGTGGCTTGTAGTTAGTGGCGCATCACTAATGCGCCACTAAACAGAAAAAAAAGACGCCACTAAAAGGGCATTCCCTAGTAGTGGGTATGTCTATTTGTAATACTGGATCTTCGATTTAATATATATGACATGTGGTTTATTCTTGATATTACATCATGTACTGTGTGTGCTAGCTATTGATCCAGGGACTAGCACAGAATGCACAGAGACTTGGATTCTTAGTGAATCGGGTCGTTACAGATGGTATCAGAGCCCATGTTGACTATAGGTCGTGACCCTAGAAAATGGATAGGAAAAGCCATAGGAACAAAAGTATTTTTACACTCTTTGATTACTTACTCTCTCCACTAGTATTTCTCATCTATTATTCATCTTCTAAAACTTCTCATCTTGTTTTACTGTAAATACCCCTCTGAATTGCCTACCCCTAAAGACAAGACATTTGAGAAGTGCATCATCAACCTCGTGGATCAATTGGAGTATCATTACCGGAACTAGAAGGAATGACCTACGGTGATCAATAAGTTTTGACACTACGAGAGGAATCTTTAAGATCAGCTTAGCTGAGAAGGATGAAGCTTAGAACCAGACCACCACCTTTTAGGTGAAGTTAGATGAACGAATTTCACGTAGTATGATGAGATCGTATGTCTTGCACATATGACCTTACTCTAGGTGTTGTTTGCGTGTTTTGACTTTTGTGACTGTATTTTTTGTTGTTATGTGTGGCCGTGAACGTAGGTGTTTTGACTCTTTCTTGTTTGAGTGCATATGCTTGGTGCTATCTTTAGATTGTTATCTTGTCTGTATCCTAGTTGCCCTAACCCTTGTTGTATGGGTTTAATAGATGGAGTATGGAGTAGGACTCGTCTTTTCTGGGGCGATGTCGAGACTGAAGGTGGAGCAATGGATTCGTAGTGTGGAGGAGCACATGAAGATAAACCAGGTTGGAAGTGAGGACATGGTCCCCTATGCTATTGAGTACTTGGTAGAAGAGGCTGCTACTTGGTGGAGAATGCACCAAGCGATTGACGAATCACGAAGGAAGATTACTTTGAAGGAGTTCACAAGGATTTTGTTGGGATCCCGCCTTGTCACCCCGACGCAAAGGAAGGTAAATATTAAGAGACCCCATGCCTGCACAATCTGTGGAGAAACAGGACACTCATACGAAGGACACCAAGATGGATGTCCCTATTGTGAAGAAATTCACTGGGGTGAAGAATGTCCCACTGCTCAAGTCACATGTCTTGTGTGTGAAGGAACTGATCATTATCCCGTTCAGTGTCACCTTTACACCATGACACAACAAGTGATTCAACAACAAAAGGAATGGACAAAGAAGATTATCCAGGAGTTCAAGGAAGAACCTATGAAGAAGAAAAGGAAAAATCTTAGCGAAATTCAGTGTTATCGGTGCAAGAATATGGGACATTACGCCAACATGTGTCCAGAATTGAAGGAAGCACCCGTGAGGAAGAAGATGAAGGACATTAGCCAGATTCAGTGTTTCCGGTGCAGGAATATGGGACATTACGCAAACATGTGTCCAGAATTGAAGGGAAAGAAGAAGATGTGATCGTGGAAGCAAGGATGCTGACTTGAAGAAGCATATGATTGGCTTTTGGAGGATAGACGTTCGTAGGTGTGCACTAAGTGTACGTTGTTACCTTTTCATTGCTAGTTGGAGATGTGGATCGATGCGTGTTTTTGCTATGGATGAACTAGATGTTTTATGTCATGATTTGTTTTGTTAAGTTTTGTCTTGTGCCCTTTGACCTTGATATGTATTTGATTGATGTCGTGTGTTGTGCTTTGTGTTTCTTCTATGCGAGTAGAATAAGTTTACGTTTCATTAGACCCCTCATCTATTTAGTATGCTTCAAGACTGAAGAAGACACATCAACAAGGAGAATAAATCGACAAGTGAAAACAGTATATGAAGATTGCTTCGACAATGCGAAGCTGAAGCTACCGTCATTGAAGACTTGAAGACCTGGAAGATTCAAGTTTCTACCGTTAGATCGTTTTGTGAGATGTCATCTCTTGTGTTTTACTGACAGCTACACATCAAAACTTATTTTCCAAAACTAGTGTGATGTTTGTATGGGTATCTATATCTCTCTACTGTCTGTTCCCTCTCACCTCAAACCCTACATGAAGGAGCTACTACAATGGCTGCTAATGCCAAGACGAGGATAAAGATGGATGCAACTTAATGTTGAGTCAAAGTCAACCCCATGTGCCGGGTTGTTATAAAAAGAAAGCACAATCCTGCTGAAGGAGGAACCGCTGAGGAAGTTGGAGTTCGCAGTTGTACGTTTGTCAGTAGCCCTCGTAAACCTGAGAGTTGTAAAGGAACGATAGATTTTGTTTGGCTTGCAGAACCAATGGATTTATCTGAACCCAGTTCATGATCTAGAGGAATTTCTGCAATGCTTGTGAGGATGACAGAGTGTTAGACTGCGAGATTCGCTATACCATATACAAGGTAATGATTTGGGTGCGGAATGGATTGATCACCATGCCGACTACTCTTATTATTCGGTCTTGCTATGCGGGATAGTAAATCTTGAGTGACTTACCTATAGCAGAGAGACGACGATGTTAAACCTGAGCCATAGAATGGTACGATATGTGACCCCTGTAGGAGATTACCGTTTGTGTTATACGGTGAGTATGGACCAATACCATTTCCTGCAGGTATCCCATAAAAGTATTCTGGATGACCACCATGAGAAAATCGATAGTTTCTTAGTATTGGCGCCTGACCTGTCAGCCATGAAGGTTCAGTATACGGAAGATTCCCCTCTTGTTAAGGATTCAAGATCTCCAAGGAGTACGAGGAATGTACGAAGGATGTCCTCGAGGGATTAAGATTTTGAAGACCACGTCACATTCCTTTTAAGGGTGGTAGCACCCTAGACCATCAGCGGATTGGTGGATTGTCATGAAGACCCAAACCCTAACCTGTTTCTTTGTAGCCTCTCCGAATCTCGGGTGGTAGTCTGTAACATCCCAATATTTTCTAAATTTTGGAATGTTAAGTAAATTAAATAGATAATGATTGTTTTCTTGATGTGATTGATTTTCAGTAAGATTTAAAACTTTTTGGAGTTTACTGAATATTAAAAAGAGAGGGAATAAAAGGACTTTCCCTAATATTCATAATTGGTGTTTTTGGAGTTTATTATTTAGAACAAAACCAACAAAACAAAATGAGATAAGGTAATATGACTCCTTCAACATATTAAAAGGTTGGAAAATGTTTTAAATCATTATTGAAATTCTTCTGAATATTCAAAACATTTTTCAACTCAAGCAAATTCATTTGAGAGGATATAAGATGGCTTATCCACTTTTCAATAAAGTTGGAAAATATTTAGAATATTACTTTAAAGTTTTTAAGAATTTATCATGAGTATTATAAATAACTCTAAAATTATTTTAGGGATTTTATAATGCTAAGAGAGTTTATTTCATTAAAATGATTTATTAAATATTTTAAAAGAGTTGAAAAAGTATTCAAATGGGATATTTTTATTTTACCAAATTATTTATTGGTGTAACAATTTTAAAATTTATATTTTATTAGTTTAGAAATTGTTTGTCAATGCTTTGACCAAATAAAATTATTTTTAATAATTTATTGGATTTTATTTGATTTATGAAAAGTATTTTATATTTGAATAAAGTATTTAGAAAATGTTTTGTTTTTATTTTACCTTTTTGAAAATATTTTCATTGCATAATTTTCTTTGGATTATTTTATGAATTTAGAAATTCATTTCGTAATTTCTAAGGTAATTTTGATTTTATAAAACTTCTCAAACTTCTATTTAAATAATTAAATAAAAACCTCAGCCGCAATTGCAGCTGGGCCTCCCCCCAACCCACTTTGTTTTTCCGGCCTATTTATGTTTTTTTTTCTGGGAGACCCTTTTTCTTTTCTTTCTTTTTTTCCCACAGCCTTCCCTAACCCTAGCACGAGTCCTGCCGCGCCGCCGCCAGGACCCGCCCCCGAGCCTGGCCGCAGCCCCGCCTGGCCGCAGCCCGCGCCGCCCGGCGACGCGCCTCGTCGGCCTCCCGCTGGACACGCCGCCGGGCCGGCCCCAGTTCGAGCACCGTGCCCCGTGCGCCGCGGCCGGCGTCCGCGCCACCAGGCCGCCCTGCGCCGCCGTGCCGCTACCCTCGCTCCGCCGAACTGCCGAGGCGGAGTGCGCCCGCGCCGGCGACCCCTGGAGGTGGTGCCCGAAGCCTCATCTGTGCGGAGCACCGCGCCCCGCTTCCACCCTCCGGGCTGCCACGCACAGAAGCTCGCCGGAGCCGTCGCGAACGCCTCGCCGTCACGCTCCTGCCGGACCTGGCCTCCACGCCGAGCTCGCCGGAGCACAGCGCCACCAGAACCTGCGCCCGTTGTGGCCGCCACCACGCCCGTCTACCAGCGGTGCCACCATCGTGCCCCACGCGACACTTCGGTCCCACCATCGTACACCACCGCCGGTTTCGATGCTCTTTCGTCCATCGCCTTCGTTGGTCGATTCCTTCGCCGCTTCAAGTTTGCGTGCTCCTCGGAAGGAGCCGACGTCACAGGAAAGCGCCAGAAGTTCACCGGGAGCACCATGTTTACACCGCTGCCGCGGTCGAGCTAAGATCAGGTCGTCCCTTTCTTCAGTACCATCGCGTTGCCCTCCGTACGGGTCACGTGATAGACATCGTGTGTTCAACGGAAAGTCACCGGAGCCGATGCTAGACGGCTTCTCGCCCTTAGTTGGTTACCCCAAGTGGAAGGTTGAGATGTAGTGCAACAGCAGTTTTCCCTCGGTGAAGATACCAAGGTTTGTCTCTAGTAGGACTCCAGAGATGATAAGTAGGTGTCAGCGGCGCAACTGACGCGGACCTCCACATAGACACAGATAGCTTTGTTCCCAACGAAGTTCAGAGAGGTTGTCAATCTCTCCGGTCTTGTTGTTTACAAAGGATAAAACGCAAGGGATAATGATAGCAAGTAAAAGCAGTAAAGTAAATAAAGCTTGGAAACAGTAATGAGGATATGGACCGGGATACGTGATGTTCACTAGTGATATCTCTCTCCCAAAAGACGATAAAACTGCTATGCGACGTAAAAAAATTACAGAAGGGCAATTGACAGGATTAAGAACGCACCGCAATGCTAACTATGCTACAAAAGAAAGGAAGAAGCTCAAAAGCACGGGCAGTACGCCAGGATAAGTAGACCGAAATCCATCTGCATCTACTACTAATCATCCACCTTGAGATACCTATCCAGAACATCTCGCCGGTATTAAGTTCGAGCCCCACCCAAAGTGTAAACCCAAAGCAACAGACAACTGCATTAAAGGACCTCTGCGTAAAGTAAACAATCCTTGTAACCGCAGTTACAAGCACCGTTGTTTTCCCCCTTGTGGCAACATCACATCCCCTAGACTCATGTTTCTGTCACTCAAGCGTGTCATCGGGGGGCATGAACCCACAATCTAGCACAACGTTCCCTCTTGGAGTCACTACCTACTACTTGGCAAAAGCAATAAACAGCAACGGAGAACATGCAAGAATTAGTTAGGAACAAAAATATAAGAGATAAAAACCAAATATATTACTCTATCACAATCTGAATATAATCTCATAATCCATCAGATCCCTCCAAACTCAGCATAGCAACAACAACAATATTACAAAGGGGCCTCGATCATGTAGGGCAGCTCACGAGGTCTAAACAATGAAGATCAAAGAGGGGAGGAGAACATCACATAGCTACGGATCACGGACCCATGGTCCAAGGAAAACTACTCACGAGACATCCGGGGAGCATCCATGGTGGAGAGGAGACTCCCGGAGGTCAATCCTCCCTCCGGCAGGGTGCCGGGAAGAGGTCTTCTGGTGCTCCCGATCTTCGGAAGCGCGGCGGCGGCGGAACAGAGGCGAGTTTGCGGAATAGGGTTCTCTTTCTGGAGTTTCCCCGTGACGGAGAATAAATAGGCGAACGGGGGCAGCCAGAGGTGGACCAGGGGCCCCAGGCGCCCCCCTGGCGCGGCCAGGGGTGGGGCCGCGCCGGGTTGCCGCCTGGGCCCCCCCTGACTCCCCTCTGGCCCCTCCCGGGCTTTTCTCGAAGCTTCCTGTACGCTGATTTTTTCTGTATTTTTCCCGGAATTTTTCTGGCACTTTTTATATGGGGGGAAACTAAAATAGAAAAACAGCAGAAAACAGGAACTGGCACTGGGGTGCACTGAGTTAATAGGTTAGTCCAAATATGATCAAAAGTGTATGAAAGTGTATCTAGATCATAGCAATATCACACAAAACATGCATGGAGCAAGCAGAAATTATAGATACGTTTTGGACGTATCAACATCCCCAAGCTTAATTCCTGCTCATCCTCGAGTAGGTAAATGATAACAACATAATTTCTGTGGTGACATGCTAGCAACCATATAAGAACTTTGAAAAGTAAAGCAGTCAAGGTTAGAGATTCAATTCAAGTCATAACATGCAAGAGTCTATATTAGCATTGAAACAAGTAACAAAAGAACAAAAGGTGCAAGAGCTGTCGTTGTCCGTGACTCGGATGTCTCCAAATGGTGTTTGCGTGCAAGAAGGGGGATAGGGAATACGAGAAAAAGTAATTTTTGGTGTTGAGAACTCAATCTACTAAAGTTTCACACTTGGTCTTCTTTGGAATCTTATCTTGACTCATCCCCAGATCACTAGCCAGTTACAAGTCAATTTGGTCCACTCCTTTTCGATATTTTTAGCACTCATGCAATGGATGAGCGTAAGCATGAGAGTTGACACTTAGGATGGCAAAGAGAGAAATAAGGTGGAGGAGGAAGACAAAAAGGATGAGAAAGGCTCACATCAATGAGGACAATCATAGGCAAGAGATGCCGAATGATGCAACGAATGCACATATGAGCTAGGAAGCTCTCCAATGAAACTAGTGGGGGTTCATCTAACTTTCTCGCTCATGAAGACCTAGAGATCGTTTGAGGAGGCTCATCCTTGGAATATGCAAGCAAAGTTCTATAGTGTGAAGGTCCCCACATAGCTATATGCATAAAGATCATCTCTATGGAGTACAAGGATAAAAAGGGAGTACTAGTGTGGATTTCTCAAAAGGATAGTAGTGTTGCCCCTTTCTCTCTTTTTATTTATTTTTTTATTTTTTCTATTTTTTTGTATTTTTTTGTGGCCGCAATGGCTTTTTCTATTTAACTATCATTTGTCCTCTTTGAGATCTTTTATTGTGTCCACTTTGGGATCTTTTCCTCACTTAAGGGCAACACTCTATTTTAAAAAAGGTAAAGGAGATCTTTCACACATTACAAGGTACTCGAAATCATAAAGAAGATGTAACTATCATGAAGTATGCAAGGTATGTCGCTGCTAGTGTAGCAAGAACATGTATGACATGAAGATCAAGTCATGAAGAGGTGGAAGTTGCATGGCAATGTAACTCGGAAAGGCTATGGAAATGCCTTGATAGGTAGGTATGGTGGCTGCTTTGAGGAAAGATATAAGGAGGCTTATGATGACAGAGCATATCATGCCAAGGGTTTGGAAGTACCGGCGAAGGTGGACACCAACTCTCGGAGTGAGAAGAAGGCAATGCACGGCACGGGAGAGGCTAGAAAAATATGGGAAGGTGGAAGTGTCAACTTTCAATACTTACATTAGTTCGAAGAACACATGCACTTATTATCGGTAACTCTCAATTTAATAAGGAGGTTCACAAAGAGACAAGTACCCCTAGGAGGAGTATATGGGGGTTTGGTTATCCTTGCGCATCCTCGACTCATGGTACGTGAGTGTTCTCTAATATTCGACTCCTCAGAAGAGTAGTGATCCATCTAGTAGCTAGAGTTCTTAACTAGTTTTGTAGGTTTTGAAAATACACACGGATTGCCCAAAATACGACACCTATCAATAATAGGCAAGAGCTCTTGACACCAAAAGTTCAAACAGTACTCACATCAATACCTCAAAACTATTGCAAGCTACTACTAGAATTAAATAGCAACCTCAATTACCTTTTTCTCAAAACAACACACAACTCAGTGCAACAACCAACTCTCTTTAACAAGATAAACATGAAAACCAAAAAGGGTTCCAGCAAAAAACTAAACAAAAGCCAAGTCTCTTGTTAAAGACAAACTAAGATTAAAACTAAACATGACAGTAGCTATGAAAAGATAAAGAACACACAACAGCAAAAAGATAGGCATGAAGAATCCTATGATGTGTTCTAAATTTTGAAAGTGGAGCGTGTTTCTCACCCACACAAAGTAAGACGGGATCTAACTTGTTATGAACAGCAAGCAAAGCTAAAGAAAACTAAAAACAAAACCTAAGAGCGAGACGCTCCAAGCATAGCACATAACGCATGAAGTGATAAAAATATAATGAGACGAAGGACGAACTGATGATTGTTGATGGAGAAGGGGATGCATGGGGGCATCCCCAAGCTTAGACGCTTGAGTCTCCTTGAATATTTATTGGGGATGCACGGGGGCATCCCCAAGCTTGAGCGCTTGACACTCCTGGATCTTCTTTCATCATCTTCTATCGCACATTTGACAACTCCCTTCATACATAACTCATCATAAGCTGATTAGAGAGGTTAGTACCCTTAATAAATAATTTTCCCACTGGATATAAAGATAATCTTGAAGAGCTACTGTTTCTCAAGAGTGCCAAAAAGTTTTTGCAAAGCAAAAGCAAGCTTAAGGTTTGCAAAAGTTAGGAGAGACAAAACGTGGCAGAATCTGTGAAAAACAGAACAGAAGATAGTAAAGAATTTTTAGGGGCACTTCTGCAACTCAAATAAAAAACTCAGAACATACGGAAGTTTCGTAATTGTATAGAGCATACTGTGTAAAAATTTCAGCTCAAAAAGATGAACTGGGATTTTTCTGGAATTTTTCTAGTCACGAGGACAGAATCTGTTTTCTGGACAGCATGTCACAACTTTTACTTCCCTTGCCGTAAGAGGCTATAACTTGGCACAAAGTTGAAAAATAAAGATACAATGATGTTGCTACAGAAGTAACAATCATCAAGAAACAACAAAAGCAAAAATAAAAACCTAAATTCGTTGCGGGCTGCCTCCCGAAAGCGCTTCTTTAAAGCCATTAGCTAGGCATGAAGATTATAGTAGATGCTCTCACAAGAATAAGAATTTTGAAGAAAAAGAGAGCATCAAGAAGAAAATATGAAACACATTTAAGCCTAACCCACTTCCTATGCATAGGCATCTTGTAAGAAAATAAATCAAAGAAGCACAAAGTGACATGCATAGGAAGGTCGAAAAAGAACAAGTTCAAAACTTTCAACATGAAGAGAGGTGTTTTAGTAATATGGAAGTTTCTACAACCAAACTTCCCTCTCTCAAAATAATTTTCAGTAGTATAATGAACAACATCAAGAATATAATTATCACATCAATCATGTTGTTCATTAACTTCAAGCACACGTGTATAGTTTTCAACACGGTCTTTAGGATTATAAGATAAATGCAACCCATCACATTGAGCCTTGATAAGAGAAAAGTTCTCCGGATTTGGAGATTTCAAAAGGATAATAGGACAATCAAGTGTGGGTGCAATAGCAACAATTTCATGCTTAACATAAGGAACTATAGAGAGTTAATTTTTCTTAGCATCATCCATAGTGGCATCTCGGCCATCAACAAAGCAAGTATCAAAATTTTCAGAAAGGGATAATTCAAGTGAGTCCTCGGAATCATGGGATTCCTCCTCAATGCAATCATGGGCCTCTTATTGGGAAGCAACCATTTTATTTTTAAAATCCTCAATATAAGAATTGGAAGTATAATTCTCGAATCAATAAGCAAGAACTGCAAAGTTTTCAGACTCGAAAATAGTATCGTGATACTTTTCAATCAAAGAAGCAATCTCATAGGCATCTTTAAAAGCAACAAACTCTTCAATCTTTTCAACATCAAAGTAATCATAAACACCTTTAGCATAAGAAGGTAAGATCTCATTTTCATTAAACTCACATTGGAAAGGGGGTGTTTATGATCTATATTAGAACAGCAAGTGAAATCATAAATGTGGCACAAAAGTTTAGCATGGCAATAAGAAACATGTATTTGATCCCATAAGTGTTTCCCTTTCTGAGATAGGCGGTGCCGCGTATAATGAGCATGCTCATCCAATGATTTTCCCTCAACCAAGTCGGTCGGGTTTTTAGCGCGAGCACAAATTGATCGAAGACGATCCAAGTGAAACATGTACATCCTACCATATTTGGGTGGTTCATCACCCATGGTGAGGATAGCATGAATAGGCAAAGAAAGACAAAGGCAAAAGGTAGCAACTATTTTTGTGGTTTATCATAAAGGACACTGAGATAAAAATTGAAAGGTAAACTAACAAGACTAAAAAACAAAGGTAAAGGGTAGTGTGCAACTCCCCTATCTTAACACTTGGAGTCCCCGGCAACGGCGCCAGAAATACTCTTGCTAGACGGCTTCTCGCCCTTTGTTGGTTCCCCTAAGTGGAAGGTTGAGATGTAGTGCAGCAACAGTTTTCCCTCGGTGAAGATACCAAGGTTTGTCTCAAGTAGGACTCCAGAGATGATAAGTAGGTGTCAGCGGCGCAACTGACGCGGACCTGCACACAGACACAGATAGCTTTGTTCCCAACGAAGTTCAGAGAGGTTGTCAATCTCTCCGGTCTTGTTGTTTACAAAGGATAAAATGCAAGGGATAATGATAGCAAGTAAAAGCAGTAAAGTAAATAAAGCTTGGAAAAAGTAATGAGGATATGGACTGGGATACGTGATGTTCACTAGTGATGTCTCTCTCCCAAAAGACGATAAAACTGCTATGCGAGGTAAACAAATTACAGAAGGGCAATTGACAGGAGTAAGAACGCACCGCAATGCTAACTATGCTACAAAAGAAAGGAAGAGGCTCAAAAGCACGGGCAGTACGCCAAGATAAGTAGACTGAAATCCATCTGCATCTACTACTAATCATCCACCTTGAGATATCTATCCAGAACATCTCGCTGGTTTTAAGTTGTGAGCCCCACCCAAAGCAACAGACAACTTCATTAAAAGAACTCTGCGTAAAGTAAACAATCCTTGTAACCATGGTTACAAGCACCGTTGTTTTCCCCCTTGTGGAAACAGCACATCCCCTAGACTCATGTTTCTGTCACTCAAGCGTGTCATCGGGGGGCATGAACCCACAATCTAGCATAACGTTCCCTCTTGGAGTCACTACCTACTACTTGGCCAAAGCAATAAACAGCAACGAAGAACATGCAAGAATTACTTAGGAACAAAAATATAAGAGATAAAAACCAAATATATTACTCTATCACAATCTGAACATAATCTCATAATCCATCAGATCCCTCCAAACTCAGCATAGCAACAACAAAAATATTATAAAGGTGCCTCGATCATGTAGGGCAGCTCACGAGGTCTAAACAATGAAGATCAAAGAGGGGAGGAGAACATCACATAGCTACTGATCACGGACCCATGGTCCAAGGATAACTACTCACGAGACATCCTGAGAGCATCCATGGTGGAGAGGGACTCCCGGAGGTCAATCCTCCCTCCGGCAGGGTGCCGGGAAGAGGTCTTCTGGTTCTCCCGATCTTCGGAAGCGCGGCGGCGGCGGAACAGAGGTGAGTTTGCGGAATAGGGTTCTTCTTCTGGAGTTTCCCCGTGACGGAGAATAAATAGGCGAAGGGGGGCAGCCAGAGGTAGACCAGGGGCCCCAGGCGCCCCTCTGGCGCGGCCAGGGGTGGGGGCCGCGCCGGGTGGCCACCTGGGCCCCCCCTCGCTCCCCTCTGGCCCCTCCCGGGCTTTTCTCGAAGCTTCCTGTACGCTGATTTTTCCTATATTTTTCGCGGACTTTTTCTGGCACTTTTTATATGGGGGAAAACTGAAATAGAAAAACAGCAGAAAACAAGAACTGGCACTGGGGTGCACTGAGTTAATAGGTTAGTACAAATATGATCAAAAGTGTATGAAAGTGTATCTAGATCATAGCAATATCACACAAAACATGCATGGAGCAAGCAGTAATTATAGATACGTTTTGGACGTATCAGCCGACACCATCGACGTCCGGAGTTGAGCATGTTCTAGTTCTGTACTGGCACCTTCCTGTGTATACGGTGAGTTACACCATGTCTTTGGTAGGGATCCAGTCGTAATTCCATTATTTGAAGATCAATTATGTTTTTCCTAGATTAGTTTTCAGTTTTATTTCTAGCCATACCTTCTAACCATTAGTCTGATGTAGGTGATTCAAAGCCTAAGTTTATCTTTTGAGCTGCACTATCTATTGAACATATCAACTCAACTGTTGAGATCATTTTGAATTTGTATCAATTCTAATTCAAATTAAACCTCGTGAAGGTTGTATCTTCTATACCTTCGATCAGGTCCGATTGACTCCATTTGTGTAAGAACATTCCTATCACATACTTGATCTCCACATAAAGTATGCATCACATTCAAATACTTTTGATCCGTTTGGGTTTATAGTTAATTAAAACTTCAACCTGCTATAAATCGTGTTGTAGCATTTCGTTTCACGTGATTCCTTTTGCTTATTGGATCATATGAGACATCCTATCGGCTATATCCACACACTTTTCATATTGCCATGATGTATATCCTTGAACTCATAAAGTTCTTAGTCATAATCTTGCATCGACAATTCTTTATCCGTTGACTCTCTGAGTTCACGTTTCACCTATCACCTTCGAGCACATCGACACCTTTGCACTTCAAAACCATTTTTTTTGTTGCTAAAACCTTTGTGGTTGTTTGTTGATCTTTTGTTTTGTCCTTGTGGTGTGATTGCTTATTCGAGTTCCTTCGTTGCGATAGATTCTCGGAGTGTGACGAGTAGAGTTGACTGGACAGCGAGAGCGAAGAACTTCACCGAATGTATAAGGCAAGTTACACTTTGACCATACCTCAACCTATATTTTCTATTATGCATGTAGCAAATTATCACTCTATGCATGTGTAGGATTATATATTAGTTATGTTTTAAACCTAGTAGGATAGCCATAAGTTCTGACCTTGTATTTCATTGTCGCCCTAGGATCGTGGTTGTCATATACTGCTATTGCTTTGTAGACGGGGATTGGTGGAGTTATTATTGAGCTATGTGAGGATTAATGACTTGACTAGAAAACTTAAATAGAAATCACCTCTGGGCGGGCAGGGAATGCATCCTTGGGCTCGTGCCTTGGATAAGGAGGGACCAGGGATAAATTCTTCCCGAATGGTTGTTTTGGTGGGAAACCGGGTGCGTCATGGTGACTACCCTCTGAACGCAGTGGGCGCCGTCCAGGCTCAAAAAGATCGGACAGACGGTGTGACTAGTAGCTTCCATGTACAACCACTGGCTATATGGGCTCTGGCTTAGATGAGTAAGTTGTGGGGAACCTGGCCCTGGTAGCTAGCTGATGTAGATATGATAGGTGTACCGGCTACCAAAGGGTGGAGGCAACCTCTTCTGAAAGACTATGTATCAATCTTCGGGGTGAGTCCAGTGGGGAAAGTGTACAAACCTCTGCAGAGTGTAAAAACTGATCATGATTAGCCGTGTCCACGGTTACGGACAACTTTGAGCAACTGGGCATTATTGTTGTTGGATGGTCTTGACAGATATTTCACCTTAATAAGAATTTGTGTGGGAACTTTTAATAAAGGGATGGTTGGAATTGGTGTAGCCCGATTCAGCCATACTTAGGACTATCAAGATAAATTAAAATTTGATTAGTTGTAGAATGTGAGGGAAAAATTAGCTTTCTGCAAAATAAAACCATAAGCCTTTCCTTTGACTTATCCTTGCATGTAGAAGTAGGTCTGTTATATCCTTTTTCGTGTGACTTGCCGTACAAATCAGATGTACTGACCCGTTGTCGGGCTGTAACCTTCGGTGTTGCAGGATTTTATACGATGAGTAAGTGATGCGATGTAGGGTTACAATGTCTATACTCAACTTGCCAGTGGAGTTGATGGACGCCACGAAGCTCTTTATTGTTTTTCCGCTGTATTATATTTGTAAGCTAGCCTTGAGCTATGCAGGTATGTCTATTTGTAATACTGGATCTTCGATGTAATATATATGACATGTGGTTTATTCTTGATATTACATCATGTACTGTGTGTGCTAGCTATTGATCCAGGGACTAGCACAGAATGCACAGAGACTTGGATTCTTAGTGAATCGGGTCGTTACAATTATCATGAGTGATTTCCTCTTTTGTGTGTTGATTGAAGATTGAGAGTTTCTTGGTGCTTGTCTTTGACCATCCTTGAGATATGTTGTGGTGATTGTGGTACTCTCTTTGGATGGTCGCGGTGACACTGGGAAATCCATAGATTGAGAACTACGAACTTTGAGGTGTGCTTTTGTAGCCCTACATAATTCTCATCCTCTCTTGACCACAAAGGAATGACCTCTGAGTGCGTCTCCATTGCATGTTTTATGGGAAATATCATGTGATTAGACTATGTTAATGTTGTTGAGAGTTGCCACTAGTGAAAGTATGAAGCCTAGGCCTTGTTTCCACCATTGTTACACCGTTTGTGCTCACTTTTGTCACATGTTTGCTTGCTGCACTTTTTATTACAAATTTATATTACCTTGCTTTGCCACACCTATCACTCGTATTTTACCATCTCTTCGCCGAACTAGTGCACCTATACAAATCCTAGTTGTATTAGGTATGTTGGGGACACAAGAGACTTCTTGTATCTTAATTGCAGGGTTGCTTGAGAGAGACCATCTTCAACCTCTACTTCCCTGAGTTCGATAAACCTTAGGTCATCCACTTGAGGGAAATTGCTGGTGTCCTACAAACCTCTGTGCTTGGAGGCCCAACATAGTCTACAAGAATAGAAGCGTGCGTAGACATCAATGGCGTGCTAGTAATGGCGCACCTAATGTGGGCCATTAGTAGCCAAAATAGGTGCGCCTATAAAGGCCTTTTTTCCAGTATTGCGAATAGATCAAACTCCCTGCAGGGGTGCACTACTGTTCAGCCTGAACGCTCGGATCTCCAGACTGCCGTACACCTTGTTAGGGAATGCCCCACCGAGGCTACCCGACACGCCGAGGCCCATCCTACGGCTCATTAGAGAGGTCCCCTCGGTCTAATGTCATAAGGGCAAGGGGGTCTTGGGCCTTCGCCCCTCACTCTCCGGGTCGGTGTGAGGAGGGAGCTCCGTACACCACAGGTGATGATCAGTCCTAGCCACAATGCTGAACTAGACGTCTTTCAGAGCTTTCGAACGAGACCACAACGCGGAGGGCCCACACCGTAATCCCACGTGAAGGTAGTGCGTACAAGCCTTTGCGGCCTCTCAAGTCATCCACCTGAACCGTTAAGCATTTTATTATTATCTGTCGGGACAACCGTTATCGTTGCCCCTTATCTGGGTGAGTCGCGGACAAAGGCAGCACCCAGGACCACCAGTACATTGGTGCCTACCCTGTCGTCCAACCCACTCTTGCGGTTACCAACAAGGTGAACCGTTTCCTTACCTTATCACGCGTGTGCTCTTGGAAGAGTTCGACTTTCGTAGATAACAGGGTATCTCACGGCCAACGCACCAGTACAGGCCCGCCGCACACCGGAGGAATACACCTGTATTGCCGTCCCGATACAATCCCTGCGCAGACACCATTGGGTCACCCGACTCCTTACCTTTAAGGACACAAGTTGATTTGAGTGCCTACCATCAAGTGAAACCAGGAGGAATCACCCTCGATGGTACACTTGAAGAGGTTCGAAAGAGACATCAGCGGAATGAAATAAAGAGGCAAACCTCGTATCATCCCGGTGAGGCTATGCTACCGAGCCGACGAGAGTGAAATACGAGTCCATCCACTCGTAAGTCAAATTCGAAGCGACTCGGCAGAGTCTCGGCGTTGTAGGTTCCCTAGGGCGTCTAAATGATCCGTACCTATTGCAGTTATTATATTTTGTAATCCGTGTTCACTCACCAGAGTGATCACGGCCCGCTATTCTAATCATAACTAACAATGCGCAGGGTTTACTGCTGAATATTATATATATTTATAAGGCGACATAGGTCAAAGGAGGGTACATCAAGGGGCGACAAAAACAGGCTATGCAATTGAATAGGATTGTAACGTAGTAGCAGCAGTAACAATGCCTAGTGCAAGAAAAGTATGGAAATATAGGGGATATCTAGGGAAGAAAATGGCTCTGCTTGCCTGGAAGCTCGGTAGTAGCGGTACGGTCGTCGACGAAGTAGTCATACTCAGAAACGATGTCGTCACCGGCAGTGTCGGGGTCTAACGGAAGAATAAGGGGGGGGGGATAAACAATAAATACATGGAAATAATAACAATACAAATTAGGACATAGCAGATACAAAGCAACGGGGCTCTAACGCAGTGTTCGGTGATTTTCCCGGAGCAGGGATTTATCCGAGGATGACTCATCAGTACCGGTTGATTACCGGACCGATGATCCGGAGGGTGAAGGTTCCATGTCTGCAGTGTTAGAGACATCTGGCAGGCATGTGGATAGTGTATCCGTGCTCGTTGATCCATTTTGAACAACTTTCATGTTCAGAACATTTTCATCCGAAAAGTTTTACCGGCTACGGTCGTCTAAGAGATAGATGAAACGGAGGGGAAATGTTCCACGTTCAGTATGTTAGAGGGGTGGGGTGGGTATACGGGCAGCGTATCCATAATCGTGATATTTTTCGGACCAAGTTTGATGTATAAATTATTTTCATCGAAGTTACGGTTTAAAAGATATTGATTTTTAAAGTTTTATTCAATTTAAATAAATTTCTAGATTTCTTATTATTAAATCCAAAAATTATCCATAAAAGTGTAGTTGACTGGTCAACTGACACAGGGGACCCACCTGTCAGCCTCACAGTATTAATAATTCATTTTATTAAATTTAAATAGAGCCAGGGCCCACATGTCATACTAACATATTAGTTAATTTAATTAAACTAACGCATTTAATACTACACTGACAGGGGGGCCTACATGTCATCCACATAGGGTTAATTAACAAGTTTATTTAACCCACAGAGTTACTTAAAGGGCTGGGTCCACCTGTAAGCCACACATGGGGGTTATCTCCTTTATAATTATGTGTTTAGTGTGCCTAATAAGAGGGTCCACGGGTCAGAGGCGCAAACCTCATCACCACACACGGGCAATGGCCGTGGCCACCGAGGCTAGCGGCGGCGCGGCGAGGCCGGCCAACTCCAGTGAGGGGAAGGCACGACGGGAGGGGGTGCGGGTTGGGGGGTCTGAGTCCTGCGCGGCTGCGCGCGGCAAGGCAAGCAATGGAAAGTTCACTCGGGAGCTCGAGCTCCCGTCAATGGAGGCCTGAGTGGGGCACGGCCAGGGCGCATGAGCGGGCCAGGGGCGCGGCTGGTCCTTGGCAGGGCGTAGAGCAGTGGGGGCACGAGGTGCCACATCGGGCGGGCCGAACATGCAGGGCACGGCCAAATGTGCGGCCGACCATGGCGAGCACGCGGCGTAGCGCGGCAGGTGAGGGGCTACGTTGGAGGAATCGACGGGGCTAAGGTAGGGGAATCAGAGGAGGGCCTCACCTCGGAGCTCGTGGACATGGCTAGGAGGCGCGGGGTGTAGCGGAGCTCGCGAAATCGATGGTGATAGCCGCGCGGCCATGGCGGGGATGAGGACGACGTCGACCGCATGGGTCGTCCTGGCTCAAACCGATGCACAGGGAAGATGAAGACGATGATGGTGATTCTCCCGGACATACTGGCGCAGCCAGAGGTGGTCGGGGGCCACGCCAGTGACGATGGCGCGACGGCAGCGTCGCCCGGGTTTGATAGAACCGAGAGAGGAGGACGAGGGAGAGAGGAAACTAGGAGGCGGCCTAGGGTTTCAGAGGAGGGGGTGGGGGTCTTATCCCGACAACGAGCCCTGGATTTCCTCCACGGAGACAACAACCATGGCAACCGTGGGATTCCTGCCACGCCATGGCCGACCTCCACTGTAGCGTGTGGTGGGGCAAAGGGGTGGAGGTGGGCTGGGCTGGCGTGGGCTTTGCCCAGTGCGAGGAATAGCCTGTTTTTCTATTTTGATATTCTTTTCTGTAATTATTTTCTATTTATATTTTGTTTGGCAAACAATTGATTTTAAAAAAATGTGCCAGTGGTCCTAATATTCATGTTACACTATAAGGTGATGCCACAAAAAGTTTGGAGAGTATTTAAATTCATTTGAATTTTAATTAAATAGCAAGTGACTAAATGGGGTTATTTTAGTCATGTTTTATTTTATTTAGGATATTTAAATACTCTAATAAAATGTTGATCTCAATTTTAATACTACTTAACGATTATTTGCAATTTTTAGAAAATGTCCACACAATTTTTGGTTCAACTTTATTTTCCAACTTTGTTTTGAAATTTTATTTGAGATGGATTTTCAACAAGGCATGATCAAGGGTGATTATGGCTTGTCAATCACAGTGGCTTGGCATTAATCAAAAGTGATTATTGTAGTGTGACACCCGGGGTGTTACACTTGAGCAACATGTTTATTATCAATTTGTCTAAAATCCATAATGTTACTCCTCAACTGAATAATCTTAGCAGGGGGATAGTACTTCCCAATAGAAGCATCCTTACACTTATCCCAAGAATCTATGATATTCCTTGGTAAGGGCTGCAACCACTCTTTAGCTCATGCTCTCAACATGAAAGGAAAAAAGGTTGATCTTAACAATATCACCATCTACTTTATTCTACTTTTCATATCACATAATTTCGCAAAGTTATTCAAATGCAAAGCAGCATCCTCTCCTACTCCAGAAAATTGCTTTTTCATGACAAGATTAAGGAAAGCAGGTTTAATCTCATAAGAAACTGTCGAGGTGGCAGGTGGAGCAATAGGAGTACATATAAAGTCACTATTGTTGTGACTTGTAAATTCACAAAGCTTGGTATTCTCAGAAGAACCCATGCTAGAAGTATCAAAGCAAACAAACAAAAACAAGAAAGCTAATTAGGAACTAGACTGCTATTTTTTTGTCTGTTTGTTAAAAGACAAGAAAATAAAACTTAAGACAAAAAGTAAACTAGAAAGACTAAAAGACAAAAGTAAAAGGTAGTGTGCAACTCCCCTATCTTGAATCTTAGAATCCCCGGCAACGGTGCCACAAAACTTGCTTGCTGATGTAGATACACCCCTAATTGGTTACCCAAGTGCAAGGTGATGATGATGTAGATAGCAGTAAATTTTTCATCACGTGAGAGCATAAGGTTTTATCGAACCAAAAGGATTCCGAAGACTACAAGTAGCGGGTTAGCAAGTAATGGCTCCATCTATCGATGTTATGTACTTAGCCTAGACCTGCACACAAGACAAAACTAGCTTTGCTCCCAACGATTCAAAGGGTTATCAATCCCTCTGACCTTACTGTTTACAAAGGATTAAACACAAGAGATAATAAAAGTCCAACAAAAAAATAAGGGAAAACATTAAATTGCAGCGACGTCAATATATGATGAGGATATGGATAAGGATGGCAATTTTACCCATGGGTACGGGTACCCGCGGGTACCCTACCCGCATGGGTAGGGTATGGGTACATTTTTATACCCATGGGTAGGACCCATACCCTACCCATCAAGTCGTGGGTAGGGCATGGGTATAGCTTTGTACCCATGGGTATACCCATACCCTACCCATGTATAATGATGACCAATTCAATGTGTATATATACTATATACTATTTTGTCTACTAAGTGGGTACCTATAGCCTATATAGTTAATTTTCATGTATTCATCTACCTGCTATTGAGTTGTCAATATTTTTTTGCTAATGCGCTACCAATGAATGTAAAAAGATGAAAATAATGTACTATTTGATCTACCCAATGGGTACCCGATGGGTATGGATACCCACCGGGTATGGGTGTGGGTATAGTTTTATACCCACGGGTAAGGGTATGGGTAGAAGTTTGTACCCATGAACTATACGGGTATGGGTTTGGTATTGCTCTACCCTTCCCATACCCTACCCATTGCCATCCTTAGATATGGACCCGGGCGTCATGCATGGCGCTCACTAGTGATGTCTCTCTCCCAAAAGACGATAAAAACTTTGCTGGGTAAACAAATTACAGCTCGACAATTAACAGGATTTTGAATGCACTGCAATGTTAATTATGCTAGCAGAGAGTGCATGGTTCAATTGTATGGGAATTACACCAAGACAAGTAGAACATTTATTGATCAGCATCTATTTACTAATAATCCACCATGGTATATCTAATCCAAAACATCTCGCTGGTATTAAGTTGCGTGCCACAACTATGTGTTGCAAACCCAAAGCAACGGACAACTGCTTTAACACACTATGAGTAATGTAAGAAACACTCAATCACAAGCACCACTATTTTACTCGTAATAGCAACAACACATTCTCTAGTCCCATGTTTCTGTCACTCAAGATGGACATCAAGATACATGAACCCACTATCTAGCATAACTCTCCCCTCTATGAGTCACAATCTACTACATGGTCAGAGCAATAAATTACAACAGAAAACATGCAAGAACAGTCAAGAACAAAATATTAAAAATATCTAAATATATTACTTCCAAAATATGAACATAATCCCATAATCCATCGGATCCCAGCAAACACAGCATAAAAACACAAAAACTATAACATATATGCCTTGATCATGATAGATACCTCACAAGGACTAAACATTGAAGCACAAGATTGGAGACAATACTTCGACTAGCTTGTTGATTACCTACAAGTGTAGGGGATCTATCTTAGCTTTTTACAAAAGTAGGAGTGTCGATCCCAACGAGGAGCAGAAGGTAAATACAAGTGAATTTGAACAAAGAGAACCTACAAATACTGCAAGGTAACTTTTTATAGGTTTTCATAATAGTTGACGAGGAGATAAAGGAACAAGTAAAGCAAGAAACAATAAAGTGCATCAAGTGGCTCAATCCTATTGAACACAAAGGACAAGCAAAATGGCTTTACTTATGAAGACTAAAGCGTTCCTAAGGACACATGCGAGAGATAGTCAAGTTACTTTCACCATATTCCGCTAAATAATATCTATTGTTTTTGTAAGTGTTCTGTGGGTGAACCTATGCTAGCTGCACACCGCCTAGACTAAGATAAGTGCACTATTACAATTAAACCTCTTGAAAGAATCCTCTTATACAATAAACTAATTAAGGTAATCCTAATTGTAGCCATAAACTTTAGGATCCTACACTCCCATGTGCAAAAGTACACAAACTGGGGTTCAGGTTTCTATCACTCCGACAACCCACCATAAGAATCCTTAATACACCATGCCTTCCCCTAGCCCTTAAAGACGAAGTGCTATGTAGTAGACGTTCCCATAGCACCACTAGAAGAATGACACGAAAACTTAAATATCAAACCAAAAAATATTATTTCAGCACTATATGACTACTTGCAACAAGACTTCTCCCATGTCCTCAAGAACTAAAGGAACTACTCACAAGACATAAAAGAGATCATAATCAGTGGTAATAAATATGTGATTAACAATATTATCATACCAATAATTCTCCAACAAAACTTAATAGCATCAACCACAAAGTAATAATCAACACCAGTAAAGTCAAGGGGACGGATTGTATAAGATACAACCCTAATTGCAATGGTAAAGTGAGACGGGGGTGAAGATACATATGGTGCTTGTGTTGAGGAAGATGGTGATGATGATTGATACATCCCAAACGTATCCACTTTTCCAAACACTTTTGCTATTGTTTTGTCCTCATTCTTGCATGATTCGAACGGAACTAACCTGGACTGACGCTATTTTCAGCAAAGTTGCATGTATGTCTGATTTTTTGCAGAAAGGGTGAAATATGAAGTAGCTCGGAAAATTCCCAGAAAAATCCCAAAATTGTGATGTTCCAGAAGATCCCGGAAGCCAGAAGAGCACACGGAGGGGGGCCACTGATAACCGACAAGTGTAGGGGATCGCGATAGTCTTCGAGGATAGTGTGACCCAATTTATTGATTCTACACAAGGGGAGCCAAAGAATACTTAAGGCTTAGGAGTTGAGTTGTCAATTCAACGACACATCAAAAAGCACTAGAAAAGAGATTTAGTTGCAATGGTAGCAGAAAATAGTCTTGATGTGTTGATGGGTGTAACCTTTGTAGACTTCCCCAATCACCAACAACACAAAGTCGTAGAAAAGTAGTAGCATCAATAATGAGAGCAAAAGTAATAATGAAGGAAATGAAGATAAAAGATGGAACGGTGTTCAAGGTTACACTAGTGGTACCTCTGCAAGAAAAATAACAAGCCTTGGGTGAACAAATTATAGTTCGGTAATTGACAAAATTGCACTAACTCTAGCCAAAGAAAAAACTAGAGCATCCTAGTCTAAGAACCATATGTAGGCATGTATTCCGTATGTAGTTGTACGTGCTTTCCATAAGAACTTGCACAACATCTTTTTTACTACCATCCAATTGTCAGCGAACTTATGAAGATTAAGGTACTCCTGTTATAGAGCACCAAACAAAGCATTAACACTCTATCAACACATGTAATCCTCAAATTATAGCCCAACCCCTTTGGTGTCCCAAGCTATCAACATTGATATCGCCGGTTTTGGACTATAAGAGGTGCATACAAACCATAGATAAGATCTAGAACAACAATTCTAATCATGCAACCATAAAGTGCTCAGATCTGAGATCATTGATGTCACGAGAGTTTACTTCTCGCCCCTCGTTGGTTACCCAAAGTGGAAGGTGAGATGTAGCGTAGCGTCAATTTCCCTTCATGAAGATACCAAGGTTTAGGGTCGACCAGTAGGACTCCAATAGATACAAGAAGGTGGTGAAGTGAACAATGGCGCCGTTCACAACTCAAGGTTGCTTACTTCACCTAGACCTGCACACACAGCAAATAACTTTGCTTCCCAATGAGTACAGAGGAGTTGTCAATTCCTCCGGCCTTGTTGTTTACAAAGGTTAAAATGCACGGGATAATAATGATAGTGATAGCAACGGAAAAGTAAATAAAGCAGTAAATTGATAGTGGGTGTAAACAGTGTTGGAAATATGGACCGGGGTCCCATGATGTTCACTAGTGATGTCTCTCTCCCAAAATACGATAAAATAGCCATGCGAGGTAAACAAATTACAGCTGGGCAATTGACAGGATTATGTGCGCAAACCAATGCTAACTATGCAATAAAGAAAGTAAGAGGCTCAAAAGCATGGGTGGTACGCCAAGACAAGTAGAACGAAATCCATATGCATCTACCTACTAATAATCCACCTTGAGATATTTATCCAGAACATCTCACTGGTATTAAGTTGCGAATCTCACCCAAAGTGTAAACTCAAAGCAACAGACAACTGCATTTAAGAACTCTGCGTAAAGTAAACAATCCTTGCACCCGCAAGTACATGCACCGTTGTTTTCCCCCTTGTGGCAACATCACATCCCCTAGACTCATGTTTCTGTCACTCAAGCTAGTCATTAGGGGGCATGAACCCACAATCATGCATAACGCTCCCTCTTGGAGTCACTACCTACTACTTGGCCAAAGCAATAAACAGCAACGGAGAACATGCAAGAATTACTCTAGAACATAAATATAAAAGAGGAGAATCAAATATATTACTCAAACACAATCTAAACATAATCTCACAATCCATCAGATCCCAGCAAACTCAGCATAGCAACAACAGAAAGATTAAATATGTGCCTCGATCATGTAGGGCAGCTCAAGAGGTTTAATCCATGAAGAACAAAGAGGGGAGGAGAATATCACATAGCTACTGATCATAGACCCATGGTCCAAGGTGGACAACTCATGGTTCATCCGGGAAGCATCCATGGTGGTGGAGAAGCTCTCGGAGGTGGTTCCTCCCTCCGGCAGGGTGCCGGGAAGAGGTCTCCTGGTGCTCCCGATCTTGGAAGCGCGACGGCGGCGGAACAGAGGAGAGATCGCGAAAAAGGGTTCCCCGTCCCGGGGGTTTCACGTCACGGGGAATATATGGGCGAAGGGGGGCAGCCAGGGGGGCCACCAGCGGTCCAGGCGGACCGCTGGCGCGGCCCCACCCTAGGGCGCGCCGGGAGGGCGTCTGGGGCCCTGGTGGGTCCCCTCTGCCCCCCTCGGTGATTCCCGAAGCTTCTACAACGCTGATTTTTTATTGGATTTTCCCGAATTTTTCGAGCACTTCTAATATGGGGGAAACCTGAAATAGAAAAACAGCAGAAAACGGGAACTGGCACTGGGGTGCACTGAGTTAATAAGTTAGTCCAAATATGATCAAAAGTGTCTGGAAGTTCATCAATAACATAGCAATATCACACAAAAGAGGCATGGAGCAAGCATAAATTATAGATACGTTTTGGACGTATCAACATCCCCAAGCTTAATTCCTGCTCGTCCTCGAGTAGGTAAATGATAAAAGCATAATTTCTGTGGTGACATGCTAACAGCCATATAAGAACTTTTAAGTAAAGCAATCAAGGCATGTAATTCAATTCAAGTCATAACAGGAAAGAGTCTATATTTAGCATTGAAACAAGCAAGATAAGAACATAAAGGTGCAAGAGCTCTCGCTGTCCGTGACTCGAATGTCTCCAAATGGTGTTTGCGTGCAAGAAAGGGGATAGGGATATACGAGAGAAAAAATATTTTTGTGTTGAGAACTCAATCTACTAAAGTTTCACACTTGGTCTTCTTTGGAATCTTATCTTGACTCATCCCCAGACCACTAGTCATGTACAAGTCAAAATGATCCACTCCTTTTTGACATTTTGAGCACTCATGCAATGGATGAGCGTAAGCAAGAAAGTTGACACTTAGGATGGCAAAGAGAGAATATGGTGGAGCAGGAAGACAAAAAGGTGTGAAAGGCTCACATCAATGAGGACAACACTACTAGGGAAATAGCTATACATGGAAAGCTTATTAGTGGCGCATTTTATATGTAATGCGCCACTATGTTGTAAGGGGTGGTGCATTGGTAAAAAATGCGCCACCTATAAGCCCTTATAGGTGGCGCATTTTCCAAAATGCGCCACCCCTAAGAGTGGGCCAGCCTTGGATCCCCTTATACGTGGCGCATTTGAAGAAATGCGCCACCCCTAAGAACCTTACAAGTGGCGCATTTTGGAAATGCGCCACCCCTAAGAGCTTAGGGGTGGCGCATTCTGGAAATGCGCCACCCCTAAGAAATTATTAGTGGCGCATCCAGAATGTGCCACTAATAAGAAAAAACTGGGCGGGAAAATTCCGATATGCACCCCCCCCCCCCCCCCCCCCCGTGGACCGCCTTTTCAATTTGAAAAAAAATAAAAGAAAATCAGTTTTCCAAATGATATGTGGTCTAGTTGTAAGGAAAATTTACAAATATGAATTTCAACTTTTTTTGCAAAATCTCCCGAGAATTACGTAAAATGGGATTAACTTTTGCATACGACCTCGGATGAAAAAGTTTTTTATATGAAAAATCATCTACTCGAAAAGTTATATCCAAATTCAACAGGGTGTAACCCGTTGAACATTTTTAGAATCCTCAAACACCTAACAGAAAAAAAGTTAGTAGTGGCGCATTCTGTATGAAATGCGCCACTACTAACAAATTTTTTTTTATTTTTTTTAATTCAAAATAGGCTAGAGGACAAATCGGGAAGTTAAAAAAAGTTGAAAATTTTATATAACATTAAAAAATTAAAAAAAATTAATTTTTTTTGATTTAATTTTTTTTTTAAAAATTCTGATTTTTTAAAAAAGTTCAAAATATGCTAATGGTCCCATCGAGAAAGTTTCAAAAAAATCTTCAAAATTTTAGCACACCCATGAACATTAACAAGGTCCTAGACATCAACATGGTTTAACAGGATTTATATGTTAGATATATCAACAAGTGCCTGCTAGGTGAGTTGGAGTGAGAGTTGAATAGAACCGAGAAGTTAAGCGTGCTGGGGCTGGAGTAGTGCTAGGATGGGTGACCCTCGGGGAAGTTTGACCACGGAGGTTAGTTTGACCTGAGATTAAGCATAGTGATCGGGCATTAAGCATACTAACCTGAGATTAAGAAATAAAAAAAATAAAAAAATAAAAAAATGGTTTTCCAGATCCAGATTCAAAATTCAAAATTTAATAGTGGCGCATTCTCAGAATGCGCCACCCCTAAGACTCTTATGGGTGGCGCATTTGGGAGAATAGGTGGCGCATTTCGAAATGCGCCACGCATAAGATTGTGAAATGCGCCACTAAACGCAAAAACAGTGCGCCACTATAAGGCTATTCCCTAGTAGTGCAATCATAGGCGAGAGAAAGCCAAATGATAGATATGATGTGAGGAGTAGGGATTGCCATGCAACGGATGCACATATGAGCTAAGGTAAGCTCTCCGATGGAACTAGTGGGGGTGCATCCAACTTGCTTGCTCAAGAAGACCTAGAGCTCATTTGAGGAGGCTCATCATTGGAATATACAAGCCAAGTTCTATAGTGTGAAGGTCCCCACATAGCTATATGCATGAATGATAATCTCTATGGAGTACAAGATATAAGAGGGAGTACGAGTGTGGATCTATCAAAAGGAATAGTAGTGTGCCCCCTTCTCTCTTTTTATTTTCTGTTTCTCTTTTTTCTATTTTTTTGTATTTTTTTGGTGGCCTGAA
The DNA here is from genome assembly GCA_950022295.1 of Bromus sterilis. Taxonomy (NCBI): domain Eukaryota; kingdom Viridiplantae; phylum Streptophyta; class Magnoliopsida; order Poales; family Poaceae; genus Bromus; species Bromus sterilis. The sequence goes on from OX465595.1 coordinate 301,721,791, forward strand.
TGGCTCTTTCTATTTCTCTCATTTGTCCTCTTTGGGATCTTTTAATTTTTTTTACTTTGGGATCTTTTCCTCACTTTAGGGGTAAGACTCTATATATTAAAAAAAGTATAGAAGATCTTTCACACTTTACAAAAGTACTCAAATCATAAAGAAGAGGTAACTATCATGATGTAAGCAAATGTATGCCTCTGCCAGTGTAGAAGGATATGCAATGATACTAGCGCGTCATGTAGCAATGATTAGGGCAAGGCCCAACGAGCATGCGGCTCATCGATCAAGCAAGTAGCATGTATGACATGAAGATCAAGTCATGAGAAGGTGGATGTTGCATGGAATGTATACTGGAAAGGCTATGGAAATGCCTTGATAGGTAGGTATGGTGGATGTTTTGAGGAAGGATATAAGGAGGTTTATGATGACAAAGCGTATCATGCCAATGGTTTGGATGTACCGGCGAAGGTGGACGCTGATACGGTGAGGATAGTTCTCACTCCTCATTGGTTACCCCAAGTGGAAGGTGAGATGTAGCGTAGAAGAAAATTACCCTCGATGAAGATACCAAGGTTATCAAACCAGTAGGACTCCAAGAGATACAAGAAGGTGTCACGGTGCTTGACGTGGACCTGCACACAGATACAAATAACTTTGCTCCCAACGAGTACAAGGGAGTTGTCAATTCCTCCGGCCTTCCTGTTTACAAAGAATTAACGCAAAAGATAATGATAGTGATAGCAACTGAAAAGTAAACTAAGATTGTAAACAGTGATATGAAGATGGACCGAGGTCCCGTGATTTTCACTAGTGATGTCTCTCTCCCAAAAGACGGTAAAAGTGCTAGCGAGGTAAAAAAATCACAGTTGGGCAATTGACAGGATTATGAAGGCACCGCAATGCTAACTATGCTGCAAAGAAAGGAAGGGCTCAAAAGCAATGGGCAGTACGCCAAGGTAAGTAGACCGAAATACATCTGCATCTACTATGAATCATCCACCTTGAGATATCTATCCATAACATCTCGCTGGTATTAAGTTGCGAATCCCACCCAAAGTATAAATCCAAAGCAACAGACAACTGCATTATAAGAACTTTGCGTAAAGTAAACAATCCTTGCATCCGCGGATACAAGCACCATTGTTTTATCCCTGGTGGCAACAGCACATCCCCTAGTCTCATGTTTCTGTCACTCAAGCTAGACATCAAGCATAACGCTCCCTCTTGGAGTTGCAACAAATCACTTGGCCAAAGTAAAATACGACAACGGAGAACATGCAAGAATTTACTCAAGAACAAAATATAAAAGAGAAGAACTAAATATATTACTCATCACAATCTGAACATAGTCTCATAATCCAGCAGATCCCAACAAACTCAGCATAGCAATGACAGAAAATTACAAAGGTGCCTCGATCATGTGAGGTAGCTCACGAGGTCTCGAAAGTGGAGGCACAAAGAGGGGAGAGATAGATGACATAGCTACTGGTCACGGACCCATGGTCCAAGGAAAACTACTCACGGTACATACGGGAGGCGTCCATGGCTATGGATGCTCTCCCGGAGGGGGTAGCTTCTCCCGGCAGGGTGCCAGAGCAGCTTCTCCAGGCAGCCCCGACCTAGAAACGGCGGTGGCGGCGGTACAGAGGCGAGATCGTGAAAGAGGGGTTCTCCTCTAGGGTTTCCGTCAGGGGAGGTAAATATAGGCGAAGGGGGGCACCGAGAGGGGCCACAGGGCATCCAGGAGGCTCCGTGGCGCGGCCTAGGGTTGGGCCGCGCAAGGGACCCTTCTGGAGTCCCTGTGGTGGCCCCCCTTCCCTCCTTTGGTGTTTCCGGAAGCTTCCGTGTCGCTGATTTTTTATCTGATTTTTCCGGATTTTTTGGAGCACTTTTAATGGCCGGAAAACCTGAAATACAAAAACAGCTATAAACAGCAACTGGCAGCTGGGTGCACTGGGTTAATAGATTAGTCCAAATATGCTCAAAAGTGCATGAAAGTTCAATAAAAAATGGCAAAGTCACACAAAACATGCATGGAGCAAGCAGAAATTATAGATATGTTTGGGACGTATCAACATCCCCAAGCTTAATTCCTGCTCGTCCTCGAGTAGGAAAATGATAACAAGCATAATTTCTGCGGTGACATAACACACAACCATATAAGAACTTTGTAAGTAAAGCAATCAAAGCATGCAATTCAATTCAAGTCTTAACAAGCAAGAGTCTATATTAGCATTGACACAAGCAACAAAAGAACAAAAGGTGCAAGAGCTCTCGCTGTCCGTGACTCGAATATCTCCAGATGGTGTTTGCGTGCAAGCAGGGGATAGGGAAATACGAGATAAAAAAGTAACTGTTGAGAACAACTATCTACTAAAGTTTCACATTTAGTCTCCTTTGGATTCTTATCTTGATTCGTCCCCAGACCACTAGCTAGGTACATGTCAAACTGATCCACTCCCTTTCGATATTTTGAGCACTCATGCTATGGATGAGCGTGAGCAATAAAGTTGACACCTAAAAGGCGAAACAGAAAGAAGGTGGAGGAGGAAGACAAAAAGGTGTGAAAGGCTCACATCAATGAGGACAATCATAGGCGAGAGAAGTCCATATGATAGATATGATGTGAGGAGTAGGGATTGCCATGCAATGAATGCACATGTGACCTAAAAGCTCTCCAAGGGAACTAGTGGGGTGCATCTAACTTTCTTGCTCAAGAAGACCTAGAGCTCGTTTGAGGAGGCTCATCATTGCAATATACAAGCCAAGTTCTATAGTGTGAAGATCCCCACATTGCTATATGCATGATGATGATCTCTATGGAGTACAAGGGATAGAGGATGAAGTACTAGTGTGGATCTCTCAAAAGGAATAGTAGTGTGCCGCCTTCTCTCTTTTTATTTTTATTTTTCTGTTTTTTCTATTTTTTTATATTTTTTTGGTGGCCTCAATGGCTCTTTCTATTTAACTTTCATTTTTCCTCTTTGGGTTCTTTTGATTTTGTCCTCTTTGGGATCTTTTCCTCACTTTAGGGGCAACACTCTATATTTTACAAGAATATAGGAGATCTTTCACACTTTACAAAGGTACTCACATAAAGCAGATATAACTATCATGATGCGAATGTATGTCATGAAGATCAAGTCATGAGAAGATGGATGTTGCATGGCAATGTATCTCGGAAAGGCTATGGAAATGCCTTGTAGGTAGGTATGGTGGCTGTTTTGAGGAAAGATATAAGGAGGTTTATGATGACAGAGCGTATCATGCGAAGGGTTTGGATGCACCGGCGAAGTATGCGCCAACTCTCGAGGTGAGAAAGGGCAATGCACGGTACCGAAGAGGCTAGAAAAAGTATAGGTGGGTGGAAGTGTCAACTTTCGAATACTCACATTAGTCCGAAGAACTCATGCACTTATTATTGGTAACTCTCAATCTAATTAGGAGGTTCACAAAGAGACAAGTACCCCGAGGAGGAGTGTATGGGGGTTTGGTTATCCTTGCGCATCCTCGACTCATGGTACGTGAGTGTACTCTAATATTCGAACCCACCAGAGGTTAGTGATCCATCTGGTAGCTAGAGTTCTCAACAGGGGTTTTTGGTTTTCGAAGAACACACGGATTGCCCAAAATACGACATCTATCACTAATAGGCTCGAGCTCTTGACACCAAAATTTCAAACATTACTCTATTCAATACCTCAAAACTATTGCAAGTTACTACTACAAAGAGAAAAGCAACTTCAACTACCTACTTCTAGTCAAGACACAAAACTCAGTGCAACAGGCAAACTCTCTGACAAGATAAAACATGCAACCTATAGAAAGTTCAACCTAAAACAAAACAAAAGCTCTGGGAAAACTAAATCACTACAACTAAACAGAGCAGCAGCTAAGAAAATAAAAAGAACAACTCACAGCTAAAATAATAAGTAAGAAAATCCTATGAGGAGTTCTAGTTCAAGCGGAGCGTGTAATTCTCCCACACAAAAGAAAGTAAGCTGGGATCTAACTTGTTACTACAGCAAACAAAGCAAAAGAAATCTCAAAACAAAACCTAAGAGCGAGACGCTCCAAGAATAGCACATAACGCATGACGTGATAAAAATATAGTGCAACGAGAGACGAACTGATAATTGTTGATGAAGAAGGGGATGCACGGGGGCATCCCTAAGCTTAGACGCTTGAGTCTCCTTGAATATTTATTGGGGGTGCACATGGGCATCCCCAAGCTTGAGCGTTTGACACTACAGGATCTTCTTTCATCATCTTCCATCGCACACTTGAAAACTCCCTTCATACATAACTCATTGTAGACTGATTAGAGAGGTTAGTACCCTAATAAAATAATTTTTCCTCTACTGGAAATAAAGATAATCTTTAATAGCTACTGTTTCCCAATATTGTAGTTTTTGCAAAGAAGAAGCAAGCTTAAGGTTTGCAAAAGTGAGGAGAGACAAAACGAGGCAGAATCTGTGAAAAACAGAACAGCAGATAGAAACGATTTTGTTAGGGATACTTCTGCAACTCAAATAAAAAAACTGAGAACATACGCAAGTTTCGTAATTGTATAGAGCACGCTGTGTAAAAATTTCAGCTCAAAAGATGAACTGGGATTTTTCCATGATTTTTCTAGTCACGAGGACAGAATCTGTTTTCTGGACAGCATGTCACAACTTTTACTTCCCTTGTTGTATGAGGCTATAAAAGGCACAAAGCTTGAAAAGTAAAGATACAATGATGTTGCTACAGTAGTAACAATCATCAAGACCATTAAGAACATAAGAAAATCAAAAATAAAAAACTAAATTCGTTGCGGACTGCCTCCCGAAAGCGCTTCTTTAGAGCCATTAGCTAGGCTTAAAGCAGAAGATCAAGTTTTTTCAAGAGAATAACTAGCCCGTGTGACAGACTCAAAAGGAAACTTAATATTTTTCCTTGGGAAATGTTCCATCCCTTTCTTGAGAGGGAATTGTAATTTGATATTCCCCTCTTTCATGTCAATAACAACACCAACTGTGCGAAGAAAAGGACGTCCCAAAATAATTGGACAAGAAGGTTCACATTCAATGTCCATAATAGTGAAATCAACGGGAACATAATTGTCATTGACAATGATAAGAACATCGTCGATCTTCCCCAAAGGTTTCTTTACGAAAGAATCAACAAGACGAACACCAAAAGAACAAGAATCAAAAGGTTGCAATTCAAGCATATCATACATTCTTTTGGGCATAACAGAGGGACTTGCTCCAACATCGCATAAATCATAACAAGAGAAGTTATTCAATTTGATTTTTATCATAGGATACCAACCATCCTCTAGCTTCCTAGGTATGGAGGCTTCTAGTCTAAGCTTATCCTCCCTAACTTTGATTAGAGCATTGGTGATATGCTCTGTAAAGGCAAGATTAAGTGTGCTAGTGTGGGGGTCTCTAGACATCTTGTGTAGGAAACCAATAACTTCAGGTAAAGTGCAGTTGTCAAAGTATAGGTCACTACTATCTATCAAGGAGGTAGTGATATCATTTAAGCTCACTTGTTTGAAAGCCTCTACGTTCATAGAGTTTTCTTCGTCTATGGTTGAGGTGGTAGCATCATCATTGGTAGTTCCAGTGGGACTAGGGGTGTGATGGGTGCTAACTGTTTGGACATCCTCAACTACTTGCATAGTGGCTACTGTGTGGTAGGTAGGAAGGCTCTTAATTCTTTCCTCTTCCTCTTTTTCTCTAGCCCATCTTTCTTTAAGTTTATCCATCATCCTAATGTTTTCATTGATTTGTAACTAGATAGCATTAATAGGAGTGACCTTACTCTCCTCAAGGGGAGAGGTTCTAATTTTTAACATCTCAACATCAAGGGCTAAGTTATCTACCTTTAGAGAAATATTATCTAATTTAGCTAGTTTTTCTTCCACATTCTTGTTGAAGGCTTTTTGGGTAGTGATAAAGTCTCTAAGCATACTCTCTAGTTCAGAGGTGGGGTTCTTGTTGCTAGGGTAGGTGTTGTTGTTCCCATAAGTGGATGGAAACGGTCTTGGATTGTTGCTACCAAAATTACTCCTATAAGCATTATTATTGAAGTTTTTTCTAGAGATAAAGTTCACATCAATTTGTTCTTGAGCAACCAAAGAATTTAAAGGAACATTCTGAGGATCAATAGGATCTTGCTTGGTAAGTAGAGACATGATAAGGTCAACCTTTTCATTTAGAGAGGAGATCTCCTCGACAGAATTTACCTTATTACCAGTCGGAGATCTTTCGGTGTGTCACTGAGCGTAGTTCAGCATCATCTCATCAAGTAGCTTTGTGGCAGCACCAAGTGTGGTTGACATAAAGGTTCCTCCCGCGGCCGAATCTAACAGGTTCCGCGAGGTAAAGTTCAAGCCTGCATAAAAGTCTGGATAACCATCCAGGTAGTCAGTCCATGTGTGGGGCAGTTCTTCACAAGCGTCTTCATACGTTCCCATGCTTGGGCAACGTGTTCATTATCCAATTGCCTGAAATTCATAATGTTACTCCTGAATTGAATAACATTAGCAGGGGGATAGTACTTCCCGATAAAAGCATCCTTGCACTTATCCCAAGAATCTATGCTATTCTTAGGAAAGGATTGACACCAGATTTTAGCTTCGTCCCTTAAAGAGAAAGGAAAAAGCTTAAGCTTAACAATTTCACCATCTACTTCTTTGTAGTTTTGCATATCACAAAGCTCAATAAAATTATTTAAATGCAAAGCAGCATCATCTCTAGCACCAGAGAATTGATCTTTCATAACAAGGTTTAGCAAAGAAGGTTTAATCTCATAAGAAGGTGCTGAAGTAGCAGGTGTAGCAATAGGAGTGCAGATAAAGTCACTGTTGTTGTGACTAGTGAAGTCACACAACTTGGTGTTTTCATTGGAACCCATAGTACCAACAGGTATTTTTGGTATTTTTGATAAGGGACACAAAAGTAAAAAATTAAAGGTAAACTAACAAGACTAAAAAGCAAAGATAAAAGATAGTGTGCAACTCCCCTATCTAGTAGACTGGAGTCCCAGGCAACGGTGCCAAAAATTGGCTTGATACAGTGAGCATAGTTCTCACTCCTCATTGGTTACCCCAAGTGGAAGGTGAGATGTAGCGTAGCAGCAAATTTCCCTCGGTGAGGATACCAAGGTTATCGAACCAGTAGGACTCCAAGAGATACAAGAAGGTGTCACGGCGCTTGACGTGCACCTGCACACAGATAGAGACAACTTTTCTCCCAACGAGTACAAAGGAGTTGTCAATTCCTCCCGCCTTGTTGTTTACAAAGAATTAACGCAAAAGATAATGATAGTGATAGCAACTGAAAAGTAAACTAAGGATGTAAACAGTGATATGAAGATGGACCGAGGTCCCATGATTTTCACTAGTGATGTCTTTCTCCCAAAAGACGATAAAAGTGCTAGCAAGGTAAACAAATCACAGTTGGTCAATTGACAGGATTATGAAGGCACCACAATGCTAACTATGCTGCAAAGAAAGGAAGGGCTCAAAATTAATGGGCAGTACGCCAAGGTAAGTAGAACGAAATCCATCTGCATCTACTACGAATCATCCACCTTGAGATATCTATCCAGAACATCTCGCTGCTATTAAGTTGCGAATCCCACCCAAAGTGTAAATCCAAAGCAATAGACAACTGCATTAAAAGAACTTTGCGTAAAGTAAACAATCCTTGCATCCGCGGATACAAGCACCGTTGTTTTATCCCTGGTGGCAACATCACATCCCCTAGTCTCATGTTTCTGTCACTCAAGCTAGACATCAAGGGGCTGAACCCACAATCAAGCATAACGCTCCCTCTTGGAGTTGCAACAAATCACTTGGCCAAAGTAAAATACAACAACGAAGAACATGAAAGAACTTACTCAAGAAAAATATATAAAAGAGAAGAACAAAATATATTACTCATCACAATCTGAACATAGTCTCATAATCCATTAGATCCCAACAAACTCAGCCTAGCAACGGCAGAAAATTACAAAGGTGCCTCGATCATGTGAGGCAGCTCATGAGGTCTCGAAAGTGGAGGCACAAAGAGGGGAGAGATAGATCACATAGCTACTGGTCACGGACCCATGATCCAAGGAAAACTACTCACGGTACATACGGGAGGCGTCCATGGCTATGGATGGTCTCCCGGTGGGGGTAGCTTCTCCCGGGAGGGTGCAGCTTCTCCAGGCAGCCCCGATCTAGAAACGGCGGTGGCGGCGGTACAGAGGCGAGATTGCGAAAGAGGGGTTCTCCTCTGGGGTTTCCGTCACGGGAGGTAAATATAGGCGAAGGGGTGCACCGAGAGGGGCCACAGGGCAGCCAGGAGGCTCCCTGGCGCGGCCTAGGGTGGGGCCGCGCCAAGGACCCTTCTGGAGTCCCTGTGGTGGCCCCCTTCCCTCCTTTGGTGTTTCCGGAAGCTTCCGTGTCGCTGATTTTTTATCTGATTTTCCGGATTTTTTGGAGCACTTTTAATGGCCGGAAAACCTGAAATACAAAAACAGCAGAAAACAGCAACTGGGAGCTGGGTGCACTGGGTTAATAGATTAGTCCAAATATGCTCAAAAGTGTATGAAAGTTCAAGAAAAACATGGCGAAGTCACAGAAAACATGCATGGAGCACGCAGAAATTATAGATACGTTTGGGACGTATCAGACGCCAACTCTCGGAGTGAGAAGAAACCAATGCACGGCACAGGAAAGGCTAGCAGGATATGGGAAGGTGGAAGTGTCAACTTTCGAATACTCACATTAGTCCGAAGAACTCATGCACTTATTATCGGTAACTCTCAATCTAATAAGGAGGTTTCACAAAGAGACAAGTACCCCGAGGAGGAGTGTATGGGGGTTTGGTTATCCTTGCGCATCCTCGACTCATGGTACGTGAGTGTACTCTAATATTCGATTCCTCCAAAGAGTAGTCGTCCATGTAGTAGCTAAAGTTCTCAACTAATTTTGTAAGTTTTGAAAATAAACACGGATTTCCCAAAATACGACATCTATCACTAATAGGCTAAAGCTCTTGACATCGAAAGTCCAAACATTACTCGAAGCAATACCTCAAAACTATTGCAAGTTACTACTAAAAAGAATAGCAACCTCAATTACCTACTTCAAGTCAAGACACAAAACTCAATGCAACATTCAAACTCTCTAAACAAGATAAACATGAAAACTCAAGAGAGTTCCAGAAACAAACTGAACAAAATCTCTTCAAAATATAAGCATGAAAACTAAGAGCTAAACATGACAGTAGCTATGAAAAGATAAAGAACACACACAACAAAGATATAGGCATGAAAAATCCTATGAAGTGTTCTAGATTTTGAAAGTGGAGCGTGTTTCTCGCCCACACAAAGAAAGCTGGGTTCTAACTTGTTATGAACAGCAAGCAAAGCTAAAGAAAACTAAAAATAAAACCTAAGAGCGAGACGCTCCAAGCATAGCACATAACGCATGAAGTGATAAAAATATAGTGAAACGAGAGACGGACTGATAATTGTTGATGGAGAAGGGGATGCACGGGGGCATCCCCAATCTTAGACGCTTGAGTCTCCTTGAATATTTCTTGGGGATGCATGGGGGTATCCCCAAGCTTGAGCGCTTGACACTCTTGAATCTTCTTTCATCATCTTCCCTCGCACACTTGAAAACTCCCTTCATACACAACTCATCATAATCTGATTAGCGAGGTTAGTACCCATAATAAAGTAATTTTTTATCTACTAGAAATAAGGATAATATTGAAGAGCTACTGTTTCTCAAGAATGCTAAAAAGTTTTTTTCAAAGAAAAGGCAAGCTTAAGGTTTGCAAAATGAAGAAAAGGCAAAACAGGACAGAATCTGTGAAAAACAGACCAGCAGGTAGTAAAGAATTTTTTAGGGATACTTCTGCAACTGAAATCAAAAAACTCTGAACATACGAAAGTTCCGTAATTGTATAGAGCACGCTGTGTAAAAATTTCAGCTCATAAAGATGAACTGGGATTTTTCTGTGATTTTTCTAGTCACGAGGACATAATCTGTTTTCTGGACAGCATGTCACAACTTTCACTTCCCTTGTCATATGAGGCTATAAATGGCACAAAGCTTGAAGAGTAAAGATACAATGATGTTGCTACAGTAGTAACAATCATCAAGATCACTAAAAACAGAAGAAAAAAAAAAGTAAAACCTAAATTCGTTGCGGGCTGCCTCCCGAAAGCGCTTCTTTAAAGCCATTAGCTAGGCTTGATGCAAATAGATCAAGTCTTTTCAAGAAAATAACTAGCCTGTGTGACGGACTTACAAGGCAACTTAATCTTTTTCCTAGGGAAGTGTTCCACCCCTTTCTTGAGAGGGAATTGGAATTTTATAATCCCTTCTTTCATATCAATAATAGCACCCACGGTGCGAAGAAAAGGACGTCCCAAAATAATTTTACAAGAAGGTTCACATTCAATGTCCATAATAGTAAAATCAACGGGAACATAATTGTCATTGAAAATGATAAGAACATCATCGATCTTCCCCAAAGTTTTATTTACGGAAGAATTGACAAGACGAACACCAAAAGAACAAGAATCAAAAGGTTTCAATTCAAATATATCATACATTCTTTTGGGCATAACGGAGGTACTAGCTCCAACATCACATAAAGCATAGCAAGAGAAGTTATTCAACTTAATTTTAATCATAGGATCCCAACCATCTTCCAACTTTCTAGGTATGGAGGCTTCTACCCTAAGCTTCTCCTCCCTAGCTTTAATGAGAGCATTAGTGATATGCTCCGTGAAGGCAAGATTAAGTGTGCTAGTGTGGGGGTCTCTAGACATCTTGTGAAGGAAACGAATAAATTCAGAAAGGGTGCAATTATCAAAATCAAGGTCACTACTATCAAGTAAAGTGGTAGTGGTTTCCATTAGGCTCACTTGTTTGGTAGCTTCTATAGTCATAGGAATTTCTTCTTCTACGGTTGAGGTCATAGCATCACCATTAATAGGTCCTATGGGACTAGGGGTGCATTGGGTGCTAAGAGTTTGGATATCCTCAACCACTTGGATAGTAGCAATGGTATGGTGTGTAGGAAGGCTCTTAACTCTATCTTCTTCCTCCTTTTCTCTAGCCCATCTCTCTTTAAGTTTAGCCATCATCCTAATGTTTTCATTAATTTGCACTTGGATAGCGTTCATAGGAGTGACTTTCCTCTCCTCAGGAGGAGAAGTTCTAATCTTAAGCAATTCTACTTCATGGGCTAAATTGTCTACCTTCAACGAGAGATTATCTAATTTTTCTAGTTTTTTCCTCTACACTCTGTTTGAAGGCTTTTTGGGTAGTGATAAAGTCTTTAAGCATACTTTTTAATTAGAAGTGGAGTTCTTGGTGCTAGGATAAGTGTTGTTGTTCTCATAGTCGTTGGAGGGGAACGGTCTAGGATTGCTACCAAAATTACTCCTATAAGCATTGTTATTGAAGTTGTTTCTAGAGATAAAGTTCACTCTACTTGATCTTGAGCAATCAAAGAATTTAAAGGAACATCATGAGGATCAATAGGAGATTTCTTGGTAAGTAGAGACATGATCAAGTCAACTTTTTCATTTAGGGAGGAGATCTCCTCGACAGAGTTTACCTTCCTACCTATTGGAGCTCTTTCGGTGTGCCATTGGGAATAGTTGGTCATCATCTCATCGAGAAGTTTTGTGGCAGCACCAAGTGTAGTTGACATGAAGGTTCCTCCCGCGACCGAATCTAGCAAGTTCCGCGAGGTAAAGTTCAAGCATGCATAAAAAGTTTGGATAACCATCCAAGTAGTCAAACCATGCGTAGGGAAATTCTTAACAAGAGATTTCATGCGTTCCCAAGCTTGGGCAACATGTTCATTATCCAATTGCTTAAAATTCATAATATAATTCCCCAATTGGATAATCTTAGCAGGGGGGTAGTACTTCCCAATAAAATCATCCTTGTACTTGTCCCTAGAATCTATGCTATTCCTAGGCAAGGATTGAAACCAGATTTTAGCTCCTCCTCTCAAGGAGAAAGGAAAAAGCTTAAGCTTAACAATATCACCATCTACTTCTTTGTACATTTTCATATCACAAAGCTCAATAAAATTATTTAAGTGAAAAGCAGCATCATCTCCAGCACCGGAGAATTGATCTTTCATAACATGGTTCAGCAAAGCAGGTTTAATCTCATAAGAAGGTGCTGAAGTAGCAGGTGTAGCAATAGGAGTGCAGATAAAGTCACTGTTGTTGTGACTAGTGAAGTCACACAACTTGGTGTTCTCGGAGGAACCCATAGTATCAACAAGCAAGATAACAATTTTTTTGATTTTTGATAAAGGACACTAACGCAAAAACTGAAATATAAACTAACAAGACTAAAAAGCAAAGATAAAAGATAGTGTGCAACTCCCCTATCTTGAAGAGTGGAGTCCCCGACAACGGCACCAGAAATTGCTTTGATGTCCCAAGAGTTTACTTCTCGCCCCTCGTTGGTTACCCAACGTGGAAGGTGAGATGTAGCGTAGCGGCAATTTCCCTTGGTGAAGATACCAAGGTTTAGGGTCGACCAGTAGGACTCCAACAGATACAAGAAGGTGGTGAAGTAAACAATGGCGCCGATCACAACTCAAGGTTGCTTACTTTACCTGGACCTGCACACACAATAAATAACTTTGCTTCCCAACGAGTATAGAGGAGTTGTGAATTCCTCCGGCCTTGTTGTTTACAAAGGATAAAATGCACGGGATAATAATGATAGTGATAGCAACGGAAAAGTAAATAAAGCAGTAAATTGATAGCGGGTGTAAACAGTTTTGGAAATTTGGACCGGGGTCCCATGATGTTCACTAGTGACGTCTCTCTCCCAAAAGACGATAAAATAGCCATGCGAGGTAAACAAATTACAGTTGGGAAATTGAGAGGATTATGTGCGCAAACCGATGCTAACTATGCTATAAAGAAAGGAAGAGGCTCAAAAGCATGGGCGGTACACCAAGACAAGTAGACCGAAATCCATCTGCATCTACCTACTAATCACCCACCTTGAGATATCTATCCAGAACATCTCGCTGGTAATAAGTTGCGAATCCCACCCAAAGTGTAAACTCAAAGCAACAGACAACCGCATTAAAGAACTTTGCGTAAAGTAAACAATCCTTGCACCCGCAAGTACAAGCATTGTTGTTTTCCCCCTTGTGGCAACAACACATCCCCTAGACTCATGTTTCTGTCACTCAAGCTAGTCATCAGGGGGCATGAACCCACAATCATGCATAACGCTCCCTCTTGGAGTCACTACCTACTACTTGGCCAAAGAAATAAACCGCAACAGAGAACATGCAAGAATTACTCTAGAACATAAATATAAAAGAGGAGAATCAAATATATTACTCAAACACAATCTGAACATAATCTCATAATCCATCTGATCCCAGCAAACTCAGCATAGCAACAACAGAAAGATTACATATGTGCCTCGATCATGGAGTGGAGCTCACGAGGTCTAATCCATGAAGAACAAAGAGGGGAGGAGAACATCACATAGATACTGATCATAGACCCATGGTCCAAGGTGGACTACTCATGGTTCATCCGGGAAGCATCCATGGTGGTGGAGAAGCTCCCAGAGGTGGTTCCTCCCTCCGGCAGGGTGCTGAGAAGAGGTCTCCTGGTGCTCCCGATCTTGGAAGCGCGGCGATGGCGGAACAGAGGAGAGATCGCGAAAAAGGGTTCCCCGTCCCGGGGGTTTCATGTCACGGGGAATATATGGGCGAAGGGGGGCAGCCAGGGGGGCTACCAGTGGTCCAGGCGGCCCCCTGGCGTGGCCCCACCCTAGGGCGCGTCGGGAGGGCGCCTGGGCCCCTGGTGGGTCCCCTCTGCCCCCCCTCGGTGATTCCCGAAGCTTATGCAGCGCTGATTTTTTATTGGATTTTCCCGAATGTTTGGAGCACTTTTAATATGGGGGAAACCTGAAATAGGAAAACAGCAGAAAACAGGAACTGGCACTGGGGTGCACTGAGTTAATAAGTTAGTCCAAATATGATCAAAAGTGTTTGGAAGTTCATCAATAACATAGCAATATCACACAAAAGAGGCATGGAGCAAGCAGAAATTATAGATACGTTTTGGACATATCAATCATCCTACTCGTGCACTAGTAATAAGCATGAAGATCAAAAAATTGCAGTAACAATAATTCATAAACTTCTTAGGACTGAACAATGTAACAATTCACCGGATCCCAGCAAACACAACACCAATTACATCATATGGATCTAGATTATGTAGGGCATCTGATGATAACTTTGTATTGAATATCTAGGGGGAGAGAATACCAACAAGCTACTGCCAAGAACCCGTAATCCAGGGAGGAACTACTCACGGTCCATCATGGGGAGAAGAAGGGTTGATGAAGATGACCCCAGGGGCCAAGGCCCTCTCTAGTAGGGTGCTGAAATAGGAACCTGGTGACCCCTAAAGCTAGGTTTCGATGGTGGCGGAGATCGGGATCACTTTTTGAAATTATGACTGGATATCTCGGGTTTTTGGGTTCCGAGGGTAAATATAGGCCAAAGGGGAGTTCGAGGTGAGGGGGGGGACATCACCCAAGTGACCTGAGGGTGCGGGTCCCCCATGGGCGCGCCCTATGGCCGCCCCAAAGGCCCTTCTCCAGCTGGAGGACTCTTTCGATGAATAAGAATTTTGGTAATTTTATAGGAATTTTCTGTGCAACTTCATTTTTTGACCTTTTATGTTGTGCAACAACAAGACAGATAGAAATTGGCATTGGGCTATGTATTAGTAGGTTAGTTCAATAAATGACTCAAAAGCATGGAAAAAAGATGTAGCAATGACACAAAAGAGACATGGAATAGGCAAGAATTATAGATACGTTTGAGACGCATTAGCATCCCCAAGCTTAATTGTTGCTCGTCCTCGAGTAGTTAAATGATAACAAGATAATTTTTGATTTGACATGCTACTAGGAGTAAAGGCAATCAATCTAATAAAGATGCATAAGTCAAAGACAAAGTGATATAAAGCAATAGTTTATATTTGATATTAAAACAAATATTGAAAGAACATGTAGACAATTGAGCTTTTTCTGTACGTGAATCGAATGCCTCCAGTCGGAGTTCCCGTGCCAGGAGTGGGGACGGTTTAGATCATAAGAATACTGAATAGTTGTTGAGAACTCCCTCTACTAACTTTCACACATGGTCCCTTTGTAATATTATTATGACTCTTCCCCACACCGTCGGACAGGTACGAGACAATCCGATCCTCTCCCTTTCGACTTTGAGCACTCATGCAATGAATGAGCGCAAGCAAGACTAGTTGGCACTTAGGATGGAAAAGAGAATATTGATGGGGAGTAGGAAGTCGAAAAGTGATAAAGGCTCACATCAATGAGGACAATCATAGGCGAGAGAAAATCCAAATGATAGATATGATGTGAGGAGTAGGGATTGCCATGAAACTAGGTGTTATGTTTGTGTAAGTAGTTGATAGCAAGACTTGTTGGAGGCGATTCCTCATCGAATGCTTGGCTTCTTACCTTACTCTCTAGATCGTTAGCCACTTCATAAATGCTAGTGCGGCAGCAACCTCACCACTTACCCCATCCTTACCGTAAACTACTAATTGTCCTAGAATGACGAGTGATGAAGTCCTTGCTGGGTCAGTTGACCACTATAGTTGGATGATGAGTACCTATGTACTCATGATACTACGCCCAAACTCTTTTCAGGGTTCCTGATCGACAACAGGTATGGTGATCGACATTTCACGTGGAGACTCGACGACAACTAGTTAGACGGATCCCGACGGAGGGCCTGGACCCGTGTGGTTATGGGGATCGATGTTTTTCTCTTTTCCACTAGGCATTTGATTGTAGTCTGTACTCAGACATATACCTTCCGCTGATGTATTGTATTTAAGGCAGTTGTATGCCGATTGTATGAGATGTTGTATCCTTGTATCTGTAATGTTGTGATATCATGTTGGAAATCCGGGGCATATGGCTATGTCATATGTCGCGGTGGGACAAATATGTGCTTCGTCCCCGGATCTGGATGGAAACATGTAGATCTGGAACAGTACCGCATATCGGGCCTTACAACTTGGTATCAGAGCCTTACCGACCGTAAGATCCCTTTTCTGGCCGAAGTTGAGTCTAGACAAAAACTATTTTGTATTTACTAAGTTAGTTGTCGGAGAGTAGGAATATTTTTACTCCTTACCCTTGCTCTGGTCAGGACAAGTGTCGTAAGAGTTTTAATTCTCGCCTTATCCCCTTCAAAACTCTAGGATCTCGAGTGTGTAGAGTTTAAGAATAGTTACAATGCTTTGCTTGGGAAGTATTGTCTCGATTCCGAGGTCAGGTGGGAATTCCTGTAGTACCTTTCGCTTCTCCGATTTTGGGTATCATCTGGGCCATCCATTGCCATCCCTCCTTTTACCGGTGTTTTTACAACTTGCGTCGAAAATCACTATCCTTTGATCTGGTTTTCGCGATCGTTCGTCCTCCTGTCACTGACGGTTTTGTTTTTCCGACGATGTCGTCTCTCTGCGGAAAGTTTCTCGATAGAAGCTCGACATCGACATGGAGAAGAGTCCCTTGTTGGTGGTGTTGAAAATCGTTGACTGTCTTTTCTCTCCCCCTTCCCCTCTCCCTCGGATCGTCCTGGATCTCGGGACAAGATCCCTTGTCGGTGGTATTGTATTGTAACAGCCCAGATTTCACAAAAATCAAAATTTTGTTTTCGGTAAAATTGTTTGATTGTTTGATTTGTTTGTGGTGTTTGTATCCCTGATTTATCGATCAACGATTATTTTCCCCCCTTTTATCTCGTACTGGACGCAGACCGACCCTTGCCACCCTGACACTTGACATTTGTGACACAAGGTTTCACTCGAGCACCGTCGCAAAAACCGCACAAGACCAGCCGCAGCCAACGGAACAAAAACCCCGTTTAATTATTAAAGGGGATAATTTTATACCACACCGGAAAGTGTTCTCAGAACGGTTCCAGCGCGAGGTGAACGCCGCTGGATCGACGCGCTGATCGCGCAGTTCGAAGTTTTACCCGAATCGGAGGTCCTGCGGACCCTCGGCGGTCAGAAACGTAAGCACCGCGCGAGAGAGAGAAAACCGGGGATGTTTTTGAAAACTACCATCCACCTGGGCTATATAAATACCACCACACTCCCACCCCTTTCTAGAGTTTCCTTACCCACAAAATTGCACCCACCCCCTCAGATCTGCTCCAAATTTTCGTCCAAAAGCCCCCCAAATCCGAAACCCTAGCCCCCATCAGATCCAGACCGTCAGATCTTGGATCTGACGGCCCAGATCTGGCCACGTAGCCCCCAGCCGGCCACCAACCGCGTTCGGGCCCCGCGGCTGAGATCTAGCCGCTGCGGGCTCGCCTCAGCGCCGCCTCCGCCCGAGCGCTTCCGGCCGCCGCAGGCAGCAGCCGCGTCGCCGGGTCGCCGCGTCTCTCCTCCTCCGCGCCCCTTTCCTCCCTCCATCCTCTCCCTCTCATCCCCTCTGTCTCCCCTCCGCAGGGTCGCCGCCGTTGGGAAGCCGGAGCTCGCCGCGCCATGGCTGCGGCTGCCCAAAGACCGAGCTCGCCGGCCCCCTGGAGCTCTCCTCGCGCCGTCCCGAAGTCGCCACCGGCCGGATCTCGCGCCGCGCCGCCCCCACGCCTCGTCCCGACCCCTGTCGCGGCCCTCCTGGCTCCTCGTCGCTCGCCGGAGTCCGGCAACCTCCGCGCCGCCGTGCGAGCCAGCCGTGGCCCGCGCCACCAACTGCCATCGCCGACCTGGGCCGACCACCTCCTCCAGGCCCGCAAGGCCCCAGCGCACAGCCCAGCTTCCCCCAGCGCAGCCGCCGGCCTGATGGGCCGAGGCCTAGGGTGAGCAGCCCGAGCCCCCTTTTTTTTCTTCTCTCTTTTTTTTTATTTTTATCTTTTTCTCCTAAGTCCTGTAACCTGTGTGCTGATCTGTTTTTGTGACGCAATTTGCGAGTAAACTGTAGATGGGATGACGTTGCGCCCAATAGGAAATTTGCTTAGAATTGTGTGTACTTCAATCCATCTTTTGTGAGAATTTTGATTTGATGCCATCTTGATGGTGCAAATATGTGTTGAAGTGGGCATCAGATTGTTAACTGCTACTAATTACTATTAGTGTGCTGCTGCTGTTATTTTATTGCCAGTTTCCATGATGATTGTGACACATCCATGAGGCCTATTGCATTGATTTTTTTTGCATACTGTTAAGCATCATGTCTACTTCCATTACATGTATTGTATTGTCATGTTTGCATTTCTGGTCATAGATATATTCTGCTCCAAAGTTGCTATGCCAATGTTTTTGACAACCACCTCTGTTTTTCTCTAAGTCTGTAACGTTCCGATGCCATGTTGCATGCTTAATATCTTTTGATCTATGATGCCTATTACCTTGATTCTTGTTTGTACCTGATCACCATCATGTCTAGTTCATGCCCATATATTCCTATGTCATGTTGCTGCACTTTTGCATATAGATTTGCTCCTATTTATACAGCATAAAAATAACATTTTCTGCCATGTTTCTCTGATTTTCACTAAGTCCTAGACCAGTAATGTTTTATTGCATTTTGCATGAGCTATAATTAGTTGTTCATGATGTCTATTTGCATGATTCTTTTTGTCATGCCTTCCTTGTCATGTCTACTTTAGTTGCATATCCTGTTTATGCAATGCTCTAAAGTGTGCTTCCTGATGTTGGCAGATTGTGTTCCAAACTTGTTTTGCTTGTATCTTTTTAACCGTAACTCCGTTTGGGGTGTTCTTTATATGTAACTTGATTAGTTTTTCGTGTAATTTTTGTTTATGCTATTGTTTTCTGTTGTTAACCAACCTAAAATATGGTTTAGGGAGGAACAATACCAAATGTTTTAATTGTCGTGGGGTACTTAGTGTTATGCCATGTT